>CM062815.1:145393186-146709436 GCA_031772625.1 Pinus tabuliformis | reverse complement strand
TCCATGGCATCAACATGGCCCGATCCTTTCGGGTTTTGACCATTTCGAGGAGGTTCGATCATGGAACCCAAAAACCCTAATATTCAATACTTGATAACTTGACAATCAATACGCTAACATGTCTCCATCATTAGACGAGAAACCCTTCTCTATCGCTTACCGTCATTTTATGGTTTTTTAGTACTAGGAGGAAAATCCCAATACAAAGGTTTCATTTCCCCAAGGCCTTACCATTGAAAACCCAATATTTGATGGCATATACTACCATTAGCCACGATCTTAGCATGATTGTACCTTCCACTCCATGTAACTTTCGCCAAGTCACATACCATGTTGGCATGTTGCGACATCCAAGGACCATTTGTTGCCACATCATTGTGACATGTCAATTCCACATGTGCATGCCATGTCATCCATTGCCTAGACACATCACCTCTCAAAGCTCTCGAACTATTCTATTATATAGTTGTCCACTAACAGTCCCGTGCTTTTATTAACTAATAGACATGTTGGATTTAAATTTGTCTATATCGGGAACATTTGTCAGAGAAAGGATACTGTGTATTTCCAAAATTCTACACCCAACAACTCGATACTCTGCCTAACTACCACTTTTACGCCCCCTATGTGCACTTTGATCCATGTTACCTTACCATGATGACACACAACCTTAGTGATACCTCAACATGACACATCATTACGACATGCCAACATGCCACATTACCAAACCTACCATGTTAGCATGCCACATATGAATCAATGTCACATGACATGTTACCTACCTTACAAGGTTTCATAGGCATCAAAATGGAACTTAGATGATAGGTGCCCCAATCTCCCAATACCTGATCTCTTGAAACTCGATAGATTATGGCACATCACGATAGATGTAGCCCCAAAATTCCACTCGTTTTAATTACTTGTATACATGCACACACACACACACACATATAACCAATGTATAGTCCTTTTCTTTTATTTTAAATAGATATATCCATAGACATGTTCCCTCTATCTCATCATGAACATTCCTATAATGTTATTTATTAATGCCTCAATATCAGAGAACATTCACACCAATTGATAACACCAATAATCAATGTACATTTTCACTAAAAAAATTTCAACAATTTACAATAAAGGTATTGTTCACCCAAGTGAGTGTAGAATCAAGGTAGGTTGGTCATGATCTTCGTTCCTAGCTTGAAGCTGCTCCAATGGCCAATTCTTTGTAATTCCCAATGCACTAGACTAAATTTGATGACCCACTTGATTGTCCACCCTAGCAATGCCAAGGTGCTCTTCTTCCCTTCAACCTCTTGAGCCGCAGTAGGGTTGTGGGAAGGATAAGAGATCAACACTAGCTTATAGGAATTGGGCCACAACCTTGATCTCCCTAGATCAACAAGTTCTTATACACCACACTATCCAAAAAGAAATCAAGGCCACAATTTCACAATCACAATATTACTATACTACAAGTTCTCCCAAGAATACATAGAATGCCACTAAGATCCTCGTCCAACAATAAGGAGCTAAAAGGTCCCCTTACATAAGAATGTGTTCCTTTTAAAGAGTCTTTTAGGTGAGGATTAGATGTGGCACTTGTTTTCACATGCAAAAATAATTAATTATTTAATTTCATAATTTGATTATTCACCAAGAGACATGTCCTATCTACAAATTGGCTCTCATGCAAATTCCTATTATTTTATTTAAAACGAATATTTTCTCTCACCCAAGAGTCACGTGTTCCTAAATTTACTCCTAATTGTTCCCTTATGCCTTTTTTCCCTTCCTTAACTTTTGAATATATATATATATATATATATATATATATATATATATATATATATCAATTAACTCATTGTTACCCACCATGAGTCCAAGTTAGTTTTAGTTACTTCCTAAAATTTCTTCGTTTCAAAATTAGTTGTCTTTTTTATGGTTCTTTTAGCTAAGTGAGGTTCTCTTTTTTCTTTCTTTCTTTTTTCCCAAGGAAAAAAATCGTAATTTTATTCAACTTGAAACAAATAGCAAAATCACATTTTGTGTAGCTTAAACCATTCAGAAAGATAAGCCTCTCAAATCATGAGTAAAATGACATGTTTCCAATCGCCAGGGATAGGATCAACGGGTACCAATGCCAATTCATTAGCAAATGTCAATGGAGTGGTTTCTTTATCTTAGTCTGAACTCTTAGAGACAATGTGCTCTTTTTGTTCCCCCGAGCCCATTTTCTAAGAGAACCCATTTTTTTACTAATCTAATTCTTGTTTTTCATGTATTTCGGTGTCTTTGCGTCCATGGATCATAGCCCTATCCTGGGCCTGAGCGACCACTTTGGCTTGGCCTGGAGGAGCCTCCATATTTTCCTCTTCTTCTTTTGACTGGTATAGGTTTCAAGTCTGCCAACCATTTGGTTTATGTGTCTGCCCCTTTTTCTTCTTTGGGATATTTTTTGCATGTGGGCATGTGCTCTATAGATGACATGTTTGAAATCATATACGGCATCTGAATGTCATATTCTTGTAGTCTAATACTTGTTTCCATTGAAAAATTTTGTGTTTCATTTGAATGTCATTCGGTAGACCTTTACTAAGGTCTATCTCTACATAGATTCTAGAAAAGGAAAATAAACATTTCTCATATCTCTTAAGGTCCATCGTTTTGTATTTTCCCAATGTGTTTTTTGTTTCCTCTAGAACTTTATGGTGCTAGAATGCAAGAGGAGGATTTGTAATCTGCACCCAAACCGACAATGTTGAGACCCCCATGCTTGTGGCATCAAACTCTTGGAACCATGGTGTGATGAAAAGCCTGTCTCCACCCCAAAACTAGGGTCCATCATTTAGAACGATCTCCAAAACTTTTAGTGTATCAAATTGAAAAATAAAAAATCCTTTGGAACATAAATAGGTGTCACAATATGGGGTCCAAGAGGAAAAAACCCACTGATGAAGATCATTTGATTGAGGCCAAAATCCATTGAACCTACAAATAATAGCATTGGAAAAAACAAGTTTACCTCTGGAATGTTCAACTCCACAGTCAGTGTTTGTTTCATTTGTTCTACATTGTATGGACCTAGGTTGAATTGTAGTTGTTTCACTGAATAAGTTGACTTCCCTTGCATTGCATTCTTGAATGAAATAGATCTATTTGCGTTTTTGTGACCTGGAGCTCCACCACGTAATCTCAGGGTTAGAAAAATGGTAGAGTTCCTCGTGATGTGATAGTCCTTCATCTAGAAGGGGCCTGATCTGATAATCACCCTACGAGTGATTTCAGTTAAAGATTTATTGAATGAAGGTATTACAGACTCATGTGTTGGTGTGTGTCCATGTTATTTAGGTAATGGATCGATCAGATTGCAAATACACAGACACTGGAAATGGAAAACAACAGAGCAATACAGTAAGCAAATATAAGAACACAAGAATTTAATAAGGAGTTCACCCTATCCTCCAGGGCTACATCTCCGGTCCAGCTCTCAGTGGTGGCCTTCTTTTATTGTGTCTTAAAGCAGAGAATTACAATGAAGGAGCTCAATATGAGTCTCCTGAAACAGAATTTGCTTGGTAGGGTGGTTCTTGGATGCCCCAAGCCACTAGAGTACACAGACTCTTTTCCTTACCAGCTCTGTGACCTTTCTAGTCTTTAATGGAAGGAGCCCAGTGTGGTGCTCAGTCCTGACAGATCCTCTCAGGGATGGCTTAAATCTCTCAAGCTCTCTGGTGCTCGACGCTGCCTTTGGTCAGCTCGGCCCTCTATCTTTCGTTCTGCTTTTGCTTCACTGTCTTTTCTTTGTTTTCTCTGTCTTCTTCCTTTTTCTTCCCGTCTTCCTCTCAGTGTTCGGTGTTCGGGTGTCTTCTACTTTGTCTGTGCATGGCTTTAAGGCCATTCATCCTCGTGGCTATTCGATTCCCCTTCCACTTCTGCCAGTTCATCTGCTACAGCTTCGCTTAGAGTCCCCTGTTCCAACGTCATCATCGGACTCACAGGGAGTGGCCACTTGTCCTCCTGCAGCTATGCCAACTCGCTTCGTTGGTTCGATTTTTCCGTTACGTCGTGGAATGAGTCTTCTGCCACCTTGGCGGTCAAATCAGATTTCAAATTCCTATATATTGCGGCGTAATCCCCAGTCGATTTTGTCTTTCCCATCGGGCGCGATCTCAGCCGTTAGATTTGGGGCCTCCAGATCCGACGCTATTCGCACATTTCACACAGTTGACTTGCTCAACCATTAGCGCGCGATGAGCAGCAGTTTTCTCTCTCCTCCGCTTGCCACGCGTCAGGCGCTGAGTGGAATTGCTCCGTTTTCACCAATTCTACTTACCGCTTAATGGAGACCCTAATAAATACCGCTGGTTTTCGGAGCGCGGGTCCCACCTTGACCTTTAGCCTTTTCCCCACGATTTTCCCGTCTCTCCATGTGATCGAGTGCTCGGGGCCTCTCCTTTTCGAGGGGTTTTTCCCAGCGTAGCGCAATCGCGCATCAAAAACTCCCTTCGTTTCCCGATCCGGGCTTCCGAGGGGCTAGTTTCGCCACCTGCGCAGTCTCCATGGGCCTTGGTCAGCGCGCTTTGACCGAGGTCCTCGTCTCTCCATGTTGGCTGCTAACTACCAATGTTCAAAGGTGCTTTTGATCACTTCTCTTAATTCTTTGATGTTTGTCCCACCCTGATACAGCCATGGTTCTCTGATACTCTTCATGGATCCAATTCAGATCACGACCTTCCCACTGAGAAAGCTTTTGGACCACCAAAAGTTGGTTTCTTTCAAGCATCGACTATGCGAGGGTACTGGTTTCTCACTTGTCCAATCTCAATCCACTTTGCACTACTCGGCTTTGAACCTTTGAGCCCAATCCTGAGGTACTCAACATCTCCCCTACGCATCATCCTCACCTTCCTGTCCAACATTGTGTCTTCCCACAATTCATTAATATATTCAGGTAGCAGGTCATCAATAGAAGGCAATTGACTCTGCTCTTCAGGATCCTCAATCATTGAAGGTTCAAACAATCTCAAGCAATCTGCATTTACAACTAAGTAGATGTGCATGTAAGCTGGTAGATCAACGCGAAAAGCATTTTCACCAATCTTCTCAACTATCTTCAAGGGTCCATACCTGATAGGTTTTAGTTTCTTACCTTCACCTTGCATCCTGTCCTTGTTGATATACAGTCAGACCTGATCACCAACTTGGAAACTATGCTCCATCCAATGCTTGTCATGCCTAGCCTTGTATTTGGCCTGGCTCTTTTCCAGCTGTTCATGTACTGCCTGGTGGATCTCCTAGATTTGTTCAATGAACCTAGTTTCCTTGTCCACATCACTGTGTCCATCAACTGTGGTATCTTTACCAAAGACAAAATCCAAAGGAGACCTTGGGGTGAAACCAAAACAGGTCTCAAAAGGAGATCTCTATGTATAGGAATGTTTTTCTTTGTTGTAAGCATGATGCACATAACATAAATGTTCATCCCAAAGCTTAGAATGTTTGCTGCAATACCCTCTGAGTAACTGGATCACTGTCCTGTTAAGTACTTCTATCTGGCCATCAATTTGTGGATGAAAGGTTGTGCTTTTCTTCAGTTTGGTGTCCATCAGTTCCCATAGACTTGACCAAAACTTCCCCACAAATCGGGTGTCTCGATCAGATACAATAGAAGTGGGCAATCCAAAATGAACCCATGCATGTTCAAAGAACAGTTTTGCAGTTTGTTCAGCTGTAATCTGTTTATTACAAGGTATCAAAATACACATTTTGCTGAACCTATCCACAACAACATATAGATAATCATGACCTTTCCTAGATTTAGGCAGTCCTCCGACAAAATCCATGGAAATACTTTCCCAAGGGTGAGAAGGTACTGGTAATGGAGTGTAAAAGCCTAGTTTTATGTTGTTGGGCTTGCTTTTAGCACACATAGCACACCCTCTTACATATCTAGAAACTGTCTCATTCATTTTTGGCCAATAACAAAATCTTTGCAGCTGTGCAACTGTTTTACTTACCCCAAAGTGACCTGATATTAGAGAAGTGTGTGCTTCCCTAATTATCTTTACTCTCTCAGTTTGTGGAATGCAGAGTTTCCCACAATGGTACAAGTGTTAGTCCTTTACATGATAATCCAATTCTTCTACTCTTTTGCCTTGACTCAAAGTTGCATATACATCTTTAAAGTCTATATCTTGAGCATATTGTTCAATGTAGCTTTCATGTAGCACAGAATTATGCTTAAGTATAGTAGATGCATTTATAATGGGTCTAGATAACATGTCTGCAACCTTGTTATGTATACCCTTTTTATATCTGATGACTAAATGAAACTGTTGTAGAAAACCCCTCACTCTGCATCACCGGAACATGAAATTACCACATGTATTTCATATTCACTTATATAATAGTAGATGATCTGCTAGTAAAGAGATGCGGTTGCGGTAGTGACAATGTGTGGTGTGTGATGGAAGAATGAAATGATATGAAGGAAAGATTCTCTGCTCAATCAAGGTCCGTAGGGCTTGCGCTTCTGAGGGCAAGGGGAATGCTCAACCATCCATTTGTAATGTCTTGATTGCTGCAACTTAGTTTGAGAGTGTAGATATTGAAGTGGTTGATGATCAGTATGTATCACTGTCTCTTTGCCCATTAAGTAATGTTTCCACCTTTTCACACTCTGAACTAATGCATACAATTCTTTATCATATGTAGGATAGTTAACTACTACAGGATTAAAAGTCTAAGAATGATAACATATGGGTTTACCATGTTGTGTCAACACTGCTCCCATGGCATAGTCAGTGGCATCTGTTTGGATCTCAAATGGTCTTTGCAGATCAGGCAGTGCTAGTACAAGTGTTGTACTAATCTTTTCTTTCAAGGTGTCGAAGGCTTTCTGATGTTTGCCTCCCCACTGAAACACCTTGTTCAATCCTGTTAAAGCATGTAAGGGAGCTGCAATTGAGGAGAAGTTAGAAATGAACTTCCTCCAATACTGAGCTGCTCCTAAGAAGCTTCTTACTTCTGTATCAGACTTGGGTTTAGGCCAGTTTACAAAATTGCCACTTTAGAGGGATATGTTTTCAATTCACCACCCCCTACTATATGACCTAAATAATTTAGAGATGTTTTGCCAAATTCACATTTTGAGAATTTAACATGAATTTTTTCTCTTTTCAAAACATTGAGTGTCTGCTTAACATGCTTTAAGTGTTCTTCCCATGTCTTGCTAAAAATCAAAATGTCATCTAGATACACAATAACAAAATCATCAAGAAAAGGTCTAAGTACATCATTCATTAATCTCATGAAAGTAGCAGGATCATTAATTAAGCCAAAAGGCATAACCAGCCACTCATACAATCCCTGCTTTGTTTTGAAAGCAGTCTTCCATGTATCTTGCTCTGCAACTCTGACCTGATGGTATCCACTGTGCAATTCTAGCTTGGTGAAATAAACAGCTTCCTTCAATTGATCCAAAAGATCATCTATGCGAGGAAGGGGATAACGATTCTTGATTGTTATCTTATTCAGTGCTCGATAGTCAATGCACATTCTCCACGAACCATCTTTCTTTCTCACCAAAACTATTGGTGACCCACATGGTGATGTGCTAGGCTTGATGAACCCCTTCTCGAGCAACTCCTGCACCTGCTTCTTGATTTCAGCATTCTATAAAGTAGACAACCTGTACATTCCAATGTTAGGTAATGGAGCACCTTGCTGCAAAATAATATCATGTACTATTTCTTTTTGGGGTGGCAGACCTTTAGGTTCTTGAAACAAGACATCATACTCAGAAACAACCTTTTCTAAATCAGCTTGATGTTTAGCATTACAGC
This sequence comes from Pinus tabuliformis, assembly GCA_031772625.1. NCBI lineage: Eukaryota > Viridiplantae > Streptophyta > Pinopsida > Pinales > Pinaceae > Pinus > Pinus tabuliformis. Next base: position 146,701,586 of record CM062815.1, on the reverse strand, counting down.
CCTCAAATACATTGGTTTTATCGGGTTTCTTTTCCTTTACAACCATCAGTAAGAATTGTTTGCATGAATTTATCATTCTTTTCATCTGCCCTAAGTTTATGAGAGTATAATTATTCTTGATCTTATGAGCTCTTACAAAGTATTCGATTCCATCTTTAACAAGTAGATACTTGTTCTCTACTCTATAGAAAATAGCCTTTCTATCATACAAGGACTTCCTAAAACAATTCCACATATATCCAAAGGAATTATGTCTAACTCAACCTCATCTACAAATGCTGACCCAAAAGAAAACTTGAGTTTGCACTGTCTAGTCACTTGTAGTTGTGCTTTATCATTCAACCATCCTAATGGGTATGGTTTCTTGTGAGGTGTAGTTGCTAATCCCAATTTCTTCACAATTGCTTCAGAAATTAAATTTACTTGTGAGCCACTATCAAACAAAGTATCAATCTTTTGATATTTGGAAACAACTCGAATATGGAAAAGCTCATGTCTTTTTCTCTCATTTTCTTCCTCAATAACAGATTGAGCAGTATTACTAGTAGATGCTTTATAATTCTTACCTTTTATACCTGTGGCTGCAATAGTTGTTTCATCTCCTGAGTCTAACCCCAAATCTTTCTGAATAGCTACAGCAGTCTTCTTCTTCTTGCCCTCGAACTTCTTAGGTCGCAGCTCTGGATGCATAATCCAACAATGCTCATCGTCATGCCCATCCTTTTTATAGTGAGTGCATGAAGCTTTGCTTTTCTGTGCAGTGTTATCCTTCCTTTCTTTCAACTTCTGCTTTCTTTTCTCCTTGCTCTTTCTTGCAGTGGCTTGGGATGGTCCCCCAACTTCTGGATTTCCATTCTTTCCTCTAGCTTCTAGATGAGTAGCTTGTACAGATATCTCATCTATACTAGTGGGATTAAACATGAGGATGGTATGCCTCATGTAGTTGTGTAGACCACCAATGTACTTCAAAAGAGTTTCTGGTGAGTCTAATGAGATTCCTAGAATCAATGTTCTCTTTCTAAATTCTTGAGTGTACCCTTGCACACTTTTCCCTTTCAACTACCGAAGAGTTTTCCAGGTCATCATGGCTTGTTGCATGTAGGCCAATGGATATAACTGCTTTTTGATTGCAGAAACAAATTCACTCCAGACAGAGATGGTCTTACCATGTCTCTTCAGGTCAGCTTGGGTCCTGCCTTCCCACCAAACCAAGGTAGTGCCTCCTAAGCGTAAGCTTACCAGCTAAATCTTGCTCTTGTCTGAGTCTATGTTCTATACCCTGCAATAAACATCAATTTGTCTAATCCAATTGTCCAACTTTTTATCATTTAACTCTCCATCATATATAGGAAAATCAAATTTAACATCTAGCTTAATCAAAGATGCTTTCTTGTTATGCACAGGGCTATTAGGAGGTGTGAGAAATCTTTCCTCTTTCCCTTTTCCTTTGGAGTGGTCATGGAAGTGAGACTCATCTTCTTCTTTATCTTGCTTAGAACCTGATGAATCTTCAGCCTTGTGTTTTCTAAAGTCCCTATACATTTCTTCCACCATGGACTTTATGGCTAGGAAAATTTCTAGGAATTGAGGGTCTGGCCCTACAGAACCTTCCTATGACATTGTCTTTCGAGGATAGAGTCTCCCAATTTCAGGATTAAGTTCGACCAACTCTCCTTCTCCTAATTTGAGCTTTGATCTAGTGAGCATTCAACAGCTAAACCAACACAAGCTTGTCTAACCTTAACAGCCTAAAGCTCTGACACCACTTGATCTGATAATCACCCTATGAGTGATTTTAGTTAAAAATTTATTGAATGAAGGTATTACAGACTCATGTACTGGTGTGTGTCCATGTTATTTGGGCAATGGATTGATCAGATTGCAAATACACAGACACTGGAAATGGAAAACAACATAGCAATACAGTAAGCAAATATAAGAACATAAGAATTTAATAAGGATTTCACCCTATCCTCCAGGGCTAAATCTCCACTCCAGCTCTCAGTGGTGGCCTTCTTTTATTGTGTCTTAAAGTAGAGAATTACAATGAAGGAGCTCAGTATGAGTCTCCTGAAACAGAAATTGCTTGGTAGGGTGGTTCTTGGATACCCCAAGCCACTAGAGTACACAGACTCTTTTCCTTACCAGCTCTGTGACCTTTATGGTCTTTAATGGAAGGAGCCCAGTGTGGTGCTCAGTCTTGACAGATCCTCTCAGGGATGGCTTGAATCTCTCAAGCTCTCTGGTGCTCGATGCTGCCTTTGGTCAGCTCGGCCCTACGTCTTCCATTCTGCTTTTGCTTCACTGTCTTTTCTTTGTTTTCTCTGTCTTCTTCCTTTTCCTTCTCGTCTTCCTCTCGGTGTTCAGTGTTTGGGTGTCTTCTGCTTTGTCTGTGCATGGCTTTAAGGCCATTCATCCTCATGGTTGTTCGATTCCCCTTCCACTTCTGCCAGTTCGTCTACTACAGCTTCGCTTGGAGTCCCCTGTTCCGGCGTCATCATCAGACTCACAGGGAGTGGCCACTTGTCCTCCTGCAGCTGTGCCAACTCGCTTCGTCGGTTCGGTTTTTTCGTTATGTCGTGGAATGAGTCTTCTGCCACCTTGGCGGTCAAATCAAACGTCAAATTCCTATAGATTGCGACTTAATCCCCGGTCGATTTTGGCTTTCCCATCGGGCGCGATCTCAGCCGTTAGATCTAGGGCCTCCAAATCCAACGCCATTCGCACATTTTTCACGGTTGACTTGCTCGACCGTTAGCGCGCGATGAGTGACAGTTTTCTCTCTCCTCCGCTTGCCACACGTTAGGCGTTGAGTGGAATCGCTCTGTTTTCGCCAATTCCGCTTACTGCTTAAGGGTGCCCCCGATAAATACCATCGGTTTTCGGAGCGCGAGTCCCGCCTTGACCTTTAGCCTTTTCCCCATGGTTTTCCCAGCTCTCCATGCGACTGAGTGCTCAGGGCCTCTCCTTTTCGAAGGGTTTTGCCCAGCGTAGCGCAATCGCACATCAAAAACTCCCTCCGTTTCCCGATCCGGGCTTCCCAGGGGCTAATTTCGCCTCTTGCGCAGTCTCCATGGGCCTCAGTCAGCGCGCTTTGACCGAGGTCCTCGTCACTCCACGCTGGCTACTAACTACCACAGTTCAGAGGTGCTTTTGATCGCTGCTCTTAATTCTTTTATGTCTGTCCCGACCTGATACAGCCATGGTTCTCTGATATTCTTCATGGATCCAATTTGGATCAGGGCCCTAGAGCACCTTTCCTTCAAAGTATAGACACTAAGATTTAGAAAGGATTCCCAACCAGAATTCGATCATCTACGTCAAAGAAACCACCACATCAATGCCCCCAATCTAGAAAAGAGTGGATTTTTCGTTTATGTTTTTAAGAAAAATTTGGAAGGGTTCCTACTGACCCTTCTCATTTTTGGTTTATCTAGCAGTGACAATTGGTGTGAGAGAAAAAGCATGAGAGTGCTCCTTGTAAGGGAAAAACACAAGGAAACGCAGGCGGCAATGTCGTAGACCTTGAGGCCATTGAGGTTAAGCACACAAAATATTCTAGAGTACAAGGGAAACATATATATGCTTTCAACCCAGATGAATGCTCCTTACACAAGCATCCTGACAACGTCGGACCCCTGCCATGCAAGCAAAACATGAATCCATTTCTCAGTCTATGAACCAAGACTACCATCTCGCCTCGATCTCTGTCAAGAGAGATTTTTTTCTCAATCTATGAACCAAGACTACCAGCTCGCCTCGATCTCTGTCAAGAGAGCTTTTCACGAGACACAGTCTCCTCTAGCTCACAAATCCCATGCACAGACTACTACAATGTAACGACCCTTCCCAAAAATGAAAGCCCAAAATAACCATCAGTCCATGCCGGAGAAGAAATCGGGCTCCTTGTCGCCATAGTTTGGGCCTCTTCGATAGTGAGTCTCGAGCACAAGGCCATTAGCGGTGCCAGTTGAGAAGACACAACATAAAGCGAGATCCTCTTTCTCTAGTCTCCCAACCATATAGCTAGGTGAGGTTCTCTTGATTTTAATTTCTTTGATTTATTTATTTATTTCAATTATTGCACATGTCTATTTAAATTTTTGATCACATAAGCTTACATCCAATTAACTCTAAGTTAATTTATCTTTTAAATATGATAATTAAAATTCATACCTATATATTTGCCAAAGTCATTTTTTTCAATTATTATGTTTCCATATTAAGTTTAGTTTTCAAAGTTAACACTAATTTAAAGTTTGTTTAATAAATAGAGTAAAATAATAATAATAATAATAATAAAAATGGGGCTTATCCTTTTATATTCATGTTTATTGTTATTATTATTTTATTTTTCTATGATTTCTTTGCAGTAGTGTTGATTTTTTAGGTCATAGTCTCAAAAACTTTACAATTTTAAGTGTGCTTCTTCATAACAAAAAAAGGAAACAAATGCATTAATTCATAACACTACATTTGGATTCAAAAATCGATTTCATGATTTTGATTCGCAACAATACTGATTGTCAAAGCCATGGTTTCAAACAAGTTGTAATATTAACCCTGAAGAAAAAGAGGTGTTAGTTTTAGCATCAATTTTCATTTCGAGCGTCAATTTTAAGGATTTTGTTTGGAATGATATTAGTTGAATATTCCATGATTTCAACTTAGTTGTAATTTAAAACCCCAAAAATAAGGGGTAATACTAGTAGCATCATTTTTTGATATGGAGGCATTTTAACCACCCTCCAAAAAAGGTGGTAGCAATACTTTTTGAAACGTGGTTTGATTTTGGTGTTTTTGAATAGATTTTTGAGCTAAAGCCTTCATTTCTAGGTCATAGTTCTTGTTGAGTCAATGACTACATTTATCAAGTTATACAGATTTGACAACTTTGGGTCATTCTCTCTTCCATCAGTGTTTATTGCTCATAGTGACAACATGAACAACTTTGGCATGAGCAATTTGGTCATTTAAAATATGACTCATAGCAATAGCTATGTAAATAGAATATGTTGGGTTGTCTTCCTCTCATATGTTGCAAAGATGGTGTTTGTTATGGTTGTGTTCTCAAAATAATTTTGACAAATGTACCTCTTGGCGTACCTCGATGCCCTTACAACTTGTTAGTGATTTTTGCGATCCACTTCTACTTCTTTATTTGTGTTCAAGTACTTCTTAACCATTGATGATTTCTCCAAATGCACTTGGATTTTTTTCTTAAAACTTAACCATGAAGTTTTTGACATATTTTTTGCTTACAAGTCCCTTGTAGAAAAACAATCTAGACATCAACTTCAAAAGTTAAGAATAAATAATGGCAACAAAAATGTTAACAATAAATTTACAACTTATGGCACCAAACAAGGAATTTAGATGTATTACATTATTCCATGAATACTACAACAAAACAATGTCCCTAAAAAAAAAATTACGCACTAAAAGAAATGGAAAATCATATAATCCAATGTAAGAGATTATGTCCTCAGTTTTAGGCAAAAATCGTTAATTGTGGAAATTACATAGATATCCCATACCCTCAAATTCTTAAAATATAATACTAGAAGCATGGAGTTAAATTAAACCATATGTTTGATGGTGAAACATGGGCTCACATTCTTGGTGAGAAATTGGAAGTATTACAACCTAAGAGTGAGAAGTGCATTTTTGTTGAATACTCAAAGATGTAAAAGGTTAGAACTATTCAATATCAATGAACAAAAAGTATTATTAGGATAGATCTCAAGTTTAATAAGTGTTTCTCGTCTTATGTGGCTAATTTGATGTTTATGCCATCTTCGAAATATGAGCCACCTTCCACATACGTGCCATCTTCTATTCCCAAGCTTTTGCTAATGCCCCTAATCGAGTTACTTCTTCAAATGATAAGAGTGAGGATGGAAATCCACCTCCACTTAATCTCCTTCACTTAAATCCACTAAATATAAACAAGCACCAGCACCACAACTTCCTAGATGGGTCCATACCACATGACAAGCCATTGGTGATCTTGTTGGTGGTCCTTCAAATCAAAATCGTACATGTTCATAGTTCCAACAATCCTCTTATTTTATCTCAAATTTCGAAGGCGCGTGATCAAAAACATTTGCCAAAGCTATCCATGCAAATTGGGTTTCCTGAATGATTGAAGAAAAACATTCACAAATGAGAAATAATACTTGAATCTCATCTCTCTTCTAAAAGGAAGCATACTTGTTAGATGTAAATGGGTGTATAAATCTATTATGCAAGGGATAGAAGCATTGAAAAACAAAAACCCCAACCAATTGCCAACGGATTTTCTCAAGTAAAGAATTAACTATATTGACACCTTTGATCCTATAGACAAACTGAATTCCTTTCGCTTTGTTTTAACCCTTGCCACATTATATAAATGGGAGTTCCATCATATGGAAGCTAAATCCCTCTTATATGGATATTTGTGAAAAGAAATTTACATGGAACAACCCCCTAACTCTATCAAAATTACTTCAGTCTTGTTTGTCCCTTAAATAATCTCTCTATATGGCTTTAAGCAATCCCCTTGGGGTTGGTATGATAAAATGGATAAAATTGTTTTTGACGTTGACTTATCTAGATGCTATTCTTACCCCAATTTATATACCAAGAAAGTGGGTAACCATTTCATAATCTATGGTCTCTATGTTGGTGACATTATACTTCCTAGTAGTGACCCCAAACTTATATAAATCTAGCCTTGAAAAGAAATTTGGAATCGCAGGCTTAGCACATTTATAACAGCCCTGGTGAAAATTCCATGTAATAAATGTTAAAAACAATAACCACGGATGACTGGGACACGTATTCCAAGCTGAATGTTGGGCAAGACATCCTAGGGGGTGTTCATTTGATTGTTTATGGCTAAGGAAATTGGCAAAGGCAATGGCTAAGGCATTAAAAGGAATTTTGGCACATTTATTTATTAAAATAATGTAAATTAGGAGAAAAAGAAGGTGAAAGGTCACAGGTTGCATGTGAGGAGGAAAATGAAGGAAAATAATGGAAAATGAATAAAATAGAGGCCTCATTCATAAAAAGGCTTATGAGGATTAGTTGGTAAAGACTTGGTCAGTTCAGTTTTGGAGCTCTCTCATTATTCTCTCTCTCTCTCTCTCATACTCTTGGTTACTTAGAGTTTTCTTGGAGCACTCTTGGAGGGTGTGGCATTCTTGGATTCTTGGAGCAGGAAGGCAAAGGAAGAGTAGGAAAGCGCAAGAAGGCATCAGCATCAGCAGCTACATCAAATTTTCTTGCAAGTACCGAGTTGCATGTATGATGCATTCACTAGTTTTGACATGCATGGCACATGCATGTGGTTTCTTGGTTGTGATCTATCATTGGCATGGAGGATTGCCTAGATCGACAGTGGATTGCCTAGCGTTTCCATTTCCTAGATAGCCATGGTGATTGTGGGTTTACTTTCATTGTTTTTCTTTGTTGGTTCTCATGTTTCCATAGCTTGGGTTGAGTTACTAGTCTTGAAAGCACTGGTTGAACAAATGCTCTGGAAGCCCTATAACAGCTTGGGTTGAGTTACTAGTCCTGGAAGCCCTGGTTGGACAAACGCTCTAGAAGCCCTTGGTGGGTTGAGTTACTAGTCCTGGAAGCCTTGGTTGGACAAACGCTCTGGAAGCCCTGTATAAGTTGTGGGTTGAGTTACTAGTTCTGGAAGCCTTGGTTGGACAAATGCTCTGGAAGCCTTGGAAGGCTTGGATGGAGACCAATCTGATGATGGTTTTTGGTGATGTCCGACCGTGAGGTGGAATCACTGTTTGATGGGTTGAGGAGAGTGGCCTCTGGAAGCCCTGGATGAGTTTTGATTGATGTGTTCTATGAGATCCCACATTCATGCTTGGAATATGGCACCAGGGTGATTAGCTGAAGAGGGACTTGGCTCAGCCAATCTATGGTCGGGTGGAATGTGGTAGTCCCATCTCCAGTTGGTTCATTTCATTTATTAATGAAAAAAAAATCATTCCCTTGATTTTCATGTGCAAATGTACTGATGTATATATGTATTTTGATTGCTGATATGTTTATTTTATTTTTGTTCCTATTATGTTTTTTTTATATGCACATTTACCCCAGAGGTTGTTACAGAGTGGTATCAGAGCATGGTTCAAACACTTGGATTGGATGGGCTCTAGCATAGGTAAAATAAAGAACAAAGGTTAAATTTTAGACCTTTCTATCATATCTATTATAACTTTTCTTCTGTGGAATATTAGAAGTCGAAAATGTGTCCATACCGAAGGTAAATCCCACTGATAATGTGGTAAAAAATTCAGATATTGGTTCACAATACTTTAGGAATTATGATATAAGGAAAATGACCTTCTTGAATGCACCTTTAAACAGGTCACGTTGGCATTTCTGCAATAATGTTTCTTTTGTAGGCTTTCAGAAGATGAAAAATCATCCACATTGAGGGGAAATACCAATGATTATGTGGTAGAAATTTCAGATATTAGGTCGCAATATTTTAGGAGATATGAGCAAAGGGAGTCGAGCCTTCTGAATGCTCCTAAAATCAGGTCACGCTGACATTTTTGTTATAACTTTTATTTTGGGCACTCTCAAGAGCTGAAATGTTTTCCACAATGAGGGGAAATCCCATTGATATTGTGATAAAAAATTTAGACATTTATTCGCTATAATTTAGGAGATATGACTAGTGGAAGTCGAGCTTTTTGGACACTCCTAGAATTGTGCACCAAATAGGATTGTCCTGGTATTCTTGTTATATCTTTTCATCTATGAAATCTCAAAAGCTGAAACTTGAAACATAGTGAGAGATAATTCCATTTATCATATGGTTCAGTTTCCATAACTTGTACTACTACAGTTTAGGATATATGCATTGAATCATTCGCTATATTAGTTTGCATGCAAAGTGTTTGGTGAAATGGTTAAATGGTTCAATGATTAATCGCATATAAATTGTTTGATAAAATGCCCCAATGAGTATGTTGTTTGTGGTTGGGGATAGTATTGATGTGTAATAGTATTTATGTAGTTGATATATTCTTACTTGTATGCAAATAGTTTTCTATATTAGTTTACATGTAAATTGTTTAAATAAATTCTTACATGCAAATGTAATAGTATAGTAGTTATTTGTGGAAAATGTAAAAGTATGCTAATTGTTTGAAGAAAATGTTATTTTTTCTTGGATGGAATAGTATTGTAGTATGATAATATGGATGTAGCTGATCTATGCCTATTTGCATGCAAATAATTTGAAGAGTTGCATGTAGGGAATTTGAAAGGTTACATGCAAGGAATTTGAAAAGTTGCATGTAAGGAAATGGAAAAGTGGCATGTTTTTAGTTATGATGTTACAAGTGGAATAAGTGCAATGTTTTTGACTTAGTCTCATACAAATGAATGAGAAATAAAAATCAATTTCTTTTCAAGTGTGGTTAAATTTAGTAGATCTTTGGAGATCCCATTTCCATAATTAGACATTGGATATCAGGCCATTATAGTAGCATCCTCCTTCTACCTTAGAGTGGACCATGGATAGTAAGGGGGTATGCCTATAGGTTGTTAGTATTGGTGAAAGTTGATTTCAAATTAATGTACACAATGTCTTGTTTTTTAGAACATGTGACTGACTGTGTAAGAATTATATGTCGCTTACATGTTGATTTCATGATACCTACTTACATCCTTGTATGTTAGGTTACGTTTTTTAATATTTTGATTACATGTATCAATCTTGTAAGTTGATTACAAGGATTGATCGCTTATGTTCGACTACACGCGTTTATGTGTAGGTGTAGTTCATTTGGCATTGCTTATGCATATTGTTGGTTGCATGTGGCAATGTGTACAATGGAGTAATGGTTGTTGTCATGCACGAGGTCATGGTTTGTGTAGCTGATATGGTCATGCATTGATGACTAGACTCTATCTAGAATGATGTATATGGTTTGGCACTCATTTGTTATATGTCTATATACAATTGTTATGCATGTACGGTCTTGGTTATAGTTTGAATAGTAGGTCAAACATGCCTTGTGAAATCATTATATGCAATTTAGGTCATCATGATGCTATTGGTTGTTATGATGCTAATGAGCTAGTTGAGATAGAGCAAGGAGATGCAGATTATCATAATGAGGTTGCAGCATTGGACTTTGGGGTAAGAGCATATCGTCATACATGTATTGTATGTTCGACATGCAGGTATGTAAGTTAAAGCTTTTTATATGCCTTAGGGTTATATACATTAGGTTTATGAACATGTATTTGATGTTATGGTTACATTCATGATATATGTTAGATGATTAGTGTGGTTATATGCACGTGTCAGATAGTCAAGAATGATAGTAACATGTAGTTGTATGCATTGCTATTGTTGTTTTATATTAGATAACCTGATGATTATGTTGTATGTTGTTGATGAGTATGATATATAGCTTATTGTTGTTATATGTTATTAACTTGATGATTAGGGTCATTTCATTGAGATATTGATGTTATAATTTGGATTGGTCATATGCGTGATGGTTATGTTCATTGCCTTGAAGATCTTGATGTTATATGTATTGTGTTAACCTGGTTTGACCTATGCATATGGTTATGGTTGCGATATTCAGGTATGAACCGACATATTTGTGAGATGGTGTCATACTAATCTAATTGACTTTTCATGTGTATGAGTTACGATGTGAACATGTTAGTTAGATATTCTTATGGATATCATGATCCTATAAGTGCTTGAATTGATGCGTTGTAAAGTTATATCATGCTAACTAAATTGATTGTGCAGACAAGATCACCTCCCTTGAGATACATTAAGGTATCAAGTTTTTATGTCATATATTTGGTGCTTGACTGTTGATTATGTCATCTAGTTGATTTATTTAACATGATATGAATGTTTGATGAATTGCATAATATGTGTATGTGTTCAAATGATCTTGTTTTAAGATGATTGTACTAAATATATGTGTTGAGACAGTTGATATGTACTTGAGTATAGTAGGTGATAATTGTAGTATTATGATTGATGACTATGAGTTGACTATGGATTATAACATGATTGTTAATCTTGGTAACAGTTGATTTCAAATTAATAAATATGATTGTTTTGATATTTGGAACATATGGTTGACATGTGTGAGCATGATGCAGGGAGTTTCATGGCAAGAGAGGTTGCCATGAAATATTGAAGAAGGCTCAGGTGGAGCTTTCCTCTCCCTCTCCCTCTCCTCTCCTCTCCCTCTCCTCTCCTTATCAGTCGAGCCCCCTAAAGGGTCCTTAACAGTCGAGCACCTAAAGGTCCTTATGGTCGAGTACCTAAAGGTTCAATTTACTTATTGGGTGGCCCCTCTCAAATAAGTAAAAAAAAGGGACGGAAGTCACTCACTATTCATATGGTGAGGGCCTGCTTACGCATCCTCTCCTCTCCCTCTCCTTAACAGTCGAGCACCTAAAGGTCCTTATGGTCGAGCACCTAAAGGTGATGGCGGCCTTAACAGTCGAGCCTACTTACACATCCTTAATAGTCGAGACCCTGACGGACCTTATGGTCGAGCGCCTCCAGACCTTATGGTCGAGAAACTAAAGTTCCTCTCCTCTCCTCTCCCTTATGGTCGAGCACCTAAAGGTCCTTATCAGTCGAGCCCCCTAAAGGGTCCTCTCCTTAACAGTCGAGCCTGCTTACGCATCCTTAATAGACGAGCCTGCTTACGCATCCTCTCCCTCTCCCTCTCCTCTCCTCTCCCTCTCCTCTCCTTATCAGTCGAGCCCCCTAAAGGGTCCTTAACAGTCGAGCACCTAAAGGTCCTTATGGTCGAGCACCTAAAGGTTCAATTTACTTATTGGGTGGCCCCTCTCAAATAATTCAAAAAAAGGGACGGAAGTCACTCACTATTCATATGGTGAGGGCCTGCTTACGCATCCTCTCCTTAACAGTCGAGCAACTAAAGGTCCTTAACAGTCGAGCACCTAAAGGTGATGGCGGCCTTAACAGTCGAGCCTGCTTACGCATCCTTAACAGTCGAGCCCCTGACGGACCTTATGGTCGAGCACCTAAAGGTCCTATGGTCGAGCGCCTCCGGACCTTATGGTCGAGCGAGAAATCCCTCACCATATGAATAGTGAGTGACCCCTAAGAAGTAAGGGCCCTTATGGTCGAGCGGCCTAATGGCACCTATCCCTCTCCTCTCCTTAACAGTCGAGCACCTAAAGGTTCAATTTACTTATTGGGTGGCCCCTCTCAAATAAGTCAAAAAAAGGGCCTGCTTACGCATCCTTAACAGTCGAGCATGCTTACGCATCCTTATGGTCGAGCCTGCTTGCGCATCCCCATAAGAAATCGTCTAAAAGGTCATTTGCGTGCGTTTTACGGCTACTTGACACGCCCAAGCTATATGCCCAGTAGGGGTCAGGGATGCGTCTTTTTCGATCCTAGCGCTTTGTTCCTCGCTCGTGGCACTGCACTCCTTGCTTGCAGAGAGATCAGTTTCTCCACCTACCTTCAAATGGCAGGCGCTCACCACCCCAGGGACGGAGTCACTCACTCATTCATATGGGTGAGGACCGGAGGGGCTCGACTACTAAGGCCGCCATCGATTTGGAAGCTCATCCATCATATGGGTGAGGACCGATGGGTGAGGACTGACAGGGTGCGTAAGCACGCTCGACTGTTAAGAAGAGGGGCTCCACTGCCAAGGAGAGGGTGAGCCTGTCGAACTCTCGACCTGCCCATTAAGTTCAAAAGGTGTGAAAGAATGGATGATTTTTTACTTAATTCCACCTTCTGATCATGGAGATAAATTGCATGATACACCTCGACGTGATTATCCGTAATAGGCACTAGTTTTCGTCTAGGGGAAAATCTCATCTAGGGGTAAGGTTTTCCACCGTAAATGAACGAAATCACAGACGCGAAGAGCCTTTTTGGTCTTTCGCACGCGGAAAAGTCAATAAGCAAGGGGGTAGGCCCAATCGTTTAGGTAAAGATAGAAATCCTATTTTGGGGGATCCCGTCAGCATCATTCCTAACACGAGACGCACAACCACAACTGTCCATCGTGTGCCAAATCATTCAAGCGGTAGCATAGGCAATGCAAGCTCACCGATCCCGTATCGGTCCAAAGTAGGCTGCACAAAGCAAAGGTCAAATGTCGTCCCGCCTTTAGGTTGATCAAGATTCAGAAAGAGCACCTCGACCAGCGTTCCTTACAATTTGATAGCCAGAGTCCGAGAGCCTGCAACATTCCTTTCAGTTAGAAAGTTTGATAGCCTGCAGAGTCTATAGGCAAAGACAAAGGCAGGGGTGGAAACCGTTTCCAAAGTCGAAACAAGGGGTGCAGAACAACAAAAGACAGAGTCAATTGCTTACCTTGAACCGATTGATGATCCGGAGCTACCAGCAGCAGCTTTTTCAGTTGATCCAGCAGCTTCCCCACCATCATCTCGCTCAGTATCCTTTCCTATTCCAGCCCCCCTTCGCTCAGTTCCAAATCCGTATACTCCAGTCGAAGGTCCAGTTGACTCAATAGTTTACCCAGCCATTGTAGCAGCAGATCGAGATCGAGAAGCATAGGTGTCCGGTTGTGCCTGATGAATTGTACCAGAATCTCGTATAATCGTACTGCTTAGATCAACCTGCCTGTGACTGATCGAGATCTTGATGCCTGCCTCAGAGATCACGGGGAAGAGCGCGAGATTAGCCTCATGAAACAAGATTTGAGGTAGGCTTATTATAGCTGTACCAATACGCAGGCAGCCCTATTTATACCGTTTTTTAGACAGATCAACAATCCATCCTCTAGGAACCCCATATTGCGGTTATCTTTATAAAAAAGATACAATCACAAGCTCCTAATAGGCAGGTTTCCACCCAGAAGATGAATGAGCGAGAAACCCCTTGGCATAAGGAGATCAATGATGCATATACTTTCTCGTAGCTATTATTCTCCCTATCTATTATCTATTCTCTTTTAAAGGCACATCCCATCACGTTTCATAAACCCAATGAGGAATCCATCGTCTCCGAACCCTATCTTGCGTGTCTCTTTATAAAGAATAGCAAATCGCAAAGGTCAGCGGATTACACCAATCCACGAGTCAAGACCTTCCGCAGACATACGTGGTTATCTTAATCTTCTTTAAGGCAGGAAGGAGATGAACGAACTATAGACTTTCCCAGAAATGATTTGATCCGTCAGATTCAAGGGGGGTGCTATACACAGGGGTGCTCTATAAATAGAATAGGCGAAAGCACCCTTCCTTGCATTACCGGGAGGGGAAAGCAAATACAGATATTCGGGGAGACTCTACTAATAAACAACCTTAGTTCAGAGGTGCCCATCCTTCATCAAAAGATGATACCTCTCCTTGCCCCCGGAGGGACAAGCGGCTTCGCACCTTCAGGGGATGCTCTTTTTTTTTGACGTATGTTTACCTGGAAGGCCTGACCTTTTCATGTGTGGGTTTATGTTTGGGTGCCTCCCTCCCCTTCCTATCGCTTTGAAATATGGTGAATAGGGAACATATAAGTAAGTCCAGCAACTAATTGGTAAGGCGACCAGAACTTACTAATATGAGGAGCGGAGCCCTTATCGTTCATAGGTAAAAGATAGGGAAAGAAAAGGGAAGTCCAGAGCGACAGACTATAGCCCGCTCTTATTCTTTAGCTTTAGCAGTGGGGTTGCAATTCTTTAGTAAGTAATTGCCGATACCTCTTAATTGGCTTTCCGCCTGCGTTCAATTGGCTAAATTGAATTAGTAATAGGAACCTCCCCTTCTTTCCTATCGCCCCCTTTCAAAAAGTCAAAAAGTCAATAGCTTTATAGCCCTAAGTGATTAATGAAAGTGGTATAGAGGAAGTAAGTTCTAGGTATTCAGGTGGGTAGCAGGCATAAACTGAAAGGGTTGAGTCATGATATTTGTTGTTAGTTTTGTTCTTTTGGTATTTTATGAATTTTTGAGCTTGATTTATGGCTTTGTTTATGTCTAGTGTATGGCCATACCACTTTGTTTGCAGAGTCATGTTGCTATTGGTTTTTATGGTCTTCTTCTTGTTTATTTCTTGTCTTGCCTTTTATGTTTTGAGTCTTGTGAATTGGTTGGAAAAGAGGAAAGTTGATGGAGCTCGGGGAGAGCTATGTGGTACTCGATGATATAAGACCCAAATGCAACTCTGTGTATGAGTGAATGCAGCAGAAGGGAAGACTATGACAGTCGTTTGGACTAGTTGGATTCATTGTGGTAAATGGACCATGGCAATACAAACATGAGAAAGGTAAGTAGAAAAGGTAGAGTAAATGGATCTGAGGCGTCAGATGCCTTGGCTATGTTGGGAATTGTTGTTCTCAATATCATGCATGCGTGCATGAATAAAAGAAGTTCTCTTAACCTTGACCTTATGTTATCTGGCAATTTTGTTATGATCATGATTATGTTGATGTTTATATATGTATATATGTACATATGTATGTATGTCGTTGCTTGACAAGATCATTATTGTTTTATGCTAACATTTATATACGTATGTATCCATGTATCTATGTTATTGTCTGACAGGGTTGTCAGGGATCATTCTTGTGGAGGAATGATTGTTTATGCAGGAGAATGACATGAAGAGGTTCCTGGTCTTACGAGGAATCAATTGGGAAGAGTAGTCACGAAAAATATATGAGGTCAGTATCACGTGGATATGATTTGGTATTGTATACTCTTATTATGCCTATGTTTATGTTATGAAAATGATACATCAGCAAAGTGAAAGTAGTGTGGTCTGTGACATGCTAGGATAAGCATGGATGAGATACCGGAAGCAAGGTTTCTTGGTAAGGATAGTGTGGTTTTGCATGTGTGGTACTATTGTTGATCATACGTTGTATGTGTTGTACATGTTGCATCTATGATGTGTGCACTTGTGGTGTTGTGTATACATAGCATGAATACATGTTATTTATGTAATGTTATGTACGGGATAGCACAAAGAGGGTTGTGTGAATATTGCATATGGGGTGTTGTATACATATTGTATTGTCTTCATGATGTATATGTGGCGTGTTTGCATATGGTGTTATGTGCATGTTGGATATGCAGCGCTATGTACATATGGTGTTGCGTGCATATTGTACATATGGTGCTATGTACATATGGTGTTGTGTGCATGTGGTGTCGTGTACATGTTGTACATAGGGTGCTATGAGCATGCAGTGTTGTGTACATGTCGTGCATGTGATGCTATGTACATATGGTGTCGTGTACACATAGTGCGTGTGGTACTGTGTACATGTGATATTGTGTACTCGTTGTACAATGGTGTAGTGTAAATGTGGTGTTGTGTACACGTTGTACAGGTGGCGCCATGTACATGTGATGATGTGAACATGTCGTGCAGGTGGTGCAGTGTATATAGGTGGTATTCTGTACATGTTGTGCATATGGTACTAATGTACATGTGGTATTGTGTGCATGTTGTCGATGTTGTGTTATGGTCATGCGGTATTATGTATATGCATCATGTAGTCATGGTATTGCAGTGTGTGTACTCGTTGTGTAGTACTCTGCGTAGGTACATGCATTTGGTGGTGTTTCACACCGAGTATAGATGGATGCATTGTATTGTATACACTGGGTGTAGGTGTATGTGTTGTATGTCAGGTGTAGATGAATGTATTGCATGGTGTGGCATGTCGTATGTGGTCGTATGTGTGTGATGCACACTATGCGTATGTGCACATGGTTGAGGAGAAAGCGCTGGATGTTTGTCGAGTGTGGCAAACAATCCAATGTGTTACAGAAAGAACCAAGGTAGAAGTAAGGATTGATGAAGGATAAGTATTGGTATTGTATTTTGGTTTTAGTATGCATGTGATTTATGATTCTGGCCCATGATGATTACATGTGATCTATGATTTTGATTTATGATGGTTACATGTCATTTATGATTTTGATGGTTATGTTTGAGCTAACCTGATGTGATATTTTTATACATGTTGACTTGGTCAAATACACTAGTTTGACTTGTTGTGACAGGAAGCGAACATGATCGCAAATGTACCGTATTGACGAGCTATCAATGAGGTATGATGTGAATTTATTTTAATTTATTTTAAAACTGATGGAAGCTATGTGCGTGGTACAAGAATCATGAACATGCCTGGTTGGGTAGTTGAAATCAACTACAAGAATTACTAGCTTGATATGGTGGTTTGGTGGTTACTTATGGTGGTTTGGTAGTTGCTTTATGATGGTTTAGTATTTTATTTATGTTGGTTTAATATGTGCTTTATGGTGATTGATATATGCTTTATGATGATTTGATATGTGCTTTATGTTGGTTGATACATGCTATATGATGTTTTGATATATGCCTTATGATGTTTTGATATATGCTATATGATGATTAGTGTATGATTGATATATGTTTTGGTATATATATTTTGATGATGTTGTTATATGTACACTCGTGTATGGATGTAAATACCGTAACGAGCTATGTTATAAAGCTCCACTATGCGGTATGGGTGTAATGCTATTATGCTATCATGTGGTTATGTTATCATGATGTTATGATGTCATATGAGTTTTCTTAAGCAGAATGATCATTGTAAATACCATAATGAGCTGTGTTATAAAGCTCCACTATGCGGTATGTTGTCATGTCATTATGATGCTATGTCTTGAGCAGAGCTTTCATTGTAAATATTGCATCGAGCTGGGTTATAAAGCTCCATGAGCAGTATGCCTTCTTTCAATAGGCTGCTGAGGTATATGTGTGATTGAACACCAAGGACATTGTTCCCCCAAGGGGGAGGGTTCTGTAACAGCCCTAGTGAAAATTCCATGTAATAAATGTTAAAAACAATAACCACGGATGATTGGGACACGTATTCCACGCTGAATGTTGGGCAAGACATCCTAGGGAGTGTTCATTTGATTGTTTATGGCTAACGAAATTGGCAAAGGTAATGACTAAGGCATTAAAAGGCATTTTGGCACATTTATTTATTAAAATAATGTAAATTAAGAGAAAAAGAAGGTGAAAGGTCACAGGTTGCATGTGAGGATGAAAATGAAGGAAAATAATGGAAAATGAAGAAAATATAGGCCTCATTCATAAAGAGGCTTATGAGGATCAGTTGGTAAAAACTTGGTCAGTTCAGTTTTGGAGTTCTCTCATTATTCTCTCTCTCCCTCTCATACTCTTGGTCAGTTCAGTTTTGGAGCTCTCTCATTATTCTCTCTCTCCCTCTCATACTCTTGGTTACTTAGAGTTTTTTTGGAGCACTCTTGGAGGGTGTGGCATATTTGGATTCTTGGAGCAGGAAGGCAAAGGAAGAGCAGGAAAGCGCAAGGCAGCATCAGCATCAGCTACATTAGATTTTCTTGCAGGTACCGAGTTGCATGTATGATTTATTCACTAGTTTTGACATGCATGGCACATGCATGTGGTTTCTTGGTTGTGATCTATCATTGGCATGGAGGATTGCCTAGATCGATAGTGGATTTCCTAGCCTTGCCATTTCCTAGATAGTCATGGTGATTGTGGGTTTACTTTCATTGTTTTTTTTTGTTGGTTCTCATGTTTCCAGAGTTTGGGTTGAGTTACTAGCTCTGGAAGCCCTGGTTGAACAAACGCTCTGGAAGCCCTGTAACAGCTTGGGTTGAGTTACTAGTCCTAGAAGCCCTGGTTGGACAAACACTCTGGAAGCCCTTGGTGGGTTGAATTACTAGTCCTGGAAGCCTTGGTTGGACAAACGCTCTGGAAGCCCTGTATAAGCTATGGGTTGAGTTACTAGTTTTGGAAGCCTTGGTTGGACAAACGCTCTGGAAGCCCTGGAAGGCTTGGATGGAGACCAATCTGATGATGGTTTTTGGTGATGTCCAACCGTGAGGTGGAATCACTATTTGATGGGTTGAGGTGGGTGGCCTCTGGAAGCCCTGAATGAGTTTTGATTGATGTGTTCTATGAGATCCCACATTCATGCTTGGAATATGGCACGGGGGTGATTCGCTGAAGAGAGACTTGGCTCAGCCAATCTATGGCCGGGTGAAACGTGGTAGTCCCATCTCCAATTGGTTCATTGCATTTATTAATGAAAAAAAAACATTCCCTTGATTTTCATGTGCAAATGTACTAAAGTATATATGGATTTTGATGGTTGGTATGTTTATTTTATTTCTGTTCCTATTATGTTTTTTTTTATATGCACATTTACCCCGAAGGTTGTTACAACATCTATATTATTTTATTCGCCTCCAAGTCTTACAAACCAAGGAATGAATTTCACTATCCCAATGTAAACATGCATGTGACCTTCTTCATCACTTTCACATGGAAAATTGCAAGCTAGTCCCATCTCCCCCTTAATGTGGGGTCGAACTTGTGCTACTCCCAAAGTAGATGCCACTTCGACCGTCAACTAATATCATTTTTTATTTAACTCCTTTTCCTAATATTTCATATAGTATGGGAAAGGGAACTCCTTTGTTGGTCATTTCATTGATCATGTTCTTAAAGCACTCTATTTCCAAATTGAAGACATTTTTTAAAGACCCTTAGAGAAGCCAAGTTTTCAAAGCTTCAACTTAAGCTTTCAAAAGTTGCCATAAAAGGGTGATAAACTCTAATGTCTCATTTCTATTGTGTCGCTCTTGTAAATCCTTTAATCTTCTCTCAAGTTCCTCTAAAAGAAAAATCAAAATATTTATACTTGGATCAAAATATTTGAACTTAGGAGTTAGTTAAGTTTAACTTAATCTACTGTGTCGTCAAGTGTAATTTGAAAGTATGTTTTTTTAACTAAGTAATATGATGGTTATGATTATGATTCCAATATAAAGTTACGTGACTAGTCACCTTCCTTGATATTAACAATACTTGATTCATGTCTTAATATTCAATTGATATGTAGTCTCTATTGAAAAAGCATGGTCAATCATTTCTTGACGAATAATTACTAAGATATGATCATGTAAATTATTTTCTTTTGCCTTAATATCAAATGGTCTATGTTCATTATGGCCACAGACTATTATTTTGAGAGTTTTAACCACGCATACACTAGTGTGTTAATCTTTGATTTTCTTGAGTGATGGTATTAAAAGGTGTTTTACCTATGTGAATATACATGTTTCTCAGCCTTGTGCTTTAATTGTCTAGCTCAATCTCAACTACATACCTTACATTAGCTTGATCATGAAACATTGTGTTTTGATCTTCATTTTGACTCAAGGCTATGAGATTTTGTCCTCTAATGTTCCCCCTTTCCCATTTATGCATTTTGCCTTAATATAGAGTCAAATGGTCTATGTTCATTATGGCCACAGACTATTATCCTTTTTGAGAGTTTTAACCACGCATACACTAGTGTGTTAATCTTTGATTTTCTTGAGTGATGGTATTAAAAGGTGTTTTACCTATGTGAATATACATGTTTCTCAGCCTTATGCTTTAATTGTCTAGCTCAATCTCAACTACATACCTTACATTAGCTTGATTATGAAAAATTGTGTTTTGATCTTCATCTTGACTCAAAGGCTGTGAGATTTTGTCCTCCAATGTTCCCCCTCTCCCCTTTATGCTTTTGGTGATGCTGCTGCCAATGTTCTTTAATTACCAAATAAGATTTCATATCTGATGTAAAGCTGATTAATATAAATTTATCATTTTTCCTTTTTATTAATTAATTCCTCAAACATCAATTTCAACTTCACTTTCTTAATTTTCTTATTCAATATCTTCTCCCATATAACAAAACATTAATCAATATATTAAAATAATACAAACATATTATATTATTACCCAAACATCTTGATATTATACCCACGAATAATTAAATTCACATAAGATCGTAACTTAATTTTCTTTTATTTCTTAAATTTTATAAAATATAATTAAATATTTTAAACCATTATTTCATTTAATATCAAAATAATAAAATAATAAAATCAAAAATTTGAAAATTGATAATAATAAAAAAATATGAAACTTTCAATTTTGAATAGGATAAATATATATTTTTCCATTTATGTTTACACAGGTAAATTTTCAATTTTGAACTAGATAAATATATTTTTTTCAATTTATGTTTACACAGGTAAATTTTACTTAAAAAAAAAATTTACGTATACACGCTTTCATTTCTTAATATTTTTATATATTTAATATTTTCTCTTCATAATTAATAGAATTAAATCCATGATTAATTATCATTAAAAAAATCCAAACTTAACTATCATTATAAATAATACGACCATCCTATTTTTAATTAATAAATACATTCTCATAAACCTGTTTATATTTTCGTAAATACTATGCTTTTTAATTAATATATATTCAAAATATTTTCACAAGTCTGCTTTTTAATTAATATATATTCAAAATAGATAAAAGATAAAACCTATATAACTCGAAAGGTTCTAAAACTTAGATAACAATCAATTTCAATACAAAAATAATAGATCATAGCATAAATGATAATCATAAGACATATTTTTCCGCGTATAGGGTGACTGAAGGTACGAGTTGTGATGAGGGTGACGACGCTACTACCATTTTCAACCATTGGCACTGACGTGCCTCCCTCCCGCATTATGATGGATGACATGGTATTAAACGGTTTGGTGGGTATTCATTGTGTGAAGCCTATGAAGTTATCCGTCATATTTTTGTTATCAGCATAAAGGTGAACGATCTTAGTAAGCCATTTCACAAAACAGTAAATTTTTTACCCAAGAGTCATAACAGCAGAATGAGCCTGAAAAAATCTGAAAAATCTGAATATGGTAAGTGATTAAACAGTTTGGTAGGTATTCATTGTGTGAAGTTATCCGTCATCAATTCAATTTTAATTAGCAGCCTAAAAGTGAACAATTTTAGTAAGCCACTTCACAAAACAGCAAATTTCTTACTGAAAATCCATAACAGCAGAATCAGCCTAAAAAATCTGAATAATCTTAATATGGTTTAAGCGATAGTGGATGGTCTTTACACCGTTACACGATAGTGGATGGTCCTTACACTGTTACACCACCACGAGGTCTCGTGGACGTCATTAAAACCATTTCATTCATTCATTCATTGTGTTATGCAGGCTATGGAGTTGGGTTGTATCCCTGCTGAGATTTGCACATGCTCATTCATTCGTTGTGTTATGCAGGCTTCATTCATTCATTGTGTTATACAGGCTATGTAGTTGGGTTGTATCCCTGCTGAGATTTGCACATGCACTAGACCGAGCCTCACTCCATTCGAGTTCTCTGATATAATAACGTTTGACTCACTAAATACGAGGGCATTCTTCTCCATTATTAGAGGCAAGTGTTGGTCATTCAGTGCAATCCCTTAATGCATTGTCTCAATGCATTCTATTCCGTTTGGAATTCTCATTGCCGGGCTTTTATGTGGCGCTCTGGCTATCATTATGTATTTCTTTCCCTTTTTTGTGGTGCTCTGCCTATGATTATTTATTTCTTTCCCGTCGACTGTATTCCACCTTTCAGCCTTCATCTCCCTGCTGTGTTGCTTTCTCTAGTCCTCTGGTGTCACTTCCTATTTCATTTTTTGCAGATATGGTGCAACAAAAAGCTCAGTGCAAAAGAAGGGGCGACAGTATCGGCTCGCTAGGGGCTCTCGAGCTTGGCAACAGGCTGAGTCTTCAGCTTGCATATACAAAGAACAAATCCAATAGAACATCAGATATCAAATGAGTGAGTAGACTTCGATTTGGTAGGGAGCATAATTGTTTGTTTGATTCTAAAGCCCTGGAGGTAGTAGAGGGTTGGATGCTCCTGGGTGCTCCTGTGTTGCGTCCTGCTTGACAAGGATTGGCATGGTGTTAAAGATGGAGATGAACAGATTAATGTGCATAGGGGAGAGCGTGGCTCAGGCTTTGGATCGAGCAACCACAACCCTGTGGACCTTGTGTCAATAGAAGCCGAGTCTCCAATTTTTCTTATAGTTTGATTGACGCTTTGCTATTCTCTGTGAATTTTGCTACTAGAATTTTGTTTAGTAGCAGGCTTGTTAAGGCTATGATACATTATCTAAATGGTTCATTTGTAACCCTTCAGAAGAAACAAAGAACCCATCAGCAAAAACAATTTACTTTGGCAGCCACAGTTACTTTTTTTATTAGCTTACTTTTAGTTAGTTTCTTGTTTTGTCAGTAATCTAATTTTCCATACCTATTGTTACTAGTTGAAACATTTCGCTAAGAATCATGAACGTAAATGGGAACCCAAGTATCATGAAATTAATTCCATAAAGTAAGCCATGGTTTCCTATTATGTTAATACATAACCATGTGTTAATGTGTAAAATGTGTAACCATTATCAATGCTGGCAGTTGAAATGTTCATAACTTAGCAACGTGTGACCAAGATAACATTAAATGATTAAGATAAAGTTGCGTGATAGAACAACCCTAACGTCTTAAAATATTATAAATATGTGATCAAAATGATGTGCGTAGAGTGTGGTAGGTCGACTATTATGTGGCCAAGCTATCTCAAGATAAGGCCTATTGAGTTATTGTTGCAACATTAATATGATACAATATTTAAGATTCTCCATTTTCATGTTGAACGTGTATGTACAGTAACTCTTTCGTCCAAGCTCATCATCTTAAAATAAAATAAATCCTCTTGGCCAACCAAATTATGTCTAATCAACCTCGTTTAGATCATCAATCCTGTTTGTTGTGAATTGCAGTGCACATAAACTGTTTTCGGAAATGATTCAATTATGCTCATATCCAAAGGCACTACAGATTTGGAGTCTAGACCAACAATCTGATGGCATTTTTTTAGAGTCCAAAAATACGACTAACAAAATCTCTTTACTATTCTATTTCCTTATTTTTTTTCTTTTCCACCTAAGCTGGGTAGCTCCAGCCTCAATGTTGGATGGAAAACCAATATGTCGACCTCTGGAATGCTGTCACTGGACTCCCCATGAGACAGTCTTTATCCCCACAGGTGGCTCCCACCCTCAACCCCTCTCACGAGATTTGAACCACCGACTTGATAGAGCCTATACCGCCCCACTATACTAATATTTACATATATTTATTTAACACCATGCACGAATTACAACAAAATACTATCACCAAAATTAAAATTGAAATAAATTTATCAAAAAAATATATAAAAAGTTTTCAAAATTAAGTGACATAATAAACTGTGTTATTTTTCAATTTCCTCAAGACTGGAAAATATAACCATTGGCAAAGAAATCAGTTAAAAGAACTGCACAAAATGGGAAGACTATCACTGTATTTCATTGCTCGTGAAATAACTACAAAGGAGAGCTCCTCCCTTCCCTTCCCAAGAAGGCAAAGCCACTTAAATTAGCCTGCACAATGTAGGAAGGAAGCAACCTATGATGAGCAAAAGGGAATTACGTATTTCATCAACCTCAACTGTTAATAGCACAACTATGTGACTTTTAATTTGCAGAAAAAATTCCCGAGCTCTGTCAAAACAGTAAAACTGGTATTCGACTGGAGACGTTTCTATACAAATAGAAAGATCGAAATAACCTGTTAAACTTTGTGTCAACAAGAATCCCCCCATTAGCCTGATCTGGAATGACGCATTCGCTAATCTTGAGATGAGACTTGTCAGCTTTGCCAGCATAGCATCATAAACCATCTCAATTCAAAATATCCACAGCTCTATGAATGTATTTGTTGATTTGATGATCATGAAGCCACCTGTCTTTGGTGTACCAAGTGCTTTACAACTTCGTAAAATGAAACAACAATACCAACAGAGGGTCCTGCACGCCCCACACGTGGCCCTACACCCATAAATAGCCCTCGTACTCCACCATCCCTGGAAAATAGTGGTTTTTCAGGATGGCTGAAAAGGGCCGTATAGCCACGTTGCATGCATCTTATACATGAAGCAAGCAAGAACCATGAAAGGAGAAAACACTTACCTCCAAACCTTCATCAAAGTTTCCATTGTACTGGTTTTCATTGCTTTCATCGGATCTTTCTGAAAATCAAAGAATTGCCAGCAGATTAATTTCAACAACAGAAGATTATCAGACTAATTTCAATAAAGAGCATACACAAATATCTGCATAAGTATCGAGAAATTTGATGTAAATTAAGCTCACTACGTTAAAATAACACAAATTCAAACACCACCTCTATCTGTCTCCGTGTTTTTGCAACATCCAAAGGACAGGTGGCAGCAGCTGCAATACTCCCAGCTATAAAACCGGCTGAAAAGTTGGCTCCTAGAATGCTCGCTCCATTAGCTTCATCCCCAACAAGTGTAAGTAAGTGCCGTCTAACCTGTAAACATAACATACCCATTACTTGTCTAGCACATATATTAACTTGCAACCGTATCATAATCTAGCTTATATAGTTGAAGTAGAATATGACATGAAGGTCTATCAAGTCATAATTGTCTTAATATTACCAAGCTGGAATCAGGATGAAGGCATCTTCAAGCCAATGTTTAGGGCAGGTTATGGGCATTATGTATTTGTACTGGTGCCATTCGGGTAACAAATGCACCAGCCATTGATTGGGTGTACTGTTAAGTGGGTAGTCCCAACTGCTGAACCACAAAAATAAAATGCACCAGCCATGTTTAAGTGACCGATGGGCAGCGTGTTTAGTAAATATGTCGGCAGATATGTACTAGTGATCTTGGAAGATGTTCTGATTGAAGCCATTATGGGATGTCCTACTCTGAAGAATGCAGACGATGTAAGATCATTCTTATCAGGTACTATAAGAGATCCACTGAAAAAATATCCAGGATTGTGTATCCTATCATGTAACTGTAAAAGAATGGTAAGAAAATCGAGTGGACACCAAAATGTGAGAAAAGCTCAGAGATTTTGTGAAGCTTCTTACTAGCTCACTAGTGTTCATGATGGCAGATCTGAACATAGATCTTGCCATGTACACAAATGCACATAAAGCTAAGTTGCACTGAAACGGATACGGGAACGGATATGATACGAGGTTTGAAATGGAGATAAGATATGGCAAGAAACGGCATATATATATATATGTCAAAATAAAAATTTCATATTACCATTCATCTTTTAGAATCTAAATTCTATATCTAAAAACACATAATCATCATCATCAATTCAGCATAAGCATTGTCTCCATCATTGGTGATTATTATAACATTCAACAGATCACCAAGTTTCTGTTTCCAATTTCAATCATCAACATCATCACCAAAATTAATAATGCTAAATGCACACTACATATACATATATATATGACAAAACAAAAATTTCATATTACCATTCATATTTTAGAATCTAGATTCTATATCTAAAAATAGATATATCACCATCATGACTTCAACATAACAAATCATCATCATCAATTCAGCATATACATTGTCCTCATCATTAGTGGTTATTATAACATTCAACATATCATCAAGTTTCTGTTTCCAATTTCCATCATCAACATCATCACCAAAATTAATAATGCTAAACGCACACTACATAGTACAAATTACAAAATGAACTATTTCCAACAAATTCCTTTTCCATTGTGATAGCACCAACAGCATCCCTAACTGTTCTAGAAAAAAGAGAATCTTGAAGTTGTTAAAATGTTTCACCAGTTTTTTTATGTACATTAGGCATATGTTTGGGCCCTTCCAGGACCGCTTCTGGAGATCATTCCAAGTAAAAATTTTGTTAGACAGTATTAGACATAGGAACGCCCTTGTTTTGAGTGGTGCTTTTAATTTCCATACATCATTCCACCACCATTTATCCTCCTCTTCTGGAGCTGGTCCAAAAAATCCATTGAGTTACCCAAATTTGCGGTATAGAATCAATTGCAGCAGGCATTTGTAGTGCCGTCCTTGGGCAGGAATTTGTTTAATTCTTGGATGCTTAATCTTCCTAGACCGAAGCCACCTTTCTCAGGAAGACTGGAGTAATTGTTTAGGATATTTGGGTAATTTTGCTTTGAGAGTTTGTGCATTGTATTAAGTAATTGCAAACTGTCTATCATCAGCTTGAAGATTATGAACCTTCAAGGTTTATAAACTAACCACGTGTGTTATAGTTTCAGACACCTGTATAGTATATACACAAACAAATCTTTATTTGGAATGATGGACTTCAATTTGTGCTGGAATGGAATTATCTCTTCTTTCTGTCAATCCTGTATGAAAGTGTGTATTAAAACTTTTGCCCAGCTGCAAGTTGACTCTTGGATTTTGCACAAATTCCCATAACTGATGATAAATGGGACCAATACCATGACCTCAGAGAGCAATGAAAAGCATGTACCATAATTCAGTTTACAGCAACATAGATCCATCTTAACCCCGAATCTATTATGCACCATGGGGTATCAAACCGCATGAGATGCCAGTCTCAATGTTTTCACATCCACTTGATGTGGTTGATTAATATTTATGTTAGCTACTTTTTATCTTATTACTATTAGCATTACATGGTGCAGGCACACACACACAAATGGTTGATCGATATCCCCTGCCAAATGCACCTCTCGGTAAAAGAATGCAGTTCTAAATTTTCAATTCTACTATAAATGCATTTCTATAGCGTTATCATTTTATAACTAGAAAATATGTTTGCATAGATTTAAATTTCCAGAAATAGAGGTTGCGTTTCCAATTTACTGTAAAAAAATTCCCAACTTAGGCTTAGTTAACATTACTGTGGATTAGACTAAATTCAGTTACCAGCAAATCCATGAATTCCGGTGTTTGCATTACAGACTCTTAAGCAATTACATCTACATTTAAGGCAAGGCTTTTTAGCGTGGATCCGTTTCCGGAACTCTGGATATGGAGTCTGGACCACAATTTTCTCGGATCTGTATCTGGATTTCAGGAAACGGATCAAAACCTTTTAAAATGCCAGAAACGTTTCAAAAATCGGATCCAGCGTTTTCAGAAAAACCGAAACGGATTGGAAACGTTTCAGTGCCATTTCGTACCTGTTTTCATTTCAGAAACACTGAATAGCATTTCTGGCAGTTGGGAGGGGTGTTTCCAGTAACTTAGACATAAAGAGGGTATTAGGGGAATCCTTACCAAGGAATGGCATGTGCTTTGCTATTGAGTAAACTTGAGTAGCACGAAATGAACTATCCAAACTCGATATATAACTTGTGTTGTTACATGCACTAATAATGCAGAACATTACCTCATTGGTATATTTGTTTGCCCAACCACACCTGTATGCAAGAAAGCACATCAAAGGGAAAAAGAATAGTTGCAGATGCACTTAACAGAAAAAATGCTTCTACTTACCATCGGTGTATCTGAGACTAATATAAAGAAGAGAGTGTTTGAAGCTTTTGGAGAAGGTGAGTATTACTTTAGCTTTCAAGTGAAGAAGGAATTGCAAAAAGGAACAGATAAAGCACATCAAAAGTATCAAGAACTTCAGCTTGTTAAAAAAGAACTAATCAACAGGTAGCTAATATTTTGACCAAGCTCTTGGCAAAAGATAAGTTAGGGTTTCGGGGGCAAACTTGGACTGGTGCTGTAATGTCCTCCACGAAATGAGGACAAATGGACTTAGTAGCCTATTCGTCCCCGTAGGCTATAGTCCCTGTTGACACCTAATCATTGGAATTGGGTGAATATATGTAAATAGTGTAAATAGTAAATAAGGAGAATAGGAATATGAAGAGACACCGGGAGGTGAAACCCAAGAGTCTCTCCCTCCATGTATATATCCATGAGCAATCTTAATGCAAAGACACAATTCACATTGTGGAGTTACCTCCTCCTAGCCTGACATGGTATCAGAGCCAGCTCCATTTTTAGCATTCCTACCCTTGTAACTCCCTTCTGCCATTTCTGCAGTCTTCCCCCTTTCTGCAGTCTGCCATAACGCCTCTCACCTGCATATTTATTCCAGTCGGCCTGCACCGGTCTCACATGTGTTTGGGCCATTGTCATACCACCATTGGTATCCTATACTCTGCTGCAAACGTTGTATGCTCCGCTCTAATCGCTCCAGTCCACAGTCTTGCGTTCGGCTCCTCACACCCCTCCCCACTGCGCAGCCACTCCTCCATACAGGTTACACAGTGCTGCGTTGTTTGGTTTTATTATATTACGCTCCCACATACCATAACTTCGAATGTTGCCTGCCCACTGTGGTATACCCATCACCAGTCTCACTGCATACCACTTTGACCCCCCTCCCAACGCTGCACCATACCTCACACCGCTCCCAACCCGACTGTGCTCCCACAGCACCCTCGACACCCTTCCTTTATTCTCTCTCCCTCTGCTATATTCTGCATTGAAACACTGGTTGAAATCAAGCTGTGTTGATTGTGCGCCCATCATGCATTTGGAGAAGCGCTCACTGTGATATTGAATGGTGGTATGTGCCGCTGTGCTTTGAACAATTTCCGTGCAGAGCGTGATTCCATTTTGCTGTGTGATTTTCCATGCTGCCGTAATTTAAAGAAAAATACAGTGTTGATTGTTTGGTGAGCACATGTATTTGAATGGTGCGCTCCCTGGTTAAAAAGGCCAGGGCACATTCGCTTGAAATTTTTTATGCCCATATTACATGGAGTCATATTACATAGAGTGGTATAATGTGCAATTAAAAAAAATGGCGTAATTCATAAGTGATGTAATGATAAGTGTGTTGGTTTTTAAGGTTGTGGTATATAATGAACATGGGGTGTAATGGTTTTTAAAAAAGGAAAGGACGTGGCATATTATGTAATGCAATGACACATAAATAATGGCATTCCTTTTTGTAATGACCATGTATTATGTGGTATCAAATTAAATATCCAAAGATATATGTTGAGGGTATATTTAAGAGCTTACATCTTTAATTAATGAAGACATAGCCGGTCAGTTTTATTACAAATATATCAAGTTTTTTATTGCAGCTATTGAAATTATTTTGAGGGCAGATTAGATTATATGATGCATTCACTCATCTCCATAGTGGGAGTAGTTCTCACTGGCAAAGAGAACTATCCTGAGTGGTCAAGGAAGATAAAACACACTCTCATTTTCAATGAGTTGTGGAAAGGATTTTGTGTAGGAGAAGGAGATAATGAACCTGCAAATCCCACCTCAGATAAGGAGATCGCCATTTGGGAAAACAAGAACAACAAGGCCTATGCCTTGATTGCAGCATCTATAAATGAAGAGGTGAGTCGCCATATTTCACCATTTTCAAATGCTTTTGAAGCCTTACAGAAGTTGAAGGAACTCTATGACTCACACTCTGAACTTGAAGTTGTCCAATTGATGATTAAATTGTTCAGTCTTGAATTGAAAAATGATGATCCTCTTGCTTTAGCATCAAAAGTAAGATCTATTATGCATGATATCAAGATTCAAAAGAATCAAAACCATTGGTGTTCAAATAGACATTCTTCTTATAGCTTATGTCAAGGCACTAAATCCCACCTATTAAATTATCTCAAGTCGTTGCAAGCAAGGGGAAACCTCAAGGAAATTACCTTTGACTCCCCTGAGAAAAAGTTTGCAGAGAGAGAAGGCTTTTGGGAAGAAGACAGCTCCTCAATCTTCTGAAGAAGTTGTGTCTTGCACATAGAGAGAAGAATCATGCTCGAGATTCTTCTAGAGGAAGAGGTGGTCGAAGAGGAGGATGAAGAAGAAATTTTAGAGGCGAGGGGGGCAGACATTTCCAAGGAGAAAATTCAAAAGTATGATCTTCATTGCATATGTTGCAATAGAGATGGACATGATGCATCGACATGTAAATTGCCTTGGGACAGAATTGAGCAGGAAAAAAATGAAGCCAAAGGTAAAACCCATGACAAAGAGAAAGGTAAAGCACATGAATCTGCTCACTATGTTGTGGCATATTGTAATATTGGAGTAATTGAAGACTTGTTTAATGCTTCACTTGCTTCTTGGAAAAATGATTGGTTGCTTGATTCAGGGGCAACTTGCCACATGATTTTTAGAAGAGATTTTTTTGAAGAATTTACTGATAATGTTGATGGAGCAGTATGCTTTGCAGACAAATCAAAACTCAAGTTGTTTTATATCTCCCAGAGCTGAGGAGAAACTTGTTGTCATTGGTCCACATCCGCCAGCAAGAACACTCCATTCATATGTTTGATGGCAAGGTTGAGGTTAGAAAAGCATCAGATCACTCACTTGTCATGACGGGGATAGAAGAAGAAAGACTTCTAAAGCTGCAAGGTACCTCTACTCGTGCACAAAACTTCTCATACAGTTCTCATTATGATGAAGGTACATTTCCATCAAGTCTTTTATGGCATGCTAGATTTGGACACTTGAATTATGACAGCCTTTGTATGTTGAAGAAAAATGGTGTTACTGGTTTGCCTACAATTCCTAAGAAACTTAAGCAATGCGATGCTTGTATTCTAGGAAAGCATAGCAATCAATCTTTTCATGATTCACATTCCAAAGCACATAGAAAACTTGAACTCATTCATTCAGACTTATGTGGCCCAATGCCTGTTCCTTCTGCAAATAGAAATAAATATATGATGACATTTATTGATGACTACACCAGAATGTGTTGGGTTTATTTATTGAAGAACAAATCTGATGCTTTTCAAACATTCAAGAACTTTCATGCATGGATTGAAAATGATGCACAATCTCATATTGGCTCTATTCGTACTGATAATGGAAAAGAATACACTTCAAATGAATTTGAAAATTATCTTCACCAGCATGGGATCAAACATCAAACAACTGTGCCTTATAATCCCCAACAAAACGGAGTCGCTGAAAGAATGAACAGGACAATCGCAAATATGGTACATTCCATGATGTTTTTCAAGAATGTAAAATTGATTTTTTGGGTTGATGCAGTTCTCTGTGTTGTGTATGTAAAAAATAGATTTCCATCTGATGCTATTAGAAACAAGACTCCTTATGAAATGTGGTATGGCCACATTCCTTCAGTAAAGCATCTCAGGATCTCTGGTTCCACCTGTTATGCCTTGATACCAAAGGAACAAAGAAACAAACTTGGTGCAAGGAGTCGTAAGTGTATCTTCTTGGAGTATTCAAATACCTCCAAAGCATACCGTCTCTATGATGAAGTTAATAAGAAGTTTGTTGTATCTAGAGATGTAATCTTTCCTGAATCTTCCAAAGCTGACAATGTTGTTGAGTGGCAGCTTGATCGCTTTGATAGATTCAGACATGCAAAATAGTTTCAAGAATTTGATAATCAGATTCCACATCTTGAAGGGGGGATTCCTATACTGGATCAATCTATAGAATCTTTTTCTGAAGCACTCTCTCTCCCACATGAAGCTCCAGCCACTGATGATACTTTCAGTGATGTGATTGACAAAATTGGGAAACTAAATCTTGACTCAACCCCAACCCCATCAACTGAGCAGCTTGGGCCATCACAGAAAGGTCCTCCAAAATGGCTGACAAAGACACTTGAAAGTGTTCATCCTGATGAGGTTGGAAAGACAGGAACACGAAGTACAACAGGGCAAAATGGAGGTGATGTAGATAATTCAGATTCACCTGTTGATATGGATGTTTCTTATGATTGTGAACCGAATTTGTCTACAGATTTTGAACCAACTTCCTTCAAAGAAGTCGCTTCTCATGATGAATGGAAAGAAGTGATGCAGAAGGAAAATGATTCCTTGATAAAGAATGGCCTTGGAAGCTGGTTGATCCTCCATTGAGAACCAAACCAATTGGCTGCAAGTGGGTCTACAAGAACAAGTATAAAGTTAATGGCTCACTTGACAAGCACAAAGCCAAGCTTGTAAAAAAGGGTTTTGCACAAAAAGAAGGGGTCGATTATGAGGAGACTTTTGCCCCCACAGCAAAATGGGCTACCATCTGGACACTCTTTGCCTTGGCAGCTCAAAACGGTTGGAAAGTCCATCAAATGGATGTAAAAACTGCTTTCTTGAATGGAGATCTGAAAGAGAATGTTTTTATGTCCCAACCAGAAGGATTTGTTGTGAAGGACCAAGAACACAAGGTATGCAAGCTTGTGAAATCCTTGTATGGCCTCAAGCAAGCACCGCGAGCCTGGTATGAAAAGTTAACTGAGCATCTTCTAAAACTCAACTTCAAACATTATGATCTTGATGATGCAACTTTGTTTGTCAAAAAAGTTGTATATCTTGTAGTGTATGTAGATGATCTTTTAATGACAGTGAACAATGAGAGCCACATTGCATCCATAAAGAAGGAATTGAGTAAAGGTTTTGAAATGAATGACTTGGGCTATGTTCACTACTATCTTGGTATTGAAGTAACTCAACATCCGAAGTTTATATTCCTCTCTCAGAAGAAGTACATTAGAGATCTGTTGAACAGGTTTGGCATGGCTGAGTGCAATTCTTTGACTACTCCAATGGAACGGAACTTGAAGCTCACATCCACTGAAGGAAAATAATTTGAGGATGCAACAAAGTATAGACAACTTGTAGGAAATCTCAACCACCAAACTACTACCAGACCGGACATTTCATTTGTTGTTGGAATCCTCTCTAGGTTTATGCAAAAGCCTTGTGAGGGACATTGGTCTGCTGCAAAAAGAGTTCTAAAGTACTTGAAGGGAACTCAAGACTTTGGATTCAAGTATACACAGGTGGGCGACTTCAGCTTGATTGGATACTTTGATTCAGACTTCGATGGAGACAAAGAAACTGGGGTATCTACTTCAGGTTATGCTATGAGACTTGGATTAGAAGCTGTCTCCTGGAGATCACGCAAACAATCAGTTCCAGCAGAATCCACAATAGAGGCAGAATATGTGGCAACAGCTGAAGCAACAAAGGAAATTGTGTGGCTCAAGAAAATTCTGGAAGATTTGTAGGTGAAACAAATGCATTCAACTCCACTCATGATTGACAACACTTTTTGCAATAAAGTTGGCCAAGAACCCAAAGTCCCATGATCGAACGAAGCACATCAATACAAAATACCATTTGAATCGACATCATGTTGAGGCCAAGATAATCCATCTATGCCATTGTTCCACAAATGAGCAAATTGTAGACATCTTCACCAAAGCGCTTGGAAGAAAAGTTCGAAATAATCAGAATGATGCTTGGACTCACCAACATCCCTTCAGATTAAGCGGGGGAATGTTGACACCTAATCATTGGGATTGGGTGAATATATGTAAATAGTGTAAATAGTAAATAATGAGAAGAAGAATATGAAGAGACACTGGGAGGTGAAGCCCAAGAGTCTCTCCCTCCATGTATATATCCATGAGAAATCTTAATGCAAAAACACAATTCGCATTATGGAGTTACCTCCTAGCCTAACAGTCCCTTATTAAAGGGGACAAGAACCCAAAATACCCATTGTTGGGCAAGTTTTAGGTCAGTTGGACTTTTGAGTAAGATACACTCAACCAATTAAGAAGATGAAGCCCCTCAAGGAAGTCTATCAATAAAAGAGGATTGAATTCATGAGGATCATCAAGTGTGGATCATTGCATTCTGTTTTGAGCTTAGATCTGAGGGTTTAAGAACCCCTTTCTCCCTGTCAATTTCGGTGGTGAAAGATCCTACCCTAGTTGACACCATTCTATCTTTTCTACTCTTTGTTTTGGCATAAGGATATTATCTGGAGGCAGCAAGTCACTTGTTGAAATTGATCTTTGTTTGGGCACAGGAATACCCTTTGGAAGACAATGAAATCTTTGTTTATTGATTCGACCAAGGAATATTCTTTGGAAGAACAGCGAACTCTATTATTCTTGATTTGGACCAATCCCTGCATCCAAGAGGCCAGACATCAAGGAATTTTGATTGATTCTTACATTGTTTGGCCATTGTTCAACGAAGGAAAAAATTGAAGTAATCGAGCCCCTTAACTACTAATGCAGAGTCGAACCCTAGTTCCGAAGCCAAGATTGATCTGATTTCTGGAGAAAAATCATGATTCGACTTCTAACCTGAAGCAAGTGGAAAACATTGGGCTCAATTCGAAACCCACGGTTTGAAGTCTGGAATTCATGCAGCAAAAACTTAGGTTGGTGAGCGCTCTAAACACTGCCTGTGCAAGGCACTAGATGTTGACAAATGAAGCAGTCAGACAGTTGACTCAGGATTGGAGTATTTTGCTAAGGTATCCTACAACATTAGGTGTTGTGGCTCACCCATAACAGTGATGCGCAGTTCATTTCATTTTCGTCACAAATTGAACATACTGGGATAGTTAGAATCGAGCCATCTGACCAAATAGTGAACTCGTAGGTTATTATTCCAGACATAAATGAATCGTGTTATTAATCATTGCTTAAGTTTGGGACTTATAGTGTTCTAGGTGTAGCGACAGTTAAAATTAATTAAGGTCATATTTTGTATTGATCTGTGGGGCGAACACCTTTATGAATGATAGTCAAAGTGGGACTAGATTACGTGAACAACGAAATATGGGTCGTATATTTACTAATGGAATATTGAATGACCATTCTTGTATCTTGTAATTCGTTGCATTATTGAAAGTGCAAGAATGTTTTATTAAAGAATGTTTTTGGTGCGAAATTAGATAATAATAAAAAATATTTGAATAAAAGAGAATTTTATTGAACCCTAGCTACCGAAGGGAAAAATCTAGGGCAAAAATTACCCCATTCCATTATAGTCGTATCAGAAAGCGTAGCATCCTGCAAGTTGTGAGTACATGAGTTTTGTATGCTTCCTGCAGCTAAAAAGGAATAACCATCGTTCCACCATGGGAGACAAAACAGGTCAGGGAGAACATGACACTGGTATTCTACTTCAAGAATTGATACAAGGACAACAGCAGATGCATCAACAATCGCATCATCAAAGGCAATAAATGATTCAAGGGCAGCAGCAACAAATCACAATGTTGATGGCTCACCTCACAAGATAGTAAAGTGTCGCTGCCACCAATAGAACTACCATGGAGGGAAGTGGAAACCATAATCCTGGTCTACCCAACAACCAAGCAAACAACAAAAAGAGTAGTCGGCCACTTCTACCACAATTCACAGATAATCATGTGCCAACAACCTAAGAAGCAATTGAGCCAAATCAACTCCTTAACAATTATGTTCAGGATTATGCAAAATTGGAAGAAAATACTCAAGCAGTTATAAACGAGTATAACAACTTCAGATACAAGAATAGACCCCGGGGGCAACTTAACAGAGAATTAACTTGCAAGGTGAGTAAACTTCCTTTACCCTCATTTGATGTCAAAAATGGGTATCCCATTCCCAGGATCGATGAATTGTTGGATGAACTCCACGGGGCATTGTACTTTTTGAAGATCAATGAATTGTTGGATGAACTCCATGGGGCAGTGTGCGTTTTGAAGATCGATTTACAATTTGGATGTCATCAAATACAAGTCCAAGAGGAAGATGTGTGAAAAACATCGTCCAGATGTCACTACAGATACTTTGAAATTTTGGTCATGTTGTTTGGTCTAACCAATGCCCCCACCACTTTCCAATCATGCATGAACAATATATTCAACAAGCAACTAAGGAAGTTTTTGTTGGTATTCTTTGACGATCTTCTCATCTACACAAGACATGGGATATCACTTGGGGCATTTGGATCAAATCTTGAGCATCATGCAGGAACAATCCCTTTATGCCAAGGCATCAAAGTGTGAGTTCGGATTGACAGAAATCCTTTATTTGGGACATATGATTAGCGCAAAGGGGGTACAAGTCCATCAAGAGAAGATCCAGGCAATAGTGGATTGGCCTACACCCAAAACCCTAACCAAATTATGAGGGTTCCTCAGGATATGCAGCTATTACCAATGTTTCATTAAAGGGTTCTCCCAGTTTAGTGCACCTCTGACAAACTTAACCAAAAAAGGAGCATTCAAGTGGACAGGGAAATCTAATAAGGCGTTCAACAAGCTCAAAGAAATAATGAGCTCATGTCTAGTACTGGCTCTTCCTGACTTTGGTCAACCATTCATATTGGAATGTGATGCGTCAGGAGAAGGAATAGGGGTTGTCCTTATGCAAAAGGGCCATCACACAGTGTTGTTAAAATCGCGATAAAATCGCGATTTTATCGGAAAATCGCGATTTTTTCCTCTGCCCGATCAAATCGCGATTTTTATACCAAAAAATCGCGGACTTTTTTTTATAGCGATTTTTTCGGAAAAAATCGCGATTTTTATAGAAAAAATCGCAGAGGCACGGGGCAGCGGGCTTTTAATAGGCGAAAATCGATTTTTTTTATGTCATTTTGTTGTTTGCGCGCGGAGGAGGAGGAGAAGAGGTGAGGGAGAGAAGCTGGAGGAAATCAATAGGATTAGACTTTCATTTTATTGTATATGACATTATGACATAATGAGATACATTATCATATTTTTTGTTGATATTTTGAGGCTGAGTTGGGACTCAGGACTTACTATTCAGGACATGATTCAATGTTATGTGTGATTTTAGCGCTAGAAATGATATTAAACATCTTATATATTAGTTTTTTTATCATATTTATGTGTCAATGTATTTATTTTATGTTGTAGATGGTTTAGATATTAAAAAAATTGAAAAAAAATGAAAAAAAATGAATATTTTTGTGCCAAACGCTTTTTTCCCGCTTTTTTCCGCTTTTTTTCCGCTTTTAACGATTTTTTCTGCTTTTTTCCCGGCGCCGATTAAATCCCGATCGCGCTTTGTGCAACATTGCCATCACATCGCATTTGAAAGCCGAAAACTAGAAGATTCAAAAAGACTCTACTCCATATATGACAAGAAGATGCTAGTTATCATGCATGCATTAGCGAAATTTAGACAGTATCTAGTGGGCAATAGGTTCTTAGTCAGAACATACCACAACAATCTACACCATTTCTTCAGTCAAAGGGACCTAAACGAACAGCAACGGAAATGGGTAAGCAAAATCCAAGCTTACAACTTTGACATTGAATACGTGAAAGGAAAGAAGAATGTTGTGGCCAATGCACTCTTCAAGAAACCAGTTGTATGTGCTCCCATGGAAACTGCAGAAGATTGGAAGGCACACCTCTCAACAGAATATGCCAAGAACCGGTTTGTTGGCGCCCTAATCAATAAAATCATCCAAGATGACAAGTACAAAATAATTGATGAAGTCATTTATTATAAAGATAGGATATATCTGGTTCTTGAATCTACACTCAAGGAAAAAATCTTGAAGGTTACACATGATATTCCTTCAACTGGGCATCAAGGATTCTTCAAGACATATTGCCAGATTCGAGAACGGTTCTTGTGGAAAAGACTCGAGGATGATGTGATGAAACATGTTAGGGAAAGTATAACATGTCAACAAAATAAGGTTGACCATACACGTCTTGCAAGACTCCTCCAACCGCTACCAATTCCACAACAGAAATGGGAAAGCATCTCGATGGACTTCAACCCAAGATTACCCAAAGCCCAAGGCAAGGACTGCATATATGTAGTGGTAGATAGGTTGACTAAATTCGCACACTTCTTTGCCATCTCAGCTGATTACTCGACCAAACAAGTGGAAGAATTGTTCTTCAAAGAGATCTTTGAGCTACATGGACTACCAAAGAACATAGTCAGCGATCGCAATAGTAGAATTATGGGCTCATTTTGGTAGGAGCTTTTCAGGTTAGTGGGAATCGAATTAACCCCTAGCACTAGTTATCACCCTCAAACCAACGGTCAGACAGAGACTGTGAATAAGTGGATTGAAGGGTATCTGCACAACAATGTGACAAATCAGCAAAAGGCATGGATTAAGTGGTTGTACCTTGCAAAACATTGTTACAACACCACCTACCACTTATCCATTGGGATGACATCCTCCAAAGCTCTATATGGATATGATGCACCATCCTTCATCGAGTTTTTGGTGACAGCAAGGCACCCCTTGCCAAAGACTGGATACAGGCAAGTCAGGACATTCTCAGGGTACTCAAGGAAAATATACAGGTTGCTCAAAATTG
This sequence comes from Pinus tabuliformis, assembly GCA_031772625.1. Lineage (NCBI taxonomy): Eukaryota > Viridiplantae > Streptophyta > Pinopsida > Pinales > Pinaceae > Pinus > Pinus tabuliformis. The sequence continues at coordinate 146,662,655 of CM062815.1, read as the reverse complement.
ACAGAAATTGTACACAGACCAACATCGAACAGAATGCAATTTCGAGGTAGGAGATCTCATTTTCTTGCGATTGCAACCCTACAAACAATCCACATTCAAAAAGAGTGGCGTAGAAAAAACCGAAGCCAATGATTTATGGGACCTACAAAGTTCTGCGTAGGGTTGGCGAAGTGGCATATGAATTGGATTTATCTAGTGACAGCAAAACCCACAATGTATTCCATGTATCATGCCTCAAGAAGGTTGTGGGTCAACAAGTCAACACCTTCATCGAGTTTCCACTCTTAGTTGAAGAGGGACAGCTGGAATTGATTCCAAAGACGATCACGGCAGTGCGAGAAAAGAAGTTAAGAGGAAGAGTAATTTTGGAATACCTCATCATATGGAAGAATTTAGCGGAGGAGGATGCAACGTGGGAAGGAGAACAAATTTTGTAGCACCCGAATTTGCAATTGCTTTAGGGCAAGCAAATTTTGGGCATGGGGGACTAGAATGTCCTCCACGAAGTGAGGATAAATGGACTTAGTAGCCTATCCGTCCCCGTAGGCTATAGTCCTTTATAAAGGGGATAAGAACTCAAAATACCCATTGTTGGGCAAGTTTTGGGTCAGTTGGGGTTTGAGTAAGATACACTCAACCAATTAAGAAGATGAAACCCCTCAAGGAAGTCCATAAATAAAGGAGGATTGAATTCATTTGGATCATCAAGTGTGGATCATTGCATTTTATTTTGAGCTTAGCTCTGAGGATTTTAAGACCCCTTTCTCCCTGTCAATTTCGGTGGGGAAAGATCCCACCCTAGTTGACACCATTCTATCTTTCCTACTCTCTGTTTTCGCATAAGGATATTATCTGGAAGCAGCGAGTCACTTGTTGAAATTGATCTTTGTTTGGACACAGGAATACCCTTTGGAAGACAGCGAAATCTTTGTTTATTGATCTGGCACAAGAATATTCTTTGGAAGAACAACGAACTCTACTATTCTTGATTTGGAATAGTCTCCACATCCAAAAGGCCAGAAAACAAGGAATTTTGACTGATTCTTATATTGTTTGGGCATTGGTCAACGATGGGAAAATTTGAAGTAATCGAGCCCCTTAAGAACTAATGCAAAGTCGAACCCTCGTTCTGAAGCCAGAATTTCTGGAGAAAAATCAATATCTGACTTCTAACCTGAAGCAAGTGGAAAAATTTGGGCTCAACTCGAAACCAGCAGTTTGAAGTCTAGAATTCACGCAGTAGAAACTCGGGTTGGTGAGCACTCTAAAGACTACCTACACAAGAAACTAGAAGTTGATGGAGGAAGTGGTCAAATGATTGACTCGGGATTGGAATATTTTATCGAGGTGCCCTACGACGATAACTGTTGCGGCTCACCCAGAACAGTGATGCAGGGTCCATTTCATTTCTGTCATGAATTGAATGTAGTGGGATAGTCAAAATAGAGTCGTCTGACCAAATAGCAAACTTGTAGGTTATTATTCCGAACAAAAGTTGAATAGAGTGATTAATTGTTGCTTAAGTTTGGTACTTAATAGGTGTTCTAGGCATAGCGACAATTAAAATTAATTAAGGTTGTATTCTGTATTGATCTGTGGGACGAACGCCTTTATAAATGATAGTCAAAGTAGGACTGGATTACGTGAACAACGAGATCTAGGTCGTATATTTACTAATGGAATATTGAATGATTATTCCTGTATCTAGTGATTGGTTGAATTATTGAAAGTGCAAGAATGTTTTTGGTGCGGAATTAGATAAAAAAAATATTTGAATAAAAGAGAATTTTATTGAACCCTAGCTACTCAAGAAGACTCTGAAGGTATCCCAAGACAAGAAAAAGAGTCACGTGGATTAAGTAAAACTCATCCTAATTTCAATGTATTTCCCTAGGGTGAATCCTAAGAAGTAATAATCTTTTGGTTCAAGTTCAAAGAACAAGAGTTTTTGTTGAAAAATTTTGGGCACAACTGCAATAGGTAATTTCTCTTACTTTGATAAGAGTTTGTGATGTTATTTTACTTAGCTTGATGTACTTAAAGCTCTTCTTTACTTGATTATTATAGTATTCTTTTAATCATCAAACATTTACCAAACAATGAAGAACAATGAGACAAGAGGACACAAAATGTAGGTTGCAAGCCAGGGCCAAAACCTCTCCTTTTGAGAAGAAAACCCACAAGAATTCTTCTCTTCTTATAGAATGTTTAAGTGACAAATTCCAAGACATATGACCCTTGACAAAGACCCCTCCCAGACCAAGTTGCACCTCTTCTTTGATTAGCTCTTCTTCAACAAAGTCAACACTAGTCAAAACTTGCTTCAACACTTCCAAATTTCGGCTTCACTTCAAAATTCGGCTACTCATACAGATTTGCAACTTTCGGCCTTTCCTGCAGCAACTAGATTTCACACATGTGAAAGATATAGGCCCAAAAACAATCTTTTCAACTTCAACTTTTCTTATCCTTGAATTCTTCTCTTCTTTGCTCCTTCTAGGTCTCTTTCTTTTCCTTGATCAAACTTCTTGTGAGCTTGATTAATGATCTCAAATGTGGTCAACTTCCTTGTATATATACTCTTCCCTTGGGGCCAAATTATCATTATGAGGCCAACTTGTCCCTCCTTGAAGGTCGACTTGTTGACTACATGTTTACAAGGTCTTGGAGGGTCTTTTATGACACTTTTGACTTACATAAAATTCATGACTTTATACAATAAGCCCAAAAAGGGCCTTCCATATGACTCAATTGACTTCTAGACTTTCTGACAAAACCTAGAAGCACTCAATGGGTGTTTGACCTACAAATAAAATAATTTTGAGCATGAAACTCATGCTACAAAATAATAATAATAAATTTTATTTTTCCTTTTTCATCAAATCATGATTACATTAGACATTATGAAGACCAAAGCTAGTTATACATTTCAACAATTTTGGGGTATCTAAGCTTCAGTACAATTGTCCTCACTACATTATGTGGGTCAATAACTTACCAATGGTAGTTCAATTTCCTTAAAAGAAGTCCATATGCAAAAGTTATCCCTTGACAAGGTAACGGTCCAATTATTCACTTTAGGTCCAAGTGGAACTACATTATGTGGGTCAATAACTTACCAATGGTAGTTCAATTCCCTTAAAAGAAGTCCATATGCAAAAGTTATCCCTTGACAAGGTAACGGTCCAATTATTCACTTTAGGTCCAAGTGGTAACCAAGTTAATGCACCACGATTCACCTATGGAGTTACCAATGGTAGTTCAATTTCCTTAAAAGAAGTCCATATGCAAAAGTTATCCCTTGACAAGGTAACGGTCCAATTATTCACTTTAGGTCCAAGTGGAACTACATTATGTGGGTCAATAACTTACCAATGGTAGTTCAATTCCCTTAAAAGAAGTCCATATGCAAAAGTTATCCCTTGACAAGGTAACGGTCCAATTATTCACTTTAGGTCCAAGTGGTAACCAAGTTAATGCACCACGATTCACCTATGGAGTTAATAACATATGTAAATTCACTATAAACTTATAAAAGCATCAAGGAATCCAAAACCCGAACAGCCAAGGGAGTTAAAACCTTGGTTGAAACAAAGGAAAGGGGTTCCACTCCTATTCTAGTGATTCCTGTTCCATAGCAAAGCAATTGTCAAGAGTAGTATAGACATAACATAGCAAAGGAAAAGAGCATTTTGTAGAGAATTGTAGCAAACCATGGTATCTCTTAGCTCTACAATTATATTTATGATCTATGTACTTTGTCTTGGTACTCTTCATTTATTAAGAAGAAATGCACAATCCTTCATTCTTATTGTGTTTTACCACATGGGGTTCCCCAAGGTAAATATTATGTGCATAGTTTTCCAAATGTGTCTTTGCTATTGTAGATCTATTTTTATGTTACAAGAGTTAAAGAATCGATATGGCATGCTTACTTGACTTAGAAATTCAATCTAAGGAAGAGTTGCACCTTATAGAACCTCAAATATGGCGGATGAGCACAAGGAAGGGCAAATTGATTGAAGTTGGAACCTTGGGGTAGCCAACATTTCCAAGAGTGTGGCCTTAAGGATCAAAAAAGGGTACACCAACAACCAATATTCTCAATGCCTATTTAAAGTAGAAATGAACATAAAGATCAATCCCTACAAGTGTGAGGTAGATGCAAATAAGTTGAAACATCCATTGCAGCAATAGAAAATCTATTTCAATGTGTAATCTATAATAGCGGAAAATAGCTTTTCCCATATTGAAATTAGAAGCATAGTATTCAAAACTGGAACCGGTGACCAGACTGGTCCACCTATCAAACCAGGTTTCAAACCGAGACTAGTTAGATCTCAATGAAACGGTCTTTAAAACAATACATGAAATAATTATTTTTTAATGAAAAAAAAAATATTTTTATGATTTAACCAGACTGGTCCACCTATTAAACCAGGTTTCAAACCGGGACTAGTTAGATCTCAATGAAACGGTCTTTAAAACAATACATGAAATAATTATTTTTTAATGAAAAAAATTATTTTTATGATTTAAAACCGTGATTCCAAACCAATAGAGACAAAATATGCAAAGTTTGTTCATCTATATGCCATGTAAAGGTGAATATATCAAAATGAAATCGAGTGCAATACATATCAGCAACAAAATACATAATCAATAAGGCTCTAAATGGCCTCTAGAGTCCAAAAACAATGCTACAAGCTATGGGGCCACTAACCTACTACAAGTCTACATATTAGTGATCAACATGATCACTCCTCATCATGATCAAACTCATCACCACTACTAGACATGGGATCATCAACATGAGCTACATAAATAATTTGGCTCAGAGTTTGAGGACTCCTCTGCGACCTCAGTAGTAGAGGTAGTAGTAGTAGCAAAGCTAGACATCAAAACTACAAATTGCTAATCAACATGGTTTGATTTTGGGTAGCATCGGATGTGCTCTAGCCTTGAAAATTAATGGAGAGGCTAAGGCACATGAGATCTCCAAGACCCAGAAATCATTTGGAGAAATTCCACCCAGATGAGGAGTTATTAAAATAATTAATATTTGTAATGAGTTCCTAAGTCTAAACTTAAGAAAATAAAAATATTAATGGGTATTAATAAAATATGGGTGAGAAAGTTCTAAGTGACAAGGATCAAGCCAGTTCTAATCTTGGTGAACATTCTGATAGGGTATGTGCCTTGAGAGGCGGTGGTGGTGTCCAAAATATATGCCTCCCAGCGTTGTGCTCTAATCTAGTGGAGAGTTAGAGAATGTCAGTCAAGGCCTTGCTATTTTGTAATTGACAACACTGATTATGATGATGCTTGATGATGCTTATCAATCCAAACTCTTTGTAGGAGAATATTTCAAATTGAGAGGTACAAGGAGGAAAGAGAGGGTCAATGATAGGACATCCAATATGTTGTAATCCAATAACATTCTGTTAGATAGGAAAAGATTTGATAAATATCGATAACTCTCGAATAGAGTATTATAAAGAAAAGATTCATTAGATAATAACCTATTGGTTCCTGTTGAGTGATTATGAATACCTCCCTCGTTAAGAGGGAGGGTTGAAAAATGTAACTAGGTTTGATCTTCATAATTATCATCCTACTTGTATCAATATGTATTTCATGTAAAAGCAAAAAGAAAAAAGAAAAAAAAAGCATTAGTCAAACATGTTCTTCATGCTTCTAGGGTTTATTGAGTCAAAAGAAAAATTGTCATAAGTCAAGTCCCATTTGGACTTTGTAAGAAAGAAGAAAAACAATTTTACGAGTCAAAAGAGTCAATTTGTCACCCACAAGACCCAGTCAACCCTGCCTAGACAAGTCGGCCCAAAAAGGCACAATTTGACCTCCCAGATGTGTATATAGAGAGAGTAGTTCGACCTCATTGTGGCACCAATTCACAGCTTAGATTTCTATGCAAAAAAGAGAGAAGAAAAACCAGTGAAAGTAAGGAAGAAGAGTGAAGGTAAAAGGAGAGAGAATCTTGTGATTTATGCCCTAAATTTTGCCACGCCTGCAAAATTTCAGAGTAGTACAAGGGCCAAAAATTCAGAGTTTTATCAAATTTGAAGGGCATTGCTAGCATTGACTTTGATGGATTTGACTCGGTTGAAGAAGGATCGCAGGAGGGCTAACTTGTGTCTTGTGGGAAGTCTTGGTCTTGGTTTTTGGTTCTTGGATTTCTCACTTTGACCAGATTCCACAAGAAAAGAAATTGATTGGGCTTCCCCCCTTGTGGGGTTTTTGCCTTGGCTTGGAACCTACATCTTTGTGTTCAATGTCTTTTATGGTCTTCAAGGTTTATATTTTGGTAATTTTTTTATAAAGAGAACATAATAAAAAAATAAGAAGCCAACAAATATTCACAAGCAACTATCAAGTAAGAGAAATCAACCCTAATCTCCTAGCATATTGCTTTCTCAACAATTAGACTATTACGAAAGTATATACGAGAGATAATGGGTAATGGGAAGGCCACGCATTCCTAGCCATTTCATTTCCCATTGCTCTCTTTTATTTTTTCTCATATTTTCTTTTTTTGTTTTTCATTTAATTCTTTTTTTCACCTCTTTTGTTTTCTTCAGTCTTTAAAATTTGCAATGTCCCTTTTATGTTTTTATCTAACCTTCATTAATTGTCGAATTACACTCACAGGGACTAAGTCTCACAACCATTTGCATGTATTTGGACCCATTCTTAATCAATTATGGTAATAGTGGATAAGCTAACAAAAGAAACACATTTCACTCCAATGCATTCTACACAAAATGCAATGAATCTTGTTAAGATATTTATGAAATAAGCGGTGAGGCTTCAAGAGAGACATGAAATTCACATCAATCTTCTTGAAGAAATTACTCAACACATAGGACAACCAATTAAATTTCATTGCGGCCTATCATCTATAATTGAGCAAACCAAAAGGGCTAACCAAGTTTCTGAACATATGTTGTGGATGTATGTCATGTAGAGGCGATCCAAGTGGGACAATTCTTTGCTCCTAATGGAGTTTGCATATGTTGTGGATGTATGTCATGTAGAGGCCATCCGAGTGGGACAATTCTTTGCTCCTAATGGAGTTTGCATATAATAATGGGTGTCAAGCATCATCCAAAAAGACAATTTTAGGCCTTGTATGACAGTTGAAGCAATACTCTAATGAGCCATGACAATCCAATAGTGGGACTATACTTGGGCCAAAGTTGCTCAAGGAAATGGAAGAACAAGTTGTTCATCAAACTCAAGAAGACACTGAAGGTATCCCAAGACAAGAAAAAGAGTCATGTGGATTAAGTAAAACTCATCCTAATTTCAATGTATTTCCCTAGGGTGAATCCTAAGAAGTAATAATCTTGTGGTTCAAGTTCAAAGAACAGGAGTTTTTGTTGAAAAATTTTGGGCACAACTAGAATATGTGACTTCTCTTACTTTCATAACTGCTTGTGATATTTTACTTAGCTTGATGTACTTGCTCTTCTTTACTTGATTATTATAGTATTCTTTTAATCAACAAACATCTACCAAACAATGAGACAAGAAGACACAAAATGTAGGCTGCAAGCCTGGACCAAAACCTCTCCTTTTGAGAGGAAAACCCACAAGAATTCTTCTCTTCTTATAGAATGTTCAAATGACAAATTCCAAGACATATGACCCTTGACAAAGACCCCTCCAAGAACAAGACACACCTCTTCTTTGATTAGCTCTTCTTCAACAAAGTCAACGCTAATCAAAACTTGCTTCAACACTTCCAAATTTCGGCTTCACTTCAGAATTCGGCTAGTCTTACATGTTTGCAACTTTCAGCCTTTCCTACAACAACTAGATTTCACACGTGTGAATTGTTTAGGGCTGAATTAGGATACTTTTCTCCTTCGTTTTGGTTGGACTTCACTCCTTATGAATTCGACTTGCATGTATGATCTTTTATGCTAGATTTTGGCTCCTTTTGAGGTCTGCAATTTATTACTTCAGAAACCCTAGCTATAGTTCACACGTGTGAGAGATATAGGCCCAAAAACAATCTTTTCAACTTCGACTTTTCTTATCCTTGAATTCTTCTCTTCTTTGCTCCTTCTAGGTCTCTTTCTTTTTCCTTGATCAAACTCTTTGTGAGCTTGATTAATGATCTCAAATGTGGTCGACTTCCTTGTATATATACTCTTCCCTTGGGGCCAAGTTATCATTATAAGGTCGACTTGTCCCTCCTTGAAGGTTGACTTGTTGACTGCATGTTTACAAGATCTTGGAGGGTCTTTTATGACACTTTTGACTTACATAAAATTTATGACTTTATACAATAAGCCCAAAAAGGGTCTTCCATACATGACAATGACTCAATTGACTTCTAGACTTTATGACAAAACCTAGAAGCACTCAATGGGTGTTTGACCTACAAATAAAATAATTTTGAGCAGGAAACTCATGCTACAAAATAATAATAATAAAATTAATTTTTCTCTTTTCATCAAATACATCAAATCATGATTACATTAGACATTATGAAGACCAAAGCTAGTTATACATTTCAACATTTTGGGGTATCTAACCTTCAGTACAATTGTCCTCACTACATTATGTGGGTCAATAACTTACCAATGGTAGTTCAATTTCCTTAAACGAAGTCCATATGCAAAAGTTATCCCTTGAGAAGGTAACAGTCCAATTATTCACTTTAGGTGCAATTGGTAACCAAGTTAATGCACCACGATTCACCTATGGAGTTAATAACATATGGAAATTCACTACAAACTTATAGAAGCATTAGGGAATCCAAAACCCGAACAGCCAAGGGAGTTAAAACCTTGGTTGAAACTTGAAACGAAGGAAAGGGGTTCCACTCCTATTCTAGTGATTCATGTTCCATGGCAAAGCAATTGTCAGGAGAAGTATAGACATAACATAGCAAAGGAAAAGAGCATTTTTGTAGAGAATTGTAGCAAACCATGGTATCTCATAGCTCTACAATTAGATTTATGATCTATGTACTTTGTCTTGTACTCTTCATTTATTAAGAAGAAATGCACAATCCTTCATTCTTCTTGTGTTTTACCACATGGGGTTCCCCCAAGGTAAATATTATGTGCAAAGTTTTCCGAATGTGTCTTTGCTATTGTAGATCTATTTTTATGTTACAAGAGTTAAAGAATCGATATGGTATGCTTACTTGACTTAGAAATTCAATCTAAGGAAGAGTTGCACCTTATGGAACCTCAAATATGGTGAATGAGCGCAAGGAAGTACAAATTGATTGAAGTTGGAAACTTGAGGTAGCCAACATTTCCAAGAGTATGGCCTTAAGGATCAAAAAATTGTACACCAAGAACCAATATTCTCAACACCTATTTAAAGTAGAAATGAACATAAAGATCGATCCCTTCAAGTGTGAGGTAGATGCTAAGTTGAAACATCCATTGCAGCAATAGAAAATCTTTTTCAATGTGTGTAATCTATAATAGTGGAAAATAGCTTTAGCCATATTGAAATTTGAAGCATAGTATTCAAAACTGGAAACGGTGACAATATTTTTCAATGTGTGTAATCTATAATAGTGGAAAATAGCTTTTGCCATATTGAAATTAGAAGCATAGTATTCAAAACTAGAACCGGTGACCACACTGGTCCACCTATCAAATCGGGACTGGTCAGATCTCAATGAACCGATCTTTAAAACAATACATGAAATAATTATTTTTTAATGAAAAAAAATTATTTTTATGATTTAAAACCATGATTCCAAACCAATAGAGACAAAAGATGCAAAGTTTGCTCATCTATATACCATGTAAAGGTGAATATATCAAAATGAAATTGAGTGCAATACATATCAGCAACAAAATACATAATCTAGAGTCCATAAACAATGCTACAAGCTATGGGGCCACTGACCTCCTACAAGTCTACATATTCGCGATCAACATGATCACTCCTCATCACCACTACTAGACATGGGGTAATCAACATGAGCTACATAAATAATTTGGCTCAAAGTTTGAGGAATCCTAAGACTCCTCTGCAACCTCAGTAGTAGCGGTAGTAGTAGCAGCAAAGCTAGACATCAAAACTACAAATCACTAATCAAAATGTGTTAATTTTGGGTACCATCGGATGTGGTCTAGCCTTGAAAATTGATGGAGAGGCTAAGGCACATGGGATCTCCAAGACCCAAAAATCGTTTGGAGAAATTCGACCCAGATGAGGAGTTATTTAAAATAATTAATATTTTTAATGAGTTCCTAAGTCTAAACTTAGGAAAATAAAAATATTAATGTGTATTAATAAAATATAGGTGAGAAAATTCTAAGTGATGAGGATCAAGCCAGTTCTAATCTTAGCCGTTGATTAGGGACTTAATCTCAGTCGTTGAAGACTCAACAGGAAAAGTATAAGAGGAGGCTTTTGGGTTAGTTGGAGACACACCAAGTGATCAAAGAATTCGTTTTTCTGGGGCGAGGTTTGCTGAGGAAATCAAGTTAGTGATCAGAGTTGCAGTGAGGGGCGGTTCAGCAAGGGATTTTCATCTGAGGCTGAAGAATACATAGCAGATAGGTAGCGCAGTGCCAGAAGAGATAGTGCAAGCCCTAGAAGGGCTGACGCAGAGGACGCACTGTGGGGCAGACTGGGAGCAGATCAGCAGATTCTGAGCAGAGATAGGGTGACACAGCTCCGGGAGGAGTGATGCAATTCCAGAGCAGTGCTTGGAGCAGCGTTCGCTATCCAGCATAAGGAACAGCCGGAGTCGATGTGGGGTTTGATCATTCGGTTGCTGATTTGTAGAAATATCTGTCTCGGGATAGAGGTACTACTATCGAAGATATTCTCTATTGGGTGAGCCATTTCTGGCACCCTAGTTGCATTCACGAATCTACTTAATAATACAAACCCTCTATATGCTGCACCAGTTTTCCCGAATTGGGTTTTTCAGGGACAATTGTCCAAAAATAACGGTGTTCCTTGTGTTATTGTTTCTGTTTATTTCAGTGCATGATTAGTATATCTGTGAAGGCTACAATAGTGTTTACTTCGATGTTTATGCAATTAAATAACTTGTTAATGTAAAGAATAAGTAGGAGATTGTAAACCAGTAATTGCAATAGGGGTTTCTGATGTGTTAGATTTAGAAATTTTCACAACATGATCACTCATGAAACTCATCTTTGATTCAACACTACAAGAAATGGGATCATCAACAAGAGATACATAAACACCATCTAGCTCAAAGTCTTCAAACTTGGATTGCTTAACCTTATAATATGATAGAAATTGACAAAGTTTAACATGCCTAACCAATGATTTTGGTTTGAGTGAACGGATCATCTCCTCAACCTTATAATGTGGTAGAAAAATCTTAGCATGCCTAACCAATTATTTTCTATTGAGTGAATGGTACATTTCTGTTAAGGCCATGGTAGAGGAGTTCAACAATCAATACCACCAACCAACATCAAGGTACTTAAAGGGTTTCATGCTCTTGATCAAATGCCTATATCATACCCTCACGCATGACAGAATCAAATGGAAACATTGCAAACCCCCAAACCATGAAATCCTGAAAAACATTAAATCTGTTGAATTTTGAGTGAAATCTAAAATTCTAGTTTCTCCGTATGAAATCCAATGAAGTCAAGACTCGAAACCACTCTCAAACATCCCGAGTCATTTCATGGTAATGTTAAAAATTTAAGTAAAAGGATGAAAATGAAAGATAAAGGAAATGTCATTTTTACATTAAGAAATTAACATTACCATTGATTGCCAACGTTGCTAAGGTTGAGATGTATGAGACAAATGAGAGGGGAGGCATGTTTTTCTTGGAGGGCTTGTTTTTGGAGGGAAACAGCCCAAGTTTCCCTCAAAACTCACAAATCGCATTCTATGGGGTTTGGGGCCGTCCTGGCAATAAATCAGTTGGTTTTGTCATAAATCGATTGATTTATGCTCGGTCATACCAAAAAACCGGAGGGTCCGCTCAAATAACCCGGTTTTTCAACCAGTTCAGTGCCCTATGCAAATTAACCAGACAGTTTGACTGGTTTAAAGTTTGAACTATATGGTTTTGAATACTATGGTTAGAAGGTCATGCATAGATTTGGAGGAAAAGAAATGTTGAGATCCAATAACCAAGAGGGAGGTATTCAAAAACCCCCTCAAATCCTAGTGCTAACCTATTGAGGATGAAGAGGACTAGTGATTTTGATAGCACTACTATTAGCAAAGGTTGGGATACAATGTACCACAGTACACTATATTATTTAAGAGGCAAGCTATTTAGTTGGGGACCACTCCCAAGAACCACAAACGAGTTTAGAAAGTACCTAGGTGGCCTTCACAATCAAATAAGGAGGAAATTTATTCAAAGCCACGAACACATAAGAGACCTATGTGCAAGTCCAATACATTGAATATGAAAATAAGGGGCATCCAAGCAGTTAAAGGAGCTTCTAATAAGGACAAAAAGAAGTTGGAAAAAGGGAAAATATGAAAACCACCACCAATAAACATGTCTACAAGGACCCTAACATCCATTGTAACCATTGCGACATTGATGGTCAAACCAAAGAAATATGTTGGAAGTTGCATCCAATGTTGAATCCAGAGAACTAGGAGCAATCCAAAAAGAAAAAATGTAGGTGTTGATACTAGAAAGGAGATAGAAATTAGCTTAGACGTGTATGAAAAAAAATAATAATAATAAATAAATATTTGCTAGCAAAACAAGGTAGAAGGAGTTGAAGCTAAGTATCCTCCATCACAAATAGAGGAAATAATGACAAAATTGTTCCATATTCGAAGGAAGAAGAAGAAAGCATATGCTCTATTTGATTCTAATTTGCTTGCCAACCTCATTGCAAGGGCCCTCATAAGTAAGCTTGTGTTAGAGATGCATGATCACCCTCATACTTTAGGATGGTTGAATAATGATGTTGAATTTAAAGTTACCAAGTAACATAAGTTTAGATTTGCTATTAGTGCAAAATTCAAATTTTATAAAAGTCGACATAGTCCCCCCTAAAGTCTAAAATGCAATGTTTCACAGTTCCTACATGTCTATGAGGATCACAATCTTCATGAGAAGGTAAAACAAATACTGCCTAGTCAAGGATGGTGAATCTTTAATCATCAATGCACATAAGGGAAGTTTAAGATCTCTCTAGCAAGTGTTCACCAAGCTAAGAGATTGACCAATTCAAGCAAGAAGTATATAGTTCTCTTCTTGAGATAGAACCAAAATGACAACAAGATAACCGGTGTGAACTTTGAATAAATCCTTGGAAGGGTGTATGAAACAACAGATTCATTAGCTCGAACAACTTTAAAAGGCATAAGGAGAAGTGTTCCAAGGGCCAAAAGTTATGCCACCAAAGAGGGAAGCAGAGCACAAAATACAGTTATTGTAAGATTCTCTTCTACCAGACATAGATAGGGCCATACAAGAAATCCACATTAGAGCTCAGTTAGGTGAGGAAAAGTGGCAGTTGCAACAATCATAAGACCAAGTACATCGCCATGTGATTCCTTTGTTATTTTAGTACCAAAGAAGAATGTGACTCAGAATGTGCATTGACTACAGAGCTCTGAACAAGATCACTCTCAAGAATCAGTACCCTTTCCAAAAGTGGTAGAAAATCCAAAAAACTAATGAAGAAGACATCCAAAACAAAACCTACCAAAATCAAACACACAATGGAAACTCAATATCAAGGGAGCGTCAAGAATTATTATAAATATAAAGCACACATTTTAAATATAAATAAGTATGCTTCAATTCAGCTGCCTACCTAAAATTTAAGGATAACACCAAAATAGGTTTATAATTAGAATATTATCATCAAAGAACATTCACTTCCAAGGAATAGAATCAATACTTTATCTAATACAACTAGCTGACAGGTCTATCATTAAAAATGTATCAGCCAGTAGTGATAATATGATAAACATCCCTGAAAAAAAAAACACTGCATTCCAACGTTTATAATAGTAAATCATCTGATAGGCTTTTAATTTCATAACAAAAGACAAGAGGGAAGAAATAAGAAGATTTCTTACTGGCTCAAGTGTTGACCAGCAAATTGCTGAGAAAGGTACATCGCGAGCTAGCTGGGCTCCAACTCCAGTCCATAGCACAAACAATCCTTTAACTGTACGCAGTTGAATCCATAATTTAAAATCCAGAAGCGTAGTTTAGAGCCAAATTTATATTTGCTAGATTATGCACTGTTCGAGAAATAACCGAGGTGAAGGCTATATGCCAGATGACACCATGGACTGACTAGCAAGTTGGCCACTTGTTTCAAGATATTGTACTAGAAAATTATGTAGGCAGAAAATGTTATTTCCCAAGATAACAAACATAACAAAAATATAGTAAACATTAATGTAGGAACAAAAAACTAATTAATAAATGTAACCTTTTCATCCAATTCGATTAGACTAAGATTACATTAAAAATGCAGGCTTCCTCCCTATATAGGGGTAATTAACACCTGTTCTACTCTACGGTACACTGGGTTGACCTTACTCAAGTGGGGTTATGGACCAGTACATAAAGCAACAAAAAACCACCCCTTCCTCAGCAATTTTAGCACATGCCATGGAAGAAGATCATCAAGAATATCCCATAATTGCAGCAAAATTAATATCTGAATTTTCCCTTTTAAGTATTAAATCCTCTCTAACATAGCAGCTTTCTCATTTAATATCACGCTTGAAACCAGCAAGCATCTGTACACTATTTGTGATACAAAAGCCCTTAACTGTTCCGCAAAGGAATTGTAAGAGCATGTTTTCAAAAATCAGGTACAATATACATGAAATGATTACCATCGTCTTTTATTAATTACAAGTATATGCATATTCATAAGCCATAGAATTGGCCTTGTGGCTAGCAATAATGAGCTTGTTCTGACTCTGCCTTTGTTGGTGATCTGTATTCACAATTTTGATAGTTGACTTATGTACTGAGTCCTGACACATATTAAGTGCTGCTAAGTGTTATATTTTCACCTACTGGTGCTACTCTTGTCCCCTCAAGTTCCACACTTTTATTTTCACCTCTAGGTGCTAATATTCCATCCTCAGACAATCTCCACTTTACTTCACAAATTCAAGACGAGGATGGATATACTATTTGGACTGGTGCCATATATTAGTGAGCCAAGACCACATGTATTACAGCTGCATGGCTCAAAGGTAATGCACATCAAGTGGCACTGACCATCTATTTTGGCCATGATAAGTTTGAGATGGGCATGCTCACCCCCTCACTCATGCAGAGCAACCAATGTGATGAACATATCACCAATTACCAATACAGTAGGGACCAGGTGTAAGTCCAGGGTGAAATTGTAAGATTACATACTCCCAAGTGACAGCGTCTTAGCTGAAGGATATGTTTTGTGAGTTGTGAGACTATGCTTCACTGTAATACACATGTTGAAAGGTGTCGCTTGCACATGTTGACCAAAAGAATCTATCAAAAAAATAGTATCAAAGTTAGTTAGGTGGTTAGACCCTGTGAACCATCTTAGGGTACTATATATATCATGTAAAGTATAGAGAGATATGCGAGCAAAAGTTGTGTGTGTTTGATGTTATTGGGTAGCCTGAAGGCTAGCCTTGCGGTGTATTGCTGCAACACTATTAATACCATATGGTATTTATTATTCTCTCCACAATATCTTGTATTTATCTTTATGCGAATCTGAAATTATAAAATCTGATAACATCTTAAGGTTTATGATTTTAACCAAATAACATCGCACAGAACAATAATCGCTATCCCAATTTCTTTCATTGATGTTAAATTCTGCTGTCTAAAGTGGATGTATCGAACCATTCATTTGGATGATCCAAAGACTCTGACCCCAAATGTTTCTTCCAGAAGAGTTGTGTTAATTTTAGGTAAACATGTTCTTTGCTTAGGACAGTTACTTCAATATTCCATATTAGCCCATTTATTAATCCATTAGCAATCACATGAATCATTATCATATTGACAGTAACTGAAGAAAGAACATATACAATAAATGACGAAGACAAGCCAAGACAAGAGGACACAATAATATGGCTCAAGCCAAAGAAAAACCCCAAGATGGGGAAAACCCTTGACCAATTCTTCTTATTATCAATATTAAATGTTCAGCAGAGAGAGAGAAAAATAGATCAAAGTCAAAATGACTCGCTAATTTGAAGATCCAACCTTAGACAAGAAAGTGGCTCAAAAGCTGCAACTCCAGCACTTTGTCAACAGAAGTCACTCATGGTCTGGTTAGGGCTGCTTACAGTATACTGCTGTCACACTCAACTAATCCAAAGCACCTCCTTTCAACTGCAGCTTACCCTGGCATACAAGGAGCTGCCCTTCACTGGCCCTTAGGTTGGCCTGGACCCATGATAAGCTTCTTGGCTTCCTGATCTATGCAAGAGAAGACCTGCGGCCTCTGAAGTGCGGTGATACAAAGGGGAAAATTTCTTCCTTATTATTTACCACAAACCATCCCAGATACTATGCATAAACTCAGCCTCATCTTCTGTTCTTGAATTTGGTCCTGCAATGACAAATTGGCCCATACACACTTGCCCAGAATTTCCCTTAAGACCTGTGACTGACCATCAGAAGAATCTCAGCCCTGTCGCAGAAGAAAAAACCCAAAACAAACAGCCCTTCATCCTCCTCCAAGAGCTCGGCTACCACAGACATGAATTTGCTATGTAATGAAGCATTTGAATGTGTCAAATGAGGTGGGAGGACACCTCTATATATACAAATGGGTAAGGGTCAAGAGACATGACAGTTGGGCTTTATCAGCCTACATACATGGAGGTGAGGCTGACCTTTACGATTTGCATGTGAGTGGGCATAAACTCAAAAACATATTTCTCCTTATCCAAATTTGAGGTAAAAATTTAAATAACAAGGATCGAGATGAAACGTTTAACCAACAGAAAAATTATGTTTTGCTTCCAAAAGTTTAATCAGCCATATGCTTCAGCTTCAAGAATAGAATCAACAGATTCGCAAAGAGAAACAATACAACAAAACATGAAACTTTTACTCAGAAACACAAATTTTCAGCACCCATAGAGTTATGAACATAACTCCTTGCCTCTCAAATCCTGAAACCATCATCACACTATGGCACTTACAAACAGACAATTAAAGATGTAAAAAATTACCATTACTAAGGCAACTAGGAGCGAAAAGCAGTATAACAAAAAGCTTCTTGACAGATTACCTTGGTGGTGGAGAACATTTAAGCCACTATGTCACCCACTATTATGCATATTATATCAACTAGACTTTGCATGAAGATCTGGAGGTTCAGAGATTAATATCTTACAATTATTTTGCATGGGTTCATTCTTCACAACTGACAGGACACCAAAAAGTGTCTTCAAAATTCCCGGAGGCTTTACTCCCATTGGAATCCCTTTTTGTGCCTATTTGAGATTAAATCAGAAGTAAAATTAATATAACAACCAAAACGAAGTTAAGAACCCTTCCTCCATATAAAACTATAATCCATTATAAATATCAATATAAAGATTAAGATGTAAATAATAGATCATGTGTACAAGATGACTAAAAGTAATTTCCATTTAAACATTAGAAACATATTTTTTCATGCAAATGCTCACTAGCGTCTCATAAAACATATAAGGTGCATATTGCTGTATATTGTAACTTACAAGAATGTATCACATGTACACAATCAATCATTTGGTATTTTTAGATACCAATTGCAGCCCAATCATATTGTGTTAAAATTGGCAACTAGGGCCAAACTCCATGTGGATCATCTTATATATGGCAGCGATATTTTTCTTGAATCCCTCTCATCGAGAGGTGTAGGATTGATCTAAAGATCATCCGTTTCCGATAAGTATTTATGGAATTATGAATTTATTTGTGTTATAAGACAATTCGTCAAGGTCGGCCAGCAACCAAATAAACCCCTCATGTGCTCAACGTTTTAGTATAAAAGAAGATGACTTGATAGTCATTTAGACACACACTTCACTCTTGATTTCTCTCCACTTGTTTTAGATTTTAGTGGCAAGAGAAATCTAAGAGGATGAAGCCCTAATCACAGGTCAAGAAGGATGCCCTAGCCGCTGTTATAATGATGCCCTAGCCATACGCTGTCCAGAGAAAGGTCTAAAACGCAGGCATGAAAATGATAATGATGCCCTAGCTATACGCTGTCCAGAGGAAGTCTAAAACGCAGACATGAAGATGATAATGATGCCCTAGCTATACGCTGTCCAGAGGAAGCCTAAAACGCAGTCATGAACAGCACAGAAAAATGCCCTAACCGCAGCAAGGACAGACAGCTTAAGGACAGTGTGGGCATTCCTAAAGGGGAGGCCGAGTTGCTGAGATACAACAGACTGTTCTAGGGCATGTTTAAGGGTTGTTTCTAATGCGGTGAAGGGCTGGTTGATAAGCAGAGAAGACCACAGGACTGGAGGTTAAACTGCAGCTGTTTAAGGACTATTTTGTGTAGAATAAACCCTTGTGAAGGCTGCTGTAAACCTACAGGATTGCTCTGTGGTAGGCCACAGGCCATACCACCACAGCCAAGGGTAGCATAGGCAGATTTGAGGGTTATCTTGTGCCCTACACCTTCAACGAAGTGGAGAACACCTACACAAGGAGGACCGCAGATTTTAGGGTTGTTTTGTTGACTATTGAAGGACTGTTACAGCAGTGTTTGGTGCCCTAACAAGTCATCATGGTCACAGCAACTAAAAGGTGAAGAACAGCAGTATGAAGGACAGCAGCAAGACACATAGTGCTGCAATATCAATTGGGACAGCAGCAAGACATAGTGCTGCAATAGCAATTGGGACAGCAGTATGGTAAGCAAGATGCAGCAAGCACATGGTGGCAAAATAAGGTGCAGCAATGGCACATGATGGTACATGATGCAGTACAGTGATGGGTACTGTCATGATTGATGAAGCATGATGAGATGGAGCATTGTGATGATGGGTGCAGCATAGTGCAGCACGGTGAGGTGCAGCATGATGACGAGATGAAGCACGATGATAGGTGAAGGAGTCACCTTGGAGAATCAGTTGAAGCAGCATGTCTTCAACTGATCTCATGTATCATCTTCTTAGAGATGATCTATGCTCTTATCTAGATAAGTCAAAGTGTTGACTTCTGTTGTAAATGTACTATCTCTCTCTCTCTCTCTCTGTGCTGAACTATTGAAGATCATATAAGAAGAATTGACGAAGGGTCTCCCCACATTGGGGTTTGTTCCTGGCTAGCGCCACATCGTGTGTCCTATTGTCTTGGCTTGTCTTCTGCAATTTATGTTTATGTTCTATCTGCAGTTTACTTTAATGCTGATGTGACTGCTAATCTGGAAAAGATATTGAGCTAACTGTGAAAATTAAAATAAACAGCTCTAAGCATAAAACATACCTAAAACTTAACATATTGTCTAAAAGCAAACTAAGAGAATTTCATTCTGTTTGAAATGTTTTAAAAACACTTTGTTTCCATGCCCACCTCTAATCTATCCCTTCATAAAATATACGCAGAATTAATTTAAAAGGAAGGGCATCAAACGTACCTGCATCCGTGTTCTTGCTAATTCAATAGGAGAGCAAGTAATACAGGCCAATGACCGTGCTATTGATCCTGCTACTAATGGAGCATATGGAGTGAATTGGGGTGCATTCTTACTTGTAAAGCTCTCAAGCCAATCTCGAAAAATGTCATAGCAAGGTAAATATATTCCTACCTGATTGACAAAAAAATGTAATTATTTCAAAAAACACAAATAACAAGCACAACTGTATCTGAATAGAGCATCAAATCAAACTCCGTTCAAGCAACTCTATCAATCACATAAGAAATGGCCATAAATAACAATGGAATGTAACATAAATCAAACAGAATAGCCAGATATCACTATTGTACTGTAGAGCAGAATTACATATAACCAGAAATATGGAAGCCATGTGCAGGCCAGCCCACATGTAAAACTTCTTTCAAATAAATCTGCTTCTACATTTAATATTCTCCTGAATCTGAAAACCGAATATTTTTACTGTCTAGAAACAATTACTAGCACAACAATACCTGGTCATCCAAAATACACAAGGATACCATACACCCATCTAGGCTCCACCTCTAGCTAAGAATAATAACTCACAAATTCAATTTTATCAAAACATCTTCCAAAGACCACATCCTTCACACAGCAAGTCCTGAAAATTCCACCATAATCTACAGTACCAAAGGTTTGTTTTTCCATAAAAATGAAAACAAAAACCAGTCAATATTTGAGAGACTACTAAAATATGTTTGCTGGAAGGGCACTTACAGTAGGTATGGCCAATGCTAAACCTGCATTGGTACCTCTCCATAGGCGAGAGAAGCCTTCCTACAAATGTCAATGCAACACAATTAGAATTCTTTGTAGAAGCATATGCCTTCTGAAGTGACACGGCTGGCGGAACATCAGTCTGTGAGAACAAAAGAAACATTTCAAAATTGGTGACAAACGAAAAAAACACACCTGTCGAATGATTTTGTAAAAAACATCTAGAGTTCCTTTATACTGAAAACAACTAGGAGGACAAAGTGGAGTCATCCCAAATGCACCTCCCCGAGGACAGACTGGAGGACACTTCACTTCAGCAAACACCTGCAGAAACAATTTGGTAAAGGAATGAATCTTGAAAAATTGAACCCTGATATATTCTATCATAGTACAACATAAAGTAAGGTGTAAGAACTAAAACAAAGACTAGTGAAATAATTACAACATATGCACATTGTAAATTGCAAGCTAAGTTCACAGGTTAAAACATGAACAAAGAATATAATAACGAATTTCATAGAATAATAAGACTAATAAAGCTTTGATCAATCCACCAAACTACATGAGTCAAGAGATTTAAGATTTAAACTTGGGTTAATGAAAATAAAATTCCCTAACATTAGAGATGGTAAAGACATCAGCAAGTATTGTTTTCAATTTTTTTCACTGTTACAGCTGAAGCTGGTCATCTTGGTGATGTAGTTCAGAGCAGGCAGTGCAAGAGCTTTCGAGATAGAACAAATCAACAAAAGACTGAAAAGACCTTTGCAATTTTTCTGCCATGGTCACTAAACTGTGGAGCCATACATGTTCCTAAGTCAATTTGCACATTTTTTCTGTTGAGCTAATTCAGAAACGCAGCCATCACAATCTAACCACAGTTTAAACAATGAATACTTCAAATAAAATATAGCTTTAACACTAAACATGAGAGTCATCTCACACTTGCCATTTTTTTTCACTTTTCATAGTGGCAAAAATAATATTTAGCTTTAACACTAAACACGAAAGTCATCTCAGACAGAAAGCCAATGATTTCATTTGTCACTGTGGCAGCTGCTGTAAGTCTCTACTCCCACGTGCAAATCAAGTTGAAGCTCAAAACTGGTCATGTTGGACTCATGACACAGATGAGACTCCAGAGCAGATTATGCAGGGAAACTTTTGATTGAACAAGCCTTGGAGCAAGTCATAGGGAATGTTTTCAACTGTAGTAGGATATGTTTTGTTTTTCAGTTGAGGAAACTTGGCAGTAGAATCATAGAATCCCGTTCCATGATGCTATGCTGTTTTCCTCTCTTACTAATGAATGTGGGTATGATACTATGAAGATAGACTTCATTGTGCATGCTTGCGTAGCATTATGACCATTCTTTTCAACTTTTTGACAATAATTAATTTCTTTAGGAATCTTTGCTTATCACAAGCAAACTCCAAACTGAACATGGTGACTGAGATGCTAACATCAAATGAAACGTCCAAAAGATAGATAAATGAGATCAGGTGAGAAAGAAGAAAATCGACAATTGCAGATGATATGATGGTTCTCTCAGTGACTGGAGAAATGTTAATACAAAACTCTAATTCCCTCCTTAATTACCCTAATTAACCAATTATCATGTCAAATATCACATTCTACATACAAACAAATGCAGAGGACTGAGTTGATATATTAGTTAGCAATGGAGTCACACCAGCTGCAGATTATTAGTTGAATGTCCCCACTCAACTCAAATATTTAATACCCCTTAGAGGAAAATTTACCCTCAGGGTTTGAAAAGAGCACAAGACAAGATTTGTATTCGAAACTAGTATCATAATATTCTTTACATTTTTGCAACCAAAGACAATATTGAATGGAATAAGATAGTGTAACCAGTATTCAATAGCTCATTCACATGAAGCCAATTCAGCAGTACATAATGAGTTTAGCTCCACAGTCCTCCCAATTTCACACTACAGTTTAAATACACAGCAATTGCTATTGCATCAACAAAACCCTACTGTCCTAGTACCCTAAATCTGACCTTGCAACCAGCCTAATATTTTTTGCCTCCTGCTGTCACTTTGATGCCACAGACCTACACAGAGATGATCCGATGCCCAGATTAAGCCTCAGCCCCAATGCGCTGTGTTAGGTTCCATACAAAAAATGGTCAGAGTGAGCTGCTGCTGCCCAAACAGCACTTCGCTATCAAACAACCCTCTGTTGCTCAGACCAGACTTCATGATGGTTTTGCTGTCACTGTGATTCATCCAAATAGAACCGCAACCCTTATCCGAACCTCAGAAATAACAGTGTTTCCCAGTCATGACCTTCAGGCTGGTGCTGCTGTCCTAAACAACCACCTCAGCCATAATTTGCTGTCACAAAGTGACCCACAGAAAGGATCCACTGCCACCAACAGAGCCTCCAATGGTGTCACAGAGTGTACCACAGATTAGGGCATTGCCCCAGAGCTGCTTGTTACCACTCAAACTAGCAGGGGTCCAAGGAGGGGATCCTATAGAGCAACTACTAGGTCAAGGGGCAACAATGGAGCAATAGCCCACTGTCACCTCAGCTAAGGCTCCCTGCTCTTTATGAACTTTCACTGATGGGAGGAGTCCCAGTATGAGAAGAATCACAAGAATAGATGGATCAATGATAAGATATGTGTCATTCCTAAAGCCTATTCACAAGAGAGGCTCAAACAATTGGCTTGCTTGCTTTGGAGGCAAGGTGATTAGCTCTCTAACAAGGGCTATGAGGATACCTAGACCTAGGGCTGGAGAATATCCCTTAACAAGAGGTACCCTAGACCTAGGAATCCTAAAGGAGAAATGGATTCTATGTAATCCTTGTGGAATATGAGTCACAAAGTTGCGGGACCACAAAGAACCCAAGCAGGCCCAGACTAGGTCAAGGGTGTCGAGTTGATCAACAATAGAGGGGTTTGACCAAGTTTGGGAGGAGAATAGGATCAAAGGAATAATTTTCTTTTGAAATTCAAATGCAATGATCCAAATGAGGATACTAACCCAAGGCAACCTAGGGAGAGGATTGATCCCTGAGCTAGGGCTTGTAATATCTTGGGATTCCACTGTCGGATTGAGCTCAAATTTGGAGGACCCCTTGAGAAAACCCCCGCACAATTGTGGACCAAATTTCAAGGGTTTTGAATGGCTACAAAGGATTTTGTTTGATGCCCTAGGTGACCTGCTAGGGTTAGGCCTATAATAGAGGAAAAGGTGTAAAAGATATTTGTTTGGTGATCACCTCAGACTAGACCGGTGCCTGGCCAATTGGGAGATTGGAGTCAAAATCCCAATTGGAGTCAAATGAAATCAACGTTTAGATATGCTTAATTCCAACCAAGGAGTTCCCCAACAACTTTGTATGGCCTAAGCACCGACTAGGTTACAAAGGAAAATTTATACTTCTTTATATTGCAAACGATGACTTCTCAAGGCAATTCATGAACATTCATGTGCCTCTAGGACAATAATTCACCATACTTCAAATGATCATATGAAAATCCCTCACAAAGACAAGCCCAGCAACTTCGCATAAAGAGCAGCTACACTAGCTTCATGAACAAAAATATTCCATAGACAATTTATGAGACAAAATTACAAATAAACATGCAAAAGGTACTCACAAGTATAGCAAAATTATTCCAATCATCAAAATGCAAAGAAATCAAAGCTCCAAGACAAGACATTAAGCTCTTCCAAACATCAAAATGCATTTAGATCTCCAATTCATCCATCAAAAGGCCCAGCAAAATTTCCAGAAGAAACAAATGATCCAAATCCAAGTGATGATGAAACTCAAATGAGCTCTCATCAATTTATATCCTTCCTAATGAGTTTGATTTGCCTAATTAGGCCTAATTAAGCCCCAAATAATAAAATAATGTACAATAATGACATGACTTGGTGACAAGCCCACCAAGATAGCTCCATAATACAAAGATAAGCCACTCAAAAGGGAAAAATAGTAAATACAATGAGTCGTTGGGCCCTTGAAGAGGCCTAGTGGAGTCCAAAGTGTGCCAAGGTGAGAGAATAGGCTCCAAACATAGTGAATAACAGGTTGGCCCCTTGATATCCAAACAAGTCACATGTGGTGTCCCCAAGTGGATGTGGGGGCACAATGACATCCTCATGGGTCTCCAAGTGGATCAATAATGCCCGTAAACCATTTGTAAGGGCTAGGATGATGACATAAGCCCTCCCTTTGTCTGTCTTGGTGAGACACATCCTCATCTAGACCCTGGAACTTCTTTCAAGTGTGGTACAAGTGTTAAGTCGGTTGGGCATGGTGATCCAGGTGCATCACCCTCGTCTAAAAAGATGGAACACGAATAATCACTAAATGGTGTTGGGGATCCATGAAGTGCTCTCTACTATGATGGAAGCCCATGGCTCTCTACGCTCCCCCTACAAGTGTCGTTGTTGCCCTTGGAGGGGACCCCATATAGGGAGACCAAGCCCAAAATGGAGACCCACCTACAATCGTGCATAAGATCCAATGTGTCCCCTTGCCCTTCAATACAATAAATCATTAGAGTAATCAAGTAAAAGAGCTTACAAATCATGGAATCAAATGGGCACTTCATAATGGCATGCCCTTCCATAGTGGGCTTTGGCATGTACAGGTGTCTCCAAGCTCAATAAGGGGTTAACCATGGACCCTATTAGTTGGTTTCAACGTTTAAAGGGGGTGACATGTCCATGGTACATCCATCAAGTGGTAGGTGGCATGTGGTATAATGATGGAATGGAGTGGGGATCAAGGGAAATCTCCAAGCTACATGCCATGGTACAATGGTAGCTATAATAGGGGAAGCCCACACTTGGGTATCTGAGTGTAGGAGGGAGCCATCGTGGTACGTGAGTTACCCCATCCTTTGTTTTTCCACCCTTCTTCAAATGCCTTTTGTCTTTGATTGATTTTTCTTCATAACTGCTCGAGGCTCCGAGGAATGAGAGCATGATGTGTAGGATACAGCAGTAGATACCCCCTTTAAGGTGGGGCAGTTCATTGCCCACCAAGAATTCAGATAGTCATGGGTTCCTTAATATGGAGGGTGCTCATCTAAGGCCCATAGGAACCAGGGTGATGGCCATAAATAAGGGGTAGAGCTCATGTTTGGCTTTTTTCCACGTGCTAAATTTGTATATCCCCACCATCTTTTGCATTTTGTTGTACATTTTCTGTTGTAAGTGGCCAAATTATGCTTTTTCTTTTCTTTTTAGCTACATCAAGCTTCGGGACATCGTTCCAGGCCTGACCCAAGGTATGGGTTGTGGACTCAATGGACAAATGTAGACCTGAATAGGAAAAATGATAAATGGGGTTAAAATGAGTGGAGGGGGTGATGTATATGTTGTCGGGAAGCAGGACCACGCAACCAAAATCGGGATTTCCCATGTAGTGCCAGCGCTAAAGCTAATAACGAGTAAAGGAGATCCCAAGGGACTAGGATACAAGGCTAAACACCAAATTAGGCACAGGAGACAAGAGTACAGACCTAGCCTACTCTTTCCGCCAAATCCCCCCACCAATCCATGCCCAGAAGTGTTCATGATAAGTAAACAAAATTACTCAACTACACCAATGAAAAGTCATAACGCAGATACCCTCAATCCACTTATTCACAATCTCTGTCTGGCCATCTGTTTGAGGATGATGGCTAGTACTAGGGGTCAATTATGTTCCCACCAATCTGAAAATATCCTGCCAAAATGCACTCATAAATTTGCCATCTCGATCACTAACTATATTTTTAGACAGCCCATGGAGTTTGAATACCTCCTTGAAGAACAATTATGCTAACTATGTGGCCTTTTAATCATCTATAATCAAATTGTCAACCACTACGTAGTTGCAGTCCTTGCATCATGACTTGGGTAGACCTATGATGAAATCCATCGAGATGCTCTCCCACTTCTATTCCGGAATCAACAAGGGTTGTCGCAATCCTACAAGATGAGTATACTCGAGCTTGTTTTGCTAACAAGTATGCACTCCCTTATGTGCCTCAACACATCATCCTTGAGGCCCTTCCAAGAAAATATTTCACTGACCTGTTTGTAAGTCTTGAAGAGCCCTTGGTGTCCTACTAATGGCCTGTCATTTGCAGCCTCCAAAATCTTCTCCTTAAGTGTGGATTCAAGGACCAAATATATCCTATCTTTATAGAAAATGACGTCATCTACTATTTTGTACTTGTCATCCTGGATGAGGCCATCCATCAATTCACAAGCAAACTTATTTTTGGAATATTCCACCAAGAGGTGGGCCTTCCAATCCTCTGTGATCTCCACGAGTGAACATGTTGTTGGCTTCCTAGAAAGTGCATCGGCTACGACGTTCTTTTTTCCTTTCACGTACTCAATGTTAAAATCATACGCTTGGATCTTACTTACCCACTTTTGTTGTCTTTAATTTAGGTCCTTTTGTTCTAGGAATAGTCATAAGTTGTTGTGATCTATTTTGGCCACAAATCTACCCCCTACCAAGTATTGCCTGAATTATGTCAAGGCATGCATAATGGCAAGCATCTCCTTGTCGTAGATGGAATAACGTCACTCTGGATGCCTGAGTTTCCAACTCTCGAAATCAATTTGGTGTTTATTTTGCATCACCACCTCTCCTATCCCTTCATTCAAAGCATCACAGTCAATACAAAGCATTGGCTGAAGTCAGGAAGTGCCAATTCTGGCCATGATCTCATTACCTCCTTGAGCTTGTTAAATGCTCTATCGAACTCTTCTATCCACCTAAACAACCCTTTCTTTGTCAAATATGTCAATGGTGCACCTAACTGAGAGAATCCTTTGGCGAATCGCCTGTAATAAACTACAAATCCCAAAGAATCCTTGTAACTATGTAAGGTTCCTAGGTGTGGGCCAATCCAGTATAGCATGTATCTTCTCTTGATGCACATGTACCCCTTGCGCATTGGTTATATGTCCCAAATAAAGGATCTTTGTCATCCTAAATTGCACTTTGATGCCTTGGCACAATGTTGCACAAAGCAGGGACAAATGAGGTGCCTTTTTGGAAGAAAGCATCGAAAGCATCATTTTCCAAAAATCCTTGAAAGCATTGCATTTATATTCAAAAAAAATCCTTAATACCAAATCAATTGCAGCATATATCAAAGCATGCATATTGTACACAAATCAAGATAACAATGGCATTCATAGTCCATTAATGATTACTTATTCGAGCATCAACCATCTAGAATCTAGATTCTTCTCCTCTTGTCTAGTCGTTGCCTCTACCTCGATTCTCTAGGGATATTAGTGATCAATGCCCAATTTTGATCAAACTGCCTAATCCAAGCCTTAAAATATGGTAGAAAAAACTTAACATGCCTGATCAATGAATTTGACTTGAGTGAAGGGTATATTTTGCTAAGGCCATGACAAAGGAGTTCAACAATCAACACCACCAACACTGGGGTACATATAGGGCTTCGTGCTCTTGATTAAATATAAATCACATACCCTTATAAATGATATAATCTAATGAAATGCCACAATCCCATTGATCCAGAAATCCTGAAAATTGTTAAAACTATTGAATTTCGAATGGGATATGAAATTCTATTTTCTCCATATGAAGTTTGATGAGGTTGGAACCACTCTCAAACATCCTAAGCCATTTCATGGTAATGTTGAAAATTTAAGTAAAAGTTGCCCACGATTCCGCACGAGACAGTTTCAGGTTCTAATCCATGGGGGCGAGTGGGACGGCTCCTGCAACACTGCCTTGGCATAAAGTTGTTGACACCTAATCTTCATGATTGGGAATTTTATGTAAATAAATAAATTGGGAAGGTGAACAGTCATCGGGAGATGAACTGAACAATCACTCCCTATTGTATATAACAATGGGTTACCTATGGAATATACACGAATCAGTTTTTCTGAGTTTTATGCCAAACTGGAGTTACTCCTGGCCTGACATGGTATCAGAGCCAGTCCTAAGAATAGTCGTAACTCCCTTCATCTCTGCCACTGCCTCTGTCCTGAAATGATGTTGCACTGCACTGCTCTGCCTCTGTCGCTGCCCAGAAATGATGATGCACTGCACTGCTCTGCCTCTGTCGCTACCCAGAGATGTGTTGGACCCAACGCTCATGGTTGTTAACGTTCTCTCACCTAATGCTCTCACCGTTCTGAGAGATTCCATGCGCAGCTGGCCTGTTGAACGCTGCCTGGTCCAGGGTTTTCATCAATCGTTGAACGCTGCCTGATTCAGGGTTTTCATCCTCTTACCAGTTGGAAAGTTTTTTTTGTCAAGTACTTTGATTCTTTAGAAGTTTCGCCTATACGGCTGTTGCTAGAATCCAAAGATTGCAACATTTTTTTGAGCCGCATTTTCATTTCCATTTGTGGACTCCTCCCTTCGGCTCGTTGCTTGTTATGTTGAGCGTTGGCTTGTGAGACGGTAGCTGGTTGTTGCTTGAACTTTAATTACATGTGTAACATGATCTGGACACAATAGGAAATGCTCGAATATAGCATGTAATTTAAGCTTTACAGTGGACTTTAAGTTACAGTTTTTGATCAATTGTGCAGTAGTAGGAAATGATTGAGTTTTCAAAGAAACTTAAGCATTGGTTGGAAATGGCAGCGGGATTTAAGGTTTCGTCTACGTGATTGGAGCTCCTTTTCGTGTACAAATGGGCTGCATACTTGCCAAGCAGACTTTAGCCCTCGACGAGGCAGAGACTCCGCATGAAAAGGCTTCGCATTTGTCTTCTGCGAGGAGGTCTAATGTGTCCCTTAAGCTTGAGAATGCCGATAAATGACAAGAGCGTAATTTTAATTCCAATGTATATTTATGATGGCGGTTTTGCTAATGGTGTTGCGCAGTTTATATAAGCAGTTTATATATCATTCAAAACGTTTTATATATCAAAGCATTTGTGGTATAGTGTTGCGCAGTTGAGTTCATAGTGTTGCGCAGTTGAGTTCAAAGTATTGCGCAGTGTATATCATTCAAAACGTTTGTTGAATTCAAAGTATTGCGCAGTTTATATCATTTAAAGCGTTTGTGGTATTGCGCGTTTTCTATATCATTCAAAACATAGTAGTATTGCACAGTTTTTTATCATTTGAATGGTAAAAAAAGCATTAAAGTGATATATTGAAGTGATATGTACAATGAAATGCTGATGCTTCTATCAAACATTAGAGGGATTTGAAGAAAATATAGTGCATAAGGCTGTAACGTAAGGAAGTTTTTTTATCAGCAGAAGTTATTTATCAGCAGAAGTATTTTTTCTATCAGCAGAAGTTTTTTGTTACAGTATGCCTTCAAGAGAAAGAGGAAGATATTTCAGAGGCAGGGGGGCAGACATACTCAAGGAGAAAAGGCAGATCTGCATTATTCGCTGCAAACGAAATGGATCACATGATGCTTCTACATGCAAGCTACCATGGGACAAAATTGAGCAAAAAAGAAACCAGCAGAAAGGTAAAACTGATGATACAGACAAAGGTAAAGCACCTAAATCCGCTCACTATATTGAGGCACAATGTAACATTGGAGTAAATGAAGATTTGTTTAATGCTTCACTTGCTTCTTCGAAAAATGATTGGTTGCTTGATTCAGGAGCAACCTGTCATATGACTCATAGAAAAGATTTTTTTGAAGATTTCACTGACAATGTTGATGGAGCAGTATACTTTGCAGATCAGTCAAAAATCAAGCCATCAGGGTTTGGCAAAATCAGGCTTAAACTGCCTGGTCTTCCAGACTTTCTTTTGGATCATGTTATATATCTCCCACAGCTCAAGAGAAACTTGTTGTCCTTGGTCCACATCCGCCAGCAAGGTCACTCCATTCATATGTTTGATGGCAAGCTTGAGGTAAGAAAAGCATCTGACCACTCACTTGTCATGAGGGGAATAGAAGAAGAAAGGCTTCTCAAACTGCAAGGAACCTCTGCTCATGCACAACATTTCTCATGTATTTCTCATCATGAAGAAGGTACACTTCCATCAAGTTTATTATGGCATGCTAGATTTGGACATTTAAACTATGACAGTCTCCGCTTATTGAAGAAAAATGGTGTTGCTGGTTTGCCTACAATTCCTAGGAAACATAAGCAATGTGATGCTTGCATTCTAGGAAAGCATAGCAAACAGTCTTTTCATGATTCACATTCAAGAGCACATAGGAAGCTTGAACTCATTCATTCAGATTTATGTGGTCCAATGCCTGTTCCTTCTGCAAATGGAAATAAATATATCATGACATTTATTGATGATTACACCAGAATGTGTTGGGTTTATTTATTGAAGAACAAATCTGATGCTTTTCAAACATTCAAGAATTTTCATAAATGGATTGAAAATGATGCACAATCTCATATTGGGTCTATTCGCACTGATAATGGAAAAGAATATACATCAAATGAATTTGAAAACTATCTTCGCCAACATGGGATCAAACATCAAACAACTGTACCTTATAATCCCCAACAGAATGGTGTAGCAGAAAGAATGAATAGAACAATCTTGAATATGGTACGATCCATGCTTTTCTTCAAAAATGTAAAGATAATGTTTTGGGTTGATGCTGTTCTATTTGTTGCATATATAAAGAAAAGATGTCCATCAAATGCTATAAGAAACAAGACTCCTTATGAATTGTGGTATGGACATGTTCCTTCGGTAAAACATCTCAGGATCTTTGGTTCCACCTGTTATGCTTTGATACCAAAGGTACATAGAAACAAACTTGGTGCTAGAAGTCGTAAGTGTATCTTCCTGGGGTATTCAAACACCTCTAAAGCATACCGCCTCTATGATGAAGTAAATAAAAAGTTTGTTGTATCTAGAGATGTCATTTTTCTTGAATCATCCAAATCTGACAATGTTGTTGAGCGGCAACTTGATCGCTTGGATAGATTCGCAAAAACGAAATCATTTCAAGAGCGAAATCATTTCAAGAATTTGATAATCAGATTCCACATCTTGAAGGGGGGATTCCTATACTAGATCAACATGTGGAATCTTCTTCTGAAGAACAATCTCCCCGGAATGAAAATCCAACAACGGATGATGCTTTAAGTGATGTAATTGATAGAATTGGGAGACTCAATCTTGATTCAGTCCCAACTCAATCAACAGAGCAGCCTGGATCATCTCAGAAAGGTCCCCCAAAATGGTTAACAAAGACACTTGAAAGTGTTCATCCTGATGAAATTGGAAAAACAGGAACCAGAAATTCAAACCGACAAAATGGAGGTGATGTAGATGACTCTAATTCACCTGTTGATATGGATGTTACTTATGATTGTGAATTGAACTTGTCTACAGATTTTGAACCAACTTCCTTCAAAGAAGCTGCTTCTCATGATGAATGGAAAGAAGCGATGAAAAAGGAGCATGATGCCCTCATAAAGAATGGCACTTGGAAGCTGGTTGATCCTCCATTTGGAACCAAACCAATTGGCTGCAAGTGGGTCTACAAGAACAAATACAAAGCTGATGGCTCACTTGACAAGCACAAAGCTAGGCTTGTGGCAAAAGGTTTTGCACAGAAGGAAGGGGTCGATTATGAGGAAACTTTTGCCCCCACAGCAAAATGGGCCACCATCTGGACACTCTTTGCACTAGCAGCTCAGAACAGTTGGAAAGTCCATCAAATGGATGTAAAAACTGCATTCTTGAATGGAGATCTAAAAGAGAATGTTTTTATGTCCCAGCTGAAGGATTTGCTATGAAAGGACATGAACAAAAAGTATGCAAACTTGTGAAGTCCTTGTATGGCCTCAAACAAGCACCGCGAGCTTGGTATGAAAAACTAATTGAGCATCTTCTAAAACTCAACTTCAATCATTTTGATCTTCATGATGCAACTTTATTTGTTAATAAAGTTGGCAAAACAGTTGTGTATCTTGTGGTATATGTAGATGATCTTTTAATGACAGGGAACAATGAAAGCTACATTGCATCCATAAAGAAGGAATTAGGGAAAAGTTTTGAAATGACTGATTTGGGCTATGTTCATTACTATCTTGGCATTGAAGTAACCCAACATCCAAAATCCATATTTCTTTCTCAAAAGAAATACATTGGAGATTTGTTAAACAGATTTGGCATGACAGAGTGCAATCCTCTTTCTACTCCAATGGAACAAAACTTAAAGCTCACATCTATTGAAGGAAAGGAATTTGAGGATGCAACAAAGTATAGACAGCTTGTAGGAAGTCTCATCTACCTCACTACTACTAGACCAGACATTTCATTTATTGTTGGAATCCTCTCCAGGTTCATGCAAAAGCCTTGTGAGAGACACTGGTCTGCTGCAAAAAGAGTTCTAAGGTACTTGAAGGGAACTCAAGACCTTGGAATCAAGTATACACAGGTGGACGACTTCAGCTTGATCGGATACTATGATTCGGACTTCGATGGAGACAAAGAAACTGGGGTATCTACTTCAGGATATGCTATGAGTCTTGGATCAGGCGCTGTCTCCTGGAGATCACGCAAACAATCAGTTCCAGCAGATTCCACAACAGAAGCAAAATACGTGGCAGCAGCTGAAGCAACGAAAGAAATTGTGTGGCTCAGAAAAATTCTTGAAGATTTGCAGGTAAAACAAGTACAATCAACTCCACTCATGATTGATAACACCTCTGCAATAAAGTTGGCCAAGAACCCAAAGTTCCATGATCGAACAAAGCATATCAATACTAAATATCATTTTGATTCGACATCATGTTGAGGCCAAAACAATCCATCTCCGTCATTGTTCCACAAATGAGCAAATTGTAGACATCTTCACCAAAGCACTTGGAAGGGAGCTTGAACGATTCAGAATGATGCTTGGACTCACCAACATCCCTTCAGATTAAGGGGGGGAATGTTGACACCTAATCTTCATGATTGGGAATTTTATGTAAATAAATAAATTGGGAAGGTGAACAGTCATCGGGAGATGAACTGAACAATCACTCCCTATTGTATATAACAATGGGTTACCTATGGAATATACACGAATCAGTTTTTCTGAGTTTTATGCCAAACTGGAGTTACTCCTGGCCTGACAAAAGTGAATGCTCCTTAATAATGCCCAAAAATCTCATCCAAGTGTCCAAGTGCTCCTTCCATGTTTTGTTGTATATGAGGAGGTCGTCAAAGAACACCAGCAACAATTTCCTCAACCGCTCCAAGTGTTCCAAGTGCTCCCTCCATGTTTTGTTGTATATGAGGAGGTCGTCAAAGAACACCAATAAGAATTTCCTCAACCGTTTGTTGAGGATGTGGTTATTACAAGATTGGAAAGTGGTCGGTGCATTGGTTAGCCCAAATGGCATGACCAAGAATTCAAAATGCCCATAGTGGCACCTGAAAGTCGTCTTATGTACATACTCCTCCCTGACTCAGATCTGATGATATCTTGACTGCAAATCAATTTTTGAGAACTATACCGCTCCATGCAATTCATCCAGTAGTCCATAGATCCTAGGAATGGGGAAGTTGTTTTTGATGTTCTTTTTGTTCAATGCCCAACAGTCAATGCACATCCTTTATGTGCCATCCTTCTTCTGCACCAAAACTACCAACAAAGCAAATGGACTTGAGCTAGGACTGATGTGGCCCATAACTAGTAATTCTTTTATGACCTTTTTATCTCGTCCTTGAATTTCTTCGAGTACCTGTAAGGTGTGGTGATTATAAGTTTGGCCCCTTCCTCTAGCTCTATGGTGTGCTCAACGCCCCTGTTAGGAGGTACCTAGGGGAATCTCACCAAACACCTCGCCATGCTTATTCAACAATAGTTGAATATTGACTTGATATTGTTGGTTGTTATCTAACAACTTCTTGTTTGTAATCATACATTTTGTTATGTAAGCCACATCCCCATGCCTAAATATAGCCTCTATTCTCTTAGTTTGAACAATTTGAGGACCACCATTAGACATACCCCTCAATACTACCTTGTTTCCATTCAATCCCCTAAATCCATCGCCCAATAGTTCATTGAGAACTTCCCCAACAAGTATGCCCATTGAACCCCCAATACAACATTGGTATATGTGAGTGCTACATAAAAGTCATCGGTGAAGATGTAGTTACCTAATGTTGCGCTCAAACTTACGATCACCTGCATGCAAGCCATGTTGTACCCATCAACCACCATCATGTTGAAGCCTTCAAACTCTTATGTGGAAAGACCTTTTCTTGCCACTAAACTTGTATCAATGAAATGTGTGTAACTCCACCATCGACCAAAAAGTTATGATTCATTACCCCTTTATGACCCCCTTGATCCTGAAGGTGCAATATTTGTGAACTCCTGAAAGAGTGGCAATAGTACCACCCTTGATTCTTGTACTAGGATTCTCATCTACTTTAGCCTCCTCAAAGGACTACTCTTCTTCGAAATTGCTAGGCTCATTGCTTGGCGTTGGTGTTGTATCTTTTTTATTATCATTGTCTGCAACTACTTCAATATAGTGGACTTTCCCTTTGCCCAAGCATCTGTGACCAGGTTCTCACGGTTCCTTGCAAGTGAAGCAAAGTTTCTTCCTTCTTAACTAGCTTCGAGTTTCATCATCCAACCTATCCTTTCCGGTCCATTCTCTCTAAAAGGGCTTCTTATCTTTGCTCCTCTAAGAGATGAATGATTTGGATGGGAATTTTGCTTTAGGTACTGCCTCTCCCATGTCTTGTATCCTAGTGATGGCATCTTGTAAGGTAGTGGGCTTGAAGACCTTGACCCAACCATGCAAGGGTTTGTATAAACCTTCCGTGAAGAGCATGATCAATCTTTGCTCAGAGATGTTTGTCACCATGATCGTTACCCGCTAAAATTCTGAGATGCAAACCTCTAGTTTTCCAGTTTGCTTGTTGTGCTAGCTCTCTAAAGTGTATTTTTGAATCCTTCCTATCAAACTGGTCTATCAATCTTTGTGTGAAGACCTCGTAAGAAGCGATGTTGGAATGTTCCAGGGTGACCAACCCGTGGTACCCACCATTCATGCACTTCTCCTTCCAAATGTTAAGTGCAAATTTGATAGCATCTGCTTCTAGCATGGGGTCAAATTGGAAGGTGTCTAGCTTTTGTACCCAAGCCCTTGTCGAGCACTTGGATGACCCATCGAAAGAGGGAATGGACAATTTCCCAACATTGTGCATTAGATCATGATTCTGTTTTGCCTTGGGCCTATTTCTATACTTAATGCTACTGAACTCATGAAAAGTCATGGTTGCTTGAACATCTTCCCTTAGTGATGCATACTCCCAAAAATATTTTGTAAAATCTCCATTTTGTTTTGTTGCTCCTTGGGTTGTTGCCCACTGACTATCTAGAAATTGGGGTAGTAGAGGCCTGTGGTTACTTCTACTGGTTTCCCCTGTGTTTTCTTGTGCAAAGTTGTTGAAGGAGCCAGGATTATGGTTGTTGCTCCCCTTTGCAAAACTCATGTTACCACCATTAGATCCACTAGCAACATTGTTACCTGTAATGTTTAGATTTCCCATGACTTGGGCCAAAAACTAGGCCATTTGCTATTATCCTTGGGCTATCTGCTGCTACCCCTGTGCTAACAGTCGAGCTATTTGTCACTGCCCTTGAACTATCTGTTGTTGCCCCCTTGATAGCTCATTCAAGATGCCAAAAGGGTTCTTGTTCTTCCTTGTCTTCCATGACTGAGTTGTGGTCACCCCTCATCTTCCTGACTATACTGTTCTCCCTGTCTTCCAGAAACATCCAAGGTTCATATGCTCACAGGCTGGCAAGATGAACAGCTCTAATAACATTGTAATCTCACTTGGGGGGAAATTTACCCTTAGCATTTGAAAAGAGCACAAGACAAGATTTGTATTTTAGCTAATATCACAATATTCTTTCCATTTTTGCAACCAGAGAAAATAATGAATACAATAAGATAGTGTAACCAGTATTCAATAGCTCATGCACATGAAGCCGATTCCGCAATACATAATGAGTTTAGATCCACAATCCTCCCAATTTCATACTACAGTTTAAATACACAACAATTGTTATTGCATCAGCAAAACCTACTGTCCTAATATCCTAAATCTGACCTTGCAACCAGCCTTAATAATTTCTGCCTCCTACTGTCTCTTTGATGCCACACAACTACACAGAGATGATCCATTGCCCAGATCAAGCCTCAGTCCCAATGCACTGCCTCAGGTTCCTTACGAAAAACAGACAGGACATCAAGAGGGTTTTGTTGTCATTGTGAACCGCAACCCTTATACAAACCTCAAAAATAATTGCTTTCCCAGTCGTGACCTTCAGGCTGGTGCTGTTGTCCTAAAGAACCACCTCAGCCAGAATTTGATCTCACAAAGTGACCCCAAGAAAGGATCTGCTACCACAAAGAGGACCTCCAACGCTGCCACAGAATAGGGCGTTACCTCAGGCAGTGTTATAGAGGTGAACCCCTATCACAAATGGGCTTCAAAATTCTTCCACTGCCACAAGTACTTGAGGATGGGGTCGTTGGCTCAAAGACTAACTTCATTGCCCAAACAGTACCAGATACCCTTGCTGTCATAGAGAATAAGCCCTCCAGAACCCTATGCAACCACAGGAAATGTCGTCTGTAGCTTCAGGTGAAGACGTTGCCACAGAAGACCATGTCCAAATGGGCTGCAGCCTCAGGGAGAGAGAACCAGGGGTATTTTGCTACCAATGGGTGCCCTAGAAACACCTTCATTGTCTCAGAGATACTTTGTTGTTCAAACCATACCTCATAACTCTTGTTGCTCCAACTTGCTGCCTCAGAATTGCCACAAGATAGATGAGTGTTGCCTCCAAAATTTCGCTAAATAGAGTATAGAGAAGGGATTGACTAGGATGGAATCTTCCACCACCGAACCCAATCCAAAAATAGGGGTCTTAAATCCCTCCAAGAGCATCAGCTCAAAAATCAGAAAAATACACAATCCATGATGAGAAAAATGATTCTCCTCTCTCCATTTTATAGATTCCCTTGGGGTTTTCCCTCATAATTTTAATTTTAGGGGCTAACAAGTTTCCCTCCATTTTGCCTCAAATTTGGTTTTTGCCACAAGTTTTCCTCCAATTACCCCAATTTACCCAATGGTACCCCAATGACATTGAATAATGGGTTCCCCCTTTACAAAAGACTCTAGCCTATGGCGTTGGATAGGTTACTTCGTCCTCCCTTGGGGAATTTAATTAGAAGAGGACATAACGAAATCACACAACCAATTATTGATTGCATTAGAATGCTAACTGCAGAGAAATGGGGAAACTCACATCAACATCATGGTCAATAGTAGGCACCAATGAACTCAAAGGTGGTCAATAGTATCCACCAGTCAACTCAAATAACTCATTTATGAGCCATAATGAACATAAAGAGTACAAGCCAATGACCAATCTAGGAGACAGTAAGCACTATTGATTCATTGTTTAAAAAAAATTGTCTCATATATTGGAAATCAATATTGGATGCCACCTGCATGTACTAGTAACAAAAGCTTTGGCATTGATTGTTGTGGCCGAAGTTCAGTGGTGCTTTGTTGTAGATTTTCCTGTAGATTCACAGCTCATGTAATGTACTAAAACACAAGACAAGAATCTACTCTACTCTTTAAACAGCGGAAACCAAGAATCGATGAAAACAATAATCGACAAGAGGAAGATAATCAAAGACACATAACACAATTGTTTCTCTGGGGAAAGCCACTGCTCAAAACCCTGACTATCTATTGCATTAATCATAAATCTGAGTGATAATACAAAGCTTGTTCTCACAAGAACAATTCCGCACAAGTATGATCAACTCTCTGCCTCACAAGCCCACACTGACCAACACTTAGCCAATTTTTGCTGCCTGCTGAGCCCCTATTTCCTTGTGCAATTCCTGTGAGGAATAGCCCATATTTAATTGAGAATTCCTTCTTCCATAATTGTGCAATCCAAAACTAGGTCCTCCTCTGATTGCATGCATGATCTGTACAACTCAGATCATTCTACAACTAATAGTACATTGTCCCTACACTCTAGTCTCAATTGGGTCTTTCTCTGAATTGACATGCATGAATTTTTCATGAGGGAATCTTCCGTTAGGTGGAGTAGCACTGAGGATGCACCAGTGCACCAACTCACTGCTAGACCTCTACAAGTTCCTCCAACAGTTAAAACTAGTTTAACTGCCTATAACTCAGTTTGACTGAGTTATCTAATTACAACTCAAATAAACTCATCCTGGACCCCTAAAATTTAGGGAGAACATATACATGACTACAGAAAGACTTCCAACTCGAAATTCCTAAGCTAATTAAGTCAATTAAACTTAATTAACTATTTACAAGTTGCTATGAGAATAGAATTCGATTTTAATTCACAGTTTAATTCAAAGACAAATTACACTGGAATTTCTTGTTACCATTTCTCAACACTCCCTCTTAACAAGAAAGGGATTATCAGCTACCCTGATCATGTCTATGTGAAACTCGAATTTACATCTTGACAATGCCTTTGTCAAAATGTCAGCATCTTGCTCCTTCGTGGGAACGTACTCCAACAACATAATCCGCCTCAATACATTATCTCGAAGATGATGATATTGGATATCAATATGCTTGGACCAATCATGAAAAACTGGATTTTCAAAGAGTTTGATACAACTTTGATTATCGCAGTAAAGCACAGTTGGATCCATCTGCTGACCAAACAAACCAACCAGAATCTTCCTCATCCAGATGGCCTCACTTGCTGCTTGACTTGCAGCCATGTACTCTGCCTCTGTCGAACTGAGTGCAATCGATCTTTGTTCCCTGTTATACTAAAAAACTATTGCTGACCCAATATTGAAGATCACTCCTGATGTGCTTTTCCTGTCGGATGGACTCCCTACCCAATCTGCATCAGTGAAGCCTTGAAGCTTCACTCCTTCTGTCTGTCTGTACCACAATCCATACTACGTAGTTCCCTTGAGGTATATCAACACATGCTTTGTCGCCTTCCAATACAGCTTGGTAGGCCTAACCATCACTTGACTAAGTTGGTTAACTGCATAGCACATATCCGGTCGTGTGTTCACCAAAAACATGAGTGAACCCACAAGTTGCCTGTAAACAGTAGCTTCCACTACTTCCCCTGAAGTAGCATCCTCCTTCCTCCAGTTACCTGCTAAAGGAGTCTCCATGGGTTTCCTGCTCTCCATGCGGAACCTCCTAAGTATCTCGTTGGCATACTTGCCTTGAGACACAAACAATTCCCCATCACCATGCCATACTTCCATGCCTAGAAAGAAATGCATGAGCCCCATGTCCTTCATCTCAAACTCTCTTGCAAGGTCCTCCTCGTAAGACTTGATCAGTTGATCATCACCTGTCAGAATCAAATCGTCAACACACAAAACTATGATCAACAATTTACCTTCCACCACTATGTGGTACAGGTTCACATCCACTTCACTCTTGGTGAAGCTCAACTCGGTGACGTAGTTATTGATCCTGGTGTACCAAGCACGGGGTGCTTGCTTCAACCCATATAATGCCCTCTTGAGTCGACACACATGCGACTCACGGTCAAAGGTCTCAAAACCTTCAAGTTGCTCTATGTACACCTCTTCCTCAATCATGCCATTAAGGAAGGTTGTCTTTACATCCATCTAATGTATCTTCCAACCCATCTGTGCTGATAGTGCCAATATAGATTTAATTGATGAGTACCTTGCAACAGGAGCAAAGGTCTCATCATAGTCAATCCCCTCTACCTGTGAAAATCCACAGGCCACAAACCTAGCCTTATACTTCTCCACACTACCATCTGCAGCTTGCTTTACTTTGTAAAGCCATCAGGAGCTCACCACTGACTTGTCCTTCAGTCACAGGACCACATCCCAAACACTGTTACAAACTATGAAGTCATACTCCTCCACCATGGCATCAACCCAAACCAGTTGTTGCACTGCTTCCTCAAAGAAAGATGGCTTTGTCTCAACACATCCACTCATAAGAGCCATATATCCAGTGTACCTCTCATGTGACCTCCTAGTGGACAATACTCTATCAAGTCAACACAAGGAGAAGTTGGCAAAGTTGGCAAGCTAGTGGATAGGTATTTTCTATGGAGTGGCATTCCTTTCAACATTGCCACGAACAATCATTTCTCCATCCTATGGTTGATGTTATTGCTATTGTTGGCCAAGGGAACAATGCCCCTTTCTCTAATGAGTTGAGAGGGCCTATTCTTCAAGACACAAAAGGACAATTGCACTACTAGATTGGAGGAGTTTAGGATATTATGGGAACACAATGGATCCACTATGATATCGAATGGTTAGATTCATCAAAAGGGTAGAACCCTTATTAACTTCTTGGTTAATTGTCCCAAGGGGGCAATGTTTATAAAATTTGTTGATACATTTGCATATGTAAAAGATATATGATTATGATAAGTGTAGCGAGGGAAGGTCTTCTCTGGCTCATGCCTTAGCCAAAAACACTAAGTTTGTCTTTCCTTTGACCATGGACGAGTTCATGGAGATGGAGAATTCATGCATAGTGATGGAGCTTCAATCACGTGGAGCCTTCCTCAATAAACTACAAGATAGAGTGGCAGTCTGAGTTTAGAGGAGGACAAGTTGGGGGCTTCAGTTTCTAATTGAGGCAAGGACAAGTTAGAGAGTCAGTTAAACTCAGTTAACAAGTCAATCACAACTGTTGTTCTAAAATTGTATTTCCCAGATTTAGCATGGATCGAATTGATAAAAGGAGGAAACAAGCACAAAGTTTCACAAATTGTTTTGCTCACGAAGGACTATGACAAGACACAGCTCACTAGATTGTGAGAGAGAGCACAGTTTTGTGTGAGTGCGTACTTTGGAGGAAACAAACACCAATGTTTTAAAACTCTGACTCGGGTTCGAAACCGAATGAGGGTCGACTTCGACTCGGGTTCAAAACCGACCGAGGGTTGACTCCGACTCGATATCGACTCGGCCAGTTTGATTTCAATGACTCGTCATTGTAAAAAATACATTAAATATTTATTTTTGATGAAAAACATAATTTTAAATATTTTCATTCATGTTTCCAAACACAAAGCATTAGAATATAGAGAGAAGCTAACATATGATCACAGTAGGCTCTTGAATATATCTATTATATCAAAATGGCACTCAGTGCACTGTCCAATACATACATGATATAGAGATCAGAACAAAAACACATAACCAAGGAGGCTCTAAATGGCCTCTACAACAAAAGTAAAACATCACTAGTCACTAGTCACTATTGGTTACTGCTAGAGAAGCCAACATCATCTGGCTCAGACTCTGAATCAGAATCAGACAGACAGGGAAACCCATGGCTCCTCCTCCTCATCACGATCTCCAACTGCCACTGTAGAAGTAGTAGCACTAGCAGGCGCAATGAGCAGGTTGGGTAGCTTTTATAGGCTTGGGAGAGGTTAGATGGACAAGAAAAAAACCTAAAACCAAAAAATAACCAAGTTTGGAGTCTGCTTTCCCTCCAAATTTAGCCACTGATCGGGTTTGACTGGCTCAGCTGGTTTAAGTTGGACTTGGTCGAGCCGGTCAATCTGTTACCGAACTGATCGAGTCGGTGACCGGCTCGACCGGTTCAGTAACAGACCGGCCTTTGAACTGGTTTCTGTATTGAACCGACTCAGGCAAGGGTCCAGCTTGGTTCGGTTAGGCCAATTTTTAAAACACTAGCCAACACACAGTTTTCAAGAGGCTTTCTTGTGCAGATTGCGCTAGGAGTTAGGGGCCACATCCTAAAGAATAGAAGGCCCTCTACGGTAGAGAATAGGAGGCCTGTGTAAAAGGAATTCGGGCTAGGCAATGGAGGCTTGTGTGTAAAGAATTCAGGCAAGGGAGTGGAGATCAGCACAAGGAAATAGCGCCACGCAAGCCGCAAGGAAGTAGGAGTTGGATCAAGTGTGTTTGCAAGGTGAGTCCAGCAAATACAGCGTGAGGACTAGATTGTTATTAGTGTGATAAATTGACTTGTAAGAGATAAGATTGCTCCAACTCTATCAACAAAATACTACAACAAAGAAAGGGGTTTTCCCAATTGGGTTTCCCAAGAAAAATTATTGTGTAAATTGTGTGACTGCGTCTTTATCTCTGTGTTTATTCCACTACTTATCAATTAAAGAACTTTGTATCTTGGTGAAGGTAAAGTAGGTTTCAGTATTGGTTGCCTTATTTCCCAGTTATTCACTATGTAGTTGCAAAATTCCATGGAAATTTAACATATTATGTGAGTTGTTGGATGTGTTCATTCAAGAGGTAGGTCCACGAAATGTTGTCCAAGTCATAACTGACAATGATACAAATTATGTTGCTACTAGCAGGTTCCTTATGGAGAGGTATCCTAACTTGCTTTGAATACCTTGTGTTGCACACTGTATCAATTTGATCTTAGAGGATATCAAGAAAATTCCTTATGTCAGGGATTATGTTGAATTATACAAGAGCATAACAAAATTTATATATAATCATGATCTGTGTTTAGCTTGATGAGAAGATTCACCCATAACAAGGAGTTGGCATGTCATGCCATTACACAATTTATCACTAGCTTCATATCTCTTTAATCTCTCCTAAATTCTATGTGGGATGTGAGGAGACTATTTCTCTCAAAAGAGTGGTGTGCTTTATCTTTTAGCCGCAAACTGGAGAAAGAGGTCATATTCAAGCAAGTTTCATATTAGGAGAGTTTTTGAGCAGCAATGGAGGACGGTGTGTGCCATTAACAAACCTTTGGTAAAAGTTCTTCAGTTGGTTGATGGAGACAAGCCCACAATGGACTACTTGGATAAGGCCATGGATAGGACCAAAGAAGCAATTCGTATATATTATAAGGCTAAGGGGGATGAGGGATTAGAGAAACAATAGTTGATATGAAGAGTGATTGATGAGTGATGGAACCATGCACTCCAGCGTCTCATTCATGCTGCAAGGATCTACCTCAACCCCACATGTTCTTACTCTAATTTCAAAGATGATTCTGAGGTGATGGATGGATACTTCAATTATGTTCATAAAATAGTGCCATCTTTGGCATAACGTGCAAATATTTCTAAAGAAATGGAGATATATAGGATAGTAGGTGGCACATTTAGCTTTGTATCCACGATAGGAAGACCAAA
Organism: Pinus tabuliformis; assembly: GCA_031772625.1. Classification (NCBI taxonomy): domain Eukaryota; kingdom Viridiplantae; phylum Streptophyta; class Pinopsida; order Pinales; family Pinaceae; genus Pinus; species Pinus tabuliformis. The sequence goes on along the minus strand of CM062815.1, from coordinate 146,619,143 downwards.
ATGCCAGGTAAGCTTTAGTTTGTTTCAAATTTCATTATCTTCATACTTTGCTTCAACTTTCGAATTTCAATGAATTTTCTTATTTTTCTCTTACTTGTTGTGTGTGCATGGTGGGCAAGCCATGGTGGCACAATATCTAATCTCCAAAACCTTGCCATTCGAGTGCTCAGTTGAACATGTAGCACCTCCAAATGCGAGCACAATCGGATTGCACTTGAAAAAATACACGCCAAGAAGTGCAATAGGTTAAAAAATTTCAAATTAAATTTATGAATTCATTATAAATTATATTCATTATTTTATAATTATTAATTTATAATTTATGACTGCCATATAGGTTGGAGTGTATTTGAAAAAATACACACCAAGAAGCGCAACAGATTAAAAATTTTCAAATTAAATTTTTGAATTCATTATTATATTTATGACCCTCATACAGGTTGGAATTCCAATACTTTAATGATATGGTCTACATATACTACAATCTCTGATTGTGGGTCAAGAAAATTCAAAATATACCTAACATGGGGACCATTCATGGTTACTTGGGAGGAGGAGCGAAAGAGGGAAGTGGGAGCGAGGAGAGACATTTTCAAAAGCTCCCGAGTCGGGAGCAAGGAAAGACATTTTCAAAAAGCGAAAGAGGGAAGTGGGAGCGAGGAGAGACATTTTCAAAACCTCCCGAGTCAGGAGCGAGGAAAGACATTTTCAAAAGCTCCCAAGTCGAGAGCAATTTTTGGAGCGAATTTTATATAATATATATTTTGATGCATATATGTCAACAAAAGCATGTAGAATGATGAATTAGTGATAAAAACATAAAAACATGGATTAAACCATATAACATCATTCATCTAGTAGTTATAATCTTCATCAACCACGGGTCCACAAATTACAAGTTCTCTTTATATTGTATGTAAGGGTGCACACAACCAAAATAGCATCGAGTGCAATCCATCTCTGAAACGAAAATACATCAACAAATAGGCTCTGGATGGCCTCTAGCATCCAAAAAAATCATGCTACAACAAATACCTACATATCATCAAAATCATTGCCTATCTTGGGATCTTTGTCATTAATATCACCCTCTAAGCATTAATATAAGATAGAAAAAATGTAGCATGTCAAGTCAAGATTTTGTTTGAGTGATGGGTACATTTTTAGTAGGGTCATGATAGAGGAGTTCAACAACCAATGTCACTAACATCAAGGTACATAGAGGGCTTGGTGCTCTTAATTAAATATGAGTTCCATACCATAGTACATGACAAAATCCAATGGAAACATTGCAATTCCCCCAATCATGAAATCCTAAAAAACTAATAACCTTGTTGGACTTTGAGTGAGATCTAAAATTCTACTTTATCCATATGAAATCCAATGAGGTCGGAACCACTCTCAAACATCCTTAAGTCATTTCATGGTAATGTTAAAAATTTAAGTGCAAGAGATGAAAATGAAAGATAAAGGAGAATATATCAATACTAGGGCCATAGGCTTGAATATTAGGTTGCCCCACTCAAAAACTCTAGTTTCTTTGAAAAAAATTGCGTTTCGAACATCTTTGTGATTTTTTTTATGAAGAAAGCCAAGGAGCGAAAAAAAAAAAATTGTGGGAGCGCACTTCAGGAGTGGATTCAAGGGGGGGGCGCTACCCCGTAGACCCTAAGACCATCTCCTTGGATGGGATTGACACCATTGTTGCATGAGGCATTGAGGTTGAGAAGCATGTCATTAAATTGGCACCTGATTGGTTAGAGGAGGCATTTGAGGAGGTAGCAGCCGCAAGGGAGAGACATGTAGAGGAAGGGGTGGAGGATAAGCAACAAGAGGTGTAGGTGACACCACCTAGCATGTTCACCAATAGAGGACATAGGACGTCAGAGTCCAATGCCAACCCCACAGCCTTATTCCTCTAGAGAAAAAGCTATTCTCTTTTCTCATAAAGGGGGGATAGAAAATCACTATTTAGTAGTTTATGTATCTAATTTCATTGTTTACTATATTTTTTGTTGATAATTTGATGTTGAGTTAGGACTTGGGGTTTTAAACATAATTCACTATTCACTGTTGACGAGTGATAGCACTAGACATATTATATATATTATATATTAGTTTTATTTTCATTATTATGTGGCAATGCATTTATTTGATGTTGTGGATGTTTTAGAAGCTAAGGAAAAAAATTAGAAATTAATATTTTTGTATTTTTTAAATTTTGCCAATGTTTGTCAATCTTTATTAATTTTTACAAATTTTTCATTTTCCAAACACTCATCAATTTTATCCCAATGCTGATTTTTTCAACATAAACACCTTAAAATACTGGCTAACCTTGAAAAGCACAAACAGGAGATGAGAAGGTTAATAAAACATATAGAGCCACACAACATAACTAACTCAAAATCTACAAATTTTGGAAGTCAACACAACTCAGCCCCAAAACAAGCTGAAGTTACAGAGAACGAATTGGTCAAACATACAATTACTTTGAGTTTGACAAATTTTGACCAACTCTGACCAAGTTTGGCCAAATTTGTATATCTTTTACCAATTTGACCAAGCTTGACCCTCTTTTTAACCCACTTTCATTTTCAACTTTAGTAAGTTGCACAAGTTTCCAGAACAGGGAATGTGGGGGATGGGGGAACAGGGATTAAGGACTGCTAGAAGGTACTCTCAAACTTCCCAGGGGTGACAGCCCTAGAAGGTACTCTCAAATTTCCAGGGGACAACATATAGGGGGCAATGAAAGAATATTTAAAAATAATCAAAATTTCAAAAGTAAGTCCAAAAGCTATTAAAAATTCAGAGGAAAAAATCTCCATAGATTTTTTTTAAACTAAAAATGAAATTATGAAATAGAAAAAATAAATCAAATGATCATTCTTGATTTGTAACATTTGAATCTCCAACCCACCAAGATGCAACCACACAACAACCTCTGAAGCAGCTTCAAACTACACTCTTTTTGCCTCCAAACCACATTCTCTGGCAGCCTCCAAAAGATATAAAACAATACAGCAGACTGACTGCACACTTTCAGCTCCAACAAATATAAGAATGGAAACGCTGTGAGGGACTCCAGACAACACTGTCTCGGCCCCAAACAACAATGTTTCACCTCGTAATAACAACGTCTCAGCTCAGATATTAAGGAAAAATGAAAATAGTTGGGGGCCATTTCATATAAATTCACAGATTTTTTTATTGCCCAAGCTGGACCACAATGGGCCCACACTAAAACAGGGCCAACTTCAGCATCCTTTTGCGACTGTCAGGGTTGGGGATGCCAACATACCTCAATTTATCAAGAGGCAACAGGGAATTCCCTGGGACATCCCCAATTTGGCAGGGGATTACTTGGGGATATGAGGAACTCCCTGATGTCCCCAAGGGCATCCCCAACTCCTGGGGATGTCCTGTGTGCCTAGGGATGTAGGAGCTCAGGGGATAAGTCTCCGAGGTGCAGGGAGACTTCCAGTGTAACTATGCAATTTCACATAACCCTTTTCAGTATTTGATGTATTTTTAATACGTTGAGCCATTGCTGAGTAGCCGACTCTCCATTCAGGATTTTCGAGTCATTGGTGAGGACAAGTCATGTGACTTTGAAATGGAACAAAAGAACTGTATTCTGAAACAAGTCACCAAAATATCAATTAATAGGAAAGGCATCGTTGATTATTAGAATTTTCGTATTCGATTTCCTGAGTGTCATTAGAAACTCCAATAAACACACTGGCATTGGGTGCCCTGTGTTACTGTTCATTACTACCAGAAAAAGACTGTGATTACATTAGTTTTCACCATGGGGATTGTCAATGCTTCACTTCTCATTTGCATGCTATCAATGGTGCTAGTGAAGAAAATAAGGAATCCTGTCCAGAGGTTATTACCAGGCATGCCCAGTGCCCCTGTAATTCACGTTGGTATTAAGCGTTACAACAAAACATTTAAACTCTAGAAGTGTACATTTTTGGTCACACACATCAAGAAACGATTATCCACTCCTATATGCAAGATTGTTAGGAGTCTGGTGAGTTACCACCACATACAGCTTGATAAAAGGATAGCTCGTATTTCATTTTGCCACTTCTGCATAAACATGAGGCTCTACCTAGAGAACCTTACACATGGTAACGAAAATTGTTGTTCTCGTGCATCGAGCTGTCCACTTCATATTGTAAGAAATTAGAATATATATTTTTTCCTATTTCAATGGGAGATGATATTATGATTCAAGGTAAAGAAAAAGGAACACCCACAGGACGGTGACAGGGTGTTCTGTTAAGGCACCATGGTCAAAAGGTCACCAGTTCGAAATTAAGTGGGCAAAAATCCAGCCATGCTAAGGGCTGTTGTGGCCAGGCCAGGTGCGATCCTGGGTGATTTTGATGGTTTAGGTGCCCATGGATCATGGCTACTCAAGCCACAGGTTAGGAATACCAGCCATCTCAGTACTCACATTACGTAGCAAACAAAAAAATAAAGAAAAAGGAACATAAACTGTAAACAATAACCAGGATGACAGATAACCACAGTAGAAAGATGCGGCCATTTGGCATTTGCTGTAGAGAAATATGGCAGTAGTCTGAAATCCAGCAAACTTACGGTACAGATACAATAGGGTCAACTCCTTTTGACTGTCTTTGATGATAAACCTCGTGCGTTAAATACCAGTTGACCCATAAACCCAAGAAAAACAGCCCAAAAACAAAATTATTCTAAACTTTAAAACAAGATGCATATTTTTGTATCTATGGGAAGTATACTTCTTTATAGGAGCCATACTAGATTTTTTCTTCCTTACGTATTTTTCTGTACCAAATTGTATCCAAATTCATATTCATGTTCAAATATTGCTACTCTACAGAAAATTATGGATAGACCTGCCGCGAACTGAGAAAATAAAATGAGAACGTCTTGGTCCAGTTCGATGAATCCTTGACCCATTATATGTTTTTATTTACTAGTTTGGCTTCAGGTCTCTGCGACCAAAACTAATGCAAATTTTAGATATGGCACTACAGCAAAGTTGCTCAAAATTGCCAACCCTAAGTCCAAGGGACGGCACCTGATACTGATTGCAAACTGTCTACTGGTAGAATCAACTCTCCTATATTACACCGATATAATGCATTATCCAAAAAATTGTAATCAAAGTCTGTGGTGTGTCACTTGGAATATATTTTAATAAATACTGATTTGTCTTGGTATTTTGTCTTGGCAGAGTTTTTCCCTCTCCAGGTACCTTGCCTATAAATTTTCGCCTTTCCAATAAATTTGGGAATGGTAATTTAGTATCGACATGTCTGTTTCTTATTAAAGATCAGGGCATGGCCCTAATCTGGGCATGGACACTAGTTTTAACTATAAAATGTTCCAAAAATGACCGTACCGTGTTTTCTCCGAGAGTCGCCATGGACGTTCTGAGGTTCTCATGGGCGTGTGGATAATAGGGAGCACCAGCTGCCTGGGCTTGCATTCTCGTCTACAAAACAACACGTACATTACATTAACCACGGCATAAAATCCCCCTGAGATATAAAGCATACAACCTAACTTCACAGAGCGCCTAACCTTGACAACATCCAATGGATTGACAATAATCGCCGACAGAAAAGCAGCACCCGCAGCAGAAAATGCCCTTTCTCTGAATCCCAGGTTTAACTGTGCCGAAGAATAGCCCACTGCTTGATTATCGCTATCTTTAGAAGAGTCGCGCCCCTCCGAGACTCGAACCTCCGGCATGCTATCAGAAGAAGAGGTAGAATTCACGGCCGCTGCCGCAGCGGCGGCGCTGTTGGTGAAATCAATCCTCGACATGGCTGCAATCCATGCAGTAAACATCGAAGAAGAAGAAGATGAAGGCGGTCCCGTCCCTACCATTGCTTTTATGTTTCTTCCAACAATCAGAATTCAAGTTTTGTTGTGGTAAGCAGGCGATTGCTCGTGGAAACCATCGCAAAAACCTCCACGACAGCGTGGGCGCAATCAAGAAGACGTGTGCCTCTTCTACACCAGACCGCCTCCCGCACAATCTGTGTTTAATATTTCCAACGCTTTGCTTTCAGGGCGAGTGGGAACGCATGAGAAACTACAGCAGTTAACATTGTGGGAGATACTTCTGGACTGTGGAATATGCCACTACACAACTTTGATCGTAGGGTTTAGATTATCTTCAACGCTGGCCGTGGTCCACGTATGTTACACGTTATACGTAGCAGGTTTGTTCCCCAAGAAACTTGATATGTTTAGAAATCCCTCGCCCACACGTTATGTGGGAGGAGGAGGACATGTGAGATCCAGATCAGTGGTCGAGGTTTGCATTCAAATGTCTTTTGTGAAATGTCAAATCTATGCGTTGATTTTCTGTTGTGGACTAAAGGGTCGTCCTTTCTGGACGATGAAGAGCTTCTAGATCAACAAATTTGGACCCATGAAGAATGACTCGACCATTATTGGGTCAAATTTTGAAATTTTCTCCCACCTTAAATGTTGTTCAAACTATGAAATTTCTTATAATGGATTTGTTTGGTGTTATTTTCTATCACACTTCAAAGGTGCTTTGTTTAGTGTTATTTTCTATCACACTTCAAAGGAGTATAAGTAAATAAATTTTTTTTTCCACTATGGTTTGAATTTGGATATCGTAAATTTTGTCTTTATTAAATTATTAATATATTTATATTATTTCTAGCTTCGTGGAGGTTAAAATAATTTTTTTTCTTTTTCTTCTTTTTATAAATAAATTTAATATTTTTAAAATTGTATTATATTTAAATTGTACATGTGTATATCTAAAATCTATAATTTTATCGAATAAAAATAATTTTCTTCATATTTTTATAAAAAGGTTTTTGAGAGAAAGATATATTGATTAGCTAGATAAAAAATAAAATGGTGCAATTGTTTTAGTTGTCCAACTCCAAATTCAAATGTTCTCAATAATATGTTTATTCCTTATTAACTATATGTGTTTGTGGTTTGGGTTTTATATTTTGTGGAATAATCAAGCATTTAGGTTTAACCCAAAGGGTATTGAATTGGTTGATTAGTCCACTTCATTATTTTTTGGGCCTTATGTAGAGTTCATGAGGGTTTCCATTTGCCACCACTAGGTTTGTTTATTTTAGGTTTTGTTATGCCCCAGTGTTGAAGTGTTCATGGAAGGTTACTACCCCTCTAAGGTTTTCTAGGCACCAAGCTATGGTAAGGAGTGTTTAAGCAGGGCCATTATGGGTTCATTAGAGACGAAGGAGTTAATTTATTAGGGGTTAATTGATATTAATGATAGATCAGTTGTTGAAAATATATTATTAGAACAAGGATTTATGAGAGCTTTGTGCCCCTTTTCCAACAAATTTATGATTCGATAACTTGTCGTAGTGGTTGACCTCTACATTACTTAAATTTACAACGTAAGGCTTAGGTGGTGACTAGATTCCCAACCCCTAAGGATTATCTTGCCAAAACATCTATAGCAAATGTTTAATCTCTAAAGACTAAAGGAAGATTCAATGATGTTCTGCAAAGGATATCCAAGTTTTGTTAGGTCTTTTGATGGGGAATATATCTCCTTGTTGGTAAACTCTTCTAATTCCGTAGGTTCCCTCGAGCATTATCTCTTACTTGCCGAAGTGGGGATTCTTAAAGCATCTCAAAGTCTAATATTTGACGGTAAGTAGTTAGGGGATCAGTTTTTCTTGTCTAGATATAATATTTGCAAGGATTCTACTCTCAATTTGGTTTCTTGAATGCATGGAGGTGATGTCGTTAAGTATACTACCTCATCATCTAAACCCTTGTTTAAAAATGTGGTAAAAAATAAAGTATCTTCTCCACCTTAGCTGGATCCTTATGTGCCTAGTGCATACATAGTGGACAAGGTGGAAGAGGTTCCATTGTAGGAAGTATCTTCTCAGGAAATCGATTATTTTCTCTAGTTATAAAATAGGAGTGGCCATATGTAAGTTTAATGGTTTCTAGCCTTTGTCTACATAGTTGTATAGGTAGATTCATACAAACTGCACTAATAAACATGAGACAAGTCTTTGTTTTAAATGATTTTTCATTGAAACAATTTTTTGGGGTTTTTAATATAACAAACAAAAAATAAAGATTTTCTTGTGTAGCCTGGTGTGCACTGCTCAACCCAATTCCTTGTGATGTGTTCATCTCTTCGTCGAAGATGAATTGAGGTTTAAGAGGGCCCTTGTTCATGCCTCTCATTCTAGATTGATGGCCCTTGAGCTTGCAGATCGAGGGCTTATTGGTCATTTTATGGGTTAATGGCCCTCTCCAAGACCCTGTGGACATGGATCGACAAGAACTGGATACATAAGATTAAAAATAAGGTTTCAACATCATTTTTGTGGATGAGGGTTTCACACCTTCATGTTTCAATTCAAAGCAAATCGAGATCTCATCTTCAGGAATGGCCCTTACTTCATGGAGGCCCAATGGTTATATCTAGACCACTAGAATATAGACTTTAATCCTGAATGTGATGTTCCGATAGCAATCCCAATATGGGTCAAGCTTCCCTTCTTCCTGCTACATTGCTGAAATGAGGAAACTTTCAGGAGTATAGGAAATGCCCTTGGAAAATACATCAATCGAGCTTAGCCACAAGAAGGATTGCAAGCCTATGTCAGGATCTGTGTGGAGGTGGACCTAGACAAGGGTTTACTAGCAACAATAAATCTAAACCTACACAATTGGTCTCACATACAGGAAGTTGATTACGATCAACTTCCATTTAAATGCAAGTTTTTCCATGAATATGGCCATTTTGCACGCAATAGAAAGAAGAAGGCAAAAGATAAATTAGAGCAACTTAATGATGGATAACAATGGAAGTAATAGAGAATGAGAAGAGGCCTTGCAAGAACGAGCAACCAACCTACTCCTCAAGTGACAACAGGGTAGAAAGGGAAGGGACCCATGTCTCCAAAAAAGCAAGGGTCAACGCCTAGAGAGGGAACCTCTACTAGTAATTATAATATATCCCCGTATTCAAATAATAGCTTTGATATCTTGAATCAATTATTGAAAGAAGGGGAAATTTCAACTAGTACAACAATAACGAAGAAGGCCTCAAGCCCCATTAATATCTCTTCTCTTGTAATGCCATAAGGGATGCCTCCCTTAGAGGAGGCCCTTGTGAGGACTTAAGGGGAGGGTTTATATTTAGAAAAATGAAGAATTCCACTCCTTCAAGACCCTGAATGCCTAGGGTAGAAGGTTACTAGAAAACTATGTAAATGAAAAATTGAATGCTGACAGAGAAAAGGAAATAGATTGTTCGCAAAGAAAAGCAAGGAGGAAGACAAATCAACAACATGGAAATGAAAAAGTTGAAAAGGATAAGGAAATGGGGATCCAAATGATAATTGATTCATCTAAATTAGTCACGACAAATGTGAAGAAAAATGACCCTGGCCTCCATTCTAGAGGCAACTTGAATTGCACGGTAGATAATGAAATTCCTCTCCTATAAATGCAAGGGGTTGGGCTCTGATGAATAGATGTCTTAAGTTAAATCTCTAATAAAAAAGGAAATTTTGGGCATCCTCCTGCTCTAGGAGATGAAGTTGGGAGAATGAGAGTCCCTCCAAAAGTTGTTAACATTATGGAAGAATTCTAAGCTTAAAGTGATTGGATCACGTGGGGCAATTGGGGGTTCTGTTTGATTGGGTCTACCTCTATTTTCAAGTTGATTTACTCATGTTTTATGCCTCATTGGTTAGTGGTTCAATTGCTTCATCTCCCACCAAACAAGGTGTGTAATGTTGTTAATGTATATATGCTTGTTCAATATACAAAAACGATCAATTGTTGGGAATCTCTCTTAAACCTCAAAAAGTCTTTATGGAGTCAAGATTGTATTATGGTAGGGGATTTTAATACAACCCTCCATCCTTGGGAGAAAAAAGGAGGCTCCCCTATTCGAGATCAGTTTCAAGAAAGTATAGCGGATCTTATTACTTCGTTGGATCTAATGGATATCAAGTTGATTGCCAACAAATTTATATGGAATAATTGCAGATCTAGCATGGGGCATATTGCAGTCCACCTAGAAAGATTTTTAGTTGTTTGTTCCTTTTCATCTCAAGGCTTTCATGTCTCCTCTCATATTATTCCCCAGGCAAGTTCATATCATCGGCCAATTTCTCTTGAAGTAACATAAACAACTGATTATGGGTCATTTCCCTTTTGCTTCTCTCCTCTTTAGATCCAAGAGAAGGCTTTTCGAATTTGGGAAAGGCAACATGGAGCAGGTGGGAAATTGGTTCTGTAATTACCATCTGGCGCAAAAAAAAATAGAAATCTTAAGTTATCAATTAAGCAGTGGATAACAACAAATAATGAAGATAGGGGGGGAACTAACACATGCATAAATCAATAATGGAAGAAGCCCAGATAAAAACAAGGTAGGGAGTCATCACAAAGGAGCTTTTGCAATACGAACAAGCATAATTCAAGACCTTCCATCATATGCTCATGTTAGAAGAGGAAGAATGGCACCTCAAGTGTCGCAGCTTATGGTTGCTAGTTGGAAATCATAACACCAAGTTCTTCCATAACAAGGCTAAGGCACAAGTGTTACATAATATTTTATCATGCCTCCTTTACTTCCCTGTGTCATACCCCGAAGTGACCGAAATTTGGCAATCATGCAGTGTACCCATCCTGATATACAGTTCATATCCTCCCTAAAACATTGGTGGAAACATGCCTTGAGCCTTCCCTGAAGAAGTAATCTCTAAAAACCCTAATTTCAAGACCAGCGTGACTGTGACACTAGCAACTAGTGTTGATGACAAGTTGCACTATAATAGCCTCACGTTTCCAACGCGCTTTTTACTTGGATACTCGCGTTGATCCCTAAAAGGCAAGTTTTTCCAAAGAGGAGAAGAAGCTTCATGATTTAGAGGCTTCCAGAACGACGAGCTAGAGGTTGTTCAGTGTGGATGTGGTCGAATTCTCCCACTATTTCCCTTTGATCTTATCCCTATAAGCTACCTCCTTGAGACGAGGGCCTTCTCCTATCTTTGGAGAGATCCTAACTCCCTTTCCCTGCCTATCTATTCATCCTCTCCCATTCCCAAATGGTTGGTCTCTGGTTATTTGCACCCTTATGATGAGATAGTGCCTACATGCTACTCATTTGGCTTGGAGAAGGAATGCTTGGAGAGCTTGAGCTTGGACTTGGACATTCACTTAAGGAGAGCTTATTGACATCAAGGCTTGGTTGTATGCTTCCTTCTTTATTTCATTAATACATATAATTGCTGGTTCGCTTTCCATAAATGTTTGTGTTAATGCATCATTTATCTTAATGCTCCTTAATCTGTTAAGTGGATTACTTTCGATTATGCTTGTTGTACTTGTATGCTTTATTGTGTCTTTGATCTCTTGTGTAGGTATCCAAATGCTGTGAGTAGTAGAGTTGAACCTAAGGAGCAAGCAATTCAAAATCTTCAACAAAGGGGCACGTTATAGCATCACAATGAGGTCGGACATCTTCCTCTTCTCTAATTTCGATTATAATTTAGGAAAGTGTCCTTGTAGATTGTCACGTAGGTTGCTAGTCCCACTCATTTGGCTAGAGGGATCATCTCTTTCTGCAAAGAGGATTTACCTAGAAAACAAAATGGTGACTCCATCAGGGAAGCTATAACCCTTTATATCCATTCCTTCGATCAGATTCTCTGATGAGTTTGACCAACCGTTGATTTATTGGCTTGTGTGCATCACTGTAGCTATTTGCAGTCACTGGTTATTGCCTGAGAATGTTTAGTCTGCTCTGTTCTTGAAGATTTTTTATTCTTTCCTTAGTTTTCTCCCCCAACGCGTTTTCTGCTTTTATAGAAGCGTTGACAACACTGATTTTCAAATTACAGTCACGTTGATCTACCTTTCATCGCCCTTTTTCCTTTAACAGGCGCGTTGATCCTAGAGGATAAAAGAAAATTAGGGTTTCTTCTTGTTTTCAGTGTTTTTTACCTCTGTCAGTGATTTTCCAGTGTGACTACAGTGTGTTTGTCTTGATTGTCATCCTTGTGATTACAATTTGTCTCTTAGCTTTACTAAAGTGTTTTTGAAGTTTGAGTGCTTTCTAGGGTTTATAGGTCACCCTTCGCTCATTGCTTGGTCTGCCTCTTTGAGATTGATTGCTTCCATTTAGGAGTCTTACTGCAGTCAAGACACCGTTCTCAAGTTGCTTTTGATTTGTGATTGTGAAGTTATTTTCATTAGTATTGAGTCACGTCAGTACTTTGAAAATCGCTTTTGTTCCATTGTCAAACATATATTATAGTTGTTTGCTTTGGTAGGACTGAAAGTGAATTCTTGTTTTGATTTCTTTATTTCGAAAAGAAAAGTGATAGATTTCCTCATTTAATTATTTTTGAAACAATTTGCATTTGAAACCATAAGCGAATGAAATTTTCGTTTTAGTTGTTTTAGATTGGATTTTTCCTTTGCTCATTGCATTAGTTCACATTGTTGAATCAAAGTGAAAGGAAAAGAACAAAAGATTACTGCATCTTAGTGAAAGAAAAGTGATTTTTGTTTCTCATAGGATTGCATCTTGGCATTCCATTTGTTTGTGAAACTGAAAGATTAGATCTCTTTTTTGCATTTTGCATTAGAAAGATAAAGAGTTGTGTTTTGATGCATTTTGCTTGATTGATGCATTATTTGGTTGTTTCTCTTCCTTCATTATTTTAGCCTTCATCGAATGAAAAGATTTCATTTTTATCATTTAGTTGCATCAAAGGAATTTAGGTGACATCGTTGAGCCATCAAACTAAATCTTAATTGAATATAAACTTAAAATTTACCTCAATCAACCTAAGGAGCATTTGTAAGCTAACACAAATATTTAGAGGTCTAGGCTAGAGACGTGTTCCAGCGTCTTTAAACATAGTAGTTGTTGTTAACTGCCTACATTGTATCTCGGGGGTGAAATCCCGTCCCAATACGGAAGTATATCGAAGGTTCTCCAGTATTTTCAGGTATATAGGAGGCACTTCAGTATGGCAAATATATAGGGACGCTCTCATCGAACGGTTATGCATTAGACAATGCTAACACAGACTTGTGCTCCTCGTATCATCGAGTATATATTGGGAGACCCCACTAGGTTGCTATCTTTTAGCCATAGGTAACCGAGTCAGTCGCCTTGTAAACGTGATACATCGAACACAACATTTGGGGAGATCAGTCATCGTACATGAAGTCCTTAGTTTCTGCAAAGGTGTATATAACGATTCACGGATTCTTGGTAAACCCTCTTGCCTAGCATTACCTGTTTTGATCTATTTGTTGTTTCGTGTCATAAAATTAATTACCAACGATAACGTGTCGAACCCATGCAATTGCTTCTTGGCCTCACATTGAGTAAATTCCTTGTAAATTTTAATTTTAATCAGCCCTCAACAAATCATCTCTTCTCCTTCTTCTCTTGAGAGAAAGTCACCATGGCCGAACCATTGAGTTCACCTCACAGTTCCCCTTCGTTGTCTGATACTGAAGGGTCTTCATAAGGAGTTCATCTTGAACTTTCGCAGTCACTTGAAGCTTAAGGCTTTGAACTTGGAAGTGTCCCAAGCATCCAACCCCTTGCTTCTTGTCCTCCACCTCGAGATTCATCGTCATCTCAGGAGTCTAATCCAGAAACCCATGAGAGTCCACAGAGGTTTATTTTATACCCTCTGAATCTTTTATTTGATCCATTTGTGATATCTTTTCAACATCCCTATAGTCCATACGATCAACCGAGTGTTCCTTTCGAGTTGTCTCCTCGTCCATCTTGGATTCCTCCTCGCCAATTATTTCCACCTATGGCTTTAGAAGGTGAGATTCCAACCTCTCCTCGAGGTCCTCTAGAAGTCTTCGCTACTCACACTCCTAATGTTGTTAATGAGTCTGAATATGGCTTTCCTCCGTAAGGCTTTCCTTATGTAGGAAGAGTTCTATCTCGAACGCCTCCTTAAAACAGTGGGCCTATGCTTCCACATGGTTACACTACCTTAGCTCAATTAGTTTCAGGAACTCCCAATGCTTCTTCTTTATACCAAAATCCAATTCGGTCATCAAGTGTTATGCCTACTTCTGGTCCGTTTATTCCTAACGTGACCTCTCAAATCCGTGTGCACACTGTCATTACTTCAGTTCCAATTCAAACAACGATTCCCTCACAACCTTTACCATCGTTCCAACCTTTCATTCTAGTGCAACCGACAGTTTTGGTTTATACGTCTATAAGTTCCTCAGTCCCTCCATCAAGTGGATAGAATGTAGCACCTCCTCATTCATAGTATTGGGGGGGGGTGTTCCAACTTTCCTCTCATGTCTAGTGGAACCCATGTGAGTGGATCACAACCTCACATGGTTGGAGTGAGTCAACCTAATCCTAGTGGTATTCCTAATCCTGTTGATCCATCTGGGGCAGGTAATATCCAGTATCAACAACCTTACATGACCCAGATACCTCTCCAACAGTGTTATGTTCCATATGGTTCACAAGCACTGCAAAATCCACCTTACATTCCACAAGTTGGTCCTCATGTGCAACCTGGTCAAAATCCTATTCCCGGTGCATATGGTCAAATCCCAATTGGAACTTATCAGTACCAACAAGGAATCCCTCAAGGAACTGTTCAACAACCTTTACAGCAGCAAGGGCAACCTTTGCAGCAGCAGGGGCAACCTTTGCAGCAGTTTCAATAGCCTTTGCAACAATAAGTTCAGTTTGTCCAACAACCCAACCAACCCTTGTATCCGCAAGATCAACCCTTGCAGAAGCAAGCTCAACTTGTATATCAACAAGGTCAAACCTTGCAGACACAAGGCCAACCCCTGCAGCAGTAGGGCCAACAAATTTATTACCAAGGTCAGTAGGTGCAACAACCTTATAATCCATATGCCGCACATAATGTTTATCCTCCTTATGGTTATCAACAGCCTATGGCAGGTCAATATCAACCCTACCCTGGACAAAATCCACCTTATGGTCAAGGTACCCCTTAGTGGGGGCAAAATCAATCCCTTTATGGTCAAAATCCTCCACTTTGGGGGCAAAATCCTTACCAACAAGGTTGGAACCTGCAGACGGGGCCTTATCGAAGGCTTTATATGCCTTTTAACCCGCAATTACCATTTTTAACGACATTTGAATTGCCTGATGTCTCGAGGTTTACAAATGATCCAATTCTTCATTCGCCTTATTTGCCTCCAGTTCCCACTAAAATTCCAAGTGATTGCCCCAAATTTGAAGGAAAAGCTAAAGAGGACCCTCAAGCCCATGTGATGACATATCACTTATGGTGTTCTTCTAATTCCTACGTTGACGATTCCGTTCATCTCCACCTCTTTCAGCGAACCTTGACAGGTGCTGCTGCAAAGTGGTACATCGAGTTGCCTCAAGGTACCTATGCAGACTTCAACTCTTTGGCTATGGCCTTCCTCACCCACTTCCAATTACCAGTTCATTATGAAACTAGTACTCACTTGCTTACATCTCTGAAGCAGGATACCGCGACCCATATCTTTGATCGCATCCATGAATGGAGACGTCAATGTCACCTCATCAAATTTGAAATCCCTGATGAGTTGTTGACCGAATGGTTTACCAAGTCATTCGTAAAAAAAATCACTGCAGATATAGCAATGGGTGGTTGTGTTACTGAGGATTAGGCTATTGCCCGTGCCCAATATTTGGATTTGGTTTATTCCCAATCTAACACGTTGTATGAAATGTTGCCTGATGCTCCAAGGCCATCTTTAGACCCAGCATCTTTGAAGTCTCTCGATGTGCCATCTGTTGATGGTGTAAATGGATCAGTATCTCAAACTTCCACTAAAGCTTCTTCGAAGAAAAAATCTGTTTCGAATATTGGTTCCATTCATCCTCCGAAAAACCCATCAAATCATAGTAAAACCTCTAAGGTCAACACCGTCCAGTCTACCGCAGTGGATAAAGCCTCGAAAGGTAAGAACAAGGGTAATGGGAAAGTAAAATCTGATACCCCAAAATAGGATCCTCCTAAGTCATCTGTTGATGATGCCTCCAAACGAAAGCCAAAATATTATTGCCTCATTTGTGAGGAAGATCATTACACCAAGGATTGTCCTCGGCATGCAAAAGTTAGTCGTTTATTGAAAGGGACCCCAGCTGTATTAAAAGAGCCATTCCCATCTCAGCAGACTCAATTAATAGACCAACCACAATCCTCTGCCTCATATGGTTCCCAAGTTTACATGATGATGGGTTCATTTCCTATCGTTGTAGCCACTCGATCGAAAGATTATCAAACCTCTCAAAAGCAAACGATGGAAAAAGAAGCCACATATATACCTTCTATTTCTGCTCCACCCAGTTTTAGTCCTCTCCATATTGAGATACCTAATAATGAATTTGTTATCCGACCGCCTCCCAAAGATGTGCTTCAGAAGTCATCATATAACCCGAACACTAGAGCTGCTCAACATTACAATATTATCGAAGATTTAGCTCAAGTGCCTTTGGCGATGTCTGCTTTGGAAGTTCTCCAAACTTGTCCAACGCAGCAGAAATAATTATTGTCCGCTATTGGAGGCATTGACCCTGCTGGTTTGAGCTTGATTACTTTCAATCTTGAAAACCATGTTCCTCGTCTTCCTCATCATATTGCATTTTTTATTCAAGTCATTATAAAAGGAAAGGCAATCCATCAGATTATCATTGATGAAGGTGCTTCCACCTGCATCATGTCTATTTCATGTTGGAAATATATTGGCTCTCCACCTCTCAACGAGTTCCTGAACACTTTGGAGGCCTTTGATGGCAGAGGCTCCCGTCCTTATGGTATTTTCACAAGTTTTCCTCTCACTTTGGAAGGGAAGATTGTCGAGTTAAAAGTGGAAGTTGTAGATGTGAATCTGAATTACAACCTTCTACTTAGGTGAAGTTGGACCCATGCCATGTCTTGTGTGGTTTCCTCTTTGTTCTGGGTGCTCTGTTTTAGTCATGAAGGAAGAATTATCACCATCGATCAATTGTCCTTTTTCTCTTCTAGTGCCTCAAATGGCAATGTCCCATATGTGGGAAATACCAATATTCCATATGAGAGGGGGGGGGTCAGGTCTTTTCAAAGGTTCTTCTTTAATGGGAACATTTTCTCTCCCACCTCTGCATGTCACCTCGATCAACATGATCTTTATCTCTACTGACCTATGGATCATTCCTTCTCCAGACCAGGTTGATTCATTGGTGATGCTATGATGCTAAGTCCCTTAGAACAAGCTTATCATGAAATTGTTTTGGCTTTAGCGGCTGCTTCAGGAAGTCATGTTGTTCTTAGTATGTACCTGGATACCTATTCACAATCTCATTGGCTTGGTTCTCGGGACTCTCTAGATCCCTTGAACAAGATATTCCCCACCAACGAGAGTATTTTTGAGGCTATGTCTCTTGATGAAACTCCTTGGAATGATGCCCATCATCGTTCCTCATTTCTTCCAAGTCTAAGTGAGATTCCTTCGTGTCTTGAAGCTTTTGTTTCTCATAACCCGACACACCCACTTCAAACACTTGTTCTGGTGCATGAAGTTTTGTTCGAAGGTAATATGGGAAATATTACTGCAACCATGCCAATCAACATTTCCTTTATACCTAGAATTGTTGAGAACATTCACATTGGGGTTTTCTATTCTCTTGATGAGATCGGGGTTTACACTGACTTTTTCAAAGAATTTTGTGATGTCTTCACTTGATTGTATAAGGAAATGCCTGATATTGATCTAGTTATTGTGGTGCATGAACTACCCACATATCCTAATGCGAAGCCCGTTCACCAATGGTTCCGTCCCGTGCATCCCTGGAAGGCCACTGCTATTAAGGGAGAAGTTGAAAAACTTATAAAGGCTAGTTTTATTTACCTTATCCCATTGACAGATTAGGTCTTTAATATTGTACATGTTACTAAAAAGCAAGGAACAATCTGAGTTTGTGTTGATTACCGCGCCATCAACCGCGCATGACCTAAAGATAACTATCCTACTCCCATTATTGGTCAAATCATTGATGAATGCGCTTGGAGTGAGATCTTCTCCTTTATGGATGGTTTTTCTTGTTACAACGAGATTAACATATTACCCGTTGAACAACACAAGACGACTTTCATCTGTCTGTAGGGGACTTTTGCTTATAATAAGTTACCTTTTGGTCTTAAAAACACTGGTGCTACATTTCAGAGAGTAATGCCATATGCCTTTCATGATATTAAACACATTGTTCAACCTTATCTAAACGACTTATCAGCTCATTCTGCTAAACGTCGTGACCATCTAGACCACCTTCAAGCAATATTTTGCGTTGTCAATGCTATAATGTCTGTCTCAATCCGCATAAATGTGTCTTCTGTGTAGAATCTGGTCAGTTCTTGGGTTTTATTGTGTCCAAAGAAGGTATCCGAATAGATCCTCTGAAAGTTGAGGTTATTGTAAATCTACCCCCTCCTTCGTTGCTCCACCAATTGCAGAGTTTGCAAGGAAAGGCCAATTTTCTTCATCGCTTTGTCCTTAATTACGCTGAGCTTGCCAAGGGATTTACTCGCTTGCTCAAAAAGGGGATCCCATTCGTTTGGGATGAAATTGCCGAAAAATCTTTCAATACTCTAAAGCAAACACTCATCAGTGCTCCTTTATTGCATCCCCCTAACTATCACCGCGATTATTTCCTATACTTGGTCGCGGCTGACAATACCATTGCTATGGTGCTGGTCCAGGATGATGACGATGGCAATGAACATGTGGTTTATTATTTGAGTCAAAATATTATTGACACCAAAACTCGATATGCTCATGTCAAGAAACTTGCCTTGGCAGCAGTCCATGTTGTTCAATGATTTCGCCATTACATTCTTCTACGGAAGACCACAATGATTTATAATTGTAACCCCATGACTTATATTTTGACTTGTCAATTTCTTGGGGGTGAATACTCTAAATGGATTTCTATCCTGTAAGAGTTTGATTTGGAGTTCACTGCCACCAAATCAAAGAAATCACTCGTTTTTGCCAAATTGGTTTTCTCCCTTCCTTCCGCAAACACCTCCACTGATTTTACTAAGCAGATTCCTGATGAAACTTTGTTTCTCATCAGCACTCTCAACCTATGGTATGGAGATATCATTGTTTATCTTCAAACCCAAACTTTCTAATCCGAGTTGTCTCAATCCGACCGACGCCGTATCCGGCATCAGTCTCAACCTTATCAGATTATTGGTGATACATTGTACTGATTCGGTGTTGATTCTGTTCTCCGCGGATGTCTAACACTTGAAGAGGCTAAACGAGTATTGAATGACTGCCACTCCAGGGCATGTGGTGGCCACATGTCATGCTATGCCACTACTAAGAAAATCCTTCGCATCGGTTATTTATGGCCTTCTATCTTCAAAGATTGTATTATGGTCGTTCAAAAGTGCCATGAATGTCAGATTCATAATCGTAAACAACGCGCCCCGCCAACACCCTTACACCCAGTCGTTACCGTTGGCCCATTTTCTAAATGGGGAATAGATTTCATGACATATAACCCTCACTCGGCCAGGGGGGCATGACTATATCATTGTCGTTGTTGACTATTTTAATAAATGAGCAGAGGCAATGACCACATATAATGCTGACAGTTCATTGTTGCTCAGTTCCTATTTAACCATGTCATAGCCCGTTTTGGCGTCCCTCAAGCCATTGTCACTAATCACGGATCACATTTTCGTCAGTACATGGTGACAGAGTTGATTGCTCAGTTGGGTCTTCGCCATGATAGCTCAACTCCTTACTACCCTTAGGTCAATGGCCAAGTTGAAGAAATTAACAAAATCTTGATTACTATGCTTCAACGAACCACTGTGAAGCATAAAAAGGATTGGCATCTCATGTCATTCTCGGCTCTTTGGTCTTACCAAACATCGGCTAAGACAACCATTGGTTTCACTCCATTCCAGCTGGTTTATGGTTTAGAGGTGACACTCCCGATCGAGTGTGAAATTCCTTCGTTAAAATTAGCTATCGATCTACTCCCCAATACCTCACCTGAAGAGAAGCGATTACTTTATCTCAAGAGACTTTACAAGACCCATCGTATTGCTACGATGGTGATCAAAGCACAAAAAAAAAACTAGTTAAAGCTCATTTTGATCAAACTGTTTCTCCACGCATTTTCGCTAAAGGTGACTTGGTCTTGTTGTATGATCAAGCCAACAATAAGTTGGGAGCTGGGAAGTTCGAACCTATGTGGCATGGGCCATATATTGTTAAGCGTGTCTTGCAAAAAGATGCCTATGAGTTGGTTGACTATGAAGGTAATGCATTATCACAACCCCACAACAGGCTTTATCTAAAAAAGTATTACGTGTGAATTCTGTCTAATTACATTTGTACATTAGTGTGTGAATTCATTGGTGTGAAGTTTGATTTTTTGGTGTGATTGTTTTCTTTGCAGATATGTTCCTTCTGCTTACCTTGTGCTCCACTTGGTTTTTAGATGTCGTCAAACCATTATGTTGGTTTTGCTGATGGTGCTTGTTGTAGCACATGGAACTAATCTTCCACAACTTGGGCACTCTTTGCCCCTATTGGCGAGTTGATCGATTTACAAGGTATTTTCCTAGGACGAACAACTAATAATATTGCCGAGTACAGTGCAGTTATTGAACTGTTATCAGAAGTAGTTGCTCTTGGCATTAGAAATTTAGTTGTTAAGTTAGATTCACAACTTGTTGTGTTACAACTGAATAGTCATTATTGAGTAATAAATCCATAAATTTTGTGTATGTATCTATGTGTTCGATTACTGGAAAGAAATTTTGATTATATCACATATCAACACATTCCACGGAATTTGAATACACTAACAGATGCATTAGCAAATTATGTTCTTGATAGACATTTGCGTAACTTATAAAACTGATCACATCATCATGATACATGAACACATAAGTAGAAGATAGAAACACACACACACATATATATATATATATATCACGTCTGTCAAAGTTTGTTCATCAAAATTTCAAAAAATAAGTGTTCTGGGACACATGGCTTTCAAAGCCTACAATAGTGCAAAAAACACGACTAGAAAAGGCTATTCGCCCACATGATGCTCGTGATAGCATGAGACCGCTTTGATCACTCAACCCAACAACCGACGCAGTCTCGCAGACACTCCTACTGTGTGCCTCTGGTATCGCAGTGGCACGTCATCTATAGTCGCATATTCTGGAATCCCTCGGGTGATCACTTCCAGATTTCGTTCCATCTCTACCATATGATCTGCTCCTTCTTCGTATGGAGCATCTTCTATCTGATGTGCTACCCACCATGCTATTGGCAACATGCCAGGAGACCTTTCTATTCCTAAATCTGCACATCTATCACAAGTAAACTCTCGAATACACTCTAACAAAATAACTCATAAAACTTGCAAATTTCAAAAACAAGTTTTACCTACATCATTCCATTGTTCACCCGATGGTAGAGTTAGATCTGGATCCCCTCTTAAGTTTGTGCTTGCATAGGCATAGTCATCCATAACAATCAGTTGTCGGCGCAACCAACCAAAGAATAGTGGAGGGAAGTGCATCTAGTGGCCCCCTCCTCCACAAGGCATGATCTCACTCCATATGAGCAGCCTCAGATCTTGTGGAGTAGGTTCTGCCACCTCTGTCCATTGGTATTAAAATAGGGGCACATGCTCCAAAAAGAAAGTGACCAAAATTGAACCAAAGCTGAACTGCTTCAAGTTTTCCAACTTGCCTTTGGTCAATTGCCTCTTCATGTTGACCAACAGTCCCTCACACCAATTGAACACTGTTGGAGTAAGGCAATCCACTGCATATTGGAATTGTGATTTTGAGACCTCGTGCAAAGCCTGCGCCCCAGCTATACCGGCCATGGTGTGTATAATTTTCCTCAATGGAAGATTGTCGATGGTCAGTATCTTCACCTTCCTGCTCACAGTTGTCTCTGCACCCGGGCAATGCCTTCTGATTAAGGCATTGGTGCTCTCACCTCCACCACGGGATCCAAAGAGTTGGACTCTTTCCCACCTTCTAGACAATCCAACAATGAAGTACATATCAGCTACTTCCAGCTCTAGTTCTTGGTCTCCAATGATGAAGATCTGTCGATCAACATCCATAGATTGATTAGATAGTGTAGCAACTCATTTTGAGCTCTGAGTCTTGGGATTCAGAGGAATTTCAATAACCTGCGGCCCCTCAAAGCATTGACACATTCAACATTTTGGGCAGCCTGGTGATCTTCTGCCTCATGGCCCCTTTCCTTCCATTCGATGACCATGTTGTCGAAAACCTCTGCAAAACAACCATTTACATTAATTAAATGCATTTTCAAGGATCAAAACTCAAAAATTTCAATTGAGAGAGAAGATTTCTCTTTATTTTTTCCGCCCTGCAGCCAGTGCGTCTATTTTAATTGATTCCACATTGGTAGCGCGTGAGCCTTTTGGGCTCATGGGCGATCAACACAAATTCGATGAGCAGACTTGCTCTGAACGCCCCCGATTTTAAAATTTGAAATCCTCCCTTTTTACAAGAAAAAATCCTATGAAATGGCTTGAAAGTAGAACGAAAATCAAGGAAAAAGGAATAGCTCTTACCTGCAGTTGATGATTCGTGAAATGGTGCCTTGGGTCTCTCACACTACTTGCCTGAAGAATCAAGGAAAATAGGGTAAAATGCACTCTTCAATTTACTCCAAGTGAAATGGTAAAAATGTGTTTACTTTTAGTCTATTTATAAGTTTTTAAACACATTTTTGCCAATATTTTATTAGTTTCCTTGATATCAGTTATATGTAGTTGTCTTTGTGCGGTTACAGGTTCTTTTCGGAGGTTACAGTGATCACTTTTTTACTGATTCAATGAGTTTTTGTTTTATCTCTTTTTCGGACTCGTTAAAAACAAACGAAAAAAGAACCCCCCTAGAGTCATATTTAAGCTCTTTTCTAACTCTCAAAATATGAAAAGATCGTTGAGGACTTGTCTTTCAAACTTGTTAAAATAAATATATTGACGTCGTCTCGGTATATGTTTACTCATTTTTAAGGCTGATATTGACTATTTACGAAAAAGGTACACCTTGGTCGACATGGTCAAGAGGTTATCTCGAATATTGTTTTCTACCTTTTCATATTCGAGAGACAAATTACGAAAAGGGACATGATGGAATTTTACTTTTTGTTTCTTTTTCAAACTCTCTAAATATGAAAAAGATACCTAGTTATTCTTTCGTCAGACTCATTAAAAATTAAATGGCGAAAGACTTGTCACCATGACGAGACCGAGTTTCTCCTTCCTAGGGCTCGTAAAACTTACTAGGATGGATTCATTCGAAGAATGAACTTAAACGACAAGCATATGATATCCCCTTCAAGCTTGTGACAAAAAATAATTCGGGTACTCGCTAGAAATAGTGAGGAAAAATGAAAGTGAAACATCTTTTGTATAGGCAACATGTCACTCTTGAACATGACACTCATATGTTTCTTGTGTCAGGTTTGGGATATCCTTGCTCAGTCACTTGTCTTTCCAGGTTTGGGTGATCCATTTTACCTCTCATCTGACTATTCCATTTCGTCATCATGACCCTTGGTTTTATGTTGAGTCAAATGCTGCCACACTCTAGAGTCGTGTCGCCGATATGTTCAAGAGAAGTCCTATCTACAATTTATTACCTATACATTGTCTGACCTTTTGCTATAGTCTTGGATCATACTCATTCATTCCACTTTATTCCTTGTTTCGTGTCGATGATGAGGGAATCCCTATGGCCCTACTTCGATGTGTCACTTCCTGTCAAATTCAGCTCATTATCCAAGAAGATGACTTAGAAACTCCCTTTCAGTACCTTAAATCTTGCCTTAATGGCAAGTTCTTCACATCTGATGACAGGCTTTCATCATTGGCCTTCGATCAGATGATTCCACGAGTGTTCGACTTCAAATTCATTTTCACATTCACGGATTTTACTGTTGTACCTTGAGGACCATTGTCATTATTGGTGGTTTCCCTCGTGCCTGTTAACGGTTCGCATCATTGACCGGTAATCGGGTGGTTTTCTAGCATGTTCGACTTCGACACATTTAGTCGCATGTTAGAACGTACTTTGATCGGGTTGGGATGGAGCACAAGAACCATAGTTTCGTCTGATATAACTCAAGTTGCATGGAGTTATGTATTTTTCATGATTGTACACATGTTTTTTCTATACGGATGGTTGTGACCATACCTTGTGACTTTATATTTATGATGATGATGATCCTTCTATATCGGGTGGTTGCGTCCATACCTTGGATCTTAGATTTACAGATGATCCTCTTCATTCGGATGGCTGCACCCGTGTTGTGGATCCTTTCACATAGTCCTTTCTATCTGTACGGCTGTGTCCATACTGTGGATTCATGTTTTGATTTCAGATATGTATGTGTATATGCATCCTTGATTTGTAGGTCTCCTGACAATGTTTGTTCTCATCCTTGCAAAAGCTCGTAGAGCATCTCAACCATCACTCCCCGTTCTGCCTTCACGCTTTATGTGGCATTTGTTACACAATATTTTGTCACGTCTCCTACACTTCCCTGTGTCATACCCTGGAGAGCCCAAAAATTGGCAATCATGCAATGTACCCATCCTGATATACAGTTCAGATCCTCCCTGAAACACAGATGAAAACATGCCTTGAGCTTTCCCCGAAGAAGCAAGCTCTAAAAACCAAAATTTCAAGATCAGCGCGATTGTGACATTAGCAACTAGTGTTGATGACAAGTTGTAATATACTAGCCTCGCGCTGCCAACGCGCTCTTTACTTGGATACTCGCACTGATCCCTAAAAGGCAAGTTTCCCAAAGAGGACAAGAAGCTTCGTGATCTAGAGGCTTCAAGAACAACGAGCTGGAGGTTGTTCAATGTGGATGTGGTCGAATTATCTCAATATTGCCCTTTGATCTTATCCCTATGATCTACCTCCTTGAGATGAGAGCCTTATCCTATCTTTGGAGAGATCCTAACTCCCTTTCCCTGCCTATTCCCAAATGGTTGGTCTTTGGTTATTTGCACCCTTATGCTAAGATAGTGCCTACATGCTACTCATTTGGCTTGGAGAAGGAGTGCTTGGAGAGCTTGAGCTTGGACTTGGACATTCACTCAAGGACAACTTATTGACATAAAGGCTTTGTTGTATGCTTCCTCCTTTATTTAATTAATATATACAACTGTTGGTTCACTTTCCATAAATGTTTGTGTTAATGCATCATTTATCTTAATGCTCTTTGATCTGTTAAGTGGATTACTTTCAATTATGCATGTTGTACTTGTATGCTTTGTTGTGTCTTTGATCTCTTGTGCAGGTATCCAAACGTTGTGAGTTGTAGAGCTAAACCTGAGGAGCAAGCGATTCGAGATCTTCAACAAAGGGGCGCGTTATAGCATCAAAACAAGGTAAGCCATCTTCCTCTTCTCTCATTTCGATTGTAATTTATGAAAGCGTCTTTGTAGATTGTCATGTAGGTTGTTAGTCCCACTCATTGGACTAGATGGATTGTCTCTTTCCGCAAAGAGGATTTACCTAGACAACATCGGGTTTGGAGGAATAATATTAAATTTG
Organism: Pinus tabuliformis; assembly: GCA_031772625.1. NCBI lineage: Eukaryota > Viridiplantae > Streptophyta > Pinopsida > Pinales > Pinaceae > Pinus > Pinus tabuliformis. The sequence continues at coordinate 146,593,455 of CM062815.1, read as the reverse complement.
TTAGCATGGATGGAGTGCAGATCGAGGACTTCAAGAGGATCCAAAAGGCGGTTGTTGAGTAATTCAATCATTATACTCTACCTAACTTGTACCAAATTTGGAGATTGTCCAATATATGTTAGATAATATCCCAAAATTGGTGTCTAAAGATGACAATTTAGACCTATTGTGAAGCATTATATAAGAGAATATGTGAAAAACTATATTTTATTTGAGCCCAGACAAAGCTCAAAGTCCAGATGGCTTTTCAACAAACTTCTATGAGGCTTATTGAGATGTCATTAAGTTTGATCTCATTCATCTAGTGGATTACATCTTCAAGCATGACTGAATGGGGGGAAGGATTAACTAATCCTTCATTTGCCTTGATTCCCAAAGAAGTCAATCCATCCTCCATCACCAGTGATAGGCTGATCTCTTTATGTGATGTTTCATATAAGATAATTTCCAAAAGTTTAGCACAACACATATAGCCTCTCCTTCCTAATTTCATCTTTGAGAATCAGGGGGGACTCATTGGCTAGAGGCACATAATAGATAATATTGTCTTATTGTTGTTGGGGATTTCCGGATTAGAACTATGTAGAATTTGTGATCCGTCCAACGTTTCGGATCGTTCATCCATCCATCATGAGGGACCAAAGACCTTAGTGAGTAAAAGAGTGTTGAAGAGCCAATTTATAGGAGAAGGGAATTTAAGTATCCGTTGGGTTGAAGAGCTAATTTATAGGAGAAAATAGTTTAGGTATCCATTGGGTTAATGGTAAAAAATGATAAGTTAAATTAGAAATAGTTATTATAATTATTATTTGACCGAATTCATAATTTGAAAAATAAGAATTAGGTACCAATTAATAATAACAAATTTAAAATATTAAAAATGTTTGAAAAAGGGGAATAAAGAATTACGAGTTAAAATATGAAATAGTTAAAAATTAAATAAGAAAAGAAATTCAGATTTTCAAATAAGCAATTTAATTAATAAAAAGGGGTTACTTGAAAATCAACAATAGTAATTATATAATTGTAAGAATTAGCCACATGATCGAGTTTCAAATAAAGTAAACTATTTAAATTGAAATAAGAATTAATAATTTGAAATCAGAATTAAAATATTTTATTTTTATGTAATAGTTAGAAGAAAGAAATTATAAGGATTAATGATAAAATAATGAGAATGGGAGTTAAAGAAAGAGTTGAAAAAAGGATTTAAGAATTAAAGAGCTAACATAAAAAAGGGGGAATAATTAAGAATTGGTAGATTTAAATATTTGTTAAAAATTAGTAAAAAATATAAATTAATAATTAGATACTAAATAAGAAATTTGTAAAGATGACCTTGAAATAATCAATAAAAGATTTAACATAAATTAAAGTTGGAACATCCCTAATTAAAATAAAGGAAGGTTTAGAGGGGGGAGACGACACCAAGGGAGGAGGAGAAGGTGACCAAGGGAGGCAGGGGGGAGGGGGTGGCGGGGAGAAGGAATTAATGGGTGAGATGGTGGATAACAGGTTTCCCACAATCTTGTTTATGTTGGGGCGTTATATCTTGCTTGACGACAATGCATCTACTATGTGTTTAAGTTATATTTACCTTGTAATACCTTGCGATTTAATTCCCTCGTCGAGAACGATTGTATTTGGCTTAGTTCTTTCTTCAGATGTCTCTGGTTACACCTCACCCTCTTGTTTAGTTACTATTTAATCTTAGTTAATCTTTGTCCCGAGTTTATTCTCCCTTGTCATCTAGCTGCAATGCCGAGAAAATGAATGAGAAGTCGTCGTGGAGGTAGTGGTCGTGCCTCGGAAGGGTGCAACCGTGCCCAACAACAAGCTCAGGAAGCTGCTAAGACCTTTCACTTCGTTGTTCCTCCTGCCACCTATAGTGAAATTTCTCATCTTGAAGCTCGAGTTGCTGTAGAGAGACAATTTTTATCTGATTTTGAATTATTGGATGAGGTTTCACAATGGTTTCCCAACCTTGGTCATACCAGGTGAAGAAGGAAGCAATGCCTCAATATCATCTCCTTACAATAGCAAATGAAGACACTCTTGGGATGGAACTTAAAGGATAAATAAGAAGAAAGATACAATATTATTGTTGCTTTGCAGGACATTAAACGTGGCCAGTGAAATCACTGGCTCTGCATGGAAAGGTTGGAAGCCATGATTGCTCATATTGAAAATCATTTTCAGTGTGAGTTGAAACCCATAACTCCACCAGGATCTAGAGGTAAAGTCCCTGCATCAATCACTTCTTTAGACTCTTAATCGATTATTGTGTTGGTCAAAAGCCTTTTGTTATGCTACCTTCTAGTAGAAAAATATGTTTTAAGAGTCTTTTTTATTGTGGATACTTTTCTTATATTGTAGGCGGATAATAGTTTATAGTTTGCTTCAAGGAAAATTGAAGTTGCCTACATTGAGCTATATTTGTTATAAGGTCTGTTAATGATGTATCTTGACATTATGTTTTCGTAAGGAAATACAAAAAAATAAAATAAATAAATAAAAATGAAATTATTTTGTATTTCAAAGAACAAACAATATAGCTAAAAATGAGGAGAGAGTGAAGTGGATCCTACAAAATTAGAAAGAATATCATTAAAACTAGGAGTAAAGGATAAAGGTAAAGATTAAACAAAGAATAATTAAAAATCAAAAGAATGGAAAAATTAAATAATAATAATAATAATAATAAAATAATTAATTAATTAAAATGAAACAAATTTTTGGTTGGACACTTTGATTAATAAAAAAAAAAATCATAATGTGAGTTGAATTAAAAATGTAATAATGAAAAAGTAATACATAGGAAGAAGTTGTTATTAAGAACAAACAATATAGCTAAAAATGAGGAGAGAGTGAAGTGCATCCTACAAAATTAGAAAGAATATCATTAAAACTAGGAGTAAAGGATAAAGATAAAGATAAATATTAAACAAAGAATAATTAAAAATCAAAAGAATGGAAAAATTAAATAATAATAATAATAAAATAATTAATTAATTAAAATGAAACAAATTTTTGGTTGGACACTTTGATTAATAAAAAAGAATCATAATGTGAATTGAATTAAAAATGTAATAATAAAAAAGTAATACATAAGAAGTAGTTGTTGTTATTAATATTATATTTAAAAATAATAAATAATATTTACATTAAAAATAACTTATAAAATCATAAATAAATTACTTTAATTTTATATCAACTTTTTATAAAGAAGTTGTTGCTATTAATATTATATTTAAAAATAATAAATAATATTTACATTGAAAATAATTTATAAAATCATAAATAAATTACTTTAATTTTATATCAATTTTTTATAAAGAGAAAGTAATTGAAACTAAAAATTTGTAATTTCTTATATAATTATTTTCTACTTTTTAGTACTAGGGAAATGTGTAAATCTTTCACTACTTTTGAGGGAGTTGACATGTGACATTTAAAAATAATATTAATATTACAGACTAATGTGAACAAGATAGGTAATTTATTCAATCGACATGCGGTGTACATATATTATAATAACAAAAGAATAATTTAATGTGAGACATAAACAAAATATTTCAATGTTCACATTAAATAAATTAATTTTATATCAACTTTATATAGAGAAAGATAAGTAATTGAAATTACACAATTTCTTATCTTTTCACTCTTTCTTTCTTCTTTTTTTTTAACAGAAACGTATAGTGGGTATATTAGATACTTGGCCTTAATGCCAAAAAGCGGATTACAAAAGGTGAGTCTAATTCCACGGGTACCTCACAACCTTGCAAGGTCGTGGCATTTATGCTTAACTCACATCTCTTTTTAGCTGCTACTAAGTGATCAATTTTAGAGATTTTCCCAAGTTTGTGAATACATACAAACCGATTTAACAAAATGCAGTAAAACATGACAGCTTTCTAAATTAAGGAATTGGTTCCCATGTTTCCTTTCTGCCTCTGAGCAAGGCTCCAGCAGTAAGAAGGGCTGCTTTGTTGGCTTCAATATTCGCCTCCTTATTTTTAGCTCTCAACACATGGTAGAAATTCAATTTTTGGAATGATTCTCCAAGATCTGTTATTTTGAAGATCAGCCTTGCAAGCCTTAGGTCTGTTGGCTTAGAATGTGTCACCATAGTGTTAATGATAACTTGAGAGTCCCCAGTTACATTAGCCTCCTTGATGTTCAACACTTTCAAAATCTTGAGATCTTGGAAAAGAGCCAAAGCCTCAGCTTGAAAGCTAGAAGTGGTGCCCAAACCCCAAGCGAAACTGTGGATCGTTATGCCATCTAGATTCAATATGACGCCTCCAGTGCTAGCTCTTCCAGGATTTCCCTTTGCAGCCCCATCAAAAAATAGAGAGTATCTCTGATGATTTGTGATCCATCCCTAGAATTCTTTAGCTGTAGTCCTTATTTGCCATTCTCTGGGGAGGAGATACTCTTTGCAATTTTTTGGAACTTAAGATCAAGAGAAGAGCCCCAATTTATATCTTGCTGGCTGAGATTTAAATCGCCTTTATGATCTCTCAAACACTCTTTTAACTGACATTTAATCTTAACTACCACAAGCTTGACATCCTGTTCGTAGTTTCTGAAGATCCTTTTATTTCGCTCAAGCCAAACCTGCCAACAGATTATTTTAGGGAGAGTAGACCAAGCAGTTCTGATAATTTTGTTTTTTGGAGGAGGACCAGGATACCTTTGCAGCCATTTAGAAAAAAAAATCAGGAATGGAGGAAGGCACAGCGAAGCTGGAACTCAAAGTTCACAGCAACTCGGTCCAAATCTACAATGTGAAGATGCATTCAAGCATTAGATGAGTTATGCTTTCCTGGGTTACCTTACAAAGGCTGCACCTTGAAGGGCCATGGAAACCTCGCTTTTGAAGATTATCATCTGTCAAGATTTTGGAGTGGCATAGCAGCCAGTTGAAGAAATCGATTTTTGGCAAGGAGGGATACTGCCATATCCCTTTCCACGGCTCTGGGTTCATGGCCACATGAGGGCACTCACACAGCTTAGCATATCCTTGAGCTACGATGTATCCACTAGCCTGTGCACCCCAGCCTCTTGAGTCTCGATTTCGAGCCAACGATGGAGCCAATCCGTGGAGCTTAGAAAGCAAGACCTCGCGCTCCATAGACAATTCTGGGGGCATTTGAAGATTCCAGCCAGCCCAGCGTGAATCCTGCCAGACGGAAATGTCCCACAGGGAACACATTCCAGCCTCATTCATCCATCTGCGCAGCGCTTGAAGAGAGCGACAGTGTCCCAACGACTCATTATTCATTATTCTATCTGTCCAAAGGTTGATCCTTTTTCCATTTCTAGGAACCCATTAGGCATGAGCATTGATGAGAGGACATGCTTTGATACAGAGCTTCAAAAAGGGCGTATTTGGATGCGTCAGAGGGTGATTTAGACAGCGGGAACGTTGGCCTTTGAAATATTTTTTCCAAAGAGATAATTGCGCACAACTAGGGTTAGGTGCAATAATTCTCCAGATTAGCTTAGCTCCCATTGCAATATTATGATAGCCAAGATTTTTAAAATTCAAGCCTCCTTCCAAAAGCGGTCTGGAGATGGATTCCCAGTTGACAAGCATAATCTTTTTCTCATTCTGCTTGCCCCCCTTCCAAAAAAAATTTCGAATAAACTCCTCCATTTTCTGAGAATACTAGTGGGAGCAAGAAGGACAGAAAACTGAAATAAGGGAAGGTTGTTAAGGACTGATTTGATGAGAACAGACTTGCCAGCAATGTTAAGCCAGGAAAAGCCCCAGGCAAGCAACTTGTTCTTGAATTTCTCCAATTGGGGGAGCCAATATCTGCTGTAGGCTCTTTTGAGAAATACAAGGAGACCCAAGTAGTTGAAGGAAGTCCAATTTGAGGAGGTGGCGAAACCAAAGGATCTGGAAATGGCATTGAGCAAGCTGTGAGTGGTGTTCCAGCAATAGATATGGCATTTGCCATTGTTTAGACTGCTTCCCGAGATCATACAAAACTCATCCATAGCTTCTTTAAATTTGGAGGCAATGAGTACAGAAGCAGATCCCAATAGAAAGGTATCATCCGCAAAGAGGGCATGATTTATGTTTTTAATGCTTCTTGCTATGTAGAGCCTTGCGATTTCCTGATCTGTCATTTTTTTGTCTAAATAAAAACTGAGAACTGAGGCTTGAAGAACAAAAAGAAGTGGGGAGAGAGGGCACCCTTGCCTGAGTCCTCTCGTGGCTTTGAAAAAATCAGCAGCTCTGCCATTTACTAACGGGGCGATCCAAGGCTCCAAAATGCAAGCCCGAATCCAATTTTTAAAATTCACACAAAATCCAAGCTTATGTAAGACTTTTAGCAAAAAACTATGCATAACTTGATCAAATGCATTTGCTAAATCAAGTTTGACAACCATACCTTTTAATTTCGACTTAGACTTGAGTGGATTGCCTCTTGGACCAGAATGAAGTTGTCCACAATCTGTTTGCCTTGAATGAAGCCTCCTTGGCTTTCCAGAATGATTTTGGGGAGGATGAGCTTCAATCTATTAGCGATTACTTTGGTAATCAATTTGTAACCAATATTACGTAGCGAAATCAGGCGAAACCTGTTGAAGGAGTTGGCTCCTTTCTATTTGGGGATGAAGGCAAGAAAAGCGGAATTCACGCTACCTCCGATTTTCTGACAAACTTGGGACTTTAGAACCATTTTGAAAAGATATTTTTCCACAATCGACCAGCAAATTTGGAGGAATCTGGCTGAGAATCCATCTGGCCCAGGGGCTTTGTCTGGGTCCATGGCAAAGAGGGCATACTTGACTTCGTTCTTGGTGACTTTAGCTTCAAGGAGATGGTTCATTTTAGCAGTAATCAAGGGGGGGGGGGGGGGGGACCACGTCCATCATATCAGAGTTTTGATCCAGATTTGTATCTTCGCTATACAGGGATTTAAAGTGAAGGGAGGCACTGCCATTTACTAACGGGGCGATCCAAGGCTCTGAAATGCAAGCCCGAATCCAATTTATAAAATTCGCACCAAATCCAAGCTTATGTAAGACTTTTAGCAAAAAACTATGCATAACTCGATCAAATGCATTTGCTAAACCAATTTTGACAACCATACCTTTTTCATTTCAACTCAGACTTGAGTGGATTGCCTCTTGGACCAGAATGAAGTTGTCCACAATATGTTTGCCTTGAATGAAGCCTACTTGGCTTTCTAGAATGATTTTGGGGAGGATGAGCTTCAATCTATTAGTGATTACTTTGGTAATCAATTTGTAACCAATATTACATAGCGAAATCGAGTGAAACTTGTTGAAGGAGTTGGCTCCTTTCTCTTTGGGGATGAAGGCAAGAAAAGCGGAATTCGCGCTACCTCCAATTTTTTGACAAACTTGGGACTTTAGAACCATTTTGAAAAGATATTTTTCCACAATCGACCAGCAAATTTGGAGGAATCTGGCTGAGAATCCATTCGGCCCAGGGGCTTTGTTTGGGTCCATGGCAAAGAGGGCATCCTTGACTTCGTTCTTGGTGACTTTAGCTTCAAGGAGATGGTTCATTTCAGCAGTAATCAAGGGGGGGACCACGTCCATCATATCAGAGTTTTGATCCAGATTTGTATCTTCGCTATACAGGGATTTAAAGTGAAGGGAGGCTGCTTTTTTGATGTTTGCATTATCCTTGTGAATATCAGAGCCTTCTTTGATTTCGGAAATGGAGTTGGTACATTTCCTTACCTGAGCTTGTTTGGGGAAGAAGGAAGTGTTCCTGTCCCCTGCTTTAAGCCAAAGACTACGTGACTTCAGCCTCCAGTATTCTTCCTCAGCTAGACAAGCCTTGTGATAGTTTTGCTGGAGCAATGCTTCTTTATCTAGAATCTCTTTTGTTATGTCAGCTTTTTCAGCCTAGAGTTAATGGGTTTCCAGAGTGCGATGAGTTTTTTTCCTTTTGTTGGCTAGATTGGGCAGTGATTTGGCCCAACTCTTCAAAGCCCTTTTCACTCTTCTGAGCTTCTCCTCCCAGACAAAAAAGGGGGAGCCCTTGACATGCTGCAACCAAATGTCCTTTACTATTTGCGTGAAGTCAGATTCCTTAGCCCAGAGTGGGCTAAATCTAAAGGGAATAGGTTCGAGATCAAGCTGAGACACGAGTTCCAGCTTGATGGGTTTGTGATCAGAAGTGTTGCATGGGAGAATGTGGACTCTAGCCTCTAATCCAAGCAGAAGAAAAGAACTTTGAAGAAAGAATCTGTCCAACCTGGCAGCGATGTGACCAGGGCCAACTCTTTTATTAGTCTAAGTGTACTTTCCAGAGATTGGCTCGATGTCCAGCAGGTCCCAGTCTTGCATAAGATCCTCTGCCCATTCCCTTGCCGAGTCACGAACAATGCTGCCTCCTCTCTTTTCTACTAACAAGAGGGTGAGATTTAGATCTCCGGAAATGATGGTATTCTCAAGATTAATGAGGTCTGCTTGGCTTATGGATTCCCAACAGGCCTTTTTTTCTCCAGCATTCATAGGGACATACACATTGAAAAGACTAAAAATCTCTTTTGAGTCTAAGTGCTGCAATTTTAAGAACAGTCAGTGAGTGTTGAGTGTCTCAGAAATTACTGAGAATTTGCTAGCGTTCCAGAGAGTGCCCAGCCCACCGGAAGCCCCTCGGGCTGAGATTGCTTTAGCCTCGCATTTATTCCAGAATTTCTTACTTACCTGAAGGAAGACAGAGTCCTCCAGTTTGGTCTCCTGGATGAGGAGTATGTCAGGAGCTTCTGTCCTTATTAAACTTTTGATGGCTTCTTCTTTGATTCTGCTCCCCATACCTCTACCATTCCAGGAGACAATCTTCATCATTTGTATTTCTGGTTGGCTCCCTTGGAGCCTTGGGGCTGATTTCTCACCATCTTTGGTTTTGACGCTAATAGCTTCTCAAGAGTTGGCTGGCTGCCTTGAAGCTTATCTTTGAAAGTTTCCTGCTCTCTCTTTTCCTGATCTATTTTGTGGCCTCTTGTGGATCTCCTTATCGAGGCTTGGGATTCTCTTATTTTGCCTTCTTCCTCCGAGCCGTCAGATTCTTGCTCAACTTCCTCGACTTCTACAATATTCCCTTTTGAGCTCTCAGCAAGGCTTACCCCCTTGGGAGAAGAGGGGGTACCTTGTGCGAAGGGGGATGATTTTTGGATGTCTTCTTCCTGTGTTTCCTCTATTTGCGAGCTTAGAGGGGCGAATTTATTTTCTTGCTCCTTTCTGGGAGGGGGTTGCTAGGGAGGGGCCTGCTGGGGGCCTCTTCCATTTGGACCAACCTGCTTTTGGGTTTTCTTGGCATGCTTGACTTGGTTCCATCCTTCTTCCTTACCCTTATCTGTTTCAACATTAGATGGACATCCTCTGGCGAAGTGACCGTAGACATGGCATTTTCGGCATTTGAAAGGCAATTGCTCATAATCTAGCTTTTGCAAATGAGTCCAGCTTCCTACTTTGATTTTGATGGCTTCCTGAAGACCCACCTCTAGGTCTACTTCCACATAGATTCGGGCGCAGTCATATTGGTCTTTGTTGTTTGCCCGATCTATGAATTTCCCAAGAGTGTTGCCGATGTACTTCAATGAGTCCCAGTTCCAGCAATGCACTGGGAGGTTTGGAAGCCTGACCCACACCGGGATAGCCATGGGAACATCGACTGCAGGGTCAAAGTCCGACGTCCATTTGTTGAGATAAAGACCCTGGGGACCCATGAAATAGGGTCCATTCTGGAAGATCAGATCTTTGTCATCCTTAGAGGTGAATTCAAAGAGGAAAAACCCTCGTCCTAAGATGTAAGATGTGTCACTATTCTTGATCAATGGAGCCCAGTTCTTGTTGACCCAGGTCTCAGTGGCCTTAAGAGAAGGCCATAGTCCGGTGAATTGACCAACGAGAGCCCGCTCAGCGAAGGACAGGGCGACTTGGATTGGGATCTCTGGCGGCAAGGAGATTTCAGGAATATCTTCAAGTCTCTTGACGAACTTGGCTGCTTCGCTCTTTTTCTTCTGCGGCAAATCGGCCAAGAGCCGAGAGAAGGCTTCGGCAGATGAGGGCGTAGGGGGGGGGGGAGGGGGTCTGCATGGGGAGAGCCCAGGACCTCCATTGGAGCGATCCCTGGCTTTCAAGCCCCTCCCAGCATCAAGTGAGCCACACAGGAGCGCAGGCTCTCAGCTAAAGAGCTTAGGACAAACGCAGTAGGCAGAGGACCCAGGGCCGCGAGGCCGCAGGGCAGGGGGGCGTAGGGCCCAGAAATGAGGCGCCGAAGCGCAGGCTAGGGCTGCACCATCGCTTCAGGTCTCTGCGCAATTTATATTTTCACTTTTCATTGTGAGGGAGATGTGTAATTTATTTAATTTTTAATATGGAGCTAATATATGCCATTTAAAAAATTTTAATTAAAAATGTTCAATGTGGATTCCAATAAAAAGATATCCCGAGAGAGAGAGAGAGAGAGAGAGAGAGAGAGAGAGAGAGATTTCTTATTCATTGATAGATGCTTTCTAGTTCAAGGTGTGAGGGAGATTTATACTTCATTCAATGTTTAATGTGGACAATGTGGGTCATAAATAAAATATTTCAATTGCCATGTTCAATAAATTATTTCAATATAAACTATGTATGTATTATTATATAAAGCAAATGAAATATAAAATTTATTGTTCTTAAAACATTTCATGAATGTGTTTCTCAATATGAAGGAGGTGTAATCCCTTCCATGCTCGGCATAGAGTTGACATATGGTCCCTCTTTCTCTCTCTCTCTCTCTAGCATGGATCCGTTTTATACAGACCTATCAAGTGCTAAGAGAGATGAAATATCTCGAGGTGCAAACCTTTGTTCAAGTTTTGCAGTCTAAAAAAAATTGCACATTAAGAGATTTGACCCCTCTCAACGCTTAATTACGCTGATAGGCATGCTTATTTTGAAATAGAAATCCTAGAATTTTAATTTAATTATCAATTATTATTAGGCGGATGGCAGGGATTTGACTTCCATGAAATATTTTAGAATATTCTTAGTAATATACACAAATCTAAGATTGATATTTATCTTTAACTTAGTTATGTCTTTTTCCTCTTTTAATTAAATTGATTGTGCCGAGAGGTGCTCTACAACCCAATATAGGAGAGGTGTGTAGGCACAATGCAAGTAAGTATGTCAACATTTTTTAAATGCCGGGAAATATATATATATATAGGAAAAATGTGGGCCCAATATAGGGCAATGTTGTAGTGTGTAAATGTTTGGAAACATTTAACATTTATATGATGACTCAATTAAAAAAGAAGGAGTTAAAAGTAATACATTACTCAATATAGGACAAATGTCGTTGTGTTAGTAAATGAATGTAAATATTTCAATCTTGGCTCAATTAATAATAAAAAAGTTAAAAGTAATCAAATTAATAAACTTCAATTTTTTATATTGTAATGTGTTTTTATTAATAAAATTACGAACAATTTTTTAGATAAAAGAAAATCATAATATACATATCACATTAAAATATATAACATATGTTTTAGTTAATGAATTGTTGCAATGAACAAGACTCGGGCATCTCCACCATGGCTTGTCCTGTGAAAAGTCGTGGTCGTGGTCGTGGAAGACGGGCCCAAGTGCCTAGAAAGGAAACGAAACCGAGCACACCCAAGGCACGCAGGGGTAGAAAATCTGTGGAAAGGCTTATTAGCGAGGTGACAGAGGCATACCGTGAGGGTACAAATGAAGGTATTCATAAAATTTTAGAGGAATGGGAAGAGGAAGTTAAGCAGGACAACGAGACAAACACGAAAATGGAGGATTGGAGGACCCCTGTCCCGGACCATGGCAACACTAGAGGAAAGATCACCCAGTTCAAACAGACCTTATACCTATACTGGCTGATGAAAAGCCTGTTGTGCAAGGCTATGGAGCAGATTTCCTTGGGCATGGCTGTCACTGTCCAAGGCATGCCAACTTACAAACAAGAATTTAAGAAAGTGCAGTTTCAACTACATAAGCAAGATATCAAGCTTGGAATAACTGAGAGGTACATCTCATATATCCTGGAACTGTCATAGATGCCTGGTTCGAACGACAAAGACCCTGCACCAGTGGATTTAGCCTCGGCAGAACATAATGATTAGATAATTTCCCTTGTTATGTTTTGGTTTATATGCGGATAGCTTTTACATTTTCTTATATGCAAAAATATGTATAGGTAAATATCTAGAGTATGGACATGAAACAAAGACTTATATAGCTTGGATAGAAAGACTGAAACTCTTTTGTTACTAGATGGCATACAATGCAGATAGGTGGCCAACAGACTTGGTTTCCCACTGGGCAAGTTGAGGCCACCTAGCCAATCTATGTGGTGTAAATTTGCTTTATAAATGAATTAAAAAGGAGGATCTACCAAGCATATATATATATATATATATTAAGAACCATTTTACTATATAAAACAAGTGTTGCAATCCTATAATCTTGTTTAGGAGCCAATAAAGTGAAACGTGAAGTGGATAAATTAATTGATTGTTGAGGCACAAGAGCTTCATAAATTTTGATGGGTAGTAACCAATAGTAAGTCTACACATTTACAGTTTTACTCCAAAATTTTGAGGAAAAAATAAATAATGGTGGGAAGTGACTCCTATATTTATTTACATCTTATTAGTCCCTAGGGAGGACCCGATTTGTTGTTGACCACTATTAGTTTAACATTCACCAATGCAAGTTATAATATTTAACTTTGAAAAACAAATATTTATTTTTCAAACATTTGATTGGACCATAACTTTGAAGGCCTTATTGCAACCTTTGTGCCATGTGGGTCGCTGCCCTAGATTTTTTTGCCATAACTTATTGATGGAGTTGCAATATTTATGTTATCAATTTTAAAGATTTGTGCTATGTTTTTTATTTATTGTTAAGCTTCATAAGAAAACCGCCTAAAATCAAAATCCTTGAAAATAGCTCTTACTCACGTAAATAACCTATTTACCATGAATTATTGCCCACTACAATTTAAGCAAAGTATTTGTATAAAAAGTGAATAGGAACAAGATGGAAATAAATATACCTATCGGGAGTTACTTCCTACCATTATTTATGTTTTCTCCAACGCTTTAATATGTAGGAGCTAAAGTGTAACTGTGCAAACTTAATAATGGTTACTACCCACAAAAAAATTATCTAAGTATGTATCCTTTAGTAGGCAATAAAGGATTAATGCTTTTCTTGTTTGAACATAAACTATTTTGTTTATTCTACACAATATTTTTAAGGGTATAACTAGCATTTGCACCTTATGTTGCAAAGGAAACATCGTAAGGCATAGAGTGGGGAAGAATAGGGACATGTATAGAGTGGGGAAGAAAAGGGACATGTGAATGGACATTGTTGAAAGCAAGGGTGGATGATAATGAGTTACAATTGCAATAGTTAGTTATGTGTATTCTGAAAATGGATATTTTGTAAATAATAATAGTTTGTGGAAGAATAGCGACATGTGAATGGAGATTGTTGAAAGAAAGGGTGGATGATAATGAGTTAGAGTTGAAAGTATTAGTTATGTGTATTTTGAATATGGATATTTTGTAAATAATAGTAGTGTGTGGAAAAATAGCAACATGTGAATGGACATTGTTGAAAGCTAGGGTGGATGATAATGAGTTATACTTGAAATGATTAGTTATGTGATACGACATTGTGAACAACATCATGGTCGTCGTTCCATATTTGAAAATGCATGAAAAATTGTTGGAGCCATCATGATAATAATAAAAATTCCAGCATGATTTTGAAAAAATTTAGCTAAATTTTTTGAAAATGTGGATTATAGTTGTCACGTTTTAGAATTTTGAGTGCCTTAATTTTGCACAGAAAATGATAGAAATTACAGCATGATTTTGAAAAAATCCAGCTAATTTTTTTGAAAATGTCAATTACAACGGTCAAGCTTCAGTGTTTTGGGTACCCAGGCATTCATGACGGATGCTAAATCCATTTCCGCCATCCAAAAACAATTTAAACACTCCCACAGTCAAATTTCGGAATTTTCCATCCAGACAAAATGAATGCGTACACGCATAGAGGATTATTATGGAAGATTCCTTCTTCAGGGAATCATAATATAAGCCATGAGGATATTAAATGTCCTTAAAAACTAAAGCACAGAACTTGGGAGCTTCAAGACCCAGGAATGGAATTTGGTATTTGGTAACATTTTACAAGGGAAACATGATTGAACATCAAAGTTTCAAACAAATGCGTACACGCATAGAGGATTATTATGGAAGATTCCTTCTTCATGGAATAGTAATATAAGCCATAAGGATATTAGATGTCCTTAAAAACTACAGCACAGAACTTGGGAGCTTCAAGACCCAGGAATGGAATTTGGTAACATTTTTAAATGGAGTTTCCAATACAAACTGACGGGAATCACCCACAAGCTTTCAAGTTCATGGCCCCTAAATTTTTGCATTCTTGATAATGTTTTCTCATTGTTTCAATGTCAATTTCATGATGCTTCCAAAAAAATTTACAAAACAATTTTATAAGTTTTAATTTCTATCTATAAAATAGCTACTCCATCGTGAAGAACAGAGATTATTGCTACTCCATCATGAAGAATACGGAACTTGCGAGCTTCGAGACCCAAGAATGGAATTTGGTAACATTTTAAATCATGTTTCCAATACAAGCTTTCTCAATCTGACAGAATCACCTACAAGCTTTCAAGTTCGTGGGCCCTAAATTTTTGCATTCTTGATGATGTTTTCTCACTGTTTCAATGTCAATTTCATGATGCTTCCAAAAAACTATAAAACAATTTTAAAGTGTTAGTTTTTATCTATAAATTAGCTACTTCATCATGGAGAATACACATTTGTTAGGTATTATTTGGCATTTCACATCATGTTGTATTATGAGTCATTGTGTAAGTAAAGCAACATTGTGAATCTAGTGTGAGGAGGACCAAGGTGTATTTAGTAGTCACAATTGATTGAGGGATGAGGCACATTGAAGAGTCATAGATAAGAGAGATGCATTGAAGAGCATTTTGGTAGTACATCATGAGAAACTGTGTGAGGCATTTTGCCACCATTTGGTCATCTCAACATATTTGTTACTTTCTGAAACTAGCATTTCCCAGGTATGCTTGTCCACTAAAGTTTGTTATGTGATTCACTGTAGTGTTGTAAGTTACACTGCATGGTTTCTTAAATTCTGTTGTGGTTTTACTAATTCCCTATATGGTCTGCTAAAGCCAAAATATTATAGCTTATGACATGACGTGTGAAGTTTACTTTCCAGGCTTTAGATATAGAAAATAGTAGCTGAGTTTTGTTACTTGTTAACTGTTGAATAGTTGGGTATACTAACATGTGAAGTTTACTTTCCAGGCTTTAGTTATAGAAAACAGTAGCTGAGTTTTGTTACTTGTAACTTGTTGAATAGTTGAGTATACTAACATAGTAAAGTCTGATATACTATAGTATATACCATATTGCATTTCCAACAGATAGGAGGCATTTGATTGAAATAAAATTTAAATACTAAAATCTGAAGCATTCCTAGGAGACAAAATAGTTCAGAAATAGCCCACATTTTGATTGACATAAATAGTAGAATATACACATTTATAAGAAGCATAACATTCCAATATTGGCATTATATTTCAGTCAGTTTTGAATTTAACCAAATATACGTGGATTATATTCATCTATCATGAATGTATCTGAACATTGGTAAGTAATACCTTCAAACAACGTATGAATGTAATCTGAACATTGGTAAGTAATACCTTCAAACAGAGTATGAATGTAATCTGAACATTGGTAAGTAATACCTTCAAACATTTTATAAATTGAAATATGATATATATCAATGCACTACTCACTATAAGATGTATTGTGATTTAGAATATTTTTTCATAATTATTTAATTTATAGTATTGCCACTCCCAACCTGACGTTTCTTGTAAATTTGGAAGGAACTTCACTGTTCTAAACCCTCATATCCACATTCCCAATGTCCTGCATTCTAGATACTTGTATTCTAGATACTTGTGCAATGTGAAGAAACTTTGATGTTATAAACAATCATATCCACCTTCCCAATGTTCCGGCATTCTAGATGCTTGTGCAATGTAGCTATTATTTTATAACAACAATATTTCAAAGTACCATTTGGCACTACCAAGAGTGTCTAAGAGTACAAAAATAAAAAGGCCATCACATTCCCCTTGCAAGAATGTCTAAGGAGTACAAAAATTAAAAAGCTATCGCAACCCATACAGTGCACAAAATATTAAGCAAACGTATGACAAATTTAGATGAATATATTACTGTAAGTGCTAGTATGTGGTTGGGCACATCATCATTTAGAAAGAAGAAACAAACGACACAGCAAAAAGAGTCAGCATCCGTCTTAGTTCCCAAGGTTGAAGTTCAACAAATTAGATGGGAGTACTCTACCCAGGCGGAGGAATTGCCCGGTTTCCGTCGCCGCCCGAAAAACCTCTGGCTCCGGCCGCCGGCAATTCCTCCGCCCTCCACCACCCTCCGCATTAATGTCGACGACTGACAGGTTCCTGACAGACATTCCGATTTCCATCGTGTCTTGCCGCCGGGAAGTTAATTCACCATGGAATTTGAATTCGGAAATAACCCGCAGGCTGCTCCCTCACCAATTCCTCTGCCTGGGTAGACTACTCCCTGCCATTCAACTTCACACAGAAGCCAATCCCATGAATCCAGTGAACGCTTGCATTCGGAAAAACGATTTGTGGAGAGAGCAGCCATGCTGGTGTTTACCTCTGGTCTGAACCCCTCTGAGGGCAATGGCAAGGTCGTCTGTGTCATGGATGCGTCCAGTTATGTAGGCTTGTGGATTGTTCAGGGCCTTCTGCAACGAGGCTATTCAGTGCATGCCACTGTGCAGAGAGACGCTGGTATGTTTATTTATTGAAAAGAGAACAAGATTTTGTAGTTTCTTGATAAATTTCACGTTAAGATGAATCTATGAATTTAAGATTTTAACCCAAGTTTGATGCATTACCTTTTTTTTCAAACCCCTAAGAATAAATATAGGAAAATTGCGCCATCCCATCCCTATTTTGAATTCCCAGTCACCTTGAAATTGAGATGAAGGTTTTCACATTTCTTTTTGATTGAACTTATAGTATGTTGGCATTCTTCATTGATGATTTTAAATGGTGGCAGGCGAAGTTGAGTCTCTCAGAAAATTGCATGGGGATCGATTGTAGATCTTCTATGCAGACGTCTTGGATTATCACAGCATTACTGATGCGCTCAAGGGCTGTTCTGGTCTGTTCTATAGCTTTGAACACCCTCAGAGTGCTGCAGGTTATGATGTAAGTTAGTGAACCTTTGAATTAAAGATGTGGGCATTTTGGTATATGTATTGGAAGGGTTGAATATTGATAGATGTGGACTTGTGTAATACAGGAAGTGATGGCAGAACTTGAAGTACAAGCAGCCCACAATGCACTGGAAGCATGTGCTCAGACCTAGACCATTGAGAAAGTTGTGTTCACTTCTTCTGTGGCTGCAACAATTTGGAGAGAAGATGGAGACTACAAGGTTAATGCCCTTGATGAGAGGCATTGGAGTGATGCAAATCTTTGCAGGAAATTGAAGGTCTGTATATATAATTTTTAAATGACAAAATGTTAAGTTTAGTATACAATCTAAGTAAAGTGGACTGATTTATCACTTTTTCCTTTTAACTTGTTAATGATATCTAACTGAATGGTATGTTCGATAGCGTTGGTCTGATTAGTTGCTTAATCTAGTAAGTAACTCAGAAGTTTGCATCTAAAGCTGCTTTGATCAGATTAGTTAATCTAATAAATAACTTCAACGTTTGCATCTACAGTTTTTCAAGGCCAGCTACAATAGTAGTTTTCCAAGGCGATGGAATCCATGACAGTAGTATATTTAATATGAGCTAAACATGACATTTGTAACAATTGTATCTGGGTGGGGAAAAGCATAATTTCTCCTTCCAATCTAAAGAAATAAATCCAATTGACTCTTTCATATTTTAGTTTGTCCACCATCATTTTACTGAGCTATACAATGCATCTTGCTTCAGCGTTCTCTCAGTCCATGAATCCATATCCAATTAGATTTTGGCTTTTTGAAATTGCTCAAATGATAATACATGCTACATATTCATCTTGCTTCTTTCAGTCCATGAATCCATATCCAATTAGCTTTTGGCTTTTTAAAATTGCTCAAATGATAATACATGCTACATATTGCAGATAACCCTGCAATAATCCATATCCAATTGATCTTTTGCCTCTTAAGATTGCTGAAGTGATACCACATCATAGACAACAGAGTGCATATATCTTCTCTATATGCAACAATCCATATCCAATTCATTTTTGTCTTTGAAGTTGCCCAGGTTATAAATTCATCAAATAATGAGAAAGTCTAGATATGTAACCTTTGTCTAAATCTTTGGTGCATACTGAATCAGGGCTAAAATGGCTTTGTGCTAAGTATATATATTTTTACAGAGAGAACCTAAATACATTGTGGTGCGGTATTCATCATTTTTTTGAAGGGGTATATGTATAAAATTTGGGTGTTTCTCAAAGATTGTGGAGTTCAAAGCTGTACAGTTTAATAACAATATTCCGAACCTTGCAGTGATCTGTGGTATTATGTTCTAATTACACAATATTTCCTGTTCACAGTTGTGGTACGCATTAGCCAAGACACTATCAGAGAAGGCTGCATGGGCGATGGCCATGGACAGGGGGTTGAATATGGTGACAATCAACTCATCTCTGATTGTGGGACCTGGTATCACATACAAAAGCTCAGGATCTACCATTGCATATCTTAAAGGTGAGGGTGAGAGATCTGCATATCAAATAGACTCTGCTCTAGAACGTACAAATATGGTATAGTAATCCCTTGGAGAGGATCTAATCTATGGAAGTGCAAAATATTAGCTAGTTTATTTACAGTGGCTAGTCTTTGTGATTGCAGGGGCTGCACAAATGTACGAGAAGGGCACTTTAGCTAGTGTAGACATAAGGTTTCTAGTGGATGCACATATATGTGCTTATGAAGATCCATCTGCCTATGGGAGATATATATGTTTCAATCAAATAGTCAGTAATGCAGAAGATGCTGTCAATTTAGCACAGAGTTTGCAACACCTGATACCGTTCCCTGATAGGTACAGAGCAATTAATTATTCTTCAGATATTAAAATCACTGAAGATTCTGTATCTTCAAGATTTAAATTGGGTTGCTTACCTAATGATATTTTATCTTAGCTATTATGTCACAATGAAATTAATCATACATAGATACTGTCCAAAGATAGTCATGAATTCATTATTTATTTGATTTTTTTCATAATTTGGTAACAGATTTGAAGACTCGACGGTTTGCCAAGAGCGTCTGAGTAATAAGAAGCTGACTGGATTAATGGTTGGATATGGAAACCGTGCAACCCTAAGCAGCGAACTGTAAGGGAAGGGGGGAGCTTTTCCCCATGTTATAGCTTAACAGCAGCCATCAATGAGGGGCACAAGAAAACTTGGGGAGTTTACATGTTCAAACTATATCCATTTTTGTACATAATGTAATGTAATTTTCACTTCAAGGTTTGTTGGATAGTTGGCAATAAGTCGATTTCCTTCACTACGAGCACCAGCCTTCATTTGATAGTTGGCAATAGCCCTAAGTCGATTTCCATAACGACCAGCATTGAAGTTTAAGGATGTGACTAAGGCTCTCTACCATATGCATTTTTTTTTTGGTTAATTTCTGAAGTAAAATCAAATTCATGATTCCTTGCAAGGAAAAGTGAAAGCAAGCTTTGTTGATGGGCTGTTTTGTGTGTGAATAAAAAGTGGATACCTCACACTCTGGAATTGTTTTATCATTATGAAAGTTCCTCCTGTTTGTTTTACCATTATGGGAAGTTACACTTTTTAAGCATCAGCTGTGTTATGAATGGAATGGGAAGTTACACTTTTTCTGTTTTATGGAGTGTGTAATGTTCGCTTATATGTGGCAATTTTGTTACAGAAGGGCTGTTTTTTTTGTCTGTCTCTATATTTTCTTATAAATTGATAGCATCTTTATATATTGGGATGGTAAATTCTTCAATTACAAGATAAAAAATAGAATACTGCTCTGCCTTGGAAGATCGAACTTTTATTTTTAATTTTTTATTATTTAAAGTATGGAATGGATTCGGTTTTTGGAGCTAATGGAAGGTAAATTTCCATTTCTTTTTCTAATATATTTGGGTTTTGGTTCATTAATATATTTTATAACATGAAAGAAAAGCTTCTTAATTAAATAAAAAACAAACTATTTATATATCTTATGAATAATTTTTGTTGGGATTAAAACAAACTCTACAAACATTCTCACTTTTTTTTTATAATTTTAAAGTTATTAATTTTTATTTTATATTTGTCAATATTTTAAATAATTTATTATTATTAAAAATATATTTTTAAATATATAAATAAATTCACTTTTTTAAAAACTAATTGAGTCTACTTGCTTTCTGTAAGTAGTTTTTACTTTCAAATATTTCTCCATAAATTTGAACTTTTAAATTTCAAGAATATTAAATTTACATAAAGTAACTAATTCACATTTCACATCTCAACTATATAAGAAAATATTACTTTGTTAATTTTTTTATAGGATTGATTAATTTTTTCACATATATCTTGAAAATAAACTAAGGGAAAGATAAGCACTAGTTTTTATTTTTTAGAAGGGTCCCCATTTATTTAGCTTTATTTCTAAAACTAAATAAAAAGGGGGGTTGTTGCTGGCCACAACAGGGCCATAACTCTTACTTCCTTTTACTTGCATCAATTTCCATTCAAAGATAGAGATACCATTGATACAATTTCAACATTTTCCATTTATTAATAGAAGTTTAATTTCACTATATCTCTGTGTTTTGGTTATAAATATGTATCGTTCCCTTCATAAATTCGAATCATTACAATCAAGTGAAATCTCTTAATACTCGATGACTAATTTAATCTTTAACTCTTTCCTAACTTGACCATCGTGTGGACATCGTTAACCTTAATTACATGTGAAAACCCTTAAGACAAGATGTATTTCTTAGGATTCTAAATAGGGTGCAAGTGATGATGGTGAATGTGGTACAAGGGAAATGATGTTTCAAGAGCTAGAGATTATTTTTCTTTTTCTCTTTTTATATGCTTAGTTCTTTCTTTCCTTCTTTTTAATCTGAGAATGGGGCTGGGAGAACCTGGGTTTTATAGCAAGGCAGCATGTCTCATGTGCATGATGTGACTTTAGTTGCTTCTACCTCGAGCATTTTTTTTAGCTCTTTGATTTTTATTTAGACATTCTTATACCTAATAATTTTCCTTTTTATTTTGAACCTTGCTACAATACATATGATAACTCAAGCATGGAAGGAGAAGTGATGATAATGCATGAAAATGTTGATGAAGTGATGGGGTGTGCAAAATGAGTAGGGAAAATGATGTAAAACACCTACCTTGGTTTCTAGTAGTTCAACTTGATTCATAAGGTGATACATTATCTAGAGGTAAATTATGAACAAACCATGGTACAACATGGTAAAAGACAAGAATTTAAAGTGTTATGAGCCAGTATAGAATATACCAATGATTACCATATATCACAACCCACATCCAAAAAGCAACATCATCATGTGTGAGAGGACGAACATAGAGTGCATCACAGTTTGGTATAATCTCTCTCTCCCAAACACCTGACATCACAAGGGTCAGCTAAGTATGTTAAAAACATCTCTGGCAAATGTCCATGGAAATTCCATAGATCTCATTTATGGAACTGTTGGTTCTGATACAAAACACAAGTGAATTGATTCTCTAGCTACCCCGGCAAGTCAAAGGATAACAGGAACAAAGCAATAAAGAAAAAAAAGATGACTTGGAGAACTTGGGAGTCAGACATGGACAACAATATTAGCAGGACGATACTTGGGAGTCAGACATGGACAACAATATTAGCAGGACGATAAACATCATTGATGATATTTCAAGATTTGCCAATTATATTCAACAATGCAACCAATCATTGAATCTGGTTATTGCTGAAATGGCAATTTCTTTGAAAGTTACATTTCATTCCTCACTCATCCAAATAGGGAGACTTCTAAGTCCACCAAACAGCATGTTAGCAAGACAAGACTATTGCCAAGATGTAATATCAAGGTCACTCCTTTTCTTGTCATTCTAATCTCATCAAAGACACTAACTTTCGAGGGCTCTCCAAACTGTTCAGAATAAACAATTTATTCTAGTATAATCAACAATGTATTTGGTTTAGCTCGTAATGCTAAATGTATCATTGAGGTGGATCTGAAACTCCCCAGCTTGCATGCTGGGCCAGTAATTCCATGATTACCATGGACAATCTTTTAAAGACCAAGGGGAGAAAACGAGTGCTAGGAAACTTCTCCAAGGTTTAACATATGTTGATTGCAGGATTGATGAATTTCTTGTTGTAGTTACCCTAGAGGAGATTCAAAGCACAATATTTTTAAGGATATAAAAATAACAATATTTTGTCCATATATTTAAAACAACCTAACAAACAATTTTTTTTTCCCAAACAAATAAATTCAAATACTACATGGCTCTTTGAGGCAGTTATGTCCAACAACCCCTGCCTTACAATTTTAGAATCTAAATGGTTGTCCTAACCTATTGGTTGTAGATTTTGCTTTTGCTTTGGTCCTTCTATTCCAAACTAACATCAAATTCTTCTTCAATAGCAAGTATTGATATGAGTATGCCATTATGGGTTTTTGAGTTTTCTTCTGAAAATTTCTTATAAACATCTTGGGTTCTTTCATTCATCATGAAATATATGTATAGAATGTTTTATAGCGTTTCTTGTGTTGTTTTAATTTGTCAATATTTCTTTGTATCGCAACAAGTTTCATATTTTCTATTCCTTCATTTATGGTTTAGGGTTGTTTTGGTTCTGTAATATGTTTGATATTTTCAACAGTAAGCAAAATTTTATCACAATTTTGCTTTCTATAAGCATCTGGGTACTTTGTGAATTGCAGTCTTATGGTGTTTGTGACTTCAAGAGATCTAGAATATTGCAACAATTATAGATCTTGTAATTTTATCATGCTTTATAAAAGAATTTTGATAATTGCTTAGGTTGTTGAAATAGATGCTTTAGTTAACCTGATAGAAGGTAGAAGATAGAAGAATTTAGGGTTTGATATTGCCTTGTATGCATATATCATAACATGCTCCTATGGACAATATGAAGATAACTTTTATTAGAAGACAAATAATTTTCATTTTCTTCGGTTGCAATGTCTATGGAAAGAACAATGTTGTCCCGGTGAATTGGTACCCACACTTTTTCATCTGTTACATTTGTGACATCTTTGATAGTTTTTAAAATAAATTTATTAACAATTTTACAAACATTGAACACAACTATTAAATATTAGGTTCCAAATGGTTTGATGCCATGGCTATTTATAAGAATTTTCTCCATCTCAAAGTATTACATTCCAAATTGTTTGATGTGATGGATACTTGAGCTTTCATAAGAGTAAATATTGTTACAATATGATTACAATGGGTTTCAATCTTTATGTTTACATGGTGCATATTAAAATTTGAGTCTTTCTATTTACGCGGTGCAGAGTTGAATACAAATGAGTATGGCTACTGAGTTTTTTTCCATATACACCACTATTACACTTCACCTGTCTCAACATTGGTTCAAAACTAATGTAATATGCTTTTTACAGAATAATACAAGACCAAATTGAAATCCCTAGTTGGAACAACTTTTTCTTTTAAAATAGAGAACTGGCAAAGCGAATAATACTAGAACATGAAAGCAGTATGTTTTGCATGAAAGCTCAAGCTGCACAACCATGAAGTCAATCTAAACATCCTTGGGAGATATATATTCCTGAAATAAACAAGGCAATTGGATTTAAGGACAATAACCATCCAGTTAAAAAAGCATGATCTACAAAAATATTCTTGAATCAAAATAAAACATAAATTAGTAAAAACCACGACTACTATTCATTTTTGTATGGACATTTTGAAAAAGCTACAATAGAGCAAGGGAAAAATTTTACCCTAAATATTTTTTTTCCTATTTTAGTGCCCACAGGGCATTAACTTTTGTATCACAGCCTTCTTATCCAACCATGTGAAATAGTAGGGCAGACAGTGGTTCTGGTCTTTTGTCGAATTGCAACATGGAGATGATTGGCGCTATTCATCAGAATGATCATAGCTTGCTCTTCATAAGACTAGGTTAACTAGATTATAATTTCTCATATTTATATTTACCTTCTCATCTCCAAGCCCTCATGGTCATTACCTTCTCATATCTAGGCCCTCACCGTCATTACCTTCTCATATCTAGGCCCTCACGGTCATCCCTAATTGGTATCATTGGTTTGCTACCATGATTTTTAAATATTTTTGCAATGATTTTTCATTGTTAAGCTTCCCAGGAAAACCACCTAAAATTAAGATCCTTGAAAATAGCTAATACTCAAGTAAATAATATATTTACCATCAGTTGTTTCCCCATAATTTAAGCAAGTATTTGCATAAATAATGAACACGAACAAGATGGAAATAAATATACCTATCAGAGTTACTGCCTACAATTAATTATTTTTTCTTCAATGCTTTAACATGTAGGAGTAAAAGTGTAAATGTGCAAACTTAGTAGTGGTTACTACCCACCAAAAATTTATGCAAGTCCTTATCCCTTAGTAGGAAATTAACTTTTCTACTTCATATATCAATTTGCAATTTTTCTAAAAACATAACATCCACTTAAGTGGGGACTATGGCAACACTTGTTACTATTCATTTTTTATGCAACGGCTTGCTTAAATTATGGTGGGAAGTAACTATGGCTACACAAATATCTAAAGTTCATGCATGCATATTGGAACCATATCCATAAATTACGACATAAAATATGTGTAGTTATCCACTTGACATTATATCACGCAAAGGCTACAATAGGACCTTCAAGTTATGGTCCAATCCAAGGTTTGAAAAATAGTTTTTAAAAATATTGAAAAATTTATTTATTTTTCAAAGTTAAACATTATAAGTTTTATTGGTTAGTGCTAAACAAATAATGGTTAATGGAAATAGATTGCTAGAGTGGACTAATAATGATTTTGTAACCATATTTAAATTTAATTAATAAGCACATAAAAACTTAATACTGATAATAAACTTACAATATAACAAGATTCTTAACCATGTATATTCATGGCACTTTACCATGGATATTAGTAATTTGTAAATAGACTTTGTTACAATACCATGGCTTATCAATACCACGTGCCCAAAAACCATAACTCATTTCACAACAAAATATTTAATTTTAATTTTAATTTTATAACATTTGTTTAATTAAACTTAAAATAAAAAATCAATACTTTTGAGATATATCTAAACGCTCTACCCTCACTACTACCAAAAGTATTTAGTGGATATCCCATAGAGATTAAATCAAAGTTTTAATAAAATTAAAAATGAGAACACTTTTATATATAGAGATGTGAAATTTATATAATACTAACCTAGATCAATTTTAAGTGTTTTTTTTTTAAATGTATATATGTAACTTATATATTAACTCTTTTTTTTTTGGACAAATAATCATAAAAAAAATGATTTTGATTTTGATAAGCGGAAAATGGCCGCAGTACATAGGTCATGGTTGCAGGTGCTGAAGCGGGGGCCGCGGCCAATAGGGCCGAGGGCCTAGGGCTCATCAGCAATGGATTGGTTTTGGCGGTCGAAAGCAGAGAAAGTCAACGGTTGGATCCAGAGGACAGGTGGTGGATCAAGGCTTCAGTTGAAGACACCTGGCAGGGATCAAAAGGAGCGTATTGGTACGTGGACGAATAGTTGTGGAATGTGGACGCATCTGGAGGTTTTTCGACCTCGGCATCAGAAAAACGCTTGAGACATTGTCTTCCGGTCGCCATAGTTGTCGCTCTCACCGTCTTACCCGAGGTTTCACCCTGTTACTGAAGACTGGAACGGTCCGTTAGGCGGTTTTAGCGTTTAAGCTGTTGCATTAATCATGGTTAACCCTAATGAGGCCGTCGAGCTCGACCCTGAGCCAGAAGACATACTATCGGTGTGGGGGAAGGATCTAACAACACAGAATATTGAGCAGTTCTTTGGGTCAAGCAGTCACCATGGGTTTTCGAAGCCGAGTCCAGACCTGCAAGAGTCATGGAGGAACAGGACCTCGCTCGGATTATTGGAAGAAAGTTTGGGGCTGGTAGTGCAGAGCAATCAGGAGGCTCTTGACCAATTCGAACCCCAGAAAACGAGTTCTCTGAAGGAGGGTTTCCCCCAGGCGAATGTACTCAGCTCTTTACAAGTAAGTAATACCAAATCCCTCCTTCCTGCTCGTTCTTATACTGGAGGTCTTGAAGATGTGGTTTTTGGCCATGGCCCAAAAAACTGGTCTTGGCATAGCTCGGTAGGAGGGCTAAAATCTGATCTAGGGCTAGTTAAAGAAGGAAGATCGTCGGTCGTAACCAAATCTTCTATTGCAAGGGTTTTGGTAAACCCTAGTGTGATACTTGAGTCAGCGGCGACAGGAACTGGAGAGGAATCGGGTCTAAGAGAGGAGGGCCCGGTGTGCAAAACAGATAAACAGTTAGCAGAGGTGGGCTTAGGAAAAGGAGATGACAAAGGAGCTAGAAACAGGGGTATTGTGGAAATTACTAATTCAGAGACCCCCTCAGGAAATCAGCCAGTAGAAAAGAAGGATTTTTCGCAGCAAACAGAAGCGGTAAATGGTGTTGCTGTCGCTCAAGGTAGGGGAGAGATCTCTGGCGATAGGCAGATTGGGGAGAAAAGGAAGAAACAGAAGCTTATCAAGAAAAAGGAGACAAAACCAAATCTAGTGCTGGGGATGGACGTCCAAATAGAGGAAGCTATGGAGGTGGCCGAATGCACTTTGGTAGGACGAGCGAGAGGAAAAAAATATTCAGCCCAATTTATCCAAAATTGGGCAGATCAGCAATGGCAAGCGGCCCCAGATAAATCCTTCAAAGTATCAGTTCTGGCAAAAGGATGGTTCATGATGCAATTCGAAAAGAAGGAAATGGCGGACTGGGTTATGGAAAAAAATTGGGCTTTCGGAAACCATCCCGTTCTCTTCAGGCGATGGACTCCACTGTTTGATGCGCAGCGAGAAAAGGTCGAATCATTCCCGGTATGGGTTCGAGTTCCTGGTCTGCCTCCTTTTCTTTGGGTGGATTCAGTTTTCAGATCCATTGGAAATATGCTTGGCACATATTTGGAAACGGATATGTCCTTCATTGAAACAAGGAATAAAGCCATGGCTCAGATATTGGTCAACCTTAACCCCAGAGTAGGCTTAGCAGAAAATATAAAAATTCAATATAGAGATCTCATCTTCGATCAGCCATTGGATTACGAACACCTACCATTCAGATGTCATAGATGCCATGTGTATGGACATCTAGCAAGGGACTGTCCATTGGGTTTTCGTTGCAGAAGGAAACAAAAGAAGGCCGAAGCGGAGGTGGTAACATCAGAAAAGAATATAGACTTCAGGCATGAAGCAGGCCAAGAGGAGGACGCCATGGAGGTGGATAGGAGCGAGAAGGAGAAGTCTCCGATGCAGGCGCAAAAGATCCCGCGCTCGGAAATTGAAGAAGGAACTCCTATCGGATCCGGGAACGCTGCCCCGGAAGTCACAAAAGAAGCAAATGCAGGCCCCCTTGAAGAAACGATGGGTACGCGTCTGGACTCTTGTTTTCCCTCTATGCCTCCTCCTTATGAAGTAAAAGATGCATGCCTAAATTCAAATTCTCATAGTCATTCATCTGTTGAACACTCTCGTGTTGAAAGCATTACTTCATCCATCCCCAAGATTAACCTGAACTGTGAAGAGGCTCCAAATGAAATCTGTGAAGTAAAAATCTCTCCTTCCAAACCGGCATGTCATTATAACCTGCATTCCCTTGACAAAAGACCGGCTTCTGGAGATCCAATCGGAGGTTTAGGCATGGATATACCCCTGACCTCTATGAAGAAATCTAGGGGCCGAAAGTCTTACCTGTCTAAGGCTCAGGTGAAAGAAAAATTTGACGTGGCGGATGGTAAACAACTGTCGATTCCTGGGGTGCTTAGAGTGGCGAAACCCTGTATGGATGTGTCAAAATGATTTTTCTTTCATGGAACTGCAGGGGTTTAGCCAGTAAACCCAAAAAACTGGCCCTGAAGGAGTTGGTACAGCGTTGTAACCCAGACGTACTCATGTTGCAGGAGACTTTAGGCTTGAGTTCAGAAGTTCTGTCATCTCTTTGTTCTACTCTCCCGGGGTGGCAATTTCAAGCTTTGGATTCCATTGGCCACTCGGGAGGCCTGGCTATAGGCTTCAGGGAAGGAAGACTGAAACTATTAAATATGTGGGGGATGGATCATGTGTTGGGAATGGAAGCTATGTCCCCTGATTTTGACTTCCCTCTGATGATCTTAAATATCTACGGGCCATGTCAGGAGAGAGTCTCTTTTTGGAACAATCTCCTGTCTAAATCAGTGATGAGAAGTCAAAATCTGGTGATAGGAGGAGATCTAAATTTCTCTATTGGGAATGCCGAGACTTGGGGTCCTTCTGCCAGAGAAGACCCTCTATCAGATTTCTTCTTGAATGCCCTTGCTACGCATAATCTGATAGATGTAAACCTGCTAAAACTGAAACCTTCATGGAGGAATCGCAGAATAGGTGAAGCTAGAATTGCAAAAAGATTAGACCATTTTCTTCTATGTGAAGATCTAGCTTCCAGAATTCTGGTTTTCAGACAGTGGGTAGGTGAGGGGGGAAATTCAGACCATTTTCCAGTCCTTCTTGAGTTATCCAAGCCTCCCCTTAAGCCGGCAGCACCCTTCAAATTCAATGCATCCTGGATGCAGGAGGAATCATTCAAAAAGCTTTTTAATGAAACTTGGCAACACCCGTGTAGGAATGCCATGGAGGACAAGAGCTTTCTTCTCATGGAAAATTTGAAAAGACTGAAGAAGGCCACTATAGAGTGGGCAAAGAAGAGGAAGCAGAAACAAAATGAAGACTTAATCAATATTAACTTGGAGCTTGGGGAATTGGAAAATCCTGAATCGAATGGCTATGAATCTCAGGAGTCGAAGGATAGGATCTTGTTGTTAGAAAAGTAGAGAAGTCAAATTCTTCTCGACAGAGAAGAGGAATGGAGGTTGAAAAGTAGGGCAATCTGGCTGATGGCTAGAGATGAAAATACAATTTTTTTTCACAATTATGCAAAAGGTAGGAAGATAACAAATACCATCTGGAAGTTGAAGGACGAGGAAGGTAGAGAGGCCAATACCTTTGAATCTCTCTCGCTCATGGGGAGGAACCATTTCCAAAAATTATTCTCTGATCAAGGGGAGCCAACTTTAGCAGAGGTTATCAGAACAGCCCAATGTTTTCCCCGATATGTGGAGGAGGAAGAAGCCGAGGGTTTGCAGGGAGAAGTCACAACAGAAGAAGTGGAGAGTATTATAAAATCTATGGCCAAAGACAAAAGCCCTGGGCCGGATGGGTGGCCTATTGAACTCTTCCAGCATTTCTTTGATCAGATTGGCTCAGAATTAACAGAGGTGGTTGAGGAATCCAGAAGAAAAGGTATGGTCTATGCACCTTTCAACTCAACCTTTATAGCCCTTATTCCTAAGAAAGAAGATCCAGTATCGTTTGAAGATTTCAGACCTATATCGCTGTGCAACAGCATTTATAAAATTATAGCTAAGGTGATTGTTGTCCGTTTAAAGCCAATTCTGTCTAGATGCATTTCAAACGAACAATTTGGTTTTCTGGATGGTCGCCAAATACATGAAGCCATTGGGGTGGCTCAAGAGACAATTCATAGTGTTAAACAGATGAAAAGGAAAGGAGCAGTGGTGAAAATTGATTTGTCAAAAGCTTACGACAGAATCAGCTGGACCTACCTCTGGATGTTGTTAACACATCTGGGATTTAAAGTTGACTTTATCAATTGGATTATGGGATGTATCACCAGTGTCAGTTATGCGGTCCTTATTAATGGAGCAGCCTCTCCCTTCTTCAAAGGACAAAGAGGGTTAAGACAAGGATGCCCTTTGTCCCCACTGCTCTTCCTTCTGGTAGCAGAAGGGCTGAGTCAACTAATTCTAAAAGCCAAAAGGGAAGGAACTTTAAAAGGGTTGGCGGTTGCAATCAACTTATTCATTTTGCACCTTTTCTTTGTCGATGATATTTTACTCTTCAGCAATGGGAACCAGTCTGAAATAAAGGAGATTAAGAAGATTCTTGAGCTTTTTATGAAAGCTACCGGGATGCAAGTGAATCATAGGAAATCTCAGTTCATTCTGGAAGGCTTTAACAGATAGGAGACAAGCCAAATTACCTCAGTTCTTTCTTTTGATGTTTATAAGCTCGAAGATCCTTTCAAATATCTGGGGTTTTGGCTGAAACTGGATAATTACAGGAAACAGGACTGGAATTGGTTGGTAGCGAAGATTGAAACCAGAATCTCTCATTGGAGCTTCAGGTGGCTTTCCGGAGCAGGAAGGCTAACTTTAATTAAATCGGTCCTTCTAGCAATTCCAGTTTACTGGGTTGCGTTGACCTGGTTTCCTAAAGGTATTTTGGAAAAGATAAGAAGAATCTGTAGTAGATTTCTATGGGCTGGATCAAAGGAGGATTCAGTGCTTCCTTGGGTTGCCTGGGAGAAAATGGCAAGACCGAAAGAATGGGGAGGGTGGGGTATAAAAGACCTCACTGCTTTCGGAACCTCCCTGGGGCAAAATCAGGGTGGAGAATCATCAATATGGAAAATCTCTTGACGAAAGTCGTGAAACAGAAATACATTGACCCCACCCCTCTTGAAGATTGGATAAGGAACCTAGAAAAGAAAGGAGGAAATGTGTCGGTAGTCTGGAGGGCGACTATAGATGCCTTCAAGATTATTGAACAAGGCTTGTCCTGGCAGATTAGAAATGGTGAAAATGTTCGAATTGGTAGGGATCCCTGGGTGGGGTGTAACGAAAATTTTGCTCTGCTCCCAAGCCTGATTAGGCATCTAGAGTCAAAAGGATTTCTTTTCCTTAATCGGGTAGAGAAAATTGGTCATTCATCCATATGGGGACAAGCATGGAAATCAGGAGAGGAATTGGACCTTCATCCCCATTGGTGGAACGATTGGAAGGTCTACATTCAAGAACTTTCCAGATCTAATGTAAGGTTAAAAGACAAACCGGATCAACTGGTGTGGGCTCACGCTGATCCTAGATCCTACTCCCCAAAATTTGGATACAAGTTCCTCATGACTAAGAAAGGTTGGGGAGATTCGGAATGGTGGGCAAAGTCATTATGAAAGCTAAAGTGCCCTGCTAAAGCCAAGCTTTTCTTCTGGTGTATTCTAAAAGGAAAAGTCCCTACATGGGACATTCTCCAATCCAGGTTTAGGTCAGGGCCGGGAAGATGCCCTATGTGCAAAAATGACTTTGAAACTATATCACACCTTTTTATTGGCTGCCCTATAGTTAAAAAAGTATGGGTGGAGGTTGAGAAGCTTATTCAATTACCGAAAGCTTGGGAAGGGGGAAATATCCCTGAAGCATGGCATAAATGGTGGCGCTTATATTCAAATGGGAAATTGCAGAATCTGCCTCCTATTATCTCTTGGGGTATCTAGATTGCAAGAAACAGAACCATCTTTCTAGACAAGGAAACCCCTGTTGAATCAATTGCCATTCAATGTACATCTATTTACTCAAACATACCTGATTTAGAGGAAGAAAGGATGCCTAGACAGGTTAGAGAAGAACAAATCAAGGAAGGAGTGCCATGGGCTTATTTTGATGGAGCATCTCAAAATAACAAAGCTGGAGCAGGATTAATCATCCATATAAACGAAAGACAGTCTCTAAAAGCTTCCGTGGGCTTAGGCAGTGGCTCAAATAATTTTGCAGAATTATCTGCTCTAAAGCTGCTCCTATGTTGGCTTATACACAGGAACATCTTCACAGTTCAGATTTTTGGGGATTCATTAAATGTTATCAAATGGGCAAATGATCAAAGCAGATGTCAAAATTATATCTTGTATCCTTTATTAGAAGAAATTCAGCATTTAAAATTATCTTTTAATGTTTTCTCTATTCATCACATTAACAGGGAGCACAACGATTCAGCAGACAGGCTTTCTAAAGAAGGTCTACAACAAGCTATGGGCAGTTGGAGAATAGTGGAGGAAAACAATGGAGAAATCCATCTCTCAGACCAGCCTCCTTATGTATAGATGCATGCTTCTGAAGACTTAGCAGACTGGTTTATATAGTTTCTTTTTGTATACAACTGAGAGTTTCTTTTTTGAAAATCTAGACTTGGACATCCTTTCTCAACTTGGGTTGTTTTCCTCGATAGAGGAGACCCGGGGGAAAGATGCTTGCTGCTGTTTTTTATTACCATGGATGCTAAATATATGGAAAACTGTTGATACTTTTTGATGGTGCTGAGGAAGGGAGCTGTTTTCCTCTGTAGAGGAGGCTCTTGTTATGCTCAGTATGCTCCACCTCTCTTTTGCTAAAGGAAGGCAGAATAGTCTTCATACAGATATTTATGATGATCCATCATACAGTCAAAGGAATGCTTCGGCATATGATATGTAAATTTTTATCATAATTATAAAAAGTTTGTTTTTTTCTTTAGAAAAAAAAAATATTAACTCTTTTTATAATTAATATAATAATAATAACAATTTAAATACTCAAGTCCCGCTAGCACAACCGGTTGAGGATGTGCCTTGTTAGTAAGACGACCCCAGATCAAGTCTCATCGGGTGGTGGTTGTGCTCTGTGCTAGGGGAGGGGATGTGCTAAAAAATTCGGTCAACTTAGGGCTGGTGTGGTCGAGGCTGGGTGCGATCCCTAGGTGACTTTGACAGATTAGATGCCCTAGGGTCGTGGCTCCTCAAGCCACAGGTCATGCTTGGAGGATCACAATAAACTTGAAAAAAGAAGAAGTTATAATTGAGTTAGTTTTATGATTGTTTTCATTACGCCGATAGGCTTTTTATTATGAGGTTCTTCTTATAGATATTGTAGAGGTTCGTCATCCTCTACTGTAGAGGTTTCCTCCCTATGTCCACTTCATTATTTTTTGGGCCTTATGTAGAGTTCATGAAGGTTTCCGTTTGCCACTACTAGGTTTGTTTATTCTAGGTTTTGTTATGCCCCAATGTTGAAGTGTTCATGGAAGGTTACTACCCCTCTAAGGTTTTCTAGGCACCAAGCTATGGTAAGGAGTGTTTAAGGAGGGCCATTATGGGTTCATTGTAGACGAGGGAGTTAATTTATTGGGGGTTAATTGATATTAATGATAGATTATTTGTTGAAAATATATGATTAGAACAAGGATTTATGAGAGCTTTGTGCCCCTTTGCCAATGAATTTATATTCCAATAACTTGTCATAGTGGTTGACCTCTACATTACTTAAATTTGCAACATAAGGCTTGGGTGGTGACTAGATTCCCAACCCTCGGGATTATCTTTCCAAAAAATTTATAGCAAATATTTAATCTCTAGAAAGTAAAGGAAGATTCAATGATGTTCTGCAAAGGATATCCAAGTTTTGTGAGGTCTTTTGATGGGGAATATATCTCCTTGTTGGCAAACTCTTATGATTCCATAGGTTCCCCCAAGCATTATCTCTTACTTGCCAAAGTGGGGATTCTTAATGCATCTCAAAGTCTAATATTTGACGGTAAATAGTTAGGGGATCAATTTTTCTTGTCTAGATATAATATTTGCAAGGATTCTACACTCAATTTGGTATCTTGAATGCATGGAGGTGATGTCGTTGAGTATACTACCTCATCATCTAAGCCCTTGTTTAAAAATGTGGTAAAAAGTAAAATAGCTTCTCCACCTTAGTCAGATCCTTATGTGCCTGGTGCATACATAATGGACAAGGAGGAAGAGGTTCCATTGTAGGAAGTATCTTCTCAGGAAATCAATTATTTTCTCTAGTTATAAAAAAGTAGAGGTCACGTGTAAGTTTAATGGTTTCTAGCCTTCGTCTACAAAGTTGTATAGGTATATTCATACAAACTGCACTTCCTAACATGAGACAAGTCTTTGTTTTAAATGATTTTTCATTGCAACATTTTTTGGGTTTTTAATATAATAAACAAAAAATAGAGATTTTCTTGTGTAGCCTGGCGTGCACTACTCAACCCAGTTCCCTTTGATGTGTTCATCTCTTTGTCAAAGATGAATTGGGGTTTAGGAGGGCCCTTGTTCATGGCTCTCATTCTATATTAATGGCCCTTGATCTTGTAGACCAATGGCTTATTGGTCAATTTATGGGCTTATGTACCTCTCTAATATCCTTGTGGACATGGATCAACGAGAACTGGATACATAAGGTTAAAAATAAGGTTTCAACATCATTTTGTGGATGAGGGTTTTACACCTTCATGTTTTAAGTCAAAGCAAATCGGTATCTCATCTTCGAGAATGGCCCTTACTTCATGGAGGCCCAAGGGTTATATCTATACCACTAGAATATAGACTTTAATCATGAATGTGATGTTCCGGTAGCAGTGCCAATATGGGTCAAGCTTCCCTTCTTTCTGCTACATTGTTGGAATGAGGAAACTTTTAGGAGTATAGGAAATGGCCTTGGAAAATACATCGATCGAGATTAGCCAAAAGAAGGATTGCAAGCCTATGTCAGGATCTGTGTGGAGGTGGACCTAGGAAAGGGTTTACTAGCAACAATAAATCTAAACCTACACAATCAGTCTCACGTACAAGAAGTTGATTACAATCAAATTCCATTTAAATGCAATATTTTCCATGAATATGGCCATTTTGAATGCAATAGCAAGAAGAATGCAGAAGAGCAATTAAAGCAACTTAATGAAGGAGAATAATGGAAGTAATAGAGAAGGAGAAGAGGCCTTGCAAGGACGAACAACCAAGCTCCTCCTCAAGTGACCATAGGGTAGAAAGGGAAGGGACCCATGTCTCCAAATAAGCAAGGGCCAACGCTTGGAGAGGGAACCTCTACTAGTAATTATAAGAGATCCCCATATTCAAACAATAGCTTTGATACCTTGAATCAATTGTTGAAAGAAGGGGAAATTTCAACTAGTACAAGAATAATGAAGAAGGCCCCTAAGCCTCGCTAAGCTCTCTTCTCTTGTATTGCCATGAGGGATGCCTCTCTTAGAGGAGGCCCTTGTGAGGACTTAAGGGGAGGGTTGATATTTAGAAAAGAAGAATTCCACTCCTTCAGGACCCTCAATGCCTAGGGCAGAAGGTTACCAACAAATTTTGTAAATGAAAAATCGGATGCTGACAGAGAAAAGGAAATAGATTGTTCACAAAGAAAAGCAAGGAGGAAGACAAATCAATAAATTGCAAATGAAAAAGTTGAAAAGGATAAGGAAATGGGGAATTGGTCACAACAAATGTCAAGAAAAACGACACTGGCCTCCATTCTGGAGGCAAATTGAATTGCATGGTAGATAATGAAATTCCTCTCCTATAAATGCAGGGGGCTGGGCTTCGATGAACAGATGTTTGAAGTTAAATCTCTAATAAAAAAGGAAATGTTGGGAATCTTCCTGCTATAGGAGAGGAAGTTGGGGGAATGAGAGTCCCTCCAAAAGTTGTCAACATTATGGAAGAATTCTAAGCTTAAAGTGATTGGATCACGTGGGACATTTGGGGGCTCTGTTTGATTTGGTCTACCTCTATTTTCAAGTTGATTTATTCATGTTTTATGCGTCATTGGTCAGTGGTTCACTTGCTTCATCTCCCACCAAACAAGGTGCAAAATGTTGTTAATGTATATGTGCATGTTGAATATACAAAAAATATCAATTGTTGGGAATCTCTCTTAGACCTCAAAGAGTCTTTATGGAGTTAAGATTGTCTTATGGTAGGGGATTTCAATACAACCTCCATCCTTGGGAGGAAAAAGGAGGCTCCCCTATTCAAGATCAGTTTCAAGAAATTTTAGCGGATCTTATTACTTCGTTGGATCTAATGGATATCAGGCTGATTGCCAACAAATTTATATGGAATAATTGCAGATCTAGCATGGGGCATATTGCAGTCCGCCTAGAAAGTTTTTTAGTTGTTTGTTCCTTTTCATCTCAAGAATTTCATGTCTCCTCTCAGATTATTCCCCAAGCAAGTTCATATAATCGACCAATTTCTCTTGAAGTGATGTAGACAACAGATTATGGGCCATTACCCTTATGCTTATCTCCTCTTTGGATCCAAGGGAAGGCTTTTTGGATTTGGGAAAGGCAACATGGAGCAGGTGGGAAATTGGTTCTGTAATTATCAATTAAGTAGTGGATAACAATAAATAATGAAGATAAGGGGGCAAACTAAACATGCATAAATGAAAATGGAAGAAGCCCAAATGAAAATAGGGTAGGGAGTAAGCACAAAGGAGATTTTGCAATATGAACAAGCATAATTTGAGACCTTTCATCATGTGCTCATATAGAATGGCACCTCAAGTCTTACAGCTTATGGTTGCTAGTTGGAGATCATAACACCAAGTTCTTCCATAACAAGGCTAAGGCACAGGTTTGGCAGAATAATATTAAATTTGCTAGCATGGATGGAGTGCGGATAGAGGACTTCAAGTGGATCCAAAGGGCAGTTGTTGAGCAATTCAATCATTATACTTTGCCTAACTTGTACCCAATTTGGAGATTGTCCAATATATATTAGATAATATCCCAAAATTGGTGTCTAAAGATGACAATTTAGACCTATTGTGAAGCATTATAGAAGAGAATATTTGAAAAACTGTATTTTATTTGAGCTCAGACAAAGCTCAGGGTCTAGATGGATTTTCAACAAACTTCTATCAAGCTTATTGGGATGTCATTAAGTTTGATCTCATTCGTCTAGTGGATTACATCTTCAAGCATGACTGAATGGGGGGAGGGATTAACCCATTCTTCATTGCCTTGATTCCAAAAGAACTCAATCCATCCCCCTTCACCAGGTATAGACCGATCTCTTTGTGCAATGTTTCATATAAGATAATTTCTAAAGGTTTAATACCACACATATAGCCTCTCCTTCCTAAGCTCATCTTTGAGAATCAAGGGGGACTCATTGGCTAGAGGCACATAATAGATAATATCGTTTTGTTGTTGTTGGGGATTTTCGGATTAGAACTATGTAGAATTTGTGATATGTCCAACGTTTTGGATGGTTCCTCCATCCATCATTAGGGACCAAAGAGCTTAGTGAGTAAAAGAGTATTGAAGAGCCAATTTATAAGAGAAAATAATTTAGGTATTCGTTGGATTCATGGTAAAAAATGATAAGTTAAATTAGAAATAATTATTAGGATTATTTGACCGAATTCATAATTCAAAAAAATAAAAATTAGGTACTAATTAATAATAACAAATTTAAAATATTAATAATATTTGAAAAAAGGGGAATAAAGAATTAGGAGTTAAAATATGAACTAGTTAAAAATTAAGTAAGAAAACAAATTCAGATTTTCAAATAAGCAATTTAATTAAACAAAAGGCGTTACTTGAAAATCAACATTAGTAATTAAATAATTGTAAGAATTAGCCCCATGATCAAGTTTCAAATAAAGTAAACTATTTAAATTGCAATAAGAATTAATAAATTGAAATCAGAATTAAAATATTTTATTTTCATGTAATAGTTAGAAGAAATAAATGATTAGGATTAATGATAAAATAATGAGAATGAGAGTTAAAGAAAGAGTTGAAAAAAGGATTTAAGAATTAAAGAGCTAACATAAAAAAGGGGGAATAATTAAGAATTGGTAGATTTAAATATTTGTTAAAAATTAGTATAAAATATAAACTAATAATTAGATACTAAATAAGAAATTTGTAAAGATGACCTTGAAATATTCAATAAATGATTTAACATAAATTAAAGTTGGAACATCCCTAATTAAAATAAAGGAAAATAAAGGAAGGTTTAGAAGGGGGAGGTGACCCCAAGGGAGGAGGAGAGGGTGACCAAGTGAGGCGGGGGTGGGCGGGGAGGAAGGAATCAGATGGTGGATAACTGGTTTCCCACAATCTTGTTTATGTTGGGGCGTTATATCTTGCTTGACGACAGTGCATCTGCTATATGTTTAAGTTATATTGCCTTGTAATACCTTGCAATTTAATTCCCTCATCGAGAACGGTTGTATTTGGCTTAGTTCTTTCCTCAGATGTCTCTGATTACACCTCACCCTCTTGTTTAGTTACTATTTAATCCTAGTTAATCTTTGTCCTGAGTTTATTCTCCCCTGTCATCTAGCTGCAATGCCGAGAAAATGAATGAGAAGTCATCGTGGAGGTAGGGGTCAGGCCTCGGAAGGGTGCAACCGTGCCCAACAACAAGCTCAGGAAGCTGCTAAGACCTTTCTCTTCGTTGTTCCTCCTGCCACCTATAGTGAAATTCCTCATCTTGAAGCTCGAGTTGCTGTAGAGAGACAATTTTTATCTGATTTTGAATTATTGGATGAGGTTTCACAATGGTCTCCCAACCTTGGTCATACCAGGTGAAGAAGGAAGCAATGCGTCAATATCATCTCCTCACAATAGCAACTGAAGACCCTCTTGGGATGGAACTTAAAGGATAAATAAGAAGAAAGATACAATATTATTGTTGCTTTGCAGGACATTAAACATGGCGAGTGAAATCAACGTCTTTGCATGGAAAGGTTGGAAGCCATGATTGCTCACATTGAAAATCATTTTCAGTGTGAGTTGAAACCCACAACTCCACCAGGATCTAGAGGTAAAGTCCCTGCATCAATCACTTCTTTAGACTCTTAATTGGTTGTTGTGTTGGTCAAAAGCCTTTTGTTATGCTACCTTCTAGTAGACAAATATGTTTTGAGAGTCTTTTGTATTGTGGATACTTTTCTTATATTGTAAGCGGATAATAGTTTATAGTTTGCTTCAAGGCAAAATGAAGCAGCCTACATTGAGCTATATTTGTTATAAGGTCTATTGATGATGTATCTTGACATTATGTTTTGATAAGGAAATACAAATTCAAATTCAAATTCAAAAAAAAAGTCAAAGAAATGAAATTATTTTGTATTTCAAAAAATGAACAAGATAGCTAAAAATGAGGATAGAGTGAAATGGATCATATAAAATTAGAAAGAATATCATTAAAACTAGGATTAAAGGATAAGATTAAACCCAAAAAAAAATGAAAAAAATTAAATAATATTAATATAATAAAATAATTAATTAATTAAAATGAAATAACTTTTTGGGTGGACACTTTGATTAATAAAAAAGTAATCATAATGTGAGTTAAATTAAAAATGTAATAATAGAAAAGTAATACATTAAGGAGAAATTGTTGTTTTTAATATTCTGTTTAAAAATAATAAATAATATTTACATTAAAAATAACTTTTAAAATCACAAATAAATTACTTTAATTTTATATCAACTTTTTATTACTTTAATTTTATATCAATTTTTTATAAAGAAGTTGTTGTTCTTAATATTATATTTAAAAATAATAAATAATATTTACATTAACAATAACTTTTAAAATCATAAATAAATTACTTTAATTTTATATCAACTTTCTATAAAGAGATAAAATAATTGAAACTAAAAATTGTAATTTCTTATATAAT
The DNA here is from genome assembly GCA_031772625.1 of Pinus tabuliformis. Lineage (NCBI taxonomy): Eukaryota > Viridiplantae > Streptophyta > Pinopsida > Pinales > Pinaceae > Pinus > Pinus tabuliformis. The sequence goes on along the minus strand of CM062815.1, from coordinate 146,553,641 downwards.
TGTTTTCACTTTTTACTACGAGGGAAATGTGTAAATATTTCACTATTTTTTGGGGAGTTGACATGTGACATTCAAAAATAATATTAATATTATAGTGCAATGTGAACAAGATAAGTAATTTATTCAATCGACATGTGGTGTGCATATATATTAATAACAATTTTATTTTATTTTTTGTTTATTTATTTATTTTTTAATTAGGCATAAACAAAATATTTCAATGTCCACATTAAATAAAGTAATTTTATATCAACTTTATATAGAGAAATATAAGTAATTGAAATTACAAAATTTATTATATTTTCACTTTTCATTATGAGGGAGATGTGTAATTTATTTAATTTTTAATATGGAGCTTAAAAAGTTTTAATAAAAAATGTTCAATATGGATTCCAATAAAAAAATATTCCAACAATATATATATATAGAGAGAGGGAGAGAGAGAGAGAGAGAGAGATTTCTTATTCATTGATAGGTGCTTTCTAGTTCAAGATGTGAGGGAGATTTGTACTTCATTCAATGTTTAATGTGGACAATATGAGTCATAAATAGAATATTTCAACTGTCATGTTCAATAAATTATTTCAATATAAACTATGTATATATTATTATATAAATCAAATGAAAATATAAAATTTATTGTTTTTAAAACATTTTATGAATGTGTTTCTCAATATGAAGGAGGTTTAATCCTTTCCATGCTTAGCATGGAGTTGACATATGGTCTCTCTTTCTCTCTCTCTCTCTCAGAGATGGCATGGATCCATGTTAAATACAAACCTATCAAGTGCTAAGAGAGATGAAATATCTCGAGGTGCAAACCTGTGCAAACCTTTGTTCAAGTTTTGCATTCTAAAGAAAATTGCACATCAAGAGATTCGATCCCTCTTAATGCTTAATTACGTTGATAGGCATAATTATTTTGAAATAAAAATTCTAGATTTTTAATTTAATTATCAATAATTATTAGGTGGATGGTAGGGATTTAACCTCCATGAAATATTTTAGACTATTCTTAGTAATATACAAAAATCAAAGGTTGAGATTTATCTTTAAATTAGCTATGCAATTTTTGCACTTCTAATTAAATTGATTGTGCCAAGAGGTGCTTTACAACCCAACAGAGGAGATGTGTGTAGGCGCAATGTAAGAAAGTATGTCAACATTTTTTAAATGTCGGGAAAAATATATATAGGAAAAATAAATAAATGTGGGTCCAATATAGGGCGATGTTGTAGTGATGTAAATGTTTGGAAACATTTAACATTTATATGATGACTCAATTAAAAAAGAAGAAGTTAAAAATAATATATAACCCAATATAGGACAAATGTTGTTGTATTAGTAAATGAATGTAAACATTTCAATCTTGGCTCTAATAATAAAAAGTTAAAAATAATTAAAATAATAAATTTCAATTGTTATATTGTAATTTGTTTTTATTAATAAAATTACAGACAATTTTTTAGATAAAAGAAAATCATAATATACATATCACATTAAAATATATAACATATAAATAATAGCTATAAATTAAGAACCATTTTACCATATAAATTAAAACAAGTGTTGCAATCCTATAGTCTTGTTCAGGAGCTAATAAAGTGAAATGTGAAGTGGATAAATTAATTGATTGTTGAGGCACAATGGCTTCATAAATTTTGGTGGGTAGTAACCAATTGTAAGTCTACATATTTACAGTTTTACTCCTACAAAATTTTCGAGGAAAACATAAATAATGGTGGGAAGTGACTCCTATATTTATTTACATTCTCGATTTGTTGTTGACCACTATTAGTTTAGCATTCACCAATGCAAGTTATAATGTTTAACTTTGAAAAACAAATATTTATTTTTAAAACATTTGATTGGACCATAACTTTGAAGGTCTTATTGCAGCATTTGTGCCATGTGGATAGTTGGCCTAGATTTTTTTGCCGTAATAATGGAGTTGCAATATTTTTGCCATGATTTTTAAAGATTTGTGCTATGATTTTTTATTGTTAACCTTCATAAGAACACCACCTAAAATTAAAATCCTTGAAAATAGCTCATACTCACGTAAATAACCCATTTACCATCAATTATTCCCCACTGTAATTTAAGCAAAGTATTTGTATAAAAAGTGAATAGGAATAAAAAGTGAATAAGAAGAAGATGAAATTAAATATACCTACCGGGAGTTACTTCCTACCATTATTTATGTTTTCTTCAACGCTTTAACATGTAGGAGCTAAAGTGTAAATGTGCAAACTTAGTAGTGGTTACTACCAACAAAAATTTATGCAAATCTTTATCCCTTAGTATGCAATATAGGATCAATGCTTTTCATGTTTGAACATAAATGATTTTGTTTATTTTACACAATGTTTTTAAGGATATAAAAAATAACAATATTTTGTCCATATATTTAAAACAACAAGACAAACAAAAATAGCTTTCCCAAACAAATAAATTCAACACGTATACTACATGGCTCTTTGGGGCAGTGACGTCCAACAACCCTCGCCTTACAATTTTAGAATCTAAATGGTTGTCCTAACCAATTGGTTGTAGATTTTGCTTTTGATTTTGTCATTCTATTCCAAACTAACATCAAATTCTTCATTAATAGTAAGTATTGATACGAGTATGCCATTATGGGTTTTTTATTTTTCTTCTAAAATCGTCTTATAAACATCTTGTGTTCTTTCATTCATTATGAAATATATTTATAGAGTGTTTTGTAGTGTTTCTTGTGTTGTTTTAATTTGTCAATCTTTCTGTGTATCACAACAAGTTTTCAAATTTTCTATTCCTCCATATATGGTTTAGGGTTGTTTTTGGTTACGTAACCTGTTTGGTATTTTCAACAAGAAGCAAAATTTTATCACAATTTTGCTTTCTATAAGCATCTAGGTACTTTGTGAATTGCAATCTTATGGTCCAGTGACTTCAAGAGATCTGGAATATTGCAACAACTATAGATCTTTTAATTTTATCATGCTCCGTAGAAGAATTTTGATAGTCACTTAGGTTGTTGAAATATATGTTTTAGTTAACTTGGTAGAAGGTAGAATATAGAAGAATTTAGGGTTTGATATTGTGATGCAGGAGCATTCAACTCAAAAGAATCATTGTATTTTAGTAGACATAGGGGGGTCTTGTGTTTTAAGGGAGTTAGTTTCCTAAGTGTTAAAATTAATGTAATTACTTAGGCTTTTGAGTGATTTTAATGAGAATAGGAATTAATTAAGTATTGTGATGCATATTTGTAAATGTTCTCGAATGTTGGAGAACATGAGAGACTTATGATAGTTGAAAGATTTGAGAATCAGTTGTAAATCTTAGATTAGGAGTTAGTTTCATGATTTGTGGATTAAAGAGGATCCTTATGGATAAATACGAGATTTTAGGATTTTGTTGAGAAGTTTATGGATCTAAACCAGAAATTGGTTATAGAATCATTTTGTATAAATGTAAGCCTAAAAGGCATAGAAAGGGGTTAGCTAGTTACTTAGTTAGAGGGTTTGACTGTAAGCCTATGGGCAGGTAGGAAAACAGAGGCCACTGATTAAAATATCAAGCTAGAGAGAGAAAGACTCGTATGTAAATATTTATTTATCAATACAGAGAATTCGATTCTGAATTGTGTGGTGTGTATTGATTAATGGAGTTATGAATCGTGTGTGAAAACTAGAGTTTCTGCATAGTATATGTATGCAGGTGGAGTTCGAGCAAAACACAAAGAAGAAGTGATATGAAGGATCGTATTGGATCGCTTGAATCCATTCGAAGGATCACAGTCGAGATTCAGGAGTGACTGTGTTAAGAGCATGCAGAGTTAAATCAAGAGGGAGTTGTGTTGCAGGGCAACTAAATATTGAAACCCTGAAGAAACCCAAAACCACAGAAACACTGAGAAATGGCATAAAAACGAAGTAGAGGAAGGACGAAGAAATGAGGTGATGATGTACAGGGGTCGTTGGATCTAGGAGATCAAAGAACGAGGTTGAAGGCGATGGGCGATCAAGATTAAGTCGCGCAACATAAAGTAAAAGAAATGAACGACAAAGATTAAACTTAAATGTTAGTCAAGGAAGAAAAGCGGTTTCATCAGTGAAGCTGTTTATCGGGTGAAGAAAAGTGGTAAGCTGTTTTTTGAAATTCCATGTGATTCCATCGGGTGGATAAACATCGCACAAGATCTCTATCCGATATCGTTGTTAACCATTGGATCAAGTATGCTTTGGTCAATGGTGGAGGATCACCGATTAGGTTTGTTGATCGGGTGAACCAACAACCGTCAAATTGAAAGGTAATATCAATGGCGGAGAGTTAGCGCGATAATATTTGTGGAAATCGGACCGATGAGAGTTTATACAGCGGGGTTAAATCTTCGTTGATATCTGGTGATTAAGACCATCCATGGGTTGATGGATCGGATGGTAATCGCACGGAAAAGTGCGCGCATGTTAACATTTTGAGCGGACCCGATATGGTTATGGATGCGAGTTAAAGTTATTTGAGTTTTGGAGGATGAATGGAGATCACGTTATAACTGTTTATCTGGTGGAGTGAAATCAACGGTGGAGGATTGAACCGATAAAGGTGAGCGTCTGTATATGTGTAAGGTGGTGGAAAGGTTGACTAAAGTTTAGACTTTGGGTTAGTCAAATATAATGTTTTCACATGAGATTTAAATTAATAAGCCTTAAGCCTTTATTTGTGAAGGTTTTCACCATGGATCAGGTGATTAAGGCCTGGGACCAATGACATGCAATTTTATTTGCATAATGTGGGTATTGTCGGCTTAGGCTAGCGTCATATTGCCTTGTATACATATATCATAACATGCTCCTATAGACAATATGAAGATAACTTTTATTAGAAGACAAATAATTTTCATTTTCTTGGGTTATAATGTCTATGCAAAGAGCAATGTTGTCTCGGGTGAATTGGTACCCACACTTTTTCATCTGTTACATCTGTGACATCTCTGATAGATTTTAAAATAAATTTATTAACATTTTTAACAAACATTGAACACAACTATTAAATATTAGGTTTTGAATGGTTTGATGCCATAGATATTTATAAGAATTTTCTCCATCTCAATATATTACATTCCAAATTATTTGATGTGATGGATACTTGGGCTTTCATAAGAGTAAATATTGTTACAGTATGATTACAATGGGTTTGAATCTTTATGTTTACGTGGTGTAAATTAAAATTTGAATCTTTCTATTTACACGGTGCAAAGTCGAATACAGATGAGTATGGCTACTGAGTTTTTTTCCATATACACCATTATTACACTTCACATATCTCAATGTTGGTTCAAAACTAAAGCAATATGCTTTTTACAGAATAATACAAGACCAAATTGAAATCCCTAGTTGAAACAACTTTTTCTTTTAAAATAGAGAACTACCAAGGCAAATAATACTAGAACATGAAAGCAATTTATTTTGCATGAAAGCTCAAGCTGCACAACCATGAAGTCAATCTAAGCATCCTTGGGAGATATATATTCCTGAAATAAACGAGGCAATTGGATTTAAGGACAATAACCATCCAGTTAAAAAGGCATGATCTACAAAAATATTCTTGAATCAAAATAAAACATAAATTAGTAAAAACCACGATTACTATTCATTTTGGTATGGACATTTTGAAAAAGATACAATAGAGCAAGGGAAAATTTTTACCCTAAATTTTTTTTTTTTTTTAGTGCTCACAAGGACATTAAATTTTGTCTCATGACCTTCTTATCCAATCATGTGAAACAATAGGGCATAGAGTGGTTCAGGTCGTCTGTCGAATTGCGACATGGATATGGTTGGCGCTATTGATCATAGTGATCATAACTTGCTCTTCATAAGAATGGGTTAACTAGATTATTGTTTATCATATTTATATTTACCTTCTCATCTCCAGAACTTCATGATCATTACCTTCTCATCTCCAGGCTCTCATGGTCATCCCTGATTGATATCATCCTTCTGCTGCCATGATTTTTAAATATTTGTGCAATGATTTTTCATTGTTAAGCTTCATAAGAAAACCACCTAAAATTAAGATCCTTTAAAATAGCTAATACTCATGTAAATAACATATTTACTATCAGTTGTTTCCACCATAATTTAAGAAGTATTTGCATAAATAGTGAACATGAACAAGATGGAAATAAATATACCTATCAGAGTTATTGCCCACGATTATTTATGTTTTCTTCAACACTTTAACATGTAGGGGTAAAGTGTAAATGTGCAAACTTAATAGTGGTTACTACCCACCAAAAAATTATGCAAGTCCTTATTCCTTAGTAGGAAATTAACTTTTCCACTTCATATATCAATTTGCAACTTTTCTAAAAACATAACATTCACTTAAGTGGCACGGACTATGGCAACACTTGTTACTATTCATTTTTTATGCAAGGACTTGCTTAAATTATGGTGGGAAGTAACTATGGTAAATATGATATTTATGTGAGTATGAACTATTTTGAAAGATTTCATTTTTGGATTAAAAATCACTACACAAATATCTAAAGTTCATGCATGAATCTTGGAACCATATCCATAAATTATGACATAAAATATGTGTAGTTATCCACATGACATTATATCAAGCAAAGGCTACAATAAGATCTTCAAGTTATGGTCCAATCCAACATTTGAAAGAGAGTTTTTAAAAATATTGAAAAAAATTATTTATTTTTCAAAGTTAAACATTATAAATTTTATTGGTTAGTGCTAAACTAATAATGGTTAATGGAAATGGATTGCTAGAGTGGACTAATGATGATTTTGTGTCCATATTTAAATTTAATTAATAAGCACATAAAAACTTAATACTTATAATAAGCTTACAATATAACAAGATTCTTAAACATGGATATTCATGGCACTTTACCATGAATGTTAGTAATTTGTAAATAGACTTTGTTACAATACCATGGGCCAATACCATGGCTTATCAATACCACACGCCCAAAAACCATTACTCATTTCACAATCAAAACATTTTATAAATATTTTATTAACTTAATTTTGTAACATTGGTTTAATTAAATTTAAAATAAAAAATTAATACTTTTGAGATATATCTAAACCCTCTACCCTCACTACTACTAAAAGTATTTGGTGGATATTCCATAGAGATTAAATCAAAGTTTTAATAAAATAAAAAAATGAGAACATTTTTATATATAGAGACGTGAAATTTATATAATACCAACCTAGATCAATCTTAATTATTTTTTAAATGTATATATGTAACTTATATATTCATTATTTTTATAATTAATATAATAGTAATAATTTAAATAGTCAATTCCCACTAGCACAACCGGTTGAGGATGGGCCTCGTTAGCAAGGCGGCCCAGGATCAAACCTCACGGGGGGTGGTTGTGCCATGCGCTAGGGGGAGGAGACGTGCTAAAAAATTTGGTCAACTTAGGGTTGGTGTGGTTGAGGCCGCGTGCGGTCCCTGGGTGACTTTGACGTATTAGATGCCCCAGGGTCGTGGCTCCTCAAGCCACATGTCAAGCCTGGAGGATCACAAAAAACTTGACAAAAGAAATAAAAAATTTAAATAAAGTTATAATTTAGTTAGTTTTATGATTGTTTTCATTATGCTGATAGGCGTTTTATTATTAGGTTCTTCTTACAGACACTGTAGAGATTTGTCGTCCTCTATTGTAGAGATTTCCTCCCTATGTCATGCACAAATGTCATTTATCTCCTTTCTCCACATTTTTCATCTCTGTCTTGTACACATGTCGTCTCTCTCCTTTTTCCACGTGTCGTCTTTCTCCGTTTTGTCTTGCAGCATGACATATATCTAAGATATCTCCTTTCTGCAAAATAAAAAGGTCCATGGCTTTGTTCCAACATCTCTAGGGAGAGCACTTTCGTGCATTTACAAGCCTAATCCCTATAAAAGATTATGCAGAGGTGAAGCAATGTCTTGCGGAAGGCACATAATAGAAGAAAAAGCACTTTAACCAAGTAACATAGCTCTCTAAATCTTGATAATTGTATTATGCAACGTGAAAAAATGTGTCTATTTTAATGCTAAGGAGGTTGGGTTAAATTTCATATACGTACTTTTGTTGACCTTGCGACTTATAGTTTGGTGATTGATCCTTGATCCCTATGAGATAAGTTCAAAACATGACCTGACATTTTCTCCTAAGTCTGCGATTCACAGCGATCGTCGACATTATTACGTCAATAATTGGTATAATTTTCGTTGCTGGATATTAACATTATGGCCTTGGATTGTACAAACGAACACATGCCATTATATTCTAAACGAGGTCAGAAACTGTGTCTAGTGCATTACATTTGAATCTCCATATCCATCCATACCTTATCTGTTGGAATATCGCCATACGTTCATTGCTCCACCGAAGAAAATTGTCAATTTACCACTAGATTTCTTGCTCGGAATCATGGATGTAGGGTCTAGCTTCATAAATAAAGGGAATTACTGTTAACCTCACACAAGAATTAGATGAAAATAAAAGTAAATGTAGAAGTCCTCACAAACCATAACAACCATCTTGATTATCATATGAGGAATTCCTTCGCTCGAATCCTTCCATAACCAATATTGGGGATCCAAAATAAGACAGGTTGGAGACTAACTTAATGGAATTTGAATTGCTACCAATAGTAGAAAGATCCAGCCGAGGAATGCATTCTACAACCATGCACTTAACTTTTCTAATTTCTCGTCTCAAGCTCAACATTAAAATGTAGAAGATGAAGCCCCATACCTCACCTAACCAACACTCCAAGCATGGGCCATACCTCGCCTACCTAATACTCTTTGCATGGGCATGTGTTGTCATTTGTGGAAGCAACGTTGTTTAGTGCCTTGACAGATAGTCAAATGTAAAATTCAAAAATCCACATCGTACTTCCCAGTTCTCCATCAATGCACATAAGTTGTCATTTAAGGAAGCAACATTGAGCAGATAAATATTCATGAAGCTCAAGATGTGGTGAACCTAGGCCCTATTCTATACAAATCCATCACTTGAGTCCTTGACCTAACGATATACAAATCCATCACTTGATTCCTTGACCTAACGAATTTTTATTCAGCACACCACATGTATAGGAGTTGTCATGTCATTGTATATGTGGGGACATTTTTTAAGTGGGATTATATAATGTCTTCTCTTTTATTTTTATGAATCTTCTATTATACAATTGATACCTAGGGTTTGTGGTAGTGGCGGAAATGGTAGAGCTACTAGTGTCAAGTCCAAGGATTGTTATTTAAAAACGTATGTCGAAAAAAATAAATAGACAAAGTTGGTTGCAATGAAACCAAAATTTGCAAATGGAGCACTTGTGCTCTGTCCCAAGAAACCCTGAAACCCCCATGCATAATTGATAGCTTGGGGAAAATTTTCAACAAGGAGTCTTTGGTTAGGGATTTATTGGACAAGAATTTTCCTAGCCAGTTTAGCCATATTAGGGGTTTGAAGGACACGATCACACTTCATCTTGACCCAATTCCAGGTGTTAGGGTTTAGCATGATGGTTATGAAACCAAATTTCAGTGCCCCATCACCAGCCTTGAATTCAATGGATTTTTTTTTTTTTTTTTTTTCTCAAGCAATGTGGGAATGTGCTTAGTGAAAAGGCCTTGAAGGAGTTGCAATCCACATCCTGTCTTGTTTTCCATGCTGCTTTTTATGAGTTTGAGAAGATAATCATTAGTGGAAATTAGGAGGAAGTTGCAACTCTGAGGTTGAAAATGGAGCAGGATAGGGCTAAGGTAAAGGAAAAGAAATAGAAAAAGACCAAGAACTAGGATGAATTTGCATATGGGATTCCTCTTGACAAAATTGGGTAGAAGGACAATGCGATGGGGCAATTTGTAGATAAGGTCTCTAGAATCCATGTCAAGCGGAAGAGCGAAGAAAGAAGGGATTGAAGATGGAAACGGTGAAGAAAAGGGAAAAGACGTATTGAAGAAATTCAGAGCAATAGATCATGCACCTTCCCATGCATCGAAGGAAGTATATGCTTCTATTTTCACATCCTGAAAGAAATCAGATTTCAAAGAGACTTATTCTTGCAGATCTCTTCCTCTTGGTAGTAATTGATTACAAGAACACATATTTGTGGAAGGATTTGAAGTTTGTTTTGGATTGTTGACACCTAATCTTTGGGATTAGGAAAACTTATGTAAATAACAAAAATAAAGGAAGTTAGAAGATGAAGAGACATTGGGAGATGAAACCCATTAGTCTCCATCTCCTTATATATATATATATTCTATCTTAATGCAAATACAACAATTTCAATTACTTCTAGCCTAACATGGTATCAGATCCAACACTTAAATCCCTGTTATAACTCATGCCACTCTATGTCGGCTCCGAGTCTACCAACTCCTTTGTTGCTCAAACCTATCTTTGCTAATTTATAAAGATTGTATGTTACCAAAGTAACACTACGCTGTGAGTTACAAACACTGTGATAAAATATGGTTTTTGTTGTCGTAAAGTTCAATACCCTTGGCTAAGTCGAATGTAAAAGTCAACCTCTTGCCAGGAAATACCTGAGAATGAGGATTTTAAATTGAGAAGAGCATGATTGTGGTTTTCATGGTCATGCCGACGTGAATGCTGTGTTGATTTTTTTTTTTTCCCTGAATGCTGGTCTGACCTAGACTCTTCTCTCAACACCGTCCATCAATAGAAGCATGAAAAAATATGAATATGGTGTCCAAGCATTGGTGTTTTGGTGTCAAAGAGCTAATGTCGTGAACTGGTGTGTCTTGTAGAGCACGTGGTGCATTGATTCGAGCCGCTCTAAAAATTATGGGGCATTGGTCAAACATGACTGTGCATTGGAATACCCTATTATGTTGTGTATTGAATAGTCTTTTTTTGGGCTGTGTTGGGTTGAAGTGTGGGTATTTCGTATGCAAAGGTCCATGTATATGTGTGTGTGTGTGTGTTGAGTTCCTTTTGAAGGTCATATGGTATGGATGGCATATGATACATTGAACCTTATATATGTTAACTCATACGTTGGTATCATAAATGATTCATATATGAAATGTTGAGTTTAAAAAAAGAAAAGAAAATGGTCATATAATATACAAGTTGAAGGAATCATATTTTATAAGTGGAGCTTTATATGTTCACATTAAAATATTGACTTTGTATAGTGAAGAGTGAAGTTGGTAGACAATTTTTTTAAATTAATTTTTGTAAGAAGGAAGAAAGTAAGGCTGCAATTATAGTCCCTTTTAATGATGCATTCACTAATCTCCATTGTGGGAGTAGTTCTCTTTAGCAAAGAGAACTATCATGAGTGGTCGAGGAAGATAAAACACCTTAATTTTTAATGAGTTGTGGAAAGGGGTTTGTGAAGGAGAAGGAGACAATGCACCCGAAAAGCCTACTTCAAATAAGGAGCTTGCTATTTGGGAAAAAAAATAATAACAAGGTCTATGCCTTGATTGTAGCATCAGTAAATTTAAAGTTGAGTCGTCATATTTCACCATTTTCAAATGCTTTTGAAGCCTTAAATAAGTTGAAGGAATTATATAACTAACACTCTAAACTTGAAATTGTTCAATTGATGATTAAGTTGTTTAATCTTGAGTTAAAAAATGATGACCCTCTTATCTTAGCATCAGAAATAATATCCATTATGCATGACATAAAGGCCAGCAATGTTGAAATATATGTTTCTCTCACAACCTATGTCAAGGCATTATATCTCACATACTCACATTATCTTGAGTCATTGGAAGCAAGTGGAAAACTTAAGGAGATTTCCTTTGACTCCCTTGAGAAGAAGTTTGTTGAAAGAGAGAAGAATTTTGGGAAGAAGACAACTCTTCAGTCTTCTGAAGAAGTTGTGTGCCTTGCATAGAAAGAGAAGAATCATGCACAAGATTATTCTAGGGGAAGAGGTGGCTAAAGAGGAATATTAAGGAAGAATTTTAGAGGTAGGGGGGTTGACATTTCCAAGGAGAAAGTTTTGATCTTCACTGCATACAATGCAATAGAGATGGACATGATGCTTCCACATGTAAGTTGCCTTGGGACAGAATCAAGCAGGAAGTAAATGAAGAAAAGGGTAAAACACCTGGTAAAGGGAAAGGATAAGCACTCAAGTCCGCTCATTATGTTGTGGCACATTGCAACATTGGAGTAACTGAAGACTTATTTAATGCTTCACTTGCTTCATGGAATGATGATTGGTTGCTTGATTTAGGAGAAACTTGCCACATGACTTTCAAAAGAGATTTCTTTGAAGAATTCATTGGCAAGTTGATGGAGCAGTATACTTTGCAGACAAGTCAAAACTCAAGACACCAAGGCTTGGCACCATCAGGCTCAAACTACCTAGTTTTCCATACTTTCTTCTACATGATGTTCTAAAACTCCTAGAGTTGAGGAGAAACTTGTTATTTTTGGTCCACATCCGCCAACAAGGACACTCCATTCACATATTTGATGGAAAGGTTGAGGTCATAAAAGCATCATATCACTCACTTGTCATGACTGGGATAGAAGAAGAAAGAGTTATGAAATTGCAAGGAATCTTTGCTCGTGAACTTTTCATACAGTTCTCACTATGATGAAGGTACATTTCCATCAAGTCTTTTATCACATGCTAGATTTGGACACTTGAGCTATGACAACCTTAGTTGAAGAAAAATGGTGTTACTAATTTGCCCACAATTCCTAGGAAACTTAAGCAATGTGATGCTTGTATCTTAAGAAAGCATAACAAACAATCTTTTCATGATTCTCATTCTAGAGCACATAGAAAACTTGAACTCATTCATTCTGATTTATGTGCCCCAATATCTGTTCCTTCTGCAAATGGTAATAAATATATGATGACATTTATTGATGACTACACCATAATGTGTTGGGTTTATTTATTGAAGAACAAATATGAAGCTTTTGAAACATTCAAGAACTTTCATGCATGGATTGAAAATGATGCACAATCTCATATTGGCTCTATTCGTATTGATAATGGAAAAGAATATACTTCAAATGAATTTGAAAACTATCTTCGCCAGCATGGGATCAAACATCAAACAATTGTGCCTTATAATCCCCAACAGAACAATGTAGCTGAAAGAATGAAGAGGACAATCCTAAGTATGGTACGTTTGATGATGTTTTTCGAGGATGTTAAGCTGATGTTTTGGGCTGATGCAGTTCTATGTGCTATGTATATAAAGAATAGGTTTCCATCTCATGTTATCAAAAACAAGACTCCTTATGAAATATGGTATGGTCACATTCCTTCGGTGAGGCATCTCAGGGTTTTTTGTTCCACCTATTATGCCTTGATACCCAAGGAACAGAGAAACAAAATCAGTACAAGGAGTCACAAATGTATCTTCATGGGGTACTCAAATACCTTCAAAGCATGTCGTCTCTATTATGAAGTGAATAAGAAGTTTATAATATCTAGAGACGTGATCTTTATTGAATCTTCCAAGATTGACAAAATTATTGAGCAAGATCTTGATCACTTGGATAGATTGGGACATGCAAAGAATTCTTGAGAGTTTGATAATGAGATTTTACATCTTGAAGGGTGGATCCCTATATTGGATCAATCTATGAAATCTCCCTCTGAACCATTATCTCCGTCACATGAAGCTCTAGCCACTAATGACACTTTGAGTGATGTGATTGACAAAATTGGGAGACTAAATCTTGATTCAGCCCCATCTTAGTCAAATGAAAAGCTTGGGCAGTCTCAAAAAGGCCCTCCAAAATGGCTGACAAAGACACTTGAAAGTGTTCGTTCTGATGAGGTTGGAAAGACAGGAACAAGAAGCTCAAATAGACAGAATAAAGGTGATGTAGATGATATGTTTCTTATGATTGTGAACTGAATTTGTTTACATATTTCGAATCAACTTCCTTCAAAGAAGTCGATTCTCATGATGAATGGAAATAAGCGATGCAGAAAGAATATGATGATTCAATAAAGTATGACACCTGGAAGCTGGTTGATCCTTCATTGAGAACCAAACCAATAGGTTGCAAGTGGGTCTTCAAGAAGAAGTATAAAGAAAATGGCTCAGTTGACAAGCATAAGGCCAGGTTTGTGGAAAAATGTTTTGCACATAAGGAAATGGTCGATTATGAGGAGAGTTTTTCCCCCACAACAAAATGGGTTATCATCCAGACACTCTTTGCCTTGGAAACTTAGAACGGTGAAAAGTCCATCAAATGGATGTAAAAACTACTTTCTTAAATGGAGATATGAAAGAGAATGTTTCTATGTCCCAACTAGAAGGATTTGTTGTGAAGGGTTAGGAACATAAAGTATGCAAGGTTGTAAAATCCTTGTATGGCCTCAAGCAAGCACCGCGAGCATGGTATGAGAAATTTACTGAGCATCTTCTGAAACTTAGTTTCAAAAGTTATGATCTTGACGATGCAGCTTTGTTTGTTAAGAAAGTTGGAAAAATAGTGGTATATCTTGTGGTGTATGTAGATGATCTTCTGATGACAAGGAACAATGAGAACTACATTGCATCCATAAATAAGGAATTAAGGAAAGGTTTTGAAATGACATATTTGGGTCATGTTCACTATTATCTTGGTATTGAAGTAACCCAACATATCAAGTTTATATTCCTCTCTCAGAAGAAGTACATTGGAGATCTGTTGAGCATGTTTGGCATGGCTGAGTGCAATCCTTTGACTACTCCAATGGAACAAAATTTAAAGCTCACATCCATTGAAGGAAAATAATTTGAGGATGTAATGAAGTATAAACAACTCGTAGGAATTCTCAACTACCTAACTACTAGTAGACCAAACATTTCATTTTCCGTTGGAATCCTCTCCAGGTTTATGCAAAAGCCTTGTGAGGGTCATTAGTTTGCTGCAAAAAGGGTTCTAAAGTACTTGAAGGGAACTCAAGACTTTGGACTCAAGTACACATAGGTGGGTGAATTCAACTTTATTGGATACTTTGATTCATATTTCGATGGAGATAAAGAAACTGGGGTATCTACTTCAGGTTATGTTATGAGTCTTGGATTAGGAGCTGTCTCCTGAAGATCACTCAAACAATCAATTCCAGAAGATTCCACAACTGAGGCAGAATATGTGGCAGCAACTGAAGCAACAAAGAAAATTGTGTGGATTAGGAAAATTCTAGAAGATTTGTAGGAGAAACAAGTGAATTCAACTCCTTTTTGATTGACAACACTTATGCAATAAAGTTGGCCAAGAACTTAAAGTTCCATGATCAAACGAAGCACATCAACACAAAATACCATTTGATTCAACATCATGTTGAGGCCAAAACAATCCACCTACGACATTGTTCCACAAATGAGCAGATTGCAAACATCTTCACTAAAGTGCTTGGAAATTTAGAATGATGGTTGGACTCACCAACATCCCTTCAGATTGGGGGGGGGGGGGCACGGGGGGAATGTTGACACCTAATATTTGGGATTAGTAAAACTTATGTAAATATTGTAAATAGCAAAAATAAAGGAAGTTAGAAGACGAAGAGACATTGGGAGATAAAACCCAATAGGCTCCCTCTCCTTGTATATATCCATGTTCTATCTTAATGCAAATACAACAATTTCATTTAGAGTTACTCCTGGCCTAACATGGACCATTGTCATGGATTCAAATTTATTAAGGCAAGTTGCAAAGAATTTTTATAATGTAAGTTTGATGTTCTTGTAACATGGTCAATTTAATATATACAATTTTTGATTTAATGGCTATAAACTGTTAAATGGGAATTTTTCACTTATAAATGTAATGGTATGTTTGGCTCCTTCTTATGGTTGGGTTATTTAGTAGTTTCAATAGTTCCTGGAACTTTCCTTAAAACGAGTTCTTTGTTGTTTCTGAATTCAATGACTCTCTTGTGTCTTGTCTGCCATGCTACTTTTTCTGAGTCCGAGAAGATTGTCATCAATGGAAACGAGGAGGAAGTTGAAGCCCTGAGGTTGAAAATGGAGTAGGATATGGCTAAGGTAAAGGAAAATAAATATAAAAATACCAAGACTGGGGATACGTTTTCAGATGGGATTCCTCTTGACAAAATTGGGTAGAAGGACAATTCAATGGGGTAGTCTGTAGATAAGGTGTTGGGAAGCCATGCTAAGCAGAAGGGTGAAGAAAGTAGGGACTGAAGATGGAAATGTTAAATACAAGGCCAAAGCTGCATTAAAGAAATCCAGAGCAATAAATCATATGATTTCCCATGCATCTAAGGAAGTATATTCTTCTATTTTCACATCCTCAAAGAAATCATATTTCAAAGAGACTTATTCTTGTAGAGCTCTTCCTCTTGGTAGAAGTTGATTGCAAGAACAAATATTTATGGAAGGACTTGAAGTTTGTTTTGGACCATTGTCATGGATTCGAACTCATTTTGAGGCAATTTGCAAAGTATTTTTATAATTTAAGTTTGATCTTGAGGCAAGTTGCAAAGTATTTGTATAATTTAAGTTTGATGTTCTTGTGACATAATCAATTTAATCTATACAATTTTTAATTTGATGGCTATAGACTCTTAAATGGGAATTTCGCACTTATAAATGTAATGGTATGTTCGCATCCTTCTTATGGTTGGCTTATTCAATAGTTTCAATAGTTCCTATAACTCTCCTTAAAGCGAGTTCTCCATTGTTTATGAATTTAGTGACTCTCTTCTGTCTTGTCTACGATGCTACCTTTTCTGAGTCCAAGATGATTGTCAATAGTGGAAATGAGGAGGAAGTTGCAATCCTCAAGCTAAAAATGGAGCAGGGTAGGGCTAATGTAAAGGAAAAGAAACAAAAAAAGACCAAGAATGAGGATGTGTTTGCAAATGGGATTCCTCTTGACAAAATTGGGTAGAAGGGCGATGCGATGGGGCAATATATATATAAGGTCTCTGGAATTCATGTTAAGTGGAAGGACGAAGAAAGTAGGGATTGCAGACAACAACGGTGAAGACAAGGCCAAGGCTGCATTGAAGAAATTTAGAGAAATAGATCATGCACCTGCCCATGCATTGAAGTAAGTATATGCTTCTATTTTCACGTCCTCAAAAAATCAGATTTCAAAGAAACTTATTCTTACAGAGTACTTCCTCTTCGCAAAAAATGGTTGCAAGAACAAATATTTGTGGAAGGATTTGAAGTTTGTTTTGGACCATTGTCATGGATTCAAACTCATTTTGAGGCAAGTTGCAAAGTATTTGTATAATGTAAGTTTGATTTTTGTAACATAATCAATTTAATCTATACAATTTTTTATTTGATGGCTATAGACTGTTAAATGGGAATCCTTCACTTATAAATGTAATGGTATATTTGGCTCCTTCTTATGGTTGGCTTATTCAGTGGTTTCAATAGTTCCCGGAACTTTCCTTAAAACGAGTTCTGCATTGTTTCTGAATTCGGTCTCTCTTGTGTTTCTTCAGTTGGACAAATTTAAAATTTCATTAAGGTTTCTCTTTCCTTTCAAACAAAAAAGAGAAAATTTTATTCCAAAATAGAATAAAATACACATTCTGAAGGTGCACATGACACATAACACAACAGGGAGGACACATAGTTGCCAACTAACCATACACATTTACATCTTTCCATAGAACATGCGACCACCCTAACCTTTACATATTTGGTGTGTCAACAAAGTGTTCATTGGCAATTTTATTTGTGAGGTCTTCATAATTCTTCCAATTGTCTTTTACTAATTCCGAAAAAACTTCTCTTCGAGCCATATGTTAGGAATTGACTATTTTTGTCATCATTTTCAAAAGCTATTTCTGACCAAATGGAGCTGAATTTTGGAAAACTGAAAGATGTTTTTTTCCAAGAACATGCCAAAGAACAAAAACATCTTTCAGTTTCTGCACAGTTGTCATATATTGGAAGAATTAAATGCATCTTTACTGATGATTTTTCAGGTTTTGGCATTTCCAGTTTTAGTTATTATGTTTGGATGTAGATTGTGAGGAGCTGGAGAATAATTTTTGGAAACTGAGAGAGGTTTCTCTCAAGGACACTCTCATCTACAAAAATAACTCTCTCAGTTTTGCAAAATATGTCCAGATTCAGGATATATGAGCTCGTCTTTGAACCCAATATTTCTAGAAATTCGGTGCCCTCTGCTGTGCAAACATATCAGTCAACTCTATTTTGGAAAATTTCAAAATTTGCAGCTTCTAGAAGTCATTCTAGTTGTTGGATAAGTGTTGATAAGTTAAAATCATGTAGTTTGAGTTGTTAAACAAAAATGCATTGTTTGGTTGATGTTTCCAAATTATATTAGTCTTGATATAGTAGTTTTTGCTTTTCTACATAACAAGTAAAGATGCATTGCATCTGGACCATTCTACTTTTGTGAAGTGAATTCGAATTCCTCATTGTATATAACGATGTAAAGATATGGGAAATGGGGGTTGGTTGGTCAGATTGGAGAGGAAAGAACACTGTGCATATTGTAATTTTTTCTGAGTTTTAATGAAATTGATGGATCCGAATTACCTAGTTAAATCTCTTCAGAGATTCATGTGATTCAACTCTCTTATGTGAGTGTTTCCTATTTTGTGTGTGTTATATTTCTTCCTATGATGTTTAAATGAAAAACTTGTTTCAGAATTCATCTATTTAATGGTGCTCTGTTGCAACCATTTAGACATTCCATATGTTTTTTCTGCCATAATCATTTTGAGATTCATCCATTGTTTGATGCCTTGAGATGGTTATCTACTTTCTTTATTCTTCTCACATCTACAACTATTAATTGGCATAAGGAAGTGTTTCTATCTTGCCTCTGAACAACTTTTCCCAATTCACCGAGCACCCACCATGTCATTGATCTCAATTTTTACTAACTCCATGCCCAATTGGTTTTTCTCTACCCTGCCACCACACCTATAAACTCTGCTATTTGCCAAAAATCTAGCCATTGTTCTTCATTGAAATCAATCTTTAGTGACTGAGTTGAAAGAGAGAGCCCTCTCTGGGGTTGGAAGGGATAGTTTCCAATTCCGCAAGTGGTTTGTGGTTACCTCTGGGTTTCCTTCCTACAACCAAAGGAAATTACAGAGTGCTAACACCACGCACACATATATGTACACACACACACAGATATATATATATATATATATATATATATATATATATATATATATATATATGTGTGTGTGTGTGTATCTATATCTATATCTATATATATCTATATATATATATATGTTTATTTATTTATATTATATTTTTTATTTATATTTATATTTATATTTATTTATTTATTTTTATTTTATTTTTTTGAAAAAACAAACATCCTTCATTAATTAAAAAGAGGAGGTTTACATATTTTGTTTCAATAAGATTTGAAACCAATACCATTCACTTCAAAATCAGAGGTATCCAATGACAGGGGTGGTGTAGCGGAGTCCATGAACCAAAAGATTAAAAGTTACAGAGGAAATATTTTCCATCATTTATGAGAGAAAAAGTGAATCACGAAATGAATGATTTATTATTTGTGATATTGGACAAAAAACTTCACATACATAGTTAAAGCAGTGTAATGTGGAATTGACCAATATTGGTACCATAAAATCTAATCCATATACCCCCATTTCAAAATCATCCATACCAAACAAGATGCCATTGATGAGGACAAAAACAAAGAGTGATGACAATGCTTTTAAGGTCAAAAATACCAAGATACAACTCTCGTAACAATGTAACAGGCACATCTTCTATGGGAGATGATCAAAACCTTATGATCTCTCCTAGATTTCCCAACTACACACATCTACAAAGTTTTCCAAAGCAAAGGTCAGATCACAAAGTACTCCAAAACAGAGGCCTGGAACTCCTAACATAAAGCTTATTTCATATAGGAGGAAAATGCTATCTTTTCCTTTGTTAGAGGCCAATTCAGGTCCATACAAGACCACTAAAGGCTCCATGTTTCCTCATACAAGTCCCAATTTGAAAGGGCTTTCAAGACCATCTCAATCAAAGAAGTATGTTGGTTCTTTGAAATATCTTTGTATTGAATTAGACGATTCCTCTCTAAACTGGGGTCACATAAAACCTTTTCGATAAGTATTAGATAAGTATTTGTTTAGGTACATGCCTCAACTACTATAATCTAGATTGAGGTTGTTGTCATGGTAGAGGAGATATATTTTCTCAAAATTACAAAAGGTTTCTCAGGTGGGATGAGCTTGGAAGTTGGAAGTACTAGCCTCTTATGGATTCCGGTGATATCTATTTCAATTTGATATTTCATCTAAAGTGATTTGCTTGCAATAAGAGATTTATAAACACATGGGAAAATCTCATTTTTGCATGCTGGGGCATTGTTAAGATATGGGAGGGATGGAAAGCCATAGAAGGGTATCTTATTGTTTTCCAAGTATGTTATAATAGGTTTGGCAAGGGTTAAGAGTCAATTCACAAAGAGATGTAATTACCTTTGTGTATTAAGGATTGTTACAAATTCAGGAGAAATAGTTAATTTAAAGGGATTCAGTGATTGCATGAGGTCATTTATAGATTATGAAGACATTTCTTCCGGTCATTGGTTGAAAATTGTCAAGTAGTTTGAATTTGTGTTGGATTTTACCATCAACGATCAACTACATTGTGCACCTTTTGAAACTTCCTTTATTGTCAGAATGAAAATACACTTGTACCATTGTTATGGAATGTGGACCTTTTATAGCAGGTTGTATTTTTTGGTTTCCTTTGACTCGATATTTTGTATTAGCTTTGAGGTGATGTTAATAATTGTTCCTATAATTATAAATGTTTCAATATGTAATTCCTTAGCTATTCGTGGGATTTGAGCTAAGGCAGGAATGTGCTTTTGGCTTGTTATATTAGCATTGATTTCCCTATCTCGAATTTTGGCTTCTTTGCAAATTTTAAATAGAAAACTATAAGAATTGTACATGTATTGTCATATTATGTAATACAGACTATGAAATGAAAAAGGGAACTTGTTTTCACTCTTGTTCTTGAGAAATGGTTTTCAAGGAGTGCGAAATTAATGACTTATGTTTTGATATTTCTTGAAAATGTTTTTGTGATGGGAAGTATGTTAGTACTCATAACAAGTTGCCTACTAAAACATATCAAATTTCATACTTTCTAGCTTGACAATAGCACATTTATTCGGGTGACAAATTGAATGAAATTAGTTACTGTCTTAATACAATGCCATATATTTTTCTCTTCTTCCAGTGCAAATTCCATCATGTAACTGCATAATGTTGTGCCTATTTTCTAAACATTTCTTCCAGGAAGATAGATTGAACAATGCGTTGGAATTTCTTATAAAAAATTTAGTAATGCATACCATAAATTTTTTAGATAAGGCAATATAGTATATTAATGAATTGCTAAAAAATACAATAGTTTACACAATGTTACAATGTCATATGCTTTCTGCATAAAATAAACTCAGGCATGAGAAAACATCTCCACATGTTTTGCATAATGCTAACCTATGCCTAGAGATTCAATATGTCCCCAAGTTTTATTCCAGGATTTTCATATAATGTGCCTTAGCTATCCAGAATCCCCATTGCATTCCTTCATTACCTAGAGATTGATGTATTCTTATAAACAGAGCAAAAGGAGTTTTCGAGAATCAATTACAAAAATTCCTCTTATTTGCAATTGTACAAAATGTTATAGGATACTGCATCTCTGTGTGACCTAAACACAAAAGACAAGACATGAAAGATAGATGTTAAATATGGACAACAAACAAAACATAGATAATTAGGTTCTTTACTTCGACACTCCTACTTAGTGTAATATTTGCTATATTATTGTACTCGCTACACTTCAAATAATGTCGTGAAAAAATATTTTTATGTTTTAAAATTACTTTTCTAAGGTCCCCGTTGAGGAAGAAGAAACGGAAAAGGAACACCACTCTCCCCAAGAGAACATTCAGATTCACAAGAAGCTAGAATCTGTGGAATCTAATCCACATGATCAGATGGACTCTTTGCCGGAGAAGATACCAGATACAATGGATACTAGTGGAGCCAAAAGACTCCATACTTTAGACCACTCCGATTCAGACAAGGATAATCCTCGCCCAGAGGAGGACACCTCACTCGTTCTGTTTTCATCCTTGTCGACTCAAGGGGAGTGGCGAAAGGTTGAGAAGAAAAAAGGGAGAAAAGCATAATTTTCTCCCCAATTGTACATTATTTTTCTGGTTTTTTCTTTTTGGTTTTTTCGTTGAACAACAGTCTTGACCTACTTATGGATATGCGCTTTTGCATCTACAAATTGTAATTTTGTTATTTCTAATAAAATTACAATTTTTCCTAGGGGAAAAAATTACTTTTCTAAGTGTATCCAATGCCATCATTCTTTTTATAGTAGTACAGTTGGACACTTTCTTGTCTTCTAACATTTTTTTGAAATGAAATGGTATTAAATTTTGGCATTTATTTCTTGTATTTCTTGTATTCGATAATGTTTTTTAGCTCCTGGATTATTACTTCATCTGTATATAATAGGCCCTTAGAGAGGGAGATGGTGCTCCACACAAACCATGATCTGTGATCAATGTCCCACAGATCTCTCCACAAACAAATGCCTAATATGTACACAATACCCTCAATGATTTCTTGTGTTTTTGTAGCCTGTAAAACACTAAACCATCACTTTCCAAGTATAAATTTAAAAAAAGAGAGAGGAGGAAAAGGGTAAAATGTTTTCTTATATTTTTGGGGGAAAAGGAGGATTGAAATATATTTGAAGCTACTGAAGACATGGGATTTGAAAAGACAGTGGCGAAAATCTTTTAGATTGGTTTTATCTGAATTTTCAGGAAAAGAAAGAAGAAGATCTATTCCATGAATTTGAGATAGGGTTTTGAAAAATCTTCCAAAGCTTTGTAGTTTAATATTTTCATGTTGTTTCATGCAACCCTCTACTTTACCGATTCCTTCCCATTCCCCTCACTCATGGCCTCTTGATTCCTCATGCCTTCCACATCCACATCCTTGTTTCCTGTAGCATTGATCTAGGTGGACATTGGTGTCCACCCACCTATTCCACCTGGACCTCCAGTTGATTTCATCAATTTCCTTGATTATAGCACAATTTACTATTTTTAGTCGTTTTTCGGATCCTGAACTTCCAGGGTTGTTTTTGACCCCATAAACGACGTTTTTTTGAGGTCCATAGTAGGCCCGTAGGTGAAAATATTGTAGTACTCAGAGAGATATTTCTAACAAGGTAAAATATGTGCCAAATAAAGATCATATGACCAAGTTATGACCCCGGGAAGTTGGTTGTCCAACTAACCCCAATGGGGCCTATAAACTCTTGGTGTTCCATATCCTAGGGTTAGGGTTTTGGTTGATTAGGGTTTCCCTTTAGTGTTCAATAATAAAAATGCCCTTGAGCCTCATTGTAACATAGTTCGGAGGCATGTAGCTGTCACATCTCTTCTTAGAGATAAGCTACCATCGCTTGAGATAGTTTATTTCCATTCTGCATGTCATAGTTTTCAGTACTTTGTTATTAATGAATTGAAGTTTTGTTTTCATTGTATCTCTGTGTTTCTGTCCATATATATATTTCATTTTTTCCTTCATAAATCTGGATCAGTGGTATCACAGTGGTCTGTTTTTTTTTTTTTTTTTTGTGCATGTCCCCAACGAGGTCGAGGTATAAGAAGTTAGGGCTTGAACTGGTTGAACCTATGTAAGACCAACCTCATCGACCCCGACGACCTCCCATGGAAAAAGAAAAGAAAGATGAGGCAATATGAGATCATTTCAAAATATTACTTGAAGAAGCCCTCAAGCGACAAAGGATTGCGATGATGGACACTTTTCCTAGATCCTTCGACAAATGCCCACAAACGACACATCTTCATCTAGTAGCCACTCTAGAGGCGCAATACCCTTTAAAATACAAGTCAACTTTGATATTATCATATTTGAAGGCCAAATATATGCAGATGCCATAGATAAATGGTTAAAAATGTTGGAAGGATATTTTTTGGTTCATGATTTTTCCAATAGGGAAAATATTACTTTTGCACTCTTCAAAGTCACCCCCCACATCAAGGATTGGTGGGAAACCTACTATGAGCAAAGGGATGAGAGGGAACCCTCACTGTTTTCAGCTGCACCCACTTGGAATTATTTTCGAGACGCCATTAAGGAATAATATTACCCTATTGGGAGCTATGAAGACAAGCACATACAATGGACTATGTTGCGACAACAAAGGGATCAAGATGTGCATGAGCTAGTGAATGTTTTCCATACCTTGTGCAGAAAGTTGGATATCAAATATTCTAAGAAACATCTGGTGCTCAAGTACCATGGTTGTTTGCACAAATACAGTTAGGAGGAAATGGAGTTCCTGGATATCTCCTCGATTGGTGCAACATACCGATATGCTGCTAAGATTGAGCAAAAATTCAAGCAAAAGAAGCGAAACTTTGGATATGCAAACCTAAAGCAAATCAAAGGCACCCCCAAGCCATAAAGAAAAGGGAGGAGCCAGGCCACAACCCCCCAAGACAACTCCTTGAATCCGCAAGTCAAGAATAATGGAAAGGCAAAGAAGGACACTAACGAGTGGTGTGAGTTCCATAAAACTCCCACTCTTAACACAAATGAATGTTGCACAAAGCAGACACTGGTGGTCGAGCTAAAATACTTAGAGACAGACACATGCTCTAATTCTAAGCCAGAACCTGAAAAGGGAACCAAAAAGGGGAATCAAATCATTGACACAGAACCCACTGTGACGATAGCCACTGCCAAGCTCCAAAAGGCAGAACTTGAGGATCCAGAGGAAGGGGAGTGCCTCTTCCACTCATAGATGTAGGTAAAGGGTTAGTCGGTGCAGTTTATCATTGACAGTGGGAGCCAAAAGAACTTGATATCAGCTGAGGTTGTTAAGATATTGAAGCTGCCAACAACACCACACCCACAACTCTACACCAACGGGTGGTTCCACTAAGGGTGAGATCTCTGTGTCAGCCAGTAGTGTCGCCTGCCTTATAGCATCAAACCCTTTGTAGATGAGGTATTGTGCAATGTTGCCCCTTTGGAATTCTGTGATGTTTTATTAAGTCAGACATACGTGTGGAAGCGTCATGCTATATATGAATCCAGGCCTCATTCTATTATTATTACTTTGGGTCAAAAATTGTAAGGATACTAGAGGTAGCACCACCTACCGCCTTTTCTTTTATCTCTGCTAAACATTGCAGTATTATCATTTCCTAGGCGGAGAAATTTTTCTTCCTCACGATTCATCCTCAGAGCAAGTGGAATATTGTGATCACATCTACAGCCTCCAGGCAGGGCTTCTCCCCACAAGAACAACAGATTGACAAGATCGTGGAGGAGTATAGGGACATATTCACCTCATCTACAAGGGTGCACTTACACTATTAGGTCAAACACTCCATTGATTTGACCCTAGTCACGCTGCTACCTAATGGACTGGTCTACCGATGCTTTGTTATGGAGAACGACGAAATCAAGAGGTAGATTTAGGAGTTATTTCATAAAGGGCACATCATGCCAAGTTTATCATCATGTGGGAGCCCAATCGTGTTGGTAGAAAAAAGGAAGAAATTTGGAGGCTTTGTATTGACTATCGGGAACTGAATAAGATCAATGTATGGAACAAGTATCTAATCCCACGAATTGATGACCTTCTGGATCAGCTCAAGGGGGCCAAGTATTTCAGCAAGATTGACTTAAAGTTCGGTTATCACCAGGTACTAATCGAACCATATGATGTGTGGAAGACTTCCTTCAAATCCAAGGAGGACCTTTTCGAATGGTTGGTCATGCCTTTCGGGTTGATGAGTGCCCCCACAACCTTCATGAGGCTGATGGACAAAATCTTGAGGCACTTCACCAACTCGTTCGTGGTAGTATATTTGGACTACATCCTGATCTTCAACTAGAGTTGGGAAGAGTACCTACACGATATTCAACAAGTCCTCAAAACCCTGTGATAACACAAATTGTGTGCTAATTTGGAGAAATGCACTTTTGGTATGAACTAGGTTCAATATATGGGGTACACATTGATGAGTGGGGTGTGCATGTGGACCCAACCAAGATATAAGTTATTCAGGATTGGCTAGCCCCAACCACTCTAACAGAGCTCTGTAGCTTTATGGGTCTTTCCAATTTCTATCGCAGGTTCATGTTGGGATTCTCTCATATCACTTGGCCTTTGAGTCAAGTTGCCAAGGGTAGAGCAGAAGCAAAGTTATTTTGGTTTGTATCCCAATAGAAGGCTCACATTACCAGACCTGCAATAACCATTTGAAATTGAGACAAATGCCTCCGACTATGCTATTGGTGCAGTCCTTACCCAGCATGTGCATTCAATGGTGTATCACAGTGAGACACTTCCAGATACCGTTCGAAAATATCCCACCTATGAAAAAGAGATGTATTCCATTGTGTAGGTTTTTTGACAATGGAAGAATTACATTATGGGGAAGGAAACGATCATCCTCATAGACCATCAACCCCTATAGTTCATACAAACACTGTAAGGAAAGTTGCAGAACGATCGCCATCAGAAACGGTCTACATATCTGCAATAGTTCCATTTTTACAATAAGTACAAGAAAGGTAGCACTAATAATGTTGTAAAATGCCTCACTCGAATGTCGGTTATGGCGCTGACCACTGTGCTTGAATCCTGTGGACATGAGACTTTGGGATGACTGCATCTTTACAAGAGTGATCTAAAACTCAACACCACATACTAGATGCTCCCGGAAGGAAAGAAAGTTCCAGACTTTCACCTTTAAGACACATTGTTATACCAAATGAGACACCAATGTGTTCCTTCAAGAAAGCATGCCAACATGATTTGGGAGGTGCACTACAGTCGGGTCGCTGGAAATTTTGGGGTAGAAAAATAGTGGCAGTTCTACATAAGTATTTCTGTTGGCTGAACCTTTGACAGGACGTTGGGAAGTACATCAGATACTGCATTGCCTATGCCATTGTTAAACCTACAATCAAGAAGCAGGGTCTATATACTCCTTTTCCATCTCCATGGATTACATGTCAGGCCTTCCTTCTACCAAGCATGGCAACAACTGTGTTTTCGTGGTCGTCGACAAATTCTCTAAGATGCCCATTCTGGCAACCTGCAAGAAGAGTATCATAGCAGAAGCCACTGCCAAACTCTTGTTTGAACGAGTATGGGTACACTCTGGGATCCCACAATCCATTATCTAAGATTAGGATAATAGGTTCCTAAGTACATTCTGGTCAAGCCTTTGGTCGTTGTTGGATACCAAGCTCACTAGGTCCACAACCTTCCACCCCAAACAAATGGCCAAATAGAGGTCGTCAATAGGATGATTGTGCACATCATGCGCATGTATAACTCGAAGTATCCACACACATGGGATGAAATCCTCCCCTATGTACATCACAACTACAATAGATCTCTCCACAACTCATTTGGCCACATCCCCTTTTAGGTGGGGTTGGGATTCCAACCATTATGTCCCATTGATGTTGCCATACCACTTTCAACTACTCAAGTAGATTCGACTCATGTCCAGTTCGAAGTTGACAAAGCTACCAGCTTCATTGAATGCATTTAGCACATCTGTCAGCAAGCCCATGACATATTGGACAAAGAAAATGCTAAGTACAAATAATATCGCGATCAACATTGCGTGCCACAAGTTCCAAGTGGGCGACAAAGTTTGGTTACATTTGTAGAAGGAGTGCCTCGTTGGGGCCCACCGCAAGCTTTGCCCACTCTGATATTTCCTTACACCATCACTAAGGTTGTAGGAGATAATTATTTCAAGCTCAACATTTCACCGTTCCTTGGCATGCACCCAATATTCAATGTGGACTGAATGTGGCCATACTTTCCCCCATTGTTGAGCAGCGGACACCAACAAAGCTCAACCCAAGCTATATCAAACAAGCCATGATTGATAGGATCATGGACACATAGATCAAGAACACATTCCAACAAAGGATCCAACTATATCAAGTTGTCAAAGCAGACCAACTCATTCACCAAGGCAAGTGGCTCACCAGGACGAGGTTCAACAAAAATTCCTTCACCACATGGGGGCTCTGCACGCAATGGGGACCATTGCTTCCTAAGGGTGGAGGACTGATCCATGTGGATATTGGTGGCCACCTCACTATTTTTTTCACAGTTTGTTTAGATATCGAACTTATGAAGTTGTTTTGACCCCCTAAACGACATTTTTTGGATGTTCACAACATGCTCGTAGTTGAATATTGTAGTACTCAGAGAGATCTTTCTAACAAGGTATCACTAAGAGTTTGTGGGCCATTTTAGGGTTAGTTGGACAATCAACTTCTCGGGGTTGTAACCTAGTCATATGATCTTTGTTGTTAAGGATTTCCCTTTGTTGTTCAATAACTAAAAGGCCCTTGATCCTCATTGTAACACAATTAAGAGGCATGTAGCTAGTTTATTTCCATCCTACATGTAATAGTTTTTAGTACTTTGTTATTAATGAATTGAAGTTTTGTTTTTGTTGTATCTCTATGTTTCTGTCCATATCTGTATTTCATTTTGTTCCTTCATAAATCTGGATCAAGCATTGCCTATGCGCCACTCTACATTCATCTACACTTCTATCGGCATGTCTTTGCACCTCTTGGTGCAAATGTTAGTTTTAACAACTTGAAATGTCTTATGAAGTAAGTGCTTTGACGTTTATGGATTTATACCTATCTGTATTTACCAACCATTTAATTAATATGGTTGTGTTAGTAGATATGAGATCAACATGGATCTATATTGATTTTAAAAGAATAAGGGTTAATGATCAAGACAATGACAAATGGTTTCCAACCATTTTTGTAATTAAAATTATTACAATTCTTTTCAATAACCAAAGCTTCCCCAATAATACAAGAGGAGTAATAGAATTCAAAAGTTAGAATTTTAGTTTGATCAAAGCAAATGAGATGATTACTTCTATGTGAGTGTTCAACAATGGCTAACTTGGAGATGCGATTATGTAAAGTGTCAGTTATATGTTTTTTTATACATGCTTTAAATGATTTGATAGTTTAGCCTATGTATGATTTGTCCCACGAGCATGGAATTTTATAAATTCCTTGTCCAAGCATGCAATAAGATTTATCCTTAGGTATTTTTTTTAAAGGAACGGGTAAGGGATTTTATATTAATAAAAGTTATATTAGGGGCCAAAACCCTTACACAAGTTTTCTGATACAAAATTTCTTATAATATCAGTCCTCTCAAAAATCTGGCAAGCTCTAAGGCTGTAAATCCTTCTTAAGCTAAAAACATGACCACTGTAAACTCTATAAAAGGACCCAATTATATTGTAAAATTTACATAATAACATAGGAAAATATGGCTACAACAAGCACCACCCAACAACTCAAACCTCTAACCTCAAAAACGACTTTGGCCAGCATCTTCAGACCCCCTCGAGCGACGGGTTCTTTTCCTTTCCGCAATGAAACTAACAACAAAACCACCCAAAACTTGCTGCGCATTTCCAGTCTTAGAGACCTCCAACATAGACATTCGATCAAAGTGTGAATGAACCTCCTCACACAGAATTTCCAATGATTGCTCCATATCTGCATGATGCCTTAGTAATTTTTCCTCCAAAAAGAGCTGAAAGGAACTCCTCTGCCTTTCAACCATATCCTCCAGTTTCTGAATAGATACCAAGAGAGCTTGAGCAACATACAGGAGCCTATCAAGCATCATGTTGGCATTAATGTTCTCTGAAGGAGCTGAATAATATGCCATCTTATACCAAATGCCCAACACCCAATAAAATAACACATTGAAAAGAGTTCTCCTTTCTTCTGGATGTGGATGGAATGAAGACATTTGAATAGACTGGGGAGCCGAGAGATTCAATATATAAATAGGACTGGAACCTTGCCGCGAGCCAACCTGTAACAAAAATTTTGGAGGCATCACCAAAGCCTCAACATGATAAAGAGTTGATGTCTAAGGGATATCATAGGACAACTGATTTAATTCCATTCCTCTGCACAATAAATTGGTTTACATGAACAAGAAGAATTGTTGAAGGAAGTAGACCATGTATGAGATCGATAAATATTTCCTTTGATGACCGAATTAATTAAAGAATATTTATTTCTTGGGATTCCAAATACATCTAAGGAGTGGGGAAAAATTAGGATCACTCCCAACCTATCCTGAATGTATCTTAGGAAACCAATCATCACTAAGGAATTGGGAAAATACTAAGTTTGTTATCCATTTCCAGGTTGCCTTGCCCCAAGGTGGAACCTTTTTAGCCAAACCTCAAAATCTGAGTTCAAAAGCCTGTATATATGGAAGAGATCCAATTGTTCAAACTGAGAGGCGAAGATGAGGACCGTCTAATTCAAGGGAGGAGAATTAGAGCATATCACGTTCTTGGCCTTTTTCATTTGACAAATGACTATCATTGAGTCTCCAAAAAATAATAGGCTAGAAATTTTCTTTTCAATAGTTATTTCCAAGCCTTTCCATAACGTGAGATACTCAACTTGCAGTTTTGGCTTGGTGTTTTGGTGTGATTTTGGTATATGCTTTGGTATATGTTTATATGATGTTTGGTATATGTACATATGTATATGGATGTAAATACCTCCATGACCTATATTATAAAGCTCCAATAAGCATTATGGATGTCATGTTATGATGTTGTTATGTTGGTTTTCTTTCAGCAGGGTGATCATTGTAAATACTGCATTCAGCTATGTTATAAAGCTCCATGGGCAGTATGCTTTCTTTTCAGCAGTTTTGCTAAGGTCTTGGTGTGGTCTAACACTGAGGACGGTGTTTCCCAAGGGGGAGGGTTATGTAACATCCCTAGTGAAAATTCCATGTAATAAAAGTTAGTCACTGGGCCAAAACCCCATGCATATTGCGATACAATTTTTCCATTAGGGCTAAATAATACCCCTCTCGCTCCCGCCTCCCCCATATTGCCTCTTGAAGCCCCGCTAAAAAAGAGAGAGAAGTAAGACTTTTCGTATCTCCACTTAAGGAAATCCTACTGACTAGCCTGATACAAGGAACCATATTACTAATAGGATGGAGCATGAATTTGATGGGAGGGGTGAAATCCTTACCCATGTTACTCCAATCACATTCTTCTTGATTCAAATCCTCAATTTTTTTGTCATTGAAACCAGTGATAGAAATAGCTTCAAAGAGCATGGAAGATACTTTAAAGGCGACCAACTAAGGAGACACGATCTCATTTTTAAAAATAGTTTTATTCCTGGAAATCCAAATGGACCAACACAAGAAATTAAGGAGGGATTCCCATCATTGTATCAACAAATAGGAGGCTTTTCGACACCATGGGTATTTAGATCTCCATTTTTCAAACCACGGGAGCTTCATTGAAAAAGCAATACCATACCACATGCTTTCAAATTAGGGCATAAAAAATGAGGAAAAAATGAAATAATCTATTGAGCATATAATGGGGGGTAAAGGGTTTTTATATGTTGTATATCAATATGTGTATTATAAGGCATTGTTTATAGAATACATTGGCCATGTAGAGTAAAAGAATAGGCGAGATGGATAAATAGAAGTTCAAGATTATTGTGGGTGTATCAAGAGTGGGAGGGAGAAAGAAAATGCTATGGTAATATTAGGTCCAGAGTAGCCTAATATTCAAGCCTATGGCCCTAGTATTGATATGCATTCATGGTAATGTTAAATTCTTAAATTTTTAACATTACCATGAAATGACTCAGGATGTTTGAGAGTGGTTCTAACCTCATTAGATTTCATATGGAGAAAGTAGAATTTTAGATCTCACTCAAGTTTTCAGGATTTCAGGAATGGGGGGATTGTTTCCATTGTATTTTTTCATGTACTAGGGTATCAAACTCATATTTAATCAAGAGCACCAAGCCCTCTATGTACCGTGATGTTAGTGCCATTGATTGTTAATCTCCTCTATCACGACCCTACTAAAAATGTACCCATTACTCAAACAAAATATTGACTTGACATGCTACGCTTTTTTCTATCTTATGTTAATGCTTAGAGGGTGATATTAATGACGAACATCACAAAAGAGGCAATGATTTTGATGATATGTAGGTATTTGTTGTAGTATGAATTTTTTGGATCCTAGAGGCCATCCAGAGCCTTTTTGTTAATGTATTTTCGGTTCAGAGATGGATTTCACTCGATTCTACTTTAGTTATGTGCACCCTTACATGCTATATAAATGAGAACTTGTAATTTATGGACCTCTAGTTGATGAAGATTATAATTACTAGATGAATAATGTTATATGGTTTAACCCATGTTTTTACGTTTTTTATCACTAATTCATCATTCTACATGATTTTGTTGACATATATGCATAAAAATATATATTATATAAAATTTGCTCCCGACCCGGGAGCTTTTGAAAATGTCGCTCCTCGTTCCTGCTTCCTGCTTCCACTCCCACTCCTAAGAAACCTTGCTCCAGAACAAATATGTGTCACATTACTAATACCTCTATGATCTATTTCTAATGAATGTGTTAAGTGTTTTTACCTGTTTGTTAGCTAGTGATCCTCCCAAATATGGGGCAGCAAAGAAGACAACAAATATGGAACCTTCACCCTTTCCTTCCATAAGTGATTAACAAGTTGAATGAAGGTGAAGGAGACAATGATACATAATATTTCTTGGTAGAGGTCACATTCACGCCACAAGAGACAATGAAATTCATCATACCTTGAAATGTGGAAGGTGCATCAGTAAGGCCAAAAGGCATGACCAAAAATTCATAATGACCTTCATGAGTTCTTAATGTTGTTTTTAGAATTTCTTTAGTCTTCATTCTAATTTGATGATATCTTGAACGAAGATCTAGCTTGGAGAAGTAAATTGCTCCATGTAATTCATCCAACAATTCATCAATGACAAGAATGGGAAAATTATCTTTAATAATGAGCTTTTTGTGCTTCCTATAATCTAGACACATATGCCATGATCCATCCTTCTTGTGCACCAATAATACTAGAGCAGAAAAATAACTTTGGCTAGGTTGAATTATACTGGCCTGTAGCATTTCTGCAACCATACGTTCAATTTCACTCTTTTGGGCATATCGATGTCTGTAAGGTTTGATGTTCGGAGGAATGCTTCCTGGAATCAAGTGAATAGAAAGATCATGATCACGAATAGGTGGGAGGCCTTTGGTAGTCTCAAATATATTTGAATGGTTTTCCAAGATTCTTTGGAGATCTGGAGAAATGAATGATTTAGATGTTTGAACATCTATTGAACATAATTGTGCAGTTATGCCTTGTTGTTCTCTCTTCAAAATATTTTTCATGCCATTAGAGCTAATTATCTTCCTTGGTTTCCTTGTGATTCCCCTTAATTCAATCTCCTTTCCTTCCCAAGAAAATTTCAAGAAAAGTTCTTGAAAATTAAAAACTATCGTACCTAAAGCTTGTAACCATTGGACTCCTAATACAACATCAACACCACCCATCGGAATGAAAAACATTGGACTATTCAATACATATTACCCCATGTTTAGATTGATATTATGACACTTCCATGAGAAATTTATAGTTCCTCCATTTGCAACCATCACTTGACACTTTTGTGATGGATATAGAAAGCAATTCAAATGTTTGGATATCTTACAATGAATAAAATTATGGGCACTACCAGAATCGATCATCACTATTACCCTTTTTTTCTTGATATATGCTTCTGTCTTGAGAGTTTAAGGAGTGGTAATTCTTGCCAATGCATTACAAGATATGGTCAGATTCATTTCTTCTTTCTCTGGGATTGTTTCTTGGTGTATATCCTCCTCTTTTTATGTTTCTTATTCCTTCTCTTCCTCCTCTTCACAACCTATGTAAAATAATTTCTTCTCATCACACTTATGACTGTTAGTTTATTTTCTATCATAATTGTAACAAAGCCCTTTTGCTCTTTTTTCCTCCGGTTGTTGTGGTGTCAACCTTGTAGGTTATGGGAGGCTAGGAGTAGCAACACTTCCATATTTATAGTTGTGAGTGGTAGATTTCTTTGTTGCCATAATTTTTCTTTCAACTTTTCTTGCCAGCTTGAATGTTTTCTCCAATGAATCAGGTTCCCAAAGTCGAACCTCATCTTGGATGTTATCCTTTAAAGTCCCTATGAATACATCAATCCTATGCTCTTCCGGAATATAATTTACCTTGATATTCAATATTTGGAAGTCCTCAATGTCCTCTGCCATTAAACCCTTTTATTTTAGATTAATCGATTGGCTAAAGAAGGTATTTCTCTTTGTATCCTCATAATGTGCTACCAATCTTCCGCAAAAATTGTCCAAGTGACAATTGACTTACGATAATAAAGCCATCGATACCACACAAATTGATTTTGTTCTAAATATAAAGATGCAATGCGTACCTTTTGTGTGTGCGACACATCATATAGATCAAAGAATTGCTCCATCTGTAGTATCCCTGTTATCAAATCCTTGCAATCAAACTTCCTCATGTCAATATTTGGAATGTAATGGGTCTTAAACCCAACATTGGAGTCTCTAAAATCATAATTCATATTCCTTTTGTCCTCATCATGATTTTCAAGGATTACCTTATAACCACTAGGAAGCCTTTCTTGTAGCAACTTTGGCAACCCTTCCAATTTGACATTCATTGTGTCCATGTCTACTTAAAAAACTCCCATATATGCTTTTAAACCATCCATCTTAGTTTCTAGTTCATTTTTGGTTACTCTTTGCGAGAGCGAAATTTGTTGCACTTGGCCTCGTAATTTTTATATATCATGTTGCATTTCTTCATCTTCTTCATGCATCATAGTAGAGCTTTCAGGTTGCTTACTAGGTGTATCCATTTTGTTTGTTTCGAG
The DNA here is from genome assembly GCA_031772625.1 of Pinus tabuliformis. Classification (NCBI taxonomy): domain Eukaryota; kingdom Viridiplantae; phylum Streptophyta; class Pinopsida; order Pinales; family Pinaceae; genus Pinus; species Pinus tabuliformis. Next base: position 146,518,697 of record CM062815.1, on the reverse strand, counting down.
GCATTTTGGAATCAAACAATGATATCTATGCTTCACTATTCCCTTTGAATAACTTCAAATTGATTTTTCAAACAAAAGTTATGCAATTTTTTAAAAAGATACACACCTTTTTCTTGCTTTTTAGGAGCTCGATATTGAAATTGTTGTATATCTGTAATTTCAAATCTCCAAGGTCTAAAATTTCTTCATGTGGTAGCCCTCTGAGTCTTCTTTCAAATGACAAAAGTCAGATTGATATTGGATTCTAGAAGTAAAAGTTATGCCCAATATCCCAAAATGACCTGATTATAGACTGGTTCAGTAGCGTTGACTCATACAGAATGCCACGTGTCATTGTTTCGACCTTTGACCATGAAAATGATACACGAAAAATTGTTTGAGATTGAAATCTCGAGCCTGCAAAATCCTTAACTTCTTCGGACCACATCACATAAAATATAGTGAACCAAGATCTGAAATTTTTACACAAAGTTCATGAATATTTAGGCTCCATGTGGTCAAAATTTCATCTTCTGAAGCCTTGTAAAAAAAAAAATTATAGCAAAAATTTGAAGATGACCTTTTTGCTGCAACAAAACCTTAGAATCCAAACCTTTGATACCAAATGATATGCAACCAACTCATAAAATATAATAAAATATAGATAACTGACTTGAGAAATAACCTCTTCGAGGGGGCAACCTCCTTTTTTTTTTAAGGCAACATGGTTCGCCGTCACTAAGTGGCTGCTACGTCCACGGGCAGTAATCCACATTGATCCATCAAAGGTGGCCTAATATATCAGGCCTAATCCCAAGGGCATCAAGGAGATTTGACCTCGTGACCTCCCAATAGGCAAGGTACTTAGCAATGAGGGCTTGACCAATTGATCTATCCCTTGGGACTTGGAGAAAACTCCTTTATATCACATAAATGAACAATTATTCAATGATCCAAATGAAAAGACCTCCTTTCTATATATAGGAGTCTAAGGGGTCACAATATAATCAAAGCCTACATAAAAGTAATAATGTAAAGGCACAATAATAAAAATAGTGGGCTTCTATGGGGCAAAAAAATAACAATATGGGGATTACATTAATAACAATATGGGGGCTACAATAACAATAACAATAAGGGGGGATACACTATTATTACAGGAACCTAACATGCTTGGTAGAGGGCACTGTTAGGAAACCAGCTCACAAAAATATAGAAAAGATAGATCAACACCTTAGAATTCAGCCTCTTCGAGGGGGCAACCTCCTTTACATTACAAAAATGAACAATTATTGGATGATACAAATGACTAAACCTCCCTTCTATATATAGGAGTCTAAGGGGCCACAATGTAATCAAGACAACATAACAATAATAACATAAGGGCACAAAAATAACAATAGTGGGTTTCTATGGGGCATACTAATAACAATATGGGGACAATAGGGGCACAATAATAACAATAAGAGATACAATGACAATAGTAATGGGGCAATCACTAGTATTATATGGGCCTAACATGCCCCTCTCCTTCCGAAAAGCTTTGTCCTCAACGCTTGAGTAGTTTTGGATGCTTCTGTATAAAATTCTCATCCTCCCATGTGGAATCTTCAGTGGATAAGTTCTTCCATTTGATGAGATACTCTGAATTTGATCGATTTCGTAGCTGTCAAGTTCTTGTTTCTGTGACTGCTTCTGGTTCCAATATGATTTTTCCTTCCTCGTCAAGTTCTGGAAATATTGTTTGAACTGGGAGCTTGTCACCTATAACCTTCTTTAAACATGAAACATGGAAAACTAGGTGCACTCGGGAAGCTGCAGGAAGCTCCAACTTGTATGCCATAGTACCAATCTTTTGCAACACCTTGTACGGACCATAATACTTTGGTGATAATTTATTATGCTTCTTATCTTGCTTGAGGGACATTTGTTTATATGGTTGTAGCCGTAGGAATACCCAGTCACCTACATCAAAAATTCTTTCACTATGATGTTGATCTGCCTGTTGTTTCATTCTATTCTACGCCAATGTGAGGTTATCCTTTAAGAGTTGCAGAACTTGTTGTTGATGCTCGATGTGATGTTCCATTGCTTGAACCTTAGAATTTTCTCTTAAATATGATGTGATGGATGGTGGATGATATCCATAAAGTGCCATAAATGGGGTCATTTTTGCTGCAGTATGGAAGGAAGTGTTATACCACCATTCAGCCAGAGGCAACCATTTGACCCATTATGTCTGTTTATTAGATACAAAGCAACGAAGATATCCTTCCAAAAATTTGCTTACTATCTCAGTTTTCCCATCAGATTGAGGATGATAAGATGAGCTATGAGCTAAATAAGTACCGAGACAAGAAAATAATTTTGTCCAAAAATTTCCAGTGAAAATGGGATCTCTGTCGCTTACAATAATCTTTGGATTTCCATGTAGCTTTTGAATTGTTTCCATAAATGCAGTAGAAACTATGTTGGCTTTAAATGGATGTGATAATGCACAAAAGTGTGAATACTTGGTAAGTCTGTCAACTACCACCATGATGACACTCTTTCCTTCGGACTTGGGTAAACCTGTGATAAAATCCATTGAAACGTCATCCGAATGTTGGCTTGGAATGGATAAAGGTTGTAATAGACCTGGGGTCTTAATTGTTTCAATTTTATTTTGTTGGAAAACCAAACATTCTGCCACAAACTTTTGAATATCCGATTTAAGGCCATCCCAAGAAAATTCCTTCTTAACCATGTGGTAAGTTTTTAAAAATCCTGAGTGCCCTCCTAAGGGAGAAGTGTGCAATTCCATAAGAATCTTTTGTTTGAGTTGGGAATTCTTACATAGGTATAAGCAATATTTGTACCATAATGAATCATTTTTTCAGCTAAATGTATAAGATGTACTGGGATCTTGTTGTAGCTTTCGAATGAGTGCCTACACTTCTTCGTCATTCTTCCATTCCTCCCTTGCTTCATTTATCCAATCTGGTTGGATAATAGAAATGGCGCACAACAATGTTTCCACATCCTCGTCCTTTCTTGAGAGTGCATCTGCCACAACATTTTGCTTCCCTTTTTTGTAGATGATTTCAAAGTCATAACCCAACATCTTTGTGACCCATTTTTGTTGCTCTTCAGAGGATAATCTTTGTTCTAAAAGTATTTAAGGCTATCATGATGCGTTTTTACCTTGAAGTGTCTTCCCATTAGGTAGGGTCACCATTTCTTAAGTGCATGTAGTATTGCCAACATTTCCTTCTCATAAATAGCTTTGTGTAAATACTTTCCCTTGATTGGACGACTTTCAAAAGCAGTGGGTCTTTCATTTTGCATTAAAACAACACCAATTCCATTTCCTGAAGCATCACATTCCACAATAAAGGTTTTTGTGAAGTCCGGCGTAGCTAAGACTGGTGCTTGGCACATTGCCTCTTTAAGATGTTCGAAGGCCTTTGTTGCTTCTGGAGTCCATGAAAATGCATCTTTCTTCAATAATGTTGTTAGAGGTGCTGCTATTCTCCCATAATTATTAACAAACTTGTGATAATACCTTGTCAACCCGAGAAATCCTTGCAAATTCTTTATGGATGTGGGGATTTTCCATTCCTTAATGGCTTTAATTTTGCTAGGGTCTACCTTAACACCTTCATGAGATACAACATGACCCAGATATTCCACCTATTGTACTCCAAAGAAAAATTTGGAGCTTTTTGCATATAATTGTTTCTCCTTCAATAGTTTGAGCACCCTATCAACATGTTCAACATGATCCTTCCAAGACTTTCTGTAGATTAATATATCATCAAAAAATACTAACACAAATTTTCTAAGGAAGGGTTTGAAAATGGAATTCATCAAACCTTGAAATGTAGAAGGTGCATTGGTAAGGCCAAAAGGCATGACCAAAAATTGATAATGACCCTCATGAGTTCTAAATGTTGTTTTCGGAATGTCTTCAGTCTTCAATTTGATTTGATGATATCCTGAACGAAGATCCAACTTGGTGAAGTAAATTGATCCATGCAATTCATCCAATAATTCATCAATGACAGGAATGGGAAATTTATCTTTAATAGTGAGCTTGTTGAGCTCCCTATAATCTAGACACATGCACCATGATCCATCCTTCTTGTGCACCAATACTATTGGAGCAGAGAAAGAACTTTGACTAGGTTGAATTATAACACCCTCTAGCATTTTTGCAACCATACGTTCAATTTCACTCTTTTGGGCATAGAGATATCACAAATAGGTGGGAGACCTTTGGGAGTCTCAAATACCTTGGAATTATTGTCCAAGAATTTTTGGATATCTGGAGAAATAGATGATTTCGATGTGGGAACCTCTAGCGAACATGATTGTGCAATTACACCTCGTTGTTCCTTCTTTAGAAGCTTTGTCATACTGTTAGAGCTGATTATCTTTCCCGGTTTCCCTGCAATACCCCTTAATTCAACTTCCTTTCCTTCCACACAAAATTTTATGAAAAGTTTTTGAAATTAAAAGCTATTGTACCCAAGGATTGTAGCCATTGGACTCCTAGTACAACATCAGTACCACCCTTTGGAATGGAAAGCATTGGGCTATTCAATACATATTCTCTCATGGATAGCTTGATATCATGGCACTTTCCAGAGAAATTTCTGGTTCCTCCACTTGCAACCATCACTTGACACTCTGGTGCTGGGTATAGGAAGAAATTCAATTCCTTTGCTATCTTACAATGAATAAAATTATGGGTACTTCCTGAATCAATCAACACTATTACCTTTTTCTTCTTGATATGTCCTTCTATCTTGATAGTTTAAGGAGTGGTAATTCCAGCTAATGCATTACAATATATGGTCGGATTCATTTATTCTTTATCTAGGGTTTGTTTTGGAGTATATTATCTTCTTTTGACATTTCTTGTTCCTTTTCTTCCTCCTCTTCACAATCTATGTAGAATAATTTCTTCTCAGCACACTAATGACCTTTAGTGTATTTGCTATCACAACTGTAACAAAGCCCTTTTGCTCTTTTTTCTTCCAATTGCTGTGGTGTCAACCTTGTAGGTTGTGGAAGGCTAGGGGCAATGACACTTCCATCTTTATAGTTGTGAGTGGTAGGCTTCCTCGTTGCCATAATTTTTCTTTCCATTTTTCTTGCTAACCTAAATACCTTCTCCAATGAATCAAGTTCCCAAAGGCGAACCTCATGTTGGATATTATCCTTTAAATTCCCTATGAACACATCAATCCTATGCTCCTATGGAATATCTTTTACTCTTATGTCCAATTTTTGGAAGTCCTCAATGTGATCCATCATTGGATCCTTTTGTTTGAGATTTATCAATTGGATAAAATAGGTGTTGCTTTTTGTATCCTCATAATGTACTATCATTTCTTTCGTAAAAATTCCCCAAGTGACAATTTGCTTATGAGAGCAAAGCCATCGATACCATAAAAACTGATTTGGTTCCAAATATAAATTTGCAATATGTACATTTTGTGTTTTGCACATTATGGAGATCGAAAAATTGCTCCATCTGTAGTATCCATATTCTAGGTTCCTTGCCATCAAACTTCCTCATGTCGATTTTTGGAACATGGTGGGTCTTCAATCCAACATTAGAGTCTATAAAATCATGATTAACATTTCGTTTGTTCTCATCATGTGTTTCCTTTACTACCTTTTCACCATTAGTGACCATTTCTTGTAGCAACTTATTCAAATTTATCTTCAATTCTTCCATCTTATCGTCCATGCCATTCATCTTAGTGTCTATGCCATTCATCTTGGCTTCTAAGCCTTTCTTTAAACCATCCATCTTAGCTTCCATGCCATCCATCTTAACTTTAATTCCATTCATATTAGCTTCCACGTCATTCATTTTGGCTTCATTTACCTTTAGTGAGAGTGAAATTTGTTGTACTTGGTCTTGTAATTTTGATATATCATGTTGCATTTCTTCCTCCTCTTCACGAGTCATGCTAGAGCTTTCAGGTTGCTTACTAGGTGTTTCCATTTTGTTTCTTCGGGGCATTAATTAATGCTAATAATTCTTCACTATTCCCTTTGAATTCCTTCAAACTAATTTTTCAAACCAATCTTATGCTAAATTAAAAAAAACTACACACCTTTTTTTCACTTTCTAAGAGCTCGATATTGAATCTGTTGTATCTCTGTAATTGCGAATCTCAAATATCTGAAATATTGTCCTACGGTAGCCCTTTGAGTCCTCTTTCTAACCCCGCAAGTCTGATCAAGATTGGATTCTCCAAGGAATAGTTATGCCAAATCTCCCACGGTGGCCTGATTATAGAATAGTTCAGTAGAGCAAACTTGTATGATGTGCCACGTGTCACCATTTCGAACTTAGTACCTGAAACTAATTCACAGAAAACTACAGGCCATCCTCTTTCTGAAACTTCTTACGAAATTTCAATTTGATGCTCAAAACAAAAGTTATGACAATTTTCCCCAGGTCTCCTGTTTGGAATGTAATTCAGGAGTCTGCAAAAACCCCAACTTCCTCAGATCATATCTCCGCAAATATAGAGAGACAAGCTCTGAAATTCGGATCTGAAGTTCAGAACGAATTCATCCGAAATGGGTTTTTTTTGTTTTGTTTCTGAAACGTCGCAGAAAGAAAGTTATAGCAAAAATTCCACGATGATCTATTTGGAGAAACGAAACCCTAGAATCCAAAGCTTTGATACCAAATGTTAGGAAACCAGCTCACAAAAAGATAGAAAATATAGATCAACGCCTTAGAATTCAGCCTCTTCGAGGGGGAAACCTCCTTTACATTACACAAATGAACAATTCTTGGATGATACAAATGACTGAACCTCCCTTCTATATATAGGAGTCTAAGGGATCACAATGTAATCAAGCCGACATAACAGTAATAACATAAGGGCACAAAAATAACAATAGTGCGTTTCTATGGGGCATACTAATAACAATATGGGGACAATAGGGGCACAATAATAACAATAAGGGATACAATGACAATAGTAATGGGGGAATCACTAGTATTATAGGGGCTTAACAGGCACATGCATGCCATAAGAGACAATGAAATAGATTATTGTTTGGAAGAGGGTTCATGCATGTTGAGGGAACGCTTGTCACACCTTTAGTTAATTCCAATTTAGATGTTGTTTCAAATTTAATAATTTTAGTTTTGGATAGAGTTTTTATATTATCATAGCTTTGCTTTTGTTATTTTTAGCATGTATGGTCTATTCTTACTAGAAGGGCGCATATCCCTAATCAATTAGAATACTTATGCATGAGAAATTCCCATCTTAGGTAGAGGACATAGATCTCAAGGAAGGGATGCATGCTTGCATGCTCCAATTCATCTTTTGATGGAGACACACTTACTTGGCACTCTTACCATGCAACTATGGTGCACTAGGTGATTAGGTTAGGGATACAATTTTTCAAAGTCCATCCAGATAAGCTTCTGCATGTGTCCATATTCATTGTACTTTATCTCCTCTTCCTCTTCTATAAGCGAGATGAAAGGTGCACCATTATGCTGTTTATCGAGGTTTTGTTTTGAGCTATTTTAGTGTATCTATTTCAGTATTCAATAGAATATATATGCAAATGAGAATTCAGATTTCTGTATTCGCCATTCAAATTTTCCACAATATGTATTTGTAAATCAACAAACTTATATCTGCCTCTTTTTTTATTGAGACTTTCAAGTTTTCAACTACCTAGTATTTATGTCATTCTTTTTAAGTGCAGAATCTTCTTACCATCGTTAATGAAAATAAAGGGATATAAATATAAAGGGGTATAAAAAATGTTAATGAAAAATTGGACACCTATAGTAAAAATAGGGGCTTTTAAATTGGGAAGGTGTATTGGTTTCATATTGGTAGGGGTTAAATAAAATGATTTTTTAGAGGTATTTTCCAATATGTAGTCAAATTAATGGTATTCTTTAGTATACCATGAACACACGTGCTAAGTTAGAGGTTCATTGAGTGAAGCCCCCGTGTTTCAAACATATCCACCCATGATCCAGGAATTGAGGCAATAAGAGACATTGGAGTGAATGTTAACTGCTAGGTCTCCAGAGAGAAAGGACAAAGACAAAATATATCAGAAATAATTTTGTCCTCTAATTATAGATCGATATCTCTTGAAGAACTCATTCCAACACTGAAAAGGATATACTCTCTTTGATGACTTTCTACAAACACTTGAAAAATAGTGTTTGTTCAAACAATTTGCAGACCAACAATAACACTTTAGCAATGATAGTAAAATTGGGAGACAAAAGATAACTCTATAAGTTGTAGAAGAAAGTTACAATGCACATTGCATCTAAGGAACTTGGTATAGCTCCAACAATGCCATCTCCATATTAATAATAAGTTCATTAAGATGAATTTCAGAGGCACAACCTTCAACATAGTTCCTCGACAATACAACGATCTTCCCAATCATGATCTGGCACTTGAATTTACTGATAAGGAATTTGACTTGTGTATCAGATAGTTAGGGATCATTCTCGTCATGTAGGAGAGGTTGATCTTGATCCAATCATGGCACTGAAATCTTCAACAAACACACCAAAATTTGTTAACTTGTTGTTCTTAAATAAACCAATGTCCACCAATAACAACTTGAGTCCCCGCAGACGTAATCTTTGGAACCTAAAGAAACAACTTTTAATTACCTACAAAAATTATTCTCTAGAAAATAGATTAAGAATTTTAACCCACAAAATTGGCTCCTTTATTCTCTAGGAATAATACGACAATATGAAAATTTTGATTTTAACCCACAACTCGAAAAAAACATGCTATGATACCACTATCCCAAACAAAGTATTTAACTAATTTTTGTTATTTAGCTCAACCAAAATTCTTCATACAAAAACTTCATCCGTTTAATAGAAAATTGCCAGTAAAATGTAACAAGTAAAATATGACAACTCAAATAACACAATTAATGGAAACAAGCTCAGCTTTATTTTCTTAACTGGAATAGGATTTACAAATTGAGTAACTGAGACAAATAACTGGCCTTAAAAATAATCTGCTCCTATGCTAACCCGAGCCTCTAAAACTGACTGGAAATTCAATAAGTGCACCTGTGAATTTTGAATGAATTCACAATGGGATGAGACAGGGTTTTCGTCCACCCTCATCGAATCACCCAAGTGTTTTCGTCCTTGTGCTACATGAATTCTAAGAACCAAGTTCTCAAAACCTCTCACAAAGACAATACACAAATCCAAGATGTACCAAATGATTTGCTTCCCCTCCTTTTATAGATCTAATGGATCCCTCTCCATCCTTCTAGAAGCATTTGATTTTGTTATTTTATCATTATTCTAGAAGATTCTCCGCTTTACTTTATCTAAAGGGGATCTTGGTTGGGAGTGTTACATTTTCATGGTTAATCAATTAATCCACATGGCCAGAAGAGTCTGTAATCACAAGAATACTGAGAGTGGTCCTTCAACTCAAGACCCTATGAAACCTTCCAATCCCAATGCCCTCATTCACATCAGAAAGCCATTGTTTGGTGCTATGTTATGTCCTCCCAAAGGCACACTTTGAAAGTTGGTACATAATCCCAAATGCGAGGCCACTCACAATTACAATATTATTTATGATTTGGTCTAATCACAAGTTGTCGTGTCCACTCTTAAAGTTTTACAAAGTTGACCCTCGCAACATAAAGCACCTCTAACTACCATTGGAAGGGTAGATCCCTCTTACGCAAATCTCATCATTTTGACCCAACATCAGGGAAACCTTGTCTTCCACATCACCTTTCCTTTTAGATAATGGTACAACTCTTTGGAAAACATTTTGATCAAGTAGTCTTGGATGAAGGGGCTTTTACATGCATCATGTCATCAAAGTGTTGGAAAGCTCTTGGATCACCTACCACCAACATTTCCATTAAAAGCTTTTAATGGGTATACCTTGTAATATTAATGAGTATTTCCTTCTTTTCTTATCGTTCTCGAGGGTAAAATAATTTGAATTGAAGTCGTGGTCATCGATGCCTTGTTGGATTACAATTTGTTGCTTGGGAAAAGCCAGTTTTATGCCATGATGACTATTGTTTTCTCAATATTTAGGGTTGTTAGGTTCCCGCATCAAGGGAAGATTATTGAAATTGGCCAACATAAATACTGCAATCTTGACTTGTGCTTCCGCGATGGTGTGTAAATTCCTTTTATAAGAAATTCCCCTCATCATTTTGAAAGTATTGGAGCGAGAGTGTTCAAATACTCCTTGTTAATGGGGACTTCCCCTTTCCTCCACTTTATCCATCACAGTCTGCCACCACTATCAACACGATATCGCAAATCACTAGTGGATATACAGGACCTCATGATTCTCTAGTGGTCCCTTCTTTATCTAACATACACATGTACCATGATTGAATTCCATTGATACCTACCAAAATTTCTTGTTAAGTTATCCAAGCGATAACTAATGACCTGAATCATGTCTCTAATAAGATGTGGAGCTTGATTCTTGATCCTTGCCCACCTAGGTTGTTGATCACTCAAGTTCCCATGACCTCCTTGATACCACGATGCCATCATATGAATCCATCTTAGAGGCCATGTTAATCTATGATTGGCCTTGAGATGAATCACATCATTGTTCATCTTTTCTCCCTTGTTCTGACCAATTTAATGACAACTTCAAACACCTAGTTTCTATGTCAAATTTTTGCAAGATCCTATCTTGACACATGATGTGTTCTTTGAAGGGATCTTGGCTAACATCTCTCAAACTATCCTTGTTGACATTTTAGTGAGCCATGGGGACATGGAAAATGTATTGATTGATGCAGATTGCACTCCTAACAAGATTGATACTTACATTGCCCTCTTCAAAGAATTTCATGACATTTTTGCTTGGTTATATAAGACATGATGTTGAATGGGAATATTATTTGTAATAAAGAATGGTACAAGATACATAAGATTCCTTAAAGCACCTTCTGCAACTATCATGATTATTTAAAACAAGGAATTATCAAATCCATTCATGGTGACACCAACACATGCACATAATATGGTGGCCATAGAAATATTGCACATAATTCTAATGGATAGTTTAGATTTTTCACCAAACCGAACATTTAAATTTAAAGAAGATGAAACATTTTCTTCTTTAAGATTGTTACCTTAAACTTACACACAATGTTCTTTTTAAAGAGACCAACGAGGCTTTTCAAGAGCTCAATTACCCATCAATATCACAACCAACAATGAGCAATATATAGAATACTAAATTTCAAGATGTGGCATTCTCAAGAGAAAACCATATTTAATAAATGTAATGAATGTATCAACAACATGACAGAGTCAAAAACTAGAAAAGAGTTGGAAGAAATGGGATGAGTTAGATTGAACAAGCATTATAAGACCATTATGTGTGGAATATATCACTATTATGCCCATAGAATTATGTTGGAGTTGTTCTAAAAGGAGTATTTGAGCATTATCCATGATAAAATGAACAAAACAAAGACTTCAATTTCATGGCTACGCGTCAAATCAAAATCTATTGTAGGAATAAATTTGCTTTTGTCATTAATAGGTATGCTAACTCATGGGCATAATATAGGAGGTTTTGATCATTTCTCTATATCGTTTGTGCACACGGGATAAAAAATTACCATTACATCTCTTGCAAAGCACATGAGGTACCGTGAAGATCCACACCTTGATACATATGATGATCTTCCTTATGAGAGTGGAAGTTTAAGAAACCCACTTTTAGATCCATTACTTGACTTCTCTATTTGCTTAAAATGTAGAGTATGCAAGGATGATTTTCTATCCAATGGAAAATAAGAAAATCAAGATTTTTATTTTAAACCTCTTCCACACATTTAATGTTATAATTGGATAATGTAGCAAGTGATAATAAGAACTATTACCTTTACATGTTTCTATGAATTTTAATTGGACTTGTTGTCTTCATCATTACTGAGGTTGGGTTCTTGCTTATGGGATGCACACATGAATACATAGATGGAATCCATGGAAGACTACCTTCCAACTTGAAAAGTAAGGACATATATTATTTATTTCAAATTCTAGATTCAAAACACATAATTGAAGATAAATGAGTATTCTCATTTATAATGATTAAAAAGGTGGATGACTTTAGAATTTTCCCTAATCAATATATGAAGCAAGGAAAACGCACTTGGTAGACATCTCAATGTCCAATACTTCTGTAACAACCCTTGGTTGATTTTCCATGTAACTAAAATAAGACCAAGGTCATGGGACACATTCCAAGCCAAATGTTGGGCAAAACAATTTAGTGGGCATCACTTGTGATTAATTTATGGTTATGGAAATTGACAAAGGAAAAGAGGCAATAATTGGCATTTATTTATGAAAATAAATGAAAATAGTATAAAATGAAGGTGAAGAGACACAAATTTTCATGCAAGGGAAATTGGAGTAAAAATGAAGGAAAATGAAGAAAATAGAGACATTAATGATAAAAAGACTTTAGAGAATCAATTCACAACTTTTGTCAGTTCAATTTTGGAGATCTTCTTTCATTCTCTCACACTCTTGCACACTTGAGCATTCTTGGAGCATTCTAGCATTCACTCAGATTGGTGAAAGAAAGCAAAGGAAAGCGCAAGGAAACTGTTGGATATTTTTGCAAGTAATAGGTTGCATGTGTGATTTCCTTGCTGATTTTTGGAATATGCACATGATTCTCTCGTTATGTGTTGTCATTAGCATGGAGATTTTCCTGGATTGACAGTGGTTTCAACACTTCCCCTCCATTTCCTAGATAACCATGGTGTTGTGGGTTTCCCAAACGCTTTTATGATTGGTGCTTAGGTTCCCTATGGATGTGGGTTGGAACAAATGCTCTGGAATCCATGAAACAACTTGGGTTGAGTTACTAGTTCCTGGAGCAGTAAGTTGGGACAAACGCTCTGGAACCCTTGGTGGGTTGAGCTACTAATTATTAAAACCACAGTTGGAACAAACACTCTGGAGCCCTGGAAGGAGGTGGGTTGAGTTACTAGTTCCTAGAGCCCTAGACATCTTGGGTAGAAACTGATCTGGTTGATGTTAGTAATTTCTAGACCGTAGAGGTAGAATCATTGTGGTTGAGGATTGAGGTGGTTTGGCCTTTGGAAGCCCTAGTTGGTTTTGTTTTGGTTAAATCCATGAGATCCCACATTCATGCTTGGAGTATGGTGCGAGGGTGATTGGATGAAAGAGATATTTGGTTCAACCCAATCTATGGTCGAGTGGTATGTGGAAGTCCCTGACTTAGTTGACATTTTCATATGTTAATATGAGACATTTTCATATTGTGATCTAAGAGCTTTTGTGTAACAACTCTGGTCAAAATTCCATGTAAAAGTTAATAAAGACAAAATAAGACCAAGGTCATGGGACACATATTCCAAGCTGAATGTTGGGTAAAACATCCTAGTGGGTGTTCCTTTCGGTTATTATGGCTAAAGGAATTTGGCAAAGACAATGACAAAGGATTTAGAAAGGTAAGAGGAATTAATTGGCATTTTATTTATGAAAATAAAGGAAATTAGGAGAAAAGGAAGGTGAAAGGTCATAGGTTGCATGTGAGGAGGAAAATGAAGGAAAATAATGGAAAATGAAGAAAACAGAGGCCTGGAGCTCTCTCATTACTCTCTCTCTCTCTCTCACTCTTGGACACTTAGAGTTTTCTTGGAGCACTTTGGCATTAGATCAAGAAAGGCAAATAAGGCAAGAGGAAGGAAGGAGCAAGCAAGGAAGAGCAGGATCAAGCAACTACAACAAGATTCTTTGTAGGTATCGATTTGCACGTGTGATTTCCTTGATAGATTTGGAATGCATGGTATTGCATGTGGTTTTTTGCTATCATGACATGAGTTTTGCCAGGTGTGACAATGTTTTTAGCCTAGTCCTTCCATTTTCAGATAACCATGGTGTGATGGGGTTCTCATGTTTTGGTTGATATGGATTTCCGAATGGATTCGAAGCTGAGTGAGATGGATCTCTGAAAGAAAGAACACATGGCCTAGTGCTCCTTGAACCAGACTGTGGATTGCAATAAAGCCATTGGCTTAGTGACCCCTGAAATGAACTATGGGTTATGGTAAAGCGAGGTATTGTGTGCCTCGGTGGACCTAGGAATCCTTGACTGATTATTGGCAGGATATACGTCAAATCCTAGAGGTGGTTGCCCTTGATTAGGCCTAGGAATCCTTGTCGGTGAATGGTGGGATATATGGTAAAGCCTAGAGGATGGAGTCTTGGTTAGGGCCCAGTGATCCAATGTGGATTGCGGTAAATCCTAGAGACTAGGAGATAGGGAAATTCCTCATGGTGTAGGTGGAGAAATCCAGTGGCATCCATGCTTATTTTATGGCCTAATGATCTAGGATGGATTGCAGTAAAGCTTGGTTCTACTGATGAGGGTGAGGTGGTGTAATCTTAGGAAGCCTTGGTTGAGTTTGGTTTTAAGTCTCACATTCATGCTTGGAATATGGCACAGGGGTGATTGGCTGAAAGAAAGATTTGGTTCAGCTAATCTATGGTCGGGTGGTTCATCGAAGTCCCAAACCTGGTTGGTATTTGCATCATTAATATGAGGTTATTTCTCTTGTTAATTCATGAGTATTATACTGGTTTATATGTGGATTATATGGTTGTTGTTTCCTTGGTATTTCTATTGTTATTATGCTGGTTATGAACATGTATTATGATAGTGGCTATGTATGGCTCTCATCATGTTTTTATTTGTAATTGAATGAACAATGTATCTTTGGCCTAATAGATGATAATGTAGCTAATTTGATAAGGAAACAATGCCTCATAACGAATCTAAGATAAGTATGAGACCCCTATGCTCAGCTATGCTGTTAAGACCTGTAGATTTCATATTTGTGATATCTTTAACAAAATGGCTGTCATGGCTAGTAGGGGTCTAGTCTAGTCCTTGTCAATGTTTTTGCAAATGTATCATTGTTCTGTTGTGTAAATTCATTTCTAAAGGTGTCATTGAGTTCTAGGCAGTGACCTAGGCTCTGGGCCTAAAAAAGTGGCACAATCCCAGAGTCGCAGGCACAACATTAGGGAAAAATGTCCCCAAAAGCTCCCTTGCCCTTG
Organism: Pinus tabuliformis; assembly: GCA_031772625.1. Classification (NCBI taxonomy): domain Eukaryota; kingdom Viridiplantae; phylum Streptophyta; class Pinopsida; order Pinales; family Pinaceae; genus Pinus; species Pinus tabuliformis. The sequence goes on along the minus strand of CM062815.1, from coordinate 146,503,579 downwards.
CTGTGGGAGCTTCTGGAGCCTCCTAGACACACCCTTGTCCATATCAAAGGATTGCCCAGGGGTTTGATGCACTTAAACTTCAATTGGTCTTAGGGGTTGGTCACCTTAGTGGTTGGGATGGCTCCTAGGAGTTTTGTTGCTGATGTAGAAGGTCTATGTGGTGTGTTTATGTCGATTCCACTTCCTTAAGGTGACTTAGGAGGTTGAATCCCATTATAGCGGCCTCTCATCGCATATTTACCTTGGTTGGCTGGTTACTTGGGCAGATATGGGATGAGGGTGTTACAAAGTGGTATTAGAGAAAGTTTCATTCTCTTTGGGTGGTATGGTTTCCATTCTTTTTGTGTGATATCTCATGCCACAGAGTGGTATCAAAGCGGGTTTCATTCTCTTCGGGTGGTGTCTAGTTTCCGTTCTCTTTGTGTGATATCTAATACCACAAAGTAGTATTAGAGTGGGTTACACTCTCTTTGGGTCATATATAATACCACACAGTGGTATCAGAGTGAGTTGCGCTCTCTTTGGATCATATCTGATACCATCGAGTGGTATCAGAGCGGGTTTCGTTCTCTTTGGGTGGTGTCTGGTTTCCATTCTTTTTGGGTAATATCTGATACCATAGAGTGGTATTGAAGCATGGTTCAACACTTGGACTAGACGGGCTGAATGTGTTTTTCATGCATGCATGTAGGCTATATATGTGCTTGTGATGTATGCATGGTGGTGGTCATTATCACAATTGTGTTGACATGTAGGAGTTGATGATGTTGTTGTCGGGATGTGTTTGTCATGAATGCATGTCGGTTGCATATGCATTTGATATGCATGTCAATGTCCATATGCTGTTATGCATGCATTATTATGGGCATGGTTTCCATGCATAGGTTGTTGTAGGCATTTCAGGTCATCATGATGTTGTTGATATGTTATGATGTTGATGTGTTGACTGAGGTGAAGCATGAGATGAAAATCATCAGAGTGAGGTTGCAACACTAGACTTTGGGGTAAGAGAAGATCATCATACATGTATTGTATGTTTGGAATGCGGGTATGTTAGTTAATGGATTGTTATATGCATGTTTTCCATTTTATTGTCGTTGTGGTTACATGCATGGTAGATGCTAGTGAATCAATGTGGTCATATAGTCATGAATGATAGTAACTTGTTGTTATATGCATTGTTGTTGTTGCTTTATGTTAGTTAACTTGATGAGTATGTTATAGGCTAACTTTTTGTTGTTATATGATAGTTAGCTTGATGATTAGGTTATATGTTGTTGATGAGCATGCTATATAACCTGTTTTTGTTATATGCTAGTAACTTGATGATTAAGGTTAATACATTAAGATCTTGATGTTATATGTATCATACAAATTTGGATTGGTCTATGCAAATGGTTAGGATTATGACATTCATGTATGAGTTAATATGTTGTGATATTTTGTCATACTAATCTAGACTGAGTGTGCAGATGTGATTATTATGTATGAATGATAATTGTTTATGAATTTATGATGTGAACATGTTAGCTAGTGAATATTATGGATATCATGACCTTATTTATGCTTGAGTTGATATGTCATGAAGTTATATCATGCCAATCTGGATTGATTGTGCAGACAAGATAGCCTCCCCTGAGATACATTAAGGTATGAGCTTGCTTATGTTGTCTACTTTATGCTTGAATGTTTGATTATGTCGTCTAGTTGGTGTCTAAATGTTGGTGTCTATTATGTCGTCTATCTGTTGTTGAATGTTTGATTAATCATATGATATGAGTATGTGTCTATAAGATTGCATCAAGAAATGATCTTGTTTTAAGATGGTTTTACTCACACATATGTGTTGAGATAACTAACATGTACTTGAGTGTAATCGGTGACAGTGGTAGCATTATTTCTAATGACTATGAGTTGACTATGAATTATGACATGATTTTTAGTCTTGGTAAAGGTTGATTTCAAATTGATAGATATGATTGTCTTGATATTTGGAACATGTGGTTGACATGTGTGAGTAGTTGCAGGAAACATGCTTGGTATTAGCATGACAAGCTAATAGTTGATGTGTTTATATAACTAATAGTTGGGTGATGTGACAGTACATGGAAATACTTGATTACAATAAAGTAAAAAGGTAAAGGAAACAAATTGGGTAAGAATTACTTTGGCCATGTTTGGAAACCCTAATTCCAAATGAATGAGTGCTTTGAATATAGGAAGTCTTCTTAACCTTGATTTCATTTGAAATTATGTGGATATGTGCTATATTTATCGACATGTATTTGGCAGGTATAATAGCTGGTGTCTATTTATATGTAGATATGTTGAAGGAATTGGAGTCCCTTGAGAGATAAAATGGGTGTGTTTAGCCACAAGTAAACGTGCTTGGCACAACAAGGTAAGGTAATTGGTGTATTGTTGTATTTATTTATGCGTTGACTGTTATGTGTTTATGGAAGTATGATGCAGGGATTGCATTGGCAAAAGAGACTACCATGAAATCTTGAAGAAGGCTCGGGTTGAGCTTTCCTTTGGAAGCACTGAGAACCCATGGCATTGAGCCATGGTGTCTATTGTTAGTCTTGTGCTTTCGGTCTTTTACGATTTGTTTGCGCTTGATTTGCATCTTTTTTATGTTAAAATTGGAAACTAGGCCCAAACTCCACATAGGTGATCTTATTTATGACAACTGATATTTTTCTTGGATTCCTCTCTCTGAGAGGTGTAGGATTGATCTAAAAATCATCCGATTCTGACATGTACAAATGAAGATATGAATTTACTTTGATTATGGTAAAATTGTCAAGGTCGGCCAACAAAATTATATAGGCTTAGAAGCATATAAATAGAAGGTGACTTAGCCTCATTTGGAAACACTCATCTTCACACTTCTCTCTCTCTCTTTCCTCATTGATTGGGTATGGACTTCTGGGTCTCTCTCTCTCCAACGTCTGAAATTTCAGGAGACCGAATTTCTGGATAGATTGACCAAGTGTTGACCAGCATGGGTTGACCTCCTTTGATTGCGTTTTTGTGAGGGCTATCTCTGTTTGGGAAGGCCACATTTATGGGCACAAAAATTGAGGCTAAACATTGACTGTTGACCAACATTGACTGTAGCTAGGGCTAACTATAGGTGGGTTGTTTGACCAGATTTTGATTGGGCTGAATTTGAATGTTTTGAGGGTTGTTTTATCTTGCTGTTTGGAGGCCAAAGTTGACTGAAGTTGACCGATTTGCTGAGGGTCAAATCTTCCCTATTGACCAGTGTTGACTTGTCTTGTTAGGGATCTTTTGCTGCTGTTATAAATTATCATATTTGTAAATTGTATTATCTCTCTCTGCTGAACTATTGAAGACTAAAAGCAGATTTGTTCAAGGGTTTCCCCACATTGGGGTTTGTCCCAGGCTGGTGCCACATCTTGTGTCTTCTTGTCTTGGGTTGTCTTTTACTGTTTATGTTTATATTCTATATGCATTTTACTATAATGTTGATGTGATTACTAATTTGAATATTGATACTGGGCTAATAAAGAAATTGAAGTAAAATTTCTCTAAAGCATAGAACATACCATTGTTGCCTAAAATTAACATGGTATCAGAGATGAGGTGAAGACAAAGCCCAAGAAAGAGTGAAATAGCAATCACCAGAGACAGTTGGACAAGGACAAAAGGTTAAATGGGTTCCTCATCCTACTTCTCGGCTGAAGACAAGCTCCATGATAAATTTGACTATCATGGATGGAAGATGTCTCTTGATTTGACCTTGGAAGAAAAATAAGTGATAGACTATGTGCAGGGTAAAATCCCTGAACCTCCTTCAAATGCACCAACTATTGTGAAGACCAAGTACAATAGGGCTGAAGTAAAAGCAAAGAATATTATCAAGGATTCCATTGACAAGCATTTGGTGGCCTACATCTCCGAATTGAATACCTCCACGAAGATCTACGACAGGTTGGTCGACATGTTCAAGGTTAGTAATGCTAATCAAATTCTCTTTCTCAAGAATAAGTTGAAGGATATTAAGAAGGGCAAGGACGAGGATATTCAATCCTATTTCTTGAGGATTACTGAGATCAAGAATGATCTACTCTCAATTGGAGAAGTCATTCCTAATAGGGAACTTACTCTCACCACCCTTGGAGGACTCCCACTCGAGTGGTATGTATTTAGAACCACCGTCCTCAATAATGATCGAATTCCAAGGTTTTAAGAATTGATGTAGAGATGCATTCAAGAAGAAACAAGAATGGTGGAGCAAGAAATTCCTTCTAATAGAAGCAACCCCACTACATTCTACGCTCATGCCAAAAGGAGAAATAATGTAGGGTCTAAAGGTCATTTCCTTGGAAAGCCTAGATCTAAGGGAGGAAGGAAGGGCAGGTGCTTTGTTTGCAATAAGTTTGGCCACTATGCAAGGGAGTGTCCAAATAGAAGGGACACATCGCATGATGATGATCACAATCATTCCAAGGGAAACTTCAACAACAATGATCAAAGGAATGACAGGTCCAATGACAAAGGAAAAAGGAATGCGGGACATCAAGGAAATGGTTGACCCTCCAAGAAATCAAGGAACTCCATGTACGAAGAATCAAATGCTGTTAACAATAAGAAAAAAGAGTATTATCTTATATCATCCCTCTCCACTGCCATTCCTCCAGACATTTTGGGAAATTGGCTGATTGATAGTGGTGCCTCAAGGCACTTCACCGGATATAAGGAAGCCCTCTCTAATCTGATAGAAAAGGAGACAAACTTGGAGATCATCCTTGGAGAGGATGCCACCTATCCCGTGAAGGGAGTAGGGAATTTTACCCTTCAATTGAATCCAGGTAACACTATTAATTTGCAAGAAGTACTATATGTAACTGATCTCAAGAAGAACTTGATGTCCATTTCAGCCATGGAGGACAAAGGATTCAAGGTGGCATTCATCGATGGAAAGGTACGTGTTTGGAAAAGAAATTTTAAAGATGCTTTTACTTTTGGGTTCAGGGTTGACACTTTGTATCAAGTTGGAGGAAGTCCATTGGGAGCCATGTCTTGTGACACATCTCTAGAATATGAACTATGGCACCAAAGGTTTTCCCATCTTCATTATAAGGCCCTACTCGATGTGAGACAGATGGTGACAAGTATGCCTGAGTTCAAAGTAGAGCATGAAGGTGTATATCTGGGATGTGCCGAAGGAAAAATTACAAGGGGACCATTCCCATAAAGTAATAGAAAGACCATAGATATATTGCAATTGATCCACTCCAACATATCTCGTAAGAAACCTGATGTCTCTCATTTTATAATTTTTGGAAGTCCCGTATATTTTCATGTGCCAAAAGAGAAAAGAAGCAAATTGGGTGAATATGGGAAGAAAGGAATATTTGTGGGCTATAGTGAAAATTCTAAGGGATATATAATTTATGTGGATGGTCAAAAGGAAGTTGAGATAAGTCATGATGTCACCTTCGACAAAGATATGGCCCTCAGGAAGATCAACAACCTTCCTATCCTAAGGAAGGACAAAGAAGCTGACATTGGGAATCAAGGTGCAAAAGAAGACGAAACGATGCCTAATGTTGATGAACCTATGGATCCTATTGATTCTCCTCCTCATGAGCCCTTCTCCTCCAAAAGGAGACCCTCATGGCTTAGGGAGACTCTCGAAGATGCTGAGAGACACATTGCACCAAGAGGGACTTTCTATGAAAGCAAGAAGCTGAACAATTATCAAGGATATTTGACTGTTATGAGCACTATCATTCAAAATGAGCCTTCATCATTCGAAGAAGTCATGAAGCATCAAGTATGGAAGGATTCTATGAGTGAAGAATACAAGTAAATTATGAAGAATGATGTCTGGGATGTGGTCCCTAGACCCCAGGACAAATCGATTGTCACCTCTAAGTGGCTCTACAAAATCAAGCATGGAGCTGATGGAAGTGTAGCAAAGTTCAAGGCTCACTTTGTTGCTTGAGGCTTCTCTTAAAAGGAAGGTGTAGACTATGATGAGATATTTGCAAATGTTGCCTAATACACCACCATCTGCTCGATCATAGCCCTTGCTACTTCACAAGGATGGAACCTACATTAGATGGATGTCAAGGCCACTTTCTTGCATGGTTCAATCAAATAGGAAGTCTATGTGGAACAACCCGAGGGGTTTGAGGTTCATGATTGGTAATCTCATGTATGCAGGTTGAAGAAAGCTCTCTATGGATTGAAGCAAGCACCTTGGGCTTTGTATGAGAGGATCGATAACTATCTGATGAAGTTGGGATTCACTAGAAGTGAAGCCGATCTGAACCTTTAGTTTAAGGTTGAAAATGATAAACCTCTCATTCTGGTACTTTATGTGGACAACCTATTTCTGACAGGTGCAAACCCTTTCATTCACAAATGTAAGAGGGAGTTGTATTTTGACTTTGAGATGAAGGACCTAGGACCGATGCACTATTTCCTAGGGTTGGAAGTCTGGAAAAAGCCAGGTGAAATGTTCCTCTCTCAAGGGAAATATGTTGTGAAGATATTGGAAAGATTTGGCATGGTGGACTACAAGCCTGTGACTACTCCAATGGAACTTAACTTTAAGAAGTTATGCAGTAGTGCTACTGGACCTAAATTGGGAAATGATTTTGAGTATCGTCAACTCGTAGGAGCACTGTTGTTCTTGGTGAACTCATGTCTGAACATATGCTTTGCAATTAACACATTGAGCCAATATAAGGTTGAGACTCATCATATACATTGGATTAGTGCTAAGAATCTTCTAAGATATCTTCGGGGCACAATCACTCATGTATTGAGATACACAGCCGAGGATGTGAGGTTGCGTGGTTATTCTGATGCTGATTGGGCTGGCAATTTGGTGGATTGTAAGAGCACTTATAGATGTTATTTTTCTTTGGGTTCTGCTTCGATATCCTAGATGAGAAAGAAGCAAAAATTGGTTGCCTTGAGCACCGCTGAGGCCTAATACATAGCTGCTAGTATGGCCTATTGTGAAGTTGTCTAGTTGAGGAAGCTCTTCAGTTAGCTATTTGGACATGTGTTAGATGCCACCGTGATCCTCTGCAACAAACATAGTGGGATCCGACTATCAGAGAATCCCGTGTTTCATGATCACTCCAAGCATATAGATATCATGTACCACTTTATCTGGGATATGGTACAATGAGGAGCAATAAGGCTCCATCACATTGGGACTGATGAGCAGGTCGCTGATATTTTGACAAAGCCCCTAGGGAAGGTCAAGTTCTTAGCCTTCCGAGAACAACTTGAAGTCGTGAAGGGACCCTCTTATGAGGTTCCTGTATGAGATGGACATTGAGCTTTGGGAGCTCCGCGGGGCTTGGGATACTTCTTGGAGCGATGAGAAACCATAGGGTGAGTGGTTCAGCCTTCCCCTGCGATACCCCTTGGCGACATGTAGGCAAGATGAGTGGTTCATCCTTCTCCTGCTCAGACATCCTACCCATGTAGTCTGGGACTCATAGGAAGTACCTCTTATCTAGAAAATGAGTAGGGAAATGAGGATAGGCACCATATTGATGGATGCATTGTGTACTAGCTAGGATGACTGATATTGATCTGGGATTAATTAGAATTGACTTCGAGTCAGTAAGAGTGGTATGAGACACTCTCTATTGATTGGAACTAACTTCGGGTCAGTAAGAGTGGTATGACACACTCTCCTTTGATTGGATTGACTTCGGGTCAGTAGAGAATGGCATGATACATTCCCGATCACTTCTTCTTCTTCATAGTTTAGCAGAGCTGTTAAATTGGAAACTAGGGCCAAACTCCATGTGGGTCGGCTTATTTATGGCAGCTGATATTTTTATTGGATCCCTCTCGTCGAGAGGTGTAGGATTGATCCAAAGATCATCCGATTCCGATAAGTAATTATGGAGATATGAATTTATTTTGTTTATGTAATTATTATCAAGCCGACCAGCTCTTATGTAGGCTCTAGAAGCCCAACCGACGTGTCTATTCATCATCCTTGTTTTAGTATAAATAGATGAATATTTGATGTCATTTGAATATGTATTCTTGAGTGATCTCCTCCTCTCCACGTCTTGGGTTTTTGGAGAAGGAGAGATCATAGAATACGCTGGCCTAGATGATGCCCTAGCTCTCACGCAGATGATGCCCTAAATTACAGTCAGTATGCAAACCTATATGATGTTCATGATGAATCTCTATACGCTGTTCAGGAAGTGAAACCCTACGCTGTTCATGGAAACACTTCATACATATACGCATGGCATTACGCTAGCCTTACGCCTAGCATTACGCTGGCCATATGATAAACGCAGTAAAAGGAAGCTTCTATACGAAGCCCTTAAGGGACTTCTATACACAGTCTAGGGAGCCACTGTCATCTAGCCGCGGTGATAAATAACACGTTGTTTGTTAAAGCCTAAACGTAGAGACTCGTTCTAGATGGAGCAGAGCCGCAGGGATTTTCGGTGAAGGGCTTGACTGCACCTCGGATGGGTATAAGGTGCAGTCAAGCTAGATCTCGGTTGGATAGAACAGAAGGAACCTCAGATGGATAGATAATCTCAGCATAAAGATATCTCTGCTCTTTCAGAGCTATCTCGGTATACATTCTCAGCATAATCATGACAACCTCGACATTACAATGAAGGGTATTCAATCTCAGAAGCAACCGCGGATAAAGGTTTGGATTTGCCGCTGATAACCTCGACATTATCTTTCCTGTAGCAGTCTCGGAATAATGAACAACAATGAAGTAGGGCTATGTTCTTAGCATCACTATGTAGAAGATCTTTTCATATATCATCTCAGCATTCAAATCTGTAATGATATAAACGCAGTCAGGCAATCCATTGTATATATATGCGTTATACGCAGAACTCTATGAAATGATATAACACGCAGCTCTCTGTAATGATATAACACGCAGTCAGGCAATCCATTGTATATATATGCGTTATACGCACAGCTCTCTGAAATGATATAACACATAGCTCTCTGTGTTGATATCTCGCACAACAGTCTATAACTACATTCGGATTTGTACAGGCATACTCGCACAATAGTCTATATATATATAACTACATTAAGGCATACTTGCACAACAGTATATAACTACATTCGGATCTGTACAGGCATATCTCAATAGAATAACCAATGGCCTCGACAACTTGTAAGGATCTCGAAGACCATGTTGATATCTCGCACAACAGTCTATATATATACAGATCTTAGTGAAATCCTTATGACAATACAAACATGGAGTACCAGATCTAGGAGGTGTGATGAGGACGCAGTGTTGACTGAAGTTCTGGACCAAATACACTCTCGGCATACCTATGACTTGAAGTAGAGAAGATCTCGGACGAGGGTACCATATTGTCTTGGTATATAAACCTCGGTGGCATACCTGTAGCAGCCCAAACACAATGAACAGCAGTGATAGATCTATTCTCTTGGCTCAATGAAGATTATGTTTCGATGATGGTCAAGAGATCCTTGGCATGCCAGTAAAAGGACACAGTCTCAACATAATAAGAATGATAAGGATAAACTATCTCAGATCATGATGATGAAAGGCACATTAAGTAAGGAGCAGCATACTGATGATCAGGGCAGCATGATAAGGATAGTTGAAGCAATATGTATTCAAATATCAAAAGTCAAAGTGTTGACTTCTATTGTAATTGTACTCTCTCTCTCTCTCTCTCTGCAGAAATTTGAAGGTAAAAGAAGATTTGATCAAAGGGTTTCCCCACACATTGTGGGGTTTGTCCCTGGCTCGCGCCATATCTTGTGTCCTCTTGCCTTGGTTTGTCTTCTGCGATTTATATTTATGTTCTATCTGCAGTTTATCTTAATGCTGATGTGATTGCTAACAGTGAAAATTTAAATAAATTGCTCTAGCATAGAACATACCAAATCTTAACATGGTATCAGAGCTGAGGTGAAGACAATGCCCAAGCAGGAGTGAAAAAGCAATCACCGAAGACAGTTGGGACAAGATCAATGGGTTCCTCATGATTCACCTAGGGTGAAGTTGAAGCAGAGAATGTTATTAGAATGGCGCAGCAAAACTTCTGATGGCATCACTTCATTGGGAAGTTCAGATCTAAGGGTAGGAAGAAAAGGTAGATGTCTTGGTTATGAGTTCAGCCCTTATGCGAAGGAGTGCCCGAATGACAGAGATGCGGGTCATCAAAGACAATGGTCGACTCTTCCACGAAAGCAAGGAACCCCAAAATCTCTTTTATGTACCTGATTGAACCTGATGTCCATCTCGGAAATGGAAGTCAAAGGTTACAAGGTGGCACTTATCGATGGAAAGGTACGTGTTTGAAAATAGATTTTTTTAAAAGATGTTTTTGAGTTCAGGGTTGTATCAAGTTGCAGGAAGTCCACTGGGGACCATGTCCATTGACTCAGCACCGGAGGTCTGTAAGACATATGGTGACTAGGATGCTTGAATTCAAAAAGGAAGCATGAAGGTACATGTCTGAAATGTACCAAAGGAAAATATTATAAGGGGACCATTCCCCTCATGCAGCTGGTTCACAGGTTTGGAACAACCCGAGGAGTTTGAGACTCATGATCAGGAATCTCATGTATACAGGTGGAAGAAAGCCCTTTATGGCTTGAAGCAAAACACCTCGGGCATAGTATGAGAGGATTGATAGCTGTCTAATGCAGTTGAGATTCACTAGGAGTGAACCGATCCAAAGCATTACTCGAAGGTTGTGGATGATAAACCTCTCGTACCGGCACCTATGTTTGACAGGTGCAGACCCTCTCATTTATAGGAGACAGAGGGAGTTGGATTCTGAATGTGGAGCCTGTGACTACCTCGAGGATCTTAACAAGAAGTTATATGGTAGTGATGTCAGACCTGATTTGGGAAATGCCTCTGAGTTTCATAAACTCATTCGCATTGATGTTCTTGGAGAACCTCCATCCGGACATCTGTGTTGCCATTAGCATGGTGAGCTCATATTTGGTTGAGCCTCACTAGATTGGTGCCAAGAATCTTCTAAGATATCTTCAGGGCACAATCTCTCATGAATTGAGATACACTGCCGGAAATATGAAACCACATGATTATTCGAATGATGAGTGGGCAGGCAGTATGGAGGATCACTAGAGCACTTATTAGTGCTGTTTCTCTTTGGAATCTGCCTCGATATCCTGGAAGAGCAGAGGAAGTAGACGTCGGTGACTCTGAGCACCACCAAGGCAGAATACATTGCTGATAGTATGGCCTTCTGTGAGGCAGTCTGGTTGCTGAAGCTCTTCAGTGAGCTGTTTGTACACTTGATGAATACCACTGTGATTCTCTGTGACAACCAGAGATGGGATTCGATTATTGAGGAATCCCGTATTTGACAATTTCTCCAGTAGATAGACATCAAATACTACCTTATCTGGGATATGGTAAGTCGATGATCAAGGAGGCTCCATCGCATTAAGATGATGTACAGGTCAGAGCCCCGTGGAAAGACCAAAATTGTGATTTTCCCGAATGACTTGGAGTCGTCGAGAGACCTTTATAAAAGGGTCCTGCATACATTGAGCTTTGGGAGCTTTGGGGGGCTTGCAGTTCTAATGGAGCAACATACGACCACAGGGTGACTCACCCTCCCCTGGTGGTGCACGCTGGAACAAGATGATTCGCTCTCTTGTGGAACAAGATGATTCGCTCTCTTGTGGGACAAGATGATTCACTCTCTTGTGTAGCAGGATGATTAGTTCTCCTCTGAGGCCTGGATTGATGTGTTCTCCATGGCGATTGTAGCAGGATTGATGTGTTCTCCTGTGAGGCCTGGATTGATGTGTTCTCCATGGAGATTGTAGCAGGATTGATGTGTTCTCCTGTGAGGACAGGATTGATTAAGTTCTCCTATCGAGGTATCCTACCCATGCAGTCTGGGACTCATGGGAAGTACCTCTCATCTGATCAATGAGTAGGGAAATGAAGTTAGGGACCATAGTAGTACCGATGGACGCATCGTTGTATCTACCGTACTACCTACGCTAGGATGAGCTCCATTGATCTGGGATCAATGATACTGGTCTGGGACCAGTGGTAGGAGTTGTACATGCTATGACGCTGACTTCGGGTCGGCTGAGACTGGTCTGGGACCAGTGGTACATACTCCGAGACTGACTTCGTGTCAGTGCAGTACTGGTCTGGGACCAGTGAGAGTCGTACATACTATGACGCTGACTTTGGGTCGGTTGAGACTGGTCTGGGACCAGTGGTACGCACTCTGAGACTGACTTCAGGTCAGTGGAGAATGATATGACTCATTCTCGATCAATTCTTCTTCTTCATAGTTCAGCGGAGATGAGCGGAGCAGAGCAGAGCCAACAGCGCTGAGCAGAGCAGAGCTAGCAGAGCCAGCAGCGCTGAGCAGAGCAGAGTAGAGCCAGCAGAGCTAGGCAGAGCAGTGCAGGGCACTGATGGCAGAGATAGTACAGTCGGACATATGGATCAACAGATGGAGTTCCCCCTAGTTGAGAGGGAGTGCTAAATTGGAAACTAGGGACAAACTCCATGTGGGTCGGCTTATTTATGGTAGCTGATATTTTTATTGGATCCCTCTCGTCGAGAGGTGTAGGATTGATCCAAATATCATCCGATTCCGATAAGTAATTATGGAGATATGAATTTATTTTGTTTGTGTAATTATTATCAAGCCAACCAGCTCTTATGTAGGCTCTAGAAGCCCAACCGACGTGTCTATTCATCATCCTTGTTTTAGTATAAATAGATGAATATTTGATGTCATTTGAATATGTATTCTTGAGTGATCTCCTCCTCTCCACGTCTTGGGTTTTTGGAGAAGGAGAGATCATAGAATACGCTGGCCTAGATGATGTCCTAGATCTCACGCAGATGATGCCCTAAATTACAGTCAGTATGTAAACCTATATGCTGTTCATGATGAATCTCTATACACTGTTCAGGAAGTGAAACCCTACGTTGTTCATGGAAACACTTCATACATATACGCATGGCATTACGCTGGCCTTACGCCTAGCATTACGCTGGCCATATGATAAACGCAGTAAAAGGAAGCTTCTATACGAAGCCCTTAAGGGACTTCTATACGCAGTCTAGGGAGCCACTGTCATCTAGCCGCGGTGATAAATAACACGCTGTTTGTTAAAGCCTAAACGCAGAGGCTCGTTCTAGATGGAGCAGAGCCGCAGGGATTTTCGGTGAAGGGCTTGACTGCACCTCGGATGGGTATAAGGAACAGTCAAGCTAGATCTCGGTTGGATAGAACAGAAGGAACCTCAGATGGATAGATAATCTCAGCATAAAGATATCTCTGCTCTTTCAGAGCTGTCTCGGTATACATTCTCAGCATAATCATGACAACCTCGACATTACAATGAAGGGTATTCAATCTTAGAAGCAACCGCGGATAAAGGTTTGGATTTGCCGCTGATAACCTCGACATTATCTTTCCTGTAGCAGTCTCGGAATAATGAACAACAATGAAGTAGGGCTACGTTCTTAGCATCACTATGTAGAAGATCTTTTCATATATCATCTCGGCATTCAAATCTGTAATGATATAACACGCAGTCAGGCAATCCATTGTATATATATGCGTTATACGCACAACTCTCTAAAATGATATAACACGCAACTCTCTGTAATGATATAACATGCAGTCAGGCAATCCATTGTATATATATGCGTTATACGCACAGCTCTCTGAAATGATATAACACGCAGCTCTCTGTATTGATATCTCGCACAACAGTCTATAACTACATTCGGATCTGTACAGGCATACTCGCACAACAGTCTATATATATATAACTACATTCAGGCATACTCGCACAACAGTATATAACTACATTCGGATCTGTACAGGCATATCTCAATAGAATAACCAATGGCCTCGACATACTTGTAAGGATCTCGAAGACCGTGTTGATATCTCGCACAACAGTCTATATATATATAGATCTTAGTGAAATCCTTATGACAATACAAACATGGAGTACCAGATCTAGGAGGTGTGATGAGGACGCAGTGTTGACTGAAGTTCTGACCAAATACACTCTCGGCATACCTATGACTTGAAGTAGAGAAGATCTCGGACGAGGGTACCATATTGTCTTGGTATATAAACCTCGGTGGCATACCTGTAGCAGCCCAAACACAATGAACAGCAGTGATAGATCTATTCTCTTGGCTCAATGAAGATTATGTTTCGATGATGGTCAAGAGATCCTTGGCATGCCAGTAAAAGGACACAGTCTCAACATAATAAGAATGATAAGGATAAACTATCTCAGATCATGATGATGAAAGGCACATTAAGTAAGGAGCAGCATACTGATGATCAGGGCAGCATGATAAGGATAGTTGAAGCAATATGTCTTCAAATATCAAAAGTCAAAGTGTTGACTTCTATTGTAATTGTACTCTCTCTCTCTCTCTCTGTTGAACTTTGAAGGTAAAAGAAGATTTGATCAAAGGGTTTCCCCACACAATGTGGGGTTTGTCCCTGGCTCGCGCCATATCTTGTGTCCTCTTGCCTTGGCTTGTCTTCTGCGATTTATATTTATGTTCTATCTGCAGTTTATCTTAATGCTGATGTGATTGCTAACAGTGAAAATTTAAATAAATTTCTCTAGCATAGAACATAACAAATCTTAACAAGAGCAAAGCAGAGCAGTGCACTAATGGTAGAGATAGTACAAATTGGCAGATTGATTAGCATATGGAGTTATCCCTAGTTGAGAGGGAGTGTTATGGAAACTAGGGCCAAAATCTCCATGGGTCATCTTATTTATGACAACTGATATTTTTCTTGGATTCCTTTCTCTGAGAGGTGTAGGATTGATCTAAGAATCATCCGATTCTGACATGTACAAATGAAGTTATGAATTTATTTTTATTATGGTCAAATTGTGAAGGTCGACTAGCAAACTTATGTAGGCTCAGAAGCATATAAATAGAAGGTGAATTAGCCTCATTTGGATACACTCATCTTTAGACTTCTCTCTCTCTCTCCTCATTGATTGGGTACATATTTCTGGGCCTTTCTCTCTCCACATGTCCGAATTTTCAAGAGAGTGAAATTTCAGGAGGCCGAAATTTCAGGAGACCGAATTTCTGGATAGTTTGACCAAGCATTGACCTCCTTTGACTAATTTTTTGTGAGGGCTATCTCTGTTTGGGCAGGCCACATTTATGGGCACAGAAACTGAGGCTAAACGTTGATTGTTGACCAACATTGACTGTAGCTAGGGCTGACCGCAGGTGAGTTGTTTGACTAGACTTTGACTGGGCTGAATTTGGCTGTTTTGAGGGCTATTTTATTTTGCTGTTTGGAGGCCGAAGTTGACTGATTTGCTGAGGGTTAAATCTGCCTTGTTGACCAACGTTGAATTTTCTGGTTAGGGCTCTTTTGCTGCTGTTATAAATTATCAGATTTGTAAATTGTAATATCTCTCTCTGCTGAACTATTGAAGACTAAAATAAGATTTCATCAAGGGTTTCCCCACATTGGGGTTTGTCCCTGGCTGGTGCCACATCTTGTGTCCTCTTGTCTTGTGTGGTGTACATGTCTTGCATGTGGTGTGGTGTACATGTCGTGCATGTGGTGTTGTGTACATGTGTTATTGTGTACACATTGTACAGGTGGTGCATGTACATGTGGCACTGTGTACACGTTGTGCAGGTAGTGCCATGTACATGTGATTTTGTGTACACATTGTGTAGGTGGTGCTATGTATAGGTGGTACTGTGTACATGTTGTACATGTGGTACTGGTGTACATGTGGTATTATGTGCATGTCTTACATGTTGTGTTGTGTACATGTGGTACTACGTATGTGCATTGTTTAGTCGCGACATCATGACATGTGTATTCATTGTTTTGTACTATCTGTATTGTGTTGCACGCTGGATGTAGGGGTATGCATTGTGTTGTGTTGTACACTAGGCATAGGTGTATGTGTCATGATGTATATCAGGTGTAGGTGTATGTGTCGTGATGCATATCAGGTGTAGGTGTATGTGTTGTGATGTACATTGTGTATGTGTACATGATTGAAGAGAGGCAAAGACAATGGGCGCTTTCCGGGCGTGGAAACCAATCCGGTGTGTGTACAAAAAGAACAAAGGCATAAGTAAGGACCAATGAAGGATAAGTATTAGTATTTTATTTCATTTTATTATACATATGATCTATGAATCTGATTTATGATGGTTATATGTGATCTATGATTCTTGTTTATGATGATTGCATATAATTCATGATTTTGATTTATGATGGTTGTGTTGTGAGCTAACCTAATGTGACATGTTTATACATAATGATTTGATAAAAAATGCTAGTTTGACTTGTTGTGGCAGGAAGTAAACAAGATTGCAAGTATACCTTATTGACAAGCTACCAATGAGGTATGATGTGAATTTATTTCAATTTATTCTAAATCTAATGGAAGTTATGTGCTTGGTACAGGGAAGAAGGGGGAATGCTCGGGTTGGGTGGTTGAAACTGACTGCAAGAATTAGCAGCAGTAGTGAAAGAAATTGGAACAAGTAGCAATATGCTAGTAAAGCACTTCAGGAGTAGGCCATTGTGGGACATTGGTACCCAATAACGTCCACTGATTGCCATGAGCATGCTATGACTGGTATGATGGTTTTGAGGAAGGTATATGCCTTGGTTGTTTGACCTTTTGATGTAAGGAAGCCTTGTCAAGGGATGGATCTCCCGGGATAGGGGATGTCAGGGAACTTGGAAGGTGAGTGATTGCACGAAAGGGGTGACCGAATTGCCCCAGGGACTGTGTAGCAGAGAAGGGAAGGTCGGGGTTGGATTTATTTTGGTCATTAGCATTGCCAGATGGAATCAGATGCACATTGGGAGTGTGCCCTGGAACAATGAGCCAATAATTGTTCACTGAGAGGACAAGTGGCATAGAATTGTAGCGTTGAACATTGGATGCAGCTTTGACTTTGGCAGTGGATTTAGGACTTCCTGGGAAGGAAGTTAATCCTGGCATTACTCTTGAGGGTGAAGGTGTAAGCCTATGGATTCACTTGTTACTAATGCAGGTATCATATCATTTTATTTGCTATTTTAGCAAATGCACATATGTGTATATGTGGTTATTGTAAATACCATAATGAGTTATGTTATAAAGCTCCAGTAAATGGTATGTTTGTCATGTCTTAGTAGATGGTCATTGTAAATACTGCAACAACCTATGTTATAAAGATCCATGGGCAGTATGTTTTGTTTTCAGCAGTCTTGCTAGTTATGTGTGTCATTGAACATTGAGGACAGTGTTCCCCCAATGGGTGGAGGGAGTGGGGAGGGGGTTCTGTAACAACCCTGGTCAAAATTCCATGTAAAAGTTAATAAAGGAAAAATAAGGCCAAGATCACGGGACACGTATTCCAAGCTGAATGTTGGGAAAAACATCCTATTGGGTGTTCATTTCAGTTATTATGGCTAAAGGAATTTGGCAAAGGCAATGGCAAAGGCTTTGGAAAGGCAAGAGGCATTAATTGGCATTTTATTTATGAAAATAAAGGAAATTAGGAGAAAAGGAAGGTGAAAGGTTACAGGTTGCATGTGAGGAGGAAAATGAAGGAAAATAATGGAAAATGAAGAAAATAAAGGCCTCATTGATAAAAAGGATTCTGAGGATCAATTGAAAAGCTTTTGCTCAGTTGGTCAGTTTAACCTTTTGTCAGTTCAGTTTTGGAGCTCTCCCATTATTCTCTCTCTCTCTCTCTGTCTCTCACTCTTGGACACTTAGAGGTAAAAAAGGCAAGAGGAAGAAAGGAGAAAGCAAGGAAGAGTAGGATCAAGTAGCTACAACAAGATTCTTCGTAGGTATCAATTTTCCTGTGTGATTTCCTTGCTTTATTTGGCATGCATGGTATTGTATGCGATTCTTTGCTATCATGGCATTGGTTTTGCTAGGTGTGATAGTGTTTTCATCCTAGCCTTTCCATTTTCGGATAGCCATGGTGTGATGGGGTTCTCATGTTTTGGTTGAGATAGATTGCTGAATGAATTCGAAGCTGAGTGAGGTGGATCTCTGAAAGAAAGAACACATGAGGGTGATTGGCTGAAAGAAAGATTTGGTTCAACCAATCTATGGTCGGGTGGTTCATGGAAGTCCCAAACCTAGTTGGCCTTTGCATCATTAATATGAGGTTATTTCTCCTTGTTAATTCATGAGTATTATACTGGTTTATATGTGGATTATATGGCTGTTGTTTCCTTGGTATTTCTATTGTTATTATGTTGATTATGAACATGTACTATGATAATGGCTATGTATGGCTTGATCATGTTTTTATTTGTAATTGAATGAACAATGTATCTATGGCCTAACAAATGATAATGCGGCTAATGTGATAAGGAAACAATGCCTCATAGCGAATCTCAGATAAGTATGAGACCCCTATGCTCAGATATGCTATTAAGACATGTAGATTTCATATTTGTGATATGTTTGACGAAATGCCTGTCATGGCTAGTAGGGGTTCTATCTAGTCCTTGTTAATGTTCTTACAAATGTATCATTGTTTTGTTGTGTAAATTCATTTCTAAAGGTTTCATTGAGTTCCGAGCAGTGACTTGGGCTACAAGCCTGAAAAAGTGGCACAAATCCTAGAGTTGTAGGCACAAAATTGGGGAAAAAAGTCCCCAGAAGCTCCCTTTCCCTTACTGTGTGAGCTTCTAGAGCCTCCTAGATGCACCCTTGTCCATATCAAGGGAGCGTCCAAGGGTTTGATGCACTAAAACTTCAATTGGTCTCAGGGGTTAGTTACTTGAGTGGTTGGGATGGCTCCTAGGAGTTCTGTCGTTGATGTGGAAGGTTTGTGTGGTGCGTTTCCATCGATTCCACTTCCCTAAGGTGACTTAGGAGGTTGAATCCAATTATAGTGGCCTCTCGTCACATGTTTACCCCGGTTGGTCGGTTACTTGGGTAAATGTGGGATGAGGGTGTTACATTTTGTATTGATTATGATGGTGATGTTATGGATGATTTCCCATGGTCTCTATTCTAGTTATATGATGTATTCTATCTTGGATGTTGACCTTTTTGATAAGTACTTGAATGGTTGATGATTGCATGACCTCACAAGTGTTATTGCAGCTAGCTAGAGAAGGCTTGGAGCCTTCTTGGCGATTCTCATGTGAACATTATCAGTTTATGATCATATATGCATTCATGACCTGTAACTTATATGTTTATCTTGGAAAGATTGTGAATTTGGCTAAATGTGGGAGGGATTGTATCAGAGAAAATTTCGTTCTCTTTTGGTGATATGTAATACCACAGGATGGTATCAGAGCTCCGAGGTTCAAACACTTGGACTGGATGGACTAGATGTGATTGTTATGCATATGGGTTAGTTGTCAATGTGTATGTTATGCATGCATTGTGATGGTCATTATATATATATATATATATATATATATATATATATATATGATAATCTGGATTGATGGTGCATATAAGATAGCCTCCCCTGAACTTCACACTAAGGTATGATTTTGATTATGTCTATATTTGGTTTATCTAACTTGACATGTTTGCAGGAGATAGAAGGCTAGAGATGACAAGTAAAATGGTGGATTATAGTTCATGTGACTCTCCTTATAGATCAATTGGGGTAGCAAGAAGATGAGTAATCTCCTGATATACAGATACACTGAGAAGCTTGAAGGCAAAAATCAAAAGTTGCAAGGCAGATAATGACAAGATAATTGAGTCACCAGAAAGCCTTGTCAGAGCTTAGGAAAAGTAAGATGAGGTTAGTGCAGTGATCCTTCAGAGCTTATCAGATTTGCATAGATAAGGATATCCAAGATCAGTCATGGACATGAGGAAAGGATTAACGGGGCATATGGTAGCAGGTCTCGATCAAGATACAGGTTGGACAGGGATGACACAGTCAGAGGTGGTAGGTGGTTAGATACACTTGACAAGAGAGGTAGTGCTTATGGGTTCTATTCTAGTTTTGGTTTAGAGAGACATCATGGTCATCACCGCCATCATCCTTATAGGAGGAGTGAGAAGTAGTACTTTCCAGATGAGTTCAAGAAATCCAAGCCTCCTACATTTGATGGAGAGATGAAGAAACTGGAAGATGCAGAAGCATGGCTACTTGGGATGAAGAATTTATTAAAATTGCATGATTATATAGAGAATATGAAAGCCAAAATAAATATTTTCATTCTCAAGGGAAAAGTGAATATCTGGTTGGAAGATGTGAAGCGTGTCAAAGCCATTGAGACCGAGGAGTTGAGTTGGCATGAGGTTAAAAGAATCTTTAGGAATAAGTACTTGTCTAAGAGATATTATGATGGAAAGGCCAAGGAATTCTACAAGCTTAAGATGGGTTCTATGACAAATGAAGAGTACACGACCAAGTTTATGGAGTTGTTGAGGTATGTGCCCTACCTAAAGGATCAAAAGCAAAGTTTCAAAGGTTCATCAATGGACTGCAATTAACATTCAAGGATTAGATTAAGTATGATGAGCCTCGGTTATTAGAGGAAGTCATTGGGAATTTGAAGCATTGTTATGAGCAGTCTAAGTGTAAGCTTGAGCTTAAGCGTTATTGAAAATGGAATAAAAAGACTAAAGGAAAGTGGGTTAAGAAGTGAGGAAGACCTTAGGATGTAGGTGAAAAGGAGAATATAGCACCGTACAAGAAGTTCAATGTAGTTGACAAAGGACATGGGTCTCAGCCATAGGAGAAAAAAAAGGCAATGGAAGGAAGCCTTTGAATTGTTGGACTTGTGGTGGAAAGCATCACATGAGAGATTTTCCATACCATTAGCATGGTAGACCTCAAATTTATAGTGCTCAGAAGGTATAGACAGTTGGGGATGTTGGATAGAGTATTACTGGGATCTATGCAACACTTGATAACAGACAGACAGACCATTAGGCATTCATTTAATTGAGATGGAAGGTAAGCTCTATGATCAAGTTGTTTCCATTTTGATTGATCCTAGATCTAATTATAGTTATGTTAGTCTTGACCTGGTGGATAAGTGTGGCTTGAATAAAAAAGTGCATGCAAAATCTTGGTTGATGTAGTTAGCTATAGGGACCAAGAAAAGAGTTCATCATTGGGTGAGAGATTGTGCATTTGAGTTGAATGGTATGCATATATGAACACATCTAAATGTGCTTCCTTTGGGTTCAGAAAACATGCTTTTGGGCATGGACTGGTTGTACATTCATAGGACTAAGGTGGATCGCTATGATAAGGCTATTGAGTGCCTAGATGATGATGAGGAAAGAAGATTCCTGCAGGGTAAGAAGAAGCCTACATAGTGAGAATGGTTACAACTATGCAGGAAAAGTGCAGTTGAAAAAAAATCTGTGTACTTTTTTCAGTTCATGTTTCCATTGACAAAGGGAAGGAAGATGAGGATGATGGATTTATGAAGAGGTAGCTTGTTTTGCAACAATTTTAGGATGTGTTTCCTGCATAGATTTTAGAGTTGCCTCCTCGTAGAGAGTTGGATTTCTCTATTGAGTTGGTACTAGGAGCAACACCAACATCAAAGGTACCTTATAGAATGAGTACTCCAAAGTTGGTGGAATTGAGGTTGCAGCTTAAGGAAATGCTTGATAAGGGATACATTAGGCCAAGTGATTTGATAATGAGATCTTAGACAATTATTAAGGTATTACAGACTCATGTGCATGGATATGCCTATGTTACTTTGTGTAACGGATTGATAAGATTGCGAAATACATAGACAATGAAGCAGTTAAAGAACATAATAGAAAACACATATAAACACAACAAGTTTAATAAGGAGTTCACCCAACACTCCTGGGCTACGTCTCCTCGTCCAACCTTCAGTGGTGACCTCTCTATTATGTCTTCAAAACAGATTTTTACAAAAATATGAGCTCAATTTGAGTCTCAACACACAACATATACAACAACAAGAGTTTTTCTTGAACCGCTCAAGCCTCTCTGAGTACACAGACTCTCTCTATCACTCTCTGTCTCTGTCTTTGCTCTGTCTTAGCATTACCTGCCCTGTTTTCTGTCAATATGTGGCTTTAAAGCCAATTGGCACTGTTTTTTCATTTCACCTTCTCGAGCTCTTTGGCTTCTCGACCTCTCTTTGCTCAGATCCCCCTCTGAGCGTTAGCAATCATTGCTAAACGTTTTCAGGGATGGTGGCCACCTGTTTAGTAACGGAATGGGTCATCGGGCCTTTGAAATCCCTGGAAACAACGTTCTCTGTGTTCACAGAGAAATACACCAAAAACTGTGAAAAATAACCAAACTTCTATTTATCATATTTGAAATGTTATCGATTCCACCTTATAACTCCTTTCAGGTTTGCCTTTATATCGCTTATCGCATCTCCACCGTTGATCTGGAAGATCTAGATCCAACGGCTGTGGTTTATTTCGGGCGGCCCATATGTATGGGAGTTAACCTCCTGAAAATAGTGGTTTTCTCTCTCCAGGGCCTGGACACATGGTATCCAGTGTATGGGCTTAGGCGGAGCCCGACCAAAACCTTTTATTGCCTTCGGTCCTTCCAAAATACCTCTTGTTTCCTTTGTATTAAAAAATACATTAAAATTTGCAAAATCCTGCAAAATAATCCATATCAGACTTGAAACAATATATATTTTCATTCAGAAACCCTTTCGGGTCTAGTTTTCATCGCATCAGCGCTTTCCTTCGTATTTTGTTTAATAAACGAAATACGCGAAAATACATAGAAACTGCCGTTTGACGGATCTCAAGTTTTATGGAATATGTTCTATCGGGTATAGCTATCGCATCGTGCATATATATATGTATATATCCCCACTCCTTTGTGTAGCTTCGATACAATTTTGCGATGCGACTTGTCGCAATCACATGTCGCATGAGCCCCAGACCGTTGTAAGCACTTCCGTTGAAATCTGCTGATGCGATATGGTGGGTGTTGAGCCTCAGACCTGCACTTCTTTTCACATCCTCTCAGCCTCCTTTTTCATTCATTTCCTTCATTTGTCACTCATTTCCTCCATAAAATTGCTTAAATCATTGTATTTTAGGACTTTCACATGGTTTATTAATTATGCTAATGACTGTGTTGTTGGATTAGAATTTTGGTTCAAGACCTGCACTTTCCGCAGCTGATCCCAGTTTCCGCAGCTGTTTTCTTAAACGGCATGATCCAGTTGTCCTCCAGTCAGAAGAGCCACATGGGCAAGTGCGTGGAACCAAGGACATGGTGTGTGTCCTTCCAGCTCAGCCAAATCAGTTATAAACACCCATGGTCAACGAGGGGGAAACTACGGTCAACAAAGGTCATTGGCGGTGGCACGGCTCTGCGTGTTCGGTTTTAGAGCACGTGAAGCACAACTAGCCTCTTCCTCAGCCATGCAGATGATGGGGAACACGAATCCAACAGGAGATTTAATGCCCACCTCGACCGTTGCCTAAATCCGTGGACTGTGCTAGATTACGTGTTTTTACACAGCTGATAGAATAGCGTAGTTTGTGTTAAATTCGTTTTGTTTTCTCTGCTATAAATAAAGCGTATCTGAACGCTGATTAGTTAGCTGCTGATATGTAATTTTTGAACCCCACTGTACTCTTTATTTTGCTACATAATATATGAGAAGACCGTTCTGTTTCTAAGCGTGTAACTGATCTTTTGAGTTGGCTGGAGTAGGCAGAGGGCCCCTGTTTACTAAGGCCTGTACAGTGCTTTTCGTTTCCTGCATTTCTTCTTATTAGTTTATGTATAATAGTTGTACAAAATGTTTTTGATTGCTATGTTTTGATCATGTACAATAGCTGTATATAACTTTGAATTCTGCTCATTTATATTTCTGCACTTTTCCATGACTGATCAGTGTGTTTTTGCAGATTTCTTAGGTGCCCGGGACAGTTTTCTTACTTCTCTTTTTACAGCTAGTGGCATTTGTGATCGTCTTATCTAGACTGCTGATCTTTATTTTTGATTTCCAATAGTATCATTGCTTTAGTTTGCACTTTATTTTCTGCTCGTAGCTTATCAAGTTGTTTATCTTTTGATGGCTCTTTTTATCATAATCAACTAACTTTTAATGGAGCCAGAATATCACTTAAGTGCAGCTTGGTTTACTTTGTTTTAAGACTCACATTGCTAACTTGCTCATAACTCTTTCTTATATGATTAATCCAGCTGAAGGCAGAAAGGTTAAGGGAAAATTAAGTAGTGTGATTTGTCACTTAGATTGTACATTGCTTAAGATTTAATTGAAGAGTTAAAGTAGTTGTTCTTGTTTTTAATTGAGTTAATATAGATGTCATTTTCAATCTCATTTTTATCAGCAGTAGAGGTACTGGGCCAATGCCATTGGTCTTTTATTTGATGCTTTCATTTTCCTTCAAGAGTTAATTTCATTTCAGTTGTTATTCAAAGCTTTCTGGTAGATCACTTTTAAGTTTTAAGAAATCATTTAGTCGCCACACACACACACACACACATTCACTCACTTCATTACATCTCCATCACATTTCATTAGGAAAATACAATCAAAAACAAACTAAAAAGATAAAAACGACAAAAGATCTAGAAAAGGTTATCTAAGTACATATAGTACACCTCACTTCATCAGCTTACGAGCCCCGGGTTGACATTTAAAAGTTGCAATTTAGACATCACTAAATTGACCAAACAGTGGGTTAACATGGGCCGTCGATTTGCACGCTTGATTGACAATCCTCTTCGACCTCACTGATCGCTATTGCAACATTGATGTGACCACCTCCAATAGCCTCCGATAGCCTTTGCCAATTTGCGATATGCCGATCGGATTCGGACTGTTGATCGGCCAGATCTGATGGCTTCTGTGCATTGTTCCTTTTGATCGCCGATAAGTCTATTCTCACTATTTTCTTCATATTTTTGCCTCCCAATAGTGTAATCCAATATTTCTAAAACTTCTTCTTTTGCGACTGTTTTGATTTCTTAGAGGATTTTGAAGACTTAGAGGTTTTTTTGGATCCATTTTGGAACACGCCTTCCCACTGAAAATGATTTTGGACCACCGAAAGTTGGTTTTTAAGCATCAATCAAGTGAGGATACAGCTTCCTCACTTGTCCAATCTCTATCCATCTTGCACTGCTTGGTTTTTAACCTTTGAGTCCAATTCTGAGGTACTCAACATCCCCTCTGTGTGTAGTTCTCACCTTCCTGTCCAGAACTGTATCTTCCTGCAACTCATTGAGATATTCAGGCAACATATCATCAATAGAAGGCAACTGACTTTGCTCTTCAGGATCTTCAATCAATGAAGGTTCAAACAATCTCAAATTTTTTGCGTTAACCACTGAATAGATGTGCATGTAAGTTGGAAAATCAAGGCGAAAAGCATTCTCACCAATTTTCTCAAGTATCTTGAAAGGCCCATACCTTATTGGCTTCAGCTTCTTTCCTTCACCTTGCATTCTGTCTTTGCTGATGTACAGCCAGACTTGATCACCAACTTGGAAGCTATGCTCAATTCGATGCTTATCATGCCTTGCCTTGTACTTGGCCTGGCTCTGTTCCAACTGTTCCTGCACTGCCTAGTGAATTTCTTGGATCTGTTCAATGAACTTGGTTGCTCTGTCCACATCACTGTGTCCATCAACTGCTTTGTCTTTACTAAAGACAAAATCCAAGGGAGACCTTGGTGTAAAACCAAAACAAGTATCAAAAGGAGATCTCTGTGTAGAAGAGTGCTTAGCACGGTTGTAAGCATGCTGCACATAACACAAATGTTCATCCCAAAGCTTGGGATGCTTGCTGCAATAGCCCTTGATCAACTGGATCAATGTCCTATTGACTACCTTTGTTTGGCCATCTGTTTGTGGATGAAAGGCTGTGCTCTTCATTAGTCTGGTGTCCATAAACTCCCACAGACTTGACCAAAACTTCCACACAAATCGGGAATCTCGATCAGATACAATGGAAGTGGGTAAACCAAAATTATCCCAGACATGCTGAAAGAAAAACTTCGCTGTTTGTTCAGCTGTAATCTGCTTGTTACAAGGTATTAAAATACACATTTTGCTAAACCTGTCCACAATAACATATAAATAATCATGACCTTTTCTAGATTTTGGCAGTCCTCCAACAAAGTCCATGGAAACACTTTCCCAAGGATGAGAAGGAACTGGTAGTGGAGTGTACAAGCCTAATTTTCTATTGCCGGGCTTGCTTTTAGCACACATGGTACACCCTTTAATATATCTAGAAACTGTTTCATGCATTCTTGGCCATTAGTAGAATCTTTGCAGCTGTGCAACTGTTTTACTTACACCAAATTGACCTGATATTAGTGAAGTGTGTGCTTCTCAGATTATGTTAACTCTTTCAGTTTGAGGAATGCATAAATTTTCCAAATGATACAAGAGTTGGTCCTTAATATGATAATCCAATTCTTCTACTTGTTTGCCATGACTTAAAGTTGCATATACATCTTTAAAATCTACATCTTGAGCATATTGTTCAATGTAGCTTTCATGCAATACTTAATTATGCTTAAGTATAATAGATGCATTTATAATTGATCTGGACAACATATCTGCAACTTTATTGTGTATGCCCTTCTTATATCAGATGACTAGATGAAACTGTTGTAGAAAACCCATCCACCTATAGTGTCTTGATTGCTGCAATTTAGTTTGTGAGTGCAAATATTGAAGTGGTTGATGATCTGTATGTATAATTGTTTCTTTGCCCAATGGGTAATGTTTCCACTTTTTCACACTCTGCACTAATGCATACAATTCTTTATCATATGTGGGATAATTAACTACTGCAGAATTAAATGTCTCATAATGATAACATATGGGTTTACCATGTTGCATCAACACTGCTCCCATGGCATAGTCACTGGCATCTGTTTCAATCTCGAATGGTCTTTGAAGATCTGGCAATGTTAGTACTGGTGTTGTACTAATTTTTTCTTTCAAGGTGTCGAAGGCTTTCCGCTGTTTGCCTGCCCACTGAAACACCTTGTTCAATCCTGTTAAAGCATGTAAAGGGAGTTGCAATCAAGGAAAAGTTAGCAATAAACTTTCTCCAATATTGTGCTGCTTCTAGGAAGCACCTAACTTCTATAGTAGATTTGGGTTTAGGCCAGTTCATAATGACTTCGACCTTAGAGGGATCTATCTTCAATTCACCACCCCATACAATATGACCCAAATAATTCAAAGATGTTTTGCCAAATTCACATTTTGATAGCTTAACATAGAGATTTTCTTTTTTCAAAACATCTAGAGTCTGCTTTACATGATTTAAATGTTCTTCCCATGTTTTACTGAAAACAAGAATGTCATCTAAATATACAATTACAAAATCATCAATAAAAGGTTGGAGTACATCATTCATAACTCTCATGAAAGTGGCAGGAGCATTAGTTAAGCCAAAAGGCATAACTAGCCATTCATACAACCCTTGCTTCGTTTTGAAAGCAGTCTTCCATGCATCTTGTTCTGCTACTCTGACCTGATGGTAGCCACTATGCAAGTCCAACTTGGAAAAGTAAAAAGCTTCTTTCAACTGATCTAATAGGTCATTTATGCGAGGAAGAGGATAACGATTCTTGATTGTTTTTTTATTCAGTTCTTTGTAATCAATGCACATCCTCCACGAACCATATTTCTTTCTCAACAACACGATTGGAGATCCACATGGTGATGTGCTTGGCCTTATGAACCCTTTCTTGAGCAACTCCTATACCTACTTCTTTATCTCTGTATTGCCTAAAGCGGATAACCTGTACATTCCGATGTTAGGCAATGGAGCATCTTGCTACAAATGAATATCATGTACAATTTCCCTTTTGGGTGGCAGACCTTTAGGTTCTTGAAATAGGATATCATATTCTGAAACAACTTTTTCTAAATCAGCTTTCTGTTTAGCATCAGAGCCTTCAAATGCATTGGTTTTATCAGGGGTCTTTTCCTTTACGACCATTAGTAAAAATTGCTTGCATGAATTTACAATTGTTTTCATTTGCCCTGAGTTTATGAGAGTGTAGTTATTTTTGAGCTGATGAGCTCTTACAGTATATTCTATTCCATCTTTTTTGAGTTGATACTTATTTCCAGCTCTATAGAAAATGGCTTTTCTATCATACAAGTAAGGATTTCCTAAAACAATACCACATATATCCAAGGGAACTATGTCTAACTCAACCTCATCTACAAATGCTGACCCAAAAGCAAACCTAAGTTTACATTGTCTAGTCACTTGTAGCTTTGCTTTATCACATACCCAACCTAATGGATATGGCTTCTTGTGAGGTGTGGTTAGTAGTCCCAACTTCTTTACAATTGCTTCAGAAATCAAGTTTAATTTTGAACCACTATCAAATAAAGTATCAATCTTTTGATGCTTGGAAATAACTCTAATATGAAAAAGCTCATGTCTTTTCCTCTCATTTTCTTCATTATCATTAGATTGTGCAGAATTACTAGTAGATGCTTCAAATTTTTTACCTTTTATACCTATAGTTGTGACTATTGTTTCATCACTTGAGTCTGACCCCAAATCTTTCTGAATAGCAGCAACAGTCTTCTTCTTCTTGCCATCGAACTTCTTGGGTTTCAGTTCTGGATGCAAAGACCAACAATTTTCATCATCATGTCCATCCTTCTTGTAGTGAGTGCATGAAGGTTTTTCTTTCTGTACAACATTTGCCTTCCTCTCTTTCCATTTCTGCTTCCTCTTTTCCTTGTTCTTGCTTGCAGTGGGTTTTTATGATCCCTCAATCTCTGGGTTCACATTCTTGCCTCTAGCCTCCAGATGTGTAGCCTGAATTGATACCTCATCTATGCTAGTAGGGTTAAACATGAGAATGGTGTGCCTCAAATAGCTATGTAGACCACCTATACTTCAGCGAAGTTTCAGGTGAGTCTAGAGAAATTCCTAGAATTAAAGTTCTTTTTCTAAATTCCTGGGTATAGCTTTGTACACTTTGCCCCCTTTAATTGGTGAAGAGTTTGCCAACTCATCATGGATTGCTGCATATAAGCTAGTGGATAGAAATTTTTTTTAATGGCAGAAACAAACTCACTTTAGGTAGAAAGAATTTTACCATGCTTCTTCAAATCAGCTTGTGTCCTGCCTTCCCACCAGACTAGAGTAGTTCCTCCAAGGCGAAGGTTGGCCAGCTAAATATTTCTCCTTTCTGAATCGATGTTCTGCACCTTGCAATATACATCAATCTGTCTAATCTAGTTATCTAGCTTTTCTACATTTAATTCTCCATCATATATTGGCAAATCAAATTTTACATCTAATTTAATCAAAGGGCTAGAAGGAGGTGTTGATAGAGGAGGCTCTTTTCCTTTCACTTTGCCTTCAGAATGGCCATCTAGAATAGGTTCCTCTATTCCTTTGTCTTGTTTAGAGGTTGAAGTATCTTAACCTCGACCTTTCTTAAATTCTCGATACATCTATTTTAACATGGCTCTCATGGTCATGAAACTGTCCATGAACTAAGAGTCTGATTCTAGGGGAATTTATTCTACCATTTTCCTCCTAGGATAGAATCTTCCTATTTTTGGGTTAGTCTCAACCAATTCTCCTTCTCCTAATTTGAGCTTTGACATAGTTAGCATTCAACAATATAGCACAAGCTTGTCTAACCTTAGCAAACCTAAATCTCTGATACCACTTGATCTGATAATGAGATCTTAGACAATTATTAAGGTATTACAGACTCATTTGCATGGATATGCCTATGTTACTTTGTGCAATGGATCGATAAGATTGTGAAATACATAGACAATGAAGTAGTTAAAGAACATAATAGACAACACACATAAACACAACAAGTTTAATAAGGAGTTCACCCAACACTCCTGGGTTACGTCTCCTGGTCCAGCGTTGAATGGTGACCTCTCTATTATGTCTTCAAAACAGAGTTTTACAAAAGTATGAGCTCAATTTGAGTCTTAACACGCAACAAATACAAAAACAAGAGTTTTTCTTGAACCCCTCAAGCCTCTCTGAGTACACAGACCCTCTCTATCACTCTCTGTCTCTGTCTTTGCTCTGTCTCAGCACTGCTTGCCCTGTTTTCTGTCAATCTGTGGCTTTAAAGCCAATCGGTGTTGTCTGTTCGTTTCACCTTCTCGAGCTCTTTGGCTTCTCGACCTCTGTCCGCTCACATCCTCCTTTGAGCGTTAGCAATCATTGCTAAACAGTTTCAGGGATGGTGGCCACCTGTTCTGTAAGAGAATGGGTCATCGGGCCTTTGAAATCCCCGGAAACAGTGTTCTCTGTGTTCACAGAGAAATACACAAAAAACTGTGAAAAATCGCCAAACTTCCATTTATCGGATTTGAAATGTTATCGATTCCACCTTATAACTCCTTTCAAGCCTGCCTTTATATTGCTTATCGCATCTCCACCGTTGATTTGGAAGATCTAGATCCAACGACTGTGGTTTATTTCGGGCGGCCCATGTGTACGAGAGTTAACCGCTCGAAAATAGTGGTTTTCTCTCTCCAGGGCCTGGACACGTGGTAGCCAGTGTATGGGCTCGGGTGGAGCCCGACCAAAACCTCTTACAGCCTTCGGTCCTTCCGAAATCCCGCTTGTTTCCTTTGTATTAAAAAATACATTAAACTTTGCAAAATCCCGCAAAACAGCCCATATCGGACTTGAAACAATATATATTTTCATTCACAAACCCTTTCGGGTCCGGTTTTCATCGCATTGACGCTTCCCTTCGTATTTCGTTTAATAAACGAAATACAAAAAAATACATAGAAACTGTCGTTTGACGGATCTCAAGTTTTATGGAATATCGTTGATAGCTCTATCGGGTCCGGCTATCGCAATACGCGAAAATACATATAAACTGCCATTTGACGGATCTCAAGTTTTATGGAATATCGTTGATAGCTCTATCGGGTTCGGCTATTGAATCGCGCATATATATATGTATGTAGTCCCACTCCTCTGTGTAGCTCCGATGCAATTTCGCGATGCGACTTGTCGCATGAGCCCCGGACCGTTGTAAGCGCTTCTATTAAAATTTGCCGATGCGATATGGCAGGTTAACGTGGGCCATCGATCTGTGCACTTGATCGACAGTCCTTGATGACCCCGTTGATTGCTATCACAACATTGATGTGACTGCCTTCGATAGCCTCTGCCAGTTTGCGATATGTTGATCGGATCTGGACCGTTGATCGGCCAGATTCGACGACTTCTGTGCATTGTTCCTTTTAACTGCCGATAAGCCTGTTTTCACTGTTTTCTTCATATTTTTGCCTCTCGATAGTGTAATCCAATATTTCTAAAACTTCTTCCTTTGCAATTGTTTTGATTTCTTAGAAGATTTTGAAGACTTAGAGGTTTTTTTGGATCCATTTTGGATCGCCAAGTGTGTCGCCTTGGGGTGCACCAATATTTTTTGTGAAGAAGAAGGATGGTACTCTCAGATTGTGCACTAATTACATGCATTTGAACAAGGTGACTATCAAGAACAGGTATCCATTGCCACAAATTGATGACTTATTTGATTAGCTGAAGGGATAAACAATGTTCTGAAATATTGACTTGAGATTAAGATATCATCAGGTGCGCATCAAAGAAGAAGATATTTACAAGACTGCATTCCGTATCAGGTGTGAGCATTATGAGTTTGTGGCAGTTCCAATTGGTCTTTCTAATGTTCCAACTACTTTCATGTGTTTGATGAACAATGTGTTGCGTCCTTATTTGGACAAGTTTGTGATAATGATCATTGATGATATATTCTAAGAATGAGGAAGAGCATGTAGAATTCTTGGCAACAATGTTAAGATGGTTGAGAGAGCAAAAATTGTATGCCAAGATCAGCAAGTAGAGTTTCCTTCAGATTGAAGTTCCTTACTCGGGACATGTTCTTTCCAAGGAAGGGATAGTAGTGGACCTAAAAAATATTAGAGCTATGATGGAGTGGCCAGCTCCTAGGAATGTGGATGAGGCCAGATCATTAATGGGAATAGTAGGTTATTATAGTAGGTTCATCAATAAGTTCTATTAGATCACCTATCCTATTACATCTTTTGATAGGAAAGGGAAGATATTTGAATGGATTGAGGAGTGCAAAACTACTTTTGAGTAGTTGAAGAATTTTCTTACAAGTACTTTAGACTTGAAGATTAGATATCTTGATAAGGAGTTCATAGTATGTGAAGATGCTTGCAAGAGAGGAATTGGTGGAGTCCTGATGCAGGAAGGATAAGTGGTATGCTATGAGTCATGGAAGTTGAATGAGCACGAGAAAAACTATGTGACTCACAATCTTGAGTTGGTAGTTATCATTCATGCCTTGAAGATGTGGGGGCATTATCTTCTCGGTAGGAGGTTTGTTCTGATGAGTGATCATAGTGGACTGAGGTACTTGTTTTACCAACCCAATCTGAAAGGAAAACTAGATGTTTCTATGCTCTCAGTGAGTTTGACTTCGAGATTAGATACATCAAGGGTAAGGAGAATAGGGTTGCAGATGATCTCAGTAGAAGAGTGAAGGTAAATCACATTTCAGTTGTGAGCTCTTATGGGATAGATTTGTGGGAGTGGATCTCGTAAGAAGGACAACATGATGACATGTACCAACAATTTATGCATAGGTTACAACAATAGGGTAAAGGTGATAAGGATGAGGAGTATTACCTCACGACATATGGCTTGGTCAGATTAAGGAATAGGATTTATGTGCCAGATAGTAGTGAGCTCAAGAAGCTTATCATGAAAGAGTTTCATGTCAAGACATATTTAGGTCACCAAAGATATCAGAAGACATTGAAAACAGTTAAGAGGTTCTATTGTTGGCCAAACTTGAAAAAAGAGGTGGATGAGTTTGTTACTATATGTTTTGATTGTCAGCAGGTAAAAGGAGAGTGTAAGCATTCAATTGGTTTGTTGCAGCCTATTCCAATTCCAAAGTGAATGGTAGGTCATTTCCATGGACTACATTACAGGTTTGCCGAGGACATCAAAGCAACATGATTCCATCATGGTTGTGGTTGACAATTTAAGTAAGGTAGCTCACTTCACTGCAGTAAAGTCAACAAATTCAACTAGTGAGGTAGCTCATATAATCATTAGGGATACAGTGAGGTTGCATGGTGTTCCCAAGAAGATTATATTAGACGGAGATGGAAAGTTCACTTGTAGGTTTTGGAAGGATTTGTTTACAGGATTGGGGACAAAATTAGCTTTTGATATAACTTATCATCCACAGACAGATAAAAATACAAAGATGATTAACAAGATTCTTGAGGATGTGTTAAGGATGTACGTTATGCATCAGTAGCAGAAGTGGGAGGAGTATCTTCCAGTGATTGAGTTTTCTTATAATAATGGGTATCAGGAGTCCTTGAGGATGAGTCCATTTGAGGCTATTTATGGGTGGAGTTGTAATACTCCTATCAGTTGGAGTGATCTAGTGAACATGGTGCTGATTGAACCGCACATGTTGACTGAGATGGATCAAGAAATGCAAGTTATCAAGAGGAATCTAAAGGAAACATAGGACATGTAGAAGAGTTATGTGGATCGACATAGAGCATTCAAGGAGTTCCAAGTTGGGGAGCATGTGTACTTGCGCATCAAGCCAAAGAGGAGCTCCTTGAGGATTGGATCATGTGCCAAGCTGACACCTTAATATTGTGGACCTTTTGAGATCCTTGAGAGGATTGGACCTGTTATCACTCCAATATTTCTCTAGAGTTGTTGGAGAAAGAAATGATTAGAGGTAACCAAAAACCAACTTTTGAGATTAGGATCTAGCCTTCCTAATTCTCAGAGAGGGCTCTCTCTTTATGATTTAACTTTGTTTAGTTATTTGATTTTAGGCTAGTTATGATTGTGCTTGGGTTTTGATTTAGATTTGGTGGTGGGATCACTTACTTAGATGAAAAGAGGGGTGTATTTTACCATTGGGATATGGGGTCAAATGTCAGGCAAATAGGACTGGATCAAGTTCTAAAAAAAGTGTCTATAAGGCAAGATATCAGAGTTACTTCAAATCTCATAGCTGGATGGTGAAGTGGTTTTCAATCGGATCCAAAGAGAAATTAAGGGTTCCTTAGGCTAGATTATGAAGAAAGTGAAAGAGATCAACTGGGATGGGATAGCAATTAAGGATTCTTAGATCCGGATATCAGAAGAAAACATGTAAATGATCAACTATTCCAAAAAGAGTGTACTTAAACAAATTATGAGATAAACTTCCAGTTAATTCATTCAACTTTAGATGACATTAAGTTTGTGAAAAAACATAAGAAAATAACAAATTTGACAAAGAAAATACTTCGCTATAATACCTCAACACATGAATCCTGTAATGCAATCTCTTTATTACTTGGTCCAGTCTGCTGATTTGAAAAATTGGTACAATAACCCTTAGGTTTATGATCAAAATAACTCTACAAATGTATAGCAATCCACCCTCAATACTTCGAATATATGAAGTATTTATACAAAAATAATTTACAAAATATCCCAAACTGCCTTGGGAACTAATCTAGGAGAAAGAAATATCTTCATGCAAGAAGATAGAGATAATTACTGAACTGCTGTTTGCTGTCCCTGTTTATTAGGCTGTGCTGTCTTTAATCTTTGATATTTTGCCTTTTAATCTCTGCTTTGCTGTTTGGTCTTCACGCTAGATGTTCTATTCACTCTGAAATTTCAACTGATACACTTTAATCAGATACACTTTCATCTGGGTGGCCTGTCATTTATCCTTTTATAGTTCTTTTCAATTTTACTGTAGATTTTTACATTTTGATTGTGTATTTCTACAGTAAATCATTTAATTTCTCCCATGTTTCAGCAACTGGTAATTGGATATTCGTAATCTTCCTGTAAATCTCACCTGCCTCTGTATACCTAGTAAAAGTAGGCTTATTCACAAAAAGGTGTTTTACCTCATGCTGGAGGTAAAACAAATTCTCAAAAGTTTGGTATAAGACCTTGCTAGTAGGTATCCCCTTCATGGATGAAGTATTCACTTGATCTCTGGCCACTTGTCTGGTTTTTCTATTGTAGTCCTCCTGGGTCATTAACTTGTCATTTATTACCAAGGGATTGGGCAGACCCTTTTGCCTCAAAACTTCGAACTTAACCATGAATCTGTCTATATCTAGTTGCATGGTTTGGCACTTACCTTCAAGGTTTAACATTAAATTCCTCTTAGTGAGGACCCTTTTAACTCCAGTATTGTACCTGTTCTATTAGGTATCTCTAATTCCTGTAATTCATACTTGTTTTTGGAGTTGAGGAAGTGAATGATCCTTGCAGCTTCCTCTGGCATGTCTCCCAGTTATGCTTTTACTCTCTGTATGGCCTCTGTAGCCTCTTTTATTAAGTCAATCAGATAAAAAATTACTTGGATGGATGGCCAAATATCATTGACAGAGTCAGTGATATTGGCCCACAATTGTTTCTTAGCCTGACCTAGGGGTTCCTTCAATGTCAGTTCCTTCTCCAGGCTTTTTATTCTTTCATTCATCCTGGTTGATTTTTGCACTTCTTCCTTGTCCATAATCTGGGCAAGCTTGTAGTCAGTCTCTAGACTAGTCATCTTTTCCTTGAGCTTGTTCATTTCAGTGGTCTGAATGGAAATGTCTTCCATTTCTTTGACCAACTTGCTTGCCTATCACATGTAGACCTTGTTGCTAATGTAGACGGTGTAAAAGCTCACAGTGCTGTAGCCATTGGAGCAGTAGGAGCTAATGATGCTTCCAAAGTGGAAGGTATTGCAGTAGTAACTATTGGGATCATAGTGGCAGGGGCAGTCTCCAGAATAACGTGTTTTACCTGTATCAAGCTATCTAACTCTTTTTCCATTTCCTTCAGCTGATCATTTAATTGTATCACCAGGTCCATCATTTCCTCGTGATTTGTTTGGCTCTCCAGGACCTCTTTTGTTTGCGGGTGTTCTGAATGAGGCAACTTTAGTTGTTTCTTGAGAGCTGCTATATCCTCATTCTTCTTCTTGATTAATTTTTCAGCAGCTTTGATGTCATTTGGATCATGGCCCAACTCAATTACCAAGTCCTCTAATGACATGATCCTATTGTCTTGGGCCTGTGAGGAGGCCTTTTCCGATTTGTATTGAACTGCAACGTTGACTAGTGAACTCTGCATCTTGTGTGTAGCCATGGCCTTCCTTATCAGGGTGGAGTAGATCATCTCTCCAGTCTGTTTATGAAATTATATCTGGTCAATGGGATGAACATCCCTCGCTAACACTTCAAAATCAGTTTTTCTAGTAGTCAGCAGATGTTTTTGGTTGCTGAACAATAGGCTGCATAAAGGACACTTGTATTTTTCCTACTTTGATGTCAAAAGCTGAAATCAATCTGCTCTGATTAGCTGGTGTGTGCTTGAAGTATTGGGCATATGTTTCAGCCTTCAACTTCTCATTTCTTAGCTTGATCTCCTTGTACCTGTCCTTAATATCCTTTTCCTTATCTGCTAGCCTGGTGAAAGAAGAAACCTCAACACTGAGCTGTCTCTCAATCAACTGAGTGTTAGAAGTTGATGGCTGTTGTGTTTATCCCAAAACAACTGTACCTTTTCTTCTTTCCACCATTGTTTCAGTGTCAGTGATTTCTACTGATTCAATGGTTTCCTCCTGTTCAGTCACAGGATTCAGCTTGGGCCTTTTTCTGAGATCAAAATGCTCGTATGTGGTTTCCATAGCATAACTGGAACCCTCCTCCCTGTTTCTCTTTGGGTTTCTCTCCTCATTTGCTGGGTTCTGTAAAACAGGAGGATTATTCTTGGGTTACCCTAGTTCTGGAACCTGCAGGAAAGAACTTTGATAAATTTGTTTCTCAACATCAATCAGTGTATTTTCTACATCCACTACTGTGTTATCCATGTCAATTAATGTATTTTCAAACCATTCTGATTGGTTGGAAAACCTCTCAATATCAGGTCTAGGATGGTGGATGAAAGGTCCCAATTTGACCTTGATTCTCAACTTATTTATGACCCCATGAGGGTCATACTGCCACATAAAGTTGTTCCTGAATTTCATGTCCTGCAATATCTTGTGAGCCTTTGGTCCAGCCTCTCTATTATTACAAATGAAGGGGCCCAATTGGTTTTTCATTTTAAACTGGGTTTTCTTCCTAGCTGCTAGGAAGTTGACTTCATCTGAATTGATGATCTGCCTAAAATATTCTAGTGCAAATATCCTCATAGGGAGGTATTTGGGCAGTTTATAAGGGGCAAGTTGGCATAAATAAATTCTAATTTCTGAGTGGTTCTGGTACAAATACCAGTCTCCCACCTTGCTGTTCTTGGCCAACTGTAACATCCTTATGATTTCCTGGCTGATTCTGGGCCGAGGGCTACTGGTCAGCATGTTCATGACTGGATGGACAAATGAATCAATGAAGTCCTTATAGGTGAATGCAGTGGAGTATTTCTGGATCAAGGGTGTACAATAAACAACTGATCTCTGGTTTCCCTTGGTATCCAACTTCTGGATGATGACAGGGAATTTATCTGATTGATAATATTAAAACATATGAAATAATACTGAAGAGTACTTGAAAACATTCTCAGTTGGGAGTCTTGTGAACTGTTCCTGCATCCTATCTGCAATGAACTGAGCATAGTTGTACATGACAACATGAGGCTTGCCTAGGCTGAAGATGGAAAGAAAGGCCAAGATAACCTCATCCACATGCTCATCTGAGGTATATCCTAAGATACAAGAGAGCATGGTAATAATCTATCTGCCTCTCTCTGAAAAAATGGTGGCAGCATAAGGAGGACTATCTGTGGGAGTATGGCGATCTTCTATGATGAAATTCTGGAAAATTTGTGCTATTTTAGCCAGGTCTAGTTTGACATATAGGTCTAGCAAGTCACCAATAGACAATGGGGTCTTATTAGGGCTTGGTTGGACCCGCAACATTTTGTTAATAGACTCTGCAGTGATGGTAAATAATAATTGTTGGTTAGGGGCAACAATAACTCTTTGGCTAAGAATATAGCAAGCATGATAGAAATGGATGATATCTGTCCTTACTCCAGCAATGGAGCTTTAGAAGGTTAGTTGGTGAAGCAATATCTTTTATTTGAAAATCACTGTCTGCTAATGCCAGCTGGTCAATGTCCAGGTGAGGGGTTGACAGAGGTCTCACATCCAGAGAGGTCTGGGAAGCCATATTTAGGAGTAGAGGTGTGAATTAGGCTTGTAGTGGCTGTAGAAGTAAGGTTTGGAAGCCCCAGAACAGTGGGTTGGTAGTTACAGTCTATAAATGAAGGGTTTGGGGTATACAAGTAAATTACTCTTCAATTTAGGAAAATATATTAATTAATTTGAATTAATTAATCTTTCAATTGAATTGTATGCTTTCAATTTAAAGGGTCGTTCTGGTTTTCCCAAGAATACTTGGAATTTGGTGGTATGGCTTGCAAACTGAGTTAAATGGTGAATGTAGACGGTACGGTGGCTTCAGTTGTGAACTGGCTGCTCGAATTGGGTGTCCGGAGCTTCTTCAGGTGGCAGACGATGGTCAATTTTGGTCTCAAAGGTTCAGGGTGTCGCAGAATGGCTTCAGCACAGTTACAGTGCAAATGAGTGAAAAGAGTGAAATGGGGCTTCTCCAGCCTTTTAACGGGTAACGGTCACATTTTGGTGCGGAAAGTAAAAATGAATAGTGGACGGTTTTTCGTCTGGGCGGGGACGCGGTTTTTTGGGCCATGACACCACTTTTGGAGGGCAGGTGGTATTTTTCGTGAGCACGCAATCTAGCCTCGGGGCCGCCACGTAGCAAAACAGTGCCCAGGAAAAACCGTGAATCTTGCATGCTCTTGGGCTGCTATCTGTCGGATGGTGAATGTGCGCAATATGGATGCGCATCGTTGGATCTAGGGTGGGAGATTGGATGGCTATCGCGCGGTTAAGATGCACTACGGGAATCGGGACTAGGATTTGCGGGGCTTGGGATTTAATTACAAATAATTGTAATTAATTAATACATAAGGTAGGGATTAAAATATAAGCAGCAGGTTTAATGGAGTGGGACCAGGGGTTATTGTGGCGGGGTTTTTTAATTGCATCGAGGGTTGGTGCGTTAAAAGGATTTGTCGAGGAAATATGATTGGGGAGTTAATTAAATAATGTGGGGGGATAAAAACTTAGGATAAGGGGGTTTTTATGGGTTTTGAAGTGAAACATGGAAATTAATAGGGGGGGAAGGTAATATTTGCAATGGGGAATGGGTTTCACACTAGGGAAAAGAGGTTTTGGGTAAGGGGATGAGTTTTGTAGGGTAATTACTAGGGGAATGTGTGAAACCAAGGGGTAAAGGTTAGAATGAGGGGTAAAAGGGTATTTTATAAGAAATAATGGGAGAATGGGAAATTAGTAAGTAAGTATGTGGGGGTGAAATGAAATGAGGGGAAATTAATCAAACAAGCTTGTGAATATCTTTTCACTCTCATAAATTCTCATGCACAGGAAACATAGGGTTAAGCATGATAAATGTGCTTTTGATTTAACAACCTTGTGCATCTGCAACCTTTCTTCTACTTACCCTTTATTTATCCTAACATTTTTTCTTCACTTTATTGGGTGCATTTGAGCTTGCAGACCCTTCATTTCCTTTTCTTTTGACAAGGAAACTATCTAATTCTAACCTTATAACTTCCAATGCCTCAGATTAAACTGATGAGATCATTTTTATTCTCTGCCTAACTACTGATCTGCGAAGGTTAAATAGTTTGGCTAGATCTTTATTCTCTATCTATCAACATAAAATTTAAAACATGAATGAGTCAAGATTAAGTTGTTTGACCATCATGGATTGTGGAATTTCTAACAAGCTGCACACAACCTTATTTTGCATAGTAAAGTAAAAATTAAATGATCAACTGTTCAAAACAGAGTGTACTTAAACAAATTCTGAGATAAACTTCCAGTTAATTCATTCAACTTTAGATAACATTTAAATTCGTGAAAAAAAATAAGAAAATAACAAATTTGACAAAGAAAATACTTCACTGTAATAGCTCAACACATGAATCCTGTAAAGCAATCTCTTTATTACTTGGTCCAGTCTGCTGACTTGAAAAATTGGTACAATAACCCTTAGGTTTATGATCAAAATAACTCTACAAATGTATAGCAATCCACCCTAAATACTTCGAATATATGAAGTATTTATACAAAAATAATTTATAAAACATCCCAAACTGTCTTGGGAACTAATCTAGGAGAGAGAAATATCTTCATGCATGAAGATAGAGACAACTATTGAACTGCTGTTTGGTTTATGATCAAAATAACTCCACAATTGTATAGCAATCTACCCTCAATACTTCGAATATATGAAGTATTTATAAAAAAATAATTTACAAAATTTCCCAAACTGTCTTGGGAACTAATCTAGGAGAAAGAAATATCTTCATGCAAGAAGATAGAGACAACTATTGAACTGTTGTTTGCTGTCCCTGTTTATTAGGTTGTGCTGTCTTTAACCTTTGATATTTTTCCTTTTAATATCTTCTTTGCTGTTTCGTATTCACGTTGGATGTTCTATTCACTCTGACCTTTCAACTGATACACTTTCATCTGGGTGGCCTATCATCTATTTGTTTACAGTGATTTTCAATTTTACTGTAGATTTTTACATTTTGACTGTGTATTTCTACAATAAATCATTTAATTTCTCCCATGTTTCAGCATCTGGTAATTGGATATTCATCATCTTCCTGTAAATCTTATCTGCCTCTGTATACTTGGTAAAAGTAGGCTTCTTCACAAAAAGGTGTTTTACCTCATGCTGGAGGTAAAACAAATTCTCAAAAGTTTGGTATAAGACATTGCCAGTAGGTATCCCCTTCATGGATGAAGTATTCACGTGATCTCTGGCCACTTGTCTGATTTTTCTATTGTAGTCCTCCTGGGTCATTAACTTGTCATTTATTACCAAGGGATTGGGCAGACCCTTTTGCCTCAAAACTTCAAACTTAACTATGAATCTGTCTATAGCCAGTTGCATGGTTTGGCACTTACCTTCAAGGTTTAACATTAAATTCCTCTTGGTGAGGACCCTTTTCACTTCCAGTATTGTACATGTTTGGTCAGGTATCTCTAATTCCTGCAATTCATACTTGTTTTTGGAGTTTAGGAAGTGAATGATTCTTGCAGCTTCCTCTGGCATGTCTCCCAGTTCTGTTTTTACTCTCTGTATGGCCTTTGTAGCCTCTTTTATTAAGTCAATCTGCTAAAAAATTACTTAGATGGATGGCCAAAAATATCATTGACAGAGTCAATGATATTGGCCCACAATTGTTCCTTAGCCTGACCTAGGAGTTCCTTCAATGTCAGTTACTTCTCGAGGCTTTTTATTCTTTCATTCTTCCTGGTTGATTTCTGCATTTATTCCTTGTGCATTATCTAGGAAAGCTTGTAGTTAGTCTCCAGACTGGTCATATTTTCCTTGCGCTTGTTCATTTCAGTGGTCTGAATGGACATGTCTTCCATTGCTTTGACCAACTTGCTTGCCTCATCACCCGTTGACCCTGTTGTTGATGTAGACGTCGTAGAAGCTGGGACTGTTGTAGCCATTGGAGCAGTAGGAGCTAATGATGCTGCGAAAGTGGAAGGTACTGCAGTAGTAACTGTTGGGATAACAGTGGTAGGGGTAGTCTCCAAACTATCTTGTTTTACCTGTATCAAGTTATCTAGCTATTTTTCCATTTCCTTCAGCTAATCATTCAATTGTAGCACCAGGTCCATCATTTCCCCGTGATTTGTTTGGCTCTCCAGGACCTCTTTTGTTTGTGGGTGTTCTAAACGAGGAAGCTTTAGTTGTTTCTTGAGAGCTGCTATATCCTCATTCTTCTTCTTGATCAACTTTTCAACAGCTTTGATGTCATTTGGATCATGGCCCAACTCAATTACCAAGTCCTCTAATGACTTGATCCTGTTGTCTTTGGCCTGTGAGGAGGCCTTTTCCAATTTGTATTGGGCTGTAACGTTGTCTAGTGAACTTTGCAGCTTCTGTGCAGCCATGGCCTTCCCTGTCAGGGTGGAGTAGATCATCTCTCTAGCCTGTTTATGAAATTTTATCTGGTCAATGGGATGAAATTTGATGTCAAAATCTGACATCAATCTGCTATGATTAGTTGGTGTGTGGTTGAAGTATTGGGCATATGTTTAGCCCTTCAACTTCTCATTTCTCAGCTTGATCTCCTTGTACCTGTCCTTAATATATTTTTCCTTATCTGCTGGCCTAGTTAAAGTAGAAACCTCAACACTGAGCTGTCTCTCAATCATCTGAGTGTTAGAAGTCGCTGGCTATTTTGTTTCTCCTGAAACAGCTGTACCTTTGCTTCTTTGCACCATTTTTCAGTGTGAGTGATTTCTACTGATTCAATGGTTTCCTCCTGTTCAGTCACAGGATTCATCTTGGGCGTTTTTCTGAGCTCAAAATGCTCATCTGTGGTTTCCATAGCAGAACGAGAACCCTCCTCACTGTTTCTCTTTGGGTTTCTCTCCTCATTTGCTGGGGTCTATAAAACATGAGGATTATTCATGGGTTCCCCTAGTTCTGGTACCTGCAGGAAAGAACTTTGATCAATTTTTTGCTCAAAATCAGTCAGTGTATTTTCTACATCCACTACTGTGCTATCCATGTCAATTA
The DNA here is from genome assembly GCA_031772625.1 of Pinus tabuliformis. Classification (NCBI taxonomy): domain Eukaryota; kingdom Viridiplantae; phylum Streptophyta; class Pinopsida; order Pinales; family Pinaceae; genus Pinus; species Pinus tabuliformis. The sequence continues at coordinate 146,460,861 of CM062815.1, read as the reverse complement.
ATGTATTTTCCAACCATTATGATTGGTTGGAAAGCCTCTCAATATCAGGTCTAGGATGGTGGATGAAAGGTACCAATTTGACCTTGATTCTCAACTTATTTATGACCCCATGAGGGTCATACTGCCATATAAAGCTGTTCTTGAATTTCATGTCCTGTAATATCTTGTTAGCCTCTGGTTGAACCTCTTTGTTATTACAAATGAAGGGGCGTTATTGGTTTTTCATTTTAAACTGGGTTTTCTTCCTAGCTGCTAGGAAGTTGACTTCATCTGAATTGATGATCTGCCTAAAATATTCTAGTGAAAATATCCTCATAGGGAGGTATTTGGGTAGTTTATAAGGGGCAAGTTGGCATCCATAAACTCTAATTTCTGTGTGGTTCTGGTACAGATACCAGTCTCCCACCTTGCTATTCTTGGCCAACCGTAACACCCTTTTGATTTCTTGGCTGATTCTAGGCTGAGGGCTACTGTTTAGCATGTTCATGACTGGATGGACAAATGAATCGATGAAGTCCTTATAAGTGAATGGAATGGAGTATTTCTGGATCAAGGGTGTCCAATAAACAACTGATCTATCGTTTGCCTTGGTATCCAACTTCTAGATGCTGACAGGGAATTTATCTGATTGATAATACAAAACATATGAAATAATATTGAAGAGTACTTGAAAACTCTCTCAGTTCGGAGTCTTGTGAACTATTCATGCATCCTGTTTGCAATGCACTGAGCATAGTTGTACATGACAAAAGGAGGCTTGCTTGGGCTGAAGATGGAAAGAAAGGCCAGGATAAACTCATCCACATGCTCATCTGAGGTATATCCTAATATACAAGAGAACATGGTAATAATCTATCTGTCATTCTCTAAAAAATGTTGGTAGCATAAGGAGGATTATCTGTGGGAGTATGGCGGTCTTCTATGATGAAAGTCTGAAAAATTTGTGCTATTTTTGCCAGGTCTAGTTTGACATATAGGTCTAGAAAGTCACCAATAGACAATGGGGTCTCATTAGGGCTTTGTTGGACCTGCAACATTTGGTTAATAGACTCTGCAGTGATGGTAAGTAACAGATGCTGGTTATTAGAGCATAGATTTGTCTCAGGCTGAAAAGACAAGGTTCTAGGTCCACATCAAACCACGCTCAGCCTCGTAGCTAGCCCTACGAGGACATGAGAGGGCTCTCTCCGGGTCAATCTCAGGAAAAGGTGATCAATGAGGGTCGAGATGACTAAATTGGTAATTGATCTTAGGCTAGGTATGAAGTACAAGGAGTTTGAGGTTGATTTTTGAGGTTTTTGTTGGATCAGAGGAAAAGGCAATTTTGGGTGCGGGGATGAGACATAGTTTCTGCAGAGGTCTACTTGGGGCAAGGTAGGAAATTGTCTTGATGCTTCTAAAGAGAATGAATGGCTAGATCTGACTGGTGAGAAGCTAAGGAGAGCAAGAAGCTTTCAAAGGATTCTCCTTAAACACATGAAAACATGAAAAATCAAACAAATTTAAAGGCAGAGCATAACAATCTATGGATTCTACCTTAACACTTCATTTGTTCAATTGCAGAATATGGGAGAAGGAAGATGACACACATAACAACTTACAAATACTGAAAGAAGCACACCATCAACACATAAAGCCACATGGATCCCAAACAGTGCTGCAAAACCCTGGTCTTTCCTTTGCCAAAAATGCAGAAGTGAATGTACAATAGAGTGTCAAGCTTTTCCCAAGAGTCCAACCCTGAAAATGACTTAGAAATTACATAATATAGGCAAGCCAACCTATTCCCTTGCCTCTAGGGGTCGAGCTCATCATTCTAGGAGTTGTTTCAACCAATTCTAAACAAAGCACTACAATCTAGGCAGTCAAAACAACTTGCCTCTATAAGGTAGGAAACTGATTCATTCATTAAATTTTCACTCTTTGGTGAATGAATCTTCTAGAACAAGTAACTAAGTGTCAAAATTACATCATGTTCAATCAATTACATCAAGAGAAGTCAAAAATTACATCACAAATCAAAACTAGTCAAACTGGCTGAATTTCTGAGCTGAAAGATGAAAAATTGGGCAAAAAATCTATATGCGCCGCGCTACTTTGCTGCTGATTTTGAGGCACCTTCAGGAGTCCAAATTGAGCTCAGGTTGGCTTGTTGGAAAGCCCTGTATGTCTACTTTCCAACCCAAGTGGAATTTTCCAAATTGGTGTCCATTTGCCTCTCCAAAAATGCATTCTCCCAAGGCTGATTCTGTGTGTCAAAATAGGGGCAGTGAGGTCATTTTTTTCATGTTTTTTGACCTTTTGGGGACCCAGAACTTGCCCAAATTTCTTGTCCAAGTACCAAAATTCATGATTTCTCATGACAAATCCAAAACTGCAAGCCATTTGTAATTTGGAGCTCCCAATCCTAAGCGCCACGCAAGGTGCGCGACGCATATAGGGAAAAAACCTGTTTTTTACACAAAAATTTCCAAAATGACCAAAAATGCCCCAAATCTCTTGAAATTTGGGCTGGAGTTTCCTTATCAAGTGTGATGATGGGCTAAAGAGGCCTCGACCAAAATCTGAAGACGATTGAGCTCCCTTTGCTTCTTTTGCTTGCTGATTGCCTTCTTCAATTTCGCCTTTAGATTCCTTATCCGAGCCTTGCAAACTTAGTTCCGTGCCCTGTAGTGGACAACCATGTGTCTCAACAATGCATTATCTCTATTGGCCTTGTTCAGCCGCTTCTCCAAGTAAATTTTGACCCTCTCAAGATTAGATTCTCGATCCTCATTGACCTGTCGCTCTAGAGAAGTGAACTCAATCCTCCTTTGTTGGGCAGCTTGGCGATTCTCACGGATGTTCTGTAGCTCCATGATTGCATGCTGGTCTTCAAGCTGCTTATTTCTCTGTTCCAGATACCTGATGTTCCATTTGGCCATCTCCAACTGGATTTCCAAGGCTTGAATGTCTGTTTCTTGTTCCTCGATAATCCTTCTATATCTGGACTTCTCTGAATCCGTAGCTGTCTCATCATCGGGAATAAGAACGAAACCTGATGGCTCACTTGATGGCCCCTTCTCATGCTTGGGCTTCTTACCCTTGTCCTGTACCTATGCCTGTGGTGCTGATGTCGGAAGCGAGGCCCCTTCCACGCCCGGTGGAGATAACACTCACTTTGCTGCTGCAAACAAAGGTCTGGTGCCTTTCGGATAGCCTCTCTGATATGTAATGAAAATAGGCCTGGTCTCATGACGTTCATACTGCTGATAAGGTTCACCCTCGTGTCTCACCTCTGATACTCTTCGTGAAGCTCTGAAGAAATCACGTGAGATGAAGTCATCCCAAGTGATGCCTTGCAAACCAAGCTGATGAACCACCAAAATCTTTATAAGAGCAAGATGATAGACACTGTTAAGTTGCTGCTGAGGGGTTCTATGCTGTATAAAGGTGGTCATCCTCTCTATATTCTAGCAGATGAAATACGAAATTTTCATCATCCGCACCCTGGTGAAATGCATGAGTAACCTGATGTGATAAGTATAAAAACGAGAGAACCGTCCCTCACAGCTGAAATATTTCATGATCAATCTCATGAGTGGAGCATATTCATCTTTCAGGTACTGGAACGGGAACACTCTTTTGAGCTGCCTCAAGAAATTGGGTTTGATGTATGGCTCATAATGCTTCCGATCAATCTGTTGTTTTTTGTGCCAAAGTTCACCAATATTTGGTATACCTGTTGCTAACGAAACAGTTTCTGGTGTAAGTGTAAAGGTGACCCCAACCAAGGTAGCTTGATCTCCGTGCAAATGCAAGACAAAAAGACGAGCCAACTCATAATGAAATTGGACCTCAGCCACCTTTTGACAAAACTCATAGCATGACTGATGCTCAAAACACTGCATAGCAAGAGGACAGGCATGCAATTCTATAAGGTTGATTGGTTCTTCCCTGACATGTTTGCCACTTTTACGAGGCCTCCGGGGTTCCTGTTCTCCCAAAGGAGAATCACTTTGGGTCTCTGCCTCATATTCAAATGAGTGACCAGATGACATCACTGCTGATATGCAAATTGCCTTGAATGATGCTGATATGTGAAACTGCTGTATACAACTAAATGTGAACTGCTCTTTTGATCTAAACAATGCTGTGACCAAGGGGAAAACAAAATGTAACAAGGGAATATTAGGAAGGGGAAAATATCAGGGAATTAGGGACTTTTAAAATAAAATGTAATTAGGGAGAGGAAGGGAAATGTATATGTGGGAATAGGGTTTTAGGGTTTGGGATATTGAATAGGGTTAAGGAGTTTTTTATAGGGATAAGGGATTAAGAATTTAAGGATTGTAGTGTAGGATTGATGAGTAAGGTTTGGGAAATGAGGGACAAAGGGAAATGGGGAAAGGGAAAAACCTTGGTGACAAAACAATGTTCAAACCCTACAGCAAGTTTCCTTGTTTGTAAAGGGAGGTTTACAAAGTATTGTTTCAACGGCCATTATCCATGAACCAATCACATTCACCATCAAATACAAAGCAATAGCCGTGAATGAGACCCTACTTGACAGATTGATGTGAAGTTCGGGTGATTTGATGGGTTTGCAACAAATTTCGGGCTCAACTCTGTAAGCGCCGCGCTCATTACCCAGTGCGCCACACAAGGTATATGTGCCGCGCTGGTTTAGTTTTACACTCATTGGAAGTCCTGTGTGCGCCGCGCTGGTTTAGTTTTACACTCGCTGGAAGTCCTGTGTGCGCCGCGCAAGGTATATGCACCGCGCTGTCTGCTATATGCGCCGCGCAGGTGAAATGTAAGCCGATCTCCTCCAAAACGCATAAATTCAACTTGAAACGCCTTTCTCCACCCTTGGCATGTACAATGGCTTCAATATTCATTGAAAAACCTTTATATAGACACCAATTTGATTTTTGCCTCTTCAATAACCCAATTTGTTATGTTTTGCAATTGACACTTTTTCAGGATTAATAGAATTTTGACCTTTTTGTTTTCTCCTTAAAATCGGTTGAAATAATGAATTTCTTTGACAATTTTTTGCAGGGATAGCTGAGATATGATCTGGAAAAGGAGACCAGGGCTGCGCCTGGACAATTCAAGAATTTAAATTTTTGAAAAATTATTACAAAAATGAAATGTCGACTTATCTTCAAAACATAGTTTTGAAGAGAAGCCATAATCTATCCATCTGACGATAAAAATCTTTGAGATAGCAACTTATCAAGAACCTCCCTCTGGCCTGCTGGCTTTATTAGACTTTGTCAAAGACCAAATTGACTAACCCTAGACCTAATGACTAAAATAACTGTTATGACCTAGAAATTGAAACAGGACTGCAAATGACTTTTCAAGACTTGATTTTTATGAACAGACCTGAGCCAGTAGTGCCAAGCATAAGGGGAATGAGTGACACAAGCCCTTCTGTCAGATTTATGACATGCTCCTAATGAAATGCAACTGATCGAAAATGATGGGACACCTAAACATGAAATGCAAAAAAGAGTTTTGATCTCTGACGGAGGGATGACCAGACCGACTCTAACATTGGCTCCAATGGGGATGGTAGCTCCTCGGAGGTGCCAAGAACAACAGATCTCTGTAAGAGCTAGACAGTGCCTTCGTCCATTGGGCTATGGAGTCATTATTTCGACAAACAATCCAAGATGTTGACTCAATTTATTTGACTGAAAATTAACTTGAAAACGACTCGATAATATGACTAACAAACTGACTCGACAAACTAAATTCAAACTGAAATCTTTCTTCAGAATTATAGCCTTCACTTCGGGCCCCAGACTGAAGAAAAGATCACAGCACACACTTGCAGCGAAACTGAAATAAAATGGTATTTACAATGCTAATAGAACAACAGAAAAATTTCAGAAAATGTACCGCTTGAGCAGCCGACCATTGACCGGCCCTCCTGGACAATCTTCCCCGTTCATCTCCTTAAGAAGAAAGGCATTCTGACCCTGAAATGCTGCAATCTTAGAAGGACCTTTCCAGAGATTTTCAAACTTGCCGTGTTTGCCCTTTTCTTCATTTCTTGCATCCCACTTTAATACCACATCATCCAATTGAAATGTATCCGCCTTTGCTTTTTTGTCAAAAATCCTTTTAATTCGCTCCTGCAATTTAAATGTGTTCTGAAAAACATCTTCCCATGTCTGCTGCAAATGGATCATTTGATTTAGCCTTCTCTGCATTGGGTCCTCTTCACTACCAGCCTCTTGAAGAAGTTTGACTACCGGAGCTGCAAGAGAGGTAGGGAACACTGTATCAACTCCATAAACTAGCTCAAAGGGGGACATGCCAATGGATTTCTTTTGACTCACTCGATCTGCCCAAAGTGCATGGACCAGCTTCTTATGCCAACTTTTCTTGTTCATTTCCAGCATTTTCTTAATGATATTAACCAAAGATTTATTGGAAGACTCCGCCAATCCATTTCCTTGCAGATGATAGGCGGTTGAGTGTCCCAAAGTAATATGATATTTACTACAAAACTCAACCATCCTTTTTGACTTGAAAGCTTCTGCATTATCAGTGATTAACTTATTCGGGCAACTAAAATGAGACAAAATATTATTCTCAAGGAATGAAACTATTACCGCATCCGTAGCTTGCCTGGTGGGAATTGCTTCGATCCATTTTGTGAAGTAATCCGTTCCCGTGAGGATCCATCTATGCTGACCCGAAGAAGAAGGATGAATTTCACCAATAAAATCCAACCCCCACTGCTGAAAAGGAGCACTCACCTCAATGGGCCTAAGTGGAAAAGGTTGTAATTTTTGTTTCCCTTCAAAATCTAGCAATTATGACAGCTCTTGACAACCTTAAACACATCAGCAAACAATGTCGACCAATAGTATCCAGCCCTCAAAATTTTATTTGCCGTTGTTTTCCAAAAAAGGTGACCGCCACAATCCCCTTTATGGAAATCTTCTATGACCTGCTTCGCTTCTTCTTCGACCAAACAATTTAACAAAACACCACCAGGATCTTTCCAATAAAGTGCAGAATTCAAAACACAAAACTTAGCAACCTTCAACTTAAGAGTTCTCGCTTTGTTTCTAGCCATACCAGGTGGTGCAGACAAATTTTGAAGTACATATATGATATCCGAATACCATGGAGAAAGAACAAACATTTCTGATACCTGAAGTGAAGAACTTTCCTCATTTTCATCAGACAAGGCAGCGATCAGATTTATGTCTAAGACGTGCAGATTTGATTCAGCCATCAATTTTGCCAATCCCTGACCTTTAACAAGCTTTGTGGGCCTTATCTCCACATCATACTCCAGCAAAGCTGCTATCCATTTGCCACGCCTTCCCTCTGGGTCGGTCTGAACCAAAACATCTTTGACAGCAGCATTAGGAACATAAGCTAAAATATGAGAATGCAGTATGTATACACGGAAATCTTTCAGTGCTTTTACAAGCGCAAGAGCATGTTTCTTGATAATGTTATATTTCAAAGCAACATCTCTTATGGTCCCGCTGAAGAAAGTAATGGGTCTTTCATGCTCATCTTTTTTCTGCATTAACACAGCTGCCATAGTATGCTCCGAAACAAAAGAAAACAATATAAAACCCTGAGTATAATCTGGGCTTATTAGAACCGGAGCTGAAGAAAGAACCAATTTAACTAAATTGAAAGATTTCACAGCCTCTTCCGTCCATGACAGTTGGCTGTCCTTCTTAAGCATGTTTATAATCTCCCTAAGGTGCTCAGCAAGATTAGGAACAAAACGGCACAAAAAATTCATCTTACCATTGAACGATTGAATCTCCTTCTTATTCCTGGGCAAGTCAATTTGCTGAATTGCTTCCACATGTGCTGGATCGATACGAATGCCATCCTTTGAAATAATGTGCCCAAGTAGTTTGCCTTCATCCATGGCAAACAAACTCTTCTTAGGATTCAGCGACACACCATATTTTCTACACTTTTCAAAGACAATTTTCAAATGAAGCAAGTGTTCATCATCTGATTTAGAAAACACGGTCAAATCATCAAGGTACACCACTAAGAAGATATCTTTCTCATTAGTGAAAGCCAAGTCCATTTCCCGCTGAAAAGTAGCACCCGCATTCTTCAAACCGAAAGGCATTTTCGCATAATGAAAGGTTCCCCACGGAGTGGTGAACGCTGTTTTGTCTCGGTCATCTTCATGGACTAAAATTTGGTTATATCCGGAATAACCATCGAGTAGTGACATGCGAGATGCTCCAACTACTCGCTGTAGTATGTGATCCATTTTGGGCAGTGGATAATTATCCTTCAATGAAACTTTGTTGAGATTTCAGAAATCAATGCACAAACGAATCTCACTGGTCTTCTTTCGCATAGGCACCAAATTAGATATCCAATCAGAAAAGTGGATGGGAACAATGATTCCTGATTTGTACATCCTATTTATCTCTTTCTTAATTGATGGCAACAATTTTGGATTAAGCCTTCTTAACTTCTGTCTGAAAGATTTTTGATTAGGCTTAATAGGAATGGTATGCTGAATTATATTTGTATCATATGTCTTCAAATCAGAATAGTCCCAAGCAAACACATTGGCAAAAGATGACAACAAATTGATATATTTGGCTTTTACCTTTGGTGGCAATGTTTTGGAGAGCTTTACCATCTTCGGATGCTCAGCTGTTCCAAGATTCACGTCTTCAACTCCCTTTTCTGTTGGCTGCAATGTCGGTTTGCGGGCTACGTCATCATGATCAAAGAGCTCCTCTAAAGGTATCAAGCCTTTAGGAATCACATTATCCTTGAGCTGCAACACTTCCATTTGATTTATTTTCACATCATCTCTACCATCATCATGTTCTACATCCATTGAAGTATCCTTGAACTTACCTTTGTTTTGCAGAAAATCATTAATCTCCTCATCATCTTGGAAAACTTGCCAATGTCTCTGATTGTCTGGAACAGTCGGACGGTGCTTCACATGGATTTCAAATTTATTGCTTGAGTTCATAGGAATCTTCAAATTGCTGGCTGCCTTAGCAAGTGCATCTGCAATGCTATTTTGAATACGAGGCACACACGTCAATGTATAATCTGAAAACACTTTCAAGATATCTAAAACAACATTCCGGTATGCCTGCATCCGAGGATGTTTCGTTTGATATTCACCTTTAACTTGCTTGATCACCAATTCAGAGTCACCATATACTGCAATCCTCTTAGCATTTAGCTTTCTTAGAATTTTCAGGCCAGCGATCAAAGCTTCGTATTCAGCTTCATTGTTCGAACAATCAAAAGCAAGCTTGTAAGAACATACCCGCACATTACTAGGCACTTTGTCTAAAGCAGAAAAAGGACTACGTACCCAAATACCAATCCCAGCACCGTCATTGCCCACTGCTCCATCAAAATCCATGGTCCACAAACCATCTTCCTCTTCTACCAAGTGCTGAAATGTGGTTTGCTGTGATTTTTTTGATTGCTGTCCATTACCTCCAGCTGATTGCTCAATGATGTTTTGCTGTTCTTGTCGTTCTTTCTTCAAAACTTCTCTGAAATTCTCTGCTATTTTTGGAATATCATCTACTACAATTAACTGACTATCAATATCATTGAAACTATCTGAATACAAAATGAAAGACTCTAGATCTGTATGTACATAATTAATCGGATGATTAATTGGTTTCTCCTTGCTGGTGATCATGTATTTCATTTTCTGTTCGCGGTACAATTTTCTCATTTGGCCAAACACGGGAATCGTTGCATAGGAGAAATCAAGCTGTATTGTTCCTTGCAATTTTTCTCCCCAAGATCTGGAAAGGAGCATAGCAAAGCGGGGAGGAATGTCAGCCACGACAACATCCATCAAGACATTCTTTGCAGGGATCTGATCCAAACTTACAACCAAGTCTTTAATTAGCCCTATACATCTCACCCTGCTAGAATCAAATGAATAAAGATCATGATATTTCCTGGTGATGTCCAAACCCAACTTCTCCATGATAGCTTTTGGCATAAGATTGTGGGAGGCACCGGTATCAAACATAGCATTAAGCAACACAAACTCATGCACTCTCAAACTGATATAAAAAGGAGGTGCCTCAGACTCACCACTCAATGCTGGTCCAAATATCAATTCCGGTTGATCATCCTCCACACTCACCATATCCGAAATTGGGTCAAAATTCAGAATTTTGGAGACTTGACCTCTATAGCTGTTGTTCTTCATGAGCTCCGTCAAAGGAATGGATACCTTCAATTTAGAAATTTCATTCTCTAAACTAAAGGTAGAAGTCTTATCCACCTCTTTGGCTGGAACATCTTTCTTTTCAGGTTTATCCTTTGATACAATGGGTTGATTTACCTTTTCATTTGCTGGTGGAGGCTTGCTAGTCATAGGGTCAGCACTCTCTTTTCCTTTCTTTGGTGCAGCCGGTGTTTCATCTTTAGATGCTGGAACTTCCTTTCTTTTCTGGACTGGATTGATGGGAACATTTCTGCTTCTAAGTGAATACTGACGCTGCTGGGCGGACAAAGCATGCATATAACCTCTCTGATACTCATCCGACTCTTCCTCCAGAGCTATATCATTTGCCAAGATAAAATCTGCATCATGCTGTACTGCTGAACTTGCTGCCTTTTCATCATCTTCAGTGATAAATGTGGGCATATCATCAGGAGTAAAGAAGTGATTTTCTTCTCCAACTACATTATCTTCATCATCTGACTCGGGACCAACAAAATTCTGCTGAAGAGGTGTCTTTACTTGCTGCTGTTGTGATGCCGTGTCTTGTGCTCGCTGCTCACGCTGTTTGATCCTAAATTGTGGCTGTTGCTGGCCACGAAAATTAGGATTCCGAATCTGCGGTTCAGGCTTATCAAGAGCTAACCTTTCAATCATCTTTTCTACCTTGCGGAGAACTTGGTCTGATGTAGAGGCCTCTTCTTTTATTGAGACTTTCTTCTCGGCTTTCATTCTAGCTCTCTTATCATTCAAATTTGCCTCAACACTAACAACAATTTTCTGCATTTCTTCTAAGGTAGCTGGATCTCTCTCCCTTAATTGATAAGCCATGTCCGGATCAAAACCATCCGGGAACTTAAGCAACGCTGATTTTCTAGTTGGTTTTAAATCATCTGGAATTGCATTATATACTGCATTGAATCTAATGCAATAGTCTTGAACGGACTCTCCAGCATTTCGTTTGATCTTAGTATATTCAGATTTGATTTGCAGTGGATCTTTCTTTACTTCCCAACGTTCTAAAAACTGTCTCTTAAGATCTTCTAATGTAGGAACACTTCTGGCTGGCAAAGCTCTGAACCATTTCCTTACCTCTCCACCAAAGGTCTGCACGAATAGCCTCATAGTCACATTCTCTTCATCAATCTCATGGAGATCGAAGAAATCCACCATTTTGTCGACATGCTGTTGAGCTGTGATATTCTGAGGTGTGCCATCGAACAAAGGAATTTTACTTTGATAATCTGCGGGCATGTCATTCAAAACTTGAGGCAGAGCGAGAGGTGCAAACCGGGCAGCCATTGCTCTTGGAGGATTTGGTCTGGGGGTTGTTGGAGGAGTGGGTGTAGCTGAAGTATGAGGAGTATGAGGAGGTGTATGCGGAGGAGAAGCAACGTGGGATGAAGAAGGGGAATTTGCTGTAGACTTTTGATATGTGATTATAGGTTGCAGGGGAATAGTGGGAATGAAAGGTGGTTCGGTGGGAATTTTTGAGGCGGAAGCCGTGATAGAAGATCCAATGTTTTCAGATGCAACTTCTAGGAAATCAGCAAGATTTGAAAATTGAATGTCTCTCTGAAGGTGCCGCAAGATAAAATTTTCAATCAACTTATTGTTTCTTTCAACTTCAAGGGCTGCAGCAAAGTCAGGATTTGGAACTAGAGAATCAAGTGCACTTTCGGATTTGGTTTTAAACAGCGACAATTCAAACTTCTTGTCATAATCAAGTTCTTCAAGATACTTAAAAATTGCAGGACATGAATGAGATTTAAACGTGGGAGTCACAGAGCTCTCTTGACGAAGGAGTCTCGGAATCAAATTGGGATTTTCGTAAACAGGAGGGGGATTAGGATCTGGATTAGCTCTGGTATATCTCTTTGAATCCAACGTGTTATTTTCAAGAAATCAAAGGAACATAAACAACTTTTTCAGCCTGTCAAACCCTAAACTTATCATCCAGAAACTTAGAATTTGTAGATGAATTGGGGTGCTTCAAGTGTCACGATTACAAGCTAGACTGGAGATTGACTGAAGTAGCGTTTATCTACTTGCGCTAATGCAAAGAAAAAGCGTTTCGAAGGCTACCTGGCTAATCTTCAGGCTCCGTCTGTAGCTTATAAAACACATGACGTCAACAAGCAAACCATTTTGTTCCCCAGTATGGTCGCCACTATGTTAGAGCCTAGATTTGTCTCAGGCTGAAAAGGCAAGGTTCTAGGTCCACATCAAACCACGCTCAGCCTCGTAGCTAGCCCTACGAGGACAGGAGAGAGCTCTCTCCGGGTCAATCTCGGCAAAAGGTGATCAATGAGGCTCGATATGACTAAATTGGTAATTGATCTTAGGCTAGGTATTAAGTACAAGGAGTTTGAGGTTGATTTTTGAGGTTTTTGTTGAATCAAAGGAAAAGGCAATTTTGGGTGCGGGGATGAGACAGTTTTTGCAGAGGTCTACTTGGGGAAAGGTAGGCAATTGTCTTGATGCTTTTAAAGAGAATGAATGGCTAGATCTGACTGGTGAGAAGCTAAGGAGAGCAAGAAGCTTTCAAGGATTCTCCTTAAACAGATGAAAACATGAAAAATCAAACAAATTTAAAGGCAGAGCATAACAATCTATGGATTCTACCTTAACACTTCATTTGTTCAATTGCAAAAGATGAGAGAAGGAAGATGATACACATAACAACTTACAAATACTGAAAGAAGCACACCATCAACACATAAAGCCACATGGATCCCAAACAGTGCTGCAAAACCCTGGTCTTTCCTTTGCCAAAAATGCAAAAGTGAATGTACAATAGAGTGTCAAGCTTTTCCCAAGAGTCCAACCCTGAAAATGACTTATAAATTACATAATATAGGCAAGCCAACCTATTCCCTTGCCTCTAGGGGTCGAGCTCATCATTCTAGGAGTTGTTTCAACCAATTCTAAACAAAGCACTACAATCTAGGCAGCCAAAACAACTTGCCTCTATAAGGTAGGAAACTGATTCATTCATTAAATTTTCACTCTTTGGTGAATGAATCTTCTAGAACAAGTAACTAAGTGTCAAAATTAAATCATGTTCAATCAATTACATCAAGAGAAGTCAAAAATTATATCACAAATCAAAACTAGTCAAACTGGCCGAATTTCTGAGCTGAAAGATGAAAAATTGGGCAAAAAATCTATATGCGCCGCGCTACTTTGCTGCTGATTTTGAGGCACCTGGAGGAGTCCAAATTGAGCTTAGGTTGGCTTGTTGGAAAGCCCTGTCTGTCTACTTTCTAACCCAAGTGGAATTTTCCAAATTGGTGTCCATTTGCCCCTCCAAAAATGCATTCTCCCAAGGCTGCTTCCTGTGTGTCAAAATAGGGGCAGTGAGGTCATTTTTTTCATGTTTTTTGACCTTTTGGGGACCCAGAACTTGCCCAAATTTCTTTTCCAAGTACCAAAATTCATGATTTCTCATGACAAATCCAAAACTGCAAGCCATTTGTAATTTGGAGCTCCCAATCCTAAGCACCGCGCAAGGTGCGCGGCGCATATAGGGAAAAAACCTGTTTTTTACACAAAAATTTCCAAAATGACCAAAAATGCCCCAAATCTCTTGAAATTTGGGCTGGAGTTTCCTTATCAAGTGTGATGATGGGCTAAAGAGGCCTCGGCCAAAATCTGAAGACGATCGAGCTCCCTTTGCTTCTTTTGCTTGCTGATTGCCTTCTTCAATTTCGCCTTTAGATTCCTTATCCGAGCCTTGCAAACTTGGTTCCGTGCCCTATAGTGGACAACCATGTGTCTCAACAATGCATTATCTCTATTGGCCTTATTCAGCTGCTTCTCCAAGTAAATGTTGACCCTCTCGAGATTAGATTATCGATCCTCATTGACTTGTCGCTCTAGAGAAGTGAACTCAATCCTCCTTTGTCGGGCAGCTTGGCGATTCCCACGGATGTTCTGTAGCTCCATGATCGCATGCTGGTCTTCAAGCTACTTATTTCTCTGTTCCAGATACCTGATGTTCCATTTGGCCATCTCCAACTGGATTTCCAAGGCTTGAATGTCTGTTTCTTGTTCCTCGATAATCCTTCTATATCTGGACTTCTCTGAATCCGTAGCTGTCTCATCATCGGGAATAAGAACGAAACCTGATGGCTCACCTGATGGCCCCTTCTCATGCTTGGGCTTCTTACCCTTGTCCTGTACCTATGCCTGTGGTGCTGATGTCGGAAGCGAGGCCCCTTCCACGCCCGGTAAAAACAAAGGTCTGGTGCCTTTCGGATAACCTCTCTGATATGTAATGAAAATAGGCCTGGTCTCATGACGCTCATACTACTGAGAAGGTTCACCCTCGTGTCTCACCTCTGATACACTTCGTGAAGCTCTGAAGAAATCACGTGAGATGAAGTCATCCCAAGTGATGCCCTGCAGACCAAGCTGATGAACCACCAAAATCTTTATAAGAGCAAAATGATAGACACTGTTAAGTTGCTGCTGAGGGTTTCTATGCTGTATAAAGGTGGTCATCCTCTCTATATTCCGGCAGATGAAATACGGAATGTTCATCGTCTGCACCCTGGTGAAATGCATGAGTAACCTGATGTGATAAGCATAAAGACGAGAGAACCGTCCCTCACAGCTGAAATATTTCATGATCAATCTCATGAGTGGAGCATATTCATCTTTCAGGTACCGGAACGGGAACACTCTTTTGAGCTGCCTCAAGAAATTGGGTTTGATGTATGGCTCATAATGCTGCCGATCAATCTGTTGTTTTTTGTGCCAAATTTCACCAATATTTGGTATACCTGTTGCTAACGAAACAGTATCTGGTGTAAGTGTAAAGGTGACCCCAGCCAAGGTAGCTTGATCTTCGTGCAAATGCAAGACAAAAAGACGAGCCAACTCATAATGAAATTGGACCTCATCCACCTTTTGACAAAACTCATAGCATGACTGATGCTCAAATACTGCATAGCAAGAGGACATGCATGCAATTCTATAAGGTTGATTGGTTCTTCCCTGACATGTTTGCCACTTTTACGAGGCCTCCGGGGTTCCTGTTCTCCCAAAGGAGAATCACTTTGGGTCTCTTCCTCATATTCAAAAGAGTTACCAGATGACATCACTGCTGATATGAAAATTGCCTTGAATAATGATGATATGTGAAACTGCTCTTTTGATCTAAACAATGCTGTGACCAAGGGGAAAACAAAATGTAACAAGGGAATATTAGGAAGGGGAAAATATCAGGGAATTAGGGATTTTTAAAATAAAATGTAATTAGGGAGAGGAAGGGAAATGTATATGTGGGAATAGGGTTTTAGGGTTTGGGATATTGAATAGGGTTAAGGAGTTTTTTATAGGGATAAGGGATTAAGAATTTAAGGATTGTAGTGTAGGATTGATGAGTAAGGTTTGGGAAATGAGGGACAAAGGGAAATGGGGAAAGGGAAAAACCTTGGTGACAAAACAATGTTCAAACCCTACAACAAGTTTCCTTGTTTGCAAAGGGAGGTTTTCAAAGTATTGTTTCAACGGCCATTATCCATGAACCAATCACATTCACCATCAAATACAAAGCAATAGCCGTGAATGAGACCCTACCTGGCAGATTGATGCGAAGTTCGGGCGATTTGATGAGTTTGCAACAAATTTCAGGCTCAAATCTGTAAGCGCCGCGCTCATTACCCAGTGTGCTGCGCAAGGTATATGCGCCGCGCTGGTTCAGTTTTACACTGGCTGGAAGTCCTGTGTGCGCTGCGCAAGGTATATGTGCCGCGCTGTCTGTTATATGCGCCGCGTAGGTGAAATGTAAGCCGATCTCCTCCAAAACGCACAAATTCAACTTGAAACGCCTTTCTCCACCCTTGGCATGTACAATGGCTTGAATATTCATTGAAAAACCTTTATATAGACACCAATTTGATTTTTGCCTCTTCAATAACCCAATTTGTTATGTTTTGCAATTGACACTTTTTCAGGATTAATAGAATTTTGACCTTTTTGTTTTCTCCTTAAAATCGGTTGAAATAATGAATTTCTTTGACAATTTTTTGCAGGGATAGCTGAGATATGATCTGGCAAGGGAGACCAGGGCTGCACCTGGACAATTCAAGAACTGAAATTTTTGAAATATTATTACAAAAATGAAATGTCGACTTATCTTCAAAACAGAGTTTTGAAGAGAAGTCATAATCTATCCATCTGACGATAAAAATCTTTGAGATAACAACTTATCAAGGACATCCCTCTGGCCTGCTAGCTTTATTAGACTTTGTCAAAGACCAAATTGACTAACCCTAGACCTAATGGCTAAAATAACTGTTATGACCTAGAAATTGAAATAGGACTGCAAATGACTTTTCAAGACTTGATTTTTTATGAACAGACCTGAGCCAGTAGTGCCAAGCATAAGGGGAATGAGTGACACAAGCCCTTCCATCAGATTTATGACATGCTCCTAACGAAATGCAACTGATTGAAAATGATGGGACACCCAAACATGAAATGCAAAAAAGAGTTTTGATCTCTGACGGAGGGATGACCAGACCGACTCTAATACTGGTTAGGGGCAACAATAGCTCTTTGGCTAGGAATATAGCAAGCATGATAGAACTGGATGATATCTAGGAAAGGGTGCACTTCTGGAAACAAATATTTGGGTAAATTAGATTCCCAAAGGTGGATGCCATCATTCTGGTTTAAGAATCTGTCCTTACTCCAACAATGGAGCTTTAGAAGGTAAGCTGGTGAAGCTGTATCTTTTATTTGAAAATCCCTGTCTGCTAATGCTAGGTGGTCAATGTCTAGGAGAGGGGTTGACAGAGGTCTCACATTCAGAGATGTCTGGGAAGCCATATTTAGGCATAGAGGTATGAATTAGGTTTGTAGTGGCTGTAGAAGTAAGGTTTGGAAGCCCTGGAACAGTGGGTTGGTAGTTACAGTCTGTAAATGAAGGGTTTCGGGTATACAAGTAAATTACTCTTCAATTTAGGAAAATATATTAATTTAAAGGGCCGTTCTAGTTTCCCAAGAATACTTGGAATTTGGTGGTATGGTTTGCAAACTGAGTTCAATGGTGATTGCAGAGGGTACGGTGGCTTCAAATGTGAACTGGTTGCTCGAATTGGGTGTCGGGATCTTCTTCAGGCAACAGACAGTGGTCAATTTTGGTCTCAGAGGTTCAAGGTGTCACAGAATGGCTTGAGCATCAGTTACAATGGAAACGAGTGAAAAGAGTGAAATGGGGCTTCTTCGGCCTTTTAACGGGTAACGGTCACATTTTGGCGTGGAAAGTAAAAAGGAACAGTGGACGGTTTTTTGTCTGGGCAAGGAGACGGTTTTTTGGGCCATCACACCGCTTTTGGAGGGCATGCAGTATTTTTCACGAACATGCAATCTAGCCTGGGGCAGCCACATAGCAAAACATTGCCTAGGCAAAACCGCGAATCTTGCGTGCTCTCGGGCTGCTATCTATTGGACGGTGAATGTGCGCGATATGGATGCGCACCGTTGGATCTGGTGGTGGGAGATAGGACAACTGTCGCATGGTTAAGATGCACGGAGGGAATCGGGACCAGGATTTGCGGGGCCCAGGATTTAATTACAAATAATTGTAATTGATTAATACATAAGGTAGGGATTAAAATATAAGCATCGGGTTTAATGGAGAGGGACCAGGGGTTATTGTGGCGGGGTTTTTAATTGCATCGAGGGTTGGTGGGTTAAAAGGGTTTGTTGGGGAAATATGATTGGGGAGTTAATTAAATAATGTGGGGGGATAAAAACTTAGGATAAGGGGGTTTTTATGGGTTTTGAAGTGAAATAGGGAAATTAATAAGGGGGGAAGATAATATTTGCAATGGGGAATTGGTTTCACACTAGGGAAAGGGGTTTTGGGTAAGGGGGTGAGTTTTGCAGGGTAATTACTAAGGGAATGTGTGAAACCAAGGGGTAAACGTGAGAATGAGGGGTAAAAGGGTATTTTATAAGAAATAATGGGAGAGTGGGGAAATTAGTAAGTAAGTATGTGGGGGTGAAATGAAATGAGGGGAAATTAATCAAACAAGCTTGTGAATATCTTTTCACTCTCGTAAATGCTCCTGCACATGAAACATAAGATTAAGCACGATAAATGTGCTTTTGATTTAACAACCTTGTGCATCTGCAACCTTTCTTCTACTTACCCTTTATTTATCTTGACATTTTTTCTTCACTTTATTGGGTGCATTTGAGCTTGTAGACCCTTCATTTCCTTTTCTTTTGACATGCAAACTATCTAATTCTAACCTTATAGCTTTCAATGGCTTAGATTAAACTGATGAGCTCATTTTTATTCTCTACCTAACTACTGATCTGCCAAGGTTAAACAGTTTGGTTAGATCTTTATTCTCTATCTATCAACACAAAATTTAAAACATGAATGAGTCAAGATTAAGCTGTTTGACCATCATGGATTGTGGCATTTCTAACAAGCTGCACACAACCTTATTTTGCATAGTAAAGTAAAAAGTAGTGGCATTTGAATTTGCACACTTTCATGATCTATTTTATTTCTATTTGGGGTTTATATTTTTCACTTTTTTGATCTTTTCTCTTTCTTTTTGTCCTTTGATTATTCTTTTAGGACATACCCTCCTTACATTTTTTAATTTTTAATATGGAAAACATTTTGCAGAAAGAAAAAGTATGTACAATATTACAAGACTAACCATAGCCAATTCAAAATTATGAATCCTATTATTATAGGAACCTAATAGTGGCTCCACATGGGGATGGCATTTCCTGTTGAAATGTCAAGAACTTTAAGATCAGTAGCCTTTGAAACTTGACCGACGTTAACTTGTAAACTATTCTTCTGTGATTTTTGTTTTATTCATACTTATGATGGTGAACCCTTCAAAGCTCAGGGCCTTCTCTCCGGGCTTCAACTTCAAAATATTACCATCCAATCCAATATAAACTCTGCATTGTTATATACAATGAGTAAAGTAAAGTTAACTATTGTTAATCTATGGAAAAGTGATGCTTCAGTATTCTACCATTGACAGGTCCTCCTGGTAGATCTGTCCCTCGTAACTCTCTCAAGAAAAATTCATTTTTACCTCTATGAACATAAATGACATAAGGCCCTTGCCACAAAAAATCAAATTTGCCATGTTTTCCCTTGTCTTCTCTTTTAGAAACCCATTTAAGTCCTTTGTCACCTATGTAAAAATCATCAACTTTAGTCTTTTTATAAAAAAGCTTTTTGATTTTATCCTGGATTAATTGTGATTTGACGTAGACTTCTTCTCTGGTTGCTCGAAGTGTATTGTTTGATTTATCCTCCTCTGGATATCATTTGGTTCTACTTGCAACTCCTGGATGATATTCATCACTGGTACTCCTAAAGAGGATGTAAAAACAACATCCATACCATATACTAACTGATAAGGAGATGTACCAATGGAATTTTTGGTAGTTAGTCTATCTGCCCATAAGGCATTGACCAACTTTTTGTTCCATGTCTTTTTGTTGTCTTCTAGTAATTTCTTAATGATATTGACAAGGCTTTTGTTAGAGGATTCTGCAAGTCCATTACCTTGAGGGTAATAGGCAATGGAATGGCCAAGGGTGATGTGATATTTGTTACAAAAGTCTACCATTTTCTTGGATTTAAAGGAAGCTGCATTATCAGTAATGAGATTTTGGGGGCATCCAAATCTTGACATGATATTGTTTTCAAGGAATGAGATAATGACAGAGTCTGTAGCTTGTCTAGAAGGGATGGATTCTATCCATTTGGTAAAGTAATCAGTGGCTGTCAAAATCCATTTATGTTGGGTTGAGGAGGTTGGGTGAATTTCTCCAATGAAGTCTAAACCCCATTGTTGAAATGGCACTTCTGTGGAGATGGGTTTGAGAGGTAAAGGTAATAGCTTTCTTTTTCCCTCAAATATCTGACATTTATGACATGAGGTCACATGTTTCTTAACATTTGCAAAAATAGTGGGCCAGTAAAAACCAGCCCTCAGAATTTTGTTAGCAGTAGATTTCCAATACAAGTGTCCTCCACAATCTCCTACATGAAATTCTTGCATAACTTTATCAGCTTCATCTTTCAGTAAACAGTTTAATAGAATACCACCATTATCTTTCAAAAATAAAGCATTATCTATGATACAATATGTCATTGAATTCATTTTCAAAAATCTAGCTTTAGTTCTAGATAAACCAGGAGGAGCTTGTAAGTTTAGTAAGACAAATATGATATTTTCATACCAAGGTGAATCTGTAAAAGGTTCACTAATCTGTGGAGTTGCCATCTCTTCCTGATCATCTAGGGCACCAATGAAATTTATATCTAGGGTCTAACAGTTCGATTCGGCCATGAGTTTGGCTAAACCTTGGCCTTTTATAAGTTTTGTAGGCTTTATTTCTATGTCATATTCCAAAATAGTGGTAATCCATTTGCCTCTCTTTCCTTCAGGCCCATTTTGTGTCAAAATGTCCTTTACTACTAAATTTGGAACATAAGAAATGATGTGTGAATACAAGATGTACACTCTAAAATCTTTAATAACTTTCACTAAAGCAAATGCCTGTTTTTCCATTATGTTGTACTTTAGTGTTGCATCTCTTAAAGATTTACTGAAAAATGCAATGGGATGTTCATATCCTTGATAATTCTTTTGCAACAAGACTGTTGCAATAGTATGTTCTGAAGCAAAAGAAAAAATTATAAAATCTTTTTGGAAGTTAGGACTTATAAGGACTGGAGTTTTGGTAAGGGCTTGTTTGATGGCCTCAAAAGACTGTTTAGCTTCCACTGTCCATTTAAGTGCTGAATATTTTCTTAACATGTTATTTAGTTCTCTAATTAATTCTGCTAAATTTGAAATGAATCTCCTAGGAAAATTTATTTTGCCTAAAAATGACTATAATTCCTTGATGTTTATAGGATGAGTGATAGTCAATATTGCCTCTATTCTAGCAGGATCTATTCTAATTCCATCTTTAGATATTATATGTCCCAAGAGTTTACCTTCTTCTAGACCAAAGAGTGTCTTTTTGGGATTTAAGGAAATACCAAATTTTCTGCATTTAATGAAAACTTTTCTCAGGCGATCTCATGCAACTCAAAATAGTCAGTCATTTTGTCCACATGCTATTGGGCAGTATACTGAACAATAGCATTAAACAAAAGGATTTTTCTTTGATAATATTGGGCCATGCCATGGAGTTGCGCTGGTAAAACCAAAGGTGCATATCTGTCTGCCATGGCTGAGATTCTGGCTTGACTAGGGGGTAAAGTGCTGGTACATGAGGAAGGGATTGAAATAGATGGAGATGAACTAAATGAGGATGAGGAGTTTGGTTGGATAGGAAAGCTAATGAATGACTGATTTAGGGGAATGGACTGTGGGGGATATAATTGGTGAGGTGGTAGTAAATGAAGGTGTATTTACAATATTTGAAGTTTGTGCAGAAATTTGAGAGGCAACAACAGTGAGGGCAGCTACTTCAACTACTTGTTGAAGGTAAGTATCATCTATATGGCTTATCAATGTGGAGGTTAAAGCTTCTAACTTTTCAAAAGTATCCAACACAAGTTTATCTAAATTTGGATGTATAGGCACCTTTTTTGACTCAATGAATTGAATAAAATTAGAGTCTAACACAGTTTCATGAATTGCATTCTCAGATTCAGTTCTAAACAATGAGGGGTCAAATGAAGAATCAAATGGAATTTCCTCTAAAGTTGATAATTCCTCGAGGAGTGAATTTGCTTTAAGTAACTGGCTACTACTTGCTTGAGTTTCTACCTTTTTTGGTTTTCTTAAAATCCTGTCTAGGTCGTCAACTATTGTAGCAAGGTTTGGATCTAGATTTGCCCTGGTATAGTGAGTCTTCTTGGGAGCTAGAATTTTAACTTTTTAATTCCTTTTATGAAACTTTTTAACAACACTCTAAAAATGACCTTAAGGGGCACAATATGTTATCACTCCAATATTTCTCTAGAGTTGTTGGAGAAAGAAATGATTAGAGGTAACCACAAACCAACTTTGGAGATTAGGATCTAGCCTTCCTAATTCTCAGAGAGGCTCTCTCTTTATGATTTAACTTTGTTTAGTTATTTGATTTTAGGCTAGTTATGATTGTGCTTGGGTTTTGATTTAGATTTGGTGGTGGGATCACTTACTTAGATGAAAAGACGGGTGTCTTTTACCATTGGGATATGGGGTCAAATGTCAGGTAAATAAGACTGGATCAAGTTCTAAAAAAAGTGTCTACAAGGCAAGATAGCAGAGTTACTTCATATCTCAAAGCTCGATGGTGAAGTGGTTTTCAATCGGATCCAAAGAGAAATTAATGGTTCCTTAGGTTGGATTATGAAGAAAGTGAAAGAGGTCAACCGGGATGGGATAGCAATTAAGGATTCTCAGATCCGGATATCAGAAGAAAACATGTAAATGATCAACTGTTCAAAACAGAGTGTACTTAAACAAATTCTGAGATAAACTTCCAATTAATTCATTCAACTTTAGATAACATTTAAGTTTGTGAAAAAACATAAGAAAATAACAAATTTGACAAAGAAAATACTTCACTGTGATAGCTCAACACATGAATCCTATAAAGTAATCTCTTTATTACTTGGTCCAGTCTGCTGACTTGAAAAATTGGTACAATAACCCTTAGGTTTATGATCAAAATAACTCTACAAATGTATAGCAATCCACCCTCAATACTTCGAATATATGAAGTATTTATACAAAAATAATTTATAAAATATCCGAAACTGTCTTGGGAACTAATCTAGGAGAAAGAAATATCTTCATGCAAGAAGATAGAGACAACTATTGAATTGTTGTTTGGTTTATGATCAAAATAACTCTACAAATGTATAGCAATCTACCCTTAATATTTCGAATATATGAAGTATTTATACAAAAATAATTTACAAAATATTCCAAACTGTCTTGGGAACTAATCTAGGAGAAAGAAATATCTTCATGCAAGAAGATAGAGACAACTATTGAACTGCTGTTTGCTATCCCTGTTTATTAGGCTGTGCTGTCTTTAACCTTTGATATTTTGCCTTTTAATATCTGCTTTGCTATTTGGTCTTCACGTTGGATGTTCTATTCACTTTGACCTTTCAATTGATACACTTTCATTTGGGTGGCCTGTCATCTATTCTTTTACAGTGCTTTTCAATTTTACTGTAGATTTTTACATTTTTATTGTGTATTTCTACAATAAATCATTTAATTTCTCCCATGTTTCAGCATCTGGTAATTGGATATTCATCATCTTCCTATAAATCTCATCTGCCTCTGTATACTTGGTAAAAGTAGGCTTATTCACAAAAAGGTGTTTTACCTCATGTTGGAGGTAAAACAAATTCTCAAAAGTTTGGTATAAGACAATGCTAGTAGGTATCTCCTTCATGGATGAAGTATTCACTTGATCTCTGGCCACTTGTCTGATTTTTCTATTGTAGTCCTCCTGGGTCATTAACTTGTCATTTATTACCAAGGGATTGGGTGGACCCTTTTGCCTCAAACTTAACCATGAATCTGTCTATAGCCAATTGCATGGTTTGGCACTTATCTTCAAGGTTTAGCATTAAATTCCTCTTGGTGAGGACCCTTTTAACTTCCAGTATTATACCTGTTCTGTCAGGTATATCTAATTCCTGCAATTCATACTTGTTTTTGGAGTTGAGGAAGTGAATGATCCTTGCAGCTTCCTCTGGCATGTGTCCCAGTTCTGCTTTTAGTCTCTGTATGGCCTTTGTAGCCTCTTTTATTAAGTCAATATGCTAAAAAATTACTTGGATGGATGACCAAAAATATCATTGATAGAGTCAATGATATTGGCCCACAATTGTTCCTTAGCTTGACCTAGGAGTTCCTTCAATGTCAGTTACTTCTCCATGATTTTTATTCTTTCATTCATCTTGGTTAATTTCTGCACTTATTCCTTGTGCATAATCTGGGAAAGCTTGTAGTCAGTCTCCAGACTGGTCATATTTTCCTTGAGCTTGTTCATTTTAGTGGTCTGAATGGACATGTCTTCCATTGCTTTGACCAACTTGCTTGCCTCATCACCTGTTGACACTGTTTCTGATGTAGACGCTGTAGAAGCTGGGAATGTTGTAGCCATTAGAGCAGTATGAGCTAATGATGCTGCCAAAGTGGAAGGCACTACAGTAGTAACTGTTGGGATAACAGTGGCACGGGTGGTCTCCAGACTAGCTTGTTTTACCTGTATCAAGCTATCTAACTCTTTTTCCATTTCCTTCAGTTGATCATTCAATTGTAGCACCAGGTCCATCATTTCCCCGTGATTTGTTTGGCTCTCCAGGACCTCTTTTGTTTGCGGGTGTTCTAAACGAGGAAGCTTTAGTTGTTTCTTGAGAGCTGCTATATCCTCATTCTTCTTCTTGATCAACTTTTCAATAGCTTTGATGTCATTTGGATCATGGGCCAGCTCAATTACCAAGTCCTCTAATGACTTGATCCTGTTGTCTTTGGCCTATGAGGAGGCCTTTTCCAATTTGTATTGGGCTGTAACTTTTTCTAGTGAACTATGCAACTTGTGTGCAGCCATGGCCTTCCCTGTCAGGGTGGAGTAGATCATCTCTCCAACCTGTTTATGAAATTCTATCTGGTCAATGGGATGAACATCCCTGGCCAACACTTCAATATCAATTTTTTTTGTAGTCAACAGATGTTTTTGGCTACTGAACATGTTGACACCTAATCATCAGGATTGGGTGAATATAATAAATAAAAAAGTAATATGAACAGTCATCGGGAGATGAAGTGAACATTCTCCCTCATGTATATAATAAAGACCAACCTAAAGTAATAACATGAATTGAATTTTGTGGAGTTACTACCTGGCCTTACATGGTATCAGAGCAGGTGCCATTTTTGGCTTTCCTCTGCTTTGTAACTCCCTATTTTGCCTATGTTCTACCTTGCATACAAAACTCTAGTCCTCTGCTCTCCATTCAAAAGCGCTACCCATATAATACGCTGGCCATTTAAAAGCGCTGCCCATATAAACGTTGTGGTGTCAGTTGCCTGACATTTTCTCTCAAGCCTACATGTACGCTTGTCTGCTACGCTGCTTGATACCTGATCTTCAACCATTGATTGCACCCATTCATAATTGTCCTCCCTGTGCTCATTGTTGGCACATTTTTTTGGGTGTAACGTCTCTCTATTTTACAGAAGAAGAGCGTTTGGTGTCAGAGCATTTGATGAATGCCTAGATCCCACAGAGAAACACCCAGCTCCACGAATTTGCTCATTTCATACAATCATCATAAGGTTTTCTGCTCCCAAACAGGGAGTGAAACAAAAGAAGTCCGGTGATGTGCAACAAAAGAACGAAGGAGCTCGTCGTCATTAAGCACATTGAGAGCTAAGACGCATACTACATTTTGCTCTTCATGAAAAATGTGAGAGAGTTGCGTGGTATGAAGGATCCATCACCAAGGAAAAAAAATCCTGCTGCCGGTTTGCTGGTGTTACATTGAACGCTGCCGATTTGCTATTACATTGAACACTGCCGGTTTGTTGGTATTACATTGGTTCAATGCGTAATTCCTATCTATGGTAATTGTAATTCCTATCTCCTATCTATGGTATGCGTAATTCCTATCTATCAGAGTATCGGAGCGAAGCGTACATGAACTAAAGTATAAAGTGTATATGAAAATGATAATGAATATGGTATCTATGGTATGAGCGTTGATTTTCTTTTTTAAATTTGTGCTGGCATATGTGTTGAGGCCTGAAGTTTGAAGTTTGAATGCTGTGTAATATGATTTACGCTACCTGTTATAAGTCAATTTATAAGTTAATACACAGTTCCTGTATTTACACTTGAACGTTGGTTAGTTTATTACATTGAACGCTAGTTGCCGGAGCAGTCTAGTTTCTTGAATGTGCTGTACAGTTTTTTTGTATTGAAGCTGCTCCACAATATATTTAGGTTGAATTATATTAGGCAGAAGTTTTTTTGTTACAGAATGCATTCAATCATATCCATGGTGGGAATAGTTCTCACTGGCAAGGAGAACTATCCTGAATGGTCCCGGATGATAAAACACACCCTCATTTTCAATGAGTTGTGGAAAGGAGTGTGCATTGGAGACGGAGACTAAGAGCCAAAACAGCCTAACTCAGACAAAGAGCTCGCCATTTGGGAAAATACGAATAGCAAAGCTTATACATTAATTGCAACATCTGTAAATGAAGAGGTGAGTCGCCACATTTTGCCATTTTCAACTGCTTTCGAAACCTTTCAAAAGCTGAAAGAACTCTATGACTCACATTCTGCACTTGAATTTGTTCAACTCATGATTAAATTCTTCACTCTTGAACTGCAAAATAATGATCCTCTTGCTCTTGCATCTGAAGTAAAGTCTATAATGCATGATATCAAATCCACTAAGGTTGAATTAGATATTCCTCTTATCACTTTTCTCAAGGCACTTTATCCTACTTACTCCAATTATCTTGAGTCATTGCAAGCAAATGGAAATCTCAAAGATATCACCTTTGACTTTCTTGTGAAAAAGTTTGCTGAAAGAGAGAAAGCTTTTGGAAAGAAGACAACCCCTGAATCTTCTAAAGAGGTTGTGTGCCTTGCTCATAAAGAAAAACATCCTGCTCAAGATTCTTCAAGAGGAAGAGGTGGTCGAAGAGGAAGAGGAAGATATTTCAAAGGCAGGGGGGGCAGACACTCTCAAAGAGAAAAGGCAGATTTGCACTACATACGCTGCAAAAGAAATGGATCACATGATGCCTCTACATGTAAGCTACCATGGGACAAAATTGAGCAGCAAAGAAACCAACAGAAAGGTAAAACTGATGATACAGACAAAGGGAAAGCACCTGAATCCGCTCACTATGTTGTGGCACAATGTAATATTGGAGTAAATGAAGATTTATTTAATGCTTCACTTGCTTCTTGGAAAAATGACTGGTTACTTGTTAAATTATGGTATGTTCTATGCTTATAACAGTTTACTTCTTTTTCTTATTATATTTCACCGATTAGCAATCACATGTACATAAAGTAAAGTGCAGATAGAACATTAAACGATCGACAGAAAACAAGCCAAGACAAGAGACACAAGATGTGGCGGCTAGCCAGGGACAAACCCCACAATGTGTGGGGAAACCCTTTGATCAAATCTTCTTTTATCTTCTATAATTCAGCAGAGAGAAATAGTACAATAAATATGATTCATATCAGCAGTAGCAAACCCTAGATCAGTAACATCAGCATTAGCAGCTTCATTATCAAACTAGGGCAGACCATATCTCACAAACCGACAGTCGGATTGACTTCATTCCACCACCAAAAGTTTCAGCTTCCAGAGGAGGTTCAGATGAACCTACAATGCAGTTTAGATGAGGATATCTTCTAGGCCACGCAAGTCAATCTTTACTTCTGCAGTTGCAGCTTCAAATTCAACAGCTTCCGGCTTCACATGTGTGAGAGAGAGAGACCCATTTCAGCGCAGTAGAGAAGAGACTCATATCTGCGCAGTAGAGAGAGATAGATGTGATGAGATGAGTGAGTCTAAATGAGGAAAAGTCCTCTTATATTTATACACAACGTTGGTGGGTGAATAGATGCGACTGTTGGGCTTCTGAGCCTACATGAGTTGTAGGTCGGCTTGATAATAATTCCACAATCAAAATAAATTCATATCTCCATGAATACTTATCGGAATTGGATGATCTTTATATCAATCCTACACCTCTCGACGAGAGGAATCTAATAAAAATATTATTAGCCATGAATAAGATGACCCACATGAAGTTTTTCCCTGGTTGCCAATTTTAACACTCCCTCTCAACCATGGAGAACTTCATCTGCAATCTGTCTATCGGCCGTTACTATTCATCCATCAAATGCACTGCCTTGTACAACCTGAACCTTGCCCTGCTCTGCTCTATTTTGCCTGTTCTGCTTTGTCTTGTTCTGCCCAGCACTGATCTGTACTGTTTTGTTCTGTTCTGCTCTGCTCTTGCATTGTTCTGTTCTACTCTGCTTTTGTCCGAATTATGAAGAAGAAGAAATGATCGAGGATGTATCATACTGACTCAAAGTCAGTCTCAAAGTATGTACCACTGGTCCCAGACCAGTCTCAACCAACCCAAAGTCAGCGTCATAGTGAGTACAACTCCAATGGTCCCAGACCAATATCATCCTCCACTGACTCAAAGTCAGTCTGAGAGTATGTACCACTGATCCCAGACCAGTCTCAACTGACCCAAAGTCAGCGTCATAGTATGGTACAACTCCTACCATTGGTCCTAGACCAGTATCATTGATCCCAGATCAATGGAGGTCATCCTAGCATAGGGAGTATGGTAGTTACAACGATGCGTCCATCGGTACTACTATGGTCCCTAACTTCATTTCCCTGCTCATTGATCAGATGAGAGGTACTTCCCATGAGTCCCAGACTGCATGGGTAGGATGCCTCGACAGGAGAACTAATCAATCCTGTCCTCACAGGAGAACACATCAATCCTGCTACAATTTCCATGGAGAACACATCAATCCTGCTACAATTGCCATGGAGAACACATCAATCCAGGCCTCACAGGAGAACACATCAATCCTGCTACAATCGCCATGGAGAACACATCAATCCAGGCCTCACAGGAGAACTAATCATCCTACTACACAGGAGAGCGAATCATCCTGTTCCACAAGAGAGCGAATCATCTTGTCCCACAAGAGAGCGAATCATCTTGTTCCAGTGTGCACCACCAGGGGAGGGTGAGTCACCCTGTGGTCATATGTTGCTCCAGTAATAACCGCAAGCCCTCAGAGCTCCCAGAGCTCAATGTATGCAACATGCAGGACCCTTGTACAAGGGTTTCTTACCGACTCCAAGTCGTTTGGGAAAATCACAGATTAGATCTTTCCTCGGGGCTTTGACAAGGTGTATCAACCTGTACATCATCTTAATGCGATGGAGCCTCCTTGCTCATCAACTTACCATGTCCAAGATGATGTCTATCTGCTGGAGCAATCGACGAATACGGGATTCCTCAATAATCGAATCCCACCTCTGGTTGTTATAGAGAATCACAGTGGTATCCAATGTAAATCCAAACAACTCACTGAAGAGCTTTCGCAACCAGACTACCTCACATGAGGTTATGCTAGCAACAATATATCCTGCTTCGGCGGTGCTCAAAGCCACCGACTTCTCCTTCCTACTCATCCAGGATATCGAAGCAGATCCCAAGGTGAAACAACACCCGGAAGTGCTCTTACGGTCCACCACACTGCCTGCCCAATCAACATCAGTATATCCAAGTAGTTTCACATCTCCGGCAGTGTATCTTAATCCATGAGAGATTGTGTCCTGAAGACATCTCAGAAGATTCCTGGCATCAATCCAGTGAGGCTCAACCAAATATGAGCTCACAATGCTAACTGCAAAAAATATGTTCGGACGGAGGTTCACCAAGAACATCAATGCGAATGAGTTTATGAAACTCAGAGGCATTTCCCAAATCTGGTCCGACATCACTACCATATAACTTCTAAAAGTTAAGATCCTCGAGGTAGTCACAGGCTTGCAGTCCATCATACCAAATCTTTCCAATATCTTTACCACATATTTCCCTTGAGATAGGAAAATTTCCCTTGGCTTCTGCCATTCTTCAAGTCCTAGGAAGTAGTGCATCAGTCCTAGGTCTTTCATTTCAAATTGAGACGCCAGCTCCCTCTTACATTTGTGAATGAGAGGGTCTGCACCTGTTAGAAAGAGGTCATCCACATACAATACCAGTATGAGAGGCTTGTCATCTTCAACCTTAAAGTAAAGGTTAGGATCGGCTTCACTCCTAGAGAATCCCAGCTTCATCAAGTAGCTATCGATCCTCTCGTACCATGCTCGGGGTGCTTGCTTCAGCCCATAGAGAGCTTTCTTCAACCTGCATACATGAGATTTTTGATCATAAATCTCAAATCCTTCGGGTTGCTCCACGTAGACCTCTTCTTTGATTGAGCCATGCAAGAACGCAGTCTTGACATCCATCTGATGTAGGTTCCATCTTTGTGAAGCCACAAAGGCTATGATCAAGCGGATGGTCGTATATCTGGAAACATGTGCAAATATCATAGTCTATACCTCCCTTCTGGGATAAACCCAGAGCAACAAAATGAACCTTGTATTTTTCCATACTTCCATTTGCTGCATGCTTTATCTTGTAAATCCATTTTAAAGTAACAATTGTCTTGTCCAGGGTCTGGGAACTACTTCCTAGACATCATTCTTAATGATAGACTCATATTCTTTGGTCATAGCATCCTTCCATACTTGATGCTTGACGGCATCTGAGAATGACGAAGGCTCATTTTGTATGATCGTGCTCATGATGGTCAGGTATCCTTGATACCTATTAGGTTTCTTACTTTCACGAAAGGTTCCTCGGGGTGCAGCATGTCCTTCAGCATCATCAACTAGGCCCCTAAGCCATGAAGGCCTCTTCCTAGAAGAGGAAGGCTCATGTGGAGGAGGATCAATCGGATCCATGGGTTCTTCTACATCAGGCATTGATTCATCAGCCTTTTCTTTCGGTTCCCTGCTGTCGGCTTCTTGAGAGCTCCTCAAAGTCGGAAGATTGATCACCTTGCTGAGAGCCATATCTTCGTCAAAGGTGACATCATGACTGATTATGACTTCCCTTTGACCGGCTACATAGATTCTATAGCCTTTAATATTTTCACCATAGCCCACGAAAATTCCCTTCTTTCCAGATGCTCCCAATTTATTTCTTTTCTCTTTCGGCACATGAAAGTATACAGGGCTTCCCAAAATTTTAAAATGAGAAACATTAGGTTTCTTACCGGTGAATTTTTCTTCAGGAGTCTTGGAACCCAATGCTTGATGAGGGCATCGATTTTGTACATATACGACAGTGTTTGCAGCTTCAGCCCATAGAAACTTAGGAAGACTTTGATCATGTAGCATGGCCCGGACAGCTTCCATAATTGTGCAGTTCTTCCTTTCTGCCACACCATTTTGTTCAGGAGTATATGGTGTAGTAGTCTCCCTCTTGATGCCAGCCTCTTTACAAAAATCATGGAACTCATTAGATTCATATTCAGTCCCATTGTCAGTTCTTAAGATCTTGATCTTCTTTTCGGTTTGATTCTCGATTAGGGCTTTGAAGTGTCAGAACCAAGGGAACACTTCATCCTTCTTTTTCAAGAAGTATATCCAGGTCTTTCGAGAATGGTCATCTGTAAAAGTAAGATAATATGAGTATCCTCCCAAGGAGTTCACAGGCATCATACCTGATATGTCTGAGTGAACTAGTTGTAATATATCAGAGGTCTTGCTTTGACTTGAAGGGAATGGTCCCCTTTTGAGCTTTCCTTCGGCACATCTCGGACATACACCTTCTTTCTCTACTTGGAATTCAGGCATCCCTGTTACCATCTGTCTTACATCGGGTAGAGCTTTGTAATGAAGGTGGGAAAACCTCCGATGCCAAAGTTCGGACTAAAGAGATGTGTCATAAGACATGACACCTAGCAGACTTCCATCGACCTGATATAATGAATCAACACTAAACCCAAGAGTAAAGGCATCTTTAACATTATTTTTCCATATACATGCCTTGCCGTCGCTGAAGGTTACCTTGTAGCCTTTATCTTCCGTTCCCGAGATGGACACTAGGTTCCTTTTGAGGTCAGGTGCATTTAATACATCCTGGACTTTCTAGCCTTCTTGAATGGTTGTCCTCTTCCTCGATCTCTAGCTCTCCTCTTACCTTTGCTGTTGAATTTGTCATTCCTTTGATTTGCCATCAGAGGGATTTTGATCATCGTCCCGGTATGAGTCCTTTCTTCTCTTTGCATGAGAAGAAAAGGCAGCAGGAGGACCTTTAGGCATGGGCATTTCTTGCACTTCTTCCTTTGTTTCTTCTTGAATGCATCTAGCCATTAATTCCTCGAAACCAGGAATTACATTATAGTTCAGAAGAGTAGTCTTGAACACGTACCATTCAGATGGTAATCCTCCAAGAGTTGTGAGTGCCATTTCTCTGTCAGTAATAGTTTCCCCAATAGATAGGAGATCGTTCGTGATCTCGGTGATTCTTAAGAATTATGCTTGCATACTTTCATCCTTACTCTTCTTGATTTACCTCAGCTTATTTCTAAGAAACAAAACTTGATTTGCATCATTAACTTTAAATAAACTCACCAGTCTATTGTAGATTTCCTTGGAGGTGTCCAGATCAGAGATGTAGGCCACCGAGCGCTTGTCGATAGAGTCCCGGATGATCTTCTTTGTTTTGACTTCTCCATTTTTCCATTTGTTCCAGGCAGCAGTAGATGCATTTGATGAAGGCTCAACAATATTGCCTCTTACATGGTCCAGCACTCCTTGATCTTCAAGGGTTAGATCGATAGACATCTTTCATCTGTGATAGTCAGCTTTCTCACGGAGCTTGTCTTTGGCAGGAAAGAGTGTTGAGGACCCCATAGTTCTTTTAGGACAGCCTTGCCAATCTTCTCTTCAATGATTGCTCTTGCTCGGCTCGAGCTTTGTCTTCACCCCAGCTTTGATACCATGTTAAATTATGGTATGTTCTATGCTTATAACAGTTTACTTCTTTTTCTTATTATATTCCACCGATTAGCAATCACATGTACATATAGTAAAGTGCAGATAGAACATTAAACGATCAATAGAAAACAAGCCAAGACAAGAGACACAAGATGTGGCGGCTAGCCAGGGACAAACCCCACAATGTGTGGGGAAACCCTTTGATCAAATCTTCTTTTATCTTCAATAATTCAGCAGAGAGAAATAGTACAATAAATCTGATTCATATCAGCAGTAGCAAACCCTAGATCAGTAACATCAGCATTAGCAGCTTCATTATCAAACTAGGGCAGACCATATCTCACAAACCGACAGTCGGATTGACTTCATTCCACCACCAAAAGTTTCGGCTTCCAGAGGAGGTTCAAATGAACCTACAGCGCAGTTCAGATGAGGAGATCTTCTAGGCCACACAAGTCAATCTTTACTTCTGCAGTTGCAGCTTCAAATTCAACAGCTTCCGGCTTCACATGTGTGAGAGAGAGAGACCCATTTCAGCGCAGTAGAGAAGAGACTCATATCTGCGCAGTAGAGAGAGAGAGATGTGATGAGATGAGTGAGTCTAAATGAGGAAAAGTCCTCTTATATTTATACACAACGTTGGTGGGTGAATAGATGCGACTGTTGGGCTTCTGAACCTACATGAGTTGTAGGTCGGCTTGATAATAATTCCATAATCAAAATAAATTCATATCTCCATGAATACTTATCGGAATTGGATGATCTTTATATCAATCCTACACCTCTCAACGAGAGGAATCTAATAAAAATATTATTTTCCATGAATAAGATGACCCACATGAAGTTTTGCCCTGGTTGCCAATTTTAACATTACTTGATTCAGGAGAAACCTGCCACATGACTCATAGAAAAGATTGTTTTGAAGAATTTACTGACAATGTTGATGGAGCATTATACTTTGTAGACCAATCAAAAATCAAGCCATCAGGGCTTGGCACAATCAGGCTTCAATTGCCTGGTCTTCCAGACTTTCTTCTGCATCATGTTCTCTATCTCCCATAGCTCAAGAGAAACTTGTTGTCCTTGGTCCACATCCACCAGCAATTTCTTTTCATTCATAGGTTTGATGGCAAGCTTGAGGTAAGAAAAGCATTTGATCACTCACTTGTCATGAGGGGAATAGAAGAAGAAAGGCTTCTCAAGCTATAAGGAACCTCTGCTCGTGCACAACATTTCTCATACAATTCTCATCATGAAGAAGGTACACTTCCATCAAGTTTATTATGGCATGCTAGATTTGGACATTTGAACTGTGACAACCTCCGCTTGTTGAAGAAAAATGGTGTTGCTGGTTTGCCGACAATTCCTAGGAAACTTAAGCAATGTGATGCTTGCATTCTAGGAAAGCATAGAAAACAGTCTTTTCATGATTCACATTCAAGAACACATAGAAAACTTGAACTCATTCATTCAGATTTATGTGGTCCAATGCCTGTTCCTTCTGCAAATGGAACTAAATATATGATGACATTTATTGATGAATACACCAGAATGTGTTGGGTTTATTTATTGAAGAACAAATCTGATGCTTTTCAAACATTCAAGAACTTTCATAAATAGATTGAAAATGATGCACAATCTCATATTGGGTCTATTTGCACTGATAATGGAAAAGAATACACATCAAATGAATTTGAAAACTATCTTCGCCAACATGGGATCAAACATCAAACAACTGTTGCTTATAATCACCAACAGAATGGTGTCGCTGAAAGAATGAATAGGACAATCTTAAATATGGTACAATCCATGCTCTTCTTCAAAAATGTAAAGATAATGTTTTGGGCTGGGCTGATGCTATTCTATGTGCTGCATATATAAAGAATATATGTCCATCTAATGCTATTAGAAACAAGACTCCATATGAAATGGGGTATGGACATGTTCCTTCGGTAAAGCATCTCAGGGTCTTTGGTTCCATTTGTTATGCCTTGATACCAAAGGTACATAGAAACAAACTTGGTGCAAGAAGTCGTAAGTGTATCTTCCTGGGGTATTCAAACACCTCTAAAGCATACCGTCTCTATGATGAAGTAAATAAAAAGTTTGTTGCATCTAGAGATGTAATTTTTCTTGAATCATCCAAAACTGACAATGTTGTTGAGCGGCAACTTGATTTCTTGGATAGATTCGCAAAAGTAAAATCATTTCAAGAATTTGATAATTAGATTCCACATGTTGAAGGGGGGATTCATATACTAGATCAACATGTGGAATCTTCTTCTAAAGAACACTCTCCCCCGCATGAAACTCCAACAATAGATGATGCTTTAAGTGATGTGATTGATAGAATTGGGAGACTCAATCTTGATTCAGTCCCAACTCAATCAACGGAGCAGCCTGAACCATCTGAGAAAGGTCCCCCAAAGTGGTTGACAAAGACACTTGAAAGTGTTCATCTTGATGAGGTTGGAAAGACAGGAACTAGAAATTCAAACCGATAAAATGGAGGTGATGTAGATGACTCTAATTCACCTGTTGATATGGATGTTTCTTATGATTGTGAATTGAACTTGTCTACAGATTTTGAACCAAATACCTTCAAAGAAGCTGCTTCTCATGATGAATGGAAAGAAGCGATGCAAAAGGAGTATGATGCCCTCATAAAGAATGGCACTTGGAAGCTGGTTGATTCTCCATTAGGAACCAAACCAATTGGCTGCAAGTGGGTCTACAAGAACAAGTATAAAGCTGATGGCTAACTTGACAAGCACAAAGCTAGGCTTGTGGCAAAAGGTTTTGCACAGAAGGAAGGGGTCGATTATGAGGATACTTTTTCTCCCACAACAAAATGGGCTACCATCCAGACACTCTTTGCCCTAGCAGCTTAAAACGGTTGGAAAGTCCATCAAATGGATGTAAAAACTACTTTCTTGAATGGAGATCTAAAAGAGAATGTTTTTATGTCCCAGCCTGAAGGATTTCCTGTGAAAGGACATGAACATAAAGTATGCAAAGTTGTGAAGTCCTTGTATGGCCTCAAACAAGCACCACGAGCCTAGTATGACAAACTAACTGAGCATATTTTGAAACTCAATTTCAAACATTATGATCTTGATGATGCAACTTTATTTGTCAAGAAAGTTGGAAAAACAATTGTATATCTTGTGGTATATGTACATGATCTTTTGATGACAGGGAACAATGAAAGCTACATTGCATCCATAAAGAAGGAATTGGGGAAAAGTTTTGAAATGACTGATTTGGGCTATGTTCATTACTATCTTGGTATTGAAGTAACCCAACATCCGAAGTCCATATTTCTTTCTCAAAAGAAATACATTGGAAATCTGTTGAACAAGTTTGGCATGACAGAATGCAATCCTCTTACTACTCCAATGGAACAAAACTTAAAGCTCACATCTATTGAAGGAAAAGAATTTGAGGATGCAACAAAGTATAGACAGCTTATAGGAAGTCTCAACTACCTAACTACTACCAGATCAGACATTTCGTTTGCTGTTGGAATCCTCTCCAAGTTTATGCAAAAGCCCTGTGAGGGACATTGGTCTACTGCAAAAAGAGTTCTAAGGCACTTGAAGGGAACTCAAGACTTTGAAATCAAGTATACACACGTGGATGACTTCAGTTTGATTGGATACTCTGATTTAGACTTCGATGGAGACAAAGAAACTGGGGCATCTACTTCAGGATATGCTATGAGTCTTGGATCAGAAGCTGTCTCCTGGAGATCATGCAAACAATCAGTTCCAGCATATTCCACAACAGAAGCAGAATACATGGCAGCAACTGAAGCAATAACAGAAATTGTGTGGCTTAGGAAAATTCTTGAAGATTTGCAGGTAAAACAAGTACAATCAACTCCACTCATGATTGACAATACCTCTGCAATAAAGTTGGCCAAGAACCCAAAGTTCCATGATCGAACGAAGCACATCAATACCAAATATCATCTGATTCGACATCATGTTGAGGCCAAAACAATCCTTCTCCGTCATTGTTCCACTAATGAGAAAATTGTCAACATCTTCACCAAAGCACTTGGAAGAGAAAAGCTTGAACGATTCAGAATGATGCTTGGACTCACCAACATCCCTTTAGATTATGGGGGGAATGTTGACACCTAATCATCAGGATTGGGTGAATATAATAAATAAATAAGTAATATGAACAGTCATCGGGAGATGAAGTGAACAGTCTCCCTCATGTATATAATAAAGACCAACCTAAAGGAATAACATGAATTGAAATTTTTGGAGTTACTACCTGGCCTGACAGAACAATAGGCTGCATAAAGGACACCTGCATTTTGCCTACTTTGATGTCAAAATCTAACATCAATCTGCTCTGATTAGCTGGTGTGTGCTTGAAGTATTGGGCATATGTTTAGCCCTTCAACTTCTCATTTCTCAGCTTGATCTCCTTGTACCTGTCCTTAATATATTTTTCCTTATCTGCTGGCTTGGTGAAAGAAGAAAACTCAACACTGAGCTGTCTCTCAATCATCTGAGTGTTAGAAGTCGCTAGCTATTTTGTTTCTCCTGAAACAGCTGTACCTTTGCTTCTTTCCACCATTTTTTCAGTGTGAGTGATTTCTACTGATTCAATGGTTTCCTCCTGTTCAGTCACAGGATTCAGCTTGGGCATTTTTCTGAGCTCAAAATGCTCATCTGTGGTTTCCATAGCAGAACTGGAACCCTCCTCCCTGTTTCTCTTTGGGTTTCTCTCCCCATTTGCTGGAGTCTGTGAAATAGGGAAATTAATAAGGGGGGAAGATAATATTTGCAATGGGGAATGGGTTTCACACTAGGGAAAAGGGGTTTTGGGTAAGGGGGTGAGTTTTGCAGGGTGATTACTAGGGGAATGTGTGAAACCAAGGGGTAAATGTGAGAATGAGGGGTAAAAGGGTATTTTATAAGAAATAATGGGAGAATGAGGAAATTAGTAAGTAAGTATGTGGGGGTGAAATGAAATGAGGGGAAATTAATCAAACAAGCTTGTGAATATCTTTTCACTCCCATAAATGCTGCTGCACATGAAACATAAGATTAAGCACGATAAATGTGCTTTTGATTTAACAAACTTGTGCCTCTGCAACCTTTCTTCTACTTACCCTTTATTTATCCTAACATTTTTTCTTCACTTTATTGGGTGCATTTGAGCTTGCAGACCCTTCATTTCCTTTTCTTTTGACATGCAAACTATCTAATTCTAACCTTATAACTTTCAATGGCTCATATTAAACTGATGAGCTCATTTTTATTCTCTACCTAACTACTGATCTGCCAAGGTTAAACAGTTTGTCTAGATCTTTATTCTCTATCTATCAACATAAAATTTAAAACATGAATGGGTCAAGATTAATCTGTTTGACCATCATGGATTGTGGCATTTCTAACAAGCTGCACACAACCTTATTTTGCATAGTAAAGTAAAAAGTAGTGGCATTTGAATTTGCACACTTTCATGATCTATTTTATTTCTGTTTGGGGTTTATATTTTTCACTTTTTTTTTTTTTTTCTTTTCTCTTTCTTTTTGTCCTTTGATTATTCTTTTAGGACATACCCTCTTTACGTATTTTATTTTTTAATATGGAAAACTTTTTGCAGAAAGAAAAAGTATGTACAATATTACAAGACTAACGATAGCCAATTCAAAATTATGAATCCTATTATTATAGGAACCTGACAGTGGCTCCACATGGGGATGGCATTTCCTATTGAAATGTCAAGAACTGTAAGATCAATAGCCTTTGAAACTTGACTGATGTTAACTTGTAAACTGTTCTTCTCTGATTTCTGCTTTATTCATACTTATGATGGTGAACCCTTCAAAGCTCAGGGCCTTCTCTCCGGGGTTCAACTTCAAAAGATTACCATCCAATCCAATCTAAACTCTGCGCTGTTATATACAATTAGTAAAGTAAAGTGAACTATTGTTAATTTGTGGAAGAGTGATGCTTCAACATTCTACCATTGACAGGTCCTCCTGGTAGATCTATCCCATCTAACTCTCTCAAGAAAAATGCATTGTTACCTCTATGACCATAAATGACATAAGGCCCTTGCCACAAAAAATCAAATTTGCCATGTTTTCCCTTGTCTTCTCTTCTAGAATCCCATTTAAGTCCTTTGTCACCTATGTAAAAATCATCAGCTGTAGTTTTTTTATAAAAAATATTTTTGATTTTATCCTGGATTACTTGTGATTTGACGTAGACTTCTTCTCTTGTTGCTCCAAGTGTATTGTTTGATTTATCCTACTCTGGATATCATTTGGTTCTACCTGCAACTCCTGGATGATCTTCATCACTGGTACTCTTTAAGAGGATGGAAAAACAACATCCATACCATATACTAACTGATAAGGAGATGTACCAATGGAATTTTTGGTAGTTAGTCTATCTGCCCATAAGGCA
Organism: Pinus tabuliformis; assembly: GCA_031772625.1. Lineage (NCBI taxonomy): Eukaryota > Viridiplantae > Streptophyta > Pinopsida > Pinales > Pinaceae > Pinus > Pinus tabuliformis. Next base: position 146,421,596 of record CM062815.1, on the reverse strand, counting down.
TTGACCAACTTTTTGTTCCATGTCTTTTTGTTGTCTTCCAGTAATTTCTTAATGATATTGACAAGGCTTTTGTTAGAGGATTCTGCAAGTCCATTACCTTGAGGGTAATAGGCAATGGAATGGCCAAGGGTGATGTGATATTTGTTACAAAAGTCTACCATTTTCTTGGATTTAAAAGCAGCTGCATTATCAATAATGAGCTTTTTGGGGCATCCAAATCTTGACAAGATATTTTTTTCAAGGAATGAGATAATGACAAGTTTGTAGCTTGTCTAGAAGGGATGGATTCTATCCATTTGGTAAAGTAATCAGTGGCTGTCAAAATCCATTTATGCTGGGCTGAGGAGGCTGGGTGAATTTCTCCAATGAAGTCTAAACCCCATTGTTGAAATGGCACTTCTGTGGAGATGGGTTTGAGAGGTAAAGGTAAAAGCTTTCTTTTTACCTCAAATATCTAACATTTATGACACAAGGTCACATGTTTCTTAACATCTGCAAAAAGAGTGGGCCAACAAAAACCAGCCCTCATAATTTTGTCAGCAGTAGTTTTCCAATACAAGTGTCCTCCACAATCTCCTACATGAAATTCTTGCATAACTTTATCAGCTTCATCTTTCAATAAACAGTTTAATAGAATACCACCATTATCTTTCCAAAATAAAGCATTATCTATGATACAATATCTCATTGATTTCATTTTCAAAAATCTAGCTTTAATTCTAGATAAACCAGGAGGAGCTTGTAAGTTTAGTAAGACAAATATGATATCTACATACCAAGGTGAATCTGTAAAAGGTTCACTGATTTGTGGAGTCGCCATCTCCTTCTAATTATCTAGGGAACCAATGAAATTGATATCTAGGGCCTGACGGTTCGATTTAGCCATGAGTTTGGCTAAAGCTTGGCCTTTGATAAGTTTTGTAGGCTTTATTTCTATGTCATATTCCAAAATAGTGGTAATCCATTTGCCTCTCTTTCCTTCAGGCCCATTTTGTGTCAAAATGTCCTTTACTACTAAATTTGGAACATAAGCAATGATGTGTGAATACAAGATGTACACTCTAAAATCTTTAATAACTTTCACTAAAGCTAATGCCCGTTTTTCCATTATGTTGTACTTTAGTGTTGCATCTCTTAAAGATTTATTGAAAAATGCAATGGGATGTTCATATCCTTGATCATTCTTTTGCAACAAGACTGTTGCAATAGTATGTTCTGAAGCAAAAGAAAAAATTATAAAATCTTTTTGAAAGTCAAGACTTATAAGGACTGGAGTTTTGGTAAGGGCTTGTTTGATGGCCTCAAAAGACTGTTTAGCTTCCACTGTCCAATTAAATACTGAATATTTTCTTAACATGTTATTTAGTTCTCTAATTAATTTTGCTAAATTTGAAATGAATCTCCTAAGGAAATTTATTTTGTCTAAAATTTACTGTAATTCCTTGATGTTTCTAGGATGAGTGATGGTCAATATTGCCTCTATTCTAGCATGATCTATTATAATTCCATCTTTAGATATTATATGTCCCAAGAGTTTACCTTCTTCTAGACCAAAAAGTGTCTTTTGGGAATTAAGGAACTAGCAAATTTTCTGCATTTAATAAAAACTCTTCTCAGGTGATCTAGATGTTCATTATCAGATTTGGAAAAGACTGTGATGTCGTCTTGGTAAACAACTAGGAAGTCATGGATTTCTTTAGCAAAATCCATATCCATAGCTCTTTGAAATGTTGCTCCTGCATTCATTAATCCAAAAGGCATTTTCAAATACATGAAAGTACCCTACGGAGTAGTAAATGCAATTTTTGTCTAGTCCTCTGGTTGAACTAAGATTTGGTTGTATCCAGAAAATCTATCAAGCAATGAAATTCTGGATGAACCTACTACCCTCTAAAGAATATGGTCAATGCAGAGTCCGATTTCTCCTGTTTTCTTTCGAGTAGTGACTAAGTTTGAGACCCAATCTGAATATCTAATGGGAGCTATGATCTGGGCATCATACATCCTTTTGACTTGCTTTTCAATTGATGGCATAAGAACTGGATTAATTCTCCTAAGTTTCTGTTTCAAAGGTTTATGATCTTCTTTGATAGGTATCTTGTGTTGAATTATGCTGGTGTCATAAGACTTTAGGTCTTCATAAATCCAGGCAAAGACATCTTGAAACTATTTTAATAGACATATATATTTAACCTTTTCATCTGGAGGTAAGGTTTTTGATATTTTAATGAACTTAGGTCTCTCTTCAGTTCCTATGTTACATTCTTTTATATCTGCTCTAAAAGCCTCCATTTTTGGTTTCCTGGTTACATCATTTGAATCAAACAAATTTTCTAAGGGGATTAATCCCTTAGGAAAAAAATTAATTTTAAGGTTTAGAATTTGAGGATCATCATTCATTATCTCTTCTATTTCTACATTTTCTAAGTTATCTATTTCTAGTTTAGTAAAATTAGTGGGTTTACCTATATCTAAAATATTTACATCTATCCCACTATCTATGTCATTGTCTACTGTACAATCTGTATCTATATTACAATTCTGAAACTCACCTTTAGCATTCATGAAATCATAAATTTGAGAATCCTGTGTGAGAACCTGCCAATATTTTAAATTGTCAGGTATGACAGGCCTATGTCTCACTTCTGTAGTGTACTGGTGGTTGGGCTGAAAAGGAAATTTGCAGGTGCTAGCAAAAGTGGCTAGACTGTGGGCTTGCATATTCTGTTTCCTAGGAATGGCAGCAAAGTCTGTTTCCAGAAGGTCTTTGATCAAATCTAGGACAGTCTCTCTATATTGGCTCAGTCTGGGATTATTTACAGAGTATTCACCTTTGATTTGTTTAATAATCAATTATGAGTCTCCCATTATAGAAACTCTCTTGGCTCCAAGTTTTCTAACCATTTGTAGTGCTAAGATTAGAGCTTCATATTCTGCCATGTTATTTGTACGTTTAAAGTTTAATCTAAATGCATGTCCCTCAGAATGATTGTTTTCCATGTTGTGAATCCACACTCTTGCACCTACTCCTAGTCTATTCACAGATCCATCAAAATCCAAATGCCATAGAGACTCATGAAAAATGTTTTCGCTATCGGGTGTTTTGTATTTTTGTTCTATAGCTGTGATTTAATTGTCATGGTATGAATTGTACAAGATGAAAGAGTCCATATCAGAATGCATGGAGTATATAGGGAAATTCTGTGGTTTTTCTGCACTACTCACCATGTATTTCATGAAGGTCTCTCTATTAAGTTTTCTTTGTTGACCAGAAACAAATATGGTGGCATATGACATATCTAATCGTAAATAGCCCAACAATTTTTCTCCCAATGAGCGAGATAACAACATTCCATATTTGGGTGGGATTTCAGCAACTACTATGTCCATCACAATACTCTTTGCTGGGCACTGGACTAGAGTTACATAGAAATCCTTGATCAGGTTGAGGCATTTAACTTGGCTAGAGTCAAAGGAAAATAGGTCCTTATATGGTCTAGTGATATCTAAGTTTAGTCTCTCCATGATTGCCTTTGGCATTAAGTTATGGGATGCCCCTAAGTCTAGCATAGCATTATGTAATATTTTGTCATGAATGTTCAAGCTAATGTAGAAAGGAGGAATGCCCCTTTGCTGATAGGAACCATTTACTTCAGGGCCAAACAATAACTCAGGTTGATCATCATTCAAATTCACAACATCCTCCCCTTCACCTATATTCAATGTCTGAGTGGTCTGTGATCTATATGATTCATTTTTCACTAGCTCAGTCAAAGGGACTGATATTTTCAATTTTGCTATCTCAGGTTTAATGTGGAAAGGCAATTGAGTTTTGCTTGATTGGATGAGATCTTCCTTAGCGAATGTGGTCTGTGTGTTTTTATCTTCTTTTTTAGTATTAGGCACTTCGGTATGTGTTTCGATAGTTTTGTTTTGAATTCTCTTATTTGGAATGTTTTGAGTAACAGTTTCAATTTGAGTTTCAGATGAAGTTATATCTACAATTTTTGGGCTAGAAGTCTCTTGAGTTCCCTTGGGGAGGATTTGCAGGACTTTGGTTACATGAGCTTTTGTTATCTTTTTAGTTTGGGTCTGGATTAATCTCTTAGTGGGAGTTTCATTGTTCTTTTTAGTTCTTAGGCTATATTGATTGTGAACCTAATATATGGAAGATTCATAGCCCTGTTTAAAGTCAAAGGGATCTCCAGATTCTAATTGCAATTGTTGCAGCATGTACAATTCCTGTTTCTTCCTGAGTAAGAAAAAAAACATCTTCATTTTTTATTCCTAATAAGTTTATCTGGGTGTCATCCTCTCCTTCGTGATTTTTTGAACCCTCAACATAGTTTTCTTGAAAGGGTGGTCTAATTTGTTGATCTGGTATTGCATTCTTTCTAGTGTTAGTATTCTTACTCAAGTTTGGGTTTCTTATTGGGGGTGGCTGTTGATTTCCCATTGAGTTTTTCTTTCCATGTTTTCTAATCTATCCATTATTCTCTCTACACTCTTTTCTAAACTATCTATTTTACTATCAGAAGTGGAAGTTTCCTCTTTAATGACAACTCTCTTTTCATTTCTCATTTTAGCTTTCTTAGCTAATAGATTGGCTTCTACACTAACATCATTACTTTGCATTTGTTCCAATGTTTCAGTGTTTCTTTCTCTTAACTAGTATGACATATCAGTGTCAAAACCATCAGGGAATTTGATTAATGCTAGGTCTGGTGGAGGCTTAATATTAGCAGGGATTGCATTGTAGATGCTATTGAACCTAATATAATAATCCTGAACTGACTCATTAGGAGCTCTTCTAATGTTATCATATTTAGAAAGTATTTTCAAAGGGTTTTTCTTTCTCTCCCATATTTCAATAAACAATCGATGAAAACCAGCTAAGTCTGCAATATGATTAGCAGGTAAAGCTTTGAACCATTTCTCAACATCCCCAGTTAATGTTTGGGCAAACAACCTCATTTGGACATCAGACTCATCAATCTCATGCAACTCAAAATAGTCAGTCATTTTGTTCATGCTGTTGGGCAGTACACTGACTAGTAGCATCAAACAAAAAGATTTTGCTTTGATAATCTTGGGGCATGCCATGGAGTTGTGCTGGTAAAACCAAAGGTGCATATCTGTCTGCCATGGTTGAGATTCTGGCTTGACTAGTGGGTAAAGTGCTGGTACTTGAGGAAGGGCTAGAAATAGATGGAGATGAACTATATGAGGATGAGGAGTTTGGTTGGATAGGAAGCTAATGAATGATTAGTTTAGGGGAATGGACTGTGGTGGATATAACTGGTGAGGTGGTAGTAAATGAAGGTGTATTTACAGTATTTGAAGTTTGTGCAGAAATCTCAGAGGCAACAACAGTGAGGGCAACTAATTCAACTGATTGTCAAAGGTAAGCATCATCTATATGGCTTATCAATGTGGAGGTTAAAGCTTCTAACTTGTCAAAAGTATCCAACACAAGTTTATCTAAATCTGGATGTATAGGCACCTTTTTTGACTCAATGAATTGAATAAAATTAGGGTCTAACACAGTTTCATGAATTACATTCTTTGATTTAGTTCTAAACAATGAGAGTTCAAATGACAACTCAAATGGAATTTCCTCTAAAGTTGATAATTCCTCAGGGAGTGAATTTGCTTTAAGTAACTGGCTACTACTTGCTTGAGTTTCTACCTTTTTTTGTTTTCTTAAAATCCTGTCTAGGTCATCAACTATTGTAGTAGGGTTTGGATCTGGATTTGCCCTGGTATAGTGAGTCTTCTTGGGAGCCATAATTTTAACTTTTTAATTCTTTTTATGAAACTTTTTAACAACACTCTAAAAATGACCTTAAGGGGCACAAGATGAAATTTAAGGTTTCCTTAAAGTTTTATTACATTGAGGATTGAAGTCCCCAGTATGGTTGCCAAAATGTTATCACTCCAATATTTCTTTAGAGTTGTTGGAGAAATAAATGATTAGAGGTAACCACAAACCAACTTTGGAGATTAGGATCTAACCTTCCTAATTCTCAGAGAGGGCTCTCTCTTTATGATTTAACTTTGTTTAGTTATTTGATTTTAGGCTAGTTATTATTGTGCTTGGGTTTTGATTTAGGTTTGGTGGTGGGATCACTTACTTAGATGAAAAGATGGGTGTCTTTTACCATTGGGATGTGGGGTCAAATGTCAGGCAAACAGGACTGGATCAAGTTCTAAAAATAGTGTCTACAGGGCAAGATAGTAGAGTTACTTCAGATCTCAAAGCTGGATGGTGAAGTGGTTTTCAATCGGATCCAAAGAGAAATTAAGGGTTCCTTAGGTCGGATTATGAAGAAAGTGAAAGAGGTCAACTGGGATGAGATAGCAATTAAGGATTCTCAGATCCAGATATCAGAAGAAAACATGTAAATGGTCAACTGTTCAAAACAGAGTGTACTTAAACAAATTCTGAGATAAACTTCCAGTTAATTCATTCAACTTTAGATAACATTTAAGTTTGTGAAAAAACATAATAAAATAACAAATTTGACAAAGAAAATACTCCACTGTAATAGCTCAACACATGAACCTTGTAATGCAATCTCTTTATTACTTGGTCCAGTCCGCTGACTTGAAAAATTGGTACAATAACCCTTAGGTTTATGATCAAAATAACTCTACAAATGTATAGCAATCCACCCTCAATACTTAAAATATATGAAGTATTTATACAAAAATAATTTACAAAATATCCGAAACTGTCTTGGGAACTAATCTAGGAGAAAGAAATATCTTCATGCAAGAAGATAGAGACAACTATTGAACTGCTGCTTACTGTCCTTGTTTATTAGGCTGTGCTGTCTTTAATCTTTGATATTTTGTCTTTTAATCTCTCCTTTGTTGTTTGGTCTTCACGCTGGATGTTCTATTCACTCTGACCTTTCAACTGATACAGTTTCATATAATACACTTTCATCTAGGTGGCCTATCATTTATCCTTTTACAATGATTTTCAATTTTACTGTAGATTTTTACATTTTGACCGTGTATTTCTACAGTAAATCATTTAATTTCTCCCATGTTTCAGCATCTGGTAATTGGATATTCATCATCTTCCTGCAAATCTCATCTGCCTCTGTATACTTGGTAAAAGTAGGATTATTCACAATAAGGTGTTTACCTCATGCTGGAGGTATAACAAATTCTCAAAATTTTTGTATAAGACCTTGCTAGTAGGTATCCCCTTCATGGATGAAGTATTCACTTAATCTCTGTCCACTTCTTTGATTTTTCTGTTGTAGTCCCCCTGGGTCATTAACTTGTCATTTATTATCAAGGGATTGGGCATACCCTTTTGCCTCAAAATTTCAAACTTAACCATGAATATGTCTATAGCCAGTTGCATGGTTTGGCACTTATATTCAAGGTTTAACATTAAATTCCTCTTGGTGAGGACCCTTTTCACTTCCAGTATTGTACCTGTTCTGTCAAGTATCTCTAATTCCTACAATTCCTACTTGTTTTTGGAGTTGAGGAGGTGAATGATCCTTGCAGTTTCCTCTGGCATGTCTCCCAATTTTGATTTTACTCTGTATGGCCTCTATATCCTCTTTTATTAAGTCAATCTGCTAAAAAATTACTTGGATGGATGGCCAAATATCATTGACAGAGTCAATGATATTGATCCACAATTGTTCCTTAGCCTGACCTCGGGGTTCCTTTGATGTCAGTTCCTTCCCCAGGCTTTTTATTCTTTCATTCATCCTGGTTGATTTCTGCAGTTTTTCCTTGTGCATAATCTAGGCAAGCTTGTAGTCAGTCTCCAAACTGGTCATCTTTTCCTTGAGCTTGTTCATTTTAGTGGTCTGAATGGACATGTCTTCCATTGCTTTGACCAACTTGCTTGCCTTATCACTTGTTGACCTTGTTGCTGATGTAGACGGTGTAGAAGCTAGTAGTGCTATAGCCATTGAAGTAGTAGGAGCTAATGATGTTGCCAAAGTATAAGGTACTGCAGTAGTAACTGCTGGGATAATAGTGGCAGGGGTAATCTCCAGATTAGCTTGTTTTACATGTATCAAGCTATCTAACTCTTTTTCCATTTGCTTCAGCTGATCATTCAATTGTAGCACCAAGTCCATCATTTCCTCGTGATTTGTTTGGCTCTCCAGGCCCTCTTTTGTTTGTGGGTGTTCTGAATGAGGCAACTTTAGTTATTTCTTGAGAGCTACTATATCCTCATTCTTTTTCTTGATCAACTTTTTGTTGAGATTGCAACAAGATGATGGAGCTTAGTGAAAAGAGTCGCCTTCACTAAGTGGGCCCGCAGGCTATTTTTGGCGCAAGTCTATTTTTAGACTATGTCTATTTTTAGACATATGGATCATGTCTATGTTTATGGATGATTGATCAAGTTGGGAAAAATAGATGGACTTCTATTTTTGATGAAAGTGTGAGTGATCACAGTGTGAGTGATCAAGTCTATTTTTAGACTGGCTGTCAAAAATAGAAAAGTCAAATATTATTATCTCACAATAATATTTGGACTATAAACTTAATCTTATTCTCTTGGAGCACTTCAGTTTGAGCTACGGAAGTGGCACATGCAGCTGTCAGAAGGAAATTCGTTTTTCTTATGAGTCAGTTGAGTTGTTGCATGCATGACTTCAGTTAGAACTCAAGTGAGTTGAGTTTAGTGGACTGGAGGTACAGTTGATGGAATTGTGTTCAGTTTAACTTAGTTAAACTGGTTGTAGTTAGTCTAACTGCAGATAGACTAATGATGAGTTGTTAAACTAATTATTAACTCATAATACAACTAAAGAATACATCAGTTAACTCAGTTGCATGTCAGTGCATGTTCAGTTCAACAGGGACAGGTGGTAGAGAATCAGATTGCTATCAGTTGTGACTATAGTTGTGCACCAGATCTTGCACAATCAAAGGATTGAGTATGCCAATGAGTTTGCTCACGTATTTGGCCCGCATTTTAGCCTTTGCTCACGTCCACAAAGAGTGAGTGACTATTTTGCAGGTGAAAATCGAGTTTGGGAAGAAATTCTCATCAGTTTTCAGAGTAGGTATTGAGCAGTGGAGGCAGGCAAGCAGTGGAAGAGATTTGGAGATCAGATCTGAGCTGTATTGTGTGTAACAGAGGTGGAGATACTTGTGAGAAGTATTATGCCGTGTAATGTTACATGACTCAATCATTAATATACAGATAGTGTGGGGTTTTTAGCGAGATGCTTTCCCCGTGATACATACTGTGTTAATGTGTGAATGCTCTTGATGTTTTATTGTTATTGATGCTGCTATATTCTTGATCAACGTAGAGGAGCTTATGTATTGTGTATGTTTTCCACATTAGTACATGATCAGGATAATCTCCATTGAATATGTGTTAAATTATTCAAAATTTCTACATGGTATCAGAGCTAGATGATTTGTAGAAAAAGTTTCTACATGGTATCAGAGCTAGATAATTGTAGAAAAAGTTTCTACACTTTTCAGTAGCTTTGATGTCATTTGGATCATGGACCAACTCAATTACCAAGTCCTCTAATGACTTGATCCTGTTGTCTTTGGCCTATGAGGAGGCCTTTTCCAATTTGTATTGGGCTATAACATTGTCTAGTGAACTCTACATCTTGTGTGCGACCATGGCCTTCCCTATCAGGGTGGAGTAGATCATCTCTCCAACCTGTTTATGAAATTATATCTGGTCAATGGATGAACATCCCTGGCCAACACTTCAAAATCAGTTTTTTTGTAGTCAGCAAATGTTTTTGGCTGTTGAACAGTAGGCTGCATAAATGACACCTGCATTTTGCCTGCTTTGATGTCAAAAGCTGACATCAGTCTGCTCTGATTAGTTGGTGTGTGCTTGAAGTATTGGGCATATGTTTCAACCTTCAACTTCTCATTTCTCAGCTTGATCTCCTTATACCAGTCCTTAATATCTTTTTCCTTAACTGCTGGCCTGGTGAAAGAAGATAGCTCAACCCTGAGCTATCTTCCAATCAGCTGAGTGTTAGAAGTTGATGGCTGTTGTATTTCTCCTGAAACAGCCGTACCTTTGCTTCTTTCCACCATTGTTTTAGTGTTAGTGATTTCTAATGATTCAATGGTTTCCTCTTGTTTAGTCACAGGATTCAGCTTGGGCCTTTTTCTGAGCTCAAAATGCTCATCTGTGGTTTCCATAGCAGAACTAGAACCCTTCTCCCTGTTTCTCTTTGGGTTTCTCTCCTCATTTACTGGGGTCTATAAAACAGGAGGATTATTCATGGGTTCCCCTAGTTCTGGAACCTGCAGGAAAGAATTTTTATCAATTTGTTTCTCAACATCAATCAGTGTATTTTCTACATCCACTACTGTGCTATCCATGTCAATTAATGTATTTTCCAACCATTCTGATTGGTTGGAAAACCTCTTAATATTAGGTCTAGGATGGTGGATGAAAGGTCCCAATTTGACCTTGATTCTCAACTTATTTATGACCCCATGAGGGTCATATTGCCACATAAAGCTATTCCTGAATTTCATGTCCTGCAATATCTTGTCAACCTCTGGTCCAACCTCTCTGTTATTACAAATGAAGGGGCCCAATTGGTTTTTCATTTCAAACTGGGTTTTATTCATAGCTACTAGGAAGTTGACTTCATCTGAATTAATGATCTGCCTAAAATATTCTAGTGCAAATATCCTCATAGGGAGGTATTTGGGTAGTTTATAAGGGGCAAGTTGTCATCCATAAACTCTAATTTCTGTACGGTTCTGGTACAAATACTAGTCTCCCACCTTGCTATTCTTGGCCAACTGTAACACCCTTTTGACTTCTTGGCTGATTCTGGGCTGAGGGCTACTGGTCAACATGTTCATGATTGGATGGACAAATGAATCGATGAAGTCCTTATAGGTGAATGTAGTGGAGTATTTCTGGATCAAGGGTGTCCAATAAACAACTGATCTCTGGTTTCTCTTGGTATCCAACTTCTGGATGCTGACAGGGAATTTATTTGATTGATAATACAAAAACATTTAAAATAACACTGAAGAGCACTTGAAAACTCTCTCAGTTGGGAGTCTTGTGAACTGTTCATGCATCCTGTCTGCAATGAACTGAGCATAGTTGTACATGACAACAGGAGGCTCGCCTGGGCTAAAAATGGAAAGAAAGGCCAGGATAACCTCATCCACATGCTCATCTGAGGTATATCCTAAGATACAAGAGAGCATGGTAATAACATGTCTGCCTCTCTCTGAAAAAATGGTGGCAGCATAAGGAGGACTATCTGTGGGAGTATAACGGTCTTCTATGATGAAAGTCTGGAAAGTTATTGCTATTTTATCCATGCCTAGTTTGACATATAGGTTTAGCAAGTCACCAATAGACAATGGGGTCTCATTAGGGCTTGGTTGGACCTGCAACATTTGGTATAGAATGTGCAGTGATGGTAAATAACAGCTGCTGGTTAGGGGCAAATAGCTCTTTGGCTAGGAATATAGAAAGCATGAAAGAAATGAATGATATCTGGGAAAGGGTGCACTTCTGGAAACAAATATTTAGGTAAATTAGATTCCCAAAGGTGGATGTCATCATTCTGGTTTAGGAATCTGTCCTTACTCCAGTAGTGGAGCTTTAGAAGGTAAGCTGGTGAAGCAATATCTTTTTTTTGAAAATCCCTGTCTGCTAATGCCAGGTGGTCAATGTCCAGTGAGGGGTTGACATAGGTCTCACATCCTGAGAGGTCTGGTAAGCCATATTTAGGAGTAGAGGTAAGAATTAGGCTTGTAGTGGTTGTAGAAGTAAGGTTTGGAAACCTTGGAATAGTGGGTTGGTAGTTACATGCTGTAAACGAAGGGTTTGGGGTATACAAGCAGATTACTCTTCAATTTAGGCAAATATATTAATTAATTTGAATTAATTAATCTTTCAGTTGGACTGTACGCTTTCAATTTAAAGGGTCGTTCTGCTTTTCGCAAGAATACCTAGACTTTGGTGGTATGGCTTGCAAACTGAGTTCAATGGTGAATGCAGAGGGTACGGTGGCTTCAACTATGAACTGACTTCTCGAATTGGGTGTTCGGAGCTTCTTCAGGTGGCAAACGGTGGTCAATTTTGGTCGCAGAGGTTTAGGGTGTCGCAGAATGGCTTGAGCAACAATTACAATGGAAACGAGCGAAAAGAGTGAAATGGGGCTTCTTCGGCCTTTTAATGGTTAAAGGTCACATTTTGGCATGGAAAGTAAAAATGAACAGTGGATGGTTTTTGGTTTGGCGGGGAGGCGGTTTTTGGGCCATCGCATCGCTTTTGGAGGGCAGGTGGTATTTTTTGTGAGCACGCGATCTAGCCTGGAGCTGCCATGTAGCAAAACAGTGCCCAGGGAAAACCGTGAATCTCGTGTGCTCTCAGGTTGCTATCTGTTGGACAGTGAATGTGCGCGATATGAATGCGCACCATCAAATCTGGGGGTGGGAGATTAGATGACTGTCGTGCGGTTAAGATGCACGGAGGGAATTAGGACCAGGATTTGCGGGGCCTGGGATTTAATTACAAATTATTGTAATTAATTAATACATAAGGTAGGGATTAAAATATAAGCAGCAAGATTAATGGAGTGGGACAGGGGTTATTGTGGCGGGGTTTTTTAACTGCACTGAGGGTTGGTGGGTTAAAACGGTTTGTCGAGGAAATGTGATTGGGGAGTTAATTAAATAATGCAAGGGGATAAAAACTTAGGATAAGGGGGTTTTTATGGGTTTTGAAGTGAAATAGGGAAATTAATAAGGGGGAAAGATAATATTTGCAATGGGGAATGGGTTTCACACTAGGGAAAGGGGTTTTGGGTAAGGGGGTGAGTTTTGCAGGGTAATTACTAGGGGAATGTGTGAAACCAAGGGGTAAACATGAGAATGAGGGGTAAAAGGGTATTTTATAAGAAATAATGGGAGAATGGGGAAATTAGTAAGTAAGTATGTGGGGGTGAAATGAAATGAGGGGAAATTAATCAAACAAGCTTGTGAATATGTTTTCACTCTCATAAATGCTCATGCACATGAAACATAGGATTAAGCATGATAAATGTGCTTTTGATTTAACAACCTTGTGCATCTGCAACCTTTCTTCTACTTACCTTTATTTATCCTAACATTTTTTCTTCACTTTATTAGGTGCATTTGAGCTTGCAGACCCTTCATTTCCTTTTCTTTTGACAAGAAAACTATCTAGTTCTAACCTTATAAATTCCAATGGCTCAGATTAAACTGATGAGCTCATTTTTATTCTCTACCTAACTACTGATCTGCCAAGGTTAAACAGTTTTGGCTAGATCTTTATTCTCTATCTATCAACATAAAATTTAAAACATGAATGAATCAAGATTAAGCTGTTTGACCATCATGGATTGTGGCATTTCTAACAAGCTACACACAACCTTATTTTGCATAGTAAAGTAAAAAGTGGTGGCATTTGAATTTGCACACTTTCATGATCTATTTTATTTCTGTTTCAGGTTCATATTTTTCACTTTTTTGACCTTTTCTCTTTCTTTTTGTCCTTTGATTATTCTTTTAGGACATACCCTCTTTACATTTTTTAATATTTAATATGGAAAACATTTTGTAGAAAGCAAAAGTATGTACAATATTACAAGACTAACCATAGCCAATTCAAAATTATGAATCCTATTATTATAGGACCCTAACAGGACTAGTGGCCTACAAACTTTCACTATCGCCAACAATGAAAGTCCATGATGTTTTCCATGTTTCATTGCTTAATAGATATGTCCAGGATGCTTATCATGTGATTGATTTGTATGTATTGCAGGTGGAACCAGAGTGAGAATTCTAGCTAGAACCTCAGTTCATTTTGAGACGAAAACAACTCATGCTCCGGAACATAGAAATCGAGCAAGTTAAAGTGCATTGCAAGCACTTTGGGCCTGATGAAGCTACATGGGAGATGGATGATCAAATGTGGGCTTTGTATCCTTCTTTATTCGCTGGTTGAGTAGATGTGTTTGATGTATGTGTTTTGGTTTACAATTATATATGCATATGTGTATTGCATATATTGCAATGAGTTATGTTATACAACTCTAGTAAGTAGTGTGTTGTAAATAATGCATCTAGTTGTGTTATAAAGCCCCAATAAGAAGTGTGGTGTTCATGGTTTCAGCAGTTTGGTATGATGTAAACGTTGCATCGAGCTGGGTTATAAAGCTCCATGGGAAACATGTTTTATTGAATACAAAGGACGGTCTTCCCCCAAGGGGGAGGGGTTTGTAACAAACCCTGGTTGATTTTACATGTAAATAAAGTAAGACCAAGGTCACGAGACACGTATTCCAAGCTAAATCTTGGGAAAAACACTTTAGTGGGCATCACTCGTGGTTAATTTATGGCTTTGGAAATTAGCAAAGGCAAAGAGGAAATAATTGGCATTTATTTATGAAAATAAAGGAAAAGAGGAGAAAAGGAAGGTGAAGAGACATAGATTTGGATGCAAGGGAAATTAGAGGAAAAATGAAGGAAAATGAAGAAAATAGATACATCAATGATAAAAATACTTCATAAAATCAATTCACAACTTTTTTCAGTTTGATTTTGGATCCATCCTTTCATTATATCATTCTCTCATACTCTTGTACACTTAGAGGATTCTTGGAGCATTCACTTGGATTGGATAAAGAAAGAAAAGGAAAGAAGGGAAGTGCAGGGAGACAGTTGGATCAACAACTACAATTGGATTTCTTTGTAGGTAATAGGTTTCATGTGTGATTTCCTTGCTGATTTTTGGATGCATGGTATATGCATGTGATTATTTGGTTATGTGTTGTAATTGGCATGAAGATTTGCCTGGATTGACAGTGGTTTCAGCCTTGCCTTGCCATTTTATGGATAGCCATGGTGTTGTGGGTTTCCTACTTGTTTTTCTGATTAGTATGTAGGTTCCCTATGGCTGTGGGTTGGAACAAACACTCTAGAAGCCCTAGAACAACTTGGGTTGAGTTACTAGTTCTTGGAGTCGTAGGTTGGGAAAAATGCTCTGTAGTCCTTGGTGGGTTGAGTTACTAGTTCATGGAGCCGCAATTGGAACAAATGCTCTAGAGCCCTAGAAGGATGTGGATTGAGTTACTAGTTCCTAGAGCCATGGACAAATTTGATAGAGACTAATCTAGTTGATGTTAGTGATTTATGAACCGTAGAGGTGGAATCACTGTGGTTGAGGGTTGAGCTGGTTTGGCCTCTGGAAGCCCTAGTTGGTTTTGTTTTAGTTAAATCCATGAGATCCCACATTCATGCTTGAAATATGGTGCAGGGGTGATTAGCTGAAGAGAGATCTGGTTCAGACCAATCTGTGATTGGGTGGTACATGGAAGTCCCTGACTTGGTTGGAATTTTCATATGTTAATATGAAATATTTTGCTATTGTGATCTATGAGATTTTGTATTGATTATGATGGTGATGTTATGGCTGATTTTCCATGGCCTCTATTCTAGTTATATACTAGTTATATGCCGTATTTTATATATGGCTCTTGACATGTTTTGATAAGTACTTGAATGGTTTATAATTATATGTCCTAACAAGTGTTATTGCAGCTAACTAGAGAGGGCTTGTAGCCTTCTTGGTGATTCTTAGATGAATATTATTAGTTTATGATCAGATACACATTCATGACCTATAACAGGTTTTCCATATGTTTGATGAAATGTATACCATGGATTAGGCATGTCTAGGTCAAGTTTTTGCTTGAGTTTTGATTGGTTTGATTTATCATTATGTTTTATTGCATTATGGAAAGTTACAAGCAATTATGGTAAGTGATTTAGAGGCTAGCCTGAAAAAGTGGCTTAAATCTCGGAACCGCTGGCACTGAACTGGGGATTTTAGGTCATAACTGCATGAAGACTGTATTACGAGTGAGGTTGGAGGCTCATAACTGCATGCATGGTGTGTTGTGTGTGCGGTTGGGGGTTAAGCTTGTCGAAAAGTAGTTCCAATTTAGGATCTGGTCATTAGAGGTTGTGCACTGACTTATGGGTGATATAGTGTTCCTGAGGGATGTCTGTAAGTTGTTAGTGTGTTGGCCCCACTTCCATAATTGTAACTTGGAGGTCAGGTCATGTCATAGTGACACTTGTATCATGTTTACCCTTGAGAGCTTGTGAATTTGGGTAAATGTGGGAGAGGTGGTTACAACTTCCAATTTATTGTACTCAACTATGTTATGGTATTAAGGTACAAAGAATCCACATTAAGAGATATTGAGTTGTCATAATCAATTAAGTTGTGGAATATAGATGATGAAGTTGAGTTGTGGAATATAAACAATGAAGGTTAACCTAAATTACCCATAGGGAAGCCATCTTTATTCTATCCCAAAGAGAACAATGTCTATTTAAAAGAACTAAAGGAAGGAATCATATCATGCATGAAAAAGTGGAAAGACAATATTGACAGTGTGGATTCACCAATTGTGACAAAGGAACAAAATAATAAAGTAGAGTATTGGGAAATGGTTCTTGATACTTTAGAGGAAATCTATAGTGATCATATAATAGTGGATGGAAGTGATTCATCTTTTGAGGATTTCTAGCTGAACACAAGGTAAACTATCGATGTTGATTGTAATGTGCTCCATCTAATCTCAAGTATTATATATGGGTATTTTGATAATGTGATGAGTGAATTTGATATATGTTGTACCTAAGTGCAACAAATCAAATCCAATAGTCAATCTTATGATTAATGTTGAGAAAGGAAATATGTTGCAAGTTAGATCAAGAAACATGGATTAAGGGGAGATGACATGGATGGAAATATCCATCTCATGCATATTCTAGGATGATGAAAGTGAGACCCTTCATGTCAAGGTTGATTAATGAAAGTGTAGTTTGGAAATGCAAGGGAACAATATAAAATATATTATTTACCAAAAATCATTGAAATAGAACTTGGATTTATTACAATTAATACTATAGTTTAGGCATGGATGGAAAATAAATAACATTGCAAAAAGACCAATATAAATAAATGTGGCATAGAAGTTGTATTTGATCTACTTGAGTGAATGCCGTGAGATTAGGTGGGTATGGTTCATAAATGTTTTCTTCTGAGAAGGATCAATTTATATATGAGAATAAACAATATTCAAAATTTGTTGTACAAAATATTTTCTCTTCATATTATAATTTGAAGAATTTTATGTTATTTAGTACATATATCATGTAGATTTTGGTTCAACTTCAATGCATTCATGTGACGATACTTTATGTAAACTACATGACACCATTCAATATTTAACTTTTCAATGCCTTTCTTAGATCAACATAACTTCTCATTGTATCAAACATGGATAATCAAATCTAATGTAGCTAGAAACAACAATTATGAGACTCAATCTATTACATTATATTGGAATAGCTAACTAACATTCTTTTCAATATAATATGCTCAAACACTCCACGAATAAATATTACACACTTACAATAACTAAAGTGGTTTTCCCCTAATATTTCTTATTATATCTTATATAAATCAAACTATACTACTGCATCACATTATAATTCACAATAATTTATTTTTATTGCTAAATGACATGACTATACTTAAGACATATTTTTTCTTGTAAATTTTAAAATAGTTCCAACCTCTTATATTAATCTATACTCAACATAGACCCAAGGTGTAGATCAATTGGCAATGGAGTGCACTATTAAGGCACTCTTGTAAGGTCAATTGGTTCAAACCTTGACTAGCCTTGTGTCATGTGTGGGGCCACATGTGTATGCCTAGAGGTTATAGTGGTAATAGATGAAATCAACCTTGTTTCATGTAAGTAATCTTGCGCTAGTTGTCGATTTTTCCATATACACAAAATAAAACAATACTCAAGATAGACACAAAATTTACTATGTCGATAATTAAAATTGTTATTGTAACAAACATAATATTATGTCTTTAAATAACTTTAATACAAGTCACTCTAAAGTAGTATCAAGTAGTTACTTAGTGTCGATAATTCTATTATTCACAAGGGAAATATTGATTGACTTTGTCTTTGATGTAAAAATATAAATGATGATATTGACTTTGTCTTTGATGTAAAAATATAAATGATAAGAGAATTGAATCAAAATTCTAGTGGAATATGAATATTGTCTTTTTTTAATATAATATGTTCACACACTATATATAAATATTGGAAATTTACAGTAACTTGTTTATTGTGTTTTCCTCCTCCCCTTTGTATTTGAACAAAATCAAATTCTACTACTCTATCATTAATCTATTTCATAATTGGTTGTTAAAATAGTAAACTTATGCTTTTATAAAATATTTTCTGTTGTCAAGGTGTTAACCTTATACTACCTTTATGCTGAAAGGCGTTTTCTCTGCGGGCTTCGGGTGAGCAGACACTGTGCACCCAAAAAATCACATGACTTCAATTCCCTCCTCTTTCATCTAATTAAAAATTGAGACGTGGAGCCTTACCAACATTGTGTCCGAATAAATATGTGATTTTTTTTCACAAATGCTAATGTGGATGCATCGAGGTTAATAAATATGTGATTTTTTTTCACAAATGCTAATGTGGATGCATCGAGGTTAATAAATAGTTCTAATGATATAATCTTTTCTTTTCATGTTGAATCAATTTTAATATTACTATTATTTTTATTTATATATAATTTTTTTCTATAAATTTTAACGTTATTGTATCAAAATTGATAATTAGTTTTAATAATATAATATTTTAGGATTGAAATATGAAAAATAATAATGATTTTAATAATATTGTTTTTTTTATAAGAATTAATTTATATATTATAATTATCTAATTTCTTATTTTATTTTATTTTTATTTTTTATTTAAATTCCATTATTAAATCAATTTAAATTATAAAGTATGTAATACAATTTTTTATTCCTATACTTAATGTAATTTTGTGTATGATTAATTGGTTTTCATTTTACATATTTACTAAATGTCTAGCCAATTTGTACTCTTGGATTGCTAAGATATAAACACTTATTTTTTTTACATAATCGATTGCTTTTTGTATTCCAAAAAAAAAAGATTGAGGAGGCTAAACTCCTGTGTTACAAGGCATTATGCTCGGGAAGCAAAGTAAGGAAATATTACAGGGAAGACAAAATTCCTCTTTGCTTCTATCATTCTTGACTTTTGGAAAACCTGAACAAGTGTAGATTCTAATAAACTGAAATAGTAAGAAACAGAATTTGCAAGACATGCTTAGTCTATGTTTACATGACTGATTTGGTGGGCTGTAGAATCTTCAGGATTGCCTTTAGCTTCTGCATTCCTTAGATTTGAAGAGCTGGTGTTAGGGGCGTTACTTTTTTCCATGATGAACTTCAGAATGTAGATGGACTCTTGGACATAGCTACATCTGTTTGAGAGGTCATTGAATTTCTCCTGAAGGGAAGAAACTCTGTGGAGAAAGAGATTGAGGTTGGCCTCATGCTTCTCCTTAGTGATCTGGGCATGGGTGTCGATTTTGGTGTCCAAAATCTTCTGATGAGCACGGATTTGTTCCAATTCTACTTGCAGATCGGTGCAGTGAAGGCAGTCTTCATTTCTCGCCATTGCATATGGCCAGTTTGAGCTCTTCGTGCACTGTGAGATCAGAGTGCTGCAAGATTGTTGAACCAACGTGCCTGGGAAGAAGAAACTTAGAGGAGGAAGGATAGTATAGAGGGAAGGGGAACGAAGGCTCGGAGCTGAAGAACGACCGAGAGAAAACAACAGATGGTGCAAATGCAGCCAAGGAGAAGAGGAGATGCGATACTGAGCGAAGGAGAGTGCGGTTATGTAGGTGGGCTCTGACGAGGGGGTAAGGGAGAATGGGGTGGAAGTCATGGGAAAAATGCGAGGAGGATCACGTGAGAGGAATGAGCGGAACAGAGCAGCATGGGCGATGGGACAGAGAGGAGATAGGCAAATCATTTCTAGAGAGTTGATGGTAAAATCACCATGATGGTGAATTTCAATGTGGATTTTAGCAGCGACCATGATTTGATTTTGCTTGAAGACAATGCGAGTGTCAGTGAAAATTGATTTGCTCTGAACCGTTCTAATAATTGATTTGTTTCGGATCATGGTAGATAATGTTGGGATTCAATGGAGTTGCATAGAAGATTTCCTATGGATCTGGTACAAGCTCTATTGGCACAAGTGTTGGCCTCCTTGTTGAAGGATCGAAGAACATGGAAGAAACTGATATCTATCATTTTCTGTGAGAGAGCTTGACACCGATTGATACTTTGTTGCAGGAGCACATTAGAGGCACTTTGGTTGTTGACCATTAGACTTATGATGGAAGCTGAGTCTCCAAGTACCGTTGCAATGTTTATGCCAAGTTTTTGAAGGTGGATGAACCCTTGGTATAGCGCAAGAGATTCAACCCTGTTGTTGGAGAGGGGGCCTAACCCCCATTCATAAGTCATTTTGATATCTCCGTTGGCAATGTAAATGATTCCACCAACCCCTGCTATTCCTGGATTAGATTTGGAGGCCCCATCGAAGAAGAGATAGTGGGTGTTACTGTTTCTGAGCCAAGTGAAGAACTCCTCATCTTTCAATCTTATTTTCCAACTGTGATTAGAGTTGATGAACTGGCTATTGATGTTACTCCCACTTTGGTTGTTGTTACTTTTGTCCAACAAATACCCTATGAAATTCCTTTCTTCAACACAGAGGTCAAAAATGTAAATTTTCTTTTGACTCTTGACTGAGATGGTTTCCAAAGTAAGGCTCCTTGCCTTGTTACATAATTTCCTTGTGTTGGTTTCCTTGACTTTGAAGACCATGCGGTTTCTTGCCAACCATATGTTCCAAAAGAAGAGAATAGGGAAGAGCATCCCAAACTCTTTTAGCAATATTGTTCTTCTTTCGTTGCCACGGATAATTCTTCTTCCAAAGATGCAGAACTTCAATAATGGAGTTTTGGGGGTTCCAGGGGAGATGGGTGTTAAAAGAGATTTCTTTCCAACAGGCAGTGGCAAAGGGGCAAGCGATGAAGAGGTGTTGGATGGTTTCTTCAGCTACTTGGCAGTTTGGGCAACGGGAAGGACCAATTATGCCTCGTTTTTGCAAGTTGTCAGAAGTGAGTACTTTCCCCTTTAGGAGGACCCAAATGAAGAATTTTATTTTTGGAATGGTCTCAGATTTCTAGACGATTTTCCAATGCGGCCAAATGGGCATGGGGTATTCATTGTTACAGATATGCTGGTGGGCAGCTTTGATTGTGTAATTGGAACCTAAAGGATCCCAACGGAAGCCATCGATGCCTTTTTTTTAATTGGAGCTATGCTATGAAGGTGGGCTTGAAGATTAGAAAAACTTGCTTCGAGGTCTATGGGTATGGCTGGGAAGGTCCATCCTATCCAAATCTGGGATTGGGTATCCCACTGAGATATCTGGTCCAAGTAATGAAGCCCTATGTTGTCAAAGAAGGTGAGAATTTGATCAGTTCCAGGTTTGCTGCTGATGGGTTGCTGTCCCATTATTCTGTCTGCTCCGATTTTGATGTTGGTGCCGCCCTTGGGGACTTTGGAAATGTTTTGGGCAAGAAGGGGGATTGCTTTCTTGCACAACCTCCAGCTTTTAGAGCAAACTCTGTTAGGTATATTGTAATCCAAGAGGTGCTGTCTTGGATAGTTTAGATATTTGGCTTCCAACACACTTTTCCACCAAGAGATTGACCGCTAATGAATCTCCAAACGATCTTGCCACCAAAAGCCAGATTTAGGAGTTTGGGAGATCTAATTCCTAAGCCTCCACGATCCTCGGTTTGAATGACCTACTTCCAACTTATAAGATTGTACTTATTTTTTTCATTTTTCCCCCCTTGCCAAAGAAAATGATGGAGGATGACTTCCATTTTGTGATGAAAATTAGTAGGAGCTTGCAGTAGCGTGAATTGGTATAAGGGCAAAGAAGAAAGACCTGTTTTCAGGAGTACTAGGCAGCCTGCTGGACTGAGCCAAGTGGAACCCCATTGCTACACTTTCCTTTTCATTCTATCTATGATAGTATCCCACACTTCAACTTTCAGAGGACCAGCGCTCACTGGCATGCCAAGATAAGTGAAATTTCCCCAGTCTAATTTGCTAGGGACCCCAAAAGTACTGGCGATGTTATGAAGGACTTGAGCAAAAGTGTTCCAACCATAGATGCAACTTTTGAGATGATTGACCATACTTCCTGAGTAGCTCATGTATTTGTCTAAGAGGGCTTTGAAACGGTGGGCTATTATATTGGAGGCTCCTCCCATTAACGGTGTATCATCAACAAACTGAGAGTGGTTTATGTTTTCAACTCCATTCCCAAATTTAATACCTGTGATAAGACCAACACGCCGATTGTAGTCCAAGGCTTTACTAAAGGACTCAGCCATCAAGATGAATAGGTAAGGAGAAAGGGGACAGCCTTGTCTTAGCCCTTGAGAGGATTGGAAGGAGGGCCCTGGTTTGCCATTAACAAGAGGAGAGATCCAAGGACCTGATATGCAAGCTTTGACAAGGTCAAGGAAGGGCACAACAAACCCCATTTTATTTAGAAAAACAAGGAGGAATGAGTGTCTAACTCTGTCAAAGGCATTGGCTAGGTCCAATTTTAGAATGAAACCTTTTTCCTTTCTAGATTGGCTGGAATGTATAGCTTCTTAGACAAGGAGAATTGAGTCGGAAATTTGCCTATTGGCCAAGAAGCCTCCTTGATTTTCAGAGATGAGCGAGGGGAGGAGAGGTTTATGACGAGAGGTAAGGATTTTGGTCAGAATTTTGTAAGAAGAATTGCAAAGAGAAATGGGTCGAAATCGGAAGAAGGATGAAGGTCGATTCTCTTTAGGAAGGAGGGCAAGATGGATGGCATTGGTGAAACCTCCAATTTTACCCTTGCGTTGAGTCCATTTTATCATTTTGACCAAATCTTTTTTGATTATTCCCCAATAAGCTCGGAAGAAGCAGATGGGGAAACCATCTAGGCCAGGAGCTTTGTCTGGTTGGAGCGTCCAAATAGCTCTTCTTATTTCTTCTTCTTCGATCTCCTTGATCAAGTTTTCATTAACTTCCTTGATGATCTCAGTGGGGAGGTGTTGCAGTAGATTTGAGTAATCTTCCCTCTTTTGTTTCTGTTAAAAGAGCACTGTAATGATTTGAGGCTACCTTTCTAATAGCACCTTGAGTGGTTTGGAGATTTCCTTCAGCATCGATGATGGAGGTAACATTGTTCCTAATTTTCTTAACAGTGCCCTGCTTATGAAAGAAAGAAGAAATTTTGTCTCCTCCTTGTAGCCATAGCTGCCTTGACTTTATTCTCCACTTTTTCTCCTCCGCTCTATTGGCACGATATCGCTGGAAGTAGAGATCGCCTTCAAGTGCTTTGTATTCCTGGGAGAGACCTCGTTCCTCTGTTATGCTGCAAATTTTTTCCAATTTGCTTTTTCTCTCAGTTTTGTCCTTCTCAGGTTCCATGTAGCAGTTTTTTCCCATTCCTTCAAGGCGTATTTGGTCCTTTTTAACTTATTTTCCCATATGTACCCCGATGATCCTTCTATGTGCTGACACCATGTGCTTTTGATAATCTCTTGGACAGTAGGAATGCTGCTCCACAGTGGGCTGTATTTAAAAGGTATGGGCCCTAAGGGGCAGTGGGCTTCGAGAACAAGAGTTGTGGGGTAATGGTCAGATGCTGAGTAGGGGAGAACGATGGCATAAGCAGTGGAGTAAGATGAGAGGAGTGTGACATTCACCAAAATCCTGTCAAGCCTTTCCATGATATTACCTTTGCCCAGTCTGCGATTATTCCAAGTGAACCTGCGATTTTTTGGAACAATGTCCACTAGATCGTGATCTTGCATGATGGTCTCCAACTGTGATCTGTAGGGGTCATGAGAAAAGCAGCCTCCTCTTTTCTCATTGGAGTGGAGAATGAGATTGAGGTCTCCACCGAGAATAATATTGCTGCTTCCTTCTTCATCTATGTTTGTTTTGAGGGAAGTCCAACATTGCTCTTTGTCTCTGTAGTGGATTGGTGCATAGATGTTATAGATGACAATCCTTTGGTTATTTGTTAAATTATCTAGAGCAATTTTAATTTAGTACTGGCTGACTGTATCTGTTATGTGATTCCAAATGCTGTGGTTCCATAGGGTTGCAATTCCCCTGGAGGCACCCCTTGATTCGCTTATGCATCCATTATACTGCTTTAGCTGATTAATGATTCCTTTCATTTCTTGGTGTCCTTGTTTTGTTTCTTGTAGCAATAGGATTTCTGGCTTCTCATGTATTATTAGATCTTTTAGGTCAACTATTTTTGAGGGGTGCCCTAGTCCCCTGCTATTCCAGGATAGGAATTTCATCATTGAGTGTGAGGGGTATGGAGAGTTGCTCACCCTCCTTGCTCCTTGTGCACTGCTTCTTTATTGTTTTGCCCCATAATGTAAGTTTCTATGGGGTTTTGAGTACCCATGGCAATATCCTTTTGAGTGTTTTCATCTCTCTGTTGCTTTGAAGACTTCCTTCCTGGCCCTTGTTTTTTTCGTGTGTCCATAGTTACACCATGCTCTTTAGAAGAAATCCTAGTAGATCTAGAAGAGGGAGGATCGTGGGAAAAAGAGGAAGAGATAAGCAGATGGGGGGTGGGTTCAGTGGCATTAGCTTGGGACATGGAAGGGGGGTTGTCTTCAGGGGGGAGATGGCAGAAAAAGGATTGGATGAAGTAGGGGGAGGGAGAGGATGGGCTAGGGAGGGGGTGGAAGAGTTAAGGAGAGATGAGGTGGAGGGGGTGGTTGCATTAGTTTTGGGAGGGGCAGCTTCAGGGTTTGCCTCGGGGTTGGGGGTAGTCTTGTTTTTCTTGACCGTTTCCCATTGCTCATCTTGTGAAACATTTTCAACATCAACTAATTTAGAGCAATGATTAGCAAAATGGCCATATTTTTGACATACCTTGCATTTAAACGAGATCTGCTCGTAGTTCAATTGTTGGATGTGCGTCCAGTCGTCCACTTTGAGTTTGATGGCCTCAGGAAGGCCTTTGCCGAGATCAACTTCAACACATATGCGGGCGCAATTTTGCATTATCTTTTGGCTCACTACGGTCAATGAATCTTCCAACAACATTCCCGATGGCTCGAACTGATTCGTCTTCCCAACAGTGGAGAGGAAGGTGAGGGAGCTGAACCCAGACCGGGACTGCGCTAGGGACATCCAATTCGGGGTCGAAATCTGGAGTCCATTTGTTGAGGTATAAGCCTCTAGAATCCATGAAATATGGTCCGTTTATAAAGATTAGATCCTTGTCTTCTCTTGATTCAAAATGGAAGGTGAAATACCCTTTCCCGCAGAAGCGGATGGAGATTTTGCCTTGTATTTTATCAGACCAGTTTTGTTCGACCCATCTTTGCACTGTCTTCGGAGAGGGCCAAAGACCAGTGAATTGTCCGATAAGACCTCGTTCTACTAATGAAAGTGCTGCCATGCAAGGAAGTGCTGGAGGAAGGATTACCTCTTGCAAAACATCTAGCTTCTTTACAAACTTAGAGATTGTTGGGTGAGGGCACTGAGGGGGCAGGTATTTGACCAGGGCAAAGAAGGTCTGTTGGGTGGCAGCCACCTTCGGGGTTGCATCAGAAGGGGCCATGGCTAAGGGCCGAAGGCCGAAAGAGCTCAGTAGCGGTGTGACCTAGCAGAGCGAATGTAGAGTGCGTTTTTTCCCTTTTCACTAATAAGATATAAACACTTATTAATATTAATTCCTATGTTTATTATAAAGTGGTAATTTATCTAAATTTTTTTATGATGGATTATGTTTTTTTAATATTATATAAAATTATTAATTAAAATAATTTTTTAATTGAATTTCAATCTACAACCAAACATGAGGATACTCCGTGATTTATCTGTACTTGTGGAATTGACATGTGTCCTTTTAAAATTAAAAAAATAAATAAATACTTAATTAAAAAGAGAACAAAAACTCAAAGTAATTAAACTACATATTTAAAATAAAAAAATAAAAAAAATTATATATATATATATATATATATATATAAAGTTTTCTCAAATATTTTTTCAAACTATCTTTTCTATAATATTTATTCTATTAGAAATAAGAAATTTATATTATTATACTTGCCACAGGTAACATATTGAGTTTTACATTGACTGGCTATTAGTTTCCTTTTGACCAATTTTTTTAAAGCTTATCTAAATTTAAACATTATCAAATAATATTTATTATTTTTAAATAACATTTAAATCCATTTATCTCAAATACTATTGGTTCAAAACTTATATCTCTTATTTCATAATGATGATAAAAACTAATTTCAATGTAATATTGCATTAATTTGCACGGTACAACCAAACCTACAACCTCCACTTTGTACTTCAATCCAAATAATAATTAAACAAATTAATAATAATAATAGAATTTTTAATATAAATCAATTAAAACATAATAATCATAATTTTAGTTAACTAAAAGAAATGAAAACTATAATGCGATTTCCTTTTTACTATAGAACCAAAATAGATCGAAGCTATAATTATTTACAAATTATATATATATATATATATATATATATATATATAGCTTCGATCTATATATATATATATATATAGATAGATATATGTATAATTTTCAAAATCAAGATCTTGAATGACAATTTTTTTAAATTGATCATGGCTTCCATTTTACCAAATTTTTATAGTTTTCTACTTTAATTTAACTATATTTAAACTAGGCAGCAGGTATTCGCTACTATGTAACTTGTTTGATTAGAAATAAGAGTTTTAATATTCAACGATTTAAGATCTTCCCAAATCGTCTCAGTTGGAATGGATTGGCTAGTTGTATAACCTTTTTGTTATGTATTCTTCTATTTAAAGAAAGAATGTGGTAGGAAGAATGTGGAAAGATCATACAAAGCCCTATCACCTACGGCCCATCCCTCACTTTTCCAATTTCCTCCCTAACGATTTACTACTTTTGCCTGCCCCTTAGACCCTTCTACTATTAAGCGAGCTGTTGCTTCTTCATTGGGTGTGAGTCATTGTTTTATTTGGTTCTCTTTGTGTAACTTGCTTAGATACTATTTGTAAAATCCTTGTCAAATAGCTAAGAATAGTTATTTGAACTAAGAATAGTTATTTGTTCTAACTCAAACTTAAATTTAGATTATATTTCATTGTACATATATTTCGCTTGATTGTTGCCTTCCACATTCCCATTCCTCCTATCGACGTTCCTTTGCATTGCTTGGCGCAATTGCTATTCTAATAATATAGTAACTCAAGCGAAATTATTATAATATTAAATTATAAATAAAATGATTAATAATAATAATAAATATTGAATATTGATATTAATATTATTGAACAACTTTATACTTAATAGATTTAGGATACAATTTATTAATCATGAAGTGATCTTCAATTAACTTAAATGTTAATGAAAAAATATAAATATAAGTAAAATCATTAATGGTAAGATGCCAAGTCTTGGCTAAATTATTGAGGAATATAAGAAAATGTCATTATGTAGAATATTCACAATATTAAAATTATTATTACATTTAAAATTAAGGAAAATTCATGGTGCAATAAAAAATTAGAGAATGAAAGGAAATTAAGATACTACAAGGAGGTGGTTGACCCTGATATAGAAGATCAAAATTATCTCTTGGTTTTGATTAGCGTAAAGAAGAAAACCCACATTGCTAAAATATGAACCAACTCTTATGAGATGCATAGTGAAACTGGGCATTGGAAAATAACCAAGGATGAAGAATCTAACAACTTTGTAACACTAAGAGGGTTAAAGATGAAAATAACTTTATCCTAGAATTCCCCGCTGTTACGGCGGATAAATCCCTCTTGCTGACAAGAGTGATCTCCCTAGATCCTAAAGGAAACTAGAAACAAACATCCAATTGAATGACTCTTTCCCAAAGCTTATTTCATTCAAATTGTAGATACAAGAGTAGGAGAATAAGCCTCTTACCTATTTTCAAAATGCTTGATGAAGATCCCTGCCCTGTCTCGATGAAGCTTCCAAATGCTCAAAAAGACCTGCAATCACAAAAAAAAGAGAGATCAAAGGCATATTCAATCATAACAATTCGAACAAGATTAATATAATAATCAAGGAGATTAGAAATTGATATTATCTTACCGAATATCAAAAGAATCATAAACCATTCATCATTTCAATAAGGCAATACAATGGGAAAAATAATTCATTTGTATTATTTCAAGGATAAAGAAGATCCTTACAACCTTTGCCTTGGTGTCATGCAGTTCCTCTCAAATGCCTCTAAACCTCTCCTTCGCTGATAAGTCTTCCAATCTAAATCCAATAGCATAAGTGTATCTTTTCTTTACTTCTAATCCCTCTATCCTCTAGTCAATTTATAGGCCAAGAGGAAGAAGTTTTAGATCGAAAAGATAAGGATGAGATCCTCTAATTGGGGGATTAGGGTTCCTTGATGAAAGGGAATTAGCTCCATGATCTGAGGTGTATGGCTCGAATAGATATGACCTATAAATTTTCAGTTGGGATATATTCGACCAACAATGCTTCTGAAATTCGCTTTTTATTTTTAATTTTCTTTGATTTACCTACACGGTCTATAGTGGAAGACAGAGCACAGTTCTGCACTGTTATTAGGGATAGAAACTACAAATGTGCAAAAACTTACTAGGAAAAGTGCGTAGGTCTTACTGAACAATTCATAAAGCCATTTTACCCAAAATTCAAATCTTCTTCAAGGGTCTTTGATTGTTTTACTTCTAAGGGAGTCTAATGGAACATGTTTACGGATGACGAGAGATCAATTTTAACGGTCAAGTGTCATGGTGACAAAATGACGTGTAACAGCTTGCCCCCTAAAGTGCGAAGTCTGAAAAATAAGTTTTTAAAGATTGAAGTGCTTTATCATGCCAAAGATTGGATGAGAGACAATGGTTGGAAACCTGCAAGAAACATTCAAGGATTACAATGCAATATACAATCATCACTGAGGTAGCGATTACCATACTCAGAGTAAAACTAACTCAATGAACAAGTATGAAAAAAACTCAAGAATCATGTCCATAATAGACAAAGTATGGACACAACCATGATTCAACTATGAATTTGTCTACATAATCATGAATATATATCTCCTCGCAACCTGGATTGATGAAACTAGATCCAAGGTCTTGATCTCCATCTCTCGATCCATCGTACGAATCTAGCCATGCGAGTGAATGTCTCAAAGTTGAATATGGCATAAACCACTTGATTACTGGTCAATGATGTGAACCATTAACAATCACGAGAGAAACCACCAATAATGACAATGGATCTCAAGGTCCTCTCAGTATAATATATAGAGTGTGAAAATATGATCTGAAGTCGAACACTCATAGAGTCGTTCGATCGAAGGCCAATGATGACAACCTATCGTCAAAAGCGAGAAACCTGCCATTAAGGCATGCAGGCTTCAAGGTACCGAAGGTTTCTAGATCAATTTCCTAGATAATGAGCTGAAGTTGGCTGGAAGTGACTCGTCGCTGGAAGGCCTATGGCACGAAACACAATGTCAAGTTTTGAAGAAGGGAAGCAAGGACTAACTCAGGGATGGATGATGCGACTGAAGGCTAAAATTTGCAAAGGAATATGAACTAAGGTTGAACTTATATTGATTAGCGATACGATAATTAACTTGGCAACATTTGACTCAACGATAGTACTCAAAACCAGCTGAAGACTTCCAATGAGGTTTGATTAATTAAGAAAAATGGATTTGCAAACCTAGACACAGTTGTGACCGAGTGTTGTGTTCAAGAGCGACATATTGCCTTTATAATGAATGTAAAATGAATACCCTTTCCCAATTTCCCCCCACCATTACTGGAAAGTACCTCTTTGTTTTTTACAAGCTTGAGGAGGATAACATATGCTTGTCCTATAAGCTCAACCTTCAGATGAGCACTCTGAAGTATTTTTAACGAACCCTAACAAGGAGTGGTTCAATCTCGTTATGCTTAATGAGTCCTATACTATTTCGATTTTATGAGTCTAGTAAAGGAGTAACTCGATGTTGTTTTCATGTTTAAAAAGTTTGAAACAAACACAAAGAAAACTCATTCAACTCTTTTACCGTAAAATTTTAACGAGCCCGAAGAAAGTAAATATCAGTGTTTTTCAGTTTTAGGGAGTTAGGAGAAAAACATAAGTAAACTGTTATGAAACCAGCTCAAGAAAAGATAGAAAAGATAGATCAACGCCTTAGAATTCAGCCTCTTCGAGGGGGCAACCTCCTTTAAATTACATAAATGAACAATTCTTGGATGATACAAATGAAAATACCTCCTTTCTATATATAGGATTCTAAGGGGTCATAACATAATCAGAGTCGACATAACAATAATAATGTAAGGGCACAATAATAACAATAGTGGGCTTCTATGGGGCACATTAGTAACAATATGGGCACTACATGGGTACATCAATATAATAAGTGGGTTTTACTAATAACAATAAGGGGTTACACTAGTAGTATAGGGGCCTAACATGCCCCTCTCCTTCAAAAAGCATTGTCCTCAACGCTTGAGTAGTTCTTGATGCTTCTGTATAAAATTCTTGTCCTCCCATGTGGAATCTTCAGTGGGTAAGTTCTTCCACTTGATGAGATACTCTGAAATTGATCGATTTCGTAGCTGTTGGGTTCTTGTTTCTGTGACTGCTCCAGGTTCCAATATGATTTTTCCTTCCTTTTCAATATCTGGCAATATTGTTTGAATTGGGATCTTTTGCAACTTTTGAATATGTGGCCATACTTCTTTGTCCTTATTCCATTCATCCCTTGCTTCGTTTATCCAATTTGGTTGGATAGTAGAAATAGCACAAAACAATGCTTCCACATCCTCATCCTTGAAGAGTCTTCCCATTCGGTAAGGTCGCCATTTTTTAACTGCATGTAATATTTGCCAACATTTCCTTCTCATAAATAGCTTGCTTTAGATGTAGCAGTAAAAATACCCAATCGCCTACATCAAAACATTTTTCACTATGATGTTGATCTACCTGTTGTTTCATTTGATTTTGCACCGAAGTGGCGTTATTCTTTAAAAGTTGGAGAACTTGTTGCTGATGCTCGATGTGATCTTTCACAGCTTGAGCCTTTTTCTTCTTGATATGTCCTTCTATCTTTAGAGTTTGAGGAGTGGTAATTTCTTCCAATCCTTTACAAGATATGGTCGGATTCATTTCTTGACGCTCGATGTGATCTTTCACTTCTTGAACATTTTTCTTCTTGATATGTCCTTCTATCTTGATAGTTTGAGGAGTGGTAATTCCGACCAGTGAATTACAAGATATGGTTGGATTCATTTCTTCTTTCTTGATGTGATCTCTCACTTCTTGCACCTTTTTCTTCTTGATATGTCCTTCTATCTTGAGAGTTTGAGGAGTGATCATTCTTGGCAATAGTTTACAAGATATGTTTTGATTCATTTATTCTTTCTCTGGGGTTGGGTCTTGGCATATATCCTCTTCTTTTGATGTTTCTTGATCCTTTTCTTCCTCCTCTTCATACTCTATGTAAAATAATTTCTTCTCAGCACACTTATGACCTTTAGTGCATTTGCTATCACAATTGTAACAAAGCCCTTTTTCTCTTTTCTTCCAATTGTTGTGGTGTAACCCTTGTAGGTTGTGGAAGGCTAGGAGAAACAACACGTCCATCGTTAAAGTTGTGAGGGGTAGACTTCCTTGTTGCCATAATTTTACTTTTGAATATGTCACAAAGCCCTTTTACTCTTTCCAATTGTTGTGGTGTTTCTATAAAGAAGGTGTTGCTCTTTGTATCCTCATAATGTGCTATCATTTCCTCCGTGAGAATTGACCACGTAACAAGTTTTTTACGAGAACAAAGCCCTTTATACCATAAAAATTGATCCGGTTCTAAATATGAAGATGCAATACATACCTTTTGTAACAGTGGTACACCATGTAGATCAAAATATTGCTCCATCTGAAGTATCCAATTTACTGGATCCTTGCCATCAAACTTCCTCATCTTGCTTTTTCTTGATTTTAGGACCTTGATCTTGAAACGACTGTATCTCTATACTTGCGAATATTTAAGTTCTGAAATTGCTACCTGTAGTAGCCCTCTGTGTCCTCTTTCCAATGCCACCAGTCTGATCCAAATTGGATTCTCCAAAAAAGAGTTATGCACAATCTCCCAAGATGACCTGATTATAGACCTTTCCAGAAGAGCGAACTTTTATGAAGTGCCACGTGTCAATTTTTCGACCTTTGGCTCTGAAAAAGATATACAGGAAACTACAGTCCGTCCTCTTTCTGTACCTTCTTACGAAATTTCAATCCAATGCTCAGAGAGAAAGTTATGACTATTTTCCCCAGGTCACCTGTTTGGAATGCAATTGAAGAGTTTGCAAAAAGACCAACTTCCTCAGATCATATCTCCGCAAATATAGTGCGAAAAGCTTTGAAATTCGGACCTGAGGTTTAGCGCGATTTCTTCTCAAATGGACTTTTTTTGCAACTTCTGAAATGTCATAGAAAAACGTTATAACGAAAATGCCACGATGACCTGTTTGGGGCAGCGAAACCCTAGAATCCAAAGCTTTGATACCAAATGTTATGAAACCAGCTCAAGAAAAGATAGAAAAGATAGATCAACGCCTTAGAATTCAGCCTCTTCGAGGGGGAAACCTCCTTTACATTACATAAATGAACAATTCTTGGATGATACAAATGAAAAGACCTCCTTTCTATATATAGGAGTCTAAGGGGTCATAACATAATCAGAGCCGACATAACAATAATAATGTAAGGGCACAATAATAACAATAGTGGGCTTCTATGGGGAACATTAGTAACAATATGGGCACTACATGGGTACATCAATATAATAAGTGGGTTTTACTAATAACAATAAGGGGTTACACTAGTAGTATAGGGGCCTAACATAAACTCCATATTGTTCTTTTTTGTAAATTTAGTCCCTCAAACCCAAAAAAGGATAAAATAATGCATGATAGAACTTTATTGACCATAATAAGTCAACATATACCTTTTACGTAAATAGTCCAGTTCAGTCTGTAAAAGGGGTAAACTTATACTAAGTGGACGATTGTTCATTTACTTTTACGAGTTCAAACAATCAAGTGCTCAGTAATCTTTTCATGTTTTGAGAGTCTGAAAAGGGCTTAAAAGAGGACTCTAGGTTTCTCGCTTTCTCATGATTTTTAAGAGCATGAAAAGTGATAAAAGTTTGCTCACAGTCAAAATGATCCATTTTAACGCTGTAACCTATTCTGCAAATTAAACTCAATATTAGGGTAAAAAACGCTAATTTTTTTACTTTTAAAAGTTCCTAGGCATACATATAATATTTTAATCACCCCAAAACTTATAAAAGTTAAAAAAGTAACTTTATTTTTACCATTCTCTTTTTAATTAGTTTGAGAGCAGAAAGATGGCTTTTTACCACCAAACTTCCAAGGCCAATTCTGAGCAAACCGGTGGACGAAATCACGAACTGCTTCCTCCAAGTAAGAGATCTATTTAATATCTACCTTTTCATTCATTTGCATTTCATTTTTAGGCTTGGATTTAATTTTTTGGTGGTTTTCCATGTTTAAAAATCCACCCTCAGGCCTACACGATAACTCTTCATCGGGTTCGTGCAGGCTGGTAAATTTTTTTATATGGAGGAATGCAGCCCGCGCAAAAAATCTCTCAAGTATCCGTGTATCTACGCTCTGTTTACCAAAAAGCGGTCGCGCAAGCACTGAGAATTTTAAAAATGCGGAAATTCCGTCCAAAAAATCCCAAAATTTGTTTTAAAAATTGTTCTAACTCCTTCTAAATGTCATTTTTAGGATAATTGACCATTCAAAAATTGAATGGAGGGAGAGAGAACATGAATTCTAAGATTCAACATCTTTGGATGATCCAACAACTTTGCAGGCTTTGAGAAATTGTGGCCTTTACAAATATTGAATTATTACGGGGATGAAAGCTCAGGTAGAGCTCATGACATGGTTGGTGAGAACCTGGGATGTCTAGGATCAGTGTTTCGTGATCGGGGATCATTGTGTGACCATTGATGCCAATTATTTATACTTTTTCACTAGGCTCTCTCGTAGAGGGGTTGATATTTCTTTATATGGGCAAAAGCTCGGTGGAAATACTAATTTTGGATATCTACGACGATACTGTAGGGATGCACAACTCAAGGAAGACACGATTGATATTCAGACTATTGGGAACCTGGCCGTGAGGATCATAGCTTTCACTGTTAGCAAGTTGTGTGGCAGTGTAGCTCTTCACCTAGTCATGAAGGCCCATATGCAGTCTGCTGTGGAATGTTGGGAGTCTACGGCTTTTAACTGGTGCGAGGCAATGATTGTCAACATGAAAGGACAACTGATCAGAGCTAAGAATGGTAGACTAAAGAATTTCAGTTATGGTGCCATTCTCGTTCTTTCATTCTAGAGAGGATTCCACTCCTTAGCCCACAACATATTTTGGTGGATGCGGGAGGGCCTCGAGATCTACTAATGATCTGAACTTAAACAATACTGCAACAACATATAAATATAATCATAAACATAGAGATGCAACAGAAAAAACACTTCATTCCATTAGTAGAAAAATATTGAACTATGCTTACAAACAAAATGGAAATAAGATAGCTTGGGGGATGGTAGCTTATCTCTGAGAAGAGATGTGGTGGCTACATGCCTCTGAACTGTGTTACAATGAGGCTCAAGGGACTATCTATTATTGGAAAACATGAGAAAACCCTAAACAACCAAAACCCTAACCCTAGGAGATGTAACACTAGGATTTTATGGGCTCCGTTGGGGTTAGTTGGGTAGCCAACTTTCGAGGGTCGTAACTTGGTCATGGTGCATACGATACCTTGTTGGAAAGGTCTCACTGAGTATGAAAGGTTTCGCTGTAGGTCCATGCCTATGACAAGGGTCCTACTACGGACCCCAAAAAAATGCCGTTTAGGGGGGTCAAAACTGCTCCGGAAGTTCAGGACCCGAAACACAGCTAAAAATAGTAAATGATGAAATAAACAAGGAAATAGATGAAACTAAATGGGGGGTCTAGGTGGAATAGGTGGGTGGCCACCAATATCCACCTGGATCAACTAATGCTGAGGTGGCTTTTGCTTATGGCTCGTCATGGAGGTGATGGTCTGGTGGTGGGATATGCTCCTGATTTTTTTGTGTGGCTGGGTCAACAGATCATATCGATCGAGGAATTCTTGTATGCAGGGATGGATTACAGGGGTGACTGGATATCCCACTTCAAATAGGGACATAGTGGGGTGACTTAGGTAAAAATTCCTCATTTTGATGTTTCTTTTTAAATTTTAAAGTTTTATGTGTTTTTGGTCTTTCAAGGCTAATTATTCGAAATGCATATGTAGATGTGGGCCCAGTTCGACCAACAGGGCTACAATGTTTTGACAAGCGGGGTGACCATCCTATAGTAGTTGCAGAACCCAAACTAGAGGTAGCAGAGGTACTGGCGGAGTTGGATCATAACCTAGAGAGGTTGACTATAGATATCCCAAATACTGGGACTTATGATTTTCCTCTCCGACACCAGAGGCACGTTGTCACGCCCCTACACCTGCGGTAGTCTTTCAACCACTTATAGCGAGGTGCGGCACCACCAAACACTTTCTTTTCACCAATACTTATGTTCGTGGACTACGCCTAATTCACTTTCTCTTACTTAGTTTGTGTTTCGCAACCAAGTATTATTATGTTTAGCCTTTATACCAATGAACACCCATACACATTCATTATCAACAACATTAAACAAGAGAAATACACAACAGTATAAAGGGAGGGGCAACTCCCTGCAATATGAGTTTGCCTGAATATCAATATATGTATAATTTTCCACTTTTACAAAGTATAGGCTAAGTCCTTGGGAAACCCCAAATTTATACTTAGCCAAATTTCCAACATCGGCAAACTCGGTTGCGCAGCTTGTCGGCACCTCCGCACGGTCGCCGCACAACTCACCAACCCGTCGTTCACCTCGTCGCACATCTTCGCTGGATCGCTCTTCGTTTGGTCTCAAACGCCCAAACCGTGTACACTTGCCCACATGCAGTCCCACTTGCCAACTCTTGGAAATCGCCCAAATCGTGTGAACAGCATGTAGTACCACCTGCCCAACTCTATGACCTCCGGTTCCAACCTTCACCTCACGATCATGTCGTTTGCCCAACTTGGGCGCACCTCTAAGTCGCCACACATGGGCGCCTCCAACCGAGACACACCTCCATTCACAACCCAACACTTCAACAATTCTTCGTGCACACTTGCACGATGGGCGGGCGCTCACCTGAGCCACCAAGACACCCTCGCCAAGTCTCGGCACAACAACACCTCCGCACAATCAACTCGGGCACGTCTTGCCCAACGCGTTCACCTCTCACCAAGAGCATTTCCACCAAGTGCGTTCTACCAAGGAGAGCGCATGAGCTATGCGCTCATCTCTCCTCAAACCTGCGCACAAGTGTCTCTCCTCCAAGAGCGAAGTGCGTATGAGAAGTGCGAAGTTCATTGGTTGAGTTTTGAGCTCCAACACTCCAACATATATAGCCATCTTCGTGTGTGGGTGGGCTGCCCAGCCGACCGCCCACACACCCCATACTCGCATCGTTCGGGCGCTTGTAAAGTCGGCCACACCCTTCCACCATGGGTCGGCCAACCCCCATCGCAAACGCTCCTCACATATGGGTATAAGCAATGCTCCGTGCCTTAGTCGTTTCACTTATCGTCACATATCATCGCACATCGGTCGGTCGCTCCTCCGTCGTTCGGTCGCACAACCGCCCGTCGCACCTCCAACACGTGCCCGTCGTGCGCGCGCGCCCGGTCGCCCGACGCCCAACCGTCGCACAACTCCGAAGGCATTACATCCTCCTCCACCTGAAATCGTTGTCGTCCTCGACAACATATCATCCTGGTAGCCACCAACCAAGATCAACCATGATGTCAACTCCTCCACATACTGCAAACATATCTGCAACATATGTAGAGCCACTGTCTCCACCATGTCTCGCCTCAACAACCATCTGTCACCAAGATCATCATACCAAGTTATACACCTTATTGGTATGTCACACATCAGAGATCATCTCAATCCATGATCATCGATCACCCTGTCGCAATCTCAACATGCTGCTCTCCATCACGGAAGGCTGATCCCTCCATCTAAGCTACATGCCACTGCAACATCTCGTGTCGACCTCATCATGTATCGTCCTCATGTGAACTGCTGCCATGATACTCCAACAAATGCTAACAGATCTCTGTACATGCTATAGCTCCCATGTCTGAACTAGACGGGTGATCAATCCAACTGTCACGCTCAAACCATGAGAATGCACATCCTCATGCCACCATCAGTCGTTTCTCAAAACATCCTGTCACACCCTCAACTCGATCAAGAGTCCATCTCCATATAAGTGTAAGACATGCTCAGGTCCATGAAGTAGTCCTCATCTCATCTGCAACATGCTGTCCAAAGTAGTTGAGTCTCGGCTCAACCCATGCCCAAGTGTTGCCACCAAGGCATCCACATCGCTGTAACTCCATCACTCCAAAGTGTCTCATATCGATCCTCCACATCAAGTCACTCTTCTAAGCCATTCCCATACATGTACTTTTTTGATCTTTTCTCTTTCTTTTTGTCCTTTGATTATTCTTTTAGGACATACCCTCTTTACGTCTTTTATTTTTTAATATGGAAAACTTTTTGCAGAGAGCAAAAGTATGTACAATATTACAAGACTAACCATAGCCAATTCAAAATTATGAATCCTATTATTATAGGAACCTGACAGTGGCTCCACATGGGGATGGCATTTCCTGTTGAAATGTCAAGAACTGTAAGATTGTTAAGTTATGGTATGTTCTATGCTTATAACAGTTTACTTCTTTTCCTTATTATGTTCCAAAGATTAGCAATCACATGTACATAAAGTAAAGTGCAGATAGAACATTAAACGATCGACAGAAAACAAGCCAAGACAACAGACACAAGATGTGGCGGCTAGCCAGGGACAAACCCCACAATGTGTGGGGAAACCCTTTGATCAAATCTTCTTTTATCTTCAATAATTCAGCAGAGAGAAATAGTAAAATAAATCTGATTCATATCAGCAGTAGCAAACCCTAGACCAATAGCATCAGCATTAGCGGCTTCATTATCAAACTAGGGCAGACGATATCTTGCAAACCGTTCGTCGGATTGACTTCATTCCACCACCAAAAGTTGCGGCTTTTAGAGGAGGTTCAGATGAACCTATAGCGCAGTTCCAAAGAGGAGATATTCTAGGCCACGTAGGTCAATATTTACTTCTGTAGTTGCAGCTTCAGTTTCAGCAGTTTTCGGCTTCAAACTAGGGCAGTCGATATCTTGCAAACCGTTCATCGGATTGACTTCATTCCACCACCAAAAGTTGTGGCTTTCAGAGGAGGTTCTAATGAACCTACAGCACAGTTCCAAAGAGGAGATCTTCTAGGCCACGCAATTCAATCTTTACTTCTGCAGCTGCAGCTTCAAGTTCAACAGCTTCTAGCTTCACATGTGTGAGAGAGAGACCCATTTCAGCGCAGTAGAGAAGAGACTCATTTCTGCGTAGTAGAGAGAGAGAGAGAGATGTGATGAGATGAGTGAGTCCAAATGAGGAAAAGTCCTCTTATATTTATACACAACGTTGGTGGGTGAATAGATGCGACTGTTGGGCTTCTGAGCCTACATGAGTTGTAGGTCGGCTTGATAAAAATTCCATAATCAAAATAAATTCATATCTCCATGAATACTTATCGGAATCGGATGATATTTATATCAATCCTACACCTCTCGACGAGAGGAATCTAATAAAAATATTATCAACCATGAATAAGATGACCCACATGAAGTTTTTCCCTGGTTGCCAATTTTAACACTCCCTCTCAACCATGGAGAACTTCATCTGCAATTTGTCTATCGGTCGTTACTATTCATCCATCAAATGCACTGCCCTGCATAGCCTGACCCTTGCCCTGCTCTGCTCTATTCTGCCTGTTCTGCCCTGCACTGATCTGTACTGTTTTGCTCTGCTCTTGCATTGTTCTGTTCTGCTCTGCTTTTGTCCAAATTATGAAGAAGAAGAAATGATCGAGGATGTATCATACTGACTCAAAGTCAGTCTCAGAGTATGTACCACTGGTCCCAGATCAGTCTCAACCAACCCGAAGTCAGCGTCATAGTGAGTACAACTCCACTGGTCCTAGACCAGTATCATCCTCCACTGACTCAAAGTCAGTCTCAGAGTGCGTACCACTGGTCCCAGACCAGTCTCAGCCGACCCGAAGTTAGCTTCATAGTAAGTACCACTCCTACCACTGGTCCCAGACCAGTATCGCAGTCTCAGAGAGTGTACCATTGGTCCCAGACCAGTCTCAACCGACCCGAAGTCAACGTCATAGTATGTACCACTCTCACTGGTCCCAGACCAGTACTGCACTGACACGAAGTCAGTCTCGGAGTATGTACCACTGGTCCCAGACCAGTCTCAACCGACTCGAAGTCAGCGTCATAGTATGGTACAACTCCTACCACTGGTCCCAGACCAGTATCGCAGTCTCAGAGAGTGTACCACTGGTCCCAAACCAGTCTCAACCGACCCGAAGTCAGCGTCATAGTATGTACCACTCTCACTTGTCCCAGACCAGTACTGCACTGACACGAAGTCAGTCTCAGAGTATGTACCACTGGTCCCAGACTAGTCTCAACCAACCCGAAGTCAGCGTCATAGTATGGTAAAACTCCTACCACTGGTCCCAGACCAGTATCATTGATCCCAGATCAATGGAGGTCATCCTAGCGTAGGGAGTACGGTAGATACAACGATGCATCCATCGGTACTACTATGGTCCCTAACTTCATTTCCCTGCTCATTGATCAGATGAGAGGTACTTCCCATGAGTCCCAGACTACATGGGTAGGATGCCTCGACAGGAGAACTAATCAATCCTGTCCTCACAGGAGAACACATCAATCTTGCTACAATCGCCGTGGAGAACACATCAATCCAGGCCTCACACGAGAACTAATCATCCTGCTACACAGGAGAGCGAATCATCCTGTTCCACAAGAGAGCGAACCATCTTGTCCCACAAGAGAGTGAATCATCTTGTTCCAGTGTGCACCACCAGGGGAGGGTGAGTCACCCTGTGGTCATATGTTGCTCCAGTAGGAACCGCAAGCCCTCAGAGCTCCCAGAGCTCAATGTATGCAACATGTAGGACCCTTGTACAAGGGTTTCTTGCCGACTCCAAGTTGTTTGGGAAAATCACAGATTAGATCTTTCCTTGGGGCTTTGACAAGGTGTATCAACCTGTACATCATCTTAATGTGATGGAGCTTCCTTGCTCATCGACTTACCATATCCCAGATGATGTCTATCTGTTGGAGCAATTGACAAATACGAGATTCCTCAATAATCAAATCCCACCTCTGGTTGTTACAGAGAATCACAGTGGTATCCAATGTAAATCCAAACAGCTTACTGAAGAGCTTTCGCAACCAGACTGTCTCACACGACGTTATGCTAGCAACAATATATCCTACTTCGGCGGTGCTCAAAGCCACCGACTTCTGCTTCCTGTTAATCTAGGATATCGAAGCAGATCCCAAGGTGAAACAGTACCCGGAAGTGCTCTTACGGTCCACCACACTGCCTGCCCAATCAACATCAGTATATCCAAGTAGTCTCACATTTCCGGCAGTGTATCTTAATCCATGAGAGATTGTGTCCTGAAGACATCTTAGAAGATTCCTGGCATCAATCCAGTGAGGCTCAACCAAATATGAGCTCACAATGCTAACTGCAAAACATATGTTCGGACGGAGGTTCACCAAGAACATCAATGCGAATGAGTTTTTGAAACTCAGAGGCATTTCCCAAGTCTGGTCTGACATCACTACCATATAACTTCTAAAAGTTAAGATCCTCGAGGTAGTCACAGGCTTGCAGTCCATCATACCGAATCTTTCCAATATATTTACCACATATTTTCCTTGAGATAGGGAAATTTCCCTTGGCTTCTGCCACACTTCAAGTCCTTGGTCCTTCATTTCAAATTCAGAAGCCATCTCCCTCTTACATTTGTGAATGAGAGGGTTTGCACCTGTTAGAAAGAGGTCATCCACATACAACACCAGTATGAGAGGCTTGTCATCTTCAACCTTAAAGTAAAGGTTAGGATCAGCTTCACTCCTAGTGAATCCCAGCTTCATCAAGTAGCTATCGATCCTCTCATACCATGCTCGGGGTGCTTGCCTCAGCCCATAGAGAGCCTTCTTCAACCTGCATACATGAGATTTTCAATCATAAATCTCAAATCCTTCAGGTTGCTCCACATAGACCTCTTCCTTGATAGAACCATGCAAGAACGTGGTCTTAACATCCATCTGATGTAGGTTCCATCCTTGTGAAGCCACAAGGGCTATGATCAAGCGGATGGTCGTATATCTAGCAACAGGTGCAAATATCATAGTCTATACCTCCCTTCGGGGATAAACCACGAGCAACAAAATGAACCTTATACTTTTCCATACTTCCATTTGCTGCATGCTTTATCTTGTAAAGCCATTTTGAAGTAACAATTGTCTTGTCCAGGGTCTGGGAACTACTTCCCAGACATCATTCTCCATAATAGACTCATATTCTATGGTCATAGCATCCTTCCATAGTTAATGCTTGAGGACATCTGAGAATGATGAAGGTTCATTTTGTATGATCGTGCTCATGATGGTAAGGTATCCCTGATACCTGTTAAGTTTCTTACTTTGATGGAAGGTTCCTCAGGGTGCAACATGTCCTTCAGCATCATCAAGTATCCCCCTAAGCCATGAAGGCCTCTTCCTAGAAGAGGAAGGCTCATGTGGATGAGGATAAATCGAATCCATGGGTTCTTCTACATCAGGCAATGATTCATCATCCTTTTCTTTCGGTTCCCTGGTGTCGGCTTCTTGAGAGCTACTCAAAGTCAGCAGATTGTCCACCTTGCTGAGAGCCATATCTTTGTCAAAGGTGACATCATGACTAATCACGACTTCCCTTTAACCGGTGGTGAACATTTCTTCAGGAGTTTAGGAACCCAATGCTTGATGAGAGCATCGATTTTGTACATATACGGCGGTGATTGTAGTTTCAGCCCATAGAAACTTTGGAAGTCTTTGATCATGTAGCATGGCCCGGAAAACTTCCATCATCGTGTGGTTCTTCCTTCCCACCACACCATTCTGCTCAGGAGTATGTGGTGTAGTAGTCTCCCTCTTAATGCCAACCTCAGGTATGCTTGAGTAAACCAATTGTAATATATCGGAGGTCTTGCTTTGGCTTGAGGGGAATGGTCCCCTTTTGAGCTTTCCTTTGGAACATCCCGGACATACACCTTCTTTCTTTACTTGGAATTTAGGCATCCCTGTTACCATCTGTCTTACATCGGGTAGAGCTTTGTAATGAAGGTGGGCAAACCTCCGATGCCAAAGTTCGGACTAAAGA
Source organism: Pinus tabuliformis (assembly GCA_031772625.1). NCBI lineage: Eukaryota > Viridiplantae > Streptophyta > Pinopsida > Pinales > Pinaceae > Pinus > Pinus tabuliformis. The sequence goes on along the minus strand of CM062815.1, from coordinate 146,378,966 downwards.
GTTGTGTCACAAGACATGACACCTAGCGGACTTCCATCAACCTGATATAATGAATCAACACTAAACCCAAGAGTAAAGGCATCTTTAACATTATTTTTCCATATACATACCTTGCCATTGCTGAAGGTTACCTTGTAGCCTCTGTCTTCCATTGCCAAGATGGACACTAGGTTCCTTTTGAGGTCAAGTGCATTTAATACATCCTAGAATTTCTAGCCTTCTTGAATGCTTGTCCTCTTCCTTGATTCCCAGCTCTCCTCTTACCTTTGCTGTTGAATTTGTCATTCCTTTGATTGCCATCAGAGGGATTTCGAGTTGCACCACTGCATACTGTACCATGCTTCTCTAATCATGATTATCATCATGCTGCCCATGTCCATGATTTTATCCATCATAATGCTGCTCAAACTAGTGTGCATCATCATCATGCTATCCTATATGTCCATGATCTCATGTTGCCCTTTATGTCCATGATCTCATTCATCATGATGCTCATGATCTCATACATAGTGACTTGCTGTAACATCATCATTTTCTTCTAGCCTTAGGTCCAGCCTTTCCTTTTGATTTAGTCCCAGAATTATTTCTTTTCTTTGCATGAGAAGAAAAGGCAGCAGGAGGACCTTTAGGCATGGGCATTTCTTGCACTTCTTCCCTTGTTTCTTCTTGAATGCATCTAGCCATTAATTCCTCGAAACTAGGAATTACATTATAGTTCAAAAGAGTAGTCCTGAACACATACCATTCAAATGGAAATCCTCCAAGAGTTGTGAGTGCCATTTCTCTGTCAGTAATAGTTTCCCCAATAGATAGGAGATCGTTCTTGATCTCGATGATTCTTAAGAAGTATGCTTGCATACTTTCATCTTTACCCTTCTTGATTTCCCTCAGCTTATTTCTAAGAAACAAAACTTGATTTGCATCATTAACTTTAAATAAACTCACCAGTCTATTGTAGATTTCCTTGGAGGTGTCCAGTTCAGAGATGTAGGCCACCAAGTGCTTGTCGATAGAGTCCCGGATGATCTTCTATTGTTTTGACTTCTCCATTTTTTCATTTGTTCCAGGTAGCAGTGGATGCATTTGATGGAGGCTCTACAATATTGCCTCTCACATGATCCAACACTCCTTGATTCTCAAGGGTTAGATGGATAGACATCTTCCATCCGTGATAGTCAGCTTTCTCACGGAGCTTGTCTTCAGCAGGAAAGAGTGTTGAGGACCCCATAGTTCTTTTAGGATAGCCTTGCCAATATTCTCTTTGATGATTGCTCTTGCTCTTGCTCGGGCTTTGTCTTCACCTCAACTCCGATACCATGTTAAGTTATGGTATGTTCTATGCTTATAACAGTTTACTTCTTTTCCTTATTATATTCCAAAGATTAGCAATCACACGTACATAAAGTAAAGTGCAGATAGAATATTAAATGATCGACATAAAACAAGCCAAGACAAGAGACACAAGATGTGGCTGCTAGCCAGGGACAAACCCCACAATGTGTGGGGAAACCCTTTGATCAAATCTTCATTTATCTTCAATAATTCAGCAGAGATAAATAGTACAATAAATCTGATTCATATCAGCAGTAGCAAACCCTAGATCAATAGCATCAGCATTAGCGGCTTCATTATCAAACTAGGGCAGACGATATCTTGCAAACCATTCGTCGGATTGACTTCATTCCACCACCAAAAGTTGCGGCTTTTAGAGGAGGTTCAGATGAACCTACAGTGCAGTTCCAAAGAGGAGATCTTCTAGGCCACGCAGGTCAATCTTTACTTCTGCAGTTGCAACTTCAGTTTCAACAGTTTTTGGCTTCAAACTAGGGAAGTCGATATCTTGCAAACCGTTCATCGGATTGACTTCATTCCACCACCAAAAGTTGCGGCTTTCAGAGGAGGTTCAGATGAACCTACAACATAGTTCCAAAGAGGAGATCTTCTAGGCCACGCAAGTCAATCTTTACTTCTGTAGTTGCAGCTTCAAGTTCAACAGCTTCCGGCTTCACATGTGTGAGAGAGAGACCCATTTCAGCGCAGTAGTGAAGAGACTCATTTCTGCGTAGTAGAGAGAGAGAGAGAGAGAGATGTGATGAGATGAGTGAGTCCAAATGAGGAAAAGTCCTCTTATATTTATACACAACGTTGGTGGGTGAATAGATGCGACTGTTGGGTTTCTGAGCCTACATGAGTTGTAGGTCGACTTGATAATAATTCCATAATCAAATAAATTCATATCTCCATGAATACTTATCGGAATCAGATGATCTTTATATCAATCCTACACCTCTCGACGAGAGGAATCTAATAAAAATATTATCAACCATGAATATGATGACCCACATGAAGTTTTGCCCTGGTTGCCAATTTTAACAAAGATTAATAGCCTTTGAAACTTGACTGACGTTAACTTGTAAACTGTTCTTCTGTGATTTCTGATTTATTCCTACTTATGATGGTGAACCCTTCAAAGCTCAGGGCCTTCTCTTCGGGCTTCAACTTCAAAAGATTACCATCCAATCCAATCTAAACTCTGCACTGTTATATATAATGAGTAAAGTAAAGTGAACTATTGTTAATTTGTGGAAGAGTGATGCTTCAACATTCTACCATTGACAGGTCCTCCTGGTAGATCTGTCCCATCTAACTCTCTCAAGAAAAATGCATTGTTACCTCTATGACCATAAATGACATCAGGCCCTTGCCACAAAAAATCAAATTTTCCATGTTTTCCCTTGTCTTCTCTTCTAGAATCCCATTTAAGTCCTTTGTCACCTATGTAAAAATCATCACCTTTAGTCTTTTTATAAAAAAGATTTTTGATTTTATCCTGGATTACTTGTGATTTGACGTAGACTTCTTCTCTGGTTGCTCCAAGTGTATTGTTTGATTTATCCTCCTCTGGATATCATTTGGTTCTACCTGCAACTCCTGGATGATCTTCATCACTGGTACTCCTAAAGAGGATGTAAAAACAGCATCCATACCATATACTAACTGATAAGGAGATGTACCAATGGAATTTTTGGTAGTTAGTCTATCTGCCCATAAGGCATTGACCAGCTTTTTGTTCCATGTCCTTTTGTTGTCTTCCAGTATTTTCTTAATGATATTGACAAGGCTTTTGTTAGAGGATTCTGCAAGTCCATTACCTTGGGGGTAATAGGCAGTGGAATGGCCAAGGGTGATGTGATATTTGTTACAAAAGTCTACCATTTTCTTGGATTTAAATGCAGCTGCATTATCAATAATGAGCTTTTTGGGGCATCCAAATCTTCACAGGATATTTTTTTCAAGGAATGAGATAATGACATAGTTTGTAGCTTGTCTAGAATGGATGGCTTCTATCCATTTGGTAAAGTAATCAGTGGCTGTCAAAATCCATTTATGCTGGGCTGAGGAGGTTGGGTGAATTTCTCCAATGAAGTCTAAACCCCATTGTTGAAATGGCACTTCTGTGGAGATGGGTTTGAGAGGCAAAGGTAAAAGCTTTCTTTTTCCCTCAAATATCTGACATTTATGACAGGAGGTCACATGTTTCTTAACATCTGCAAAAAGAGTGGGCCAATAAAAACCAGCCCTCAGAATTTTGTCAGCAGTAGTTTTCCAATACAAGTGTCCTCCACAATCTCCTACATGAAATTCTTGCATAATTTTATCAGCTTCATCTTTCAGTAAATAGTTTAATAGAATACCACCATTATCTTTCCAAAATAAAGCATTATCTATGATACAATATCTCATTGATTTCATTTTCAAAAATCTAGCTTTAGTTCTAGATAAACCAAGAGGAGCTTGTAAGTTTAGTAAGACAAATATGATATCTACATACCAAGGTGAATCTGTAAAAGGTTCCCTGATTTGTGGAGTTGCCATCTCCTTCTAATTATCTAGGGAACCAATGAAATTGATATCTAGGGCTTGACCGTTCGATTCAGCCATGAGTTTGGCTAAAGCTTGGCCTTTGATAAGTTTTGTAGGCTTTATTTCTATGTCATATTCCAAAATACTGGCAATCCATTTGCCTCTCTTTCCTTCAGGCCCATTTTGTGTCAAAATGTCCTTTACTACTAAATTTGGAACATAAGCAATGATGTGTGAATACAAGATGTACACTCTAAAATCTTTAATAACTTTCACTAAAGCTAATGCCTGTTTTTACATTATGTTGTACTTTAGTGTTGCATCTCTTAAAGATTTATTGAAAAATGCAATGGGATGTTCATATCCTTGATCATTCTTTTGCAACAAGACTGTTGCAATAGTATGTTCTGAAGCAAAAGAAAAAATTATAAAATCTTTTTGAAAGTCAAGACTTATAAGGATTGGAGTTTTGGTAAGGGCTTGTTTGATGGCCTCAAAAGACTGTTTAGCTTCCACTGTCCATTTAAGTGCTGAATATTTTCTTAACATGTTATTTAGTTCTCTAATTAATTCTGCTAAATTTGAAATGAATCTCCTAAGGAAATTTATTTTGCCTAAAATTGACTGTAATTCCTTGATGTTTCTAGGATGAGTGATGGTCAATATTGCCTCTATTCTAGCATGATCTATTATAATTCCATCTTTAGATATTATATGTCCCAAGAGTTTACCTTCTTCTAGACCAAAAAGTGTCTTTTTGGGATTTAAGGAACTAGCAAATTTTTTGCATTTAATGAAAACTCTTCTTAGGTGATCTATATGTTCATTATCAGATTTGGAAAAGACTGTGATGTCGTCTTGGTAAACAACTAGGAAGTCATGGATTTCTTTAGCAAAAGCTATATCCATAGCTCTTTGAAATGTTGCTCCTGCATTCATTAATCCAAAAGGCATTTTCAAATACATGAAAGTACCCTAAGGAGTAGTAAATGCAATTTTTGTCTGGTCCTCTGGTTGAACTAAGATTTGGTTGTATCCAGAAAATCCATCAAGCAATGAAATTCTGGATGAACCTACTACCCTCTAAAGAATATGGTCCATTTTTGGGAGAGGATAGTTATCTTTCAATGAGACTTTGTTCAGATTTCTGAAATCAACGCAGAGTCCGATTTCTCCTGTTTTCTTCCTAGTAGTGACTAAGTTTGAGACCCAATCTGAATATCTAATGGGAGCTATGATCTGGGCATCATACATCCTTTTGACTTCCTTTTCAATTGATGGCATAAGAACTAGATTAATTCTCCTAAGTTTCTATTTAAAAGGTTTATGATCTTCTTTGATAGGTATCTTGTGTTGAATTATGCTGGTGTCATAAGACTTTAGGTCTTCATAACTCCAGGCAAAGACATCTTGAAACTATTTGAATAGACATATATATTTAACCTTTTCATCTGGAGGTAAGGTTTTTGATAATTTAATGAACTTAGGTCTCTCTTCAGTTCCTATGTTACATTCTTTTATATATGCTCTAAAAGCCTCCATTTTTGGTTTCCTGGTTACATCATTTGAATTAAACAAATCTTCTAAGGGGACTAATCCCTTAGGCAAAAAATTATTTTTAAGGTTTAGAATTTGAGGATCATCATTCATTATCTCTTCTATTTCTACATTTTCTAAGTTATCTATTTCTAGTTTAGTAAAATTAGTGGGTTTACCTATATCTAAAATATTTACATCTATCCCACTATCTATGTCATTGTCTACTGTACAATCTGTATCTATATTACAATTCTGAAACTCACCTTTAGCATTCATGAAATCATAAATTTGAGAATCATGTGAGAAAACCTGCGAATATTTTAAATTGTCAAGTATGACAGGCCTATGTCTCACTTCTGTAGTGTACTGGTGGTTGGGCTGAAAAGGAAATTTGTAGGTGCTAGCAAAAGTGGCTAGACTGTGGGCTTGCATATTTTGTTTCCTAGGAATTACAGCAAAGTATGTTTCCAGAAGGTCTTTGATCAAATATAGGACAATCTCTCTATATTGGCTCAGTCTGGGATTATTTACAGAGTATTCACCTTTGATTTGTTTAATAATCAATTCTGAGTCTCCCATTATAGAAACTCTCTTGGCTCCAAGTTTTCTAACCATTTGTAGTCCTAAGATTAGAGCTTCATATTCTGCCATGTTATTTGTGCATTTAAAGTTTAATCTAAATGCATGACCCTCAGAATGATTGTTTTCCATGTTGTGAATCCACACTCCTGCACCTGCTCCTAGTCTATTCACAGATCCATCAAAATCCAAATGCCATAGAGACTCATGAAAAATGTTTTCGCTGTCGGGTGTTTTGTATTTTTGTTCTATAGCTGTGATTTAATTTTTGTCATGGTCTGAATTGTACAAGATGAAAGAGTCCATATCATAATGCATGGAGTATATAGGGAAATTCTGTGGTTTTTCTGCACTACTCACCATGTATTTCATGAAGGTCTCTCTATTAAGTTTTCTTTGTTGACCAGAAACAAAGATGGTGGCATATGACATATCTAATCGTAAATATCCCAACAATTTTTCTCCCGATGAGCGAGATAACAACATTCCATATTTGGGTGGGATTTCAGCAACTACTATGTCCATCACAATACTCTTTGCTGGGCACTGGACTAGAGTTACATAGAAATCCTTGATCAGGTTGAGGCATTTAACTTGGCTAGAGTCAAAGGAAAATAGGTCCTTATATGGTTTAGTGATATCTAAGTTTAGTCTCTCTATGATTGCCTTTGGCATTAAGTTATGGGATGCCCCTAAGTCTAGCATAGCATTATGTAATATTTTGTCATGAATGTTCAAGCTAATGTAGAAAGGAGGAATGCCCCTTTGCTGATAGGGACCATTTACTTCAAGGCCAAACAATAACTCAGGCCGATCATCATTCAAATTCACAAAATCCTCCCCTTCACCTATATTCAATGTCTGATTGGTCTGTGATCTATATGATTCATTTTTCACTAGCTCAGTCAAAGGGACTGATATTTTCAATTTTGCTATCTCAGCTTTAATGTGTAAAGACAATTGAGTTTTGCTTGATTGGATGAGATCTTCCTTAGCGAATGTGGTCTGTGTATTTTTATCTTCTTTTTTATTATTAGGCACTTCGGTATGTGTTTCGACAGTTTTGTTTTGAATTCTCTTATTTGGAATGTTTTGAGTAACCATTTCAATTTGAGTTTCAGATGAAGTTATATCTACAATTTTTGGGCTAGAAGTCTCTTGAGTTCCCTTGGGGAGGATTTACAGGACTTTGGTTACATGAGCTTTTGTTATCTTTTTAGTTTGGGTCTGGATTGATCTCTTAGTGGGAGTTTCATTGTTCTTTTTACTTCTTAGGCTATATTGATTGTGAACCTCATATATGGCAGATTCATAGCCCTGTTTAAAGTCAAAGGGATCTCCAGATTCTAATTGCAATTGTTGCAGCATGTACAATTGTTGTTTCTTCATGAGTAAGAAAAACAACATCTTCATTTTTTATTCCTAATAAGTTTATCTGGGTGTCATCCTCTCCTTTGTGTTTTTTTGAACCCTCAACATAGTTTTCTTGGAAGGGTGGTCTAATTTGTTGATCTGGTATTGCATTCTTTCTAGTGTTAGGATTCTTCCTGAAGTTGGGGTTTCTTATTGGGGGTGGCTGTTGATTCTCCCACTGAGTTTTTCTTTCCATGTTTTCTAATCTATCCATTATTCTCTCTACACTCTTTTCTAAACTATCTATTTTACCATCAGAAGTGGAAGTTTCCTCTTTAATGACAACTCTCTTTTCATTTCTCATTCTAGCTTTCTTAGCTAATAGATTGGCTTCTACACTAACATCATTACTTTGCATTTGTTCCAATGTTTCAGGGTTTCTTTCTCTTAACTGGTATGACATATCAGTGTCAAAACCATCAGGGAATTTGATTAATGCTAGGTCTGGTGGAGGCTTAATATTAGCAGGGATTGCATTGTAGATGCTATTGAACCTAGTACAATAATCCTGAACTGACTCATTAGGATCTCTTCTAATGTTATCATATTCAGAAAGTATTTTCAGAGGGTTTTTCTTTCTCTCCCATCTTTCAATAAACAATCGATGAAAACCAACCAAGTCTGCAATATGATTAGCAGGTAAAGCTTTGAACCATTTCTCAACATCCCCAGTTAATGTTTGGGCAAACAACCTCATTTGGACATCAGACTTATCAATCTCATCCAACTCAAAATAGTCAGTCATTTTGTTCACGCTGTTGGGCAATACACTGACTAGTAGCATCAAACAAAAAGATTTTGCTTTGATAATCTTGGGGCATGCCATGGAGTTGTGCTAGTAAAACCAAAGGTGCATATTTGTCTGCCATGGTTGAGATTCTGGCTTTACTAGTGGGTAAAGTGCTGGTACTTGAGGAAGGGCTAGAAATAGATGGAGATGAACTATATGAGGATGAGGAGTTTGGTTGGATAGGAAGCTAATGAATGATTGGTTTAGGGGAATGGACTGTGGTGGATATAGCTGGTGAGGTGGTAGTAAATGAAGGTGTATTTATAGTATTTGAAGTTTGTGCAGAAATCTCAGAGGCAACAGCAGTGAGGGTAGCTAATTCAACTGATTGTCAAAGTTAAGCATCATCTATATGGCTTATCAATGTGGAGGTTAAAGCTTCTAACTTGTCAAAAGTATCCAACACAAGTTTATCTAAATCTGGATGTATAGGCACCTTTTTTGACTCAATGAATTGAATAAAATTAGGGTCTAACACAGTTTCATGAATTTCATTCTCTGATTTAGTTCTAAACAATGAGAGGTCAAATGACAAATCAAATGGAATTTCCTCTAAAGTTGATAATTCCTCAGGGAGTGAATTTGCTTTAAGTAACTGGCTACTACTTGCTTGAGTTTCTACCTTTTTTGGTTTCTTAAAATCCTGTCTAGGTCGTCAACTATTGTAGCAGGGTTTGGATCTGGATTTGCCCTGGTATAGTTAGTCTTCTTGGGAGCCAGAATTTTAACTTTTTAATTCTTTTTATTTTTTAACAACACCCTAAAAGTGACCTTAAGGGGCACAAGATGAAATTTAAGGTTTCCTTAAAGTTTTATTACATTGAGGATTGAAGTCCCCAGTATGGTCGCCAATATGTTATCACTCCAATATTTCTCTAGAGTTGTTGGAGAAATAAATGATTAGAGGTAACCACAAACGAACTTTGGAGATTAGGATCTAGCCTTCCTAATTCTCAGAGAGGGCTCTCTCTTTATGATTTAACTTTGTTTAGTTATTTGATTTTAGGCTAGTTATGATTGTGCTTGGGTTTTGATTTAGGTTTGGTGGTTGGATCACTTACTTAGATGAAAAGATGGGTGTCTTTTACCATTGGGATATGGGGTCAAATGTCAGGAAAATAGGACTGGATCAAGTTCTAAAAATAGTGTCTACAGGGCAAGATAGTAGAGTTACTTCAGATCTCAAGGCTGGATGGTGAAGTGGTTTTCAATCGGATCCAAAGAGAAATTAAGGGTTCCTTAGGCCGGATTATGAAGAAAGTGAAAGAGGTCAACCGGGATGGGAGAGCAATTAAGGATTCTCAGATCCAGATATCAGAAGAAAACATGTAAATGATCAACTGTTCAAAACAGAGTGTACTTAAACAAATTCTGAGATAAACTTCCAATTAATTCATTCAACTTTAGATAACATTTAAGTTTGTGAAAAAACATAATAAAATAACAAATTTGACAAAGAAAATACTCCACTGTAATAGCTCAACACATGAATCTTGTAATGCAATCTCTTTATTACTTGGTCCAGTCCGCTGACTTGAAAAATTGGTACAATAACCCTTAGGTTTATGATCAAAATAACTCTACAAATGTATAGCAATCCACCCTCAATACTTCAAATATATGAAGTATTTATACGAAAATAATTTACAAAATATCCGAAACTGTCTTGGGAACTAATCTAGGAGGAAGAAATATCTTCATGCAAGAAGATAGAGACAACTACTGAACTGCTGCTTGCTGTCCTTGTTTATTAGGCCGTGCTATCTTTAATCTTTGATATTTTTCCTTTTAATCTCTCCTTTGTTGTTTGGTCTTCGCGCTGGATGTTCTATTCACTCCGACCTTTCAACTGATACAGTTTCATCTAATACACTTTCATCTAGGTGGCCTATCATTTATCCTTATACAATGATTTTCAATTTTACTGTAGATTTTTACATTTTGATCGTGTATTTCTACAATAAATCATTTAATTTCTCCCATGTTTTAGCATCTGGTAATTGGATATTCATCATCTTCCTGCAAATCTCATCTGCCTCTGTATACTTGGTAAAAGTAGGATTATTCACAATAAGGTGTTTTACCTCATGTTGGAGGTAAAACACATTCTCAAAAGTTTTGTATAAGACCTTGCTAGTAGGTATCCCCTTCATGGATGAAGTATTCACTTAATCTCTGTCCACTTCTTTGATTTTTCTGTTGTAGTCCTCCTGGGTCATTAACTTGTCATTTATTACGAAGGGATTGGGAATACCCTTTTGGCTCAAAATTTCAAACTTAACCATGAATATGTCTATAGCCAGTTGCATGGTTTGGCACTTATATTCAAGGTTTAACATTAAATTCCTCTTGGTGAGGACCCTTTTCACTTCCAGTATTGTACCTGTTCTGTCAAGTATCTCTAATTCCTACAATTCCTACTTGTTTTTGGAGTTGAGGAGGTGAATGATCCTTGCAGCTTCCTCTAGCATGTCTCCCAATTTTGATTTTACTCTCTGTATGGCCTCTGTAGCCTCTTTTATTAAGTCAATCTGCTAAAAAATTACTTGGATGGATGGCCAAATATCATTGACAGAGTCAATGATATTGGTCCACAATTGTTCCTTAGCCTGACCTCGGGGTTCCTTCAATGTCGGTTCCTTCCCCAGGATTTTTATTCTTTCATTCATCCTGGTTGATTTCAGCAGTTTTTCCTTGTGCATAATCTAGGCAAGCTTGTAGTCAGTCTCCAAACTGGTCATCTTTTCCTTGAGCTTGTTCATTTTAGTGGTCTGAATGGACATGTCTTCCATTGCTTTGACCAACTTGCTTGCCTTATCACTTGTTGACCTTGTTGCTGATGTAGACGGTGTAGAAGCTAGTAGTGCTATAGCCATTGAAGTAGTAGGAGCTAATGATGCTGCCAAAGTGTAAGGTACTACAGTAGTAACTGTTGGGATAATAGTGGCAGGGGCAATCTCCAGATTAGCTTGTTTTACATGTATCAAGCTATCTAACTCTTTTTCCATTTGATTCAGCTGATCATTCAATTGTAGCACCAAGTCCATCATTTCCTCGTGATTTGTTTGGCTCTCCAGGCCCTCTTTTGTTTGTGGGTGTTCTGAATGAGGCAACTTTAGTTATTTCTTGAGAGCTGCTATATCCTCATTCTTTTTTTTGATCAACTTTTCAATAGCTTTGATGTCATTTGGATCATGGACCAACTCAATTACCAAGTCCTCTAATGACTTGATCCTGTTGTCTTTGGCCTGTGAGGAGGCCTTTTCCAATTTGTATTGGGCTATAACATTGTCTAGTGAACTCTACATCTTGTGTGCAACCATGGCCTTCCCTGTCAGGGTGGAGTAGATCATCTCTCCAACCTGTTTATGAAATTATATTTGGTCAATGGGATGAACATCCCTGGCCAACACTTCAAAATCAGTTTTTTTGTAGTCAGCAAAGTTTTTTGGCTGCTGAACAGTAGGCTGCATAAATGACACCTGCATTTTGCCTGCTTTGATGTCAAAAGCTGACATCAGTCTGCTCTGATTAGTTGGTGTGTGCTTGAAGTATTAGGCATATGTTTCAGCCTTCAACTTCTCATTTCTCAGCTTGATCTCCTTATACCAGTCCTTAATATCTTTTTCCTTAACTGCTGGCCTGGTGAAAGAAGATAGCTCAACCCTGAGCTATCTTCCAATCAGCTGAGTGTTAGAAGTTGATGGCTGTTGTATTTCTCCTGAAATAGTTGTACCTTTGCTTCTTTCCACCATTGTTTTAGTGTTAGTGATTTCTATTGATTCAATGGTTTCCTCCTGTTTAGTCACAGGATTTAGCTTGGGCCTTTTTCTGAGCTCAAAATGCTCATCTGTGGTTTCCATAGCAGAACTGGAACCCTTCTCCCTGTTTCTCTTTGGGTTTCTCTCCTCATTTACCGGGGTCTGTAAAACAGGAGGATTATTCATGGGTTCCCCTAGTTCCGGAACCTGCAGGAAAGAATTTTTATCAATTTTTTTCTCAACATCAATCAATGTATTTTCTACATCCACTACTGTGCTATCCATGTCAATTAATGTATTTTCCAACCATTCTGATTGGTTGGAAAACCTCTTAATATTAGGTCTAGGATGGTGGATGAAATGTCCCAATTTGACCTTGATTCTCAACTTATTTATGACCCCATGAGGGTCATATTGCCACATAAAGCTATTCCTGAATTTCATGTCCTACAATATCTTGTCAACCTCTGGTCCAGCCTCTCTATTATTACAAATGAAGGGACCCAATTGGTTTTTCATTTTAAACTGGGTTTTATTCATAGCTGCTAGGAAGTTGACTTCATCTGAATTGATGATCTGCCTAAAATATTCTAGTGCAAATATCCTCATAGGGAGGTATTTGGGTAGTTTATAAGGGGCAAGTTGTCATCCATAAACTCTAATTTCTGTACGGTTCTGGTACAAATACTAGTCTCCCACCTTGCTATTCTTGGCCAACTGTAACACCCTTTTGACTTCTTGGCTGATTCTGGGCTGAGGGCTACTGGTCAACATGTTCATGATTGGATGGACAAATGAATCGATGAAGTCCTTATAGGTGAATGTAGTGGAGTATTTCTAGATCAAGGGTGTCCAATAAACAACTGATCTCTGGTTTCCCTTGGTATCCAACTTCTGGATGTTGACAGGGAATTTATTTGATTGATAATACAAAAACATATAAAATAACACTAAAGAGTACTTGAAAACTCTCTCAGTTGGGAGTCTGGTGAACTGTTCATGCATCCTATCTGCAATGAACTGAGCATAGTTGTACATGACAGCAGGAGGCTTGCCTGGGCTAAAGATGGAAAGAAAGGCCAGGATAACCTCATCCACATGCTCATCTGAGGTATATCCTAAGATACAAGAGAGCATGGTAATAATATGTCTGCCTCTCTCTGAAAAAATGGTGGCAGCATAAGGAGGACTATCTGTGGGAGTATGGCGGTCTTCTATGATGAAAGTCTGGAAAATTTGTGCTATTTTAGCCAGGTCTAGTTTGACATATAGGTCTAGCAAGTCACCAATAGACAATGGGGTCTCATTAGGGCTTGGTTGGACCTGCAACATTTGGTTAATAGACTCTGCAGTGATGGTAAATAACAGTTGCTGGTTAGGGGCAACAATAGCTCTTTGGCTAGGAATATAGAAAGCATGAAAGAAATGGATGATATCTGGGAAAGGGTGCACTTCTGGAAACAAATATTTGGGTAAATTAGATTCCCAAAGGTGGATGTCATCATTCTGGTTTAGGAATCTGTCCTTACTCCAGCAGTGGAGCTTTAGAAGGTAAGCTGGTGAAGCAGTATCTTTTATTTGAAAATCCCTGTCTGCTAATGCCAGGTGGTCAATGTCCAGGTGAGGGGTTGACAGAGGTCTCACATCCAGAGAGGTCTGGGAAGCCATATTTAGGAGTAGAGGTATGAATTAGGCTTGTAGTGGTTGTAGAAGTAAGGTTTGGAAGCCTTGGAATAGTGGGTTGGTAGTTACAGTCTGTAAACGAAGGGTTTGGGGTATACAAGTAAATTACTCTTCAATTTAGGCAAATATATTAATTAATTTGAATTAATTAATCTTTCAATTGGACTGTACGCTTTCAATTTAAAGGGCTGTTTTGCTTTTCGCAAGAATACCTAGAATTTGGTGGTATGGCTTGCAAATTGAGTTCAATGGTGAATGCAGAGGGTACGGTGGCTTCAACTATGAACTGACTTCTCGAATTGGGTGTTCAGAGCTTCTTCAGGTGGCAGATGGTGGTCAATTTTGGTCGCAGAGGTTTAGGCTGTCGCAGAATGACTTGAGCAACAATTACAATGGAAACGAGCGAAAAGAGTGAAATGGGGCTTATTCGGCCTTTTAATGGTTAAAGGTCACATTTTGGCATGGAAAGTAAAAATGAATAGTGGATGGTTTTTGGTTTGGCGGGGAGGCGGTTTTTTGGGCCATCGCATCGCTTTTGGAGGGCAGGTGGTATTTTTTGCGAGCACGTAATCTAGCCTAGAGCCGCCATGTAGCAGAACAGTGCCCAGGCAAAACCATGAATCTCGTGTGCTCTCAGGTTGCTATCTGTCGGACAGTGAATGTGCGCGATATGGATGCGCACCATCAAATCTGGGGGTGGGAGATTAGACAACTGTCGTGCGGTTAAGATGCACGGAGTGAATCGGGACCAGGATTTGCAGGGCCTGGGATTTAATTACAAATAATTGTAATTAATTAATACATAAGGTAGGGATTAAAATATAAGCAACAAGTTTAATGGAGTGGGACCAGGGGTTATTGTGGCGGGGTTTTTTAACTACACTGAGGGTTGGTGGGTTAAAAGGGTTTGTCGAGGAAATATGATTGGGGAGTTAATTAAATAATGCGAGGGGATAAAAACTTAGGATAAGGGGGTTTTTATGGGTTTTGAAGTGAAATAGGGAAATTAATAAGGGGGGAAGGTAATATTTGCAATGGGGAATGGGTTTCACAGTAGGGAAAGGGGTTTTGGGTAAGGGGGTGAGTTTTGCAGGGTAATTACTAGGGGAATGTGTGAAACCAAGGGGTAAATGTGAAAATGAGGGGTAAAAGGGTATTTTATAGGAAATAATGGGAGAATGGGGAAATTAGTAAGTAAGTATGTGGGGGTGAAATGAAATGAGGGGAAATTAATCAAACAAGCTTGTGAATATCTTTTCACTCTCATAAATGCTCCTGCACATGAAACATAGGATTAAGCATGATAAATGTGCTTTTGATTTAACAACCTTGTGCATCTGCAACCTTTCTTCTACCTACCCTTTATTTATCCTAACATTTTTCTTCACTTTATTGGGTGCATTTGAGCTTGCAGACCCTTCATTTCCTTTTCTTTTGACAAGAAAACTATCTAGTTATAACCTTATAACTTCCAATGGCTCAGATTAAACTAATGAGCTCATTTTTATTCTCTACCTAACTATTGATCTGCCAAGGTTAAACAGTTTGGCTAGATCTTTATTCTCTATCTATCAACATAAAATTTAAAACATGAATGAGTCAAGATTAAGCTGTTTGACCATCATGGATTGTGGCATTTCTAACAAGCTACACACAACCTTATTTTGCATAGTAAAGTAAAAAGTAGTGGCATTTGAATTTGCACACTTTCATGATCTGTTTTATTTCTGTTTTGGGTTCAGATTTTTCACTTTTTTGACCTTTTCTCTTTCTTTTTGTCCTTTGATTATTCTTTTAGGACATACCCTCTTTACATTTTTTAATTTTTAATATGGAAAACATTTTGTAGAAAGCAAAAGTATGTACAATATTACAAGACTAACCATAGCCAATTCAAAATTATGAATCCTATTATTATAGGACCCTAACAGGACTAGTGGCCTACAGACTTTCACTATCGCCAACAATGAAAGTCCATGATGTTTTCCATGTTTCATTGCTTAATAGATATGTCCAGGATGCTTATCATGTGATTGATTTGTATGTATTGTAGGTGGAACCAGAGTGAGAATTCTAGCTAGAACCTCAATTCATTTTGAGACGAAAACAATTCAGGCTTCGACACATAGAAATCGAGCAAGTTAAAGTGCATTGCAAGCACTTTGGGCCTGATGAAGCTACATGGGAGATGGATGATCAAATGTGGGCTTTGTATCCTTCTTTATTTGCTGGTTGAGTAGATGTGTTTGATGTATGTGTTTTGGTTTACAATTATATATGCATATGTGTATTGCATATACGGCAATGAGTTTTGTTATACAACTCTAGTAAGTAGTGTGTTGTAAATAATGCATCTACTTGTGTTATAAAGCTCCAATAAGAAGTGTGGTGTTCATGGTTTCAACAGTTTGGTATGATGTAAACGCTGCATCGAGCTGGGTTATAAAGCTCCATGGGAAACATGTTTTATTGAACACAGAGGACGGTCTTCCCCCAAGGGGGAGGGGTTTGTAACAAACCCTGGTTGATTTTACATGTAAATAAAGTAAGACCAAGGTCACGAGACACATATTCCAAACTAAATCTTGGGAAAAACACTTTAGTGGGCATCACTCGTGGTTAATTTATGGCTTTGGAAATTAGCAAAGGCAAAGAGGAAATAATTGGCATTTATTTATGAAAATAAAGGAAAAGAGGAGAAAAGGAAGGTGAAGAGACATAAATTTGGATGCAAGGGAAATTAGAGGAAAAATGAAGAAAATAGATACATCAATGATAAAAATACTTCATAAAATCAATTCACAACTTTTTTTAGTTTGATTTTGGATCCATCCTTTCATTATATCATTCTCTCATACTCTTGTACACTTAGAGGATTCTTGGAGCGTTCACTTGGATTGGAGAAAGAAAGAAAAGGAAAGAAGGGAAGTGCAGGGAGACAGTTGGATCAACAACTACAATTGGATTGCTTTGTAGGTAATAGGTTTCATGTGTGATTTCCTTACTGATTTTTGGATGCATGGTATATGCATGTGATTATTTGGTTATGTGCTGTAATTGGCATGAAGATTTGCCTGGATTGACAGTGGTTTCAGCCTTGCCTTGCCATTTTATGGATAGCCATGGTGTTGTGGGTTTCCTACTTGTTTTTCTGATTAGTACGTAGGTTCCCTATGGTTGTGGGTTGGAACAAACACTCTAGAAGCCCTAGAACAACTTGGGTTGAGTTACTAGTTCCTGGAGTCGTAGGTTGGGAAAAATGCTCTGTAGTCCTTGGTGGGTTGAGTTACTAGTTCATGGAGCCGCAATTGGAACAAATGCTCTAGAGCCCTAGAAGGATGTGGATTGAGTTACTAGTTCCTAGAGCCATGGACAACTTTGATAGAGACTAATCTGGTTGATGTTAGTGATTTATGAACCATAGAGGTGGAATCACTGTGGTTGAGGGTTGAGCTGGTTTGGCCTCTGGAAGCCCTAGTTGGTTTTGTTTTAGTTAAATCCATGAGATCCCACATTCATGCTTGAAATATGGTGCAGGGGTGATTAGCTGAAGAGAGCTCTGGCTCAGACCAATCTGTGGTTGGGTGGTACATGGAAGTCCCTGACTTGGTTGGCATTTTCATATGTTAATATGAAATATTTTGATATTGTGATCTATGAGATTTTGTATTGATTATGATGGTGATGTTATGGCTGATTTTCCATGGCCTCTATTCTAGTTATATGCTGGTTATATGCCGTATTCTATATATGGCTCTTGACATGTTTTGATAAGTACTTGAATGGTTTATAATTACATGTCCTAACAAGTGTTATTGCAGCTAACTAGAGAGGGCTTGGAGCCTTCTTGGTGATTCTTAAATGAATATTATTAGTTTATGATCAGATACACATTCATGACCTATAACATGTTTTCCATATGTTTGATGAAATGTATACCATGGATTAGGCATGTCTAGGTCAAGTTCTTGCTTGAGTTTTGATTGGTTGGATTTATCATTATGTTTTATTGCATTATGGAAAGTTACAGGCAATTATGGTAAGTGATTTAGAGGCTAGCCTGAAAAAGTGGCTTAAATCTCGGAACCACTGGCACTGAACTGGGGATTTTAGGTCATAACCGCATGAAGACTATATTACGAGTGAGGTTGGAGGCATAACTACATGCATGGTGTGTTGTGTGTGTGGTTGGGGGTTAAGCTTGTTGAAAAGTAGTTCCAATTTAGGATCTGGTCATTAGAGGTTGTGCACTGACTTATGGGTGATATAGTGTTCCTGAGGGATGTCTGTAAGTTGTCAGTGTGTTGGCCCCACTTCCATAACTGTAACTTGGAGGTCAGATCATGTCATAGTGACACTTGTATCATGTTTACCCTTGAGAGCTTGTGAATTTGGGTAAATGTGGGAGAGGTGGTTACAACTTCCAATTTATTGTACTCAACTATGTTATGGTATTAAGGTACAAAGAATCCACATTAAGAGATATTGAGTTGTCATAATCAATTAAGTTGTGGAATATAGATGATGAAGTTGAGTTGTGGAATATAAACAATGAAGGTTAACCTAAATTACCCATAGGGAAGCCATCTTTATTCTATCCCAAAGAGAACAATGTCTATTTAAAAGAACTAAAGGAAGGAATCATATCATGCATGAAAAAGTGGAAAGACAATATTGACAGTGTGGATTCACCAATTGTGACAAAGGAACAAAATAATAAAGTAGAGAATTGGGAAATGGTTCTTGATACTTTAGAGGAAATCTATAGTGATCATATAATAGTGGATGGAAGTGATTCATGTTTTGAGGATTTCTAGCTGAACACAAGGTAAACTATCGATGTTGATTGTAATGTGCTCCATCTAATCTCAAGTATTATAGATGGGTATTTTGATAATGTGATGAGTGAATTGATATATGTTGTACCTACGTGCAACAAATCAAATCCAATAGTCAATCTTATGATTAATGTTGAGAAAGGAAATATGTTGCAAGTTAGATCAAGAAACATGGATTAAGGGGAGATGACATGGATGGAAATATCCATCTCATGCATATTCTAGGATGATGAAAGTGAGACCCTTCATGTTAAGGTTGATTAATGGAAGTGTAGTTTGGAAATGCAAGGGGACAATATAAAATATATTATTTACCAAAAATCATTGAAATAGAACTTGGATTTATTACAATTAATACTATAGTTTAGGCATGGATGGAAAATAAATAACATTGCAAAAAGACCAATATAAATAAATGTGGCATAGAAGTTGTATTTGATCTACTTGAGTGAATGCCGTGAGATTAGGTGGGTATGGTTCATAAATTTTTTCTTCTGAGAAGGATCAATTTATAAATGAGAATAAACAATATTCAAAATTTGTTGTACAAAATATTTTCTCTTCATATTATAATTTGAAGAATTTTATGTTATTTAGTACATATATCATGTAAATTTTGGTTCAACTTCAATGCATTCATGTGACGATACTTTATGTAAACTACATGACACCATTCAATATTTAACTTTTCAATGCCTTTCTTAGATCAACATAACTTCTCATTGTATCAAACATGGATAATCAAATCTAATGTAGCTAGAAACAACAATTATGAGACTCAATCTATTACATTATATTGGAATAGCTAACTAACATTCTTTTCAATATAATATGCTCAAACACTCCACGAATAAATATTACACACTTACAATAACTAAAGTGGTTTTCCCCTAATATTTCTTATTATATCTTATATAAATCAAACTATACTACTGCATCACATTATAATTCACAATAATTTAATTTTGATTGCTAAATGACATGACTAGACTTAAGACATATTTTTTCTTGTAAACTTTAAAATAGTTCCAACCTCTTATATTAATCTATACTCAACATAGACCCAAAGGTGTAGATCAATTGGCAATGGAGTGCACTATTAAGGCACTCTTGTAAGGTCATTGGTTCAAACCTTGACTAGCCTTGTGTCATGTGTGGGGCCACATGTGTATGCCTAGAGGTTATAGTGGTAATAGATGAAATCAACCTTGTTTCATGTGAGTAATCTTGCGCTAGTTGTCGATTTTTCCATATACACAAAAGAAAACAATACTCAAGATAGACACAAAATTTACTATGTCGATAATTAAAATTGTTATAGTAACAAACATAATATTATGTCTTTAAATAACTTTAATACAAGTCACTCTAAAGTAGTATCAAGTAGTTACTTAGTGTCGATAATTCTATTACTCACAAGGGAAATATTGATTGACTTTGTCTTTGATGTAAAAATATAAATGATGATAATAGAATTAATAGAAGGAATCAAAATTCTAGTGGAATATGAATATTGTCTTTTTTAATATAATATGTTCACACACACTATATATAAATATTGGAAATTTACAGTGACTTGTTTATTGTGTTTTCCTCCTCCCCTTCGTATTTGAACAAAATCAAATTCTACTACTCTATCATTAATCTATTTCATAATTGGTTGTTAGAATAGTAAACTTATGCTTAGTTTTATAAAATATTTTATGTTGTCAAGGTGTTAACCTTACACTATCTTTATGCTGAAAGGCGTTTTCTTTGGGCAATTCCTATTTTGCACCCTATAGGAATTTTAATGCGGCCTGACATGGGGCCGGTATAAGGCGATACAACACGCCGCTAGGTGATGAGAGAGAAAAAAAATAGCGGCGTGTTGTATCGCCTTATACCGGCCCCATGTCAGGCCGCATTAAAATTCCTATAGGGTGCGAAATAGGAATTGCCTTTTCTCTACGGCCTTCGGGTGAGCAGACACTGTGCACCCAAAAAATCACATGACTTCAATTTCCTCCTCTTTCATCTAATTAAAAATTGAGACGTGGAGCCTTACCAACATTGTGTCGGACGACCAAGGACGATGATGCAATAATGGTTGATAATGCAGTCATTTCCTTCTTGGTTGACAATACAACCATTTCCTTCTTGGTCCTTGGTCTCTATTATGACAACTGTGTTGTCATTCACAGACTCACTACCATTCTCATCCCTATCATTGTTGATGTATTATCCGTATTGTCCATTCTTGTAGATTGGAAAGTATTGGACGTGATGGTTAAGACGTCCTGGGAAAGTGAATTGTCTGTAATCCTTTAGCCGAATTGAAGCCATTAAATGTTTGGACTTTGCTCTGATCCAATTCACAATACATATGTTATTCCGCTGGACAACGAACTCTGGCACCACAATGAGCGAGTCATCAACAATGAAGGTCGACAACCATTCTAGTTCCTCCAAGGCATCGTCCTGCGAGTTTAGACACAATCAACACACACACTAAGTAACATGAGAGCTCTGGGAGCTAGAGAAATGACAACGAGAAGACCTAGAGACTTACTGCAACAAGAAGACTTATAGACTTACTAGCATGTCGAGCTCGCTTGAAAACATGCATGCACCACCACTGTCGTCCACTTCGACCATGTTAAACACTGGGCATGAGACCTTATCACAAGTGGTAGTCGCTTTAGTCTCCATGATAGACAAGTCATCGAAGTTCTATTTGGATAATGCCGACTCTAGTCGACCTTTCTCCCCATGACTTCCACAAGCACCACCTATCGTTGCGCCAATATTTTTGCTAGAGAAGTCAAGCAGGTCGTCAATTCAAAACTCCTCCCCTCCTCCTTCGCTCCAGATAACCTCCTATCTGCTCCCACCAGTGTAACACTCCATCCCCGGTTCGAAACCAACTAAAGCTCGAAATAGCTCTGGACCTACATGAAAACAAGCAAAGCAAAACACATTACACAAACACACACAAAGCAAAATACAACCAAGACATTTGTTGTATGCAAGTGTTGGTGAGGGAGGAATTGAATTGCATATGGCGAGGTGGCATGAGAGAGAGAATGACTCTCATGCAACAGAACATGATTTCTCCTTCTTCATGTTATGGGCCACTTGACCGGACACAATTTTGGTAGTTTGATTGTTACCACCACTTCTGAGTAATGTAAGATGTATTGCATAATAGAGCTTAAAAAACGTTATTGATATCTGACCGACTCCCATTTTAAGAAAAAGGAAGCCATGCCCACCAAAGTTATTAAGAAGGCCGAAGGATCTGTCCCGAGACCCGGGTGGGTAATTCAATGTTTCCCAACTCAAAAGATCTATTGATCAAGATCGCTCATTCTCTCTACGATCAAAATGGCCCCTCCACCAAATAAGTCACTTAGGAAGGCTACCTTTTATTACTGCCCCTCCACCAAATAAGTCACTTAGGAAGGCTACCTTTTATTACTTAATTTACTTCTAATAGAGTGTGTAAGTTATATGATTACAATCTTAGGTTCAACTATTTAGTGCCCATATTCGGCCATTATTTGGTTCGGTTAGTGGTGTTGTTCCTTCAAGTTCCTTGTCCCATGTTCCCATCTCCCTATAGTCGTCATTGAAATAAAACATATATTAAATCTGTCTCGTCACATGTTATTCCCATAGTGATATTTTAATTATATGGTGAAGTAGGAAAGTTAATGCTCTATTTTCCTATAAATTTTAGTTTAAATTTTAATGGTGAAGTATGAAGGTTAATGCTTGGTTTTAACAATACAACAGGTTATTGTTAAAGTATGAAGAGCAATAATTATTTAGTAATAATATTATATATGTGATTTTTTTAGATAAATGCTAATGTGGATGCATCGAGGTTAATAAATATGTGATTTTTTTAGATAAATGCTAATGTGGATGCATCGAGGTTAATAAATATGTGATTTTTTTAGATAAATGCTAATGTGGATGCATCGAGGTTAATAAATAGTTTTAACGATATAATATTTTCATGTTAATCAATTTTAATATTATTATTATTTTCATTTATATATAATTTTTTTCTATTGTATCAAAATTGATAATTAGTTTTAATAATATAATATTTTAGGATTGAAATATGAAAAATAATAATGATTTTAATAATATTGTTTTTTATATAAGAATTAATTTATATATTATAATTATCTAATTTCTTATTTTATTTTATTTTTATTTTTTATTTAAATTCCATTATTAAATCAATTTAAATTATAAAGTATGTAATACAATTTTTTATTCCTATATTTAATGTAATTTTGTGTATGATTAATTGGTTTTCATTTTACATATTTACTAAATGTCTAGCCAATTTGTACTTTTGGATTGCTAAGATATAAACACTTATTTTTTTTACATAATCGATTGCTGTTTGTATTCCAAAAAAAAAAGATTGAGGAGGCTAAACTCCTGTGTTACAAGGCATTATGCTCGGGAAGCAAAGTAAGGAAATATTACAGGGAAGACAAAATTCCTCTTTGCTTCTATCATTCTTGACTTTTGGAAAACCTGAACAAGTGTAGATTCTAATAAACTGAAATAGTAAGAAACAGAATTTGCAAGACATGCTTAGTCTATGTTTACATGACTGATTTGGTGGGCTGTAGAATCTTCAGGATTGCTTTTAGCTTCTGCATTCCTTAGATTTGAAGAGCTGGTGTTAGGGGCGTTACTTTTTTCCATGATGAACTTCAGAATGTCGATGGACTCTTGGACATGGCTACATCTGTTTGAGAGGTCATTGAATTGCTCCTGAAGGGAAGAAACTATGTGGAGAAAGAGATTGAGGTTAGCCTCATGCTTCTCCTTAGTGATCTGGGCATGGGTGTCGATTTTGGTGTCCAAAATCTTCTGATGAGCACGAATTTGTTCCAATTCTACTTGCAGATCGATGCAGTGAAGGTAGTCTTTATTTCTCGCCATTGCATATGGCCAGTTTGAGCTCTCCGTGCACTGTGAGATCAGAGTGCTGCAAGATTGTTGAACCAATGTGCCTGGGAAGAAGAAACTTATAGGAGGAAGGATAATATAGAGGGAAGGGGAACAAAGGCTCGGAGCTGAAGAACGGCCGAGAGCAAACAACAGATGGTGCAAATGCAGCCAAGGAGAAGAGGAGATGCGATACTGAGCGAAGGAGAGTGCGGTTATGTAGGTGGGCTCTGACGAGGGGGTAAGGGAGAATGGGGTGGAAGTCACGGGAAAAATGCGAGGAGGATCACGGGAGAGGAATGAGCGGAACAGAGCAGCATGGGCGATGGGACAGAAAGGAGATAGGCAGATCGTTTCCAGAGATTTGATGGTAAAATCATCATGATGGTGAATTTCAATGTGGATTTTAGCAGCGACCAGGATCTGATTCTGCTTGAGGACACTGCGAGTGTCAGTGAAAATTGATTTGCTCTGAGCCGTTCTAATAATTGATTTGTTTCGGATCATGGTAGATAATGTTGGGATTCAATGGAGTTGCATAGAAGATTGCCTATGGATCTGGTATAAGCTCTATTGGCACAAGTGTTGGCCTCCTTGTTGAAGGATCGAAGAACATGGAAGAAACTGATATCTATCATTTTCTGTGAGAGAGCTTGACACCGATTGATACTTTGTTGCAGGAGCACATTAGAGGCACTTTGGTTGTTGACCATTAGACTTATGATGGAAGCTGAGTCTCCAAATACCGTTGCAATGTTTATGCCAAGTTTTTGAAGGTGGATGAGCCCTTGGTATAGCGCGAGAGATTCAACCCTGTTGTTGGAGAGGGGGCCTAACCCCCATTCATAAGTCATTTTGATATCTCCATTGGCATTGTAAATGATTCCACCAGCCCCTGCTATTCCTGGATTAGATTTGGAGGCCCCATCGAAGAAGAGATAGTGGGTGTTGCTGTTTCTGAGCCAAGTGAAGAACTCCTCATCTTTCAATCTTATTTTCCAACTGTGATTAGAGTTGCTGAACTGGCTGCTGATGTTACTCCCACTTTGGTTGTTGTTACTTTTATCCAACAAATACCCTATGAAATTCCTTTCTTCAACACAGAGGTCAGCAATGTCAATTTTCTTTTGACTCTTGACTGAGATGGTTTCCAAAGTAAGGCTCCTTGCCTTGTTACATAATTTCCTTGTGTTGGTTTCTTTGTCTTTGAAGACCATGCGGTTTCTTGCCAACCATATGTTCCAAAGAAGAGAATAGGGAAGAGCATCCCAAACTCTTTTAGCAATATTGTTCTTCTTTCGTTGCCACGGATAGTTCTTCTTCCAAAGATGCAGAACTTCAATAATGGAGTTTTGGGGGTTCCAGGGGAGATGGGTGTTAAAAGAGATTTCTTTCCAACAAGCAGTGGCAAAGGGGCAAGCGATGAAGAGGTGCTGTATGGTTTCTTCAGCTGCTTGGCAATTTGGGCAACGAGAAGGACCAATTATGCCTCGTTTTTGCAAGTTGTCAGAAGTGAGTACTTTCTCCTTTAGGAGGACCCAAATGAAGAATTTTATTTTTGGAATGGTCTCAGATTTCTAGACGATTTTCCAATGCGGCCAAATGGGCATAGGGTATTCATTGTTAAAGATATGCTGGTGGGCAGCTTTGATTGTGTAATTGGAACCTAAAGGATCCCAATGGAAGCCATAGATGCCATTTTTTTTAACTAGAGCTATGCTATGAAGGTGGGCTTGAAGATTAGAAAAACTTGCTTCGAGGTCTATGGGTATGGTTGGGAAGGTCCATCCTATCCAAATCTGGGATTGGGTATCCCACTGAGATATCTGGTCCAAGTAATGAAGCCCTATGTTGTCAAAGAAGGTGAGAATTTGATTAGTTCCAGGTTTGCTGCTGATGGGTTGCTGTCCCATTATTCTGTCTGCTCCGATTTTGATGTTGGTGCCGCCCTTGGGGACTTTGGAAATGTTTTGGGCGAGAAGGGGGATTGCTTTCTTGCACAACCTCCAGATTTTAGAGCAAACTCTGTTAGGGATATCGTAATCCAAGAGGTGTTGTCTTGGATAGTTTAGATATTTGGCTTCCAACACACTTTTCCACCAAGAAGATTGGCCGCTAATGAATCTCCAAACAATCTTGCCACCAAAAGCCAGATTTAGGAGTTTGGGAGATCTGATTCCTAAGCCTCCACGATCCTGGGTTTGAATGACCTACTTCCAATTTATAAGATTGTACTTATTTTTTTCATTTTTCCCCCCTTGCCAAAGAAAATGATGGAGGATGACTTCCATTTTGTGATGAAAATTAGCAGGAGCTTGCAGTAGCGTGAATTGGTATAAGGGCAAAGAAGAAAGACCTGTTTTCAGGAGTACTAGGCGGCCTGCTGGATTGAGCCAAGTGGAACCCCATTGCTACACTTTCCTTTTCATTTTATCTATGATAGTATCCCACACTTCAGCTTTCAGAGGACCAGCGCTCACTGGCATGCCCAGATAAGTGAAATTCCCCCAGTCTAATTTGCAAGGGACCCTAAAAGTGCTGGCGATGTTATGAAGGACTTGAGAAGAAGTGTTCCAACCATAGATGCAACTTTTGAGATGATTGACCATACCTCCTGAGTAGCTCATGTATTTGTCTAAGAGGGCTTTGAAACAGTGGGCTATTATATTGGAGGCTCCTCCCATTAACAGTGTATCGTCAACAAATTGAGAGTGGTTTATGTTTTTAACTCCATTCCCAAATTTAATACCTGTGATAAGACCAACACGCTGATTGTAGTCCAAGGCTTTACTAAAGGACTCAGCCATCAAGATGAATAGGTAAGGAGAAAGGGGACAGCCTTGTCTTAGCCCTCGAGAGGATTGGAAGGAGGGCCCTGGTCTGCCATTAACAAGAGGAGAGATCCAAGGACCTGATATGCAAGCTTTGACAAGGTCAAGGAAGGGCGCAACAAACCCCATTTTCTTTAGAACAACAAGGAGGAATGAGTGTCTAACTCTGTCGAAGGCATTGGCTAGGTCCAATTTTAGAATGAAACCTTTTTCCTTTCTAGATTGGCTGGAATGTATAGCTTCTTGGACAAGGAGAATTGAGTCGGAAATTTTCCTATTGGCCAAGAAGCCTCCTTGATTTTCAGAGATGAGCGAGGGGAGGAGAGGTTTAAGACGAGAGGTGAGGATTTTGGTCAGAATTTTGTAAGAAGAATTGCAAAGAGAAATGGGTCGAAATCGGGAGAAGGATGAAGGTCGATTCTCTTTAGGAAGGAGGGCAAGATGGGTGGCATTGGTGAAACCTCCAATTTTACCCTTGCGTTGAGTCCATTTTATCATTTTGACCAAATCTTTTTTGATTATTCCCCAATAAGCTCGGAAGAAGCAGATGGGGAAACCATCTGGGCCAGGAGCTTTGTCTGGTTGGAGCGTCCAAATAGCTCTTCTTATTTCTTCTTCTTCGATCTCCTTGATCAAGTTTTCATTAACTTCCTTGCTGATCTCAGTGGGGAGGTGTTGCAGCAGATTTGAGTAATCTTCCACCTCTTTTGTTTCTGTTAAAAGAGCACTGTAATGATTTGAGGCTACCTTTCTAATAGCACCTTGAGTGGTTTGGAGATTGCCTTCAGCATCGATGATGGAGGTAACATTGTTCCTAATTTTCTTAACAGTGCCCTGCTTATGAAAGAAAGAAGAAATTTTGTCTCCTCCTTGCAGCCATAGATTCCTTGACTTTATTCTCCACTTTTGCTCCTCCGCTCTATTGGCACGATATCGCCGGAAGTAGAGATCGCCTTCAAGTGCTTTGTATTCCTGGGAGAGAACTCGTTCCTCTGTTATGCTGTGAATTTTTTCCAATTTGCTTTTTATCTCAGTTTTGTCCTTCTTAGGTTCCATGTAGCAGTTTTTTCCCATTCCTTCAAGGCGTATTTGGTCCTTTTTAACTTGTTTTCCCATATGTACCCCGACGATCCTTCTATGTGCTGACACCATGTGCTTTTGACAATCTCTTGGACAGTAGGAATGCTGCTCCACAGTGGGCTGTATTTAAAAGGTATGGGCCCTAAGGGGCAGTGGGCTTCAAGAACAAGAGTTGTGGGGTAATGGTCAGATGCTGAGTAGGGGAGAACGATGACATAAGTAGTGGAGTAAGATGAGAGGAGCGTGACATTCACCAAAATCCTGTCAAGCCTTTCCATGATATTACCTTTGCCCAGTCTGCGATTATTCCAAGTGAACCTACGATTTTTTGGAACAATGTCCGCTAGATCGTGATCTTGCATGATGGTCTCCAACTGTGATTTGTAGGGGTCATGAGAAAAACATCCTCCTCTTTTCTCATTGGAGTGGAGAACGAGATTGAGGTCTCCACCGAGAATAATATTGCTGCTTCCTTCTTCATCTATGTTTGTTTTGAGGGAAGTCCAACATTGCTCTTTGTCTCTGTAGTGGATTGGTGCATAGATGTTATAGATGACAATCCTTTGGTTATTTGTTATAAAATTCTCTAGAGCAATTTTAATTTAGTACTGGCTGACTGTATCTGTTATGTGATTCCAAATGCTGTGGTTCCATAGGGTTTCAATTCCCCTAGAGGCACCCCTTGATTCGCTTATGCATCCATTATACTGCTTTAGCTGATCAATGATTCCTTTCATTTCTTGGTGTCCTTGTTTTGTTTCTTGTAGCAATAGGATTTCTGGCTTCTCATGTATTATTAGATCTTTTAGGGCAACTATTTTGGAGGGGTGCCCTAGTCCCCTGCTATTCTAGGATAGGAATTTCATCATTGAGTGTGAGGGGTATGGAGAGTTGCTCACCCTCCTTGCTCCTTGTGCACCGCTTCTTTATTGTTTTTCCCCATAATGTAAGTTTCTATGGGGTTTTGAGTACCCATGGCAATATCCTTTTGAGTGTTTTCATCTCTCTGTTGCTTTGAAGACTTCCTTCCTGGCCCTTGTTTTTTTTGTGTGTCCATAGTTACACCATGCTCTTTAGAAGAAATCCTGGTAGATCTAGAAGAGGGAGGATCATGGGAAAAAGAGGAAGAGATAAGCAGAGGGGGGGTGGGTTCAGTGGCATCAGCTTGGGACATGGAAGGGGGGTTGTCTTCAGGGGGGAGATGGCAGAAAAAGGATTGGATGAAGTAGGGGGAGGGAGAGGATGGGCTAGGGAGGGGGTGGAAGAGTTAAGGAGATATGAGGTGGAGGGGGTGGTTGCATTAGTTTTGGGAGGGGCAACTTCAGGGCTTACCTCGGGGTTGGGGGTAGTCTTGTTTTTCTTGACCGTTTCCCATTGCTCATCTTGTGAAACATTTTCAACATCAACTAATTTAGAGCAGTGATTGGCAAAATGGCCATATTTGTGACATACCTTGCATTTAAACGGGATCTGCTCGTAGTCCAATTGTTGGATGTGCGTCCAGTCGTCCACTTTGAGTTTGATGGCCTTAGGAAGGCCTTTGCTGAGATCAACTTCAACACATATGCGGGCGCACTTTTGCATTATCTTTTGGCTCACTACGGTCAATGAATCTTCCAACAACATTCCCGATGGCTCGAACTGATTCGTCTCCCCAACAGTGGAGAGGAAGGTGAGGGAGCCGAACCCAGACCGGGACTGCGCTAGGGACATCCAATTCGGGGTCGAAATCTGGAGTCCATTTGTTGAGGTATAGGCCTCTGGAATCCATGAAATATGGTCCGTTTCTAAAGATTAGATCCTTGTCTTCTCTTGATTCAAAATGGAAGGTGAAATACCCTTTCCCGCAGAAGCGGATGGAGATTTTGCCTTGTATTTTATCAGACCAGTTTCGTTTGACCCATCTTTGCACTGTCTTCAGAGAGGGCCAAAGACCAGTGAATTGTCCGATAAGACCTTGTTCTGCTAATGAAAGTGCTGCCATGCGAGGAAGTGCTGGAGGAAGGATTACCTCTTGCAAAGAATCTAGCTTCTTTACAAACTTAGAGATTGTTGGGTGAGGGCACTGAGGGGGCAGGGATTTGACCAGGGCAAAGAAGGTCTGTTGGGT
Organism: Pinus tabuliformis; assembly: GCA_031772625.1. Classification (NCBI taxonomy): domain Eukaryota; kingdom Viridiplantae; phylum Streptophyta; class Pinopsida; order Pinales; family Pinaceae; genus Pinus; species Pinus tabuliformis. Next base: position 146,349,519 of record CM062815.1, on the reverse strand, counting down.
GGCAGCCACCTTCGGGGTTGCATCAGAAGGGGCCATGGCTAAGGGCCGAAGGCCGAAAGAGCTCAGTAGCGGTGTGACCTAGGAGAGCGAATGTAGAGTGCGTTTTTTCCCTTTTCACTAATAAGATATAAACACTTATTAATATTAATTCCTATGTTTATTATAAAGTGGTAACTTATCTAAATTTTTTTATGATGGATTCTGTTTTTTTAATATTATATAAAATTATTAATTAAAATAAATTTTTAATTGAATTTCAATCTACAACCAAACATGAGGATACTCCGTGATTTATCTGTACTTGTGGAATTGACATGTGTCCTTTTAAAATTAAAAAAATAAATAAATACTTAATTAAAAAGAAAACAAAAACTCAAAGTAATTAAACTACATATTTAAAATAAAAAAAGTAAAAAAAAATTATATATATATAAAGTTTTCTCAAATATTTTTTCAAATTATCTTTTCTATAATATTAATTCTATTAGAAATAAGAAATTTATATTATTATATTTGCCACAGGTAACATATTGAGTTTTACATTGACTGGCTATTAGTTTCCCTTTGACCAATTTTTTTTAAAGTTTATCTAAAGTTAAACATTATCAAATGATATTTATTATTTTTAAATAATATTTAAATCCATTTATCTCAAATACTATTGGTTCAAAACTTATATCTCTTATTTCGTAATGATGATAAAAACTAATTTCAATGTAATATTTCATTAATTTGCACTGTACAACCAAACCTACAACCTCCACTTTGTACCTCAATCTGTTGCAAAAAAAAAAATATATATATCCAATCCATTATTATAACTTTATAATGCAATATGGAAGATATTGAGTTCGATGTCATTCAATCTCCATAATCATAGTTGCAGACATTGATATAGCTACCCTAATCTCCATAGTCATAGTTTCTTGGAAGGATCGTGGCACTTAGAAGCCATTCAAATAATCAAGTAACCTGTGGTGGTACTGTGGTAGCGGTTATCCAACCTGAGCTGAGGTACTGTGACGTGACAATCACTTATTGAGAATTGTGACGTGACAATCACTTATCGAGAAGGTACATGTTACAAGTGTTATGCATTTTTTTCATATAATATTAAATACATTTGATATGCTCATCAAATCTAAATCTTCAACCTAATTAGTGTTTTTTCCGATCAAATGTTATTTTTATTTTATTTTATTTTAATTATATTAAATAATATACTATTTATTTTTTAAGTTTAAAATTACATTTTATATAAATCAAAATTAAATTAATTAAGTTAATAGTTTTTATATTCTTTCATAATATCATTTATATACAAAGTGTAAAATAAAACAATTATTAAACAAATTAATAACATTTGAAATTTTCAATATAAATTAGTCAAAATATAACAATTATAAGATAATTAATTAAAACATAAAAATCATAAAAATATTGACCATAATTATTTGACTACCATTTTCACATTCATATGATACTATTTCTGATAGGAAGTGCAAATAATAATTAAACAAATTAATAATAATAATAGAATTTTTAATATAAATTAATTAAAACATAATAATCATAATTTTAGTTAACTAAAAGAAATCAAAACTATAATGCTATTTCCTTTTTACTATAGAACCAAAATAGATCGAAGCTATAATTATTTACAAATTATATATATATATATATATATATATATGTATAATTTTCCAAATCAAGATCTTGAATGACAATTTTTTTAAATTGATCACGGCTTCCATTTTACCAAATTTTTATAGTTTTCTACTTTAATTTAACTATATTTAAACTAGGCAGCAGGTATTCGCTACTATGTAACTTGTTTGATTAGAAATAAGAGTTTTAATATTCAACGATTTAAGATCTTCCCAAATCGTCTCAGTTGGAATGGATTGGCTAGTTGTATAACCTTTTTGTTATGTATTCTTCTATTTAAAGAAAGAATGTGGTAGGAAGAATGTGGAAAGATCATACAAAGCCCTATCACCTACGACCCATCCCTCACTTTTCCAGTTTCCTCCCTAATGATTTACTACTTTTGCGTGCCCCTTAGACCCTTCTACTACTAAGCGAGCTCCCGCTTCTTCATTGGGTGTGAGTCATTGTTTTATTTGGTTCTCTTTGTGTAACTTGCTTAGATACTATTTGTAAAATCCTTGTCAAATAGCTAAGAATAGTTATTTGAACTAAGAATAGTTATTTGTTCTAACTCAAACTTAAATTTAGATTATATTTCATTGTACATATATTTCGCTTGATTGTTGCCTTCCACATTCCCATTCCTCCTATCGACGTTCCTTTGCACTGCTTGGCGCAATTGCTATTCTAATAATATAGTAACTCAAGCAAAATTATTATAATATTAAATTATAAATAAAATGATTAATAATAATAATAAATATTGAATATTGATATTAATATGATTGAACAACTTTATACTTAATAAATTTAGGATACAATTTATTAAGCATGAAGTGATCTTCAATTAACTTAAATGTTAATGAAAAAATATAAATATAAGTAAAATCATTAATGGTAAGATGCCAAGTCTTGGCTAAATTATTGAGGAATATAAGAAAATGTCATTATGTAGAATATTCACAATATTAAAACTATTATTACATTTAAAATTAAGGAAAATTCATGGTGCAATAAAAAATTAGAGAATGAAAGGAAATTAAGATACTACAAGGAGGTGGTTGACCCTGATATAGAAGATCAAAATTATCTCTTGGTTTTGATTAGCGTAAAGAAGAAAACCCACATTGCTAAAATATGAACCAACTCTTATGAGACGCATAGTGAAACTGGGCATTGGAAAATAACCAGGGATGAAAGAATCTAACAGCTTTGTAACACTAAGAGGGTTAAAGATGAAAATAACTTTATCCTAGAATTCCCTGCTGTTACGGCGGATAAATCCCTCTTGCTGACAAGAGTGATCTCCCTAGATCCTAAAGGAAACTAGAAACAAACATCCAATTGAATGACTCTTTCCCCAAGCTTATTTCATTCAAATTGTAGATACAAGAGTAGGAGAATAAGCCTCTTACCTATTTTCGAAATGCTTGATGAAGATCCCTGCCCTGTCTCGATGAAGCTTCCAAATGCTCAAAAAGACCTGCAATCACAAAAAAAAGAGAGATCAAAGGCATATTCTATCATAACAATTCAAACAAGATTAATATAATAATCAAGGAGATTAGAAATTGATATTATCTTATCGAATATCAAAAGAATCATAAACCATTCATCATTTCAATAAGGCAATACAATGGGAAAAATAATTCATTTGTATTAATTCAAGGATAAAGAAGATCCTTACAACCTTTGCCTTGGTGTCATGCAGTTCCTCTCAAATGCCTCTAAACCTCTCCTTAGCTGATAAGCCTTCCAATCTAAATCCAATAGCATAAGTGTATCTTTTCTTTACTTCTAATCCCTCTATCCTCTAGTCAACTTATAGGCCAAGAGGAAGAAGTTTTAAATCCAAAAGATAAGGATGAGATCCTCTAATTGGGGGATTAGGGTTCCTTGATGAAAGGGAGTTAGCTCCATGATCTGAGGTGTATGGCTCGAATAGATATGACCTATAAATTTTCAGTTGGGATATATTCGACCAACAATGCTTCTGAAATTCGCTTTTTATTTTTAATTTTCTTTGATTTACCTACACGGTCTATAGTGGAAGACAGAGCACAGTTCTGCACAGTTATTAGGGATAGAAACTACAAATGTGCAGAAACTTACTAGGAAAAGTGCGCAGGTCACACTTAACAATTCATAAATCCATTTTACCCAAAATTCAAATCTTCTTCAAGGGTTTTTGATTGTTTTACTTCTAAGGGAGTGTAATGGAACATGTTTATGGATGACGAGAGATCCATTTTAACGGTCAAGTGTCATGGTGACAAAATGACGTGTAACAGATTGCCCCCTAAAGTGCGAAGTCTGAAAAATAAGTTTTTAAAGATTGAAGTGCTTTATCATGCCAAAGATTGGATCAGAGACAATGGTTGGAAACCTGCAAGAAACATTCAAGGATTACAATGCAATATATAATCATCACTGAGGTAGGCATTCCCATACTCAGAGTAAAACTAACTCAATGAACAAGTATGAAAAAAACTCAAGAATCATGTCCATAATAGACAAAGTATGGACACAACCATGATTCAACTATGAATTTGTCTACATAATCATGAATATATATCTCCTCGCAACCTGGATTGATGAAACTAGATCCAAGGTCTTGATCTTCATCTCTCGATCCATCGTACGAATCTAGCCATGCGAGTGAATATCTCAAAGTCGAATATGGCATAAACCACTTGATTACTGGTCAATGATGTGAACCATTAACAATCACGAGAGAAACCACCAATAATGAAAATGGATCTCAAGGTACTCTCAGTATAATATATAGAGTGTGAAAATATGATCTGAAGTCGAACACCCATAGAGTCGTTCGATCGAAGGCCAATGATGAGAACCTATCGTCAAAAGCGAGAAACCTGCCATTAAGGCATGCAGGCTTCAAGGTACCAAAGGTTTCTAGATCTATTTCCTAGATAATGAGCTGAAGTTGGCTGCAAGTGACCCGTCGCTGGAAGGCCTATGGCACGAAACACAATGTCAAGTTTTGAAGAAGGGAAGCAAGGACTAACTCAGGGATGGATGATGCGACTGAAGGCCAAAATTTGCAAAGGAATATGAACTGAGGCTGAACTTATATTGATTAGCGATACGATAATTAACTTGGCAACATTTGACTCAACGATAATACTCAAAACCAGCTGAAGACTTCCAATGAGGTTTGATTAATTAAGAAAAATGGATTTGCAAACCTAGACACAGTTGTGACAGAGTGTTGTGTTCAAGAGCGACATATTGCCTTTATAATGAATGTAAAATGAATACCCTTTCCCAATTTTCCCCCACCATTATTGGAAAGTACCTCTTTGTTTTTTACAAGCTTGAGGAGGATAACATATGCTTGTCCTATAAGCTCAACCTTCAGATGAGTACTCTGAAGTATTTTTAACGAACCCTAACAAGGAGTGGTTCAATCTCGTTATGCTTAATGAGTCCTATACTGTTTAGATTTTATGAGTCTAGTAAAGGAGTAACTCGATGTTATTTTCATGTTTAAAAAGTTTGAAACAAACACAAAGAAAACCCATTCAACTCTTTTACCGTAAAATTTTAACGAGCCCGAAGAAAGTAAATATCAGTGTTTTTCAGTTTTAGGGAGTTAGGAGAAAAACATAAGTAAACTGTTATGAAACCAGCTCAAGAAAAGATAGAAAAGATAGATCAACGCCTTAGAATTCAGCCTCTTCGAGGGGGCAACCTCCTTTACATTACATAAATGACCAATTCTTGGATGATACAAATGAAAAGACCTCCTTTCTATATATAAGAGTCTAAGGGGTCATAACATAATCAGAGCCGACATAACAATAATAATGTAAGGGCACAATAATAACAATAGTGGGCTTCTATGGGGCACATTAGTAACAATATGGGCACTACATGGGTACATCAATATAATAAGTGGGTTTTACTAATAACAATAAGGGGTTACACTAGTAGTATAGGGGCCTAACATGCCCCTCTCCTTCAAAAAGCGTTGTCCTCAACGCTTGAGTAGTTCTTGATGCTTCTGTATAAAATTATTGTCCTCCCATGTGGAATCTTCAGTGGGTAAGTTCTTCCACTTGATGAGATACTCTGAAATTGATCGATTTCGTAGCTGTTGGGTTCTTGTTTCTGTGACTGCTCCAGGTTCCAATATGATTTTTCCTTCCTTTTCAATATCTAGCAATATTGTTTGAATTGGGATCTTTTGCAACTTTTGAATATGTGGCCATACTTCTTTGTCCTTCATCCATTCATCCCTTGCTTCGTTTATCCAATCTGGTTGGATAGTAGAAATAGCACAAAACAATGCTTCCACATCCTCGTCCTTGAAGAGTCTTCCCATTCGGTAAGGTCGCCATTTTTTAACTGCATATAATATTGCCAACATTTCCTTCTCATAAATAGCTCGCTTTAGATGTAGCAGTAAAAATACCCAATCGCCTACATCAAAACATTTTTCACTATGATGTTGATCTACCTGTTGTTTCATTTGATTTTGCACCGAAGTGGCGTTATCCTTTAAAAGTTGGAGAACTTGTTGTTGATGCTCGATGTGATCTTTCACTGCTTGAGCCTTTTTCTTCTTGATATGTCCTTCTATCTTTAGAGTTTGAGGAGTGGTAATTTCTTCCAATCCTTTACAAGATATGGTCGGATTCATTTCTTGACGCTGGATGTGATCTTTCACTTCTTGAACATTTTTCTTCTTGATATGTCCTTCTATATTGATAGTTTGAGGAGTGGTAATTCCGACCAGTGAATTACAAGATATGGTTGGATTCATTTCTTCTTTCTCGATGTGATCTCTCACTTCTTGCACCTTTTTCTTCTTGATATGTCCTTCTATCTTGAGAGTTTGAGGAGTGATCATTCTTGCCAATAGTTTACAAGATATGTTTTGATTCATTTATTCTTTCTCTGGGGTTGGGTCTTGGCATATATCCTCTTCTTTTGATGTTTCTTGATCCTTTTCTTCCTCCTCTTCATACTCTATGTAAAATAATTTCTTCTCAGCACACTTATGACCTTTAGTGCATTTGCTATCACAATTGTAACAAAGCCCTTTTTCTCTTTTTTCTTCCAATTGTTGTGGTGTAACCCTTGTAGGTTGTGGAAGGCTAGGAGAAACAACATGTCCATCGTTAAAGTTGTGAGGGGTAGACTTCCTTGTTGCCATAATTTTACTTTTGAATATGTCACAAAGCCCTTTTACTCTTTCCAATTGTTGTGGTGTTTCTCTAAAGAAGGTGTTGCTCTTTGTATCCTCATAATGTGCTATCATTTCCTCCGTGAGAATTGACCACGTAACAAGTTTTTTACGAGAACTGTTAAACACACATGGACAGCACAAGAGATATGTGAAAGATAAAACATGTAATACATTTTTTATTAACAAGAGATTTACATTTATAGTACATTATGTGACTCTTGGGTTTCAGATCCCAAGGTCTCTTGGACTGCTTTGGTCTATTCGGCTTCCACACTAACCCATTTAGGATTAGGTGTCCAACATTCCCCCCCTTAATCCGAAGGGTTATGTATGAGTCCAAGAAGAGAGCTGTAATACAACATGTGCAAAAAATGCATGGCATCACTAGGCTGAATGTGCTCTATGAAATGTTGGTATAAAGGGCGGTGGTTTAAGGATGACCACCAACACTGGAACGCTTAGTGCAGTTCCGGAACTCTTCCAAAACTGGCAAGAAACTGAAGTTTTCTGCTAGAGGAAGTGATCCTATTGTTTTAAAGAGGGAAACCTTCAACCATGAAAGGGAGGTCTCTCCCCGCATAAAAGGTAAAACTTCAACCTGAAAAGGGAAGTCTCAACCTGTGATGGTTTAAGGATGACCAACAACTCTGGAATGCTTAATGCAATTCCTGGAACTCTTCCAAAACTGGCAAGAAGTTGAAGTCTTCTGCTAGAGGAAGTGTTCTCAATTTTGTTCCTGGAATGCTTCCGAAACTGGCAAGAAGCTGAAGTCTTCTGCTAGAGGAAGTGTCCTAGATTGCCAACTGAAGGCATGTTCAGGGGCATCTTTGTCTCTGGCTACAACTCTGAAACTGGTGTGGCAGGTTGTGGCTCAGGCTCGCTTGATGTGACTTTGAAGCTTGTAGATGACCATCATTTCCCCCCTGTCAGGTACAAGGTGAGAAGATGGAGAAAACTCAACTGCAAGACTGTTCAATATTCTGGAACAAGTTCTAACATGCGTTTGGAATATCTTCTTGGCTGTTGATGCCCATTGCCAAGAAGCGATCCATCCAAGATGAATCTTTGTTCTTGTAGGACGTTTGTTTCTGAAGCATCTGTGTGAAGAATGACTGGTTTTATGACAGTGCTTACATGGATGAAGATCAAAACAGTGATCTTTCAAATGGCCAACTCGGTCACAGTGTTGGCATTTCTCAATCTGTTGTTGTTGTTGCTGTGGAAGAGGGGCAGAATCTGGAAAAGTTGAAGCTGAACTGTCATGAGGAGTAGGTGAACTGTCATGAATGAATCCAGCACTCTGAAACTGAATGGGCTTGGCATAGTCTGGAATATGAAAGGACAAGTCCTTGTCATATCCAAGACTAGTTTTGTGCTTGTTGTGGACAAGCTGTTCCCAAGGTCTGATGATGGGCTTGGGAAGTGCAGACTGAGTTTCTGCATCTGCATGTACAGCTGCTACTTTATTGGGCACTGGATCTGAATGAACTGTAATATTATTGTCTTGCTGTTTATGGGAGTCTGTTTCAATCCTCTGAACAGAAACAGGTTCAGAATGATGACTCCACTGCTGTAATTCTTCCTGCTGTAGCTTTGTCTCAAGCTGCAAAAACTCAATATTCTCTTGTACATTATACAAACAGGTTCTAATATCAACTAGTGAAGCTTTGCTTATTCTCACTGTATCATGATTTGAGGAATGTACGAGAGTTTTTAAGAACTCTAATATTTCAGTAATTCGAGGCATATTCTCCATTGTCAAAATTACACCCCTTTAAAAAACTGATTACAACTATGACCCAATGAGTAAAAGTAACACCCACTCACAGTACAAAGACACAGAAAAATCCTTTGTAAATGTGCAGCAAATGAATCAAGGAATCAATGTATATATATGTAGACAGAGACTATAATGAGTTTTAATATCACAACTGGGGCAGCAGCAACTGCAAACTTGCTTGGATCCTTCAAATACTCCTTCACTTTCTCGGCCAGTGGAAAAGAATAGTCAACTTCAATAGCGACTGCTAATACATTCTTGTAACAATTGATGATAGCATGTGGAGTAGCTGCAATTGTGGGAGTTGTACATAATCTCATAAACTACAAATGGCTTGCTGTGGTGTGAAAATGATGATCTTCCAGAACAGAAAACAAATTCCTCCTGTGGCAAAGCTCTCGGTCGCTTTGTCTTCAATATAATATGATAAATGCCACCAAAAATCTTTAAAAAGACTTTGATATCCAATGCCCCACATAAAATTCAATGCGTTATGGTAAATTCAAACTTTATTGTTTAATATAGATGGACTCTGCAAGTTGTTACTTCTGTTGCCGTATAAATAACTGTCATGTTCAATGCTCCTCAAACAAATAATAGCTTGCAGCAACAAAATACAAAAATGAAGCTCTAATATCGTATTTTCAGGCATTATATAATCTTGCTGTGAGCAACAAGCCTTCAAGAATAGTTTTCCCTTCTCTGATGCCAGCTCCTGCAGCCTCCTCTGAGGTAAGGGCCTTCTTGCTGATTATCCTGGTTCTGCTGCCGTCTTGTGTATCAAACACAATCCCAAAAGCTATCAGGGCGCTGGAACAGACAAGGCCTGAGATTCCAGCTATGGAATACCCAACTCAGAAAATGGCAAAACAAGGAGAAAAAGACAGATACCAACTTGGGCTCTTAGCACATCAAGAAAAAGAAAAGAAGCCAGGCATTGCAGACCGCCATGGATAACAAATAAGCTATGAACAGAGAACGTCAGAATGATATACACAGAGCATATACCACAATGAACTGCATTGACATGATTGGCGAGGAGGGCGAATATATAGGGTGGATTCTGCCAATTTCTGAACTAAAATACTCAAGAGTGATACATGAGGTTCGACCTTGGCGCCAATAAACAACAAGGATGTGTTGAGTTGCAAGAGTGCCAGAGGAGAAATATTATCTGTCAAAGAATTTTCGATGAGTGCATCTCTTGAAGCACAGTAACAAATTGACCCAACCAAAAGTTGTATTCCTTTCGTCCTTAGTAACACCGTCAGATGATTTTGACTCTGAGTTGCTTCAGCAGCCTGCAGAATTAATGACAGTACAGTAAAACCTTTGCTAGCACTCTCTACCGTAGTCTTGTTAAAAAGGGATTGAAGGTCTTTCTGGACCAGAACGAAATGAAAGAAGGAGAAAAGATAACTTCTCAAATCAAAGGCGCTATCCGAAGCGCCTCCATCCACGTCGCCATTTTCTTTCCACGATATGCTGAATCACAATGGTGTTTGGATGAGCTTGTGCTCATGAGGGAATCAGGTAGTACCATTATCCCGGTATTTTACCATGTCAAACCTTTCGAGCTCAAATGGACGCGAGGGGAAAATGGCTTGTATGCTAAAGCCCTTCACAACCTCGAAACCAAGAAAACGCACGAGGAGAAGCTGCGATACGATTCCGCTACCATCGAAAATTGGAGAAATGCTCTTTTTGATGTTGCAGAAATAAGCGGTTTTGAGCTGGAGGCCTATAATGGTGACGAGGGGGTATTGCTGGAAAATGTTGTTGAGAGAGTGCTGAAAATATTAAAAAGAGCAAGCTTGGAGGTGGCCAAATATCCATGTGGTCTGAATGAAAAGGTTAATGATTTTGAAAAGATAGTCCTATCGCAGCAGCAGAGTGACTCATATCTTTTCCCAAATCACATTTCTGGTTTCGCGAATTCACTATGGCTTGCTCACCGTCTGCATCCTCATTCCCCACAAGCGACCCCGAAACTCAAATTCAAGTTGAAAGCAATCGGCCCTCTGCCTCCGCCGCTGCTTATCCCAGCAACGATTACTATTACCAGGTTTTCATAACCAACACGAACCAACATATAATCAAACGCAAAGATATCAAATTCGAGTATTACAATAGACTGGAGCACAAAGAATAATGGCAGAAGCGTTTTTGCATTTTTGCATAGGAGAATATATAAAACGCATAGCTGACAAGCGCAGAGATACCGTGTCAGGCCCAGAGCGCAGGTACAAGGAAAATGTTTCAAATCAGGTCAGCGCAACAGAAGAGCAAGGCGCAGGTCGGACTGTATTAGAGCGGAAATGCAGAAATGCACAGTCCCTAGTTTAGCGCAGGAGAATTAATGTGACCACAGGATTCAGGACTGAGTATGTGGCAGAAAAATAGGAGTTGCAGGAGAATCTAAACGTCTATGAGGAATGCAGCGTGAGAGAGGGCAACGTAGTATATGGAAGCCCAACAGTCAGAGAATAATCACAGTGCTGTTATACCAGCGTTCCTACCACAGCGTTCAACGTTTACTTAAAACACATATGACAAAGGGCACAGTCAATAAAAATGACAGACAGACATCTCAGAACCGCTTGGACAGCGCTGGCAGTGTCAGGAGCAGCTAACATTTAGCTGAAGAAATATTCGTGAGAAAATATTCCTGAGATGCAGAATTGAGGGCAGAAATGACTGCACAGAAAGGCCATAAGACAAATGGCTCACATTAATTATGCAGGGCAGGAATACGCCCGCTCTGATACCATGTTAAACACACATGGACAAGACAAGAGATATGTGAAAGATAAAACATGTAATACATTTTTTATTAACAAGAGATTTACATTTATAGTACATTATGTGACTCTTGGGTTTCAGATCCCAAGGTCTCTTGGACTGCTTTGGTCTATTCGACTTCCACACTAACCCATTTAGGATTAGGTGTCCAACAAGAACAAAGCCCTTTATACCATAAAAATTGATCCGGTTCTAAAAATGAAGATGCAATACATACCTTTTGTAACAGTGGTACACCATGTAGATAAAATTATTGCTCCATCTGAAGTATCCAATTTACCGGATCCTTGCCATCAAACTTCCTCATCTTGCTTTTTCTTGATTTTAGGACCCTGATCTTGAAACGACTGTATCTCTGTACTTGTGAATATTTAAGTTCTTAAATTGCTACCTGTAGTAGCCCTCTGTGTCCTCTTTCCAATGCCACCAGTCTGAACCAAATTGGATTCTCCAAAAAAGAGTTATGCACAATCTCCCAAGATGACCTGATTATAGACCTTTCCAGAAGAGTGAACTTGTATGAAGTGCCACGTGTCAATTTGTCGACCTTTGGCTCTGAAAAATATATACAGGAAACTACAGTCCGTCCTCTTTCTGTACCTTCTTACGAAATTTCAATCCAATGCTCAGAGAGAAAGTTATGACTATTTTCCCCAGGTCACCTGTTTGGAATGTAATTCAAGAGTTTGCAAAAAGACCAACTTCCTCAGATCATATCTCCGCAAATATAGCGCGAAAAGCTTTGAAATTCGGACCCGAGGTTTAGTGCGATTTCTTCTCAAATGGATTTTTTTTGCAACTTCTGAAATGTCATAGAAAAAACGTTATAACGAAAATGCCACGATGACCTGTTTGGGGCAGCAAAACCCTAGAATCCAAAGCTTTGATACCAAATGTTATGAAACGAGCTCAAGAAAAGATAGAAAAGATAGATCAATGCCTTAGAATTCAGCCTCTTCGAGGGGGCAACCTCCTTTACATTACATAAATAAACAATTCTTGGATGATACAAATGAAAAGACCTCCTTTCTATATATAGGAGTTTAAGGGGTCATAACATAATCAGAGCTGACATAACAATAATAATGTAAGGGCACAATAATAACAATAGTGGGCTTGTATGGGGAACATTAGTAACAATATGGGCACTACATGGGTACATCAATATAATAAGTGGGTTTTACTAATAACAATAAGGGGTTACACTAGTAGTATAGGGGCCTAACATAAACTCCATAGTGTTCTTTTTTGTAAATTTAGTCCCTCAAACCCAAAAAAGGATAAAATAATGCATGATAGAACTTTATTGACCATAATAAGTCAACATATACCTTTAACGTAAATAGTCCAGTTCAGTCTGTAAAAGGGGTAAACTTATACTAAGTGGACGATTGTTCATTTACTTTTACGAGTTCAAACAATCAAGCGCTCAATAATCTTTTCATGTTTTGAGAGTTTGAAAAGGGCTTAAAAGAGGACTCTAGGTTTCTCGCTTTCTCATGATTTTTAAGAGCATGAAAAGTGATAAAAGTCTGCTCATAGTCAAAATGATCCATTTTAACGCTGTAACCTATTCTGCAAATTAAACTCAATATTAGGGTAAAAAACGCTAATTTTTTTTACTTTTAAAAGTTCCTAGGCATACATATAATATTTTAATCACCCCAAAACTTATAAAAGTTAAAAAAGTAACTTTATTTTTACCATTCTCTTTTTAATTAGTTTGAGAGCAGAAAGATGGCTTTTTACCACCAAACTTCCAAGGCCAATTCTGAGCAAACCGGTGGATGAAATCACGAACTGCTTCCTCCAAGTAAGAGATCTATTTAATATCTACCTTTTCATTCATTTGCATTTCATTTTTAGGCTTTGATTTAATTTTTTGGTGGTATTCCATGTTTAAAAATCCACCCTCAGGCCTACACGAGAACTCTTCATCGGGTTCGTGCAGGCTAGTAATTTTTTTTATATGGAGGAATGCAGCCCGCGTAGAAACTCTCTCAAGTATCCGTGTATCACTCTGTTTACCAAAAAGCGGTCGCGCAAGCACTGAGAATTTTAAAAATGCGGAAATTCCGTCCAAAAAATCCCAAAATTTGTTTTAAAAATTGTTCTAACTCCTTCTAAATGTCATTTTTAGGATAATTGACCATTCAAAAATTGAATGGAGGGAGAGAGAACATGAATTCTAAGATTCAACATCTTTGGATGATCCAACAACTTTGCAGGCTTTGATAAATTGTGGCCTTTACAAATATTGAATTATTACAGGGATGAAAGCTCAGGTAGAGCTCATGACATGGTTGGTGAGAACCTGGGATGTCTAGGATCAGTGTTTCGTGATCGGGGATCATTGTGTGACCATTGATGCCAATTATTTATACTTTTTCACTAGGCTCTCTCGCAGAGGGGTTGATATTTCTTTATATGGGAAAAAGCTCGATGGAAATACTAATTTTGGATATCTACGACGATACTGTAGGGATGCAAAACTCAAGGAAGACATGATTGATATTCAGACTATTGGGAACCTGGCCGTGAGGATCATAGCTTTCACTGTTAGCAAGTTGTGTGGCAGTGTAGCTCTTCACCTAGTCATGAGGCCCATATGCAGTCTGCCGTGGAATGTTGGGAGTCTACGACTTTTAACTGGTGCGAGGCAGTGATTGTCAACAAGAAAGGACAACTGATCAGAGCTAAGAATGGTAGACTAAAGAATTTCAGTTATGGTTCCATTCTCATTCTTTCATTCTAGAGAGGATTCCACTCCTTAGCCCACAACATATTTTTGTGGATGCGGGAGGGCCTCGAGATCTACTAATGATATGAACTTAAACAATACTGCAACAACATATAGATATAATCATAAACATAGAGACGCAACAGAAAAAACACTTCATTCCATTAGTAGAAAAATATTGAACTATGCTTACAAACAAAATGGAAATAAGATAGCTTGGGGGATGGTAGCTTATCTCTGAGAAGAGATGTGGTGGCTACATGCCTCTGAACTGTGTTACAATGAGGCTCAAGGGAGTATCTATTATTGGAAAACATGAGAAAACCCTAAACAACCAAAACCCTAACCCTAGGAGATGTAACACTAGGATTTTATGGGCCCCGTTGGGGTTAGTTGGGTAGCCAACTTTCGAGGGTCGTAACTTGGTCATGGTGCGTACGATAGCTTGTTGGAAAGGTCTCTCTGAGTATGACAGGTTTCGCTGTAGGTCCATGCCTATGACAGGGGTCCTACTACGGACCCCAAAAAAATGCCGTTTAGGGGGGTCAAAACTGCTCTGGAAGTTCAGGACCCGAAACACAGCTAAAAATAGTAAATGATGAAATAAACAAGGAAATAGATGAAACTAAATGGGGGGTCTAGGTGGAATAGGTGGGTGGCCACCAATATCCACCTGGATCAACTAATGCTGAGGTGGCTTTTGCTTATGGCTCGTCATGGAGGTGATGGTCTGGTGGTGAGATATGCTCCCGATTTTTTTGTGTGGCTGGGTCAACAGATCATATCGATCGAGGATTTCTTGTATGCAGGGATGGATTACAGGGGTGACCTGGATATCCCACTTCAAATAGGGACATAGTGGGGTGACTTAGGTAAAAATTCCTCATTTTGATGTTTCTTTTTAAATTTTAAAGTTTTATGTGTTTTTGGTCTTTCAAGGCTAATTATTCGAAATGCATATGTAGATGTGGGCCCAGTTCGACCAACAGGGCTACAATGTTTTGACAAGTGGGGTGACCATCCTATAGTAGTTGCAGAACCCAACCTAGAGGTAGCAGAGGTACTGGCGGAGTTGGATCATAACCTAGAGAGGTTGACTATAGATATCCCAAATACTGGGACTTATGATTTTCCTCTCCGACACCAGAGGCACATTGTCACGCCCCTACACCTGCGGTAGTCTTTCAACCACTTATAGCGAGGTGCGGCACCACCGAACACTTTGTTTTCACCAATACTTATGTTCGTGGACTACGCCTAATTCACTTTCTCTTACTTAGTTTGTGTTTCGCAACCAAGTATTATTATGTTTAGCCTTTATACCAATGAGCACCCATACACATTCATTATCAACAACATTAAACAAGAGAAATACACAACAGTATAAAGGGAGGGGCAACTCCCTGCAATATGAGTTTGCCCAAATATCAATATATGTATAATTTTCCACTTTTACAAAGTATAGGCTAAGTCCTTGGGAAACCCCAAATTTATACTTAGCCAAATTTCCAACATCGGCAAACTCGGTTGCGCAGCTTGTCGGCACCTCCGCACGGTCGCCACACAACCCACCAACCCGTCTTTCACCTTGTCGCACATCTTCGCTGGTTCGCTCTTCGTTTGGTCGCAAACGCCCAAACCGTGTACACTTGCCCACATGCAGTCCCACTTGCCAACTCTTGGAAATCGCCCAAATCATGTGAACAGCACGTAGTACCACCTGCCCAACTCTATGACCTCTGGTTCCAACCTTCGCCTCACAATCATGTCGTTTTCCCAACTTGGGCGTGCCTCTAAGTCGCCACACATGGGCGCCTCCAACCGAGACACACCTCCGTTCACAACCCAACACTTCAACAATTCTTCGTGCACACTTGCACGATGGGCGGGCGCTCACCCGAGCCACCAAGACACCCTCGCCAAGTCTCGGCACAACAACACCTCCGCACAATCAACCCGGGCACGTCTTGCCCAACGCGTTCACCTCTCACCAAGAGCGTTTCCACCAAGTGCGTTCTACCAAGGAGAGCGCATGAGCTATGTGCTCATCTCTCCTCAAACCTGCGCACAAGTGTCTCTCCTCCAAGAGAGAAGTGCGTATGAGAAGTGCGAAGTTCATTGGTTGAGTTTTGAGCTCCAACACTCCAACATATATAGCCATCTTCGTGTGTGGGTGGGCTGCCCAGCCGACCGCCCACACACCCCATACTCACATCGTTCGGGCGCTTGTAAAGTTGGCCACACCCTTCCACCATGGGTCGGCCAACCCCCATCGCAAACGCTCCTCACATATGGGTATAAGCAATGCTCCGTGCCTTAGTCGTTTCACCAAGCTCGCACTTATCGTCGCATATCATCGCACATCGGTCGGTCGCTCCTCCGTCGTTCAGTCGCACAACCGCCCATCGCACCTCCAACACGCGCCCGTCGTGCGCGCGTGCTCGATCGCCTGACGCCCAACCGTCGCACAACTCTGAAGGCGTTACATCCTCCTCCACCTGAAATCGTTGTCGTCCTCGACAACATATCATCCTGGTAGCCACCCACCAAGATCAACCATGATGTCAACTCCTCCACATACTGCAAACATCTCTGCAACATATGTAGAACCACTGTCTCCACCATGTCTCGCCTCAACAACCATCTGTCACCAAGATCATCATACCAAGGTATACACCTTATTGGTATGTCACACATCATAGATCATCTCAATCCATGATCATCGATCACCCTGTCGCAATCTCAACATGCTGCTCTCCATCACGGAAGGCTGATCCCTCCATCCAAGCTACATGCCACTGCAACATCTCGTGTCGACCTCATCATGTATCGTCCTCATGTGAACTGCTGCCATGATACTCCAACAAATGCTAACACATCTCTGTACATGCTATAGCCCCCATGTCTGAACTAGTCGGGTGATCAGTCCAACTGTCACGCTCAAACCATGAGAATGCACATCCTCATGCCACCATCAGTCGTTTCTCAAAACATCCTGTCACACCCTCAACTCGATCAAGAGTCCATCTCCATATAAGTGTAAGACATGCTCAGGTCCATGCAGTAGTCCTCATCTCATCTGCAACATGCTGTCCAAAGTAGTTGAGTCTCGGCTCAACCCATGCCCAAGTGTTGCCACAAAGGCATCCACATCGCTGTAACTCCATCACTCCAAAGTGTCTCATATCGATCCTCCACATCAAGTCACTCTTCTAAGCCATTCCCATACATGTACTTGAAAGTATGCACCCCATCCTGCATCAAAGTCTCTGACCTTAGCTCCTCAATGCATCAAATCCTCTAAGTCCACCATGTATGAAGTCCCTAAAAGTCACAGCCTCATGTCATCATGAGCTCCATGATCCATCTCCAACCAACATCTCAGCAAGCATACAAGTCTTGGCCCAAAGGTCTCTGCAAGATGCCTTAGCTCTCCATGTAGTAGGAATGATCCATAGTCTACTCACAACTCCATCCATGTCCATGGTCTTGTTGTACAAGAGTTCACAACCTCTCCATCGGCTCATAAATAAGTCTCCATGTCACATCAGCAAATCCACCTGCACAACATCCCTGCCTTGGCACTCCTCATTGGATGCTTATGAGTGACACCTCTACAAGTGCTCCCGCATAATGTCCCTAAATAAGACTGCCATGTTCCATGTCTCCAACCTGATGCCCATGACTAAGTTGCCCATGTAGTCCAACCATGTAGACCCATCACAACAATCGGTCATCCTCATCAAAGTCTGCAATCTTCGGTCTAGTGAACTCAGTCACCCAACCATATCATCTTCATCACATCACGAGTCCCTTCCATCATGGCTCCTCCACTGAAGGTTCCACCAAGAGTTGCTCTTGGTCTCAACCATGAGAAGTCCACCCAAGCATCATTGTACCTCAAGTGTGTGCCCTCCAATCTGTTCATGAGTCATGCCACTTAGCCAATGTGGCTAAAGCATGACCCATTCACCCACAACGATCATCATGTTCCTCCCTTGTCACGGGCCTTTGTACCTTCTACCATAAGGTCACAAACAACCCCAACAAGTCCTGCAACAATCAACAATCCTTGTTCTTCATCATCATCATGAGGTTCCTCCAAATGAGTATCCTCATCCATCCATGTCTGCAAACTGCATGATCCTGGTTCAACTTGATCAATCTCAAGTTCATCCTCCATCGTTGTCACATCTGCAACATCTTCAATCATCACGGCTTCCTCTTCCTTGTTAGCACAATCTGCAACTTCATCTTGCTCCATTGTCCAACCAAGTTGAAGAAGTTCGTCTTTAACATTCTTTTCCAAGACTTCAAGCTCCTTTCGAATCCGAGGATTCTCTCCTTTCAACCTCTTCAACCTATATAAGGTAAGCAAGAGCTTCCCTTTGCATTCTTCCAAACCTGCCATGCCTTGTCGTTCAGCTTGGCCCAAGCACTAAGCTTCACCTCTGCTAAACCTGTTTCACCATTCACCAGCTTCACCAAGTTTCCTGCAATCATGAACCGGCCCTTGTTCCACTTGTATGTGAAACTAGTTTCCTTCACCCGCAAGTACCTGCTTCCACTGTCATCAACTGTCAAGTTTCCAAGTGTACCCACACATGCACTTCTTTACGAGAAACCTTGCTCTAACACCAGCTCCAACCGAGCTCTGATACCAACTGTCACGCCCCTACACCTGCGGTAGTCTTTCAACCGCTTATAGCAAGGTGCGGCACCACCGAACGCTTTCTTTTCACCAATACTTATGTTCGTGGACTATGCCTAATTCACTTTCTCTTAGTTTGTGTTTCGCAACCAAGTACTATTATGTTTAGCCTTTATACCAATGAACACCCATACACATTCATTATCAACAGCATTAAACAAGAGAAATGCACAACAGTATAAAGGGAGGGGCAACTCCCTGCAATATGAGTCTGCCCGAATATCAATATATGTATAATTTTCCACTTTTACAAAGTATAGGCTAAGTCCTTGGGAAACCCCAAATTTATACTTAGCCAAATTTCCAACATTGGCAAACTCGGTTGCCCAGCTTGTCAGCACCTCCGCACGGTCGCCGCACAACTCACCAACCCGTCATTCACCTCGTCGCACGTCTTCGCCGGTTCGCTCTGCATTTGGTCGCAAACGCCCAAACCGCGTACACCTGCCCACACGTAGTCCCACTTGCCAACTATTGGCAATCACCCAAATCGTGTGAACAGCATGTAGTACCGCCTGCCCAACTCTACGACCTCCGGTTCCAACCTTCGCCTCATGATCGTGTCGTTTGCCCAACTTGGGCGCGCCTCCAAGTCGCCACACATGGGCGCCTCCAACCGAGACACACCTCCATTCACAACCCAACACTTCAACAATTCTTCGTGCACACTTGTACAATGGGCGGGCGCTCACCCGAGCCACCAAGACACCCTCGCCAAGTCTCGGCACAACAATACCTCTGCACAATCAACCCGGGCACATCTTGCCCAACGCATTCACCTCTCACCAAGAGCGTTTCCACCAAGTGCGTTCTACCAAGGAGAGCGCATGAGCTATCCGCTCATCTCTCCTCAAACCTGCGCACAAGTGTCTCACCTCCAAGAGCGAAGTGCGTATGAGAAGTGCGAAGTTCATTGGTTGAGTTTTGAGCTCCAACGCTCCAACATATATAGCTGTCTTAGTGTGTGGGTGGGCTGCCCAGCCGACTGCCCACACACCCCATACTCACATCGTTCGGGCGCTTGTAAAGTCGACCACACCCTTCCACCATGGGTTGGCCAACCCCCATCGCAAATGCTCCTCACATATGGGTATAAGCAACGCTCCGTGCCTTAGTCGTTTCACCAAGCTCGCACTTATCGTTGCATATCGTTGCATATCATCGCACATCGGTCGGTCGCTCCTTCGTCGTTCGCTCGCACAACCACCCGTCGCACCTCCAACACGCGCCCGTCGTGCGCGTGGCCGGGTCGCCCGGCGCCCAACCGTCGCACAACTCCGAAGGCGTTACACACGTGGTTGGGGTTCCAAGAGCGCTCAGGAGATTGTTACGTCGGGTTTCTCGTGCTATAGTATGCTATCATTATCATCATCATGCTTAGCTGCTTAGTCTTCTAGGGCTACATTTTGATTTTTGCATCTGCATATTCAAATAATAACGATCATGGGGCCTTATGTCCTTAGATGACATATTTTTGTATAACACTCTCTACAGACTTTATGTAATGAAAAACTACTACTTTTGTTTTTAGTTTATCTTGTTAAATATATGGATGATATTGTTTTTGCTTAAAAATGTTGCAAATTTTTATTTAACACATGATTGCCGAATGCATTGGTTAATGTGGTTAAATTTCTTGGAATATGTTGATATTCAATGTAATCAAACTGCCTTTCCAAAGATGGACCCGTAAAATCATTCTTAATGTTGATGAACTTCTTACTGTGTAGACACTCTTTAAATGTAATACTATGAGTTGCGAATCTAACCTAACAATCAAACGTCAAATTCCAAATGAGATGGCATCAGATAATATTTCAATGACTGCACTATATTATGCTATGTTGTTCGTTGTTTGACCAAGGCATATCCAATGAATAGAAACTAAATCATCACTGGGTGAATAGATGACCCAAGCTACAGAAGATAAATTCCGAGTACTACAACTAGTGCCATCAGCAAAGCCAATGTAATTTTGAGGGAGTCGACATCTGCAAATCAAGTGTAAAACACGATAAGCAGGAGAAGTAGTATTGGATCATAAAAATGCTAAAACTACCACACACAATTATAAGATTATAATATAAGTAATGTAAAAATTTCCATGAAATATTTTATGCATAATAACTCTTCAGGTAAAGGCCATTTTTGGGCTTTCCCAAATAGACACCATCATAATTGACGAGCTCGTAGGCTCCTTTAGCTAATATAAGTTTTACAATGTAAGGGTCGTGCCACATAGGCTCAAATTTACCTGCGCCTAATTTGTCATGTGCTTGATCATAGACCAAGACTAGGTCACCTTTTGCATAAGAATGAGGATTTGAATTTTGATCAAATTAAGCTTTGACTCGTTTTTTATGAGCCTTGCTAGCTAATGCGACATCATGACGAGTTTCATCTAAATGTGCTAAATGCAAAAAACACTCTTCCTTTGCAAAGGTAGTTGGTAATAACTCGATGGCTAGTTTCAAAGATGGAATTTCACATTCAATCGATAAAACTTCCTCTAAACCATAAACAAGTTGGAAGGGAGTGAAACCCATAGATGTTTACGCAGTACTATGGTATGCCCACAAGGCTAAAAAATGCATGGTATGCCAGTTTCCTTTATGAATGCCAACTATCTGTTTAATCATGTTTGTTAAAACTTTGACTTGATCATTTGCTTGTGGATAGTAAGGGGTAGAGCTATCACGGTGTAGGCCGAGTTGTACAGATAGTTCAATCATCATAAAGTTACGAAAATGGCTACCATGGTCCATAACAATGGCCCGTAGGACACCAAACTGAGCAATCACATGATTGAAAATGAAAATTGCTGTAGTTTCACCATCGTCCTTATATGTAGGCATTGCCTTGGTCCATTTCGTAAATTAATCAATTGCAAGGATAATATACCCATGCCCCCTAACCGAGTGAGGGTTACAGGTGACGAAATCTATGCCCCATTTTGGAAAAGGACCAACAACTATAATAAGGTGAAGAGGAGCTAGAGGCGCTTGCATCTTGTGATCATAAACCTAGCAATTATGGCATTTTTTGACTGCAATAATGCAATCTTGAAATGTGGAAGGCGAAAAATAGCTAGCTCGCAATATATTTTAGGCAGTGGCATACCTAGACATATGACCACCACATGCTCCAGAATGACAATCATTTAGTGTTTTTTTAGCCTCTTGAAGAGTTAAGCATCGTTGAAAGATAGATTCAATACCGCGACGATAAAGAGTGTCACCAACAATGTTATATTGTTGGGATTAGTAGCAGATGGGACGACGACCAGTTCGAGATAACTCAGGCCTAAAAGTTTGGTTTTGAAGATATGTGATGACATATCCATACCAAGGATCAGATGTACTGATTAGAAAGAGAGATTCATCTGCCAGAGAATCTTCTACCACTGTTTCTGTGTTAGTATAGGCAAAGTCACACAATAATTCAGTGAAAACTAATGATTTCTTTGATTTAGATCTTTTGAATTCCAAATCAAATTCCTGTAAAATGACTATCCATTTGGAGTATTTGACTCTAGCAATTGTTTGCTAAGAATATACATCATAGGGTTGAAATTTGAAACGATTGTCATTTTTTGCAAAATTATATAGTGACGAAAACGTTGAACAACTTGAACATCTGCTAATGCTAATTTATCTACATGCGCATACTTGATCTCAGTTTTAGTGAAATTTCGACTTAGATAATAGATCACATGGTCATTGTTAGATTCATCTTCCTGCACTAATACCATGCGAATGGTGGCCTCTGATGCAACTAGATATTGAAAGTAATCATGATGATAATCAGACGGATGCAATAACGGTGCACATGTCAATGCGTATTTCAATGCATCAAAATCTTTTTTAGTAAACCCATCCCAAATGAAATGAATTCCTTTTTCAAAAGTCAGGTAAAACCTTTGGTCAACTCAGGATAGTTTGGTTTGAATCTACTTAAAAAGTTTGCTTTCCCTTGCAAACTCTGGAGTTGACGAAGAGTAGAAAGAGAAGACAAGTTTAGAATTGCCTCTACCTTAAGAGGATCAGCATGAATGCCCTCTTTCGAAACAACAAATCCTAGAGGTCGACCAGATTGTACGCAAAAAATGAATTTGTGCAAATTCAAACGAATATTGTAGTGCCTACATCTAATGAAAATTGCTTTCAAATGTGATGGATGATCCTGCCGTTTCTGCGAGTGAGTTGGTAGGTCATCCAGGTAGGGATGGACAATATGTTTGATGTCGTCAAATGTGTAAGACATCACTCTTTGAAAAGTTGCACCAACATTCTTCAAACCAAATGGGAGTTTACGATACGCAAAAGTTCCGCATGGGCATATGAATGCAGTGTTATGATGATTGATATGGAGTATGTTTATTTGGTTGTAACATGAAAATCCATACATAAAAGAGAAAAGCTCGTTTCCAGCACAATCATCAACAATTTGATCAATGCACGAGGTTGGGTAATTGTCTTTTCAACAATCCTTGATAATGTCCCTATAATCAACTCATACTTGAATGTTTCGTTATTTTTTATTAACTGGTACAATATTTGATACCCAATCAGTCAAAGGAATTGGGTAAATAAATCCTACTTTTAATAGTTTTTCAACTTCAGCTTTTACTGTAGCAGGGTTTTGCAGATGCACTGGCTGTAGTCTTTGTCTAATGGGTTTGGTGTTTGGATAAGTCTTAATTTCATGCACTATAATACTAGGATCAATTGTTGGCATTTCTTTGTAAGACCAAGCAAAAATGTCACAAAATTCTTTGAATAGGGATTTATATGTTTGAATTTCTTCAAAAGAACAAGAAGCTCCTATATGAATATTTTCAGTAATTCCTGGTTTCACTGAGATGTTTATGGACATAGTTGACAATATGTTTTCTAAATTCTTTTCAGATTCAGAATGAAGAATAAACATTAGGCATTCAGGATTATTCACAAACTCAGGTGCAAACATAGACGAAAAATTATTCTTGACCTTGTCAAGGTAGGGAAAGAAAGATGAGCAATGATGGTAATGGTACCAAGGCATTTCTTCTAAAGTAATTACCTCCATAATTTGTTCATTATTTATAAACTCTCTATCAAAAGGATAAGGTATCGATATTTGCTCTAAACATGGAAAATGAGAATAATCATCAATGATAGCCTTCAATCGATCATTTTTAGATGGTAATGGGTTCAAAAAGGATTGAACTACCTCATAAGCCAATTTAAAAGGACTAAAAGGCATCTGATCTCCATATAAGGCTAATTCTGACTCTGAAGGCACTTTCCAAGGATCCGAAGATTCAAAAGTGCATGATGTAATCATATTGACCTGGGCAACGTTATGAGGAAGATATGGTTGAGGGAACGTGAAAGTTTCCATAAGAGATGAGTCTTTAAGAAGACCAACACCAACATCATCATACGTAGTAATCGACTTTCCAACAATGGGAACACTACCAGTAGAGTTAGGGTCTGGAGTGTAATAGGATAGCTGGTCTATCTTCACAATTTTTCCTTTATGAGGAAACATAATCATTCAAAAAATTGATGAGACCACGACAGACATGGCGTAAGTCCAACTTCGACCTAGTAATAGTTATAATCAAGATGAGCGTCAACGACTTCAACTTCAATTACAACCGTTTTACCTTCTAATTCTACAGGTAGATCGTTCAAAATTCCATAAGGTTGAAAGCCTCTTCCATCAAAGGCATTTAAAGTTGTGTGAGACTGATTGATAGTTCGAGAACCTAAATATCTCCAACAAGCAATAGATATAATACATGTAGACGCTCCTTCGTCAATTACTATTATAAAAACTCATTTTGTCTTGACAAAAACTGGGATCTGTAAGGCTAGTTGATGTTGGAGTCTGGGTACATGATTTTCAAGATAAAAAATGATTAGATTAGAATCTTGGGGATCAACTGCTCCTACAGCCAATAATAGTAATTTTCTTTGTGCTGGACAAGTCTGCAACACTTCGAGAACCGACATTGCTGAAGGTGACATAGCCAGATCTTCAACAATATTGTAATTCTTAGCAGCTCTAGCAAGAAGATTAAAATATGACTTTTGAAGAATACCCTTAGGAGGCAGTCAAATTACCATATCAAGATTAGGTTTTTCAATTTGTAAAGGCTCATAAGGAGGAGGAGCTGATGTGGAAGAATGATTAGGTGTACCAGAATCATTTCCATATACACTAGGACTTTTAGATCCATAATATTTGGACCTCGTAGCTAACATAACTTGCAAAGACATCATCGTGATGTATGTTGACATGGAAGAGGAATATGGGTTCTGGGAAACCATCTTACTGTCTTGAGAAGGAAATGGGTCCTTCAAAACAATGGGGGTAGGTGAACCCTTAACGAATTTAGAAACTTTAGCACGATGAGGGCATTCCTTCATGTAATGATCATCATCACAAATTAAAAAATGATAGCGAGGTTTCTTCTTTTCGTTAGACAATTCATTCTTGGCTGATTTCTCCTTGGGAGTAGTGTCTGGTTTGGCTTTTCCTTTTCCTTTCTTTTTACTTCAGGATTGCTTGTTTTTCCCAGTAGATGAATTTATGACATTTATTTCAGAAGAAATTTCAGGAGAAGGATCTTCTTCGGGTGAATTTGGTAAGGCCAAAATCTGAGTCATTTTATAAATTTTCTTTTTATTCTTAGAGTTTTTGCTAATAAAATCATTCACACCATAGAACCATTTAAGAGATGGGTTGGTTTGACCAATACAAGGTAAATCTAGAATTTTTTCATACATAGTTCCAGATTGAGTATAAACAAGATCTAAGTATCGCGTAGAAGTGACAAATTTCTCTTCAGTTACAACGCCACCTTTGGCAACATATTCAGTGATTATATGCAAAAGTGATTTTATAAACCATTCGACTAAGATATGATCTAGGATATCAAATTTAACTATAAAATTTCTTTATCTCCATTCATGAATATGATCTCAAATATAAGTAAACGTTAACTGTTTTAAAGAAGTTAAAATTTTAGTACCATTATCGTATTGGATGGGTAGTTGAAAATGTGTCAAAAAAGCAGTGGCTATGGCAATGAAAGTACTGAAATAAGCTAGCGGTAATTCAACATACCACTTGGCTGCTGAACCAGTTAAGGTTCATTGGAAAAGTCGTAATATAAGGGAATCATTGACTAATGAGTTTGAGGGGCACCAAATATGGTAAGTCATGACGTGATTAAATGGATCCTCTCCTGGTTTACATTCAAATTTTGGAATGTCACTAGGTAACTTCGTAGGGATTTCCAGCCAAAAAGCAGATAGAAAATGAGATCATTTGTTAACCAAGATAGATTCGGTAAATCCAAAGTTGCAATAAATGGTAACTAATGGTTAAGGTACTGTTGTGGGTATTGATAACCCTGAGTGACAAAACCTGTTCCTAAAGGAGGATACCGAGTATATCCTAGAATAGCCTGAGCAGTTGGAATTTGCATACCTCCCAGATATATAGGATATGCCATACCGAATTGCGGTTGAATGGGAACTTGAAAAGTATGAATGGGGTACGGTTGATTATAGAAAGGAGGATCCTAACCCAATTAAGCTTAGATAAACTGTCCCTGAAAGGGTTGACTCTGCAAAGGTTGACTTTGGAAGAATTGGTTTTGAAAAGGTTGGCCTTGAAAAAATTGACTCTAGTGTTGACCTTGAAAAGCTTGTCCTTCGAACGATGTTTGCACATATGGTATACTAGGTTGTACCACAAGTATTTGGGGTATAAACTGCACCGTAGGAACAATTTGGTAAATGGGTGCCTGAGGAATAGTTTGAATAGTTGGTTGCACCGTTACTTGAGAAGTAATTGGAACAATTACTTGTGATACTCCTAGGATGGGAGTTGATGGTGAACTCAGAACTGGATTTTGAACAGACGTTTGCAAAACAGATTGAACCAGAGTTTTTGGAGTACTTGGGACAAGTTGCTGGAGTGGTTGTTGAACAAGTGTTGATGGATTACCCTGGATAGGTTGTTGGACTTGAATAGGAATACCTTGAACATGTTGTCCAACAGGTTGAACAGGTTGATAAATTGGCACTTGAGGAGCAACTGGCATTGGCTGTTGATTATATGAAGGATTCCAGATTGTTTTCATCCTGGGATATGAAGTACAGACAACAGGTTGAGATATGACAAGTTGACTTAAACTGGCTTGAGCTATTTGAACATAACTTGGATAATTTCCGGTAGGAGGTTTCCCTCCAATCGTAGCGTAAGATCTGACTAAAGGTTGTCCCCCAGGAGGAGGATACGATGGTTACCCCCCAAGTGGGTGATAACCACCCGTTGGGTTAACTTGAGGATTACCTACATTGCTAGAAATCATATTTATATATTGATCAGATGTCAAGCATTCGAAAATAGAATCAGTTAAATCAGTTGACATAGTTAAAGGTTGATTTGAAGGAGAGGCTCCTGAATAAGTTCCTGTCAGAGAGTGATATCTAGGAGGGACTGATGGGCCAACATATAAAAGTGATTATGGAGAAGTAAAAAACATATAAGTATCTGATGCCATTTCCCCAGATTTTATTCTAGACATATCAAAGATTGGTACAATAGAATAAGTAGTGTATCGTGGAAGGCCTTGACCTAAAAAGTTCAAGGGTGTAAAATACCAAGGGTCAGGTTGAAAAGAAGAAAAAGGGAATTCCAGAGTATTTGCTTGATCACCAGTAGGAACTGATGTATGTGGCGATGCTTCCTCTTCGTCAAAGGTAAATTCTTCAATACTAATAAGACCAGGAGGTAGACTATCGGTAATAAGGAGTTTTACTCATGGTGAACGTGGAGGAGTAGGGATAAAGCAACTGAAGGTGACTCAGGTTCAGAAACATTAGACTCAGGTTCTTTGATATCTGGTTTGGTTAATTGTGAATTCAAACTCTCTCCAGTATCTGATTCTATTTGAATAAGTTTAGTAATTTTTGGATCGATTACTTCTGAGTGTAATTCTAGTGTTTGAGGTTGATCAAATTCAGGGTTTGTTACTTTAGTTTCTAGAATAGTAGATGTTTCTGGTTGATTTACTTCAGTTCTTGTTATGTTACCTCATAAGTTTCATGTTATTCTGTAGTCCCAGATCCCTTTGACTTTGATTTTTCAGTTTTAATCTTTTATAATTGACTTGGCATATATTCAAGGGGTTGACCTAGCATTTTACACAATTTTCTTGATAATTCAACCATAATGAAATATTTTTCCTTTCAAAATTAATTATTCACACAATATCAGAATCACACCTAAAGCCACTAAAAAGTAAAAAACAAACAAGGTAACACACACTAATAAATCTAGGAATTCAAACCATACAAACTGACTTGTCACATATATTAATAATTACTAGTTGGTGATGCAATCCAATGTTGCAGATATCAAGGTGATTTTTTTTTATGGATATGAGCGTTTGGAACCAGTTACACTGACAACCCACTTAATGAAACAACTTGGGGCAAGTAACTTTGCTTATGCCATCTCGAGCAAATATTACCCTCCAAAAAGTCCAAGTGAGTCTAGTCAATGCCTGTTCCAGGTACAACATGACATTCCCTCTACCGTCACCTTAGGTAGAGCCCTGAGATTATGGTCAC
Organism: Pinus tabuliformis; assembly: GCA_031772625.1. Taxonomy (NCBI): domain Eukaryota; kingdom Viridiplantae; phylum Streptophyta; class Pinopsida; order Pinales; family Pinaceae; genus Pinus; species Pinus tabuliformis. The sequence goes on along the minus strand of CM062815.1, from coordinate 146,320,986 downwards.
TAATTTTACCAACTACAACAATTCTACCTGGGGGGATGGTCGTAAATAAAACGTACACGCAAGGGCATAGTAACAAAGCTCAATCCCCTTAAAAGATCCTCAACATGGTTAATTGGAGGTTTACTTTCAAGTGACCCCAAATACCTTTCAACACCGTTGTAATACGTTCAAATCACTCTATCATAGCCAATGAAGTGGGTACGATCACTTCACCAGATCCGACATGACATGGTGTTTAACTCATGAATAAGAAGAACTTCCTAGAGTAAAACTGGAATAATTAGATTTCTCTCCCTAACATAAGATTCTATTCTTTGTCTGTAGCTTTGGAAAGTTTTACTCACTTTCCTATTCCAAAGCCCTACACTTAAGCTACTCTAGGTGGTAGGAGCCCTACAAATATAAAACTCTAATTGATTTTAATTAATGTTGTGTTATTAAGCTGTGTAATGAAAGTGAAACTTATGATATTATGACTTGACTCGAAATTCTAATGCAATCAAACATACAATTTGTAATCTATTGTTCAATGAAATCCTAATTAAGGGAAAGTAAGAGTTTCTTTGATTTTCTTTGAATAAAATGCAAAGCTCACAATTTCACCAAAGTTCTTTTCATAAGACAACCAATTTCACTTTGATGCAATCCAGATGCAATAATAAACTAAGATTTCAAATTTGCCTAAGAGATCAAACAAACCCAAAATGTCTTTTTATCATTTATCACTCAAAATTTTGAAACACATAGAAATCAAGCAAGAGTTTGGAAAAAATGCAATTTCCCTAATGAATGCTTTAAGCTAATGATGTCAGAATGTAATTATGAAAGATTTCAAAACTGAAAAGAAATGATTTCCTTTTATCATACAGTAATGAAAGCAATTCTTTATAAAACATAAAAATTGATGAGAAACCATAATTTGTGATTAAACAAAGAATTTCATCACAAATAAGCATGATTGATAATCGATCTGGTATATTTGACAGAAAAAGACAGGAATACAATGATCTTGAAGACAACCTATCTCTTTTTGATCAGTCAACAAATAAGCAAGACAAAACCCTAATCAATTTTGCAAAAAAGGATTAATTCCCTAAAAAACCTCACAAAGCACTCAAATAAGTTCAGAAAAGCTATTGGATAGTAAAAAAAAATATGATGACACTTTTAAAAATCAAAATTCAGACTTTGGCTGAGAGAAAACCTAGTTTTTCAAAAAATTCTAGGAATTGCATAGGTAAGCAGTGTAAACCAGCGTGCACGTGCAAGTTGCTTAATGAAAAATTTGCACATATCTGTGCTCTATGGGTGAACACAAACTGCGTAGGTATGGGAAGTGCAAGAAAAAATAAAAAAGAAAGCAATCAACCCAGAAGATTTGAAAGATCATAAATTTACCAAGACTTAGGTCCAACTAAACAACAAAGATCAGAAAGAAAAACAGAGGAAAGATGATAATAATAACGTTCCCCAGTTGATATGCCAATTTGTTACAGCGGATAAATCCCTCTTGTTGACAAGAGCGATCTCCCTAGATCCTAAAGGAAACTAGAAACAAACAAAAAATTGAATGACTCTTTCCCTAAGCTTATTTCGTTCGAAATGTAAATACAAGAGTAGGAGAATAAACCTCTTACCTATTTGTGAAATGCTTGATAAAGATCCCTGCTCTGTCTCGATGAAGCTTCCAAATGCTAAAAAAGATCTGCATTCATAGACATAAAAGAGATCAAAGGCATATGCAATCATAACAATTCAAACAAGTTTAATCTAATAATCAAGGAGATTAAAAATTCAGATTATCTTACTGAATATCAAAAGAATCATAAACTATTCATCATTTCAATAAGACAATACAATGGGAAAAATGATTCATTTGTATTAATTCAAGGATAAAGAAGAGCCATAGAACCTTTGCCTTGATGTCATGAGGTTCCTCCAAAATGCCTCTAAACCTCTCCTTAGCTGATAAGCCTTCCAATCTAAATCCAATAGCATAAGTGTATCTTTTCTGAACCTCCTATTCCCTTTATCCTCTAGTTAATTTATAGGCCAAGAGGAATAAGTTTTAGATCCAAAGAAGACTGTTTAGATGAGTACTCATGAAGTAGTGAGAATGAGTAGAAGGGGAGGATGGCGCGCACGCGTAAAGGGTTAGGCTAAGGGTTTTTTCTCGCTGTCGACTGCAGTTCGTCGCGGCTAGGTTTTGACATTCTTTCTCGATCGGTTACCACCGCGGTCACAGCCCTGGGACATTACTGCAGCAGCATCTCCATCGGATTCTCCACCAGTCGTTTTCGGTCGCCGCTCAAGAGACAGTTATGGCTGACATGGAGCTAGAAGCGGTGGATTACTCGGCGGATCCTTCGCCGGACAAGTCAATTTTCGGAAACCCTAGCTTCGCCTCTCGCTCACAATTTGCACCGTCCTCATCTTCAACTGCTCCGAATCTGCCGCAGCACCCGCCCTCCATCTCGCTTGCCGCTCATCGAACCATTCCAACCTCTGCAGGCACTTACCCTATCGAATCTCCGCCTTTTGAGGTCCCCCCGCTCTCGCCGGGCTCACTGCATTTCTTGGCTACCCATACGCCTCCTTCGCCCTCTTTTGATCCGCTGGCCCCTCCCCTCCTTTCGGTGCCCTCCCCCCCGCCGTCGGTTCCCCCTGCATCTCATCCCTCTGTTTCGGGAGTCCGTCCCTCCGGATGCTTTGAAACACCTGCTGTCATTGCTCGCCCTGCAAAACCCCCATCCCTGGATGGCATTACAAATCCTCTGGTAGACCATCCGTCGGCTCCCCGCACCTGCAAAAAGAAGGCCAAGTGTGTTAGGGCTACAGCCAGGGACATCTCCATCAAATTCGACGAATCGAAGCCTCTCGGTGAATACATGGACATTGCGAACACTGTGTTGGTAGGGCACGTCAGGGGAAGGACATACTCGGTGAAGCGGCTTAAGCAATGGGTACAGGAGATCTGGGGCGGAGTTCTTTTCGATCTACCTGTGGTCCATGTCCTCCCCAGAGGATGGTTTTCCCTTCAATTCTCCAAGGAAAGTCAAACTAATTTGGTTTTGGGCAGATACTGGCATATTGAAATGGCCCCGGTCCTCCTCAAGCGCTGGAGCCCCCTCTTCGATCCAGAACGGGAACAGCTCGGAGCCGGACCAATTTGGGTTCGCCTACCAGGACTACCATTACCGTTTTGGGCAGAAGAAGTTTTCATTAGGATTGGAAATGCCCTGGGGACGTATCTGGACTACGATCGCACATATGTTGAATCTGGGAGCCGAACACTTGCGCGGATTCTGGTCCACCTAGACACCCGTGAAGGACTTGAGGAACAGATCACTCTACAGTGGGGGAGGTGTATCAGAGTGCAGTTATTGGACTATGAAGGAGTTCCCTTCCGATGCAGACGATGCCACAAAGTGGGACACCTTGCGAAGGACTGCCCACTCAACAAGAAAGCAGAAGATACTCCGAGAGGAACCCCGGCTCCTACCAGGACAGCATCCCCCATTACCTCTCGTCCTCCCTCTGCGGGCCCGCCCCCACCGACTTCATCTCCCGCGGTCGATCCAGGACTTCGGCGGCCCTCTCCACCAAAGACCAGGGCACGCTCGGCAGCAGAAGCGGGTACGATCTCGGGTTCTCTTAACCCATCCTTGCTTTCTTCTTTTGATGTTATGCATGATATTGGATCCTCCTCACAGACTTCCATGATTCACTGCGCATTAACATCTTCCCCACTTATCTGCAACACTGATCCCATCATATCCACATCCTCCCCCGCGGCTAGTTCCTCCCCGCTCCCCTTGGAGTCCTCCCCACCTCATTCATATTTTCTCCGGTCAAGGAATCCTGCCAAAGAGCCATCAGACAGACATTCGGGATTGGGCATTGTGATACCTGAGGGGGGTTCTTTGAATACCAGAGGGAGAAAATCCCATCTCTCAAAGGCTATAAAACAAGCCGGGGCAGAGGTTGTTTCTGGCCGGCAATCGACCATTGACGGGGTCCTTAGAGCAGGACACACCCCGAGAGGTGTTCCCCCATGAAGTGCCTATCCTTTAACTGCAGAGGACTGGCTAGTTCCTCCAAGAAACTAGCCATGAAGCGGCTCATTGAATCTGAACCTATCGATATCATCATGCTCCAAGAGACCCTCTGTTCTGCAGACCAGATAACTCGGGCCATGCAAGCCTTGACCCCTGGCTGGAGCTACTCTGCCATTGATGTCGTTGGACGATCTGGAGGTATGGCCATTGGTATCAACCCTCGTTCCATTAAGATGGACTCGACCTGGGGAGGAGCGGGGTTCATTGGGCTTGACATTTTCTCTGCTGAACTCGGCATGAATCTCAGAGTTGTCAATGTATATGCTCCCTGCTCCCAGAGAGAATCGTTCTGGCAGCATCTACTACACCTCTCTATGATGAATGAAGACCGGGTTATCATTGGAGGAGACCTTAATTTCTCTCTGGGTTTCAGGGAGTCATGGGGTTCGGATGCTCAATTTGACCCCATTACTGATTATATGACCAATCTGCTTGAGCAAACAAATTTTATGGATATACCCATGCAGCGACTTCTCCCTACATGGAGGAATCGGCGGGTTGGGGATGCTGCACTTGCTCGCAGACTTGACAGATTTCTTATGAAGGGGACTCTCCAACAGCGCTTGCATCTCTTCAGACAATGGGTTGGCTCGGGGGGATTATCGGATCACACTCCTATATACCTGGAGATTCAGGGTCCTTTCAAGAAACCTAAGGCACCTTTCAAATTTAATCATACCTGGCTGAAGGATCCATCATATGTCAAGATGATATCGGATTACTGGTCCTCTCACCCTATCAATGACACAGAATCCCTCGCCAAAGGGTTCTGCAGGAATCTCTCTGAAATAAAACATATATCAATTATGTGGGCAAAGGAGAAACAGGACCGTGATTCGGCTCAGCTTACCCAAATTGAAGCTGAATTAAGCTCTCTCACCGACGAAAGAGGATTGGGATTCATAACAGCTGCAGACAAATGCAGGCTAATTGATTTGGAGAATCAAAAAGCAAAGATCCTCAAAGAGAGAGAGGAATCCATTAGACTAAGGAGTAGGGCTTTATGGATCCAAGCTGGGGATGAAAACACGAAGTTCTTTCATAACTTTGCAAAGTGCAGGAAAGTTTCAAATACTATCTGGAAGCTCCCCTCCCCGGATGGCGATATCGCAGATAATTTTAACAAGCTCGCTCACCTGGGCACCACTCATTTCAGGAATCTATACAAGTGCCCTCGGGAAGTTAACCTACTTGATATCATTAATGTGGCAAATCACTTCCCGAGATTCGTGGAGGAAGAAGATGTGGAGGCTCTTAATGACCCGGTCTCGGCAGAGGAACTGGAAGGAGTGCTGAAATGGTTCAAAAAAGACAAGAGCCCTGGCCCGGATGGATGGACCATTGAATTTTACTTAGCCTTCTTTGATGTACTGGGACAGGATCTGCTGGGGGTGGTCGAGGAGAGCAGGACTACGGGTTCTATCTATCATGCCATCAATTCTACTTTCATTGCACTAATCCCTAAATCGGATTCCCCGGCATCCTTCGATGACTACAGGCCCATCTCCTTGTGTAACTGCCTCTATAAAATCATATCTAAGACCATTGCAAACCGTCTTAGACCTATCCTCTCCCGATCCATTGCCCCGCAGCAATTTGCTTTCCTTGAATCTAGGCAGATTCACGAGGCCATTGGACTCGCCCAAGAAGCTATGCACTCCATCTGGTCTAGGCATCTGAAAGCCATTCTTCTCAAAATAGACCTCTCAAAAGCCTTCGACCGAGTCAGCTGGCTCTATATAAAAATGATTCTCATCCACCTGGGCTTTCCTCACGCCTTCATCACTTGGATCATGGCCTGTATATCCTCCCCTTCCTTCAGTATCCTCATTAATGGCTCGGCCTCCCCTTTTTTCCACTCTGAAAGGGGTTTGAGACAGGGCTGCCCCCTATCACCCCTACTCTTCCTCTTGGTCATGGAAGGTCTCAGCCGCCTCATGGATTCTGCTAAACGGGCTGGAGATGTAGGGGGCCTCCGCATATCCGACCTATGCACTCTCACACATCTGCTCTTTGTGGACGATGTTCTTATTCTACTTGATGGCAGTGTTCGAGACTCTCGGACCTTCTCAAAGATCCTGCATCTTTTCTCTGCAGCTACAGGTATGCTGCCAAATCAGTTGAAATCTACCATCACTTGCGCTCGTACTTCAGTACAGGAATCCCGGATAGCCCTTCAGGTATTCCCCTACACTGTCCACCCTCTGGATAGAGGTCTCAAATACCTGGGGTTCAATCTGAAGCCTACTTGCCAAAGGATAGCAGATTGGGTCTGGTTGGTTGCCAAACTGGAAAAAAGACTTACAGGCTGGAGCTTCAGATATCTCTCTAGGGCTGGCAGATTGGTGCTCATTAAATCTGTGTTAGAGGCTACCCCGGTCTTCTGGATGGCACTAGCGTGGATACCGAGGAATATCCTAGGGCGACTACAGCAGCTGTGCAATCGATACCTCTGGAATGGGAGTCAGGATAAAAGAATCTTTGCATGGATTAGCTGGAAGAAAATTTCTCTGCCCAAAAAATGGGGTGGATGGGGCCTCAAAGACCTTCCTGATTTCGCCATGGCACTAGCTGCCAAGATGGGATGGACCTTACTAACCAGCCAAAGCCTATGGACACAGGTATCCTATCACAAATATATATGGCCCCAGAATATTCTGGATTGGGCTCGATTACCAACTTGGTCATCGAAGGGGTGCTCATCAGTCTGGAAGGCCTTGATTCATTCCCTTCCCCTCATTCGAGATAATCTTGTATGGCGAATCAATGATGGCTTGACGGGCAGGATTGGCCTGGATCCATGGATCAACTGTGGGGGCAGACACATCCTCAACCGGGATCTTATTACACATCTACATAACCGAGACATTCGGCATTTTGCTCATATCGCCGATCAGCTTCGCACAGACATATTCTCCCAAGCATGGAAATCGGCCCAGCAACTGGATCTCCCACTACAATGGCATCAGGAATGGAATCACTATATTGCTGCATTATCGGAATCCCACATTCGCATCAAACAAGGTCCGGACGAACTCATTTGGTGCATTGCGGATCATGGTTTATACGCTCCAAAGTATGGGTACAGAGCACTCATCTCCCACAGAATACCTGATCCAATACATTCGTGGTGGCATATCATTTGGAAGCTTAAGGCACCACCTCGCTCCAGACTATTTTTCTGGTGTGCCCTCAAAGGTATCGTCCCCACAGGCGAATATCTTACCCGCAGATCCATCTATGGACCTTCCTGGTGTATATTCTGTAAGGCCGCATCAGAGAACTCGGATCACATATTTCTACTCTGCCCTGCTGTCCACACCCTATGGACCAACATTCGCACTCAATTGGGCATTGCAGGGAACTGGACTGGGGATGATCTATTGGGTGCTTGGACCGCATGGACACTCAGTCACCCGGGCTCCAAACTTCTAAATCTCCCCCTCGTAGCAACTTGGTATACCTGGCTTGCGCGGAATCGTGCTATTTTCGAGGATCTCACTGTATCTTGGAACCGGGTTGAAGCCACCATCATCGCTGCGTACCAAGAACTACCCGACCCGCCTCCACCTCGACCCAGAACCATTCAGCCCATGCCCAATATAGACAAATCGACCCCGTGGGCTTTTTTCGACGGGGCAGCAAACCAAGCGGGGTGTGGAGGGGGTTTCGTGCTGCATATAAATGAAAATCACAGATACCATGTAACAATGGGATTCAGAAGAGGATCAAATAATTATGCTGAGCTTTCTGCCATCCGGAATCTATTGCATTTTGCTTTAACACATCAGCATTCAAATATCAACATTTTTGGGGATTCAATGGTGGTCGTTAACTGGATCAATAATGTCACTACATGTCATACACACACACTCAGCAATATATTACATGATGCTCTCACTCTCAAAGCAGCTTTTAATCATTTCTCTTGTTTACACATTTACAGAGAACATAACAGCGAGGCTGACAAATTATCCAAAGAGGCCTCGACACTTCCCAGAGGCGAATGGCTAATTGTGGAGCAGAATGGAACCGAAGAACACAGATTTTACCACAGGCCATACATAGATCAGAGAGAACAGAGGGACAACAGTCCCGATAGCTGACAGTAATGGATAGTATTTTTTGACATGATGGAACTGTATATAACTATGGCTATTTTGTAATGGAAAAGGATCCTTTTGTGGACGCGAATAGGCTTGAACAGCCAGACTAATGTATGTACCCAGCACAATTTTGTAATACTCTCTGATACAACACCCTGTGAGGTGATTTTTGTATGATCAACACAGCAATGCCAAGGCATCTACTATATGTAATTTTCTAATATTAATGAAAATTACTGATTTTTCCAGTGGAAAAAAAAAAGTTTTAGATCCAAAAGAGAAGGATGAGATTCTCTAATTGGGGGATTAGGGTTCCTTGATGAAATGAAATTAGCTCCATGATCTAAGGGTTATGGCTCGAATAGATATGACCTAGAAACTTTCAATTTGGATTTATTCGACCAACAATGCTTCTGGAATTCACTTTTTATTTTTACTTTTCTTTGATTTACTTGCGCCATCTATAGTGGAAGACAGACTGTGCAGTTATCAGGGATAGAAACTGTAAATGTGTGAAAACTTACTAGGAAAAGTGCACAGGTCAGACGTAACAATTCATAAAGCCATTTTACCCAAAATTCACATCTTCTTTAAGGGTTTTTGATTGTTTGACTTTTAAGGGAGTCTAATGGAACATGTTTATGGGTGGCGAGAGATCCATTTTAATGGTCAAGAGTCATGGTGACAAATGACGTGTAACACTTGCATATACCCAAATTATATAACTATTTCAAAACATTTTTCACAAAACCAACATTCATAACCTTCAAATGTTCATTAAAACTATGATAATCTTGGAACACTTCTCTTAATGAATTTTGAGTATAAAAATAAAATTCTAAAGAAATCGAAGAAATCTCTTACCTTCCATAGAGTTTGATAGACCAATTTTATATTAATTTTGATCATTAAAATATATTTACTTTTATTCGCCGATAAGTGTATATATATGAACTTTAGATGAAAGATTGTTTGTTGACTTTTGAATAAATGACCCAAATTTATTTTTTAAAGAATATACTTTCTTCTTAACATATATCTATGGTGGAGATAGCCAGGTAAAATTGACGGGGAAAGTCAACAAACAACATCAGACATCCATTGAGCTTAAGTCGATTGTAGATTCCAGGAATATTAGGGAATCCGACGAACATAAGCGTGGTCACAAAATTAACCACGCCCATGTCTGTCGGATTCCTGAATATTCTAGAAATCTGCAATCAACTTAAGGATGCCCTTCGACAGCTTGGGTCTAACCGCCACATCTACATTTATGCAATAGGTGTCGACGTGGTCACTTGATATCCGTAACGCTGTAGAGAAACTTGCAGAAGCCGCGTTGGAAGGCAGAGCGACCTTAAAACGATGGTGACGGAAGTCGAGATTGATCTATTCTTATAAAAAAGTGCGTGTTTCTCTGCTTCCGGCATTTTGATGTCCCTTTCTAGCTCTATCACCTCATCCGTCAGAGTGCCACATTCCTCCTGTAAAATCAAATAATAATGCTGCAATGCTCGATGAACATTCTAGACGATTACTTGACGGAGACCTGGAGCTGTTACCTTTCTCCTCACAATCCCCACTCTTTTGCCTCTTTTTTAATGTTTTGAGAATCTTTGTTGCTCCGTCCACTTTGACCTCGATGCTTTCTTGAAACTGGGCCACTGAAATAGTTTGACACAATGGTTTCCTCATTGGCCTCTCAGACTCTGTGGCATTGTCATCCGTATCCATATTCAAGTATTGTTCAACTATTTCTGATTTAATGGGCGCTGAATATTCTGGATGACCACGTGATGGAGAGCTGCACCTGTCACATATCTCCTCATAATTCCCACTCTCCTCCCGCTTTTTCATGTTTTGGGCATCTTGTCTGCTTCGTCCACTTTGGTCTCCTTGTGTCATTTGAGACAATGGTTTCCTCACTGGCTTCTTAGACTCTGATCCATTATCATCCACATCCGTATAAGTATTTGGGTTTTCCAGTTTTATAGATCAAATATTTTTGATTTATGCACAGTTCACGGCTAAAAATTAGGTCAGTAAGCAGCTGTTAAAGTATACGAAAATGATCTCTTATTTTCCTATATTTCTTAAATATATCTTCAGCTTAGGGCTTTTTTTCTTTCCTTGGTGTTAATATTTACGAGAAGTAGTAAAGTAGAATAAAATGAGTGTGCGAATAGTGTAAAATTGCCAGAATAATTAAAAATCAATCCATAAACTTGACTTCCCTACTGCAACATCTGAAGGAATACCCGTGATTAAGTATGCAGGTCGAGGCAACTTCAAAACATTATGTTGATACCTTGAGAATCTAGTTTCTAACGAGTACAGAGTTTGCTTTCTGCCCCGAGCTTCTCGAGCTAAAAATAATATGTAACAGGCTACAAAAAAGTTAGATAATAGGCGAAAAAAAACAAGCTGTTAGAAAATTCCTATGATTTTCTTTCCCTCTTCTTGGATAGCCCTGAATCGTAATGCTTCATTTCTAACATGTTCAAGAAGGTAAAGTAATATGAAATCAAGGACTTCACTTGGATGGCAAGCAACACTTCGAAAAAAACTAAAAAATATTCTACGATTTCATCTTATGTTTGATTTGAAGGTATCTTCAATGAATATCACACAACAAAAGAAAATAACGCCAACCCACAAGCAAGAGAAGAACCATCTACATAGACGTGGACAACGATTAATGTACAAGATTTGAACACAAGAGTATTTCACAATAACCAAAACCCTAATGTTAAAAATAAGGGATAACTGTAGTGCAGAGCGCTGAAACCCTAATGTTAAAAATAAGGGATAACTGTAGTGCAGAGCGCTGAAAGATAGAAGGATCATAAATAACAACATTCGAAAACATATTTAGGGTGCTTACCAACCTTCATGGATTGAAATTCAGAGTGCTTGCTGGATAGAATCATCGACACGAAGTTGGAAGATTGGCGTATCGTTGTTGGCCTCCGATCGGGTCTCCTGCTTCTTTTCAAATGCAAGTCGAAAAGCATTGTAAGAAAGAAACTGAAGGGGCGGTTTATATAGAGAGGAAATGTCCACGAAGCCGGACGTTTGGAGATATTTGAAAATTATTAAAAATAATTTAATTTACGTTGATGTAGACGTTAAATTTTGGAAGAATTTTTATTGAAAAGAAATTACGTTTGTTGAATTTTTTTCATGGGCGTTGTTTTTCACTTTGTCCTCTTCTCCTCCATATTTAAACGTATTTATTAACTTTCTTGATTTAATATATGAACAAATTTAAAATTTTAATATTTCTTAATAAATTAATTAAATCAACATAAATATAAAGGATAAAAAATTATAATTATAATTTAATAAAAGAATAAATTATTAAAATATATACGGTAGTTTTCAATTTTGTGGAGTTGGATAAAGAAAGATGCGTAGAACCTAAATTTATTGTTGGACAACTATCAACCACATAGATTGTCAACACAATATACGAAGGTTAGTGACTCTAAAACTTAGAAATATTTATGTGATATTCTATATATATATAATGTCATATTAAAAATATTAACGTGGTAGATATAGATGAAGATTTCATAAATATAATAAAAAAAACTTTTGCAATACTAAGAATGTCTTACCTTATCAATGCACACATTTGCTTGATTAACCATGTATAAAAAGGTTATGGGTCAACTTTAACTCAAGGAAAAAAAGAATTACACATATTATTATAAAATAATCAAACATAGTCCACAACATTAGTTGAACAATGTTAATCAAAGTTTAAATATAATTTATATTTAATAATTTTAAATGTTTAAATATAATTTATGTTTAACGCTTTTATTTTAAAAAATATATCAAACTTATTAATAAGTTTAATAATAAGTTAATATTAATACTAAAGATAAGTTTGGTTTTAATAAGTTTAATAATAAGGTTAGTGTTGTTATTAAAGTTTAATAAGGTTAATTTAATATTTTAGTTTAATAATTTTAATGTTAAGGTTAATATGAATATTAATAAATTTACAAAAAATTGATTTTAATATTAAGGTTGACGTTAATATTATTAAGTTAATGTTAATATTAATGTTTAGTAATTAATATTAATATTAATATTAATAAGTTTAATATTAATACGTTAATGTTAATATTGATGTTTAGTAATGAATCTTAAAGTTTAATAATTTTATTAATAAGTGTTCATTATTTAAGATTATTATTCTTTAATATTAATAATCAAGCATCACCCACCACATTAGTCAAACAATGTCACTCTCTATAGTTAATGTTTAAATATAATTTTTGTTTAAAAACAATAATAAAGAAGGGAGAATAATTTTAACTTACATTTGGATTGGTAAGAGTAAATATGAGAACTATAACCCTCAATATTATTAAATCCAATGGAATATTAATATTTAATATTTATATTTATATACTCTGGGTTTATAATATTAATCCCTTTGGTTTAATATTATTCCCTTGGGTTTATAATGCCTTGGGTTTTTAGTATTAATCCCTTGGGTTTATAATATAAACCCCTTTAGTTTAATAATCTAAGGGTTCATATTCCTTGGGTATAATATTATTCATAGGGTTTATAATATTAATCCTAGGGTTTAATATAAATCCCTTGGGTTTATAATACAAACCCCTTCAGTTTAATAATCTAAGGGTTCATATTCCTAGGGTATAATATTATTCATAGGGTTTATAATATTAATCCTAGGGTTTAATATAAATCCCTTGGGCTTATAATCATGGTCAACCATGGTGCAACGTTACATTGTGACAAAGGTTGGCTGAATATGAAAATCAACCATTGTCAACCATTGTCAATCATGGTCAACCATGGTCCAATGTCACATTATCACAAATATTGTCTCAATATGAAAATCAACCATGGTCCAACGTTGCATTGTGTCAAAGATTGTCTTAATATGAAATTCAATTATGGTAAACCATCGTCCAACATCACATTATGATAAAGATTGTCTCAATATGAAAATCAACCATGTTTATTTTAGCATTTATGATATTTATCAAAGGGTTTATATACCATGGTTTATGATATTTATCTTAGGGTTTATTATAGGATTTTCTCAATATGAAAATCAATCATGGTCAACCATGGTCATTCAAGGTCAACATTGGTCAAATAGGGCTGACCATGGTCAATTATGGTCAATCATGGTTAACAATGGTCAACAATGGTTCAACGTCACATTGTGACAAAGATTGTCTCGATATGAAAATCAACCATGGTAACCATGGTCCAATGTCATATTGTGACAAATATTGTCTTAATATGAAAATCAACTATGGTCAATCATGGTGAACCATGGTCAATAATCACAGTCACATTGTGACAAAGATTGTCTCTTGGCCCAACACCACATTGTGACAACCATAGTCATCCATGGTCAACCACGGTCGATCATAGTCCAATGATGCATTATGACAAAGATTGTCTCAATATGAAAATCAACCATGGTTGACCATAGTCCAACATTGCATTGTGACAAAGATTTTCACAATATGAAAATAAATCACGGGCAACCATGGTCCAATGTCGCATTGTGACAAAGATTTCGTCAATATGAAAATCAACCATGGTCAACCATGCTTATTTTAGGGTTTATAATATCAATCCCTTGGGTTTATTAATCTAAGGGTTCATATTCCCAGGGTATAATATTATTCATATTGTTTATAATATTAATCCAGGGTTATATATAAATACCTTGGGTTTATAATCATGGTCAACCGTGGTCAATAATGGTCTAACGTCTCATTGTGACGAAAAATGTCTCAATATGAAAATAAACCATGTTCAACCATGGTCAACCATGGTCAATCATGGTCAACCATGGTGCAATGTCATATTGTGACAAGGATTATATTAATATGAAAATCAACCATGGTCAACCATGTTCAACCATGGTCCAATGTCTCATTGTGACAGAGATGGTCCTAATATGAAAAGCAATCATGGTCAATATGATGATAAGCGATGGTCAATCATGGCCAATATGATGATCAATGATGGTCAACCATGATAAACCATGGTCCAACATCACATTTTGACAAAGATGTCTCAATATGAATATTAACTAGGGTCAACCATCATTTACCATGGTCAACAATGGTCAACCATGGTCAACCATGCTTATTTTAGGGTTTATAATATTTATCTTAGGGTTTATATACCTTGGGTTTATAATGCCTTGGGTTTTTACTATTAATCCCTTGGTTTTATTAGTACCTTGTGTTTATAATATCAATCCCTTGGGTTCATTAATCTAAGGGTTCATATTCCCAGGGTATAATATTATTCATATGGTTTATAATATTAATCCTAGGGTTATATATAAATCCCTTGGGTTTATAATCATGGTCAACCATGGTCAATCATGGTCTAACGTCACATTGTGACAAATATTGTCTCAATATGAAAATAAACCATCTTTAACCATCAACGACCATTGTCAATCATGCTCAACCATGGTGCAACATCACATTGTGACAAATATTGTCTCAATATGAAAATCAACCATGGTCAACCGTGGTCCACATCACATTGTGACAAAGATTGTCTCAATATGAAAATCAATCATGGTCAATATGAAAATCAACGATGGTCAATCATGGTCAACCATGGTCCAACGCTACATTATGACAAAGATTGTCTCAATATGAAAATCAACCATGGTCAACCATGCTTCTTTTAGGATTTATAATATTTATCTTAGGGTTTATATACCTTGGGTTTATAATATTAATCCCTTGGGTTTAATATTACTCCCTTAGGTTTATAATGCCTTGGGATTTTAGTATTGATCCCTTTGGTTTATTAGTACCTTTGGTTTATAATATCAATCCATTGGGTTTATTAATCTAAGGGTTGATATTCCTGGGGTATAATATTATTCATA
This sequence comes from Pinus tabuliformis, assembly GCA_031772625.1. Classification (NCBI taxonomy): domain Eukaryota; kingdom Viridiplantae; phylum Streptophyta; class Pinopsida; order Pinales; family Pinaceae; genus Pinus; species Pinus tabuliformis. The sequence goes on along the minus strand of CM062815.1, from coordinate 146,305,840 downwards.
GGGTTTATAATATTAATCCTAGGGCTATATATAATTCCCTTGGGTTTATAATCATGGTCAACCATGATAAACCATGGTCCAACGTCACATTGTGACAAAGTTTGTCTCAATATGAATATTAACCATGGTCAACCATCATCTACCATGGTCAATAATGGTCAAACATGGTCAACCATGCTTATTTTAGGGTTTATAATATTTATCTTAGGGTTTATATACCTTGGGTTTATAATATTAATCCCTTGGTTTAATATTATTCCCTTGGGTTTTTAGTATTAATCCCTTGGGCTTATTAGTGCCTTGTGTTTATAATATTAATCCCTTGGATTTATTAATATAATGGTTCATATTCCCAGGGTATAATATTATTCATATGGTTTATAATATTAATCCTAGGGTTATATATAAATTCATTGGGTTTATAATCATTGTCAACCATGGTCAATCATGGTCTAATGTCACATTGTCACAAAGATCCTCTCAATACGAAAATAAACCATGTTCAACCATCGTCAACCATGGTCAATCATGGTCAACCAAGGTGCAACATCACATTGTGACAAAGATTGTCTCAATATGAAAATCAACCATGGTCAACCATGTTCAATCATGGTCGACCATGGTCCAACATCACATTGTGACAAAGATTGTCTCAATATGAAAATCAGTCATGGTCAATATGAAAGCCGATGATGGTCAATCACGGTCAACCATGCTCCAATGTCACATTGTGACAAATATTGTCTCAATATGAAAATCAACCGTGGTCAACCATAGTCTACCATGGTCAAACCTAGTCAACCATGCTTATTCTAGGGTTTATAATATTTATCTTAGGGTTTATATACCTTGGGTTTATAATATTTATCCCTTAGGTTTAAGATTATTCCCTTATGTTTATAATGCCTTGGGATTTTAGTATTGATCCCTTTGGTTTATTAGTACCTTGGGTTTATAATATCAATCCCTTGGGTTTATTAATCTAAAAGTTCATATTCCTAGGGTTATTAAGAAATTTACAGCAGAGAGATAAGTTAATTACTGAGTTTTACTGACAGGAATAATAAAATAACCAACAACAATACACATAATATTTATCTGGGAAAACCCCAATCCAGGGAAAAGGCCAACCTAATGAAATTTTATTAGTCTTGGCCAACACCTTGGCCAAGATGGCCAAGTGAACCTTCACTTCTCACCTCCAGGCCATACCTTACAATGAAGTCTTCACATCCTTTTATAGGTTCCATTACATGCAATACCATGTGCCCAAACCACTGCTGTTTAACCAAGTCAACCTTGACTCAAACCCCGAGTCAATTTTACATAACAATTCCCCCCTTAAACTTAACTTGGGGTTCCTTGACTAACTCCAGCCAAACCTACTAAGTGAGACAACCCCACTCACTCTAGCCCTTACCCCCCTCAAAGTTTTTACCTAGGGTACTGTTAACCTGACATCCCCCCTATCACCTAGGTCTAACCTAGACTTTACTGGTAACTACCCAAGGGTAGACATGCCTTACCAGGTCTTACAACAGTATGCCCATTTATACGCAATAACATTTGACTCCATTATAATAAATTTTTTTGTTTACCCTTGTTTATGTCTTTGTACATATGACATCAATGTCCAAATAAAAAGAACCCATCTACCAGATTACATGGGTCACCAGCCGCTGTAACCACCAATTATCTAGGCGTTCTTTTTAGATACATGGTTCATCAATTAATTAATCCACGTGCACATACTCTCTTGAGCCACTTACTGTTGCTGCATTTTCACCAATGACTATTCAACCTTCCATCGTTGCCTCAGTGTCTATTACAAGCCCACACAATGTTTTTATATGCCTTGCCGAGTTGGCTCGACAGTCAATTCTTGCAATATAACCGCTCTGCCCTATACCTTCGCTATTGCATGTAGCTGCTATAGAACGTTGCCACCAACTCATCCACAAGGTCGATCTACCACTTTGTCCAGAGCTCTCTTTTACAGTCATCGTTCTCCTCATCCTTTGGCCTCTTCTTCACTTGGGATCAATCCAACATGCCCAACAGCCTTAAGCTATTTATACAGATCTAGAAAGAATTCTTAGGAATCCAGAAATTGATGCATTTGATGAAGAACCCAAACACCATATAAAAGCACAACTAATTTGGCACCATAAACACCAAATCCAATCTTGTCCCTTACTCTAAGCTTAACAGGTTATTTGAGTCCACGTTTCGCTCAAATCTTTTAGACGTTGAGTAAAACCGAATCCCTTCTAAATACCGATGATACCCAATATCTTTGGTGAATCTTAGTTGTCTAATCCAACAATTTGATGACTTAATCCTTTAGCCCTTCTGACATACTTTTCACTATGTGTACTTTTTATGAACTTAGGATCTCACAATACAACATGTGCATGCCATGGCTGGCCATGATAGTCTCGTCACGAGCTTAACATTCCTATTTCCCTCAGTATGAACTATTCCTTCATGCTACCCTGCAATGGATTCTCACAAGCCGTAGCTCTCATTGCAATTGAAGGAAGACCTAAAGATGAACCACGTTCTCATTCTATATTTCCAACCAGATACAATTTTCTTAGCCAAAGGTGCCATAGAAGAGAAAACGCAAAAATTGCAGAACCATGGATTATGGCTGTCAATCTTAGGATGATTTTCTCCAATAGATCATTGTAACCTCCACTTGTCTGTTATTATATGAAGGCTGACGAGGCCAAGTCATGGGGATGAGCTTCATTTTAGGCCAAAACCCAACTACTTGGATCCACATAGATAGTTAATCTCACCGAGCCGGAACAAGATTTTGATTGTGACACACATCATATTTCATTCCACTTTTTCACACATAAATCTCCTTTTCTTATAGGAAGATATGTCCACAATCAAATTTTACACAACAGATTTGGCGTTTTCATACACAGGTCTCTGATCCTTTAACGTTAGTCCCAAAGATCGATGCCTACAATGACCACCGTTTTGTCCATCATGCAAGTGTGACCATAGTGCTTGCAATTTTCCATCAATATGATGAGAAATAATAGCTCACAGTCATGCTCCCTGCGCCCAGATCTGATCTTCCAATAAATTATGCATTGATCTTACCACACATTAGGCCAAACAACCTTTAGCCACAAAAACCCTTGGCTCCGATACCAATTGTTAAGATATTTATAGCAGAGAGATAAATTAATTACTGAGTTTTATTAATAGGAATAATAATATAACCAACAACAATAGACATAAATATTATACACATAATATTTATCTAGAAAAACCCCAATTCGGGGAAAAACCCAACCCAATGAAATTTCATTAACAGGGGTTTATAATTAATTATAGGGTTATATATAATTCCCTTGGGTTTATAATCATGGTCAACCATTGCTAATGATGGTCCAACGTCAAATTGTGACAAATATTACTTCAAAATAAAAATAAACCATGTTCAACCATCGTCAAATTGTCAACCATGGTCAATCATGTTGAACCATGGTGCATCTTCACATTGTTACAGAGATTGTCTCAATATTAAAATCAACCATCATCAACCATGGTCAATCATTGTTGAATGTCACATTGTGACAAAGATTGTCTTAATACAAAAATCAATCATGGTCAATATGAAAATCAACGATGGTCAATCACAGTCAACTATGGTCCAACATCACATTGTGACAAATATATTCTCAATATGAAAATCAACCATGATCAACCATCGCCTACCATGGTCAAACATGGTCAACCATGGTCCAAATTTTCATTGTGACAAAGATTGTCTCAATAAGAAAATCAACCAAGGTCAATCATGGTCAACCATGGTCACATTGTGACAAAGATTGTCTCATGGTCCAACATCACATTGTGAAAACCATGGTCAACGATGGTCTAATATCACATTGTGACAAAGATTGTCTCAATATGAAAATCAACCATGGTCAAGCATGGTTAATCATGGTGAACCATGTTCCAACGTTGCATTGTTACAAATATTCTCTCAATATGAAAATAAATCATGGTCAACCATGGTTCAACATTGCACTGTGACAAAGATTCTCTCAGTATGAAAATCAACCATGGTAATGATTATCCACCATCGTCAACCATGGTTAACCATCATCCAATGTCACATTGTTACAAATATTGTCTTAATATGAAAACCACCCATGGTCAAGCATGGTACACCATGGTCCAACGTCGCATTGTTACAAAGATTTTCTTAATATGAAAATCAAACATGGTCAACCATGGTCCAATATTGCATTGTGACAAATATTGTCTCAATATGAAAATAAACCATGGCCAATCATGGTCAACCATGGTCCAAAATCGCATTATGACAAATATTGTCTCAACATCGTCAAACATGGTCAATCATAGTCGACCATGGTCAACAATGGTCTAACATCACATTGTGACAAATATACTCTCAATATGAAAATCAATCTTGGTTAACCATGGTCAACGATGTTCCAATGTCGCATTGTGATAAAGATTGTCTTACTATGAAAACCATGGTCAAACAAAGTCAAGCATGTTTGTTTAGGGTTTATACACCTTGGGATTACAATATTAATCCCTTGGGTTTAATATGATCCCCCTGAGGTTTTAGTATTAATCCCTTGGGTTTATGAGTGCCTTGGGTTTATAATATCAATCCCTTGTGTTGATTAATCTAAGGGTTCATATTCCTAGGGTATAATAATCTTGATAGGGTTTATAATATTAATCCTAGGGTTTAATATAAATCCCTTGGGTTTATAATCCATTGGGTTTATAATATAAATTCCTTGGGTTTATTAATCCCTTGGGATTATAATATTAATATTCGCCTACATTTATAATAATAATCCTAAGGGTTTATAATATTAATCTCTTGGGATTTTAATATTAATCCCTTAGGTTTATAATAATAATTTCATAGGTTTATAATATTAATCCTTTGTGTTATTATTATTTCCTAGGATTTAAATGCCCCGGGTTTATAATACTAATAATCCCTTTGGTTATTAATATCAATATTTTTAATATACTTTTTTTTGAGAACTCTTTTTCGTGCGTGCTCCGCTGCCCTCTGCGAGCATCCCCCTGCAAACCATTCTCTAAGCCATGGCTTCAGAGGGAGGCTCTAAGCCTCCTTCCTCCCTCCCTCTTGAGCTCCTGGCCTTCAAGCAGCTGGTGGGTGAATGCAGCAAGCGCCCAATGACAATCTCTCAGCAGAAATTTGTCAAGAAGATGGAAACAATCCTGACTATCACGCTCCCAGCTGAAGAGCCCTGTCGTGTTTCCATGAATATTGCAGAAAGAGGACTCATTGGACAGTTTACTAGGTTATGGCCATCACCAAGAGCCATCGAAGCATGGGTGCAACGCAATTGGAGACCGCTGGTCTCAGAAGGAATAAAATGTCATTTTATCAGTAAGGGCTACTTTGTTTTCATATTTGAATGCATCGAAGACAGGAACCTCATTTTTAGAAACGAGCCATACTTCATGGGACCTCAGGGCCTTTACCTGAACAAATGGACCTTGGACTTTGATCCAGCCCAAGATGTGCCCTTTGCTGTTCTTGTCTGGGTGCACCTCCCCCATTTACCCCTGCACTGTTGGAGCCTGAAGACTTTAGAAACCATTGGAAACACCCTTCGAAAGTACGTTGATAGAGCAGACACGAAGGGACAATACTCTTGTGCCAGAATCTATGTCGAGGTAGATCTAGAAGTTGGGCTCCTAGAAGCTATAAAACTAATAGTGGCAGATTGGTCACATGTGCAAGAACTGGACTACGAACAACTGCCCTTCAAGTGCAGGCACTGCCATGGATACGAGCACTTTATAAGAAACTGCAAAAAGAAAGTTGAAGAAGAAGCAGAGAAAACAAAAGGAGACCAATGGATAATGGTGCAGAAAACAACCACATCAAAGCAACACAACAAACAGAGAGGGAAAGGGGCACAAGCGGGAAACAGCATGCCATCCTTAGAATTGTAGCCAAAATGGGCAACATCCCCATGAACAGACCTTCCCTCAAATTCCTTCGCAGCCCTCAACACACAAGAGGAAACCCCTTCCACGGAAAGTGATGCAGAACAACAGGAAAACCCCTCACTAATTGAGGAAGGAAATTCAGGGGCCTCCCTGGCCCAAAATGACTCCCCAGGAAGAGAAAACCTGCAATCCTCTTATGCAGATATGATAAGAAAAAAGCCTTTGGATCTAACAGGCTCATCGGAAGAGGACACAAATGAAAGACCATCAAAGAGGGCAGGGAGGAAATCCCTCAAGGAAGCTAGAGAAGAAGAAGCAGAGAGGCAAAAAATGCAAGGAAATACCAAAGCTCGGCCACCAAAGGGAGGCCTCTCCTCCACCACCCTAGATAAATAATGTGTATAGTCTCTTGGAATTGTAGAGGCTTGGGGAACCACATAAAGGCTGAAGCAATTAAAGATCTCATGAAAATAGAAACCCCAGAGATCCTCATGCTCCAAGAGACAAAAATAGAAGGGGAAGCCCTTCTTGAGTTAAGTAGCAAGACCTGGAATACCAAAGCTGGAATGGCAGTAAGTGCAAGGGGATCCTCAGGAGGACTTGCCATAGTCTGGACGAAGGATTCGTTCCAGCTGGACAATTCCTTCGAGACTCAACATTGGATTTACATCGAACTCAGACATAAAGCAAGTAAGCTCACTCTTGCCTTGTTCAACCTTTATGTTCCTGTGCTTTACCTTGAGAAAAAAGAGTGTTGGCAAACACTTATAGATTTTGTAGAATGTTATTCCCCCATGAACATTGTAATAGCAGGAGATCTAAACATCGTTCTCGACCCAGGAGAAGAAAGAGGGGGAAACAACAGCAAAGATCCATTGCTACCCCTTGTGGAGGGCATAATTCAGCAATGGGATCTTCTAGATCCTAAACCCAAAAAGGGGAGATACACTTGGACAAACAACAGAATAGGGGAAGCCCACATCTCAGCCAGGCTTGACAATTTTCTAGTGTAGAGCTCTCTTTTGATGGAGAAGAGAATAGTATCAACGAGAATCCTACCAAAGCTCACCTCAGACCACAAACCCATCCTCTTACAACTAGATGAGGAAGAAAACCTGGGTCCCATACCGTTTCGCTTCAGCCCCTTGTGGATAGAGCAGGAAGGGTTCATGGAAGTAGTTAAAAATGCCTGGTCTACCATGGTCATTGGGTCACCCAGTTATGTTTGGGAGAAAAAAATAAAAGCAACCAAAGCAGCTCTGAAAGAGTGGGTCAAAATGCCTTCCAACACCTACACCACACATAGAAAAGAAACTGTCCAACAATTAGCAGATTTACAGTTGGAGATGGAGGATAAAGACGTAACCTCACATGAGCTGGAGAAAGAACAAGTAGCCCAATTTGCCTCTTTCAACTCCTTCAGAAAAGAAAAATAATTCTGGAGGCTTAAATCCAGAAGCCTATGGGTGAAAGCAGGTGATCGAAACACAACCTTCTTCCACAGGCAGTTCAGAGCACGACTCTCCCGGAATCACATTTCGGAAATCATCATAGCAGATGGGACAGTTGCAAAAGGTTTTGCCCAAGTTAGAGAAGCTGCTGAAACTCACTTTCAACAGTTATACTCAGAGGACAAAGCAGGAGATGAGGTGATCTCCAATGACTTCCTCTCCCAGATCCCTACCTTGGTTAACGAGGAGAATAATTCAAACCTTATGAAGCCATTTACTGAGGAAGAAATTAACAATGTAATCAGGGACATGGAGCTTGACAAAGCCCCAGGCCCAGATGGTTTCTCGACACATTTCTATAGAGCCTGTTGGACAATCATCAAATCTGACCTTCTAATAATGGCAAAGGCTTTTCAGAAAAAGGCTAAAGTGGGAGGCAACATCAAATCCACCTTTCTCACCTTAATATCTAAAGAAGTGAATGCAACCACCTTTCACAGATTTAGGCCTATTTCTCTATGTAATGTCTCTTACAAAATTATTGCTAAATTTCTTGCAAATGGAATAAAACCTCTGCTTTCTAAGCTCATTTCTCCTAGTCAAGGAGGTTTTGTAGCAGGAAGACATATATTAGACAATGTGATACTTGTTCAAGAATCCATGCATTCCAGTAATCAAAGGAAGGAGCAAGGGATGTTGATCAAGCTAGATGTTGGAGAGGTAAATCCCCTCTACGGATAGAGGCGATCCCTACTAGCCCAATAGGGGTCTAGCAACAATCACACAATGCTGCCACGCATGTTCCTAGTTACAATTAAACAAGAAGTAAAGAGCACCTACTTGGATTCCTGCGCTGTCGTTGGACGAAGAGATGTCTCCTTCGCCTCTTCGCTTCGGCTGGTCACAGTCCTCCGCGATCCCCGCGAACGGACACCTGCACACACGAAGAGAAGGCAAACGCAAGCGTGAAATCTAGTAAAAGTAACTATATGCCAGTCAGAAAAGACATAATTCACATTTATCCATTGCATAAACAAACGAGAATGGAACAATAATAGCAGTCATCTATTATTAATCAGAATAGAGAAGAGTACAACCAAATGTTCTGACGTCGATAAACTTCTCAGGAGGGATCAGTCAGCATGTATCTCAAGCATTCACCTTTGAGGATGGTTCTCCCAAGACAAACAACTCTCTCTCTCTCTCACAAATGTCACAAACAAACTTTCCCAAGCAATCAATCACTTCCACTCCTAACACACCAAACCTATAGCAGCAATCTGAGCACTACAAGCTCTGTACAATCCAAGCTAAGTCTAGCTAGTTCCCACTAGTTTCTAACTAGCTGCTCATGGTAATGGTGGAAGTTTATATAAGAGAATGAGTCTCCTAAAAAGGTGGAAGGATGAGCTTATCTTCAAGGGAAGTAGTTGGAAAGGGTCGAACAGACATGCCATAGAAGGGAGTCGACATTCACAAAGCTAACAACCAAGCCTGGAGAGATCTGGAAGGCAGGTTGTTTGAACAAATTCGCCCAAACTGGATCAGCGCGGATTATAGGGAAACTGCCGCGCTGTCAGCGCACATCAATAACTGAAGAAGTCATGTCAGCGCGGAAGCACACGGGAAAGGCGCGCTGTGGACCATCGCGGAAAAGTGATGTTCTTCCGCGCTGGCAGCGCACAGCATACACTGGAAGGCGCCTGTCATCGCGGTTATTTTAGGAACAGACGCGCTGATGAACAAAACTTTGGAAAAAGGGGGTTTAGGGCTAGTTCAGAAGGCATGAAGCTTAGTGATTGACACAGCAGGGTGACTGACAGGAAGGCAATGATAAATTACTGTGTAACAGATGCCCCCTAAAGCATGAAGTCCGAGAGAGTGGGAGGGGTGAAATGCTTTACAACACACGCCGAACTGGAACACCACCAAGAAGTACCGAAAAATCTCTGACAATCATATACATGCAGTCTAGGTATGGGCGCAGCCATCCAAAAGACATGCGAGACTGGTCTATGGTATGGACGCAGCCACCCAGCTAAAGAGACCATAATAATGACAAGGTATGGTCGCAGCCATCCATGAAGACTCAGGTATGGGCGCAGCCATCCATCAATGAGTCATGTAATGATTATCCACAAAATCGCAACCTGGACCACAGTGAGCAAGGATCCAGGGTCTTGCGCTCCATCTCGACCCGAACAGAGTACAAGTCCACACATGTGAATACAGGGGGTGGAGTCGAACATGCATGAACATCGTCTGATTACCGGCCAATGATGAGAACCGTTAACAGACGCGAGAGGTACCACCAATAATGACAATGGCCCTCAAGGTACTATAGGTACAATCCGTGGCGTGTGAATCAATGAGCTGGTGTCGAACACCCACGGAATCATTCGATCGTAGGTTAATGATGTAAACCTTGCGTCGAACACGAGGAACCTGCCATTGAGGCATGCAGGCTCCAAGGCACCTGGAAGGAGTCTCTAAGTCACTTTCTCGGATAATGAGTTGAAGTCGACGAGAAGTGGCCTTGATCGAAGGTGGGCCATGATGATTCCCACATCATCGACATGAGACAGAGGTATAATAATTTGTGATGAGATAGCGAACGAGGTTGCATTGTGGCAGAGGACAACTTCTCTTGAACATATAACGGCACTGTAACGGATTTGGCAGTACTTGACATCAAATGAGCAGCGGATAGGATGATGACGGCAATGAACAGATGAGAGGTCAAATAGGATATCCCAAACCCATGGAGGCTAGTGAAAACGAGATGAGATGACCCCACCCAGACACGAAACAGCGGAGTGCCATGTTCAAGAGTGACGTACTGCCGAGACGACTGTAATCAAAGTTCCATTTTCCCCACCTTTGCAGGCAGGTACCCCGATTATTTTTGGATGACAAGCTTGACGGGGGTAACATATGCTTGATGTGTGTCATGTTGACAATATCCGATGTCATTGAGTGTTTAACGAGCCTGACAAAGGAAAAACTCGGCTTCTTTTCTTGTTTCGAGAGTCTGAAAAGAATGCGGAAAAGGAGACTCCAGGGGGGTCCTTTTTCGTACAGTTGTGTCTCTCGAGCCCGAAAAAGTATAAAACTATGCTCGAAAGAACCGCCCGGTCATTACGACCGAGGAGTACTTTTCATGAATAGTGTCTCCGACCTGAAAAAGTAAAAAAGTGGTTGAAAACACGTCGTTTTAGAGCCAATAGCGAGCGCGAAACGACAAACACCCGGCAATCTTTTTGGTTTAACGGTCGGAAAAAGAGCTTAAAAACGACCGCCTTTCATTCCTTTTAACGAGCTGAAAGGAAACTCGGCTATCTTCTCTTGTTTAACGTCGGAAAAGAGCTGAAAGCAGACCTCCATTTTTATTCTCTTTAACGAGTCAAAAAGGGAAAAATACTCGGCAATCTTTTCATATTTTACGAGTAAGAAAAGAGCTTAAAGGTGACTCGTCCTAGAGGAACGAGTGGTATCAAAGGTAGCAACTGGTTCCGGTAATGGTGGAACTGCTCAAAACATGTAATGGTCAAGAGGCTGGCTAACAAAACCACTCATAACTGCGGTCCCTCAGGAAAGGTAAAACAACCAAGTGAAAGCATATGATCGGCCAAAGAGATGGTGGCGATGGAATGAAAACAACCAAGGCTCATCTCGCAGAATTTAGCGGATGAAGATAGCAATCACGAGATATAAATCGGGTATGGGTTCATTTTTACACAAGCTTGAACCATGGAGAACTCTGCTTGGATTCGGTTTCATGTTTACACAAGCTTGAAACGAAAAACTATGCTTGTTATAAGTTCGCATGCCCCCAGCATAATAATGCAAATCGAGGTAAGGTACATGCCCCCCAAGCTTCATTGCATTCGACAAAGTGGATGGAATGAAGGTTCACTTTCGAGATCTTGGAAAGACTCGACTGGGATTTTACGAGATCTTAATCAAAGACTCGATCTGAAAAGGGAGTTGTTTCATTTTTTTTTAATGAGGTTGACACAGTAAAAGAACTATCCTCATAACCCTTGTTGCATTTTTTAACGAGGTCGCCACAAGATCAAAACTATCCTCGGCCAAACCGAGTTTCATTTTTTAAGGAGCTTGACACCGGAAAGGAACTATGCTCCAACCAGATCTAGTTTCATTTTTTAAGGAGCTTGACACAGGAAAAGAACTATGCTCCACCAGACCTGGTTTCATTTTTTAAGGAGCTTGACACCGGAAAGGAACTATGCTCCAACCAGACCTAATTTCATTTTTTAGGGAGCTTGACATAGGAAAGTGAACTATGCTCCGACCACCTTGTTTCGTTTTTTAACGAGGTCGCCACAAGATCAAAACTATCCTCGGCCAGACCCAGTTTCATTTTTTAAGGAGCTTGACACCGGAAAAGAACCGTGCTCCAACCAGACCTCATCATAATGAACGGGAAGTGGAGGCCCCCAAGAAAGTGGCTCCGGAGGGAAGGCCGACATCTTGGAAATCAGGACCTAATGACCCCAGGACACTATGCACGATGGTGTCATCACTGGGTACGGGCATGGGGTAGGTGGCCACGTAGTTGATTTGCGGCGAGGCAGATGCAACTTGTGGATGAAAACCGGGAGGGAAGGACGAGTGCGCCGGAGGGGCTTGTGGACGAACGAACGATAATTGATCGAACGTCACGATTCTTCCATCGTGTGGAAAACAAACCACACGGAAAAGTGAAGAAACAAGGGCTCCCATGGCATACACATAATCACGACCAAGGAGAAGACTGAAGTCTAAAGAACCTTGGGTAACTGAGATGTCTATATAGACAGTCTTGCCCCCCAAAGTAATAGGAAACTTTGGAAGGATCCCTAATGGCTGACTCGTTCCTCCGTCAAACGCGGTGAGATGCGGTGCGACAGGTACAAGCGATGGGGAACCCAAAGCTCGCCAAGTAGTAACGGGCATAAGACTAACCGATGCTCCTTCGTCTAACACAGTGCCAGGCAGCGCCTTATTGCAAGCAGAGGCGGTGACCCAGAAAGGCACGTGGGATGGAAGGGGAGGGGTAGTCAAACGACTCCAATCAAAGGAAATGACCGAACTACTTGGTGGGGGAACCATATGGTTGCCCCCCTGCTCGGAAAGAACCGAATCTAAATTCTCCGGAGAGGTTTCAGGAGAACCTTTATCAAGCTCAGGAGAATCTGAGGAGACGAGAAGAACATGAGAATTTTGCTCTTCCGAAACAGAGTGCTTGAGAGGAGGTGAACTCGAATCAACACCCTTTCCGACCAACGGCGGGTCTGGAACAGGCTGGGGACAGCCAGGTTCGGGAAGAGGGGCCTGGACAAGAGAGGAATCTGAAGTGATCTCTTTGTCAACAGGGGCGCGATCTACAGTTGTAGAAAGACGTTGATAACCAGCGGGAAGTGGATTCGGAGGAGCAGCAAGACTTTCCAACACAGCAGAGGCTTTATCCATGAGTGGACAAAGGTGAAGGGGATGTTTGCCTTCACAAAGTCGACAGGGGATTCGAAACTTCCCTTTCTCCTTACCATTCCTAGCTGATGAGGTAGCATCGCCATGATCATCAGTGGACGATGGAGGGCGGGCCAAATCGTGAGACCAAACTTCTAATACCCTGGGAATGCCAGGGCAATCACGAAGGAGATGGTCCTCCTTGCATAATCGACAAGGAAACTTGACCTTCCGCGGAGGAGCAGAAGGTGACCCGACTTCAGGTATACTGGAGTGGATAGCTGGACTTGAGAGGGGGACTGTGTGTGTAAGCTCTCCCTTATGAGACTTCTTCCTCTTGGTCTTCTTCTTCTTCTTCTTAGCCACCTGGTTACCCACATCGAGAGTTTCACCAGGCGAAGTACAAGAGGAAGACATAGAAGTAGGCGTCGAAGGGGAGAGATCCACCTTAGGATCAACATGACGTTGTTCAGGTGGAGGGACTGACGGACTAACAGCCGATACGGTAGGGACCAAAGAGGTTGAAAACAACCACACAGGCAACCCGACAGTTAACCCTGGTAGGGACAACGTCGCCATATACGGAGCACCAACATTCCCAAGAGGAGGGAATTGTCCTGGATTCCCATCAGATGGGGAACCTGGGTTAGTGAATCCTGGAAAAGTTGCCATAGCAAATGAAAACGAAACCTACTCAAGCTAACGCACACAAGATCTAACCAGGTGATGTTATCGTGGCCGAATAAACTTTTAAAACACAGGAACCAAACTTGACCTTTTCATGTTTCAAGAGTCGAGAAAAGGACGAAAAGATGACTCCAGTCTCCTTCGAATTTTTTATGAGCACGAAGTGACAAGACGCTCACAGGCACCTTTTCGTTTAGGGAGTCCGAAAAGGATCAAAAGTGACTGCTCTCGAATTCTAGGTAAAGGGTGTGCCAGACTTTTCGCAAAACCACAGAATACTTTTTAGGGTACGGGTGGTCAATCTTCGTGAATGCTGTGTTCACTGCATTGCGAATCGTAAGGCGGCAGACTCGGCTTCCTATGGATCAAGGATAAAAGCCTAGTGGGGTCTCCCTATATACGCGACGGTACGTGGGAGCGCAGTCCGTGTTAGACCACTATCGAGTCACAGAAGGAGGAATCACCCAACCTAATGTGAAACAACAGTGACTATGTTTAAAGACGCCGGAACACGTCTCTAACCTAGACCTCTAGATATTTGCGTTTAGTTCCAATGCGTTTTTAGATTCATTCGGTTCATTTTATAGTTGATCTTGAGATTAAGTTTCGATTTCAAGCCCTATCGTATGTTCTCTCACAATTACCTAGATGCAAACTACATGCCAAAGAATACCATTTTGTTCGATGAATTCTAGCTACGAAAGGGCAAGAAATTTTCTATCAAACAAAACAAGTACAAGCAAACAAGCAACTTAATGCAACCTTAAGCGAGGAAAGGAAACTTTTCTTTTGAAAATGCAAATCAATGAAATGTTCTTTTCCTTTTCGAATTTTAAAGCAAGCTACTAGTTTGATTTTCTTTCAGTGACACAAAGCATCTAAAATAATTTGGAGGAACCGGAACACCAAGTAAACTACTTAATGAAAGCACACAAAGTTCCCAAAACACTTCAACAAAGGTTTCCAAATCAAAAGGAAAACTAAGTTCTGCACGAGCTATGTGATCTAAGCTCGGCAAGACAAGCAAGGATTGTAACAAGGAGGAAGCGAATGTGAACTGATCGATCCAAACAATCGTAATCTATGCTTGGTAGTGAAGAAATTGAATCAACATAAAAAGGTGGTTCAATAATCGACACTAAAAATCAACCAGCAATAAGCAGTGGAAAAGCCTCAAGCAAATCAATAAGAGGGTTGTGGATGAATGTTGAATAGACAAGTAACCCAAGCAAATGGTTTCTCGATGAAACTTCTAAAGGGCTAGGTCACATGGTCTAAAAACACAAGACTCAGTCGAATGAAATCAAAGAGAGAGCGTCCCTTAACCAAAAGCAATCAAAACAAGCTAATGAGGGACAAGAAACCACAGGGGATAAGAAAGATTGATGAATTCAGGAGATAAAGTTATAAAAACAACTTTTCAGGAGTCAGCGCAAGTTTTACACTAAAAACCCATGTCAGCGCAACTTTTACACAGACCACCCGAGCTGTCAGCGCGACTTTTGCCCCAAAAACCGAGATGATCTCAGAAAAGCAGAGTCAGCGCGGAATTAAGCTAGAAAAACACAGTCAGCGCGGAATTAAGCTAGAAAGTGGCGCTGACATCGCGGATATACACGTCTTTTCCGCGATGATCCGATTTTCAGCGCGACTGTTAAAATTAAATCCGCGATGGAGCTCAAAAATAGTGACAGGCAAATCAAAACTCCCAAATCAAAACAACCAATCTTTCAATCAAACAGGGGCATCTCCCAGATCAACCCAGGAAACGCAAACGACTGATAATTAATCCCCAATTTCAAAAAGAGAGCAATCAAATTCAAACACAAAGATGGACTCAAGAGACAAAAAGGCTGATCCCCAGCGGAGTCGCCAAATTGTTGAGAAGGTAAATCCCCTCTACGGATAGAGGCGATCCCTACTAGCCCAATAGGGGTCTAGCAACAATCACACAATGCTGCCACGCATGTTCCTAGTTACAATTAAACAAGAAGTAAAGAGCACCTACTTGGATTCCTGCGCTGTCGTTGGACGAAGAGATGTCTCCTTCGCCTCTTCGCTTCGGCTGGTCACAGTCCTCCGCGATCCCCGCGAACGAACACCTGCACACACGAAGAGAAGGCAAACGCAAGCGTGAAATCTAGTAAAAGTAACTATATGCCAGTCAGAAAAGACATAATTCACATTTATCCATTGCATAAACAAACGAGAATGGAACAATAATAGCAGTCATCTATTATTAATCAGAATAGAGAAGAGTACAACCAAATGTTCTGACATCGATAAACTTCTCAGGAGGGATCAGTCAGCATGTATCTCAAGCATTCACCTTTGAGGATGGTTCTCCCAAGACAAACAACTCTCTCTCTCTCTCACAAATGTCACAAACAAACTTTCCCAAGCAATCAATCACTTCCACTCCTAACACACCAAACCTATAGCAGCAATCTGAGCACTACAAGCTCTGTACAATCCAAGCTAAGTCTAGCTAGTTCCCACTAGTTTCTAACTAGCTGCTCATGGTAATGGTGGAAGTTTATATAGGAGAATGAGTCTCCTAAAAAGGTGGAAGGATGAGCTTATCTTCAAGGGAAGTAGTTGGAAAGGGTCGAACAGACATGCCATAGAAGGGAGTCGACATTCACAAAGCTAACAACCAAGCCTGGAGAGATCTGGAAGGCAGGTTGTTTGAACAAATTCGCCCAAACTGGATCAGCGCGGATTATAGGGAAACTGCCGCGCTGTCAGCGCATATCAATAACTGAAGAAGTCATGTCAGCGCGGAAGCACACGGGAAAGGCGCGCTGTGGACCATCGCGGAAAAGTGATGTTCTTCCGCGCTGGCAGCGCACAGCATACACTGGAAGGCGCCTGTCATCGCGGTTATTTTAGGAACAGACGCGCTGATGAACAAAACTTTGGAAAAAGGGGGTTTAGGGCTAGTTCAGAAGGCATGAAGCTTAGTGATTGACACAGCAGGGTGACTGACAGGAAGGCAGTGATAAATTACTGTGTAACACTAGATATGACCAACGCCTTCGATCGGGTAAAATTATCATTCCTCTACAAAGTCCTTCTTACCTTCCGATTCAACCCAGCTTTTGTGAATATGATCAAGGCCTGCACAGAAAAACCTTGGATTGCCCCGCTGGTTAAAGACCGACCTACCTCTTATTTCCAAGCTTTAAGGGGGCTAAGGCAAGGATGCCCGCTATCCCCATTTTTGTACATAATAATGGAAGACACCCTGAGCAGGAAACTGAAAGCGGAAAGAATTAAAGGCACTCTCCTGGGCATCTGACCGACGACTGGACTAGAACCAATCAACCATGCCTTGTTTGCAAATGATTCTCTTCTCTTAGGAGGAGTTTCCACAAGAATAGCAAAGGAATTCAATGGGACCCTGCAAAGCTTTTGCACCATTTCAGGAGCGCTCATTAATAAAAGAAAAGGTGCAGTGTACAATTGGAACACAAAGGAGCACACCACACTCCGAATTTCTAGAATCCTGGGCTTTCTGGGCTATGCATCCTAGAAAAAAATTCAATACTTGGGATTGCCTTTAACTCTGGGGGTAAACCGAGCCTCACTTTGGAATGAAGCTATCAATAAGATCAAAACCAAGATAGTTACTTGGGGAGGGTAGTGGCTTAACTATGCTAGAAAGTTAATCCTCATAAAGTCTATCCTTTCCTCTCTCCCTATCTATCAGGCCTCCTTCCTCCTGGCACCAAATACAATCACGGACCAAATATCACAGCTGGTCAGAAACTTCCTATGGAAAGGAGGCAAAGGAAATGAAAAGAAATTTCACTTAGTAAGTTGAGACAAAGTGAAAAGGTCAAAGCTGGAAGGAGATCTCTAGATTAGAGACCCTGTACTGGCAAACATCGCTTTAGGTGGCAAAATCCTTTGGCAGCTCTACTCCAATAAACATCACCCAATCAGTCAACTCTTCGGAATAAATATCTCAAAGGAGTCTCATTAAGAAATCTTCAAGCAAATAGAGTTCCCAAAGGCACGCTTCTCTGGAATCTCTGCAGAAAAGGGCTGGCCACCTTCTAAAATCAGCTCTACAGGGTGCCTGGTAACGGAGCTAACATTGTGATATGGCAAGATAAAATCATGGGCAATCCCCCCCTTGAACACACAATGGAGTTAGCGGATCTCCGTGACTGGTTTTCCCAACAAGGTTTACACAATCTAGCCGACATTTCTACCTGGGACAGATAAGGGAACTGGGAAGATTGGGTCTTCCACAATCTGCCAGCACACTTAATACAACAAAAGAACCTTCTCCTGGATAAGTTGAAGGGCTCGGCTCCAATCAACCTACACACATCGGATCTCTGGAGATGGGGGAAGACAGGGGTCTATACCCCTATGCTTGGCTTTGTAGCCTTGCAACCCATGAAAAATCAAGTTCTCAACCCCTCCATCTAGCAACGCACATGGGATACTTATGGTATACCCAAGGTGAATTTCTTCACTTGGTTAATCATCCACAGGAAAGTGTTGACAGGTGAAAATAGAGGCATTATAGGACCGCACTGGTGCATTATGTGCAAATCGGCATCTGAAAGCATTGATCACCTCTTTGTAAGTTGTGCCTTTGCACAATCGGTATGGGTCCTCATCCTTCAAGGTCTAAATGCACCTGCCCCTACTCAGTGCACAATAGTGGAACTCTTCTTCACTTGAAATGAAAGGTACCCTAGGACCCTCAGAACAAACTCTCTATGGAATCGGATTTGGCAATCCATTCCCAAGTTCATTTGCTAGAAGCTCTAGCTAGCCAGAAACAACTAGATATTCAACAATGCATCGTACTCTCCCTTGTCTGTGGTAGCCAAAGCTAAGGTGATCCTAATGGAGGCTCTAGGGAACTACCCTAGTAAGTTAGATAACACTCTCATAACTGAAGAAAGAAGCTGGCTGGGAACCCTTCTCGTCCGAGCCAACAAAGAAATACTTGCACGGCCCACATTCAACCCTACTTGGCGCATCAGAACTACAGATGCAGAGTTCCAATCCTGGTGGAGGAAGCAAGGAAAGGTAACCGTCTTCTTCGATGGTGCCTCCAAAGGCAACCCAGGGACCTCTGGTGCTGGTGGTGTGGTCTACTCTCAGGATGGCTCCCGAACAAATAGCTACAGCTGGGGATTAGGAAAGAGCACCAACAACTAGGATGGAATCTTAGGGCTTCTTAAAGGATGCCA
Source organism: Pinus tabuliformis (assembly GCA_031772625.1). NCBI lineage: Eukaryota > Viridiplantae > Streptophyta > Pinopsida > Pinales > Pinaceae > Pinus > Pinus tabuliformis. The sequence continues at coordinate 146,287,008 of CM062815.1, read as the reverse complement.
GATTTCCCAGGAACACAGTCGCACAACTCTCCATGTCTTTAGTGATTCAGAACTCTTGATAAAGACAATAAACTCAGACGAACACCTAAGTAATCCAGCTCTAAATAACACTCTCTAGAGGTTGCGGGGCTTGTTGAGTTTCTTCACCACCTCCTCTTTCTTTCACATTCTCCACACCTCAAACAAAGAGGTAGACATCAAAGCAAACAAGGGATGCTATTTGACTCAGGGGTTCCTCAAAAGAAATTCAGATGAACCAAGGTGGACCGCCATTCCTTAGCTAAACAATGATGCAACAAGCAAAACATGTCTTGAACAACCGTTGGATCTCAGCATCCAATGGTCTGGATCCACCCTCAGCTGAACTAATTAGATTTACTGGAATCGTTCATTGGAGCAGAACAAGGGTCTTCGCTTGGGAAAGAGCGAAGAAGTCAAAGAAGCGGAAAGGTGGCTTTCTAGCCAAGAGTGGGTTTTCGGACGACACTAATAGTGGTAAGTGGTATCATGAGCTTGGCTCTGATTCCACTAAGAGGAGGACACGTAGCAGTGGCGAAGGGTGGGGAAACCGCTTTATCGGGCAGTTAACCCACATGTGTGTTATCAACCCGAAACATATGGGAACCGTCTGATCTATTCAAAATAGATCAATGATGGAGATTCAACATGCAGGTTGGTAGATTGGGGGTCGGGGTTTGATAGAGATACGAGCTTTTGCGATGTACCGATGGGTGTGGACCCGATGTGGTAATGTGCTTGAGCCTAAAAAGTATGAAATCCGTAAAGGGAGAGATTCGTCGAATCCATCCAAATCAGATCAATAGCGGAATATCACCATACAAGTCGATCGATCGGGATCGGGGTCTAGCAGAGCTAAGCACATTACGAAGGGTCGATGGGCGCAGACCCGAAATGGTTATGCACAAGAACATAAATATTTTGATGTTCGATTAGTTGCAAATCGGTCATGGAAACGGAGTGTTGCTTTGAGGGCCGAGGAAGAGCCGATCCCCAACACCGATAAAGGTGGAACCTTGAACAATGAGCATAGACTGTCAAAGCCAAGGGCTTATGAAGGGTTGTTGGGCGCGGACCCAAAACGGTTTTTTGCGCAGGGACAATTTTTTTTTTTTGAAGTCTGTCAGAGTAAATTGCATATCGGCTGCGGTGGTGGTGTGTAGCAAAGACGAGGTTGTGCCGATTGCCGATAAAGGTGAATCCTCGATCATCAAGCCAAGAATGTACTTAGGAAGAAAGGGCTACTTTGCGGAAATCCACATTATTTCGGTTTACAAGGCTTTAGGGTGTACAAACTCAAAAGGCCCGACAAGTACCAAAGGAACTCAACCACCGGGAGCCTTCCTCCGATGCAATTGCATGGGGTTCGCTAGTCACTCCCTCTTGTGACATAAGGCATCACATTGTATCCTTAAAATGTTGATGCGATGCACCTTCAAAGCTCCAACTCCTTAAAGGATTTGTAAGAAGTAGATTGCCACATTGACTCTAAGAAACTCCTTGTAATGTCAGTTGAAAGGGCCACGGCCTAACCATTGATTTTAATATATTAACCGTTTAAGTTAAAAAAAAAATAATATCAAGATTTTTTATGTTATTGTTAATCTAAGGGTTCATATTCCTAGGGTATAATATTATTGATAGGGTTTATAATATTATTCCTAGGGTTTTATATAAATCTCTTGGGTTTATAAATTAAATTCCTTGGGTCTATAATGTTAATAATCACTTACATTTATAATATTAATCTCTTGGGTTGTCAATATTATTCCCTTGGGTTTTTAATATTAACCCCTTGGGTTTATAATAATAATCCCTTGGCTTTGTAATATTAATCCTTTGTGTTTAATATTATTTCCTAGGATTTATAATGCCTTGAATTTATAATATTAATAATCCCTTTGGTTAATAATATCAAGACTTATTATATTATTGATAATACCAATAACATTATCATATTAATATAATATTATAATAATGATTATAAATTACCATTATAATCGTTATAATTATTATCGTAATTATAATATAATGATAATAAATTTTATATTATTATTATTATTATATTTATATATTTATTAATATTAATATTAAATCCATATCCATTGATGCTTATCGAGGTATATCAACCACATTTATTAATGTGGTTGTGCTAGTATAATATTTTCACATTTTCAATGGTACCAACCCTTTCGTATAATAAAATATACTACTCAACAAACACAATACCCCTTATTATGGTAAGAATATTTTTTTTATAGTAACAAAGACACCATTATGTCCATAAATAACACTAATACAGGTCACCCTAAAATTGTGCCAATCTCTTACAAGTATGGTAACTCAACATAATAACAGTGAGTATATCAAATTCTATTTGAATCTCTTACAAGTATACTAAATCGACATAATAATGCTTACTATATCAAATTGTAATTGAATTTATTTAAGAGGTAACAATTTTCTCATGCAATTTATTAGGGATTAAATAAATATTTTTCAACTTAGCTTTTAATATAAAATAATAATAATAATGTAAGGAATCCAAGTTTGACACTGATTAAGTTAAATGTGTCGATTTTAGAATAGGCTCTAAGAATTTTAATTTAATTATCAATAATTATTAGGTGGATGTTAAGGATTTAACCTCCATGGAATATTCTAGAATATTCATAGTAGTATACTTAAATCAATGGTTGAGATTTATCTCCAAAGTAATCATGTTCATTTTACTCTTTTAATTAAATTCATTAATTGAAAAAATGTCATATGACCAATTGCCATATGGAGTGACTTATGGTTTTTTTGAGCATGTGGGGTTGATAAGCCATGGTATTGTAGCAAAACTTATTTATAAATTAAGAATCTCCATGGTAAAGTGGAGGTAAATTTCCATGATTAATAATTTTGTTTGATGCTTTTTCCAAATGTATATATGTTTAACCTATATATTAATTCTTTTTATAATTAATAACAATAATAATTTAAAATAAAGTTATAATTTAGTTAGTTTTTATGATTTTTTTTTTAAATTTTAGCAATGTGAGATGAATCACGAAGTAAGAGTTTTCATTCTTATCAGGGATTGATGCCTATCGGTGTTTACCAACCATATAATATATATAACCAACCTTAATCCATCTTAACTCTGAACTATCAAGCGCCGAGAGGGATCAAATTTCTCAAGGCACAAACCTCTTTTTTGAGTGCAAAACTTGAGGAAAATTTTGCATCTCGAGAGTTTTATTTCCTCTTGACGCTTAATAAATCTAGAGTTAAGATGAATCTAGGTCGGTTTCATTTATATATATACATATATTTATATTATTTTATTTTATATTTTATTTTTATTTTTACTTTTATGTAATTTGACGGAGTCAAACTGTTTATATAAAATAACATAACATGACATTACAACATCTCTTCCATATTGGGTTGGAGAGCATTTACCAACCATTTAATTATATGGTTGAGCCAATATAACTATGTATTGATAATTTTATAATAAAAAATTGTAATATATACTACTGACTTAAACCATTTTTTTTATTTGTAATTTTGAAAAAAATAAATCCAGCTAAAATTATTCTATATCCACTATATAATTTCAAATTTCATTAAATATATGTTATGTACTCTTATCATAGATTTTTTTTTTAGCTTATAATTGTATCGTACCTATGAAACATATTCCTATTTTCTTTAGTTTCATCTCCAATTTACTCTAAACCTCATAATTTGCATGGTCAAAATCTATAAGTTAACAATTGAGGAAAAAATATAACTTTCATGGCAAATATTTCTATTCAAGCATCCCAAATGCTATTTATATTACATCCCTACTCATTGTTAACCATCTTCCATCTCTCTTTCTTTATTACATAAGGAAACCTTACCATAGTTTTAGTATTATTGTATTTAGTGATCGTTCCACCTTCTATATTCTTAAGATTGATTGGATTCTATGTGTCCATAAACCTTCCATTTGATGGACCTCATTACAATTGGTGTCTCTTTTTTGTTGGTTTGGATATACATTTGTCTCCCTTTTGTTAACTTGGAAATCCATTTTTTTAGATGAGTGGTTGTAATTTCTTTTAGCCCCATTTTTCACTTTCCTTACCCTTCATCCTCTCATGCTTTTCAAGTGATGTGATAACCATTTTTGTGAGGAAATTTGCCTAATTATACAACAACATATATGATTAGTTTTTTATATTATTCAACTCGTACAAAAGACTTTTTCTTGTCTGCAAAGTGGACCTTGGTTTTGATTTTTGCTTGAGTGACTGATATTTGCTGCATCACTGCATTAGGGCTCCAAAACCCAGAGCAGATGTGTGCGAATACGGTGCATTAAGTCTTTTTTGAATTAGGTATGTGATGCAGGAGCATCTGAACCCCTCTTTATTAAAGAAGAAATCCAAAGCGAAGCAAGGAGGACGTGGACCATCGGAGCTGAACAGGGGAAATTCTGTTTAAATAGAGCTAAAGTTGTGGAATGGATAAAAGTCTCGAGGAGACTTATTAAATGTAATCTTCCACATATGTATGCATGTAGAGAGATTAGGGAGTTGTTGAGTGTTTCATGGAGAGGATTGATCGGATCCTTCCAGTGATCCGATCCAATGTTTCCTTATATATATATATATATATATATATATATGTATATGTATATGTATATGTATATGTATATGTATATGTATATGTATATGTATATATGTATATATATATATATATATATATATATATATATATATATATATATATAGATATATATATATATATGATGAACCTATGCATTCAATAGAGTGAGATATAGAGTAATATAGAGTGGGAGACAGAGTGAGCAAAATGTAATAAAGAGAGAACTCATTCTAAGGCTGAAATGCCTTAGATTTGTAATCATATTGTGTAATATAAGAGTGTGCTTTGTGTTGAATATGTGTGCTGTGTATATTTCATAAATAGTCAGAATGTTAAGTGATGCAGGTTTGATCAACCATTGATCACTGTAGGATCGATGGCGATCCATCGATTAAACAAATAATAGTGTTATCTTTAACTGTTATGGAGTGATGTCATGTATAGACAAAGGTTGTGGCAGAACTGTGTTTAAACATAAAATCCATCAAAGGCAAGCGAGATTAAGTTAAGGAGAAAATGGAATAGAATGCACAGGAGCCGTTAGATCTGTGAGATCAACGGTCTAGATCCAATCACTGGAACAGAGATCCATTATAATCACATCGGCAGATTGTTATAAGAAGGCAGACCACAGACCTTAAGGTATGGTGATAAGCGATTGCACGACCAAACGTCAACCGTCGGATCGAGCCTAGATCGACGATCAAGATTTGATCGGTGATCACATTTCGACAAAGTCAAAAGACAACGGGCAATGGAATGGGCGATTGCGACATGCCAATAGTGATATCGTCGATATGCAATGATCTGCGATCGGAGGTATCAGCGTTTCGGAGATCTGAGTTTGGAGGAGTAGTGCCGCGAGGGTGGTTTGATGAGCCGGACCCAATGAAGTTATAGGTGCGGGTGGATAATATTTGAGATCCGGATTATGGTTTAGTAGCGGGTTTTCTCGTTGTTTCCTGTGTATTTTCATTAAAGTGGTACGGTTCTGGTTATAAAGAAAAATCTTGATAGTTAAATGGTCTGGGGTTTTAAAGGCTTACGACCTTATGAAACGCTTTTGATAGGTAATGGGCTCATAACCCATAGGTCCCAGGATCAAAATTTGTTAAGAAAGGGGAAATTGGATTTACCCCAGTATCTCCTTTCATCATTTGGTATTAGAGCACAAGAAAATTCTGCATGCAAGAGCAGGGAAAAGTTAAAAGGAAAGTTTTCCTGCGAGAAGGACAAAGGAGTGCAAGCAGAAGGAGAAGAGGTACAATTGTTGAGGTATGTAAGTATGGTGAGTTTATGGTCTTTACTGTCATGTAGATAGCGACAGCGGAAGGTGAGAAGACTTGCAACAACCTAGAGCAAGGAGTGCTCATTTGGTTCCAGAGAAGAGAACCAGAAGGATGCCAAAAGGCTGAGTGAGGAGAGCTTGGTGAGGTATCGTGTAGTAGAGGAAGACTGTTACTGCAGAGGTTGGTTGCAGCTCATAGAAGATCATGAAGGCAGTTCCACTGAGAAGTGGGTAGAATTGCTAGGGATAAGGAGAAGCATATGACCAGGAGCTCATAAATTTTTGTGCCTCGGAAGTCTGATGCAAGAGCATCTGACCCCCCCTTTATTGGAATCCAAAGATAAGCAAGGAGGATGTGGACCATCGGAGCTAAACAGGGGAAATTTTGGTTAAAATAGAGCTAGTTTGGTGGAATGGATAAAAGTCTTGAGGAGACTTATTCAATGTAATCTGCCACATATGTATGCATGTAGAGAGGTTAGGGAGTTGTTGAGTGTTTCATGGAGAGGATTGATCGGATCCTTCCAGTGATCCGATCCAATGTTTCCTTATATATATATATATATATATCTATATATATCTATATCTATAGATATACATATATACATATATACATAGATATATACATATATACATATATAGATATAGATATACATATATACATATATACATATATACATATATATATATATATATATATATATATATATATATATATGATGAACCTGTGCATTCAATAGAGTGAGATATAGAGTAATATAGAGTGGGAGACAGAGTGAGCAAAATGTAATAGAGAGAGAACTCATTCTAAGGCTGAAATGCCTTAGATTTGTAATCATATTTTGTAATATAAGAGTGTGCTTTGTGTTGAATATGTGCGTTGTGTATATTTCATAAATAGTCAGAATGTTAAGTGATGTAGGTTTTATTGACCATCGATCACTGTAGGATTGATGGCGATCCATCAATTAAATGAATAATAGTGTTATCTTTAACTGTTATGGAGTGATGTTGTGTATAGACAGAGACTGTGGTAGAACTGTGTTTAAACATAAAATCCATCAAAGGCAAGCGAGACTAAGTTAAGGAGAAAATGGACTAGAATGCGTAGGAGCCATTAGATCTGTGAGATCAACGGTCCAGATCCAATCGCTGGAACAGAGATCTGTTATAATCGCATCGGTGGATTGTTATAAGAAGGTGGACCACAGACCTTAAGGTATGGCGATAAGCGATTGCGTGACCAAACGTCAACCGTCGGATCGAGTCCAGATTGACGGTCAAGATTTGATCGACGATCGCATTTCGACAAAGTCAAAAGACAACAGGAAATTGAATGGGCGATTGCGACATGCCGATAGTGATATTGGCGATAGACCGAGGGTCAATGAAGCGATATCGCCGATACGTGATGATCAGCGATCAGAGGTATCGACGTTTCGGAGATCGGAGTTCGGAGGAGTAGCGCCGCGGAGGTGGTTTAATAAGCCAGACCCGATGAAGTTATAGGTGCAGGTGGATAATATTTGAGATCCAAATTATGGTTCGGCAGCAGGTTTTCCCGTTGTTCCTATGTATTTGCGTTAAAGTCGTGCGGTCTCGGTTATAAAGAAAAATCCCGATAGTTAAATGGCCCGGGGTTTTAAAGGCTTAAGGCCTTATGAAATGCTTCCGATAAGTAATGGGCTCATAACCCATAGGTCCCAGGATCTAAATTTGTTAAGAAAAGGGAAATTAGCTATACCCCTATTTCTCCTTTCATCAGTATGCCCCATTCAGTGGGCTCTATCTACTCTACAATGCCATTTAATTTGTACTACACATTAATGCTGATGCTCTGCACATAGTTCATGGTACGCAACTTTGACGTGACTTTTATTTTCTTCATAAATCCTGCACATTTTTCTACTTTTGTGATTCACCTTATTATACCTGGGGCTGGCATGATATAATGTATTTAGTTTTTCATTGACTAAAAAAATTTAAAATCTATTCAAAGTTTAACATTATGAAATTAAATTTATTATTTTTAAATAAAATTTATTTCTATTTATCTCAAATATGATTGGTTGAAATGTCTGCCCTCTTATTGTGTAATGATGGCAAGGGTTGACTTTTCTGTATTCTATTATTAATTACTATGTACTATATCACTAATTACTAGTACAATAAATATAAATAATTTGAAAAATAACATGATATATTAATTACTATGTACCATAAACACAAATGATTTGTAATTAAATTCAAAAAGTCCATTTGCTCATTGGTGTAAAGTATTGAATAGATAATTTTTATGGGTTTTATTTTTTAATTTACAAAAAAATAATTTAAAAAATAAAAATTTGAAAAAAAAAACATGTTTAAAATTTGTACAACTCTGATTATGTTAATATATATTCTAATGACATGACATGTGTATCATAATATAATCATTATATAAAAAAATTGCTATCATTCAATATTAAATAAATAACTATTAACTTGTTATCATTGTCTTTAATGCCAATTATATATATATATATATATAATTGGCATTAAAGACAATGATAACAAGTTAATAGTTATTTATTTAATATTGAATGATTGATATATAATTGGCATTAAAGACAATGATAACAAGTTAATAGTTATTTATTTAATATTGAATGATTGATATATATATATATATATATATATATATATATATATATATATATATATATATATATATATAACCAACCTTTATTTACCAAAAAAATGTTTAATTATATTAAAAATAATAATAATAAAAAAGGCTAAACAAATATTCATATAACTCATTTTACAATTTTATTATTGTTTGAAGTACATACAACAATCATGGCATTAAAATATTTTATTAAAACAAGTGGTAGAGAACGCTAACTATGCAGCCTTGTTACAACATCATAAGCACTACTTCATCCAATCAGGAAAAAGGTTGAGAACTTTGCATTTACTTTGCATTAATCCAATATCAAATCAATGGAGAATGTGTTGGCCATGAAGGATAGAGATGCAGAGACCAACGATGCTCATGTTTTTTTATTTGTCCAAGTTTTATTTTATTTTATTTAATTATTTCATTTTAGGAAGCTTACACACTCTAATATTTATAATATTTGGATTCTTTTTTTCAACAATTAATTTCGTTCATATTGTAATTTTCAATATTGAATTGCATCTCTAATATATATTTCAATATTGGAAATTGTATTTTTAACCCTAATATATTTAGACCAACTTTTGTTTAAATTTCAATATTTTTATTTATTTTAGCCATTATTATTATTATTATTATTATTATTATTATTTGAGATGTACGCAGTTGAAAATGATACAAGTGATAAAACCTATTCTGGAGCGTGAAATCTCCCAGCATCTCAGACTTGATACCTTGAAAGGAGGAAATGGTGTATTTCGCATTGCAGATTTTAGGTATGTAATGAAAATTAACACTCCTCTTGTGGCTGACACAATCATTCGAGCCATCCAAACGACATGTACAACTCATTCTATGGAGGTGCCCGAATTTTAGGTTCACTTTGTTGATATTCCTTCCAATGATTTTAACTCACTCCTTCGCTTGCTACCTCCACATGAATAATTACCAGACCACGCCCATGAAAAGGATGAAGCTGATCTTGGTTTCACTGAGCCTCTGTGAAGGATGTCTTACTTGGTATAAACTATTTGCGAATCGTTTGAAAAGAGACTTTTTCCACTTAAAAGCCTCCAATGATTTCATTGATGAGCCCTAGTATTGCAACAAGAATGTTGCAACTCCCAAGGCTACCAACTTTAATGATCAACTTGGGGTTTATACAAACTCAAGAGGGGCCGACACTATATGTGCAACATACACATTTCTCTTCCTAGTTTGAATCCCTTTGATGCACGTGAAAGAAGACAAGGAAACAACTTTAAATGAGCAAAGATCTAGGTAAGTCACCAGTCCTAAGTTGCATAAGGTAAATAGAAATAAGAAAACCTATTCTAATTTTACTGGAAAGTAAATGACATAAAGGAAATCAATTCTATTTGCAAGAAGGGAAAGCACAATAAATAAAATCTAATCTATCTTTCTGGAAAGGAAATGACGGTAAATGAAATCTATTATACTTTGTAGGAAAGGAAAACTGATTTGATAATCACCCTATGAATGACATCAGTTAAAGATTTATTGAAAAAAGGTATTACAGACTCATGTGCTATGTGTGTGTCTATGTTATTTAAGAAACGAATTTATCAGATTGCAAATACATAGACACTTGAAATGGAAAGACAACAGAGAAATACAGTAAGAAATACAAGAACACAAGAAATTAATAAGGACTTCACCCTATCCTCCAGGTCTACATCTCTGGTACAGCTCTCAGTGGTGGCCTTATTTTATTGTGTCTTAAGAAGAGAATTACAATGCAAGAGCTCAATATGAGTCACCTGAAACAAATTTGCTTGCAGGGTGGTTCTTGGATTCCCCAAGCCACTGGAGTACACAGACTCTTTTGCCTACCAAATCTTTGACCTCTCTGGTCTAACAGATCCTCTCGGGGATGGCTTGAATCTCTCAAGCTCTCTGGTGCTCGACGCTGCCTTTGGTAAGCTCGGCCCTCTGTCTTCTTTCTGCTTTTGCTTCACTGTCTTCTTCTCTGTTCTTTCTCTCTGAGTTCCGTCCTCCTCTTGGGGTTCTGGTTCCTCTTCCCTCCATCTTTGTCTCTATTTATGGCTTTAAAGCCATTCGTTCCCATTCCTGTTCAATTCCCCTTCCTCCTCCGTTGAATCGCCTTCTGCAGCTACGCTTGGATTTCAGTGTTCAGCGTCATCACCAAGCTCACAGGGAGTGGCCACTTGTCCTCCTGTAAACGGCACTAGCCTGCTTCGTCGGTTCAATTCTTCAGTTATGTCGTGGAATGAGTCTTCCTCCACCGTGGCGGTTAAGACGGACCCCAAATATTTACAAACTGCAGCTTATTTCCGCGTTAAATCTGGTCTGGTCATCGGACATAATATCAACCGTCAGATCTGGACCCCCCAGATCCAACGGCATCAGCTCATTTCGTGTGGTTGACTTGCTCAATCATTAGCACGCGATGAGTGGCAGTTTTCTCTCTCCTCCGCTTGCCACGCATCAATCGCTGAGTGGAATCCCTCTGCTTTCATCCAAAACTGCTTACCGTTCAAGGAGCCCCCGATCAATACCGCCGGTTTTCTTGGAGCGCGAGTCCCGCCTTGTCCTTTAGCCTTTTTGCCTTTTGCCGTTCGGTTCTATGGCTCTCCACGTGACCAAGTTCTTGGGGCTTCTCCATTTTGATGGTTTTCACCCAGCAATGCGTGATTAGCGCTCGCGCATCGAAAACCTCCTCTGTTTCTTGATCTGGGCCTCCCAGGGGCTAATTTCGCCTCCCGTGCAGTCTCCATGGGCCTCGGTTAGCACGCTTTGACTGAGGTCCTTGTCGTTCCACGCTGGCTACCACTGCCACTGGTTTGAGGGGTTTTTGATCATGGTTTTGAATTCTTTTATGTTGGTCTTGACTTGATACAGTCATGGTTCTTTTGATAGTTCTCTATGGATCTAATTCGGATCACGACCTTCCCATTGAAAAGATTTTGGACCACAAAAAGTTGTTTTTTAAGCATCGAATAAATGAGGGTATTGTTTTCTCACTTGCCCAATCTCAATCCACTTTGCACTGCTTGGATTTGAACCTTTGAACCCAATCCTAAGGTACTCCACATCTCCCCTACACGTCGTCCTCACCTTCCTGTCCAACACTGTGTCTTCCTGCAATTCATTAAGATATTCAGGTAGCATGTCATCAATAGAAGGCAATTGACTTTGCTCTTCAGGGTCCTCAATCATGGAAGGTTCAAACAATATCAAGCAATCTGCATTTATGATTGAGTAGATGTGCATGTAAGCTAGTAGATCAAGGTGAAAAGCATTTTCACCAATCTTCTCAAGTATCCTAAAGGGTCCATACTTGATAGGATTTAGCTTTTTACCTTCACCTTGCATCCTGTCCTTCCTGATATACAACCAGACCTGGTCACCAACTTGAAAACTATGCTCCATCCGATGCTTGTCATGCCTAGCCTTGTATTTGGCTTGGCTCTTTTCCAGTTGTTCCTATACTTCCTGGTGGATCTGCTAGATCTATTCAATGAAGCTAGTTGCCTTGTCTACATCACTGTGTTCATCAACCATGGTATCTTTACCAAAGACAAAATCCAAAGGAGACCTTGGTGTGAAACCAAAACAGGTCTCAAAAGGAGATCTCTGTGTAGAAGAGTGTTTTGCTCTATTGTAAGCATGCTGCACATAACACAAGTGTTCATCCCAAAGCTTAGGATCTTTGCTGCAATATCCTCTCAGTAACTAGATCACTGTCCTATTAACTACTTCTGTCTGGCCATCAGTTTGTGGATGAAAAGCTGTGCTTTTCTTTAGTTTGGTGTCCATCAGTTCCCACAGACTGGACCAAAACTTCCCCACAAATTGGGTGTCTCGATCAGATATAATAGAAGTGGGTAATCCAAAATGAACCCATACATGTTCAAAGAACAATTTCGCAGTTTGTTCAACTGTAATCTGTTTATTACAAGGTATCAAAGTACACATTTTGTTGAACCTATCCACAACAACATATAGATAATCACGACCTTTCCTAGATTTAGGCAGTCCTCCAACAAAATCCATGGAAACAATTTCCCAAGGATGAGAAGGCACTGGAAACGGAGTGTACAAGCCTAGTTTTCTATTGTTGGGCTTGCTTTTAGCACACATAACACACCCTCTTACATATCTAGAAACTGTCTCATTCATTTTCGGCCAATAAAAAAACCTTTGCAGCTGTGCAACTGTTTTACTTACCCCAAAGTGACCTGATATCAGAGAAGTGTGTGCTTCCCTAATTATCTTTATCCTCTCCGTTTGTGGAATGCAAAGTTTCCCACAATGGTATAAGAGTCGGTCCTTCACATGATAATCCAATTCTTCTACTCTTTTGCCTTGACTCAAAGTTGCATATACATCTTTAAAGTCCATATCTTGAGCATATTATTCAATGTAGCTTTCATGTAGTACAAAATTATGCTTAAGTATGGTGGATGAATTTATAATGGGTCTAGATAAAATGTCTGCAACCTTTTTATGTATGCCCTTTTTATATCTGATGACTAAATGAAACTATTGTAGAAAACCCATCCGTCTATAATGTCTTGATTGCTGCAACTTAATTTGGGAGTGTAGATATTGAAGTGGTTGATGATCAGTATGTATTACTGTTCTTTGCTCATTAAGTAATGTTTCCACTTTTTCACACTCTGAACTAATGCATATAATTATTTATCATATGTAGGATAGTTAACTACTGTAGGATTAAAAGTCTCAGAATGATAACATATGGGTTTACCGTGCTGAGTCAACACTGCTCCCATGGCATAGTCACTAGCATCAGTTTGGATCTCAAATGGTCTTTTTAGATCAGGCAGTGCTAGTACAAGTGTTGTACTAATATTTTCTTTCAAGGTGTCGAAGGCTTTCTGATGTCTGCCTCCCCACTGAAACACCTTATTCAATCCTATTAAAGCATGTAAGGGAGCTCCAATTGAGGAAAAGTTAGAAATGAACTTCCTCCATTATTGTGCTGCTCCTAAGAAGATTCTTAATTCTGTAGCAGACCTGGGTTTAGGCCAGTTCACAATGACTACCACTTTAGAGGGATCTATTTTCAATTCACCTCCCCCTACTATATGACCCATGTAATTTAGAGATGTTTTGCCAAATTCACATTTTGAGAGTTTAACATAAAGTTTTTCTCTTTTCAAAACATCTAGTGTCTACTTAACATGCTTTAAATGTTCTTCCCACGTTTTACTAAAAATCAGGATGTCATCTAGATATACAATAACAAAATCATCAAGAAAAGGTCTGAGTACATCATTCATTAATCTCATGAAAGTAGCAGGAGCATTGGTCAAGCCAAAAGGCATAACCAGCCATTCATACAATCCTTGCTTTGTTTTGAAAGTAGTCTTCGATGCATCTTGCTCTGCAACCCTGACCTGATGGTATCCACTGTGCAAATATAACTTGGTGAAATAAATAGCTTCCTTCACTTGATCTAAGAGATCATCTATGTGAGGAAGGGGATAACGATTTTTGATGGTTATCTTATTCAGTGCTCGGTAATCAATGCACATTCTCCATGAGCCATCTTTCTTTCTCACCAAAACGATTGGTGACCCACATGGTGATGTGATAGGCCTGATGAATTTCTTCTCGAGCAACTCCTGCACCTACTTCTTGATTTCAACATTCTCTAAAGTAGACAACCTGTACATCCCAATGTTAGGCAATGGAACATCTTGCTGCAAAATAATATCATGTACTATTCCCTTTTTCGGTGGCAGACCTTTAGGTTCTTGAAATAAGACATCATACTCTGAAACAACCTTTTCTATATCAGCTTGTTATTCAACATTACAACCCTCAAATACATTGGTTTTATCAGGTTTCTTTTCCTTTACAACCATCAGTAAGAATTGTTTGCATGAATTTATCATTCTTTTCATCTGCCCTGAATTTATGAGAGTATAATTATTCTTGAGCTTATGAGCTCTTGCAAAGTATTCGATTCCATATTTAACAAGTAGATACTTGTTATCAGCTCTATAGAAAATAAACTTTCAATCATACAAGTAAGGGCTTCCTAAAACAATTCCACATATATCCAAAGGAATTATGTCTAACTCAACCTCATCTACAAATTCTGACCCAAAAGAAAACTTGAGTTTGCACTATCTAGTCACTTGTAGCTGTGCTTTATCATTCAACCATCTTAATGGGTATGGTTTCTTGTGAGGTGTAGTTGCTAATCCCAATTTCTTTACAATTGCTTCAGAAATTAAATTTACTTGTGAGCCACTATCAAACAAAGTTTCAATCTTTTGATATTTGGAAACAACTCGAATATGGAAAATATCATGTCTTTTTCTCTCATTTTCTTCATCAATAACAGGTTGAGCAAAATTACTAGTAGATGCTTCAAAATTCTTACCTTTTATACCTGTGGCTGCAATAGTTGTCTCATCTCCTGAGTTTGACCCCAAATATTTCTGAATAACTGTAGCAATCTTCTTCTTCTTGCTCTTGGACTTCTTAGGTCTCAGCTCTGGATGCAAAATCCAATAATGCTCATCATCATGCCCATCCCTTTTACAGTGAGTGCATGAAGCTTTGATTTTTTGTGCAGTGTTAGCCTTCCTTGCTTTCCACTTCTGCTTTCTTTTCTCCTTGCTCTTGCTTGCAGTGGGTTGGGATGGTCCCCCAACTTCTGGATTTCCATTCTTTCCTCTAGCTTCTAGATGAGTAGCTTGTACAGATACCTCATCTATACTAGTGGGATTAAACATGAGGATGGTATACCTCATGTAGCTGTGTAGACCACCAATGTACTTCAAAAGAGTCTCTGATGAGCCTAATGAGATACCCAACATCAATGCTCTCTTTCTAAATTCTTGAGTGTACCCTTGCACACTTTTCCCTTTCAACTACCGAAGAGTTTTCCAACTCATCATGGCTTGTTGCATGTAGGCTAATGGATAGAATTGCTTTTTGATTGCAGAAACAAATTCACTCCAGAGAGAGATAGTCTTACCATGTCTTTTCATATCATCTTGGGTTCTGCCTTCCCACCAAACCAAGGCAGTGCCTCCTTGGCGTAGGCTTGCCAGCTGAATCTTACTCTTGTCTGAGTCTATGTTATGTACTCTGCAATACACATAAATTTGTCTAATCCAATTGTCCAAATTTTCATCATTTAGCTCTCCATCATATATGGGAATCAACTTTAACATTTAGCTTAATCAAAGATGCTTGCTTATTATGCACAAGGCTATTAGGAGGTGTGAGAAAGCTTTCCTCTTTCCCTTTTCCTTTGGAGTGGTCATGGAAGTGAGACTCATCTTCTTCTTTGTCTTGTTTAGAACTTGAGGAGTTTTCATCCTTATGCTTTCTAAAGTCCTTATACATTTCTTCTACCATAGACTTTATAGCTAGGAAACTTTCTATGAATTGAGTGTCTAGCCCCACAGAACCTTCCTCTGACATTGTCTTCCGAGGATAGACTCTTCCAATTTCAGGATTAGTTTCAACCAACTCTCCTTCTCCTAATTTGAGCTTTGATCTAGTGAGCATTCAACAGCTAAACCAACACAAGCTTGTCTAACCTTACAACCTAAAGCTCTAATACCACTTGATCTGATAATCACCCTATGAGTGACCTCAGTTAAAGATTTATTGAACAAAGGTATTACAGACTCATGTGTTGTGTGTGTGTCTATGTTATTTAAGCAACGGATCGATCAGATTGCAAATACACAGACACTTGAAATGGAAAGACAACAGAGAAATACAGTAAGAAATACAAGAACACAAGAAATTAATAAGGAGTTCACCCTATCCTCCAGGGCTACATCTTCGATCCCGTTCTCAGTGGTGACCTTATTTTATTGTGTCTTAAGCAAAGAATTACAATGCAGGAGCTCAATATGAGTCACTTAAAACAGATTTTCTTGGCAAGGTGGTTCTTGGATTCCCCAAGCCATTGGAGTACACAGACTCTTCTGCCTACTAGCTCTTTGACCTCTCTGGTTTGATAGATCCTCTTAGGGATGGCTTGAATCTCTCAAGCTCTCTGGTTCTTGATGCTGCCTTTGGTCAGCTCGGCCCTCTATCTTTTCTGCTTTTGCTTCACTATCTTCTTCTCTATTCTTTCTCTCTGAGTTCCATCCTCCTCTCGGGGTTTTGGTTCCTCTTCCCTCCATCTCTGTCTCTGTTTATGGCTTTAAAGCCATTCGTTCCCATGCCTGTTCAGTTCCCCTTCCTCCTCCATCGAATCGTCTTCTGCAACTGCGCTTGGAGTTCCCTATTTGGTGTCATCACCAAGCTCATAGGGAGTGGCCACGTGTCCTTTTGTAAACGGTGCCAGCCTGCTTCATTGGTTCAATTCTTCGGTTATGTCGTGGCATGAGTCTTCCTCCATTGTGATGGTCAAGACAGAACCCAAATCTTTACAAATTGTGGCTTATTCCCTCGATAAATACGGTCTGGTCATCGGGCGCAATATCAACCGTCAGATCTGAACCCCCCAGATCCAACACCATCCGCTCATTTCGTGCGGTTGACTTGCTCGACCGTTAGCGCGTGATGAGCAGCGATTTTCTCTCTCCTCTGCTTGCCATGCGTCAATCGCTGAGTGGAATCGCTTCGCTTTCATCCAAAACCGCTTATCGTTCAAGGAGCCCCCGATCAATATCACCGGTTTTCTTGGAGCGCGAGTCCCACCTTGTCCTTTGGCCTTTTCACCTTTCGCCCTTCGGTTCTCCGGCTCTCCACGCGAAAAAGTGCTTGGGGCTTCTCCATTTTGAGGGTTTTCACCCAGTGATGCGTGATTAGCGCTCGCACATCAAAAAAATCCTCTGTTTCCCGATCTGGGCCTCCTAGGGGCTAATTTTGCCTCCTGCGCAATCTCCATGGGCCTCGGTCAGCGCGCTTTGACCGAGGTCCTCGTCGTTCCACGTTGGCTGCCACTGCCACTGGTTTGAGGTGTTTTTGATCGCTATTTTGAATTCTTTGATGTTGGTCTCGACCTGATACAATCATGGTTCTTTTGACAGTTCTTTATGGATCCAATTCGGATAAAAAAACCCTAGATTACTCTTATAGGAAATAAATCATACTTTGCCTAAAATAAATTGCGGGAAAGGAAACCTAGACTCATTGTAGAAATCAACATTTAAGAAGCAAGCAATGCATAAGCTAAATAACTACCTAATCAAGCCTAAGCTCAATCAAAGTGGTCTCAGAGCATTCAAGGGCAATTCTAAGATGTAAATATACTTTTACCATGAATTTGGAGTACATATGGGCAAGGGAGGAGCTCAAAAAAAAAATTCTACAAAAAAATCTATATTACTATAGGAAACTTCCAGCAAGCTCGTTTCTCGAGTTAACATGCTAAATGTACAATTTAATCAAATAAAAATGTTGTGGGGTAAATTTTGTTATTAATTTCAATGTTTTTAAGCTTCAATACGAGTGGAATAAACTCGAAATAACTTCATTAGCACGTGTGCTACAGTGCTGGATCCCGCTAACATATAGGGGATCTCTCCAATATGAAGTCCCAATTAGACCTCACACTATTTGGTATAGGAATCCTTTTCAGAATATGGTCTGACTGCCATTTACTTAAAAATTTTCCTTGGCTTGAGCAATTAGCATGAGAGAGTAGCACACACGTACTTTTAAATGAGAAAGAAATTATGCCTTGTGAAATGTCCAATTGTAGAATGTATCAAGGTTCTCTCACTAAAAGGAACAAAAGTGAGCCTTCAAGAGACAATTATTAGTATTGATCTAGTGAAGACACATGAACATATGCATGAGATAATCATTAGACATCAAGCGAAATAGTTCACATAAATGCAACGATCATTATAATGACCACAACACACTTTCAATAATATGAGCACCAAATCCACTGAAATAGTTCAATTTCTTCAGTACATAAGAATGACAACATAAACCATACAAATTTGAAGAATAATCTTAAAACATCCATGATCTATGCATGAAAATGTGTTGGCCCAATGGGTTTCAAGTATTAAGCAAAAATTCCAAGATAAATGAGTACAATGAACACCACTTGCTCCAAATAGTTGAGCGTTAGAGCCACCACTTACTCTCCAAAAGAACTGTCTCTATCTCTCTAATGCCTTATGGGAGAAGCCAAGGTGAAAAGTCCTCCATTTGTGTAATGAGGCCTCTTTTATTACTAGAGACATGATTCTTCATATCCTCATCACTCATGAGTTTCTCATATGGATTTTTGACTTCTAATGACCTTTGGGATTCTAAATAACCCTTGGTCTTCTGAATGACTTTGAACTTCAACATGGCTTTTGGGCTCCTTTGTGTCTTTTGGAATTCTACATGTGACCTTTATACTTCCACATGTGGCTCTTTTTTCCATACATGAATCTTGCACTTCCACATATTTATATTTGCAATAATTACATCATTATTTCCACATCATGATTTAGCAACAACAATACAAGTCACTAACCTTGTTGACTTGGATCCATAGTGACTTGTGACTGGACTTTGTTAAGAGATGACAACGCTGCCACCTATGTTTTCAATTCTTGATGCAGATTCCTCATTGTTTTTTTAATTTACCCTCAAAAGGGTCTTGAGATATATGGAGTCTATATGGATCACTTTGGTCATCAGAATATGGTGTTCTTTCACTTGTCACAATCACATAGTCTTTGAATTCTTCCTTATGCTGCTTCCTTTAACAAATATTCTCATGCCTCCTTTCCATGATATTATAGTAACACTTGCAAGTAAGGTCACTCATGTAAATAAAACATTAGCCCAGAAAATATCCTATTCTTTCATGTTTCATGTAAACTTTCCAAGTGTAGTCAACAATGCATTCAAGAAAGGAAGGGGAAGCTTTTGGGTTCAGGGCGCACTGTCAAGAGACAAGGGCTATGTGTTGAGCACTGTGAGTGTGCTGTGTGCTCCACAAGGAAGAAGAGGTTTGATGGAGGGCACATGGCATAGTCTCAAGGGACTAGGAGGCTCAATGATGCTTACTGATGTGCCATGCGCTCAGTCAAAGAGGCTCGAGTCACAAAGAAGGCGTAGGGTGTAGTGTCAGGGCTCAAGGGAGGCTTGATATTCGCTGTTGGTGTGCCATGTGCTTAGATGAGCACGCAGGGCATAATGTCAAGGCTCAAGGAAGGTATAATGACCAATGTTGGTACGTTATGCACTCATCTGGGTGAGAGGCTTCAAGAAGGGCATAGTTTGGAAGAACAAGGAGAGCTTGTGGTTTGAGAGGGCATTGTGCACCCAAGAGAGAGGGACAAATTAATATGGGCACAAGGAACATCCTCAAAAAACAAGGGGAGCCAAACTGAGGCTTTGGAGTGTGTTGTGCACTCTTCCTTGCATAATGGGCAAGCTTATAGAAACCGATTTTTTTCTAAGTTTGGAAGATGAAACACGAGCGACACAATGAGTTAGGAGTAAAACTAAGTGCAACACATATCAACTCACTAGAAAATCTTAGACATGACCCATTACTGAGAAATATACATAAAACTGAAAGTTTACAAGCATTCTCCATGTATAATGGACAAAGTATGTACAATTGCGACCAAAAGTGTTGTTTTGTAAATAAAAGTGTACTAATACTATGAAGTGTATCATGGATGTTCTAAATGGTGCGACGACACTTGGGAAAAAACAAGGATACAAGAAACATATGGAGTAACATGAAACGACACTTGGTGACCGAGAGCGACATTTAATATGAAAATTAGTGGGATCCAAAATTTAAATGTAGCAAAATTTTGGAGTGTGTTGTAGTAGTGACAACACACGTGCTAAAATTTAGCAGAAATTTACTATTAAAACCAAAAATTTCATAACAGTGAACTAGTAAGTTGATCTAAATACCTAAATGCCCAAGGTAATCAAGTGAAAATGTTATGGGGAAATTTTGATATTAAATTGAATGTTTTTAGACTCTAATCCAAGTGGAATCAACTTGAAAGAGGCCCATTAACACGTGCTAAAATTCAGCAAAAATTTATTACTAAAACCATAAATTTCAGAATTATGAACTAGTAAACCAATCTAAGTAGCTCAATGATGAATATGACTTTGTAGAGCTGTTCTAAGGATGCACCATTCTTGTAAATGTATAAATGACCTACAAAACCACTTACTTCAATCATTTAACCAATCTAACCTACAACAAATGAAGAATGAATATTGAGTGCAGAAATAGGAAATGCACACTGCAAGGAAGAGACCCTCTAGTGGAGGTTTTTGCAGAAGCCCCTATAAAAATAGCCCAAAATTACGTTTCTAGCGGAGGTCACTAGCGTAGTAGGGTGGGCATATGTATTAGAGGATGTTATTTAATGGTGCGTCTATAATACATTAATGCACTGATGTGTTACTATAATTATATGCACTAGTGCTTAATAGCATATGGTGCACCGAGGAAGAGTATTTTTTATAAAAAAAATAAAAAAATGGCGCATTAAATACGTAATGTGCACCAATGCGTATACTACTCGATGACACCTGAAAAGGGTTAAATTTAAAAAACCTTGTAGGCCGTAAAATTCATTTTTCCCAGTCCGATGTTATACTATCATGATGCCCTAATGCTAAACCCATATACGAATGCCCCAGTGCATAAACAATATGGTGCACCATTGTGGGGTTTTTAATTTAACAATAGTGGTGCACTTCTTATATTATACACACCAGTGTTGTTATTTGAACCAAAGACCTCGGTGCTTAATAAAAAATGGTGCATCGTTGAAGGGTTATTTTTTATACAAATAAAATTAATGGTGCGCTACGTATATAAGGCGCATCAGTGCATATACTATTTGATAGCACCAAACAAGGGTTAAATTTAAAAAAATGTTGGTCATAAAATTCATTTTCACCATTTTGGTGCTATACTCACATAAAGAATCGGTGCTTTCCCTTTTTAGGAAAGCTTCGATGCGTAAAAACATGGTGCATCGTGGCAAGGTTTTTAATTTAAAAAACATCGGTGCACTAGTCATGTAATAAGCACATGTGCCATTAATAGAACTATATGTCCCAATGCTTAATAGATAATGGTGCACTATTCGAGGGTTATTTTTTAAAAAATAAAAAATAACGGTGTGCTAAGTAACTCTGGAGCATTGGTGTGTATACTACTCGATAACACCGGACTAGTGTTAAATTTAAAAAAATGTCGGTCATAAAATTCATTTTCACCATTCCAGTGTTATACTCCCATGAAGCCCCGCCGCTATTACCTTTTCTGAGCGCCCTAGTGCATAAACAACATTGTGCATCATTGCAGGATTTTTAATTTAAAAATAGCGGTGCGCTAGGTGAAACTGGATCGCTAGTGCATATTCTACTCAATAGCACTAGACAAAGGTTAAATTTAAAAAAATGTTGGTCGTAAATTTCATTTTCATCATTTCAGTGCTATACTCCCATGAAGCACCAGTGCTATTCTCGTTTTGAAACGCTTTGATGCGTAAATAACATGATTCACTACTGTAGTGTTTTAAATTTAAAAAATCGTGACGCGCTTCGTAAATAATATGCACCAGTGTATCAGGTACTCGAGCACACCAGAACAAGGTTAAATAAAAGATGACTTACCAGCCATAAAATTCATTTTTACCATTTGCTATGCTATAGAGATCTCAAGAACCAGTGCTACTTTCGCCTCTGTGAAGCTCCTTGCCATTAGTGCTTCCCTTTGTTTGCCATCCTTCCATTCATTGCTCACTGCGTGCCTTTCGAATTTTGTTAAACAGTGGTCAAATTTGTTTTTTTTCGTTTATGTGGAAACCATGCCTCCTCGATGAGCAAATGTCAAGGTAAAGTCTATGTTTCTCACTAACTTAATTTTTTAGTAGATTAGAATTGAAAATTAAGTAATTTTTTTGTTTGTTTGTTGCAAATGTCAAGGTAATGTCTATGTTTCTCGCTAACTTAAATTTTTAGCAGAGTAGAATTGAAAATTAAGTAAAAAAAGTTTTGTTTTTGCTTTTGTTTTTTTTGCTTGGTGTGTTCAACAAGTTCGACTCACACCGTTCACAGTCAATGTGTAACATTAACACATCGTAGATTTTTTATAGTATTCGGTGAGTTTGGTAAATGGAAACGCAGCGGGCCGTGAATTTCCAGGATGCAACACTTTAAAAATTATAATTTTTACGGTGGTGTGTTTGGTAAAAGTAACTTCTCGGTGTGTTTACTTTTACTAAACACAACACATAATATTAAGGAATTATAGCTCAATGCGTTCATTAACCTGAACGTTTCGGTGTGGTGCATCGATGTAAAATCAATGCACCAATGCGAAATGTTATGTCAACGAACTGCATTAAAAAATAAAAATAACTAATGTTATGTATGTATGTGAATTGAAAATGGTGCGTCAAGTTGAATACACATCGTGTTTGGTGCATTCCTATTTTTTGGACGCATCATGGTTGAGTTTTTTTTTTTTAATTGAAAGTTATATGTACATATTTATAAACACATTTTTCATTTAATAAAAAAATTATGTTTTATATATGAGGCTGATGTATTTTATATATCAATCATGTAGAGATGTCAAAGGAGAGAGGAACAATAGCAGTAGGAGCAAAGATTTTACGAGTACAATGTGGTATGATAGTGGGAGGGACGAGAGAGGGAGAGAGATTTGTACCCTCACCCTATTACGGTAGCCACCCAAGGATTCTTGATGAATGTAGGCCTCCTTAACTGCTAGGAGGAGACTAAATCCTTGAAGGGGCACTCCGGGTTGTTGGTCGCGCTAATCCGTCTGTGGGGATTCCATCGACAAAAATTTTGTGTCAGTTCTGACTTGTGGTTCTAGCCCATTGAGGAGGAAATATATTTTATCACTAGCCTATCCAGGAGAGGGGAGGATTTTCCCCAGTTCCTTGATGCCCCCCTTGGTGTTGCAGTAGAGAGTTAGTGTATCTACTCTCAAAGATACGTTGGGGATCATGTAGTTTCTCGAACAGATTTTCAGGTGTCTAGTGGACAACTAAAAATCTCTTCTTTTGGTGCAGGGGAGGTTAGGTGTCTCTCATTATTAATGAACACCATTGCACACTCTACTAGTGATGGGAAACAAATTAGTTTCACTCTTTTGTTTTATGTTGATTCTTTGGTGCAGAGGCTATGATGTATCAGATGGTCTGCCATTTTTTGCAGTAGTTTTGTATAGCTTTAGATAGATGTCGTGCTATGATACATGGGAGGTCGAACTTCCCTTTTGCTTCATAGTTATTTTGTTTATTTTTTGAGAGGTTTCCGGAGACGAGGCCTACTTTTTACCGTCACCCTCCTAGGTCGATGACTGAGGTACGAATGCACATGTGGGGCGAGATGATGCCCAAGAGGGGACAACCAAAGTATTCGACCATGATTTCCACCAATGCACTGGAGTTATTGGGTCAATGAGGTCGATCACATGTTCGTCATGTTGCCATGTCCTTACATGGGGATGGATTGGCAATAATGTCCCAACATCCTCTTCACACAGGATGAGCCAACAATTAACTGCACAGGTGCTCTTGTAAAACTAACCGCACTAGTGCGTTAAAATAATAACCACACCGGTTTTTAAGATTTTGAAAATTAAAAAAAGAATTCTATCATATACTATGAAACACACTGACGTTCCAAAAAAGTAAAAAAAAAAAATGAAACCTTTTTTTTTCAAATTGAAAAATGAGTGGTAATTGATTTTTCGAAATCTAATTTCATAAAGTCTTATAAATAGTAAGAATCTATTCAAAATTTCATTATTTTTCCAAAATTTCAAGGGAAAGATTTGCAAGAGAGACGTACTAGGAGCACTGTGGAGTAGCAAAATACTTTGGAACAACAAAACTAGTCAGAAGATTAGAATTTGAAATGTATCATGATTCACTCAAAACCTTGCATAGTAAAATTTTTAAATTTCATTGTCGATTTTACGAATAATTTGTTTTACAATTTCTATTAGAATTAATTAAAATTCAGAAAAAATAAAAATCCTGCATAGTAAAATTTTAACTATTGATTTTATTAATAATTTTTTTTACAATGTCTATTCCTATTTATATTTAATTAAAATTCAGTAAAATGAAAATTCAATACTTACCTTAAATCTTTGCTTCTTCTTGATTATGTGACTGCAAAATTTCACTTTAAGGTTTAACTCCCTTTACCACTTCACAATTAGAACTTTTCATTCTAGGAATTTTATATTTAATGGGTTTGTGTTATTATATATAAGGTGTTTGTCATGTAAAGCAGGGGGACCACTTATTGAATCAGATCCAAACTCTGTCGACCCTATCCGTTTTTTTAAAAAACGACTTTTATTTATTGGTGCGCCCTGTGTAATATAACACACCTGTGCGTTTGTGACAAATAATATTGTTAAATCCAAAAAATTTGTGTTTAATTTGTTATGTTTTCATTTTTTATTGTGATGGTAGTGCTTTTATCATTACCTATCACACCGTCATAATTCAAAGTTATTTTAAAAAAATAATTTTTGTTGTCAGTGCGGAAAAATTAAACACCCTGATGCGTTTACTAAATTAAATGCACCGGTGCGTTTATGCACATAAGCCCAACAATTACCAGACCTTTTTTTTGGCTGAAAATAATGTGATTTATTTATAAAATATATTTAATAACTTCTTTATTAAATGGTACAAGTTGTATATTGATAAAAAAATGTTTGAGAAGTGGTCAAGTAACAAAAACACTGATTGACATAATGGTAACACATCTAAAAAAAACAAAAGGAAAATTCTTTGTAAATTATTTACAAAATTAATATTTTTGAACTATATGCAAGTTTAACTAATATGTATTGGTTAATGTGTGTCATGTAGGGCCACAACATGAGAAAGCTCGATAAGTCCTTTATGATCTAAGTGCAGAAGAGCGTAAAAGCTTAATCGAAAAATTGTAGAAGGATGAATCACGTGAATGAAAAATACTATTCAATATGAGTTTATTTTTTGTATTTTCATTAATAATATATTTAAGAATATTAGATAACATGTTTCAAAAAATCTATTAATTCACATATGTTTAATGTTCTACAAGGACCAACATCTAAGGAAAAAAAATGTCATTCTAACAAAAACAAATAATAGAACATGTAAATGACGATGAGTTGGTCCTTAGCTCATCTGAAGTGGTGTCGGAGGCTAATGAAAAGGTGAAAAACTTTTACAAATCTATAAGGGATATAATGGAATGAACATATAGACGTACTTTCCACTTACAATACATGAATCAATTCATTGATTCCAAGAACAAAGTTATATTTAAACTACATGAAGCATTTCTAGAGCAATGGTCAATGAGACCTATCAAAACTGCAATAGAAAATACATAGGACAACAAAAAAGAATCATTCAAAAGGTAATATTCATAATTGAAATGATTTTCTAGAATTATATGCGTATATTACTACAAAGCATTCATTTATTAATATCAATTTTGTTATATTTAGTTTTCACATATCATTATAAACATAGTTTATTACTTTTTCAGGAACACTATGAAAATCTCAAAGGGTCAATGAGATGATATTCGAAACATGCCAGCAGGAATGTCCTAAAAAGTGTAGAAAGAGATGGTCAAAGAAATGGACATAATTGCATCACACAAGGAACCATCTCAACAACAACATGTTTCAAATTTATGTAATAATTGAATTTTTCTATTTAGGTACATATAAACAAATAATTTAGCATTAAATATTAAATTTCAAGTATTTTCTTGTAGAAAAGAAAATAAAATGGAACACATTCAACACATAAAACAAGACGTCAAGGAAGATAAGGGTTGATATGAAAGTTTGTGGGTAATTATTAATATTTCCTTATAACATCTTAAGGTTTCATTTTTGTATATTTAAGTTATTTTACAACAATCATCCTTGAATGTCTTCAAATATGTGCTAACATATAAAGAAGAGCCATCAGAAGAATTAATTGACATTGGGTTAAATGTGGGTTGCAAATATATGTTGGCATATCAAATATTAATTATGGAATTTGTAAGTATCTATGTTGTTTTAATTCTTTGAGTTTATAATTAATACAACAAAAAAAATCCTTTATATTAAATTTATAATTTATTATGGGGTATAAAACTTCGAGGAAACAAAGTATGGAACTGTGCCAAAAAAAGAGTTGTTGAAAGAAGGCATGAGATTTGATATTGAAAGAATGTATATAATTCAGGGCTCAATTATTTCTATGGCACATTGCTTTTTGATTTACATTGATGTATATTATTTATTTCAATTTTCATTATTCGAACCAATGTAGATACACTCATTACACTTTATTTTTATGTTTGTAGATGGAACTTGAAGAAGAAGAAAACAATTGATGTAATCAACAAAATATTCATCCAAATAACCCAAGTCATGGAAGTAGCTCGAGCATTGACAACTGTTCCAGTGAAAAATGATGATCAATTTGAATATCAATGAAAGTAGTTGTATTTTTTGAAAGAATTGTTTGTGAAAATCAAACATTTTGTTTAATGTAATAGATATAGTGTCCCAATTGAAAAACGAGGGATTAGCAATAACTATCCCATTTTGTATGACAAAGAGCTCCTTATTCATATATAATAAAATACATTTTAATTTATTATATTGTGTTGTCAAATGTCTTTGTGAAACGTTACACCATTGATTAAATATATTGATGATTAAATATTATAATGAAGAGACACGAAATCTAATTATATAACAAATTAATCCAAACATCATATACAAATGCACTAATCAAAATTTATTTTATATGAATATTATTATAATATATGTCGATTTTTCAATGAATAACGAATTTAAAAAATCACAGTAGATTGCATTGTCACATGTCGATGTTTCTAAAAAAGAGAAAATGGACACCAAGACATTGTATTTTAATGTGAATGACTCTGAATACGAGTTTTTCAACAACGATATTTATAATAATAAAAAATGGTATCACGATGCATTCATACATACAAAATCCTGGTGAGTTTGTGAAATAAATACGCATCGAGAAGACATACATTTAATGCACTAGGGTGATTCACCTTTAATGCACCGATGCATAATTACATTTAATGCACTGGTGAATTAAATTACGTAAAAGCACCAGTACTGCAATATTTGTTTTGCCTACCCCGGTGCCTTTTGTGAAAAGTACAACACCTGGGCTTTTGAAAACACATAAGCACTGGGGTGTTATATGTTTCAAGCATTGATGTTGTTTATACAACTCATCAGCGCCGATGCATTGTTATGAATAACTACCTAGTGCGTTGGAGAAGGTAAAAGCACCAGGATTGCAAGATTTTTTTTCCAGCCCCGGTGCCCTTTCTGAAAATTATTGCCCGGGGCATTTTTAGAAGACATAAGCACTGGGGCGGTATACTTTTCAAGAACTGGTGTTGTTTGCATTCAACACCATGATGCATGGTATCATAGATTGTATGAGCTAATGCATTTTTATTATTAAAGCATCGATGCTTTTATAAAGTTAACACATTGGTGCTCCAAACGTTTGTTTCTAGTCTCGATGTTTTTATTTAAATTTACAACACCAATGCTTCTATATTGGTATCAGAGTGGTGTTATTTATCTAGTAAGTGCACCAATAAGAAAACATCCTCTAAAAGCTCTGCCCACCCAGATTTTTTTAGTCGTGATGAAGTTCCGTTATCATCTCTGCTAAAACAGTCGCTACCACACATGAATTTTGTAGCAAAGTTTTTTTTACAAATTTTGCCAATTTTATAACACTAAGAACCTTCGTACAACCTCTGTGAGAAGGTATTTTCCTTGTAGTGGCAAGGATAACAAATGAAAGTGAACAAAAAATGTAAAGAAAATAAAGAAATTATACAACAAGGCTCTGAGGCTCTTGGGATGGATAAGCCCAAGGATACTCAAAGTCATATGAAAGAAAACAAGCGTTAGAAGTTGAAAATGAAACCAAACTTCATTATTAGAATAAATTCAAGTACATCCTTGCTAGAAATGAAAGTAGAACTGCTAAATAATAAGTTTTCTTCACATAAAGACTAAAAAATCGATGCCCCTAGAAGTTAATTTGAATTGGTATTGATACAATTTGATGGGGAAACATCCTCCTTGAAAGGAGGAAACTTTCCCCTCCAAATCCCTCAAAAAGTAGATCTAGTTCCCAACAATAGGAATCTTCATTGAATATTGAATTCTGTCTTCTCCTTTAGCAGGGAACACATCCCTAGATTTTCTCAATTAGTGGAGGTCCAGAATATGTTCAATAATTTCATAATATCCTATTTATTCATTGGTCCATCCTGTAGCATCTTATTGTAGAGAGCAAGTCCCTAAATTCTCTCATTTTGCAGATCTTTAAAATTTATTCAATATTCCACAAAATAAATAATATTATGGATATAATAAGCAATTATCTCTAAACTCTCTTAAGAACTTATTAAATCTAACAAAACATTATTAAGTATGGAAGAGATATTTAATATAACCTTTATATGGCTAGGAAAGATTAGATGAGCGTTATTTTGCACCTAATTGGGAGGCCATCAATGACTCTTCTAGCATCTTTCACATATGCATATCCAATAAAATGATTTTTTACCAATTTTAATTCGTATATATATATATATATAATTTTTCACAACCTTTTATCTTATTTGCTTAGATCTATAATTGATACTAATGGCACAAAAATCTAATTGATACTAATGGCACAAAAATCTATAGAATTTGAATAGTAAACCAATATTAAATTGCTCTTAATGTTATAATTTTCGAAGAGATTTTCATATATGACTTTTCTTTTGATTTACAAATTTACATGTTGCTTCATATAAACCACTTTACGAATATAGATACTTCATATAAACTGATATCCATTTCATCATCATTTTCCATTTCTTCATTATTTTATGTGAGATGCATATTAACCGAATTAATAAGATATTGTAGGTTCCGGATAGCATTGTAGAGAGTAATTTTCCATCTTGGAATGGAGGAGCAATTTATATATCCGGAGATGAAGTTGGTGCTGCCTAGCTCTCGCAATTTCGCAAAGATTTTCTGCGTTTCTAGCAGCATGGGTAGAGGAGATGGTACGTGGAGGATGCGTGTTCATATGTCTAGCGGATCATAGTTCCACAGAAAAAAGAACAAATTGGAGCAGGGCACATTTCTCATCACATGCAAGTTGCGTTTGAAGAGGTTATGAAGGAGGAAATCTATTCTTCTTCTTTAATTAAATCCACTTCTTTGTCTGTCGATGTTAATATATTCATATGTATTTATGATCTGTAGGGAAAGATGGAGAAGGATAAAATGGGGTGGTTCAACTTCCCGTTCTTCTACCCAAATATTGAAGAGTTGGAGAGCATAGTTAGGATGGAGAAATAAATTTTGAGATTATGGCGGGAGTAAAGTTGTTCAGTGGATTCCCTTTGTTGCAGCCACATTGATTCTTGTCCAATTTCGTTGTGAAACATGTATTTTGAAATTAATAAACAAAATAACAATTAGCTCTTTGCTTCAATTTTGTATTCTCATGGTATTTCACTATTGCAATATATAAACCTAAAATAATATGATACAAAATTATATACAACTTGAGTGGGTCTAATGGTTAAGAGCATGCGTTTCCTCCTAAGAGGTCACAGGTTCAAAACCAGAGTGGGGTAGAGTATGTATGCTTTCGTAGACTTAGTAGTCAAATCGTTACACGGGGGTGGGTCCCTTGTCCCACAAACAAGGGGGTCTCATACACCAATTTGGTGTCTGGCTTGGCCGCGACCTTAAAATTGGATAGTAATAATAATAATGGCATCAATGATTATATTCATTGTAATGCTCCTTCCTCTCCTGTTCAAGCCACTTCAAATGGGTCAACATGTCATCTTGAATATATGCTATTGATTACAAACATAAAAAACAAAGGAATTGCATGGAACAACCAACAAAAACAAGGAGAGTACAAATAACACATCTTTGTAAGTTTTACGACCATCAACATAAATTTCTTGCCTTTTTTCTTCTTGAGATAGAAAATGTTGTAGAAATAGAGACCCAAAATGTTGTATATTGACAAGAAACAATCATGCTTTGCACTTAATTGATATTGTTTTATTCTTTGTTTATTATCTTTATTCCATTAACTATTTTGCTTCATATACATGTCTTTTTCATATATTTTAATTTGAGAAAATAATATATTTATAGCTAAAAACAAACTATATAATGTATTGTTGCACAAAATACACAATTGTGAAGTTTTTTTATACACTTGTTTCAAATTTAACCTCTTACATGTGTGAATTCATGTGTGTCTTTTGAAGTGGCCTTAGGTGTGACATAGGGTCAAGTTTATTTTTGAAAGTCATGTTAACAGTGACTACATTCCGTCAAGGACTACCAGAACCACAATGCTATTCCCATTTGACAAATCTAATTTGCAGTCTTCTATTACATCTAAGATAACTTATCAAGTCTTGTATCACATCTGAGGTAACTTCAATAAATCAATATTTTTTGTTCTTTTTCATACTCGTAGTGTTTTCTTGATTAAGTTTTTGTAGTATGTCTTCTCTGTATATTTTTGTGGCTTTCTTGATCCTTCGAAAATTATTGATAGATATACTTGGAATTTCCACTATTTGTACTTCAACCCCTCATAATTTCTCTATTTCAATGCGATCACTCATTGTTTCTTTACCAATATTTGATTCTTTGTGGATATGTTCCTCAATCATTTTTTTTTGTGGCTTCTCTTCACTTTTTAACTTCTTAATTGGTGAGATCAAGTTTTGGCTATTCTTGATCCAAACTTTAACAAGAAGGCAACAACTTACAGATATAATCACAAAGATAGAGATGCGGCAGAAAAACACTTCATTTCATTAATGGAAAAACACTGAACTATGCTTACAAACATAATGGAAATAAGATAGCTCAGGCGGTGGTAGCTTATTTCTGAGGAGAGATGTGGTAGCTACATGCCTCTAAACTGTGTTACAATGAGGCTCAAAGGCCTATTTATTATTGAGAAACAATGAAAAACCCTAAACAACCAAAACCCTAACCCTAGGAGATGAAGTGCCAAAACTGTGGGCCCTGTTTGGGTAAATTGATACATCAACTTCCTAGGGACGTAACTTTGGCATACGATCTCCATTTGGCTATCATAATACCTCATTTCAAAAATCTCATAGAGAACGACGAAAACAAATAAGAAAGCCAATTTGGGATGTTTTCAATCTCTCCATCTTCCCTAAAAACACCGTTTAGGGCCTCAAAACGGCTCTGAACGTTCACGACCCGAAAAACTGCCAAAAATAGTAAACTCTGCTACAATTAAGGAAACTGAAAAACTGAAAGAGACAGTGTTGGGGGTCCAAGTGAAATAGGCAGGTGGCCACCAATATTCACTTAGATCATTCCTCCCCACTTAGGAAGCAATGCTCCCCATTGCGTTGAGTGCCTCCATGAGATGGGGAAACTTCTACTGAACTTGGTCCCTGGTGAGCCACTTGCCTTGGTGAAGGAGTTAGCTAGCTTTGACAACTCGATATAGTTGGATCTTCTGCTAGCGAGTGCTCTTGATCTATGTGTCCATGATATGATCAGTGGTGGCATGTTCCATGCAGTCTGAATTTAGCTCTGTTGGTGTGAGCTATTCTGCAATGTCAGATGTGTCCAACAATGGTGGGAAGTATGGTTGAAGGCGATCTACATTGAACACTGGGTGTAAACCAAGGAACGATGGGATGCTGAGCTCGAAGACATTGTCACCGACGACCTTGGTGATGGTGTATGGCCCATATCGGAGCGGGCGAAGCTTGCGACGGGGCCCAACAAGGTGTTCCTTCTGCAAATGAAGCCAAACTTTGTCGCCCACCTAGAACTTATGCGACACTCGATGTTGATCATGGCGTTGCTTGTACTTAGCATTGGATTTGTCTAATATATCATGGACCTATTGGCAGATGTGTTGAATGCGCTCAATGAAGTTGTTAGCCCTTTCAGCTTCGAACCACACGTGAGCCGAATCTACTGAGTGGCTGTAAATGGTATGGACACATCAATGGGGCATAATGGTTGAAATCCAAGCCCTACCTAAAAGGGGTTGTGGCCTGTTGAGTTGTGGAGAGCTCTGTTGTAGCTGCATTGGACATAGGGGAGACTTTCATCCCGTGTGCATGGATGCTTCGAGTTGTACATGCGCAGAATGTGTGTGATCATTCTGTTGACAACCTATGTTTGGCCATCAGTTTGGGGATGGAAAGCCATGGACTTAGTGAGTTTTGTATCTAGCATCGACTAGAGACTTGAACAAAATGCACTTAGGAATCTGCTGTCTCGATCTGAGATAATGGATTGTGGGATCCCAAAGTGTACCCACACTCGTTCAAAGAAGAGCTTAACAATGGCCTCTGCTGAGATACTCTTCTTGCAGGCCGCCATGATGGCCATCTTAGAGAATCTGTCAACGACCAAGAAATCACAATCGTTTCCATGCTTAGTAGAAGGAAGGACCGCCATATAATCCATGGAGACAGATTCTGAAGGTCGGCTAGGAGTAGGTAGAGGAGTATATAGGCCTTGCTTCTTGATGGTTGGTTTGGCAATGGTGCAGGCGGTGCATGATCTAATGTACTTCCCAACATCCTGACAAAGTTTCGGTCAATAAAAATACTTCTGCAATACTGCCATTGTTTTCTCTACTTCGAAATGTCCAGCGACCCGACTGTAGTGTGCCTCCCAAATCATCTTGGCACACTCACTTGAAGGAACACATATGTGTCCCAAGTGGCATAACAGTGCATCCTAAAGGTGAAAATTTGGAACTTTCTTCCCTTCTAGGCATGTCTGGTATATGCTGCCGAATTCTGGATCGCTCTTGTAAACATGTGGCCACCTCGATGTCTCGTGCCCATAAGAGTCGAGCATTGTGATTAGTGCCATGACCGATGGTTTGTTGAGGCAATCAACGACATTATTGGTGTTGCCCTTCTTATACTAAATGTTCAAATGGAATTGTTGCATATAGGTGGACCATTTCTGATGGAGATCATTCTGCAACTTCCCTTGTGTCTGTATGAACTGTAGAGGCTGGTGGTTTGTGTGGATGATCGTTTCCTTCCCCAGAATGTAATGCTTCCATTGACGACAGGCCTGCACAATGGAATGCATTTCTTTAGCGTAAGTGGGGTACTTTCAGATTGTGTCTGAAAGTGTCTCACTGTGGTAAGCCACTGGATTCCCATGTTGAGTAAGAACTGCCCCAATAGCATAGTCAGAGGCATCTGTCTCAATCTCAAATGGTTGTTGCAGGTATGGTAATGTGTGCACTAGTGCAAAATAGAGGCGGTTCTTCAACTCGGAGAATACTCGCTGCTCAGTTTCTGACCAAAAGAACTTTTCTTTCGCTTCGCCCTTGGTGACTTGACTTAAAGGCCAAGCGATATGAGAGAACCCCAACACGAACCTGCGGTAGAAATTGGCAGGACCCAAAAAGTTGTAGAGCTTTGTTAGAGTGGTTGGTGCTGGCCAATATTGAATGAATTGTATCTTGGATGGGTCCACATGTACACCCTGCTCATCAATGATGTACCCTAGATATCAAACCTAGGTCAGGCCAAAGGTGCATTTCTCCAAGTTAGCACACAACTTGTGTTGTCGAAGGGTTTGAAGGACCTGCCGAACATGGTGGAGGTGTTATTCCCAACTCTGGTTAAAGATCAAGAAGTCATCTAGATACACCACCACGAATGCATTGGTGAAGGGTCGCAAGATGTCGTCCATTAGTCTCATGAAGGTTGTAGGGGTGTTTGTTAATCCGAATGGCATGAACAACCATTCGAAAAAGCCCTCCTTGTATTTGAAGGCAGTCTTCAACACATCAAAGGGTTCGATAGGAACTTGGTGATACAACAGAAACTTCAAGAGGATAAAAGTTACAAATACCTCATCCATGAAGGGCTTGATGCTATAGGGAAGGCAACATTGCCGGTTGACGTGAATATCTCGTCCTTGGTGAAGCCACCCAATGGTGTATGGCTGTGGATGCGATGTAGTCTTTAGGCCCAAACGCTTCACGACTTCTGCTAAAATGAGGTTCTTTTGGCTCCCACTATCGACAATGAACTGTAATGGAGAACCCTTTGCCTACATCTGTGAGTGGAAGAGGCATTCCCCCTCCTCTGGATATTCAAGCTCAATTTTCTAAATCTTTATGGTGGCCACGGTGGCACTAGGCTCCGCATCAATTATCTACTTCACTTTATCAATCCCCTTATCGACATCTGATTCAGAGTCAGAACCTGCGTCTGATTCGGAAGCCTTCAGCTTGGCCACTAGTGACTACTTGGCCTGACACTCGTATTGTGAGTGGAGCTCTTATGGAACTCACACCATTTTCCCGTGTCCTTCTTCATCTTCGTGGTGTTGTTATTTGCTTGAGGCTTTGGTGGGTTGTCTTAGATAGCCCTGCCTTGGCTTGGTCCCTTGTTCTATGGTTTGGGGGCACCTTTTCCTTGCTTTGGATTCATAGCTCCAAAGTCCCACTTTTTTTGTTTAAACTTCTACTCAATCTTTACAGCGTACTAATACGCCGTGCCGAGCGAGGAAATGTCTAAGAACTCCATCTCGTCCTTGATGTACTTATGTAGACAACCGTAGTACTTGAGCACCAAATGCCGCTCAGTATCCTTGATACCCAGCTTCGTGTGAAGGGTATGGAAAGTATTTGTGAACTCTGACACATCTTGGTCCCTTTCTTGCCATAACGTGGTCCACTTTATGTATTTGTCTTCATAGCTCCCGACATGGTAATACTGTTCCTTGATGGCGTCTCAGAAAGAATTCCAAGTGGATGCAGTTGAAAACAACGAGGGTTCACTCTTGTCCTTTTGTTCACAGTGGGTTTCCCACCAGTCCTTGACATGTGGGTTGGCTTTGAGAAGTGCAAACATAATCTTTTCTCGATTGGAAAAGTCATGAATTGAAAAATATCCTTCCAATAGATTTAATCATTTATCTATGATGCCTGCATCTCTTAGGCCTTCGAATATGGGATATCGAAGTTAACTTGTACCTTAAAAGGAGTGGTGCCTCGAGAGTGGCTGCTGGATGAAGATGCATCGCCTATGGGTAGCCGTCAAAGGATCTGAGCAAAGTTATCCATCATCGCATCCCTCTGTCGCTCGAGAGCTTCTTTGAGAAACATTTTGAAAGGATCTCTTGCGCCCTCGTCTTTCTTTTCTTCCTCCATGGTAGGTCATCATGTTTTGCGAGGCTAATCCTGCAATGGTTCAATCAGATCGAGCCCTAATTCCTTACACCCTGACCTCATTGGGGACATGTAAAGAAAAATAGAGAAAGAGTAGACTGCTCTGATACCACTGATTCGAACTTAAACAAGAACACAACAACTTACAGATATAATCACAAAGACAAAGATGGGACAAAAAAACAATTCATTTCATTAATGAAAAAACACTGAACTATGCTTATAAACAGAATGGAAATAAGATAGCTCGGGCGATGGTAGCTTATCTCTGAGGAGAGATGTGGCGGCTACATGCCTTTGAACTGTGTTATAATGAGGCTCAAAGGCCTATTTATTATTGAGAAACAACAGAAAACCCTAAACATCCAAAAATCTAACTCTAGGAGATGAAGCACCAAAACTGTGGGCCCCGTTTGGGTAAATTGGTACATCAACTTCCCTGGGTCGTAACTTTGGCATACAATCTCCATTGGGCTATCATAGTACCTCTTTTCGAAGATCTTAAAGAGAAGGCCAAAATCAAGTAAATTAGTTGATTTGTGAAACATTTTATCTCTCTGTTTTCCCTAAAAACACCGTTTAGGGCCTCAAAATGGCTCCGGAAGTTCAGGACCCGAAAAACAACAAAAAATAGTAAACTGTGCTACAATTAAGGAAACTGAAAAACTAAAAGAGACATTGTTGGGAGTCCAAGTGGAATAGGCAGGTGGCCACTAATATCCACCTAGATCATTCCTCCCCCCTTAGGAAGCAATGGTCCCTATTGCGTTGAGTGAATCCATGAGATGGGGAAACTTCTGCTGAACTTGGTCCCTAGTGAGCCACTTGCCTTGGTGAAGGAGTTGGCCAGCTTTGACAACCCGATATAGTTGGATCTTTTGTTGGCGAGTGTTCTTGATCTGTGTGTCCATGATCTGATGAGTGGTGGTTTGTTCCATGTAGTCTGGGTTTAGCTTTGTTGGTGTGAGCTGTTCTGCAATGTCAGATGTGTCCAACAATGGTGGGAAGTATGGCTGAAGGCGATCTACATTGAAAACTAGGTGCAGACCAAGGAACGGTGGGATGCTGAGCTCGAAGGCATTGTCACCAACGGCCTTGGTGATGGTGTATGGCCCATATTGGAGCAGGAGAAGCTTGCGGTGGGGCCAGCAAGGCACTCTTTCTGCAAATGAAGCCAAACTTTGCCGCCCACCTGGAACTTGTGCGACACTCACTGTTGATCATGGCGCTGCTTGTACTTAGCATTGGATCTATCCAATATATCATGGACCTATTGGCAGATGTGTTTAATGCACTTAATGAAGCTATTAGCCCTTTCAACTTCGGACTACACGTGAGCTGAATCTACCTGAGTGGCTGTAAATGGTATGGCCACATTAATGGGGCATAATGGCTGAAATCCCAGTCCTACCTGAAAGGGGTTGTGGCCTGTTGAGCTGTGGAGAGCTCTGTTGTAGCTGCGTTGGACATAGGGGAGACTTTCTTCCCATGTGCATTGATGCTTCGTGTTGTACATGCGCATAATGTGTGTGATCATTTTGTTGAAAACCTCTGTTTGGCCATCAGTTTGGGGATGGAAAGCTGTGGACTTAGTGAGTTTTGTATCCAGTATCGACTAGAGACTTGACCAAAATGCACTCAGGAATCTATTGTCCCGATATGAGATAATGGACTGTGGGATCCCAAAGTGTACCCACACTCGCTCAAAGAAGAGCTTAGCAGTGGCCTCTACTGAGATACTCTTCTTGCAGGCCGCCATGATGGCCATCTTAGAGAATCTGTCGACGACCATGAAAACACAATCATTGCCGTGCTTAGTAGAAGGAAGTCCTGACATATAATCCATGGAGACAAATTCCCAAGGTTGGATAGGAGTAGGTAGAGGAGTATATAGGCCTTGCTTCTTAATGGTTGGTTTGGAAATGGTGCAGGCGGTGTAGGATCTAATGCACTTACCAACATCTTGATGAAGTTTCGGCCAATAAAAATACTTCTGCAATACTGCCACTGTTTTCTATACTCTAAAATGTCCAACGACCTAAATGTAGTGCGCCTCCCATATCATCTTTGCACGCTCACTTGAAGGAACACATATGTGTCCCAAGTGGCATAACAGTGCATCCTGAAGGTGAAAATTTGGAACTTTCTTCCCTTCTAGGAGTGTCTGGTATATGCTATTGAATTCTGGATCACTCTTGTAAACATGTGGCCACCTCGATATCTCGTGTCCACAAGAGTCAAGCACCGTGATCAACACCATGATTGGTGGTCTGATGAGGAAATCAATGACTTTATTGGTGTTGCCATTCTTATACTTAATGTTCAAATGGAACTGTTGCAGATAGGTGGACCATTTCTGATGGCGATCGTTCTGCAACATCCCTTGTGTCTGTATGAACTATAGAGGCTGGTGGTCTGTGTGGATGACCGTTTCCTTCCCCAGAATGTAATTCTTCCATTGACGACAGGCCTACATAATAGAGTACATTCTTTGTCGTAAGCGGTGTACTTTCATACTATGTCTGAAAGTGTCTTACTATGGTAAGCCACTAGATGCCTATGTTGAGTAAGAACTGCCCCAATAGCATAGTCGGAGGCATCACTCTCAATATCAAATGGTTGTTGCAGGTATGGTATTTTGAGCATTGGTGCAGAACAGAGGCGGTTCTTCAACTCGGGGAACCCTTGGTGACTTGACTTAAAGGCCAAGCGATATGAGAGAACCCCAACACGATCTTGCGATAGAAATTGGCAAGACCCAAAATGCTGCAGAGCTATGTCAGAGTGGTTGGGGTTGGCCAATCTTGAATGACTTGTATCTTAGATGGGTCCACATGTACACCCTTCTCATCAATGATGTACCCCATATATCGAACCTGGGTCAGGCCAAAGGTGCGTTTCTCCAAAAGTTAGCACACAACTTGTGTTTTCGAAGGGTTTGAAGGACTTGTCGAATATTGTGGAGGTGTTCTTCCCAACTTTGGTTGAAGATCAAGATGTCATCTAGATACACCACCACGAATGCATTGGTGAAGGGCCGCAAGATATCGTCCATTAGTCTCATGAAGGTTGCAGGGGTGTTCCTCAATTCAAATGGAATGACCAACCATTCGAAAAGGCCCTCCTTGGATTTGTAGGCAGCCTTCCACACATCGAAGGATTCGATAGGAACTTGGGGATAACCTTACTTCAAGTCAATCTTGTTGAAATATTTGGCCCCCTTGAGCTAGTCCAGAAGGTCATTAATCCGCGGGATTGGGTACCTATTCCGGACAGTGATCTTGTTTAGCGCTAGATAGTCAATACAGAGTCTCCAGGTCCCATCCTTCTTCTGTACCAATACAATTGGGCTCCCACAGGGTGATGACCTTGACCTAATGTGCCCTTTCTATAGTAGTTCCTAAATCTGCCTCTTTTTCTCACCGTTCTCCAAAATAGAGTGTCGATAGATTGGTCCATTGGGCAACGACACGCCTGAGATCTGATCGATGGAGTGCTTGACCTGACACTGCAGAGGTACCCCTGTGAGTGAGGCAAAAATGTCCTGTACTCCTCCACGACCTTGTCCATCTATTGCTGCTGTGTAGAGGAGCCCTGCCTGGAAGCTGTGGCCACAACCTTCTTCTTTCCTTGGGGGCGAATCATAAGGAAAATGAATTTCCTGGTTTGGGAAATGATCTTACTGCATTTCTTTGCAGTGATCAAAGAGATGGCGGTAGGCGGGGCTACCTCCGGTATCCTGTACAACTTATTAGCCAAAGTAATAATCACAGAGCGAGGTCTAGACTCATATACAACATGTCACTTCCACAAGTATGGTTGTCCTAAAAATACATCAGAAACTTGAAGAGGAGAAATGCCACACAATACCTCATCCGTGAAGGGCTTAATGCTATAGGGAAGGCGACATTGCTGACTGACGCGAAGATCTAGTCCTTGGTGAAGCCACCCAATGGTGTACGATTGTGGATTTTCTGTAGTCTTTAGGCCTAACCACTTCACGACTTCTACTGAAATGAGGTTCTTTTGGCTTTGATTGTCGACAATGAACTGCAACAGAGAACCCTTCACCCACATATGTGAGTGGAAGAGGCATTCCCCCTCCTTTGGATCTTCAGGCTCAATTTTCTAGATCTTTGTTGTGGCCATGGTGGCACTGGGCTTCGCATCAATTATCTACTTCCCTTTGTCAGTCCCCTTATTAGCATCTGATTCAAAGTTGGAATTGACGTGTGATTTGGAAGACTTTAGCTCGGCCACCAGTGACTGCTTGTCTTGACACTCACTTGTATTGTGAGTGGACCTCTTATGGAACTCACACCATTTTCCCGTGTCCCTCTTCGTCTTCATGGTCTTGTTCTTTTCTTGCGGCTTCAATGGGTTGTCCTGGGTAGCCCTGCCTTGGCTTGGTCCCTTGTTCTATGGTTTGGGGGCGCCTTTTCCTTGCTTTGGATTCGTAGCTCCAAAGTCTCGCTTCTTCTATTTGAACGTCTGCTCAATCTTTACAGCGTACCAATATGCCTTGCCGAGCGAGGAAATGTCCAGGAACTCCATCTTGTCCTGGATGTACTGTGTAGACATCCGCGGTACTTGAGCATGAAATTCCGCTCAGTATCCTTGATACCCAGCTTCGTGCGAAGGGTATGGAAAGTATTTGCGAACTTTGACACATCTTGGTCCCTTCCCTGCCGTAGTGTGGTCCACTTTATGTATTTGTCTTCATAGCTCCCAACGGGGTAATACTGTTCCTTGATGGTGTCTTGGAAAGAATTCCAAGTGGGTGTAGCTGAAAACAACGAGGGTTCACTCTCATCCTTTTGTTCACAGTAAGTTTCCCACCAGTCCTTGACGTGTGAGGCAGCTTTGAGAAGTGCAAACATAATATTTTCCCGATTGGAAAAGTCATGAACTGAAAAATATCCTTCCAATAGATTTAATAATTTATCTATGACGCCTACATCAATTAGGCCTTTGAATATGGGAATATCAAAGTTAACTTATACCTTAAAAGGGGTGGCGCTTCTAGAGTGGCTACTGGATGAAGATGCATCGCCTTTGGGTAGCCATCGAAGGATCTGGGAAAATTTATCCATCATCGTGTCCCTTTGTCACTCGGGGCTTCTTCGAGCAACATTTTGAAAGGATCTCCTGCCCCCTCGTCTTTCGTTTCTTCCTCCATGGGAGGTCGTCGGGTTTTGCGACGTTGATCCTGCAATGGTTCAACCAGATCGAGCCCTAATTCCTTATACCCTGACCTCATTGGGGACATGCAAAGAAAAACAGAGAAAGAGCAGACAGCTCTAATACCATTGATCTGAACTTAAACATGAACACAACAACTTACAAATATAATTAGAAAGACAGAGGTGCGACAGAAAAACAATTCATTTCATTAATGGAAAAATACTAAACTATGCTTACAAACAGAATGGAAATGAGATAGCTCGGGTGATGGTAGCTTATCTATGAGGAGAGATGTGGCAGCTACATGCCTCTAAACTGTGTTACAATGAGGCTCAAAGGCCGATTTATTATTGAGAAACAATGGAAAACCCTAAAAATCCAAAAACTTAACCCTAGGAGATGAAGCACCAAAACTTTGGGCCCCGTTTGGGTAAATTGGTACATCAACTGCCTGGGGTCATAACTTTGGCATACAATCTTTGTTTGGCTATCATAATACCTTGTTTTGAAGATGTCAAAGAGAAGGCCAACAACAAATGATTAAGTTGGTTTGGGACGTTTTTGGTCTCTTTTTTTTTCCCTAAAAACACCATTTAGGGCCTTAAAACGGCTCTGAAAGTTCATGAAGCGAAAAATTACCAAAAATAGTAAACTGTGCTACAATTAAGGAAACCAAAAAATTGAAAGAGACAGTGTTGGGGGTCCAAGTGGAATAGGCAGGTGGCCACCAATATCCACCTGGATCATTCCTCCCCCCTTAGGAAGCAATGGTCCCCATTGCGTTGAGTGCCTCCATGAGATGGGGAAAGTTCTGCTGAACTTAGTCCCTGGTGAACCACTTGCCTTGGTGAAGAAGTTGGCCAGCTTTGACAACCTGATATAGTTGGATCTTCTGCTAGCAAGTGCTCTTGATTTGTGTGTCCATGATTCGATCAGTGGTGGCCTGTTCCATGCACTCTGGGTTTAGCTCTGTTGGTGTGAGCTGTTTTGCAATGTTAGATGTGTCCAACAATGGTGGGAAGTATGGACGAAGTCGATCTACATTGAACACTGGGTGCATACCAAGGAATGGTGGGATGCTAAGCTCAAAGGCATTGTCACCGAAAGCATTGGTGATGGTGTATAACCCATATCGAAGCGGGTGAAGCTTGTGGTGGGGCCCAACAAGGCGCTCTTTCTGCAAATGAAGCCAAACTTTGTCACCCACCTGGAACTTGTACGACATTTGATGTTGATCATGGCGCTGCTTCTACTTAGCATTAAATTTGTCCAATATATCATGGACCTGTTGGTAGATGTGTTGAATGCACTCAATGAAGCCGTTAATCCTTTTAGCTTCGGACTGCATGTGACCCAAATCTACTTGAGTGGCTGTAAATGGTATGGCCACATCAATGGGGCATAATGGCTTAAATCCTAGCCCTACCTGAAAGGGGCTATGGCCTGTTGAGTTGTGGAGAGCTCTGTTGTGGCTGTGTTGGACATAGGGGAGACTTTCATCCCATGTGCATGGATGCTTCGAGTTGTACATGTGCAAAATGTGTGCGATCATTCTATTGACAACATATGTTTGGCTATTAGTTTGGGGATGGAAAGCTGTGGACTTAGTGAGTTTTGTATCCAGCATTGACTAGAGACTTGACCAAAATGCACTCAGGAATCTACTGTTCCGATTTGAGATAATGGACTGTGGGATCCCAAAGTGTACCCACAGTCGCTCAAAGAAGAGCTTAGCAGTGGCCTCTGGTGAGATACTCTTCTTGTAGGATGCCATGATGGCTATCTTAGAGAATCTGTCGATGACCATGAAAACACAATCGTTGTCATGCTTAGTAGAAGGAAGGCCCGACATATAATCCATGGAGACAAATTCCCAAGGCCGGCTAGGAGTAGGTAGAGAAGTATATAGGCCTTGCTTCTTGATGGTTGGTTTGGAAATGACGCAAGATCTAATGTACTTCCCAACATCCTGATGAATTTTCGGCCAATAAAAATACTTCTTCAATACCGCCACTATTTTCTCTACTTCGAAATGTGCAGCGACTCGACTGTAGTGCGCCTCCCACATCATCTTGCCATGCTCACTTGAAGGAACACATATGTGTCCCAAGTGGCATAACAATGTATCGTGAAGGTGAAAATTTGGAACTTTCTTCCCTTCGAGGAGTGTCTAGTATAAGCTGCCGAATTCTGGATCGCTCTTGTAAACATGCGGCCACCCCAATGTCTCGTGCCCACAGGAGTCAAACACCGTGATCAATGCCATGACCGGTGGTCTGCTGAGGCAATCAATGACATTATTGGTGCTACCCTTCTTATACTTAATGTTCAAATGGAATTGTTGCAGATAGGTGGACCATTTCTGATGGCGATCATTCTGCAACTTCCCTTGTGTCTGTATGAACTGTAGAGGCTAGTGGTATGTGTGGATGACCGTTTCCTTCCCTAGAATGTAATGCTTCCATTGATGACAAGCCTGCACAATGGAATACATTTCTTTGTATTAAGTGGGGTACTTTTAGACTGTGTCTGAAAGTGCCTCACTGTGGTAAGCCACTGGATGCCCTTGTTGAGTAAGAGCTACCCCAATAGCATAGTCGGAGGCATCTGTCTCAATATCAAATGGTTGTGGCATGTCTGGAAATGTGAGCACTGGTGTAGAATAGAGGCGTTTCTTCAACTTGGAGAACACTCGTTGCTGGGTTTCCGACGAAAATAACTTTGCTTTCGCTCCCCCCTTGGTGACTTGTCTTAAAGGCCAAGCGATATGAGAGAACCCCAACATGAACCTGCGTTAGAAATTGGCAAGACCTAAAAATATGCAGAGCTATGTTAGAGTGGTTGGGGCTGGCCAATCTTGAATGATTTGTATCTTGTATGGGTCCACATGTACACCCTGCTCATCAATGATGTACCGCAGATATCGAACTTGGATCAGGACAAAGGTGCATTTCTCCAAGTTAGCACACAACTTGTGTTGTCGAAGGGTTTGAAGGACCTGCCGAATATGATGGAGGTGTTCTTCCCAACTCTGGCTAAAGATCAAGATGTCATCTAGATACACCACCATGAATGCATTAGTGAAGGGCCACAATATGTTGTCCATCAGTCTCATGAAGGTTATAGGGGCATTCGTCATTCTGAACGACATGACCAACCATTCAAAAAGGCCCTCCTTGGATTTGAAGGCAACCTTCCACACATTAGAAGGTTCGATAGGAACCTAGTGATAACATGACTTCAAGTCAATCTTGCTGAAATATTTGGCTCCCTTGAGTTGGTCTAGAAGGTCATCAATCCACGGGATTGGGTACCTATTCCAGACAATGATCTTGTTCAACGCTCGATAGTCAATACAGAGTCTCTAGGTCCCACCCTTCTTCTGTACCAAGATAATCGAGCTCCCACAGGGTGATGAGCTTGGCATGATGTGCCCTTTCTGCATTAGTTCATGAATCTTCCTCTTGATCTCATTGTTCTCCAGAACAGAGCATTGATAGATTGGTCCATTGGGCAGCGACGCGCCCGAGGTTAGATTGATGGAGTGCTTGACCTAAC
The DNA here is from genome assembly GCA_031772625.1 of Pinus tabuliformis. Taxonomy (NCBI): domain Eukaryota; kingdom Viridiplantae; phylum Streptophyta; class Pinopsida; order Pinales; family Pinaceae; genus Pinus; species Pinus tabuliformis. Next base: position 146,242,346 of record CM062815.1, on the reverse strand, counting down.
ACTGCAGAGCTACCCCTATGGGTGAGGTGAAAATGTCCCTGTATTCCTCCATGACCTTTTCCATTTGTTGCTGCTGTGCAGAGGAGCCCATCCTAGAAGTTGTGGCCACAACCTTTTTCTTTCTTTGGGGAAAATCATAAGGAAAATGAATTTCCTGGTCTGGGAAATGATCTTACTGCATTTCTTTGCAATGATCAAAGAGATGGTGGTAGGCGAGGCTACCACTGGTATCCTATACAACTTATTAGCGAAAGTAATAATCACAGAGCGAGGTCTAGACTCATATACAACATGTCACTTCCACAAGTATGGTTGTCCTAACAATACATTAGAAACTTCAAGAGGAGCAATGTCACACAATACCTCATCCGTGAAGGGCTTGATGCTATAGGGAAGGCGACACTGCTGGCTGACGCGAAGATCTCGTCCTTGGTGAAGCCACCCAATGGTGTACGGCTGTGGATGTGCTGTAGTCTTTAGGCCCAGCCGCTTCACGACTTCCGCTGAAATGCTGTTGACAATGACCTGCAGTGGAGAACCCTTCACCCACATCTGTGAGTGGAGGAGGTGTTCCCCCTCCTCTCGATCTTTGTGGTGGCCACGGTGGCACTGGGCTTCGCATCAATGATCTTCTTCCCTTTGTCAGTCCCCTTATCGACATCTGATTCAGAGTCGGAATCTGCATCTAATTCGAAAGCCTTTAGCTCGGCCACCAGTGACTGATTGGCCCGAAACTCACTTGTATTGTGAGTGGAGCTCTTATGGAACTCACACCATTTTCCTATGTCCTTCTTCATCTTTGTGGTGTTGTTCTTTGCTTGCGGCTTTGATGGGCTATCCTGGGTAGCCCCACCTTGGCTTGGTCCCTTGTTCTATGGTTTGGGGGTGCCTTTTCCTTGCTTTGGATTCATAGCTCCAAAGTCCCGCTGCTTCTATTTAAACTTCTGCTCTATCTTTATAGCGTATGGATACGTTGTGCCGAGTGAGGAAATGTCTAGGAACTCCATCTCGTCCTGAATGTACTTATGTAGATAGCTGGGGTACTTGAGCTCCAAATTCCGTTCAGTATCCTTGATACCCAACTTCGTGTGAAGGGTATGGAAAGTATTTGTAAACTCCAACACATCTTGGTCCCTTCCCTGCTGTAGCGTGGTCCACTTTATGTATTTTTCTTCATAGCTCCTGACAGGGTAATACTGTTCCTTGATGGCATCTTGGAAAGGATTCCAAGTGGGTGTAGCTAAAAATAATGAGGGTTCACTCTTGTCCTTTTGTTCACAGTTCGGGTCTAGGTGGTTAGGAGGGAGGACAGGACATTGAAACTACGCAGAGCACATGCTAGACCAGGATGTGGGATTCTGGAGCTTGGTCTACACTATCGAGAAAAAATATGTAGTCATCACTGGGAGGAAAAACCAGGCAGTGATAGTCACCAGTGTCAGCGTCAAGGTGAGACCCCGAGGTAGGCAACTCTGTGCAGTTTTCAAAGGGAGACAGAGTGGGGCTATAGAGGGACTGCTGGACAGTTCTGCGCAGTTTCCAGAGGGAGACAAAGCTGGGTTGCAGAGGGACTACTGGTAAATTCTGCACAATTTTTGGGAGGAAGACAAGGCAGGGTGTAGGGGAATTGTTGCGCAATTTTCAAAGGGAAGACAACACAGGCCACTTAAGAGATCAACTGGGAATTATGCACTGTTTCCTGGAGTAGTGCAAAGCAAGTCAGCGAGTGACCTACCAGACAAGACTGTACATTTTCCAGGGACAATATAGAGCAAGGAAGCAGAGGCCTTGTTTCTCGTGACTATGCAGTTTTTGAAGTCATTACAGGACATGCAGTAGGGGGATCAACTAGGAATGTCTGCATAGTTTTGGAGAGCAATGAAGCCCGTGATCTTAGTGCAGTGTAGGTTTCTAACGCTCCAAAGGGATACTTGATGATTGATCTTTTGGGAAGCATAGTTTGGATCAGGCTTGGAGACAACTTCTGCACAGTTCTAGAAGGCAGACATGTTGCTCACTTCTAGGATTGCACAGTACAACTGACCCAAAGGAAAACCTCAACCACTATGCAGTTCTAGGCAACATAGTAGGGTCACTGAAGGCTGAGACTACGCAGTGTAGCTCAGTTGGGGTCTAGCTGAAGGAGGTTGTTTTGTCGAGCAAATTTTTTGGAAAATGGCTAAGTGTTGAAAGCAGGTGAGTTTGTGTAGACATGGCCATGTGATCATACACTTAGCGTATTTGATGACGAGACAACATCGACCAATCAAGACAAAACATGTGCTCAGTGAGACTGCCTTAAGGTTAAAAGCGACAAGTGTGACACTTGAGATAGACCTTCAGATGACCATGACGACCCTTGCGCGAAACTGCTTACAACTTTGTGTGTGAGTATGACCAATGTTCACAGAGCAAAGACAGCTCATGCACACAAAGACAAACCTTCAAAATTGCCAGAACAAGATCCCAAGCATGACAAAGAAATCAACATGCCAAAAGATGATTGCTGGTTGAATAAGAAAAATGGTGTAAAGAATCTATAAGAGCTCATGAAATGAGCTCGAGTGTTTGCAACCATCAGTGGAAAAACTAAGGAAGGATCCAAAATTTTGGGTGTAAGCCAAAATTTTGGAGGGTGTTGCAGCCGCTACAACACTTGATGACACACTAGTTGAATACCAGCTTCTCTGTTTCAATTCATTTTCAGCATAGGGCCTTGGTCTTTCAGGGAGTATTGACTCATTGTGCAGATCACTCCAACTTCCCCACTTACCTCGTGGATAGACATGGTTCACCTTGTACCAAATCAGTCGAACACATCAAAAGATTTAGCTAGATCACATTGTTTCAAAATCAAGAAGGGTAGTTTGGCTCACAAGCTTAAGATTTTCAGAGTATAAGTTTTCATCTCTGGTGTTGTTCTACTACCAACATGCCTGGACAGTACCCTGATGGAGTCATGCAGGAACACAAGTATTGCTCCACTACCAGCGAGCCTGGACAATACCTCGGTGGAGTTGCATGCTTCACCTCTCTATGCAGGAAGCCTTTCTCTTCTGTCGTCTTGTTATTTTTTGTAAGATGGCTATACATAGGCACTTATTTATTTTGGGGTAGAAGAGGGATCCCAACTTATTGAGAGCAGGAGAGGTTGTTCCTTCAGAGAAGCATGTAAGGCCTCTAATTCGGGTTTGCTCGTTTAGATTTTTCCGCTTCTCCTTTTCTACTAGTTGGATGATCTTGAAAACACAGAGCAAAGGACTAAGTACAGGCATGAGGTTTCCCAGACTGGACACAGGTTCATGGTTTGACGAAAACTTTCTTTACAAATGACTCATATTTTCGGTCAAGACTTCATTGACCCGAGGTTACAACCAAGAACATAGAATATGGACATAGGACTGGCCAAGAGCTGCAGTGTCACAAGACTCTTTCAACTTCAAACACATACACATTTAGAAGCAAGAATGCACTACAGGACATCACTTATTTACAAAATGAAATGATAAGACATCAAAGTGAAGCCAAGCAAAGCAAAGAGAAAACAACAAAGCAAAACAACAGAACAAGTAATGAAAAGACTATGTACATAGTGTGGGGCACAACCCCAAATCATTGGAAATAATGTTTTAAGTCTTGGCCATTGACAGGGAGTGTAGAGTTCCATAACTGTTTTGTTTTGACACCCATTTTCCTCTTTTTCATCATCACTATCAACTCAATAAAAGCAGTAAATCATAGATTTTGATAAGGTAAAAACTCTTACATGTATTATTTTTCATATTCATTAATGTGCCTTATTGTTATGTTAAAGATTGCATTAGCTACAAAATTAATATGATTATGCAGCTATTTTATAAATTTGTAGCTACCTCCATGGTTTTTGGGGTTCTAGTGCGCCAATGAAGCAAATAAGCACATGGGTAGTTGAGGATCGATCTCCTCATGGATCTCCTCCTATTCGCTAGAGCCAATTCACTGAAGGAAACACACAGTGGCGCAATCAAAGGCATGGTCAAACATGTAGTAGCAGAAGTCCAAATGCATCACGTTTCTCTGATTTGCTTTCCAAATAGAAAATCGACGAGATAACACATTTTATGTTTAGTTTCAAATTTGAATAAGGATTGATTAACAGACCTGTAGGCGTAGAAGTCTCAAACTGTTGACCACACATTATATATATATATATATATATATATATATATATATGTATGTATGTATGTATGTATGTATGTATGTATGTATGTATGTATGTATGTATTTATGTATCCTCTGTAAAGGATAGGAACGAAGTAATAGTTAATTTATGAAGAATTGTGAAACAGACCTTTGTTCTCATATTGAATTGAAGTTATCTTTTTGTGATTTGACGCGTATGTGGGTGTGATTTACACCTACTAGATGCGAAGGGACCTTGTAGACAATCAAGGTTTTAGTTTATTTCATTCATCACTTTATGTTGTTTTCATTTATTCGCTTTCTATTATTGCATTGTCACTGCATTCTAGTTTAAGTTTCCTTACTTCGCTGTTTTCATCATCTTGCTATAACTCAGTTATTTCATTTACCATTTCGTTATTTCGTTTGCACTTACATCCATTTAATAGTTTAGTTCTTCAAATGTTTTTCGCTTAATTACAACCAATATTTTTATGCTTTTAGAATTAGAACTTGTATCTACTATGTAGTCAACAATTAGAATATTACTTTCATGTTCTTTAGAATCAGAATTTTTATATATTTTGAGACAAGCTTTTGAAGGATCATTAGAATAATTTGAATTTCAATACTCTATTTTATAGCAGCGATGATAAACATGACAATGTTTGTATTAAAAAATAAAACCCACCGGTCAGCTCTACGAAAGAGAGTCCAAACTAGGGGAGTCTGGCTCTGCAGAACGCTCTACATTGTTCATGCACATTACACATTAAATAGAAAACATGGTTTTAGGGAAGTTAGAACAACATCCTAAGAAATAGAAACTAATTCCTATCCTGAGGTTACGTGAACCAATTCTACCTATTCTAGGATATTCTCCATTATCTTCAACACTCCCCCTTAATGGAGAATGGGTTCACAAATATGCCTAACATCTCCCTAAACATTTGAATCTTAACTTTTCCAAGAGGCTTAGTGAAATTTTTTGCAACATTATCACATGTATTACAATATTCCAAATGGATTTCTTTAGATTTCACTTTCTCCCTGACAAAGTGGAATTGTGTATCAATATGTTTAGTGTTTTTGTGAAACACCAGATTATTGGCAAGCTTGATTGAACTCTGATTGTCGCATCTGATTGTTGTTGCATCTATCTATTCTTCCCCAACATTCTGGAGAAGTCTTTGCAACCAAACTGCCTCACATGTTGCTGCACACATGGATTGATACTCTGCTTCCACTGAGGACAAGGAGACTGTGTTCTGATTTTTGTTGCTCCATGTGATCACCCCAGATCCAAGGATGAATGCATAACCTATTATAGATCTGTGATCATCTACATTTCCAGCCTAATTTGAATCTGCAAATCCTGCCAATCTAACATCAGAAGAGTCAGTGTAAATAATAATGTAATCTACAGTACCTTGTAGATACCTCAAAACACTCTTCGCTGCATTCCAGTGGATTTCAAGTGGCTTAGACATAAATTAGCTTAGCACACTGACTACATAAGCCAAATCAGGTCTAGTGGTGGTTAGGTAGATTAGACTCCCAACCAACTGTCTGTAAAGTGTTGCATCTGCCACTTTTGAGCCATCCTCACACTACAAGTTGATGTTTGGTACCGCTGCAGGCTTACACTGATGCATCCTAAACTTTTCTAATAGGCCTTTGACATACTTTGATTGCGACATAAATGTTTGACCTGAATCTCTCCAGATATCAAGACCTAAACAGTATCTGAGTTCACCGAGGTGCTTCATTTCAAACACCTGTGACATCTGTTGCTTGATTTCACCTGTGACACCTGTGACATCACTTGTAATTATCAGATCATCTACATATAATGAAATCAACACTATGCACCCTTGTTCATCTTTCATGGTGTAAAGATTAGGGTCATTCTTACTTCTATTATAGCCAGCTTGCAGAAAAAATGAATCAATATTTTCATACCACGACCTGGGAGCTTGTTTTAGTCCATAAAGTGCTTTATTCAATCTACAAACTAAATGTTCTTTTCCTTTTTGGACAAACCCTTCTGGTTGCTCTAGATAAACCTCTTCTTTTAGTCTCCATTAAAAAATGTAGACTTTACATCTAATTGGTGCATCATCCAATGTTTCTTAGTAGCTAAAGCGATTAACATTATGATAGTGTTGAATTTAGCTACAGGGGCGAAGGTTTCTTCATAGTCTATCCCTTCTTTTTATGTGTACCCCTTTGCAACCAACCTAGCTTTCAATTTTTCTATAGTTCCATCTGCATTAATTTTCGGTTTATATAACCATTTGCAACCTATAGTTTGTTTTCCTCTAGGAAGTTCAACCAATTCACAAGTGTTATTTCTGATTATTGAATCATATTCCTGTTCCATGGTTGTTTTCCATTCACTACTTTCATTTGCTTCTTTATAACTAGACGGTTCAACCACATTCATCACACTAGTTATAATAGCATTTTCCTTATATCTTGCAGGCATTTGAGCTTTCCTACCTGATCTCCTGAGTGGTGGGGTGGTGGTTTCAAACCTTATTCGATCATCATTTATTTCTTCCTGCTGCTGCTGTTGTTGCTGTTGTTGTTGCTGCTGTTCATCCTCTGCCTTTGTTTGCTGCTGACCTTGATTTTTCTCTACTTCTTCTTCCACAAATTACGGAATGTCCCATTCGTCATAGTTCTCATCAGGTTCCTAATGATCCCGCTCATGGAATTTAACATCTCTACTAACAAAAATCTTGTGAGTAGAGGGATTAAATAATCTGTATGCTTTATATGACGAACAATACCCTATAAAATTACATTTGATGGCTTTTGAGTCTAATTTCCTTCTATCTTCCTTTGGAATGTGGGCAAATGCTTTAGATCCAACTATTCTTAAGTGTTTTAATATAGGCTTATATCCATATAATGCTTCAAAAGGAGTTTTAGACTCAAGACCTTTTGTAGGACTCCTATTTTTCAAATAAATTGCAGTATTCACTGCTTTAGCCCAAAAACCATTCGAAAGATTCTTACCTTTAAGCATACTTCTAGCACATTCCACCAATGTTTTGTTTTTTCTCTCTGTTACTCCATTCTGCTATGGAGTATGGGGTACTGTAAACTGCTGCAAAATTCCATGATCTTCACAATATATGATGAGCTCATCCTTCCTGTATTCTCCCCCTTGATCAGAGTAGAGACTTTTTATTTGTTTCCCTGTTTGTCTTTCAATCATATTTTTAGATTGCTTAAAGTATTCAAATGTATGGCTCTTCTTACTTAAGTAATACACCCAAGAAAATTTCATGCAGTCATCGATAAACAGTAAGAAATACAGTGCACCTCCTAATGATTTTGTCTGCATGGGTCCACAAAGATTTGTGTGCACTAATTCAAGTATATCCCTCTATTTCTTTTCTACACGAATAGGGAATTCTTCTCTATGCATTTTTCCTAATGTGCAGGCATCACAATCATTATGTACTTCCTTTAGCATAGGAAGATCTCTTACCATTTTCTTCTTTTGTAGTAACAGTAAATCATTGTAGTTGATGTGGCCAAATCTCTGATGCCAAAGCAGGTCTCACATCCAACTTGTATAGACCTCTTGTTCGGATTCCTATAGCAATTGTCTTCATGCCATCTAGTAGAACTTTTATATAACAATTAGATTTAAAGAATTCAACTTTCAGATCTTGATCTGTAATCATGGATACATAAATCAAGTTCTTTATTATACTAGGCACATACATAACATTATAAATTTGTTTAAATATTACCATTAGGTAGTGTAGAGCTGTGAAATTACACCTCTCCTACACATTTTTCCCAGACTTTTTCCCTCACCAGCACTCCATAAGCTATCAAATATCATTGCATATTGATTTTAAAAGAGCATTTAAGTAGTTTTCTGACTATGTTTTTGTGTTTACTGTTTGAACTAGATTTTGCTCATTAGCTGCGGAATCCAGTCACTTTCCGCAGCTGATTCAACTTTCCGCAGCTGTTTTTGTTAAATTCTATGTTGCAGGTGTCACCAGGCAAAACAAGCCACATGGGCAAGTTAGAAATGACCTGGACATGGATCAGGGCCTATTGGTTCAGTCGAATTCATCAAGGGAAGCTGTGGTCAACAGTGGTCAAATGGTGGTCCTACATAAGAGTCCTACGGCATCCAGACTCTGTTTTCCAGCACGTGAAGGATTCTGAAGGATGCATGGCCGTTCCTAACTCTCTGGGGTCTATTGCCACCTGTAGATTGACCCATGATGAGAATCTAACAACCACAGTTGATAGATTTAATGTTTTCGACAACCAGTACGCTAAATCCATGGATGCTGTATTTTACGTGTCCCCTGTTCACGCAGTTCTACAAGAAAATAGTTATGTAAACTTTGTTACAAATAACGCGTTTCTATAACACATAGTCTTAGTCTTTGTGAATGTAATTTTTGCTGTTCAAGCCCACTATGCCGTGACACTAGTTTTATTGCTGTAACTGTGTTATGAAATATATGAGAAGACTCTGTTTCTACATGATTGTGTGAACATAATCTTGGATTGATAGCCTGTTGACCGAGGCTGTGCAGAGGGCCCCTGTACGCAGAGGTTTTGTTTCTCTTGTTGCTGTAAAGTTTCCTGCATTGTTTTCTTATTTCCATTGCATATATTTCACGTGTGTATATTTCAATTGTCATGGTATTAACATTCCACTTCTGTTCATGATTTTATAGCTTTGTATAACACTGATCAGTGCATGTATGCTTCAGAATAGAGTAGGCAGCCCGGGCATCTGCATATAATTTTCACAATGACTAATGACATGGGATTAATTCTCTGCTGACTTTGCTTTTCCTAGTTTTTAATTCCTGTTTTGTTTTCTTGATTTCAGTTTTGTTTCCTTGCTTTATTAGTTAGCTTAGATATTAAATTGCTCATATCATTGATGGTTACCTCCGAAAGCCATAGCTAGACTACTGGCGAGGGATCGAATTATGAATGTGTAATTTGATTTTAGTTTTACTTTTCTGCAATTAGATATTAAATTGCTCATATCATTGAGGGTTACCTCTGAAAGCCATAGCTAGACTACTGGCGAGGGATCAAATTATGAATGTGTAATTTGATTTTAGTTTCACTTTTCTGCAATTAGATATTAAATTGCTCATATTATTGACGGTTACCTCTGAAAGCCATAGCTAGACTACTGGTGAGGGATCGAATTATGAATGTGTAATTTGATTTTAGTTTTACTTTTCCGCAATTAGATATTAAATTGCTCATATCATTGTCGGTTACCTCCGAAAGCCATAGCTGGACTACTGGCGAAGGATCGAATTATGAATGTGTAATTTGATTTTAGTTTTACTTTCCTTGCAATTTTTAATTTCTTTGAGTGTAGTAGCTTAAATCATTTTTCTGTATTTAGACAGCAGCAGAGATGATAGTTTTATGATCAGTAGTTCATTATTTACTTGTTTTAAATAACAACACATTATTTACTTATTTTAAATAGCAGCACATTTTCATTCTTGTTCAAGTACTACTTTCATTGCTAGTATGTTCTAAGACCTTTTGAAGTGTTAAGTTTTGGGAACCATTATAGAGGACACAATCGCCTTAAAATACATAACCATACTTGCCTTCTAGAGACTCAGGAATAGGAATTCCATTCACATTAGGAGATAGACGAAAATAAAAACCCCCAAAACAAAATAAAATATGAAAAACGATAAAAACATAAGAAAGAGGCTATCTTGCACATATAGTGCACCACACTTCATCAGTTTACGACTCCCGGTTTGATAATTAATGTAGAAATTTAGGACACACTAAATTGACCAAACATTTTGGCGCTATTGCCGGGGAAGTGTAACTAGGTAGCCAATCTCTTAAAAAAAAGAAGGGAAAAATTGATAACTTCTTGAAGTATGCTCTCCTCTTGCACCTAGTGTGATCTGGAGGAATAGAAAAGAGAGTTGTTAGTTTAATAATTTCTTGATTATGCTCTCTTCTTGCACCTAGTGTGACCTGGAAGATCAAACAGAGAATTATTAGACCAACTTGAAAAATAAAAAATAAAAATATAAAAAAAAATGACATGCATAGAACAAGATATTCTAGGGGAAGGTTTATAGCTAGGGCCAAAAGTTCTATTTTTACAACTCCAGCTACTTCAAGGCATAGACAAGATACACCTCCATCATCTCCAACTCACACTCCCAGCCTTAGGATTCCTGGAATTCAAGGGGCAGCAACTGAATTAGGAGACTCTCCCACACTATCCATCAAATCTGACCTAGGAAAAGAACCTTTCTTCACTTCTACACAGGAACATATTGTAATCAAAGAAGTAGAATCACCTGAAGAAGAAGAGGGAGAAATTCCTCCTCATTTGCCATTAATAGAAGAACCATAGGACTCTGAAAACTCTGAGGAAACTATCATGACAAAGGAAGTAGTAAACAGATTTGGAGGAGGGGGTAGAGGTAGAGGTAGAGGAGGAGGAAAAAATGGAGGTAGAGGTAGAGGTAACAATGTGGAAATAGGGATGGAGATAACTCATTTGGATTTCCTATAGCCGATGAGGAGACTCATACAACAATGAAAAATATTTCACCATCTGTCCTCCCAAACTTTTATGGGTTGCGAAGTGAGGATCCTGAAACATTTCTATTTGAGTTTGAAGTCTTGTGCCGAACCTATGATTATATGGAAGACTCTCAAAAACTCAAACTATTTCTTTCAACATTGAAAGGAGCGGCTTTGAAATGGTTCATGGGATTAGTCACTCAATCTATTAGAACTTGGAATGATATGAAACAAACATTTTTGGATAGATACTTGGATTATTGTACGCCCACCAATCATAAGGATGAGGTATTCAAGATGACGCAAAAAGAAGATGACAACTTGGAGGATCTACTTGAAAGATTTCAATACAACTTAAAGAGAGAAACAATGAGTAATTTAGATGAGGAAACCTTGAAAGCCCTTCTATTAAAAGCCATTAGAGATGAATGGTTAGATATTTTAAACATGATGGGGAAGGGAGATATTTCTCAACTCCCACTCCATGACATAGTAGAACTATGTGTCCATCTCTCAAGGGGAAAATCTAAAACTGGAAAAGGGCCAAGAGATCCTTCTCTTATTAGAGCAAACAAATCTGCAACCGGATCAGTAAGTAGGGCAGAGATTGGCAATATGCTTGATGAGTTCAAAACTGATATTCTAGGGAGCCTTAGTGAACAACTAGACACCCTTAAAATACAAAACAAGCAGAAAGCAGAAGCCGAAGCCTTAGCCATCTTTTGTCTAAAATGTAGAAAGAAACATGCTTTAAGGGAATGTCCCTTCGATGCAAAAGTTGTAGAGACATGTGTGATTTGCTCAGAAAGCCATGAGACCAAGGATTGTCCTTCAATTCCTGGGCTCAAAGCTGTCTTTCAGGAAGATCCAAATTCAGTAGAATCCCTTTGTTTTATTTCAAGAAGACCATGGCAGGGGCCAAAAAATCAAGGATTTAACAATCCTATGAACTTTCAGCTCCCACTAAATTGGAATTCTTGGCAACAACCTTGGCCCCAATCTCAAAATCCATACCAATCATGGGCACAAGGGATGCAAAATCCTTATGGGAGATTTGCTCAATTTTATCAATATCCTCCATCTTTTCGAAATCAACAAAATCCACAAATTCCAAATCAAAACCCACAACTTTTATTACCATTTCCACAACAACAACCTTCTCAACAAAATCCAAATTCTCAACTCTTGCTTCCATTTCAACAAAAGACAAATCAACTACCAGCCCAGCCATTGCCAAATCCCAATAACAAAAATCCTCAGAATGCTTACATGGTAGAAGGACAACAATTTCCTACCTATATGATTATTCCTCTAAATGATGTACAACTCAGATCTGGTAGAGTTTTAGAAAAACCTTCTATAGATGTTCAAGAGAAAGATACCTCTGAGGAGGATTCTCTTAAAGCCAATAAAGGTTCTGAAGAAGCATCTCTTCAAAACCCAACCATTCAAAAAGAAAAAGAAAAAGAGTCAACCCTCATAACTCCTATAGTTGAGCAACTTGCATCTTCGTCCACACCTCCTTTCCCTGAAAATTACAAATTGACAAAGGGGTGGAAAAACAAATCTTGTTGCCTGACTATGATTTCCTAGATGAATTAAAGAATGTCTGTATCAAGATTCCTTTGCTACAAGCCATAGAGAGATTCACCCAGTTGGAGATCAATATATGGATCCTACAGAAACCGTTGAAGTTGGCCAAGGGCCCCTAGCATTCGAGTAAGGAGATGAAAGAAAAGGAGTCAGGGTAACATCTCTTCTTATCCCAGCATCCTGACCGGCAAGAGCAGATCCAAATCCATATGCAGGGACGAAGGAGCGAGCACCAAAGGCAAAGGTAGCGACATCCGCCACCCAGCAGGTTGAGATTTAAACCCCACGCTCAGTAACCTAGTATATCCTGCATAGGCATATAGCGCCCCGGATCGGTCAATTGTATGGGCAAGTCCACTCCCGTTCTTTAGGTCCGCCAGGAGGTCTGATGTGCAGGTCGTGTGTAGATCCAGGAAGTCCAATTGTCAAGACACATATAAATGGGATAGAAATTCCAAATAATTTGATTGACTTAGGGGTTTCTATCAACATTATGAGTAGACAGACTATGGAACAACTTAAACTTCCTAATCTTCTTTTTACACCTACCTTACTGCAACTTGTAGATAGATTAATAATCAAACCAGATGGTGTATTAGAAGATATTTTAGTGTCCTTAGATTCTTGGGAATATCCAGTAGATTTCATGATTTTGACTCCCAAGAGTAATTTAGGAGGGCATCCACTCATCTTAGGAAGACCTTGGCTAGTCACAACTGATGCTTTCATTAGTTGTAGATCTGGGGATATGTACATTTCTGATGGTAGCTCGACAAAGAAATTCAATCTGTATCCTCCAGCAAAAGCAATTAGAGAAGTAGGAGACAATGAATGGGTCGATGATGAGGACACTATACAACTTGTCTTTACCATTTCTGAAATCAGTGAAGATAGTCAAATTCTGAACACATTAGAAAATTTTGAAACATCTTCAGAATATGACCACACACAATTTTAGTTAGATTCTGACATTGAGTATTTATCATCAAGACAAATGTCTCTTTACTCTATGGAAGAGTTTGGTAGTTCTACCATTGAGATTTTTCCGGGTAAAGCACTGAATATCAACAAAAATTTGGAAAAATCACAACAGGGAGAGCTAACCAAAATCTTGCAAAAACATTCTACTACATTTGCATGGGAGTATACTGATATGAAAGGTATTGACCCTAAGACTTGCATCCATCATATTTATATTGAGGAAAATAGTAGACCAATCAGACAACCTCAGAGAAGGATGAATCCAAATCTTAGGGAGATAGTGAAAGAAGAGCTCCAAAAACTACTCAATATAAACTTCATTTATCCAATCTCAGATAGCCGATGGGTTTCTCCTTTGGTTATAGTACCCAAAAAGAATGGTAAATGGAGGGTATGCATTGATTACAGGGAATTGAACAAAGCAACTTTGAAGGATCACTTTCTTTTTCCCTTTATTGATCAAGTATTAGATACATTAGTAGGCAAAAAGTACTTTTCATTTCTGGATGGTTTTAGTGGTTATAATCAAATTCAGGTAGCACCTGAGGATGACAAGACCACATTTACCTATCCATGGGGAACTTTTGCTTGTCGAGTACTTCCTTTTGGATTATGTAATGCACCCACAACATTCCAAAGAGCAGTACTAGGAATTTTTCTGATCTAATCCATGATTGTGTAGAGGTTTATATGGATGATTTTACAGGTTATGGTAATTCGTTTGAAGAAGCATTAGAAAATTTGGAAAAAGTCCTTATAAGATGTAAAGAGACAAACCTTTCATTAAGCCATGAAAAATTCTTTATGATGTTTACTGAAGGTATTGTTTTAGGACATCATATTTCAGGGGATGGGATTAAAGTTGATATATCAAAAGTTGAAGTCATCTTCAAATTGCCTATTCCAAATTGTCAAATAGATGTTAGAAGTTTTCTAAGATTTACTGGATACTATAGAAGATTTATAGAAAACTTCACTAAAATAGCATCTCCACTCTTCAAACTTCTTACAAAAGACTGTGAATTCAAATGGGATCCTGATTGTCAATCAGCATTTGAAACTTTGAAAACAATAATATCTGAAGCACCTATCTTGAGAGGACCAAATTGGAAACTCCCTTTCCATATTTCTACAGATGCTTTAGATACAACTGTAGGAGCTGTGTTGGGTCAAAAAGATTTAGTTCCTTATGCCATTTACTATACCAATAAAAATTTGACTCTCCCACTGAGTTGAACTATAAGTTTAGACACTATATAACAGGCTATGAAACTTTTATTCACACTAATCATTTTGCGATTAGATATCTAATGAACAAACCTGTTACTAATGGCAGAGTTACAAGATGGCTCCTACTTTTACAGGAATTCAATATTACTGTGTTGGATAGACCAGGGAAACAAAATACAGTAGCTGATTTCTTGTATAGGATTCAGAATACTAAAGAGGATTATCCTGTAAAGGATAAGTTTCCTAATGAATATTTATTTGCAATAACTACTAAGGCTCCTTGGTATGCAAATACAACTAACTATTTGGTTACAGGAAAACTACCTCCACATTTATTTCCTAGTGAAAGAAGAAAGATTATTCAGGAGAGTTCAAAATATTCATGGATTTCTAACGAATTGTTTAAAACAGGGCCAGATCTTGTGATCAGAAGATGTGTTAGGGAAGATGAAATGCTTGATATCCTCAAAGCATGTCATGATGAACCATGCGGTGGACAATTTGCTGACAAAAGGACAGCCTATAAAATCCTCTCTTTAGGATATTTTTGGCCATCCCTCTTCAAAGATGCAAAACAATATGTCAAAAGGTGTGACAACTGCCAAACAGTAGGGAAACCTACCATTTCAAACGAAATGCCATTGCAACCACAGGTACTCATCGAACCCTTTGAAAAATGGGCTTTAGATTTCATTGGACCTATTAATCCACCATCTAAACAAAGAAAGTATATATTGGTATGTACTGATTATGTCACTAAATGGGTAGAAGCCAAAGCATTATTTTCTGCTACTGAAAATTCAGTTGTTAGTTTTCTTGATGAGGATATTTTTACTTGCTTTGGTGTTCCAAGAGAAATTGTGGCAGATCAGGGAAGTCAATTCACATCCAACCTGGTGGAGAAGTTGATGGAAGAATACAAAATCAAGCATATAAAATCTACTCCTTACCATCCGCAAGAAAATGGCCAAGTGGAGTCTACAAACAAAGTTATTGAAGGCATCATCACCAAAACTGTTCATCTACATAGAAGAGATTGGGCAGAAAGGCTTCCTGAAGCCTTGCGGGCCTACATAACTACATGGAGAAATACAACAGGACATTCTCCCTATGAACTTGTTTATGGGAAAGAAGTCCTGCTCCCCAATGAGTTCTAAGTCAAAACTTTCAAGATGGCAGTTCAGTTGGGAATGGATCTATCAGAAGCCCAAAAGCATAGAATGGAGCAGTTGAATGAGCTAGATGAGATTAGACAAAAAGCAATCCTAAGAACTGATCTAGTTCAATATCAAAGAGCTAAGTGGCATGACAAATACATCAAGGAGAAAAAGTTTCAATAAGGAGATTGGGCATTGCTATTTGATTCCAAGTTTAAAGATTTTAAAGGAAAATTTCAGACTCATTGGTTTGGGCCATATGAGATTGACAAAATCTTTAGCAATGGAGTGGTAAGAATCAAAACTATTGATGAACATCAAACTCCTCTTATTGTGAATGGCCACAGATTAAAGATCTATCATAAGCCACTCTCAAAAGAGGAATTTGTCAAAATCTTTCAAGATAGTTTTGCAATAAGGCTGGTGAAGAAGAATCCTTCTTCTCCGCCAGCCTAGCCTTTGCTCTTTTCTGTTTCTAAAAAAAAAAAAAATGTGTATAAGCCTGAAAACCAATCACTGATTGGCAGTCTTATACAGAAAATACAGGGCAAAAAACAGGAGCTCCTGATGCCCTATATTTTCCAAAAAAAAAGAAACTCTCTCTCTCTCATTTCACAGTTTTGTGACACTCCACTTCATTTCATTCCACTCCATTTCATCCATTTCATTTCATTCCACCAATAAAAGTTTTTTTTTTATGACCATTTTCATTCATTCAGTTATCATTTATCCATCTCCATTCAGTCATATGATTGCTGTGTCAGTTTCCGCAGCTGAACCCAGTTTTTGCAGCCAGAAGCAGTTTCCGCAGCCATCACTCTATTTTTCAAAACTGACAGTCAGATGTTAGTTAAATGATCATGAAAATCAAATGCAGGTATGACCAAGGACCTATTTTGAAGATATGAGGCACCTAAAAGCATCAACAAGGAGTAGCTGATCAAAGGTTAATGGGCGAAAAGTGGCAAAAATTCCAAGGTATGGGTAAGATTTATTTCAAATAACATTTAAAAGCACATTTTACATAGTTTTGAAACCACGGCTCCATTATATGCAATGATTGGCGTTGATAGCTCCATAACCATTCCACAACCTCTATATGATTCCTCCACAAGCCTTGCATTTATTTTCAAATGGCCTCATGATCAAGCCTCTGGTTTTAACTCGTGTTCGGCTGTACCTTGACACTCCACCTGTAATTATGGGATGTGGTTGATTTGATCACGGCTTTTCTCTGCCGCACAAATTCCGCAGCCATTTCTTGAGCATGTTTACGTCTACTTCAATTTAAAACTCTGTCGGGCTCATTTTACTCCCCTACTATCCTATTCAAGTCACGTTTGTATTCCTACCCTATTCACATAAGCCTCTGCTCCGCTGCATAAACTCACTCCCGCTACCTGTTCTTTGTTTTCCATTTAGAGTCACCAGTTTTTTCCATAAATCCTGTCCATCTCCCGCTAACCTAGCCGTCTCACCTCTGTTCATCCAATACCCACGCAGACGTGTTAAGACAGGAGGAAAGAATGGGTCCTCTGTTGAGAGCAGAACCAGAAGGGCCCAAATTTATGGAAGGGTATCCGCAAGTGAAAAGCATGCTAAGGAAGGCCCGATGGTTACAATTTATTTAGAAATTCAAAGGCTACAACAAGGAAGTTACGAATACTTTTGCGAGGTCCTTTGACGGCATAGAAGCAGAGATTGGAGACCTTAAATTCACAGTCACAGAGGCGTCCATAGCAGCTGCAACCGAGCTCCCACAGGAGGGAGAACGGTGGTTCAAAAATAAGAGCTTTGACGAGAGAGCATGGAGAGTTATCCTACGAAACCCAGGTATGGATGTAACCATATTTAATAGAGGAATCCCTGTCTCTGCTTTACAAGAAAAATGGGCTAGTTTACTATTAATAATCCAGAAATTCATTACTTGTGAGGGACGATTCGGGTCAATGTACATGTGTCACACCCGCCTGCTGATGAATTTTCTAGAGAACCAAACTCTTAATTTTCCCTATTTCTTACTAAATAGCCCGAAGAAAATGTCCACCACAGTCCAAAAGAATCTGGGGGATGTAGAATCCTACTTGTATCACCACGGCCTTGTGAAGATTTTGATAGAAAAACAGTTAAAAGAAAATAAGGACACATGGGAGTAGTTTTTAGTTAGAAATTTCTTTAAAGATCCACAAGAAACCCCTGAAAGCAGCACATCAAGGAGAAGCAAAAGAAAGAAAACAAGTGATAGAATTCAGGATACCCCTACTAACACAATCAAAGAAACTAGTAGGGAAGAAAGACTATCTGAAAGTAGGAAGGAAAAGACTGAGGGTAAGAAGCCAAGAAAATCAAAAGGGAAAAGAAGTATTGAGGCTGTCCATCAAACCCCAGAACCTTCCTCAGAATAGGACCACAAAATACTGTCTGAAAGGCTAGTTTACCTTCAGGAACAGTCAGCTGCAGCAAAGAAGAAAGGGAAAGAAAAACAGAGTGGGAAGAAAAAGGACACCAGCCCACAACACTTAAGGAGAAGTTCTAGACTTAAGGGGAAGTTGAGAAAAATACAAACTAAAGGACCCCACTTTATTGATTTAGGAGGGGAAACACTGGAGCAGCCTTCAGCAATCCCTCCTGGCTGTGGTCCCCAACATACTCCTATCTCTCAGCCAGATTTTGACATGAGTCCTTCTCGACCAGATTTTGAAATCAACCCTTCTCAACAAGATTTTGGGTTCAGCCCAAGAAAGACCACAGCTGAGATAGACCCGAACCAGCAAGAAATGTATGATTATATAGAGTCCTTGGATAAAACGGCTGGAGACCCAAGCACTTCATCTGCCTAACCTAATACAACTCAAGAAGCTCAAATCCAATCACTGAAACAGGAAGTTTTTGAGCTGGAGGTCTTAAATAGACACATTAAAAATGAAAATGAAACATTGAAGGAACAAAGCAGGCTAGATAAGATCATTCATGACAACACCATGTTGCATCTTGGGCTATGGCAGAAGAAAAATAGAAAATTAAAGAGAAAGAACAGAAGGTTGAACAGGGCTCTCATCAACCTCAAGTTCAGGTGTCTAATGAGGAAGCCGAGGATGGTAGTGGTCCCAAGAAAGAAGAAAAGAAGACTGGGTGTATTGGCAGAGGTCTCAGAACACATGAACTGAAGGAGGATGATCAAAATTTTGGTTGCATGGGGACATGCAACACCTTCACAGTGGGGGTATGTAGAGCTTTGAAATTACACCTCTCTTACACATTTTTCCCAGACTTTTTCCCTCACCAGCACTCCATAAGCTATTAGATATCATTGCATATTGATTTTAAAAGATCATTTAAGTGGTTTACTAACTATGTTTTCGTGTTTGCTGTTTGAACTAGATTTTGCTCATTAGCTGTGGAATCCAGTCACTTTCCGCAGCTGATTTAACTTTTCGCAGCTGTTTTTGTTAAATTCTATGTTGCAGGTGTCACCATGAAAAACAAGCCACATGGGTAAGTTAGAAATGACCTGGACATGGATCAGGTCCTATTGGTTCAGCCAAATTCATCAAGGGAAGCTGTGGTCAACGGTGGTCAAACGATGGTCCTACGTAAGAGTCCTACGGTAGCCAGACTCTGTTTTCCAGCACATGAAGGATTCTGAAGGATGCGTGGCCGTTCCTAACTCTCTCGGGTCTGTTGCCACCTGTAGACTGACCCATGACGAGAATCTAATAGCCACAGTTGATAGATTTAATATTTTCGACAACCAGTACGCTAAATCCATGGACGTTGTCCTTTATATTTCCCCTGTTCACGCAGTTCTACAAGAAAACAGTTATGTAAACTTTATTATAAATAACGCGTTTCTATAACGCATAGTCTTTGTGAATGTAATTTTTGCTGTTCAAGCCCACTGTGCCGTGACACTAGTTTTATTGCTGTAACTGTGTTATGAAATATATGAGAAGACTCTATTTCTACATGATTGCATGAACATAATCTTGGATTGATAGCCTGTTGACCGAGGTAGTGCAGAGGGCCCCTGTACACTGAGGTTTTGTTTCTCTTGTTGCTGTAAAGTTTCCTGCATTGTTTTCTTATTTCCATTGCATATATTTCACCTGTGTATATTTCAATTGTCATGGTATTAACATTCCACTTCTGTTCATGATTTTACAGCTTTTTATAACACTGATCAGTGCATGTATGTTTTAGGATAGAGTAGGCAGCCCGGGCATCTGCATATAATTTTCACAATGACTAATGACATGGGATTAATTCTCTGCTGACTTTGATTTTCCTAGTTTTTAATTCTAGTTCTGTTTTGTTGATTTCAATTTTGTTTCCTTGCTTTATTAGTTAGCTTAGATATTAAATTGCTCATATCATTGACGGTTACCTCCGAAAGCCATAGCTAGACTACTAGCGAGGGATCGAATTATGAATGTGTAATTTGATTTTAGTTTTACTTTTCTGCAATTAGATATTAAATTGCTCATATCATTGACGGTTACCTCCGAAAGCCATAGCTAGACTACTGGCGAGGGATCGAATTATGAATGTGTAATTTGATTTTAGTTTCACTTTTATGCAATTAGATATTAAATTGCTCATATCATTGACGGTTACCTCCGAAAGCCATAGCTAGACTATTGGCAAGGGATCGAATTATGAATGTGTAATTTGATTTTAGTTTTACTTTTATGCAATTAGATATTAAATTGCTCATATCATTGTCGGTTACCTCCGAAAGCCATAGCTGGACTATTGGCAAGGTATCAAATTATGAATGTGTAATTTGATTTTAGTTTTACTTTCCTTGCAATTTTTAATTTCTTTGAGTGTAGTCGCTTAAATCATTTTTTTGTATTTAGACAGCAGTAGAGATGATAGTTTCATGATCAACCATTCATTATTTACTTGTTTTAAATAACAACACATTATTTACTTGTTTTAAATAGCAGCACATTTTCATTCTTGTTCAAGTACTACTTTCATCACTAGTATGTTCTAAGACCTTCTGAAATGTTAAGTTTTGGGAACCATTATAGAGGACACAATCACCTTAAAATCCATAACCATACTTGCCTTCTAGAGACTCAGGAATAGGAATTCCATTCACATTAGGAGATAGACGAAAATAAAAACCCCCAAAACAAAATAAAATCTGAAAAACGACAAAAACATAAGAAAGAGGCTATCTTGCACATATAGTGTGCCACACTTCATCAGTTTACGACTCCCGGATTGATAATTAATGTAGCAATTTAGGACACATTAAATTGACCAAACAGGTAGAATGGCAGAAACTTTCCCACATCCTTTGATTTGATGACTTCTGTCATCACCTAGGTAAATCTGCGTGCCTTCGTTGATTTCTTTAAAATCTTCAAGCCAGTGCTTATTCCCTGTCATGTGCATTGACGGTCCTGAATCTACATACCAGATGTCTGCATCAACATTTTCATCACGATCTGCCATAAACAATCTGAATTCTGCACTTGATCACCATTCACAAGATGACCTGCATGTCTTTTCGACTTCTGTTGTTCTTCATGATATTTATTTTTCCTACACTCCTTGGAAATATGACCCAATTTTCCGCAATAAAAACATTCAGTTTCATAGTAGTTTTTATTGGGATGCATACCTTGAGTCTGATTTGGCCGTTTTTGTGAACTTGCTCCGTTTTGCTGTTGTGGACCTGCTTTCCCTTTGTAGAAGTTTTTCTTCGCCATCAATGCAATATGGACACTCTAGGGCTTCAGGGCCGATCTCCTTTCTTCTTCCTGCATCAG
The DNA here is from genome assembly GCA_031772625.1 of Pinus tabuliformis. Lineage (NCBI taxonomy): Eukaryota > Viridiplantae > Streptophyta > Pinopsida > Pinales > Pinaceae > Pinus > Pinus tabuliformis. The sequence goes on along the minus strand of CM062815.1, from coordinate 146,220,859 downwards.
TATACCTGTTAGCTCTTCAAAATGTAGGATCTTCTCTCTGGAATTTATCCCAGTGATGAACGTTTGATAATCATCAGTGACACAATTCATTGTAATGGTTACAAGATCTGTATCGTCAATTGTATGACCAATGTCTGACAATTTGTTTTTCAGATCCTTGATCCTTGCTACGAATGAAGCAATTGTTTCATTCTCCTCCATCTTCAGGGACATGATCTTACTCTTGAGGAACATAAGACGATTTGAATTCCTGATCTTGTACAATTCCTTCAGAATTCCCCAGATCTCGTTAGCTGACTTACCTTCTCTGATGTGCAGTATAATGCAGTCTTTCACTAACATCTTTAACATTGTCCTTGCTCTACTTTCTCGTTTCTCCCAATCTGGGATTGATGCTGATCCAGCCGCGGGCTTCGGCTCATCCCCATTCACAATCGTCCAAGCACTCTACGCTTCTAGCAGAGTCTGCATCTTGAACTTCCAATTTGCATAATTGGAACCATCGAGCTTGTTATGCTCATTCATGCATGCTTCAAATATATTGTTATTCATCTTGGTGATTAAAAAAAAAAATCGACAGGTAAAATATGTTAAATTTACCCCAGATCTGTGACAGAGACAGATCATTGTTCTTCAATGTTGTTTGATCTCGCAGAACACCCGCTGATCATCGTGGCTTTCTTCTTAGCCTCTAGACAACCTTCTGTTGTCAGCTACAACCTTGTTATTTGCTTCCCCATGCTGCTTCTCTGATTTACACGATCATCGCAGATATATGCCCAATCTCTGAGACTGTCGCAGCTATACATCAATTTTCTGAGATTGTCGCAGATGTACACTGAAAACTTACGATGGTTGAAAAATAAAAATCGTAATAAGTGTAATAGTGCTATCGTCGCACCTATCCACTCAAAACCTGCAACAATTTCGGTTTAGTCACACCCACCAGGCATCGTACAGGTTCCTTAGCCCTGACGCTCTGATACCATGATAAAAATGGCAATGTTTCTATTAAAAAAAAACCCACTAGTCAGCTCTACGAAAGAGAGTCTGAGCCAGGAGAGTTTGGCTCTGCAGAACGCTCTACATTGTTCATGCACATTACACATTAAATAGAAAAAATGGTTTTAGGGAAGTTAGAACAACATCCTAAGAAATAGAAACTAATTCCTATCTTGAGGTTACGTGAACCAATTCTACCTACTTTAGGATATTCTCCATTATCTTCAACAAGCAAAGTGTTTAGATAGGTTCATAATTTTAGGATGAATAACATAAGAAATTTTAGGATGATAATCAATATAGATATGACTTGGTAGATTAACTTCCACATATCAATTTGTAGAAATCTAACTCTAGATAACAACGAAAATCCCAAAACAAACATAACGATCATCTTACAAACGAAGGGAAAGGCTTCTAGAATATTTAGTGCACCCACACTTCATAAGTTTACCAACTCCGGTTGATAATTTATGCTTGCAATTTAAGAACATTAAATTGACCAAACATTTTGGCTCCATTGTCGGGGAAGTGTAAATAGAAGCCTTACAAAAAAATCAAATAAAAATATGATATGCATAGGGAAAGAGACTCTAGAGGTAGGTTTATAGGTCGAGGAAGAATTTTAATTCCTACATCATCACACTCCACCACGACCTCGTAGTGCCACACCACCCACACAAACTCGAATTCCATCCATAGTAGGCCAATATTGACTTCCAGAAGTCTTGAGATCTGAAATCCAACCTAAAGGTTCACCAACTTCTTCAACAGACATTGTAATCAAATTAGATCCTACATCCACAACAACAAGAATAATTTTCCTATATTCAACTGGAGAACAACTTCTATCTCAAGAGTTGGAAGTTCCTACTAAAGAAGAGGAAGAAGAAACCTACTTCCAACCATTAATAGAAGAACCATAATAAAAAGAAGAAAAGATAGATAATCCTGTTGTAGAATCAGATATTCATTATGAAGAATCTGTCATGGCTGAAAAAGGAGAAGGGGAAGTACACGATGTCAATGGTGAACAACATAGGATTGGAGGAGGAGGAGGAGGAAATAGAGGAGGTGGAAGAGGAGGTGGTAGAGGTAGAGGAAGAGGAAATCTAGAACCTTTTGGGTTCCCTATCCTTGATGAGGATACAACATTAACAATGAAAAACAGCTCGCCTTCTATCCTCCCCAGTTTTCATGGAATAAGAAGTGAATACCTATAGACATTTCTCTTTGAATTTGAAGTATTATGTAGATCATATGATTATCTGCATGATGCTCAAAAACTAAAATTGTTCCCTGTAACCTTAAAGGATTCATCATTAAAATGGTTTATGAGTTTAGAAACGAATTCTATAAGGACATGGGCACAAATGAAAGATGAATTCTTAGAGAAATATAAGGATTATTGTATGCGTCGTAGCATTAAATATGTAGTCTTAAAAATGGTACAAAAATATGATGAAAACCTTGAAGACTTTGTCGAAATATGTTTATAATATCAAAAGGGCAAAAATGAATAATCTGGATGAGGAAACTTTGAAATCTCTCTTACTCAAATCCATTAAAGATGAGTGGATTTATCTTCTCCATCTAGTGGGAAAAGGAAATATTTCTTAGTTACCATTTGCAGATATTTGTGATTTATGTGTACATATTTCGAGAGGTAAAGCAAGAACAGGGAAAAGTTCAAGGGATCCTCTTTTATCAAGAGTAAATAAATCTGCAACCGAGATAGTAAGTAGGGCAGAAATAGGTAGTTTACTTGATAACTGTAATACATATATTTTATGGAGTCTAAGTGAGAAAATTGACACCCTTAAAATACAAAACGAGCAAAAAGCCGAAAATGCTACATTATCCATGTTTTGTCCTAGGTGTAGAAAGAAACACGATATGAGAGAATGCTCTTTAGATTTAAAAAAAGCATAGAAACATGTGTTATATGTGCGAAAAATCACGATATAAAAGAATATCCCTCTATACTAGGTCTTAAGGCCGTGTTTAGTGAAGAAGGAATGCCAAATTAGGTAGACAATCTTTACTTTATTTCCAAAAGACCATGGAAAAATCCTCAAACAAATCAAACTCAAGGTTTTAATCCTCAACAATTTGAACAATCTTCACAAAATAATTGGAATCCACCTATGCCATGGCAACCTTGGGCTCAACCACAATGTTGCAATCAAGGATGGAAAAATCCTTATGGAATATATTCTCAATATCAACAATATATGCCACCTTATCCAAATTTTCCACCACAATACTTCCCTAAAACTAACCAGTTACCTCAAGCTCAAGCTCAAAATGCAAATCCACAAATTTCTTTTCCATTTTCACAAAGACCAAATCAATTACCCGTTCAACCACTCCCAAATCCAAACAATAAAGCTTCACAACCTGTTTACAACTTAGAAGGACATAATCCTCAAACTTATATGATAACTCCATTAGATTTGAATAATGTTCAATTAAGGCCTGGTAGAGTATTATAAAGGAAGAAACCATCTGTTGTTATTCAGGAAACAAAAAATAATTCTCAAAAAGATAATAATAACTCTGAAGAAGATATTTCCCTTCCTCAGAAAGAAAATATTGAAATAGAAAAAAATCCTACACATTCTAATAATACTCCTATTATAGAACAACCTTTAGTATCTATCTCAAGACCACCTTTTCCTGGAAGGTTGAAAATCAATAAAGGAGTAGAAAAACAAATCATATTGCCTGATTATGATATATTAGATGAATTGAAAAATGTCTGTATGAAAATTCCTTTATTATGATAAAAGAAATACTGATTTTTGCAAAAGCAATTAAGGAATCAAGTACTAAAGGATTAGGAAGGAAAAGAAAAGAAATAAAAAGAATTCAACTAGTTGGGAGAATTGCAGATATCATGATGGGGAAGACAACAATTAAAAAATATTTAGATCCAGGAAGCCCCATTGTGAAAACACACATCAATGAAACTGAAATACCAAACACATTGATTGATCTAGGGGCAACCATAAACATAATGAGAAAACAAGCTATGGATAAATTGAAGCTTCCTAATCTTCAATACACACCAACATTGTTACAATTAATAGACATGTCTTTAATTAAACCCAATGGTGTGTTAGAAGATATATATGTATCCTTAGATTCTTGCGAATATCCTGTTGATTTCATGATTCTAACACCCAAGAATAATTTAGGAGGACATCCATTAATTTTAGGAAGGCCATGGTTAGCTACAACCAATGATTTTATCAATTGTATATTAGGAGACATGTTTATTTCAGATGGAAGCTTGAAAAAGAAATTGACATTGTACCCACCTGCAAAAACAATTATAGAAGTAGAAAATGAAGAATGGATAGATGATGATAATGATATACAACCAGTTTTCACTATTGCACAAATAAATGAAGAGGATCAAATTTTAAATTCAATAGAAAATAATGAACCCTCTTTATATTGTGACAATAGTCAAAATTTTCAAGAACAATGTAATATTGAATATCTGTCATCTAGATAAATGTCTTTACATTCTATGGAAATATTTGGAACTCTTCAATGGAAATTTTTCCAGGAAAATTTTTGAACATCAATGAAAACCTAGAAGAATTACAGAAAAAGAAATTGGTAGAAATATTGCAAAAACACTCTTCTGCATATGCATGGGAATACACTGATATGAAGGGAATTGATCCTAAAACCTGCATGCATCATATTTATATTGAAGAAAATGTTAGACCAGTTCGAAAACCACAAAGAAGAATGAATCCAAACTTAAATGAAATTGTTAAAAAGGAATTGCAGAAACTGTTAAATGTAAATTTCATTTATCCAATATCAGATAGTCAATGGGTTTCACCCCTAGTAATCATTCCTAAGAAAAATGGAAAATGGAGAGTATGCATTGATTACAGGGAATTGAATAAAGCAACTTTGAAAGATCACTTTCCACTTCCTTTCATAGATCAAGTTTTAGATACATTAGCAGGAAAAAAATATTTCTCATTTTTGGATGGTTTTAGTGGGTATAATCAAATTCAGGTAGCACCTGAAGATCAAGACAAACCCACATTCACATGTCCATCAGGGAAATATGCTTACCTAGTACTTCCTTTTGGATTATGCAATGCCCCAACAACATTCCAAAGAGCAGTACTAAGAATTTTCTCTGATCTTATTCATGATTGTGTGGAAGTGTATATGGATGATTTTACAGTTTATGAAAATTCTTTTGAAGAAGCACTTGAAAATTTAGAAAAAGTTCTCATAAGATGCAAATAAGCAAATCTTTCATTAAGTCATGATTTTTTTTATGATGTTTAATGAAGGAATTGTTTTAGGTCACCATATTTCAGGAAATGGAATTAAGGTAGACCCAGCTAAGGAGAAATTATTTCCAAATTATCAATCCCAAGTTGTCAACGAGATGTTTTGAGCTTTCTTGGTTTTACTAGATATTATAGAAGATTCATAGAAAACTTCACAAAGATTGCATCTCCACTCTTCAAATTACTCACCAAAGACTGTGAATTTAGTTGGAAATTTGATTGTCAAAAGACTTTTGAAACTTTGAAAAAGAAGATCTTTGAAGCACCCATCTTAGAATGACCTAATTGGAAATTACCTTTTCATATATCAACTGATGCTTCAGACATAGCCCTTGGAGTTGTGTTAGGACAAAATGACCTCACTCCTTATGCCATTTATTATACCAATAAAAATTTAACCCTTGCAGACCTACATTATATTGTAACTGAAAAGGAGTTTTTAGTTGTCATTCATGCCATTAATAAATTTAGACATTACATCACTGGCTATGAAACTTTCACTCATACAGACCATTCTGCCATTATATATTTAATGAATAAAATAGTTACTAATGGTAGAGTAACAAGATTATTATTACTATTACAAGAATTCAATATCACCATTTTGGACCGACCTGGAAAAAAAAACATAATTGCTGACTTTTTATCTAGAATTCAAAATGATAACAATGATACACTTGTAGAGGATAAGTTTCCTGATGAATATCTGTTTGCAATATCTACTGAATCACCTTGGTTTGCAGATATTGCCAATTATTTAGTTACAGGGAAGTTACCCTCCTATTTGTTTCCTAGGGAAAATAGAAGACTAATCCAAACAAGTGCATCTTATTCATGGATAAATGAAGAATTATACAAGATAGGACCAAATCTCATCATTCGAAGGTGTGTGAGAGAAGATGAAATAACTGAAAGACTTAAAGCATGTTATGATGAACCATGTGGGGGTCATTTTACTGAAAAAAGAACTGCTTATAAAATCGTTCTCTTAGGATATTATTGGCCTTCCCTTTTTAAGGGTGCCAAGGAATATGTTAAGAGGTGCGATAGATATCAAAGAATGGGGAAACCTATTCCTTTAGACGAAATGCCACTACAGCCTCAGGTACTCATTGAACCCTTCTAAAAATGGGCTTTGGATTTTTTTGGAGCAATTAATCCATCTTCAAAACAAAAAAAATATATTCTTGTATGCACCGATTATGTTACTAAAATGGGCAGAAGCTAAAGCACTTTATTTTGCTACTGAAAATGTTGTAGTTTCATTTATTTTTGAGGATATTTTTACTTGTTTTGGTGTCCTAAGAGAAATTGTAATAGATCAAGGAAAGAAATTTACATACAAAGTAGTGCAAAAGATAGTGGAAGAATATAAAATCAAGCATCGAAAATCTACTCCATACCATCCACAAGAAAATGGGCAAGTAGAGTCTAACAACAAAGTGATTGAAGCAGTCCTCACCAAGACAATTCACTTGCACAAAAGGGGTTGGTAAAAAAAGCTTCCATAAGCTTTATGGGCCTACCGTACCACATGGAGAAGCACTATAGGACATACTCCCTATGAACTTGTTTATGGGAAACAAGTCCCATTTCCAATTGAGTTCCAAATTCAAACCTACAAGACAACAGTCAAGTTGGGACTTGAGTTATCAGAATCACAAAAGAAAATAATGGGACAACTCAATCAGATTGATGAAATAAGGCAAGATGCTATCCAAAAGACTAGTTTTGTCCAGCAACAGAGATCTAGATGGCATGATAAATGCATCAAAGAAAGAAAATTTCAGCGAGGAGACTGGGCATTACTCTTTGATTCAAAGTTCAAAAATTTCCAAGGAAAGTTTCAAACTCACTGGTTTGGGCTTTATGAGATTGAAAATGTTTTTGATAATGGAGCAGTCAGAATTAAGAATATTGATGGAGAAAAAGTTCCTCTCTTAGTGAATGGACATCGACTCAGGATCTATCATAAGCCAATAAAAAAGGAGGAATTTGTAAATATTTTCCACGACAACTATGATTTGAAATTGGTTAAGAATAATTCTTCTTCTTCTCCACCTATTTTTTTTTTCATAAAAAAATTAAATAAATAATAAATATGTATAAACATGAAAACCAACAATTGTTGGCATGTTTATGCAGAAAATTCAAGGTGAAAACCAAGAATTCTTGGCATCTTAAATTTTCTTTGTATCCCATTTTCTAGAATTCCATCTTCTTTTATCCCTTTCTTTTCAAAAATAATAAATAGCTACAGAATTATTGATTTTATGCAGCTCTGATGACTTTCTGTAGCCAATTTGACAAACACTTCTGATCATACAATTGAAGGAATGATTGAGTCCCTCCACTACAAAGTACCTGAAGACAACATAAAAGGCAACCAAAGGTTAGCAAGCAAATAATTCAAAGGTATGCACTTCTTTAATTTAATAATAGGGATCAAAACATTACATATATGAATTATAAGACATAGTACTACCGAAAAAAAATCAAAATCATTATTTCAAAGAGTTGATTGTGTCATGTCAAATCGTGCATAATCCGCCATTCACTCCCAGTCATCATAACTCATATCCCGATCCATTGAATCGGCCGCCCAAAACATAAACATGAATGATCTTAACGGTTAGATTCTGCCTCATTCCCTTATACCCTCACTACCTACGCTCTCATTATTCCATCACTCACACTCTTGACCTTTCGCTCTAAAAACCCTACCAAGCCATCCTACCCTGTCAAACAAAATAGTTTTTGAAACAAAGTTTCTCGGCCATGAGAGTGACAGCCAGAACAGAGCCAATAAGGAAGAAATTTTTGGAGGGGTATCCATAGACAAAAGAATTATTGCAGAAAGTGTAGTGGCTAGAATTTGTAGAGAAATTCGATGGCTTCCATAAATAAGTGACCAAATCCTTCGCCAGGGCTTTTGATGGAGTCGAAGTGGAGATAGGAGACATCAAATTCACAGTGACAGAGTCATTTATAGCTGAAGCCACCCAACTTCCGCAGATTGGAGAAAAATGGTTCAAGAATAGAGGTATTGAAAAGGAATACTGGAAGGTTTTCCTGAAGAAACCAAGCATGGACACCACCATTTTGAAGAAGGGCATCCCAAGCATGACATTAAAAAGTAAGTGGAGGAACCAACTTCCAATAATCCAAAAAATTGTTACCCGTGAAGGAAGGTTTGGATGTATGATTTTCTATCATATTCGGCTGCTAATGAATTTTCTTGAAGAAAATGAGATAAATATTCCATATTTCTTGCTGAATAGTCTTAGAAAATTGTCAGGGAATGTTTAGAGGAGAATTCAGTTTATACATAATACAATGTATCACTGTGGTCTAGTTAAAATACTTGTTGAATCTCATCTCCAAAACATAGGTGATAATTGGGAAATATTTTTAGTAAGAAATCACTTTCAGGAAGAAACTCATGGGCAACCAAATAATAACAGACCTAAGAGGGGAAGAAAAATAAAAATTGATAGGACACAGGAACAAGAACTAGAACAACCATAGAAATTGTCAGAGGATGACATCCCTCTTGTAGAAGTTTTAGAAAAAATAAACAAAAGAAATGTTAGAAGAAAGAAAGTCAGTAAAGAGACAGAGATTTCACCGCAAATAGAGAAGCCTAAAACAGAAAGGAAGAAAACTCAAAAGACCCCTGTTATAGGTTTAAGAAGGAGTACCAGACTCAACTCAGGAAAAGAATTACCCTCAAAGAGAACATAGCATGTCAATATAGAAATAGAAGAAAAATCAGAGGCAGAAGAAGAAGATTCAGGAACTTCTCCAAGAACATCACCAAGGGTTTCATCACCGAGGGTTTCATCACCAACTGTCACCTCACCCCCTCAGAGTCCAAGATGAAGAACACCAGAAATTGATCCAGTGCAGCAATAGATCTATGATTATATTGAATCCCCGAAGAAAAGGGACACAACAAGAACATAAATTCCAATTCAAGAGGAAGAAGAAGTCTAGTTTAATGAACCACAAGAACCTCCAGTAATCAATATATTGAAACAAGAAATCTTCGAACTGGAGACATTAAACAAGTACATTAAAAATGAAAATCAAGCCTTGAAAGCACAGAATGAAATCCAAATAGCTAAGAGTGACAACCTCCTTTTACATCTAAGTTTGTGGTTTAATAAGAACAAGAAACTGAAGAAGAAAAACAGGGCTTTACAGAGACAGGTTATAAACTTGAAATACAAGATCCTCATGAGGAAACCAAGGATGGCAATGACTAGAAAGAAAGTGAAAAGGATGAAATTAGATGTACTGGCAGAAGTGTCCAAGAAAATGCAGTAGTTCAATAAAGATATCAATTTTGCGTTTTGTATGAGGACATACAAAATATTCAGTGTGGGGGAATGTAGAGTTCCATAACTATTTTGTTTTGACACCCTTTTTCCTCCATTTTTCTCTTTTTCATCATCACTATCAACTCAATAAAAGCAGTAAATCATAGATTTTGATAAGGTAAAAACTCTCACATGTCTTATTTTTCATATTCGTTAATGTGCTTTATTATTATGTTAAAGATTGCATTAGCTACAAAATTAACATGATTCTGCAACTATTTTATAAATCTGCAACTACCTCCATGGTTTGCGGGGTTCTGGTGCGCCAATGAAACAAATAAGCACATGGGTAGTTGAGGATCGATCACCTCATGGATATCCTTCTATTTGTCCGAGCCAATTCACTGAAAGAATCACACAGTGGCACGATCAAAGGCACAGGTCAAACACGTAGCAACAGAAGTCCAAATGCATCACATTTCTCCGATTTGCTCTCCAAATAGCAAATTGCTGAAATAATGCTCTTTTTTTTTTTTTTTAGTTTCAAATTTGAATATGGATTGATTAACATACCTGTAGGTGTAGAAGTCTCAAACTATTGAGCACACGTTATATATATATATATATATATATTCTCTGTAAAGGATAGGAAGGAAGTAATAGTTAATTTCTGAATAATTGTGAAACTGAACTTCGTTCTCGTATTGAATTGAAGTTACCTTTCTGTGTTTCGATGCGTATGTGAGTGTGATTTACACTCACTGGATGCGGAGGGACCCTTCAGATGGTCAAGGTTTTAGTTTATTTCATTTCATCGCTTTATGTTGTTTTCATTTAATCGCTTTTTGTTATTCCATTATCACTGCATTCTAGTTTAAGTTTCCTTATTTCTCTGTTTTCATCATCTCGCTATAACTCAGTTATTTCATTTACCATTTCATTATTTCGTTTTCTCTTACAGTCATTTAATAGTTTAGTTCTTCAAACGTTTTTCGCTTATTTACAGTCAATATTTTTATGCTTTTAGAATTAGAACTTGTATCTACTCTGTAGTTAGCAATTAGAAGATTACTTTCATGCTCTTTAGAATCATAATTTTTATATATTTTGTAGACAAGATTTTGAAGGATCATTAGAATAATTTGAATTTCAATACTCTGTTTTATAGAAACAAAGTGTTTAGATAGGTTCATAATTTTAGGATGAATAACATAATATATTTTAGGATGATACTCAATATAGATATGATCTGGTAGATTAAATCTAATAGTAGCTTAACTTCCACTTATTAATTTGTAGAAATCTAACTCTAGATAACAACGAAAATCCCAAAACAAACATAACCATCATCTTACAAACTAAGGGAAAGGCTTCTAGCATACATAATGCACCTACACTTCATAAGTTTACCAACTCTAGTCGATAATTTATGTTTGCAGTTTAGGAACATTAAATTGACCAAACAGGGAGGTTTTCAATCCTCCCATCAAGTGATTGTTGATGGTATGTGTGTTGGCCAAGATTTTCGTAAACCGTGAAAGGACCAATCCATAAAGACTAGAACTTCATGTGTTTTCCTTTGTTGTCATAGGGTTTATCCCATTTCAAGACCAAGTCACCCACAGAGAAGTTGGTACTCTCTGTAGACTTTCGAACGAACCATCTCTTGATACAGTTCTGGTGGAGTGTAAATTTCTATTTTGGTTTCTTCCTTTCTTCTTATAACTTGGGTAGTGTTTCCATCCTGTGCTAAACTAATATACAAGGCTTGCCTTGGGATTCGTGGGACAACTGGAGAGCAGGCAAGTAGATGTTTGGCGGGAGGATGGCTTCTTTTCCATATACCAGCAAGTAGGGGGAGGTGTTCAGAGAGGGTTTGGGTGTGACGCAGTCAACCCAAAGAGAATTCACTAGAGCAGAGTGTTAGTTTCATTGTTAAGAGTAAATGGTCTTTTTTATGATGCGGATAATATTTTTGTTCATGGATTCGAAATGGATTTGAAATGGTTTGGCCCCTTCCTTGATTGGGATGATGTGTTGGATTATTCGCATGTCATATGTTTTCAATTCACCGTACGTCCATGCAAATACATCACTGTACTATATGAATAGGTAGACAAAGGCTTGTCACTCTTTTCGTGTGCAACACATACCGAGATTCACAAACATCAGATCTTTGTATGTTCCTAGGTTGATATGTTCATGCATCAGTGTGGAACAGTGGGTTTTAGCATTCCTGGGTCCCTAGAAGCAGTTATGCAAGTCATATAGCTTCTTGAGTGAAACCACACCCATGGGGATGAGGTTGCATTTACTTGCATCGGTTCTGTCTTGCAAAGATTGCTCGTGCTACTCTTCGTCTATCGCTGCGTATTTGAAGACGTCTGCATTAGCCATGAAGTGAAATATTTGTTTATCATCATCAAAGATGCGTAAGTTAGTGATGTTATCAAGGATAGATGGCTTATACAAAATTTCAACAGAAAATCTATCCCTAAGTGGTTGCATCCTAGCAACTTCGTTTTCTAGGGCATTTGCAACTGCATTGTGCATTATTGGTACAAAAACAATATTGAAAGCTTGAAATTTAGGGATGAGTTTCCATACCTCTTGTTGATAACCTTTAAGACGAGGTGACACACAATGTCAGAGATACTATCATGATGAAAAACCAAACCACATTGTTCATGAAGGACAAGTTTTTTAATAATAAGAAACTGAAATCCAATGTCTAACTTTACTAGCTGGTTCTTCGGTACTGTTGGTGATGGTAGATTTAAGAATATTTTGAATATTTTTATTTATTATTAATCAAATTATTAATTGTCTGTCAAATTATTTGAAAACGTGCAATCAAGTTTGTTGTGCTTGTGCTTTGATGATGTTCATAAGAGTCGACAATACATCTCAATCTTGATTACAAATTTCAGAATATTCTGAAATCTATCTAATAGAGTGAAATTGATTTGATAGAAAACCTATAATCAAGTTTGTTGTGATTTGATGATGTTGATAGGAGAATGCATTTCAATCTTGATTACAAATTTATGAAAAAAATCCTAAAATTTATGGAATAGAGTGAAATACATAATTTGACTTTGCCTAATTTGATAGAAATTTGCAAGCAAGTTGCACTCAGTAGCTCAGGTGGTTCATAAAGAGATATGCCTTTGGTTCATAAAAATGCCTTACCCCTAGGTCCATTCTTTGCCCCTTGATCTTAAAAACTCTACTTTAATCTTAGAAGATGAACTTTTAGCCAAACAGAAACAATTTTAGGGCATACTCCAATAATAATTTGGCCATGCCTTACCCCTAAGTCCATTCTCGGCCCCTTAATCTTAGAAACTCCCCTTTAATCTTAGAAGATGAACTTTTAGCCAAACATAAACAGTTTTAGGACATACTCCAATAATAATTTGGAAAAGATTATAGGTTCATATTGAAAACTCCCCCAAATTTTAGAAGATGAATTTTTAGCCAACAGAAATAGTTTTAGAGCATACTCCAATAATAATTTGGAAAAGATTATATGTTCACTTTTTTCAAAATTTTATTAAATTTTAGAAATAGATTATTTTCCAATTATGTAAGGAAAAATTTTAATATTAAAAAAATGAATGTGAAGTACATTAAAAAAAAGAAATAAAAATATGAGAAAGAACTTATGGAAAAGAACTCATATTAGAAAAGAACTTATGTTCACATTTATCAAAATTTTATTAGACTTTTGAAATAGTTTTTTTCCCAATTATCCAGTGAAAGATTTTAAGATTTAAAAATATGAGTAAATATGAATTGAAAAAAAACAGATGCAGAGAAGTTATAAAACAAAGCCAGAGAAGTTGAAAAACAAATATGTTCCACCTAAGCCATAGTCTAAAAATTATGCTTTTTTGCCTTGAAAGTTATGAAAATTTCAGTGATATTTTGAAAAAAATTGGCAAGGCTTTTTGTAAATCTAAGTAAAAGTTGTCAAAATTCATAATTTTAGGTGTTTTAGATGTTTTTGATGGTGCTGAATCCATTTCCACCATCAAAAACATGATTCAAACACTGCATCTACAAGATTCATAATTTTAGGTGTTTTAGACGTTTTTGATGGTGCTGAATCCATTTCCACCATCAAAAACGTGATTCAAACACTGCATCTACAAGATTTTTTGAAATTTTTTTACCTTGATTCTGGCCACTTTTGGCCATTTGGGCAATTCCTCCGCGTGCCTAGACAACTCCATTACTAGATTGTAGATTTCCAAATATTTTAGAGATTTTAAATATTTTAGAAATTTTAACACCAATGGAGATTCCATTTTATTTCCAAAATAGTGAAGTCAAACCGTTAACCATTACTTATAATTACCAATTCATTTATATTAAGATTCCATTTGATTTCCAAAACATTTATGATAGGAATCAAGTCAAATAATTAACTACAATTCAAATTCTATGTAATTTCCAAAATATTATTAACAGGAATGAAGTGAGACCCAAATAGTTAAAAAGGCAATTTAGATTCTCACACTTTCAAAATATGGCAATGACCATTGTTGAAATTAAATCAAATTTCAAAATACTTTGAAATCTATAACCATAAGAATGACCAATAGTTGCACTAATCTTAGTGAAGATTGTACACTAGGGAGGAATAGTAAAAATATGAATTGCCAGACAAAACATACAAATAAAAGTATAAACCAGGAATATAGAAAATTAGACACTAACCAAAAATGATGTACTATCTGAATGCTGACATTTATTAGCTTACAGCGTACCTCGTCAGAAATGGATAGCTGAGACAGAAATTCAGTGAGAGGCAGAGTATAATCATGGAATGAGAGGATAGTGTTTGGATCAAGTGTACTACTACCAGCTCCTGCCAAATTTATGGAAGTAACCCGGTGACCTGCCTTCTCAAGAAGATGCTGGACTTTATACCAGCACCAACTACCGTGCCCTGCTCCGTGAACCAGCACAAAGTGTTGTGCTTTCTCAGAATTCCTGCGTTTCTCCATGCCCCCACTTTTACTTGTGGCCACTCTAAAATAACTAACCGAATTCAATAGCTTATTGTCTGAGTTCCACTAAAGAGTCGGATTGCATTGAAATCGCAGTGGGAGTATTCCATATATATCTAAGTTGGATACAACGCAATTTCCATGGTGGTGAGCACTCACTAGCCGGTGACAACTCGCAGGGTACCTAACCTCAAGTGGCTGCACGCGGAACCGAGCAGTGTTTGTCAACGTAAATTCTGTGCACACACTTATAACCAGATATAAAGGAATTTCATGAGTTATACCTCACCAGCATTTGGAGGAGTATTGGTGTAATGTAGTTGTACAACCATGAATTATATGGGAGAAAAGATGCCATGAGAATTGGCCTGAGTTAATATAACCATAGTAACCTGGAGACTATATCGAAAGAAGAGCATAGAATTTGTGAGTTGCGGTAGAATAGAGCTGTTGGAATAATAATTCCGACTTGTTTTAGTTGTGATTTTTTATGTGAAGAGTTTGTTCCTATTCTATTGGAGTGGTTTCCCTAATTTGGTGTGTAGTTGAGATATTCTAAAAAACCAACAAATTGTATATCCAAGATAGTTTTTCTATCTTGATACAATACTCTTGTATATATGTAATATGATATTTGATTAATGAAGAAGAAGATAGTTGGCACTATCAAATTTTATCATGATATCAGCGCCCTGAAGCTTGGCCCATCTTGGGCTAAGGAAATAAAAGTATATATTTTATTTTTTGTAATTTTTGGTTTGTCCATTTATTTAGGCCCATGAGAGGAGCGATTCAAGTCTATGTCGTGAAACAACGAGAGCATCGGTGATCCGAATCGGTGGTGCCTCGGATCAGTGGATTTTGGACAGTGCTGCCATGGATCGGTGGTGGATCTGTTTGTTTGTTTGTTTTTTTTCGCCGATCGGTGCAACAGAGGTCACAATCGAGCGTTGACCAAGGAGTTTGCCTGGTGGTGAGACCTGCCTGCTACTGAGCACAACTAGTGGGATCAGTTGTCGTAGTTAGTGTGCGGTGGTGCGGGATATGCAAACATGACCACGGTTGTTACTGCTGCCAGAAGAGCTCCTCCTTCGCGGTTTCGCAGACCGATCTTTCAACCCGATGTGAAGCGTCGCTGCCATGGTGTAGCAGTGGATCTGGTGTGGCCGCTGGGATACACATCATGGATTTGGAGACCCAAGAGCATGTATTGACGACCCTGCTGAATCTATCGATCCACGAGGTGAATAAGAGTCGGATTGCAGAGGAAGAAGGAATTCCGCCCATCGTGGAGGTTCTGAGAAGCGGAAACATGACCGCCAGGGAAAACGTCACCGCGGCTCTGTTCAGTCTATCTGCTCTGGATGAAAACAAGGCGCAAATCGGGGCTTGCGGCGCCATCCCTCCTCTGGTGGAGCTTCTCAGGGATGGAAACACGAGGGGTAAGAAGGACACGATGGGTAAAAAGGACGTCACTTCTGCGCTGTTCAATCTGTGCATATATCCTCCGGTCGACAGAAGCAGGAGCGTGAGAGCTGGGTTGTTGCCTCTCTTGCTGGACTTCATGAGTAGTCCCGAGGAAGCAATGGGGATCAATCTCTGGCGATTCTAACTATTCTCTCGAGCCATGAGGAGGGAGCTAAGGCCATTGGGGACGTCGGAGCGCTACCATTATTGATGGAATACATCAATGCTGAAGGATGCCCTCGCAACAGAGAGAACGCTGTGATTATTCTGTCGGCTCTCTATTCAAACGATCTGAGATACTTGAACGAAGTGAAAAATAGCGCAGAGGCCAAAACAAGTTCGGGCACTGGATCAGGGCTTCGTTGGTATGAGCGCGGACTGAGATCTGAGAGATTTTCCATCCCATCCAAATCATTGCCGAAAGCCAATGGAAATGAAGTGGGAAATAGGACCCTGTGAGCAGGAGCCCTCGTCGATTGTGAAGGAAACACATTTCCTAGACGTGAGGAAAAGGTCATGGGGCGATTCGCTGCCGAGATCATAGAGATCTAGATAGTGTCTTGCTCACGCAACCAGAGGTCTACCACCCTCTTCTTTGTCTTAGGGTCAATCTGAAAGAATTGGAGTTTGAGAAGGTAAACACATTGAGCCTGATCAATTTAAGTGCAATTTGTTAGAATTTCAGGGTTAGAAAAATTCTAATGAGAAACAAATTAATGTGGTATTTATAAATGTTTTGGAATTAGAAGCATTGAGTCTAGCTAACTCAATGGAGTGGTTTTGTTAGAATTAGCTACTCTAACAAATCATGCAGGTGAATCCAAAACAGTGAAACTAGAAATAGAAAGAAGAGACTAAAGGTGCTGGGTGGTCAAGGTTGGATTATGGACAACTAGTTGAATGGTTGTGTGAGTTTGCGGGATAGACTCACTAGCATGTTGTATTATGACTCACACATATTAATTGTAAGCAAGTCTATGATGTTTTGTAGTGGTCTTTGTAATGTATGTACCTCGTAACTCCAAGAGTTGGAGTTGTGTTGTAAGCCTTGTGAGGTATGCATATCCTCATACAGTTCGTGGTAATTTAAAAACCACTTTGTATTTGCAATGTCAGTTTGTGGTAAGTCAGAAACCACATGTAAGAATGAAGTGGGACAGAGAACCCTGTTGGCATAGTTTAGGGTTAGCCAAGAAAACCCTCGGCCTGGTTGAGTCGGGTCTTTGGAGAGCCTTAGTGGTTGGAGTGCCCTAATGGCAGGTTTGTAGCCCAGAGTGGTTGGAGTGCCCTAATGGCAAGTTGTAGCCCAGACTAGCTGGAGTGCCTTAGTGGCATATTTGTGGTCCTGAGCAGCTAGAGAGCCTTGGTGGTTGTGTTAGCCTTCATGGCTGAGTTGAGCCTTGGTGGTTGTGTTTAGCCTTGGTGACTGAGAGCCCTTGGTGGCATGGTTGAGGGTGATCTGATAAAACCCAGAGCATGGTTACAGGTAATTCAATAAAACCCATGATGATGGAGGGGGATTTACAGGTACAAGTACATGTATGCAATTATAATGGTTGACAGAACCATGTATGCGAAAGACATCCTACAAGACTAGTGGTTGCAGTGGTTGGCACCCATGCATTCCAGTGGATGGTTGCTCCTTTTTATGGACATCAACATAGTCTTTTTATGTTTGACCACAAATAGACTTTGCAGATTGATATGGAGACAAGTACACATTAAGGGGGTGTGTTGGAATATTAATTCCTACCTATCTAAGTCGTGACTTTCTATGTAAAGAGTCTATTCCTATTATATAGGAGTGGTTTCCCTAGTTTGATGTGTAGTCGAGATATTCTCTCACCCAACAGATTGTATGTCCAAGATATTTTTCCTATCTTGAGACAATACTCTTATATATATGTAATATGATATTTGATTAATGAAGAGAAAGATAGTTGGCACTATCAAGTTTTATCAAGAGCATGTCAGAAGCTAGGCAATGTGGAAATCAGTATGTAACATGGAGCTTGAAGAGAGCGGAGAGCTCAAATATTCATTAGTGATTGCAATCAAAATAACATAGAAGAAACATTTGATGGTGTGAGATTTTTCGAGAATTGATGGGCTAGCTTTGCGATCGATTGTTGGAGATAAAAAACACTAATTGCATAGTTGCTAAAAAGATTTGTTGACAGACTTGGAGCATGGACCACTATCATAAGAGCATGGATGTTATAACATTGAGCGCTTGATCACTATTGTGTTGTATGCTATTGTGGAGTTGTGCATGCAAAATTGGTGCTTTCATAAACATTGTTCATCATGTTTAGGTTGTTGTGTTGATTTTAAGTGGAAAATATCAAGAAGAACCACATTGACTATTGTCTCTGATTGATTCAGTTTGCAGTGCTCATTCCATTCATTTTTTGTTTCTAATTTTGTTTTTGAATTTTGTGCACTACTAATGAATTTTAATCAATTCATAAGATTTTTCCAAAGTGAGGAATTTCAAATAACTGTGCATAGAATTATTTTTAAGCTATACAAGTGCATTGTTGAAGTGACGAAACACAGATACCATGAATCCTGAAGCATGTACATTGTGTTATGAAACCTATGATAATGTGGTGGCATAACTGTGTATGTGGACATGGTGTATACTATGTTGCGTTCATGCTGCAAAAGACGTAGGCGGTTTCTACTAGCACAAGAACACATTTAAATTTGTTCAAGCATGGAATCTTATGGAACAACATCTGGAGGAAGGCTCCAAGGAAGCCAGTAGCAATGTTATAGACATTTTTGTGCCCTGCAACCACAAGCATGAAATGTCCATAAACCAAGGGCTCCTAAGTCCCTAAAAGTGTTGTTCTAACCCCTAAAGGAACAAGGTCAACAGATTACAGCTTCTCCCAGAAGTTCTCCATGAGAAAACTGCTCAGAATTGGTCAAAACAGGGTCATTGCAGCTGCTCCACTGGCTAAGTGCATTGCATCTCACCTAAATACACTGTGAGGGTGCATTGCATTTCAAAAGTCCCTTCTGTGGGGTGCGATGGGCGAGAAATGACAAATGGCAGTGTCATTCCGCGAGGTGGAGAGACAATGGAAGCTTCCAGAATCTTCTCCTGTGACACTTGCCTCACTGAATTTGACCAAGGATGAGTAAGAGGCCTTCAGTCTCCAAGTGGAAGCAAGAACTATCAGAGAGAAGATACTAATCAAATCACAAGCTGACTCATCCCCCTTACAAATATCTATATATGGATCCCTCATCCCAGAGATCCGGGGGCTGGAATTTTGCATATTGTAAGGAATTGATGTTGGTTTCTGGACACAAACATCAGATTGTTGGGTGATCTAAGCTTTGTTTGAGGTGAAGAGGGGCTTCTTTGCTAGGAGGTTGATGCTGGGTCGGAACAACTGGTTGTAACTCCTCCTGGATCTTTTCTTGTTTATCAATAAAAACTATTTGAGTTTTCCTCCATGCTTTTGTATCATTGATGCTTGTTACATTTGTATGGTCAATTTACATCTGATCCTAGATTGTTTATGAATATAGATCCATGTCTTTGTATAGTGCTATGCTTCTGTGATATTACAGATACTTTGTGAAGCTGGGCATGCAAGGGAGCAGGTAGCTGAGGACTATCAAAGAAGAGAGGGATCAAATCGAAGGATTAGCGCAAGACAGAGGTTGGTCTTTCTGTTCCTCTCTATCTATAATTCATAAAGTAAAAACAAAAGTAGTTTTTCTCTGTTTGTTTCTAAGGCAGCTGTCACACTTTAGTGGGATAGAGCAGTTCTATATAGACACTTTTCCCTGTAACAAAATGGCGACTCCACTGGGGAGCTAATTAGTTTGTTTGTTTATCATTCTTTGTTGTCTGTTTCATAAACTTACAAGTAGCATTCGAACTGCATTTGCCATAACAAATGCAAAGTAGATAACTGCTACTTCAATCCATCTACTGGGTCTGTTTATGATTTAAACAACTGATTCACAAACTATCTGATTGCCCTTGTGATAGCTCTTAGATCCTCCTTAGATCTACCCCTGATTGTTACATTACTGATTGCTTTTTGCTCGGCCAAAACCCAAGAACTGAACTGCAAACTGTGACCCGGAACCCGAACAGAGTCTCGTTTCTGGCCCAGCGCAGGTACTGTTCAAAGATTCTGAATTTCAGCGCACTTCCCGAGTGGACAAGCTGCGCTGCATTTCAGATTCTCTGTGTTACAAGTGCGCTGATCAGACTAGTTCTGTGCAGTTGTGGCTTCTGTGGTTCATTCTTTCCAGTTCTATTCCTGAATTTTGCTGCCTGTGATCAGTATATGTCTGTTTGAAACCCCTTTTCCTTGCTGTTATTCCTCCTTCTTTGTACAAAAGAACTGTAGATGTTTTTGTGTGTTTGTTGAGTCATTTAAAGTTCTCCTTTG
This sequence comes from Pinus tabuliformis, assembly GCA_031772625.1. Classification (NCBI taxonomy): domain Eukaryota; kingdom Viridiplantae; phylum Streptophyta; class Pinopsida; order Pinales; family Pinaceae; genus Pinus; species Pinus tabuliformis. The sequence goes on along the minus strand of CM062815.1, from coordinate 146,200,295 downwards.
CAAAAGTAGCGTAATCGTACTATCGTCCTTTGATTTGAAATTGTCGCAAGTGTCGATTTCAATCGTAGGAAAGAGTTTGATTGTTGTTGATGGTTGATTATCTTGTTACTATTGCTTTTGGTCTGAATTTGTAATTTTCTAGTGTCGAGAACAAGTATTCAGTTCAAAATCGTAAAATGTTGTGATCGTCTCCATTTTTTGATTTCGAAAAGAAACTTGTTGATATTTGTCGCTTGAAAAGAAATTCAGATTTGTGCATCAACTTTCTTTTTAGCATTCATATACTAAGAAAGTCGAAAACAAATACATGCATGTGCATTTGCATATAGACAGTCTGATTGGCTTGGTTTAGGAAAGTGCATTTATAGTGTGCTCTTTGCTCTTTGTGAAAAGATTCTGTCTTTCGTTTCCTTAGTAGCTAGGATTTTTATTGCACAAAGAAGATAAAAAGTTTGTTTATCATCTTAGATTGCATTTTAGGAATTACATCTACATCTCGTGGTGAACCTAAAAGGAAAACTTCATAAACAAGATCAACTTAAAATAAATTCAATGAATCTAACAACGCTTTGGAACTTAACGCACAACATTTAGAAGTCTAGGCTAGAGATGTATTCCGACGTCATACAGCCTGGTAACTGTTGTTCTCACTGATGGTTGGGTGATTCCTCCACTTTGAGATGATAAGTGCTAGTACGAACTTGTGCTCCCACGTACCGTCGAGTATATTTTGGGAGACCCCAATAGGCTTAATCCTTTATCCATAGGAAGCCGTGTCTGCCGCCCTATCGATCGCAATGCACTGAACACAGCATTCGGGAAGATTGACTGTCGTACCGTAAAAAGTATTCTGCAGTTTTGCGATTGGCTTGGTAATCCTTCTACCTAGATTTCCAAAGCAGTCCCTTTCCTTCCTTTTCAGACTCTTTAATAGAAAAGGTCCATCTGAGCACTTGTCACTTCAGGCTCATTAAAAATCAAAGGCGACTAGAGTCATCTTTTGTTTTTTCTCGACTCCTAAAAATTGAAAAAACAAGTTGTGTCAAAGCGTCTAAAATTCATCTAATTCGGAAACATACTTCCCCTTTATTTTTAGTTGATCGAGTAATCCGTGATCGTGGAAGAAAGTCAATTGAAATCGCTAGAAAATCTTTTGGATAGACTAGATATGTCTGAACAACCATCGACATCCAGGAATGTGTCATCCGACGCAGCAACGACAAAGCCTTCTGCTGCTACTCCAACGATGTTCGCCGGTATACCATCTGTCCCGGCAAGTTGTCAACAACAAGCTGGAGTCCAATTAGGACTGTTCCGGCGACATGGTTAGTTCCTATTTCTTCATCCGGATTATCATCTAGTATTTCTTATGTTGAAACTCAACAAATTGATCCAATGTGTCTTCAAAGGCCAATCTACCCTTTAAGTACTGGATTGCCACCATATGGAGGGCAGTATGCCTTTTCATTGTTCCCTCCCGGAGAACAACCATATGGGAGTTTACAACAAAGTTCAGGTCAAACTGGAATTAAATCCAGCGGTTGGGTGCCAATACTGCCTCAGCAACAAGGGGTTGTATATTCAATGCACCCAGTCCACCCTGTGTCGAATATTCCCACTATACTTGCTATGGTGACTGCATCGCAAGTACAAGCGCAACCTGTTGTATGTCAACCCCAAGTTTCTCAAGTTGCAATACAACAGCTTCTTGTCTCAACGACTCAGTCACAACCTCAGGTTAGTGCCTCCTTATCTGGAGCAACTCAGGCTCAAACAAGTACTATGACTCTTCATCTTAGTCAATCATCCAGTATTAGACAACAGCAAATGGTCCAACAACCAAGGCTGGTTCAATCTCAACAACCGCAATTCTAGCAATCATATCGAGGACCTGAGCAACAAGTCTTTGTAAGTAATGAGCAACCGCATTTCCAAAGCGGTTATCAACAACCATATTATAATGATTATGCCCATCAACCTTGTCAAAGTTGCCAGCATCAAATACATTATGCTGGTATGCAAAGACCCACTGCTTAGGCGGTTCCATCTTATCCTGGGTATGCTTCGCCTAACCTGAATCAACAGTTGCCCTTTGTAGCAACTCTAGAATTACCAGATCTAAACCAGCTGATGAATGATCCAATTGCTTATGCCCCTTGGTGGCCAGCGATTCCGCATAAACTTCCGTCAGATATTCCTAAATTTAATGGAAATCCGGGTGAAGACCCATCGAATCATGTGATGACATTTCATCTGTGGTGTTCATCAAACACCCTAAACGATGATTCGATTAGGCTTCGCCTTTTCTAGAGGACGTTAACTAGTCCGGCAACAAAATGGTATATCAAGTTACCTAGAGCTTCATTTGACAACTTCACTACCCTAGCCACAACCTTTTTAACCCATTTTCAGTTATCGATAAGGTACGAAACGGGAACAAAACTTCTTACCAATTTCAAACAAACAACGGCCACTCATATATCTGATCATATACATGAGTGGCGACGTCATCATAGAATGGTGAAAACGTATGTTCCCGATCAACTCTTAGTTGAATGGTTTATTAAGTCATTATTGCCTTCCATCACAAAAGATGTGGCAAAAGGGGGAGTCGTCACCGAAGAGTAGGTTATCGCTCGTGCGCAATATTTGGACTTAATTTACACTCAGTCTGGCACGCTCTACGATAAAATACCTGACGCTCCTAGACCGGAATTCTCAATTCCTCCTCCTCCTAAATCGAACAATGACTCTCATGCCGGTGATGGCGTGATTGGCACAACAGACACGAAATCGACAAAGGCTACATCCAAAAAGGCCCGTAAGATTTCAAGTCAAAATGCAAAAGATGAACTTCTTGCCTCGGAAGTAAATGCCGTGTCGACCGACAAAGGCAAACAACTGAAGCAACCAGGGGGCAAGAAGAAAAAGAAAGGGAGAAAAAAGAAGCAGGATGAGTCATCTCCTGAAAAACCTTCTGCAAACCCTTCTGGGCAAAGGAAACCCCCTGCGGGGTGTCATATATGCGATGAGGATCATCGGACGAGAGATTGTCCACATAAAGCTGAAGTTAAGAAACTCTTTAAGAGTTCAAAAACCTCAGCAGTATTGACTGATCCGTTTCCAAACCCGGGAACCAAATTGGTTGCAAATCAAAATGCTTCCCGATCCCAAGTGCTTATGTTGTCTATCTCAAAGCAACAAAATGATGCTTTGACAAGGAATAAAGATTACGGGAATCCATGGCTGTCGAATAACAAGGCTAATGAACAACCTAGTAGTTCGACAACAACTTTCACCGAAGTTGTGCCACCCATCATTCCTGAACCAATGATAAAGTTGCCAAAGGGAGTAGTACACAAATCGACATTTAATCCTCGTGCAAATGTAGCACAGAATTATAATATAGAAGAGGGCCTGGCTCAATCACCGTCCGTTATGTCGACACTTGAGGTACTGCAAAATTACCTCTCCCAAAAGCAGGATCTATTATCAGTAATAGATGGGATTGACCCAACGGATTCCAATCTTGTATCCTTTAATCACAAAGGATATGACCCTCAGTTACCAGCTCAACTAGCTTTCCTTATTCAAGTGAAAGCCCTCAACAAAACTGTCCATCGAACAATTATTGATGAGGGGGCATCTACATGTATTATGTCGATGAGTTGCTGGAAAAATTTAGGCTCACCACCCTTTTCGAGATCGTCAACGACGTTAAAAGCATTTGATGGACGATCATACACTCCATACGGGATTTTAAGTAATTTTCAAGTTGAACTGGAGGGAAAAACAGTAGAAATTGATGTTGAAGTAATCAACGGAAACCTCGATTACAACATCCTACTGGGAAGGCCCTGGATATATGCCATGGCCACAGTTGTGTTGACCTACTTTAGGAAGATTGCATTTCCCTTTCAAGGAGGAATTACAATCGTTGACCAACAAACATTTCTCCCCAACAGTTCGCAAGTTACGGGAAGAATTCCAATGATCCATGCAAGCAATCATTCGCTTCAAAATATTGGAGTAGGTCTCCTAAAAGACCCTGCCTTAATGGGTACTTTTGCCCTACCGCCTCCAAGTAATCTAGCGGAAGTGGCCACAGTGGGAACCTGCAGCATGAAATCTTCAATATCTAATGGATTCAGAAGATTCCTAAACATTTTGTCAGCATGGATCATCGCCATTTTAGAAATATTGTAGCAATCAAATTTCTTGGCTTGGGGGGCAAACCCAAATCAACGCTTATCAAGTGTTTGGATAGATAGGTCTAAGGAATATGGCAGCTCTTCAGATCCTTGGTCGCATGTACATTCTACAGACAAAGGAATCATTCAATCAATGATGATAGGAGAGGCACCATGGGAAGATTACCACCACTGTTCCCATCTTTTGGATTACCACGAAGAGGTTGAATTCCAGCAACCTTAATCATCCGTTAGTTTTTTATTTTCTATCAAATACTGTAAATCCGAGGACGATTCTTATCTCGTGTCAACCTCGTTAAAAAATGAAGCAAGGATTCATGAGGATAGTTCTTTTACTGTATCAACCTCATTAAAAAATGAAACAAATCCCCTTTCCAAATCTCAAAGGTAAACCTTCATTCCAACCACCGAGTTGAATGCAATGAAGCTTGGGGGGCATGCACCTCGATTTGCGTTATTATGCTGGGGGCATGCAAACTTATCACGAGCAGTGTTACTGTAGGGTTCAAGCTCGTTAAAAAATAAACCTGCCACGAGCAGTGTTACTGCAGGGTTCAAGCTCGTTAAAAAATAAACCCGCATCGAGCAGTTTTAGCACATAGTTCAAGCTTGTTAAAAAATAAATATAAGACATGAGCAAATGTTTCCACCCGCATTTAAGCTCGTTAAAAAATGAACTATTCCCCGGTAAATAACCATCGTGAATGTAGTACTTCAGCCATTAAAGCCTTGGTCGTGTTTGCACCGTCACCTCCACTTTTTCATTGGCCGATCATTCACCTCCATTTGATTGTTTACCCATTTTGAGGAACAACTGCGAAGAGTGATTTCACTAGCCATCCTTGTGACACTGCCATGATTGGAAAACCAAACCTTACCTAGAATCAGCTGCTACCCATTTTATCACTCGTTCCTCAAAAGACGAGTCTCCTTTAAGCTCTTTTCAACTGACTCGTAAAATATGAAAAGATTGCCGAGCCATTGGCCTCTCCAGCTCGTTAAAGGGATAGGAAGTGCTATCCCTTCTCTAGATTTTAATCTTTTTGGACCTAAGGGATTATTACACAAAATGATCGAGCGCTTGTTTTGTTCGGCTCGTTAAAAGTATCGAAAATTCATCCCTTCTGTATTGTTTTATACTTTTTCGGACTTAAGGGATTAGATGACGAAAAAAGAATTTTGGAGTTACCTTTACGTTCCTTTTCAAACTCTCTAAAATTGAAAAGGACCGAGTTATCTTTGTCGTTAAACTCGTTAAAAAGATTAATAGCGACAAACTTGTCTATAGACGAGAACGAGTTTCACTATCTCTAGGCTCGTTAAAACATAGCGATGGGTTTGCCCGAAGGGCAAATTATAGAACAAGCATATGTTATCCTCCTCAAGCTTGACAAAAATAAAGAGTTATTGGTCAGCAATGACTGGGGAAAATTGGGAAGAAAACTCAAAGAAACTTTATTGGTAGCAAGTCGCTCTTGAACATGACACTTCCACTCCGTGTCCGAGTCGGGTTGGGTTGTTTCCTTCACCGGCCACATCACCATGGTCATGCCATACCATCCACATTTGGGGTTAATGCTACCAATCCATCACATCAGTGTCGCCGATATGTTCAAGAGAAGTCATTCAGTGAATTCACTTGTGTCTCACCCACTACCATACATTATGCTCCATTCTTTCATGACCGCCACCCTGAACCTTATATCACCAGACTGTTTTCACCTCCATTAAAATCATTTGCTCCGTTCTGTGTCATTGATGTGGGATTCATTAAGGCCCTCCTGTGACGGGTCACTTCTTGTCGACATCAACTCATTATCCAAGACGTTGATCTAGGAACACCCCATTCAGTACTTTGAAGCTTGCATGCCTCAATGGCAAGTTTCTCACTTCCGGCGAAAGATTTACATCAATGGCCTTCGACCGAAAGATTTTGCGTGGTGTTCGACGCCAAGTCCTTTATTCACACCACATGAATTGTACTGCAGTACCTTGAGGGTCATTATCATTATCGGTGATTCCTCTCACGCTTGTTAACAATTTACATCATTGACTGGTAATCAAGCGATGTCTTTCCGTGTTCGACTTCAGAACATTTCTCACATGGATCGACTTGTACTTCGAGTGAAGATAGGACGAGATTGAAGACCCCGGATCTAGTTTCATCCATCCCGGCTGCGATATATATTCAGGGAAATAAAGACATTAAATGTACATCGTTGCTGCACAGATAATCATCCACTCAAAAGGATGATGGCTCTATCAGAATCATCAGTCTACACTCAGACGATTGTCTGTCCTATGTACATGAAAATGAATTTATAAAGCTGAGCATGGGAATGCCCGCCTCAGCTAGATCATGAAAATAGTATGAAGATAATGTATTGTATTGTATCTTATTACAGGTCTCCTCCCAACATTGAAAGAACTTCGGATCCTCATAATAAAGCATTTCACCCGACACCAAAAGGTTAACGGCCTCATACTTTAGGGGGCAACTGTTATAGACATTTTTGTGCCCTGCAACCACAAGAATGAAATGTCCATAAACCAAGGGCTCCTAAGTCCCTAAAAGTGTTGTTCTAACCCCTAAAGGAACAAGGTCAACAAATTACAGCTTCTCCCAGAAGTTCTCCATGAGAAAACTGCTCAGAATTGGTCAAAACAGGATCATTGCAGTTGCTCCACTGGCTAAGTGCGTTGCATCTCACCTAAATACATTGTGAGGGTGCGTTGCATTTCAAAAGTCCCTTCTGTGGGGTGCGATGGGCGAGAAATGACAAATGGCAGTGTCATTCCGCGAGGTGGAGAGACAACGGAAGCTTCCAGAATCTTCTCCTGTGACACTTGCCTCACTGAATTTGACCAAGGATGAGTAAGAGGCCTTTAGTCTCCAAGTGGAAGCGAGAACTATCAGAGAGAAGACACTAATCAAATCACAAGCTGACTCATCCCCCTTACAGATACCTATATATGGATCCCTCATCCCAGAGATCCGGGGGCTGGAATTTTGCATATTGTAAGGAATTGCTATTGGTTTCTGGAGACAAACATCAGATTGTTGGGTGATCTAAGCTTTGTTTGAGGTGAAGAGGGGCTTCTTTGCTAGGAGGTTGATGCTGGGTCGGAACAACTGGTTGTAACTCCTCCTGGATCTTTTCTTGTTTATCAATAAAAACTATTTGAGTTTTCCTCCATGCTTTTGTATCATTGATGCTTGTTACATTTTTATGGTCAATTTACATCTGATCCTAGATTGTTTATGAATATAGATCCATGTCTTTGTATAGTGCTATGCTTCTGTGATCTTACAGGTACTTTGTGAAGCTGGGCGTGCAAGGGAGCAGGTAGCTGAGGACTATCAAAGAAGAGAGGGATCGAATCGAAGGATTAGCGCAAGACAGAGGTTGGTCTTTCTGTTCCTCTCTATCTATAATTCGTAAAGGAAAAACAAAAGTAGTTTTTCTCTGTTTGTTTCTAAGGCAGCTATCACACCTTAGTGGGATAGAGCAGTTCTATATAGACACTTTTCCTCGTAACAAGCAACAAAAGAAGGTGCTAGCCCAATATTTTGTATTGTCACATAATTCCTCTTCTACCACTCATCTAAGCACAAAGATTTTTTTTTCATGGTGTATTTTAATGAATATAATTTTCTTTGGCGCTATGAATAGATCAAAGTGAGAGAAATTTGCATAAAACAAAAAGTGAAAGAAACATACTTCTATTAGAAAGCACAAGGCTTTTGTATTATTATTTTAATGCTTCAAAATCTAAAGTTTAAAGATAGTAATTGGAATTCAAATTAAAGTCAAAGTGGAGTTGAAATTAAATTTGAGATTATGTTTTGGACATAATATTGTTTCAAGATTTACATTAAGAGGTTAGATTTTAAATTCATTTCAAGTTATTTTATGAGGGTATATTGATCTCAAAGGTAAAAGTCAAAGGTTAGTTTAAAGAGATGTCACTGATCCAAATTCGATCATTATATTGTTTGTTATCCATCTTGATGCATTTGGAGTTGAAAAAGTGGAGGAATAAATTCACGAGACCGTTTTTACCTGCGACACTCAGTTTGGCAAAACGAGGTCTGAAACCTTCCGCGAGTGTTTTGAGGTATCAAATGACATTTTTTGGGGGTAAAATTTTTCCACTTTAGTACAACATATTTTCATGTTATTCTACACACAAATGTCTTTCTAACAGTGCAAGAAGTGTGCCAATCAGAGTCCGTATGCAAACATTATGCCACTCAAAAGTTGACCTTCATGTTTTCACACCTATAGTTTGGGAAGATGTCGCATCAGCCCCCATTATTCATGGAAAATGGGCTAGCCACCTGTTTTTCATGTAAAATACTCTAGAAAAAACTATATTGTATCTCTAGTTAAGAGTTGATGTCATTAAACTAAACGATTGGTAGGCTATCGGGCCATGTTATAACCGAGCCATTAGGAGGAAGAGGCCTTCCATTCATTCGAGAGCATTTTGTTCTATAACTAAGAAAAAGTAGCTTGGAGAGATAGGAGGTAGAGTACAAAAAGAGGATTTGTGCACTATAGCAACCCACGAGCCAGATACATTATTTCTTTGTACTTACAGCAATATTTCCAGACAGAGAAGGAGAGCGAAGCAACCTCACCTTCCTGCTGGGTTTCCCCCCGAAAAGGTTTCCGAGCCATATCTTATGTTTTATGTGTGTGTGTGTGAACTTATTTTTTCGTTCTCTACTTTTCTGTATAATTTCCATTCACATGCATGCACTAATTACAGTGAAATCTACAGATATATAATTTTAATAAAACTGTAATATTGTAACAATTCAATATTTTAATATATTATTATTAGATTTGTTGTGATGATTTGTCTAGTGGAATATCCACAGTAGTTTGCAATCATTTGTTATCAGAGAAAGTTTCTTTGGGTATTTTGTGGAGATTGCAAGGATTCAGATCAGTGGAGCCGAAATCGTAAAACCATAATCATGGACGACGAATATATAAATGAACCTCGTGATCGTGTAGAGGTCAGGTTTACATAGTTGGAACAAGTCACAGATATCAACTACAATGTAAACCTCCCCATGACGGACTTGAATAATAAGGTAGGGATATTTGGAGAAGATGGGGGTTCAAATGCAGAGAACAAATCAGAACGGGGACCAGAATATAGAAGAGAAATGGAGAATCAGTCGAAGAAAGAACCAGAAAAATATCAATCTTGTTCTAGTTTCATGAATCAATCCCTGTTTAAAATGGAAGCAAAATTCGATATCAAGTTGTACCACGACGAGATCAATGCTCTAAAGCTGAATCACTAGTTGCAATAACTAGAAGTTTATTTCAACATCCATCAGATTGAGGAAGGACAAAAGATCTCATTTGCACGGTTGAAATTGGAGGGCCATGCACTGAATTGGTGGGAGAGCCACACAGAAACCCTGAGGTTAGAGCGAGAACCTCCAATGACTAAGTGGGAAAATTTCAAAACCCTCATTAAGTCACAATTTTATCCCATTGGATACGTGGAGGACCAGTGGATCCGGTGGCATTACTCCAGACAAAAGTCAGGCCAAAGCGTGCAGGAGTACACCATGAAATTAAGGAATATGACTATAATGTTGGGTATCTCTCCAAAGAACCCAGATGTACTCCTCAGGTATTTCGGGGTTCTGTACCGCCATCTGTGTTAGCAAGTGATGTTGTTCAATCCCAAATCGGTGGATAGGGTTTGTGTACATGCACAATACTTGAAGAAAATAGGCCTAAAAAGAGTGGATTCAAGTGGATCGAAGCAGAAAGAGCAACAAGAAGCTTCTAAGGAGGGGAAAAAGAAGCAAAAAGGGGGAAAAGATAAAAAGATGGCAGCCACAACACACTAGTGCAAAGATCCTGACAACCACTGCAATGTTGATGGCCATACAGAGGAGAAGTGTTGGAAGTTGCATCAGGGCTAAGCCTGAGGAATAAGAAGAAAGATAACAAAACGAAGAATCTTATGGCCACAAATTCGAGAAACCAAATTGAAAGAAGCTTGGATGTGGATGAGAATATCGTCTGTACATTAGTGCATAAGGAGGTGAATCTAAGTAGCCTTCAGCAACAAGAAGAAAAGTAAATGACCAAACTCTTCCATATAAAGATACAGGTAAAGAAGACAAATATTGATGCTCTCTTTGACTCAAAATTGCAGACGAATCTCATTGCAATAGAGTTGGTCAAGAAGTTGGGGCTAGAAGTTCATGATCATCCAAACTCATATACACTAGGATGGGTAAATAAGGATGCAAAGCTGAAGGTAACTAAAGAGTGCAAAAACTAGATTTGCTATCAATGCTGATTTTATTGATGAAGTAGATCTAGATGTTGTTCCCCTTGATGTATGTGGATTCGTGTTTGAGAGTCCATACATGTACTTGCATGATGCAATATTCATGAGAAGAGCCAACCAATATCATCTCGTTGAGGATGGAAAATCGTTCATCATCAACGCGCACAAAGACAAGTCAAAAATTTTCATTGGTAGTTTCCAACCAAGCAAAGAAATTGATCGGTTCTAGCAAGAAGTATGTTTTATTATTTTTAAGAGAAAGTCAGTATGAAGAATAGTCAATAAGAGGAAAGGCATCCCTAGAGGGGTGTATGAAGAAAAAGAAACAATAATTGGGGGAGTTGTTACATGATTATAGGGTCATGTTCCAATAACCGAAAGGGTTACCACCTAAGAGAGAAGTGGAGCATGAGATCGAGCTATTGTCAAACTCCCCATTGCTAAATATTGGGTTGTACAGATAGCTTGTTATAGAAGTAAGTGAGGTGAAGAAACAATTGCAACAACTGTTGGAACATGATGTCATTCAAAAAAGTACATCATCATGTGGGTCACCCATCATTATTGTGTTGAAGAAGGATGGGACTTGTCCAGATGTGTATAGATTACAGGGCATTGAACAAAATCACGTTCAAGAACAGATACCCCCTGCCTAGGATAGATGATTGATCAGTTGTAGCAAGAAAAATACTCCACCAAGCTAGAATTGAATTCTAGATATCCATTAGGGGAATTTTCAAGTCTAAAATGGGCCTCCTAAGAAAAATGTACAACCTATTAGCACTCCCCAGTGTCCCAAGGCTAAGAAAGGAAGCCAAGGAGGTAACCTCAAACCAACTTTGGACTTAGTAGCTAGCCCTACCAAATTAGAGACGGCTCTCTCAAAAAACAATCTCACAGTCAATGGAAGTGACTGGAGAGTATGTAGATCTTAGGCTTATAGGTATTTAGCACAGTAGGGTTTGATTTAGGGATTGTTGGACAGAAGCACTAGGTCTAAGAACTAGGCCAAGTATCCCAAATGATAAGTTGCAGAGATAAGATGGGGCAAGGTAGATAAAATCAGTGGCACAAAATAAAATTTTTATTGTAGTATGGTGAGGGAAAAAGAAGAAGCAAAATGAGCATATAAGTATGAATTAATTTGCTTAGAAGACAAAACACTTATGTGAAAACCTCAAACAAAACAGAGCATATTGATCATGAAATCTGCTTTAAAACTTAAGAGATAATCACCAAAAGAATATAGATGGATGCTAGAAATAATTAATCATCAAATGCATAAAGAAAACTGAAGAAACACAGTTCCACAAATCACATCACAAGAATCCCATGAAAATAGCTGCAACTGCATATATTTCTGCAAAAATGTCTAGTACACTAGTCCAAGAGATGAGCTTCAGGAATCCAACCCCCTCTATGAGTTCATTATGAATACATATAGATGTAAAACAACATTCCCCCTCTCAGGGGTCAAATCCTCCTTCTTAGGAACTGATTTCCTACTCCTACCTAATTTGTGCCACATCATGAGTAGTTAGAAACTACTTTCCTCTTTTACATAAACTAATTTGAATTTGACTTGACAGCATTTAATTACAAAATATCCACTCTAACCATCATTATAATATTCAACTACATCAGGTAAAAATATTTTGACACTAATTACATTGACCAAGAAAAACTACAAATTTGGCTTTCCCATAAAAGCGTAGCGTGGTCTAGAAGAAGTGCAACATGGTCTTTGAGGAGATTTTTTGGTGGCTTTTCTTGATCTCTGAGTTGAACTGATGGTTGGTGAAGGTAGTTGAGGATATCTAGACGACCTTTTAAGCTTAAAGCCTGCAAAAAGGCACCTCAAAATCAAATCTCCCAAGACTACTCCAGAAGCGCAACGTGGGGTCCAAAATAGTGGCAGAAACATGAAAAATTGCTAGTTTTTTTTACTTTTTCTTCAAAAATGTGAGCTGACATGAGAAACCAAGTATATATTTGTGATGTAAAGGTCAAAAGAAAGCTAGATATATGTTCCATTCCTCATTTGGATGCTCTGAGAAGAAGCGCAACGTGGGCACGTTGCGTTTTTGTAGGATGCCAAAATTTGTTTCCTTTCCCATTTTCTGACATGGATTCAAACAACTAAGGAGGCATCAGCCAAGGGATCACGATTATCTCTCTTCCTAAGCTTCTTTAAGGTCTTCTTAAGATTCTTTTTCATGTTCTTAACCCTAATTTGACACACCATGTTACTTATGTAATAGTGCCTTGCCATATGCCTCTATAGGGAAGTGTTTTTGTTTTTCTTCCTCACAAGATTCTCTAGGTGAAAATTCACTCTCTCAAACCAATATTCCTTATTCTCTTCAATTTCAGCTGCTATGGAGTCATGAAAGGTTTTTAGGGTTTGAGGAGGAGGAGGATTTTTTGCTTGTTGTCCCTTCTTAGTCATGGCTCTAGTTGTAGATCTCTTTGGCTATACATGTGTGTCTTCATCCTGCTTTGCTTCATCAATGACTGCCTTACCTTTGTCCTTAGCTGCCTTGCTGGATGATGGAGGCTCTTCATGTGATTTACCTTGTTGCATTAGGCTTAGCTTCAGTTTCCTATTCTCTTGTTTCAAGAGAGCCACCATGAAATTTTCTTTAGAAAGGTCACCCTGTAACTCTTTGATATGTGTCTGCTCCTCCTTGATAATATCTATAGTCTATGGTCAAGTATTTCTTCTTCATGAGGCATCTCTTCACCATTATGCTGTAGGGGTGATTCATTTTCATGCCTAGGTGAATGCTCCATAGCTTCTCCCTAAACTTCTTCAAATTTAGCTTCCTTTGGCAGTCTTCTAGCTTGTGACCTAGTCAGATGTTTAGGTGTAGGCATGTCTTTAGCTATCTCAGGGGAAAAAACCAATCTTTTCCCATTTTTTTAAGTTTGAGAAACCTCTGCCCTAGGCCGCCTTTTGTTCACTGAAGGTATGTTAGATGGCTCAACTCTTTGTGGCCCAGATGATGTAGGAGTGTTGATGCTTTTGGACTGAGGAGCCATAGGCAAAAGAGTCGCTGCCTCCAAAAATTCCTCCCAAGACATATTAACATGTGTGAGATGATGAAGAACTATGACTTTGATGAAAGCATGATGAAACAAGATTGCTTTATCATCTCTCCCTTTAGTCTGCACCTTTTTAGCCATCTTGACCAGGCTTCTAAACAAGTAATTGGGTAGGTCTAGTTGTTTGATGGCAATGAAATGCATCAGCAACCTTATGTGATACTGATACAACCTAGAAAACCTCCCTTCACAAGTAAAATACTTCATAATCACCTTCATCAAAGGATCATACTTATCCAAAAATTTCCTGAAAGGAAAGATATGAGTGGGAGCATCTTTGTAGTGTGGTTTCAGGAAGACTTTGTAGTTTTCAATATCCAAATCCATCCCTTTAAACCAAATTTCTCCTTGGTTAGGGATACCTGTGGCTGAAGCTATGACCTCTGCTGATATTATGAAATCCATCCCTGCTATGGTGGTCTTATCCCTCTTGAAATTGGTGGAAAAAAGACTGGTCAACTTAGCATGGCAGCCCACCTCTTGTATTTTCTCACAAAACCCTAGGCAACCTACTTCTTTAAATGATCTTTTGATGAATGGTGAAGCATTTATCTCCTACATATGACTTGGCTCATACCTGGAGACATGTCACCCATTGTTATACTTCTTCATTTCACTGGACATAGTGTTGGTTGTGCTTGATAAAACCCTAGTTTGATAGGATGGAAGGGTAGGGTGGGATTGGGAAAAAAAAGGAAAAAAGGGTAGCTAGTTTAGGGAAGGGAATGGAGGGTATATGGATTAGGGAAAATTCTAGGGAAATTCTATGGGGTAGGGGTAGATGTTAGGGATACTTGGGAAGTCGAATTTGTTGAAATGGGGGAGGGAAAGAGGGGAAAAAGCCAAAAACACAATCCACGCTCAGAAATGAAGAAAAAGCATAGTGTGGGCTAGGGTTTTTGGTGAAATTGATGGAAATGAAGGAAATGAGTGTGGGAAATGGTTGGGGGAGGTGTATTAAGTGTGTATAAGGGTGTTAGGGTCAGAAAACTAGGGATTTTGTTGCTGAAATGAAGAAAACACTAAAAAAAAAACCAAAAGCGCAGCGAAGAACCCTAGGAGAGGAATTTCATCATTTACTGAAGGAAAATCACTGCATGAGGATTGATGAGAGGATATACTTACTTGTTGGAGAGTCTCTGGAACTTGTAGATTTTTGAATGAACCCTTTTGTGGCTTCCTTTAACCTCCAAACCAAAAGCGCAATGAGTTGTCTAGAAGTTCCACATGCTAGGGCAGAAGTGCAACGTGCTTGCTAGCAAGGGCTTGGTGATGGAAAAATTAGAGTTTTGAAGGCTGAGGTGAAGCTCACTTGTGGCAGAGAGCTCTAGGAATATGAAATGAAGTGTTTGAATTCTTATATAGTCTCTTTATAGCTTGAAAGTTGATTTTTCTTTTGATGATTGTATGACATCACATGTCCTTTTTTGAGAAATGATGTGATGTGGTATTGTACTGCAGCTTTATAACTTTGTTTGGAAAGGTTACATCTCCATGTGGGATAAATGTACCTTTGATACCTTTCTGAAAGACTTATACCTAATTACTAACTCCCATCATGTTGACAATGGTGATGACATGAATCTCTTTTTGCTTTTTATGACTGACATTATGATGACAAGTCAAGTGAAATCCTAGACCATAACCTATATGATGACACATTAACTCTTTTGATGACCTAGGACACTTAAATGATGACATGACCATAATGATTGATGATGACCATGAGAAAGTGAAGGGAGTAACACTGACCTAGACAATAATCAATGGTCATTTGACAACCAAGAGATGTCAAAGTTTATTTGAAAATATAAAATTTGACCTAATGACCCTATCGATCACATGGAAAGAGTACATATGATCATGAGAACTAATGGACACTAACACAACCAAAATAAAATTTACAAGAACCAATAGGATTCAAGATGATGATGTCAACCATGGGGGATGATTCACCATTTTTGGAGTAAAAAAAATAAAAAGATTAAAAAAATAATAAAATAATAAAACTATTTTTTCAACTCATATTTTCAACTTATCTCCCTAAGGTTTACTCAAATTTTGAACGGGAGTACTCATTGGATGCAAAATTTAATTCCTCGCCAAAGGAGTACCCATGTTGCATACTTTCGATGGACCCCGCTTCACAAAAAATGAGAAATACATGAAAAAATGTGATTGCAATCACATTTTTCATTTATTTCGCATTTTTCGTGTAGTAGGGTCCATCAAAAGTATGAAACATGGGTACTCCTTGTATGAGGAATCAAAATTTTCATCCAACAAGTGTTACTGCTCAAAATTTGAGTAAACACGTAGGGAGATAAGTTGAAAATATAGTTTTTTATCTTTTCCCTCTAAACTTTGATGATGTAATCTAATATTATTTTATTATTTCCACTATTATTTTATAATTTCCTTAGGAGGCCCATTTTAGACCTCAAAATTCCCCTAATAATCAGGTTCAAGTCAAAGAAGAAGATATGTGGAAGACCGCCTTCAAAACTAGGGAATGTTTGTATGAGTGGTTAGTCATGTCATTTGGCCTATGTAATGCACCAGCTACATTTAAGAGATTAATGAATGATGTACTATGTAATTTTATAGATTCATTTGTTATTTTCTATTTGGATGATATACTTGTATATAGTGCTACCTCGGAGGAGCATATTTCACATTTGACAGAAGTGCTGAAAACATTGAAGAAGCACAAGCTACTAGCAAATGTCAAGAAGTGTGAGTTTGCATAGAAATTATTGGTGTATCTGGGGTATGTGATCGGTGGAGGAGAGCTGAAGATATATCCTTCCAATATGTAGGCCATCATGAAATGGTCAATGCCTACTAATGTTTTTGAGGTCAGGAGTTTCATTGGGGCAGCACAATCCCTAAGGAAATTCACAACCTCATTTTCAACGGTAGCAACACTGCTCCACGCCTTAACAACAAGTGGCAATATTTTCTAGTGGGGAAAAGGTCAGCAGAGGGATTTCGAGGAGTTAAAGAAGAAGATTAGCCAAGTACCAGTTTTGGAATTACTGAAATTGTAGCGAACCTTTGAAGTGGAGACAAATGCGGGTGTGTATGCTATGGGAGTTGTCTTGATGTAGGGAGGAAGGCTTGTATGCTACCATTCTGAAGGATTTCATGGGGAAGTTCTTAACTACCCTACCTATGACAAGGAGCTCTATTCCATGGTGCAAGCTGTGAAGAAGTGCAAGCATTATCTGATCGTCCAAACACGCTTTCAAGGCTGTCCACATCAAATATCACAACTTTGGGGACTCTTATGCACATGGAGCCATTCAACCATGATGCATGAAAGGATGCATATTCAGAGGATGATGACTTCAAGGAGTTGTATTAACATTTGCAGAGTCAATCATGTGCACGATGGCGACAACATCATTGACTACCATCCCCAGGATGGGTTACTCTGTAGTCTTGATAAGTTATGTGTTTCTAAAGGTGAGTGATTGCAGCTGATTAGAAAGGCTCGCACCTCCATGGTTGTTGGGCACTTTGGTGTAGGGAAGATTGTGGCTAACTTGCAGAAGTATGTGTATTGGTCCAAATGAAAGAGAAGGTAGCTAGGTTCATAAGGGGATGCATGCTTTGTTGTACTAGAAAGCTTAGCAACATGAAACAAGGTCTCTATCATCCCTTACTTGTACCTACTTTTCCTTGGGAAATCATTTTCGTGGAATTTGTGGGAGGTTTACCTACAACTAGGAAGGGACATGACTACCTATTCATGGTAGTTGACGGGTTCAGCAAGATGTGTGTTTTGATGCCCTATAAAAATACCATCAACGAGCAAGAAGCACAAACTTGTTCTTTGGACAAGTCTGGGTGCACTTTGGGATATTAAGGAGCATCGTTTCAGATAGGGATACACGATTTCTCAGTGCATTATGGACTACATTGTGGGAGAATATGGACACGAAGTTGAAGAGATCTACAACATTCCATCCACAAAAATATGGGCAGACAAAAGTAGTCAACAAGAATTTGGTGCGAATTCTAAGGGGATACAACCAAAAGCATTTGAAGACCTAGGATGAAAACCTGGTTTATATACAACATTCTTACAACATAACAATCCACACTTCTACAAGAAAGTCCCCATTTGAAACTTGTTTTGGATATTTGTCACCTTCACCATTGGACATTGCATATGGGTAGTAAGGAGGAGTGAGGGAAGATCTTATAGGAGATTATTTGAGGGCTAACATTTTTAGAGAGAAGATCAGGAAGATCCATATACAGGTACAAGAAACATTGTAGAAGTCGTGGGAGAAGTATGAGGCAAGGCATGATCAGCAAAAAATAGAGAAATCATTCAAGGTGGGAGACAAAGTATGGTTACAATTGAACAAGGAGAGGCTACAGGGGCCTCGTAAGAAAATCAAGGCTCTAAGGTATGGTCCCTTTGAGATATTGGAAAAGGTAGGTGATAATGCCTATTGACTTAGTTTACCACCATATATATGCATTTACTCTGTTGTGAATATAGATAATTTGAAACTCTATGAGCTTTCCACGTTAGATCAGGAATAGGAACAAGTCTTATCTTATGTGTAGGATTTGGCGCCAGATGCTCAGGTATAGTTAACAGAAGATACAATTTTATAGAAGAGGTCCAGAACTGCAAGACATGGGCAGTTGATTTGAACTTAAATAGGAATGCAACAAATTATAGATATAATCATAAACAAAGAGATGCAGTAGAAAAATACTTCATTTCATTAAAAGAAAAATATGGAACTATGCTTACAAACGGAATGGAAATAAGATAGCTCGAGCGATGGTAGCTTATCTCTGGGAAGAGATGTGGCAACTACATGCCTCTAAACTGTGTGACAATCATGCTCAAGGGCCTATTTATTATTGGAAAACTTGAGAAAACCCTAAACAACCAAAAACCAAACCCTAGGAGATATAGCACCAAGCGTTTGTGGGCCCCGATGGGGTTAGTTAGGCAGCTAATTTCTTGGGGTCGTAACTTGGTCATATTATCTCTGTTTGGTGTGTACAATACCTTGTTGGAGAGGTATCTCTATGTAGTACAAGTTTCGTCATAGACCCATTTCCAATCACTGCGGGCTTGCCATGGACCCCCAAAAAACGTCGTTTAGGGGGTCAAAACTGCTCCAAGAGTTCATGACTCGAACAAGTGCTAAAAACAGTAAATGTTGAAATGAACAAGGAAACAGATGAAAATAACTGGGGGGTCTAGGTGGAATAGGTAAGTGGCCACCAATATCCACCTAGATCATTCCTCCCCCCTCAGGAAGCAATGGTCCCCATTGCGTGCAAAGCCTCCATGAGGTGAGGAAATTTATGTTGAACTTGGTCCATGGTGAACCACTTGCCCTGGTGAAGGAGTTGGCCTACTTTGACAACTTGATATAGTTGTATCCTCTGTTGGTGAGTGTTCTTGATCTGCCTGTCCATGATCTGATTAGTTGTGGCCTATTCCATGTAGTTTATGTTGAGCTCTGTTGGTGTGAGTTGTTCTACAATGTTATATGTGTCCAACAATGGTGGAAAGTATGGCCGAAGGCGATGTACATTGAACACTAGGTGAAGACCAAGGAACAATGGATGCTGATATAGAAGGCATTGTCACCGATGGCCTTAGTGATGGTGTATGGCCCATATCAGAACGGGTGAAGCCTGCGGTGGGGTCCAGCAAGGCGCTCCTTCTACAAATGTAGCCAAACTTTGTCACCCACCTAGAACTTATGCGACACTCAATGTTGATCATGGCGTTGCTTGTACTTAGCATTGACTATGTCCAATATATCATGGACCTACTGGAAGATGTGTTGAATGCGCTTAATGAATTTGTTAGCCCTTTCAACTTCGGACTCAATGTGAGATGATGTTGTAAATAATACTGAGAGGGGGGTGAATTAGTATTAGTCAAATCAATATCTTTTTCTTTTCATACTCTAATTATATACGCTACCTCAATGAAGGTAACTCACGTGTACACGCAACTGTATTTAAGGCAACCAAGGTATATCTAGCAAACTTATGATTCAGTTATTTCATCATATGTTTATATTTAATCAGTGCATCAGTACTTCATTAACCATATAAAAAGTAACCATGTGCAATAATAACAGAACAAACCATCACACATAAGAAACACACATGAACACCAAGATTTTAGGTGGAAATCGAATGCGGGACAAAAACCACCTGTTACTGTCTTCTTTTAATATAAGCAAAACGTGTTTACAATCTTGTACTGGTGTAGACTCATACCAATATGCAGGCACCCACCTGCAGAAGGCTACAACCTTCTTTCATTCTCCAATTACTACTAGAAGGGAGCTACAACCCTCTAGCTCTTGTACTAGTCGATTCGTTTACTAGTACGTAGGTGCCGACCTACAAAAGGCTCCAACCTTCACTCATTTTCCAGCTGCTATTGGAAGAGAGATCCAACCCCCTGGCTCTTGTACTAGCCGATCCATTTACTAGTACGTAGGCGCCAGCCTACAGAATGCTCCAACCTTCACTCGTTTTCCAGCTGCTGCTGGAAGGGACCTCCAACCCCCTGGCTCTTTTACTGGATGATATGTTTACCAGTACATAGGCGTTGACCTACAGAAGGCTATGACCTTCTCTCTTCCTTCAGGGACCGTGTTTCATAAATTTTCATACTGCATACTCCTCGAACACAACAACACAATCTGAAGACCTTATTTCATCAATTTTTCATACTGGACCCATAAACAACATTGAAGCTCAAAATCATAACTGCAATACAACCACCAAATACATCTACATCAACCAATCACTTAAACTCAATCATCACTCTCTGAATCGACCACAACTGAATCAATCAATCATTGAAAACCCATCATCACTGAAGCAAATCACAATCAATCAATCTGAACATTCAGAACACTGTCACCAGAATACAGTCACCATAACACAGAACTCTGCATCAACAACCAGAACCAACTGCAACTTCAAACATCATATCTCATAATGTATACGCTACTTCGATGTGTTGAACCAACGTGTATACACGCTTTTACCAAAGAGAACCAGTGTACAAATTTGCAATTACTAACTTAAAACTTCACAGCTATTCCAGACTTAAGTCATACCCAGATCATAACATTTACAGAATAAAACAGCGTCAGTGTTCAGATCTAGACTATCCATGATCAAACCGCATAATGATAATTCATTTCAGGCCTTATGATATCGATCCATCATCCATCATCAACCACATAGGTGCATCCTTAGTTCAGATCAAGCAAAGCATTAAAATCCCATAACCTGCATATTTGATTTAACACTTCATAAGATATTCTATACTTGCACACATTGGTCTAATGATCTTCTCCTCCTTATATAGTTTTAGGCCTTTCTCAATACCTTGGACCAAAACCACATAGGACCAATACCTTAGACCAAATATCCTGGACCAATACCTCTGACCAAATACCTTGGGTCAAATACCTTGGACCAATACCATGGACCCAAAATACCTTGGAATAAAACCTTGGTTTTCCATCATGTACATGCTTTTCCTTCTGTGGGAGTTTGTATATACGTATACAATCCTTTTATTATGTTAACCCGCGTGTATACGCTGCATGGACAAAGTGAACTAGCATATACTTCTTAAACCACTCTCTTTCTTCAATCTTTGGAGTTTGAGCTGTAAGTTAACCTGTTGCACTATGAACTGGCATTTGATTGAATTTCCATCAAGGACAACACTTTTATCATAATGCCAACAATTTCCCCATTTGGTCTTGATGGCAACAACAACACCAAGACACTCTCCCTCTTTGACATCAAGGGCAAAGGGTGGACCAAGATATTCTCCCCCCTTGATATACATTATGTTGTCCATGCTCCCCTCAGTACATGCTAAATTCTTTGATTACGCTCCCCCTTTGTACATGCTGAGATGCACTAAACCATCCATACTCCCCCTGGGCACATGCAGAGTCTGCAAAAATATTTTCTAAAATAATATAACTCAACTATGTGAGTATGACCTTCCTATCACCAATGAATCATACATACATCAATATCCCAACCAAGTGGGGATACACCTAATGTTTATACATGACTGAAAATAACAATTGTTACATCATCTTCCCATGCATAGTGGGCTTACAAATTAGGTCTTTTCATGACCTTTACATCAAATGATATACGTGACATTTATAACAAGGACCAACAATCTAAACAAGACCGTGATAGTCATCAACAACTATCATACATCATATATGAACTGCACCATCAACATCTTCCAACAACATCAATATCAACAACCTGTATATGTCCATCATCAAAAGAGTCACCTGAATCAAAGCAACTATGTGGATCAAGCAATATAATCATCTTCATGTCCCAATATCTTCTACCATAATGCCAACAATGCATTATTAGAAGCATATGCTCCCCCTGAACCTGTGCGCCAGTCATTCACTGTCAGACCTGATCATAGCAAATATCAGCAAGAATCATCAAGGCATCATCATATACCAGTTATTCATCAAATTATCAACATATTATGAGGTCCAAGAGCACTTCTACATATTATCAGCAGACTGTAATCATCATCAATCAGAACAGAACAGATATCTGATAATTGACTGAACCATATCAGACCCCTTTTCCTATGTCTGTCCCATTGCTTTTTCCTCGAACCCCCATATACGCGATTGTGTAGCTTTGAACTCATGTATATATGTGACTTGTCTTCATGATAACTGTGTATTAGAATTGAAATTATGAAGTTTCACACTTTTAGCTCCTCTGAGTCTATTATGTCTATATACTCTGCTATGCCACATATTTCTGACTATACTTCCTTTTTCTTCCATATCTTTGAGTGTGATGATGTTTTCTCCCTTTGGTATGGTGGCTGAAATTTTCTCCTGCATTCCTTTGTTATATGTCCAAACTTGTTACATGCATAACATCTTAGATGTTTCATATTCCTTCTATAGCAATCAATGGCTTTGTGACGAAACATATTGCAAGAAAAACAATATCCCTTAAAGTACCTGGAAGTTGATGATCTTTTTGTGTGATGGTCTTGAACCATTCTACTTCTGCATCTCGTTGCAACATGTCCAAAATTATGACATATAAAACATTCAACATTATTCATCAGAGGAAATAACCGACTATCACTTCCATAGTTAGGAGTAAAATATTTTCTTTGAAGACTTTCTTTCCTTGGTTGTTGATGGGGTTGACTTCTCATCTCCTTGTTGAGAATTTCAGATTTTTCATTAGAGTTCCTTGCCTCATCTTGAGAGCTAGATTCACCTTCAACAGATTCATGAAAACCAAGACCAGTTTTGATGGTAGGAGACCTTTGACTACTAAGAATATTATCCAAAATCTTAGTACTATCTTGAAATCGTAACAGTTTATCCTTTTCTTCTAATTTACCTTTTAAGATATTTACCTCAACCTAATATTGTTCTTCATTTTCAAGATATTGCTTCTTCATGATTTCTTCAGCCATTCTTCCTTCTTCCACTTGTTGTCTTAAGTTGAGAATCTCATTTTCTTGTTCTTCATCTGCTTGAGGTAGTTCTTCGTTCTACTTATTTGATTTTTCAAGATCGTCTTTTAGAGAGAGGATCTTAGCTTCAAGACTTTCATAGTAACTAGATCTATCTCTAAGTCTCTTGATTGTTGTACTCTTTTCATTTACTTCATTTCTTAATGTTGTCACTTCATCTTATAGCTTTTGATATTGATATTCCTTTTCCTTGTACTCCTTCCTTACCTTGGTTCCTTCCTCCAGCTGAGCTTTTAACTTGGTAGCTTCTTCTTTGAAAGCACACTTCCTTTTGTTAAAAAGATCTTGTTGATCTCTAATTTTACCTGTGATTGTTTTAACTTCTGCCTCTATATTTATTTCACTATCACTTTCAATATCTTCAGCATTGCATGAATAGAGAAAAGTATCAAGAGAAGACCAAAAATTTGTACCTAATACTTCTTTTGCTTGTTCATCTTCAATCTGAGGTGATTCTGAATACTTGCTTCCACCTAATGGCCAATTGTCTCTCCTGCTGTCATTGTTCCTTTGACATGTCTTCTTCTTCTGAGGTCCTTTCTTCTTTATTTATTTCCCATTTTTTCTACAGATCTCCTTCAAGTGATCAAGCTTTTATCAAAGGACCTGCTCTGATACCAATTGTTGGAAATAATACTGGGGGGGTGAATCAGTATTAGTCAAATCAATAATTTTTTCTTTTCATACTCTGATTTATATACACTACTTCAATGAAGGTAACTTGCGTGTACACGCAACTGTATTTAAGGAAACCAACGTATATCCAACAAACTTATGATTCAGTTAATTCATCATATGTTGATCTTTAATCAGTGCATCGGTACTTCATTAACCATATAAACAATAACCATGTGCAGTAATAATAGAACAAACCATCACACATAAGAAACACACATGAACAACAATATTTAAGGTGGAAACCCAATGCGAGACAAAAACCACCTGCTGCTGTCTTCTTTTAATATAAGAAAAACCTGTTTACAATCTTGTACTGGTGCAGACTCATACCAGTACGCAGGCACCCACCTACAGAAGGCTACAACCTTCTCTCGTTCTCTAGCTACTACTGGAAGGGAGCTACAACCCCCTAGCTTTTGTACTAGCCGATCTGTTTACTAGTACGTAGGCTCTGACATACAGAAGGCTCCAACCTTCACTCATTTTCTAGCTGCTACTAGAAGGGAGATGCAACCCCCTAGCTCTTGTACTAGCTGATCCATTTACTAGTATGTAGGCACCAGCCTACAGAAGGCTCCAACCTTCACACGTTTTCTAGCTGCTACTGGAAGGGAACTCCAACCCCCTCACTCTTGTATTGGCCAATATGTTTACCAGTACATAGGCGCCGACCTACAGAAGGCTATGACCTTCTCTCTTCCTCCAGGGACCATGTTTCATAAATTTTCAAACTGGATACTCCTGGAACACAACACCACAATCTGAAGGCCTCGTTTCATCAAATTTTCATACTGGACCCATCAACAACATTGAAGCTCAAAATCATAACTACAATACAACCATCAAATACATCTACATCAACCAATCACTTAAACTCAATCATCACTCTCTAAATCAACCACAACTAAATCAATCAATCACTGACAACCCATCATCACTTAAGCAAATCACAATCAATCAATCTAAACATTCAGAACACTGTCACCAGAACACAAAGCATAACCAAGAACTCTGCATCCACAACCAAAACCAACTCCAACTTCAAACATCATATTTCATAATGTATACGCTACTTCGATGTGTCGAACCAGTGTGTATGCACACTTTTACCAAAGAGAACCAGCGTACAGATCTTCAATTACTAACTTAAAAATTCACATCTATTCCAGACTTCAGTCATACCCAGATCATAACATTTATAGAATGAAACATGCGTCAGTATTTAGATCTAGACTATCCATGATCAAACCACATAATGATAATTCATTTCAGGCCTTATGATCTCGATCCATCATCCATCATCAACCACATAGGTCCATCCTTATTTAAGATCAAGCAAAGCATTAGAAGCCCATAACCTGCATATTTTATCTAAAACTTCATAAGATATTCAATACTTGCACACATTGGCCTAATGATCTTCTCCTCCTTATATAGTTTTAGGCCTTTCTCAATACCTTGGACCAAAACCACTTAGGACCAATACCTTGGACCAAATACCTCGGACCAATACCTTGAACCAATTACCTTGGGTCAAATACCTTGGACCAATACCTTGGACCAAAACCTTGGTTTTCCAACATGTACGCGCTTTTCCTTCTGTGGGAGTGCGTGTATACATATATGCTCCTTTTGTTCTATTAACCTGCGTATATATGCTGCTTGGACAAAGTGAACCAGCGTATACTTCTTAAACCACTCTCTTTCTTCAATCTTTGGAGTCTAATCTGTAAGTTAACTTGTTGCACTGTGAACTCTCATCTAAGTGAGTTGCCATCAAGGACAACACCTATATGATAATGCCAACAATCTCCCACTTTGGACTTGATGGCAACAACAACACCAAGACACTCTCCCCCTTTGAAATCAAGGGCAAAGGGTGGACCAAGATATTCTCCCTCTTTGATATACATTATGTTGTCCATGCTCCCCCTGAGTACATGATGAACTCTCTGATTAAGCTCCCCCTTTGTACATGCTGAGATGCACTAAATCGTCCATGCTCCCCCTGGGCACATGCAGAGTCTGCAAAAATATTTTCTAAAATAATATAACTCAACTATGTTAGTATGACCTTCCTATCACCAATGACTCATACATACATCAATCTCCCAACCAAGTGGGGATACACCTAATGTTTATACATGACTGAAAATAGCAATTATTATATCACCCTTCCCATGCATAGTGGGGTTAAAAATTAGGTCTTTTCATGAACTTTACATCAAATGATATACATGACATTTATAACAAGGACCAACAATCTAAACAAGACCATGAAAATCATCAACAACTATCATACATCATATATGAACTGCACCATCAGCATCTTCCAGCAACATCATTATCAATAGCTTGTATATGTCCATCATCAAAAGAGTCACATGAATCAAAACAACTATGTGGATCAAGAAATATAAGCATCTTTATGTAGCAAGATTTTCTACCATAATTCCAACAATGCATTATTAGAAGCATATGCTCCCCCTGAACCTGTGCCAGTGTTAAAATTGGCAACCAGGGAAAAAATTCATGTGGGTCATCTTATTCATGGCTAATAATATTTTTATTAGATTCCTCTCGTCGAGAGGTGTAGGATTGATACAAAAATCATCCAATTTCGATAAGTATTCATGGAGATATGAATTTATTTTGATTATGGAATTATTATCAAGTCGACCTACAACTCATGTAGGCTCAGAAGCCCAACAGTCGCATCTATTCACCCACCAACGTTGTGTATAAATATAAGAGGACTTTTCCTCATTTGGACTCATTCATCTCATCACATCTCTCTCTCTCTACTGCGCAGATATGAGTCTCTTCTCTACTACGCTGAAATGGGTCTCTCTCTCTCACACATGTGAAGCCAGAAGCTGTTGAATTTGAAGCTGCAACTGCAGAAGTAAAGATTGACTTGCGTGGACTAGAAGATCTCCTCTTTGGAACTGTGCTGTAGGTTCATTTGAACCTCCTTTGAAAGCCACAACTTTTGGTGGTGGAATGAAGTCAATCCGACGAATGGTTTGCAAGATATCGACTGCCCTAGTTTGAAGCCGGAAACTACTGAAACTGAAGCTGCAACTGCAGAAGTAAAGATTGACTTGCGTGGCCTAGAAGATCTCCTCTTTAGAACTACACTGTAGGTTCATCTGAACCTCCTTTGAAAGCCGCAACTTTTGGTGGTGGAATGAAGTCAATCCGACGAACGGTTTGCAAGATATCGACTGCCCTAGCTTGAAGCCGGAAACTGCTAAAACTGAAGCTGCAACTGCAGAAGTAAAGATTGACTTGCGTGGCCTAGAAGATCTCCTCTTTGGAACTGCGCTGTAGGTCCATCTGAACCTCATTTGAAATCCGAAACTTTTGGTGGTGGAATGAAGTCAATCCGACTGTCGGTTTGTGAGATATGGTCTGCTCTAGTTTGATAATGAAGCCGCTAATGCTGATGCTACTGATCTAGGGTTTGCTACTGCTGATATGAATCAGATTTATTGTACTATTTCTCTCTGCTGAATTATTGAAGATAAAAGAAGATTTGATCAAAGGTTTTCCCCACACATTGTGGGGTTTGTCCCTGGCTAGCCGCCACATCTTGTGTCTCTTGTCTTGGCTTGTTTTCTGTCGATCGTTTAATGTTCTATCTGCACTTTACTTTATGTACATGTGATTGCTAATCGGTGGAATATAATAAGAAAAAGAAGTAAATTGTTATAAGCATAGAACATACCATAACTTAACATGTTATCAGAGCTGAGGTGAAGACAAAGCCTGAGCAAGAGCAAGAGCAATCATTGAAGAGAAGATTGGCAAGGCTATCCTAAAAGAACTATGGGGTCCTCAACACTCTTTCCTGCCGAAGACAAGCTCCATGAGAAAGATGACTATCACGGATGGAAGATGTCTATCGATCTAACCCCTGAAGATCAAGGAGTGTTGGACCATGTAAGAGGCAATATTGTTGAGCCTTCATCAAATGCATCTGCTGCTGCCTGGAACAAATGGAAAAATGGAGAAGTCAAAACAAAGAAGATCATCTGGGACTCTATCGACAAGCGCTTGGTGGCCTACATCTCTGGTCTAGACACCTCCAAGGAAATCTACGACAAACTGGTGAGTTTATTTAATGTTAATGATGCAAATCAAGTTTTGTTTCTTAGAAATAAGTTGAGGGAAATCAAGAAGGGTAAAAATGAAAGTATGCAAGCATACTTCTTAAGAATCACCGAGATCAAGAACGATCTCCTATCTATTGGGGAAACTATTACTGACAGAGAAATGGCACTCACAACTCTTGGAGGATTTCCATTTGAATGGTATGTGTTCAGGACTACTCTTTTGAACTATAATGTAATTCCTGGTTTCGAGGAATTAATGGCTAGATGCATTCAAGAAGAAACAAGGGAAGAAGTGCAAGAAATGCCCATGCCTAAAGGTCCTCCTGCTGCCTTTTCTTCTCATGCAAAGAAAAGAAATAATTCAGGGACTAAATCAAAAGGAAAGGCTGGACCTAAGGCTAGAAGAAAATGACGATGTTACATTTGCGATAAAGCAAGTCACTATGTATGAGATCATGAGCATCATGATGAATGAGATCATGGACATAAAGGGCAACATGAGATCATGGACATATAGGATAGCATGATGATGATGCACACTAGTTTGAGAAGCATTATGATGGATAAAATCATGGACATGGGCAGCATGATGATAATCATGATTAGAGAAGCATGGTACAGTATGCAGTGGTGCAACTCGAAATCCCTCTGATGGCAATCAAAGGAATGACAAATTCAACAGCAAAGGTAAGAGGAGAGCTGGGGTTTCAAGGAAGAGGACAAGCATTCAAGAAGGCTAGAAATTCTAGGATGTATTAAATGCACCTGACCTCAAAAGGAACCTAGTGTCCATCTTGGCAATGGAAGACAGAGGCTACAAGGTAACCTTCAGCAATGGCAAGGTATGTATATGGAAAAATAATGTTAAAGATGCCTTTACTCTTGGGTTTAGTGTTGATTCATTATATCAGGTCGATGGAAGTCTGCTAGGTGTCATGTCTTATGACACATCTCTTCAGTCCAAACTTTGGCATTAGAGGTTTTTCTTCCGTTCATTATAAAGCTATACTCGGTATAAGACAAATGGTGATAGGGATGCCCGAATTCTGAATAGAGAATGAAGGTGTATGTCCATGATGTGCTAAAGGAAATCTCAAAAGGGGACCATTCCCCTCAAGCCAAAGCAAGACCTATGATATATTACAATTGATTCACTCAGGCATACCTGAGGTTGGCATTAAGAGGGAGACTACTACACCACGTACTCCTGAGCAGAATGGTGTGGTGGGAAGGAAGAACCGCACGATGATGGAAGCTGTCTGGGCCATGCTACATGATCAAAGACTTCTGATGTTTCTATGGGCTGAAACTACAATCATCGTCGTATATGTACAAATTGATGCCCTCATCAAGCATTGGGTTCCAAGACTCCTTAAGAAAAGTTCACCGCAAGGTGAACAATCTTTCGACTTTGAGGAGCTCTCAAGAAGCCAACACCAGGGAACTGAAATAAAAGGATGATGAATCAATGCCTGATGTAGAAGCACCCATGGATCTGATAGATTCTCATCCACATGAGCCTTCCTCTTCTAGGAAGAGGCCTTCATGGCTTAGGGGGATACTTGATGATGCTAAAGGACATGCTGCACCCTGAGGAACCTTCCGTCAAAGTAAGAAACTTAATAGGTATCAAGAATACCTGACCATCATGAGCATGATCATACAAAATGAGTCTTCATCATTCTCAGATGCCGTCAAGCATCAAGTATGGAAGGATGCTATGACTGTAGAATATGAGTCTATTATAGAGAATGATGTCTGGGAAGTAGTTCCCAGACCCTGGACAAGACAATTGTTACTTCAAAATGGCTTTACAAGATAAAGCATGTAGCAGATGGAAGCACGGAAAAGTATATGGCTCGTTTTGTTGCTCGAGGTTTCTCCCAAAAGGAAGGTATAGACTATGATGAGATATTTGCACCTGTTGCCAGATATACGACCATCCGCTCGATCATAGCCCTTGCCGCTTCACAAGGATGGAACCTACATCAGATGGATGTCAAGACTGCGTTCTTGCATGGCTCGATCAAAGAAGAGGTCTACGTGGAGCAACCCGAAGGATTTGAGATTTATGATCGAAAATCTCATGTACACAGGTTAAAGAAAGCTCTTTATGGGCTGAAGCAAGCACCCCGAGCATGGTACAAGAGGATTGATAGCTACTTGATGAAGCTGGGATTCACTAGGAGTGAAGCCGATCCTAACCTTTACTTTAAGGTTGAAGATGAAAAGCCTCTCATACTGGTGTTGTATGTGGATGACCTCTTTCTAACAGGTGCAAACCCTCTCATTCACAAATGTAAGAGGGAGATGGCTTCTGAATTTGAAATAAAGGACCAAGGACTTGAAGTGTGGCAGAAGCCAAGGGAAATTTTCCTATCTCAAGGGAAATATGTGGTAAAGATATTGGAAATATTTGGTATGATGGACTGCAAGCCTGTGACTACCTCGAGGATCTTAACTTTTCGAAGTTATATGGTGAACCTCCGTCCGAACATATTTTTTGCAGTTAGAATTGTGAGCTCATATTTGGTTGAGCCTCACTGGATTGATGCTAGGAATCTTCTGAGATGTCTTCAAGACACAATCTCTCATGGATTAAGATACACTGCCGGAGATGTGAGACTACTTGAATATACTGATGTTGATTGGGCAGGAAGTGTGGTGGACCGTAAGAGCACTTCCGGGTCTGTTTCACCTTGGGATCTGCTTCGATATCCTGGATGAGTAGGAAGCAGAAGTCAGTGGCTTTGAGCACCGCCGAAACAGGATATATTGTTGCTAGCATAACCTCGTGTGAGGTAGTCTGGTTGTGAAAGCTCTTCAGTGAGCTGTTTGGATTTACATTGGATACCACTGTGATTCTCTGTAACAACCAGAGGTGGGATTCGATTATTGAGGAATCCCGTATTCGTCGATTGCTCCAGCAGATAGACATCATCTTGGATATGGTAAGTTGATGAGCAAGGAGGCTCCATCGCATTAAGATGATGTACAGGTTGATACACCTTGTCAAAGCCCCGAGGAAAGATCTAATCTGTGATTTTCCCAAACGACTTGGAGTCGGTAAGAAACCCTTGTACAAGGGTCCTGCATGTTGCATAATTGAGCTCTGGGAGGTCTGAGGGCTTGCGGTTATTGCTGGAGCAACATACGACCACAGGGTGACTCACCCTCCCCTGGTGGTGCACACTAGAACAAGATGATTCGCTCTCTTGTGGAACAGGATGATTCGCTCTCCTGTGTAGCAGGATGATTAGTTCTCCTGTGAGACCTGGATTGATGTGTTCTCCATGGCGGCGTGGATTGATGTGTTCTCCATGGCAATTGTAGCAGGATTGATGTGTTCTCCTGTGAGGCTTGGATTGATGTGTTCTCCATGGCAATTGTAGCAGGATTGATGTGTTCTCCTGTGAGGACAGGATTGATTAGTTCTCCTGTCGAGGCATCCTTCCCATGCAGTCTGGGACTCATGGGAAGTACCTCTCATCTGATCAATGAGCAGGGAAATGAAGTTAGGGACCATAGTAGTACCGATGGACGCATCGTTGTAACTACCGTACTCCTTATGCTAGGATGACCTCCATTGATCTGGGATCAATGATACTGGTTTGGGACTAGTGGTAGGAGTTGTACCATACTATGACGCTGACTTCGGGTCGGTTGAGACTGGTCTGGGATCAGTGGTACATACTCTGAGACTGACTTTGAGTCAGTGGAGGATGATATTGGTCTGGGACCATTGGAGTTGTACTCACTATGACGCTGACTTTGGGTTGGTTGAGACTGGTCAGGGACCAGTAGTACCTACTCTGAGACTGACTTTGAGTCAGTATGATACATCCTCGATCATTTCTTCTTCTTCATAATTCGGACAAAAGCAGAGTAGAACAGAACAATGCAAAAGTAGAGTAGAACAGAACAATGCAAGAGCAGAGCAGAACATAACGAAACAGTACAGATCAGTGCAAGGCAGAACAAGACAAAGCAGAACAGGAAAAATAGAGCAGAGCAGGGCAAGGGTTAGGCTGTACAAGGCAGTGCATTTGATGGATGAATAGTAACGATCGATAGACAGATTGCAGATGAAGTTCTCCATGGTTGAGAGGGAGTGTTAAAATTGGCAACCAGGGAAAAACTTCATGTGGGTCATCTTATTCATGGCTAATAATATTTTTATTAGATTCCTCTCATCGAGAGGTGTAGGATTGATATAAATATCATCCAATTCCGATAAGTATTCATGGAGATATGAATTTATTTTGATTATGGAATTATTATCAAGCCGACCTACAACTCATGTAGGCTCAGAAGCCCAACAGTCGCATCTATTCACCCACCAACGTTGTGTATAAATATAAGAGGACTTTTCCTCATTTGGACTCACTCATCTCATCACATCTCTCTCTCTCTACTGCGCAGATATGAGTCTCTTCTCTACTGCGCTGAAATGGGTCTCTCTCTCTCACACATGTGAAGCCGGAAGCTGTTGAATTTGAAGCTGCAACTGCAGAAGTAAATATTGACTTGCGTGGCCTAGAAGATCTCCTCTTTGGAACTGCGCTGTAGGTTCATCTGAACCTCCTTTGAAAGCCGCAACTTTTGGTGGTGGAATGAAGTCAATCCGACGAACGGTTTGCAAGATATCGACTGCCCTAGTTTGAAGCCGAAAACTACTGAAACTGAAGCTGCAACTGCAGAAGTAAAGATTGACTTGCGTAGCCTAGAAGATCTCCTCTTTGGAACTGCATTGTAGGTTCATCTGAACCTCCTTTGAAAGCCGCAACTTTTGGTGGTGGAATGAAGTCAATCCGACGAACGGTTTGCAAGATATCGACTGCCCTAGTTTGAAGCCGGAAACTGCTGAAACTGAAGCTGCAACTGCAGAAGTAAAGATTGACTTGCGTGGCCTAGAAGATCTCCTCTTTGGAACTGCGCTGTAGGTTCATCTGAATCTCCTTTGAAAGCCGAAATTTTTGGTGGTGGAATGAAGTCAATCTGACTGTCGGTTTGTGAGATATGGTCTGCCCTAGTTTGATAATGAAGCCGCTAATGCTGATGCTACTGACCTAGGGTTTGCTACTGCTGATATGAATCAGATTTATTGTACTATTTCTCTCTGCTGAATTATTGAAGATAAAAGAATATTTGATCAAAGGTTTTCCCCACACATTGTGGGGTTTGTCCCTGGCTAGCCACCACATCTTGTGTCTCTTGTCTTGGCTTGTTTTCTGTCGATTGTTTAATGTTCTATCTGCACTTTACTTTATGTACATGTGATTGCTAATCGGTGGAATATAATAAGAAAAATAAGTAAACTGTTATAAGCATAGAACATACCATAACTTAACAGCCAACCGTTCACTGTCAGATCTTATCATTGCAAATATTAGTAAGAATCGTCAAAGCATCATCATCTACTACTTGTTCATCAAATTATCAACATCTTATGAGGTCCAAGAGAACTTCTACATATTATCAACAGACTGTAATCATCATCAATCTGAACAAAACAGATATCTGATAATTGACTCAACCATATCAGACCCCTTTTCCTCAGTCTGTCCCACTTCTTTTTCCTCAAAACCCCATGTACGCAACTATGTAGCTTCAAACTCGCATATATACACGACTTGTCTTCATGATAACTACGTATGAGAATTGAAATTCTAAAGTTTCACACTTTTAGCTCCCTCTGAGTCTGTTATGTCTATATACTCTGCTATGCCACATCTTTCTGACTGTACTTCCTTTTTCTTCCATATCTTCGAGTGTGATTATGTTTTCTCCCTTTGGTATGGTGGCCAGAATTTGCTCCTACATTCCTTTGATATATGTCCAAACTTGTTACATGCATAACATCTTACATGTTTCATATTCCTTTTATAGTAGTCAATGGCTTTGTGACCAAACATATTGCAAGAAAAACAATATCCCTTAAAGTACCTGGAAGCTGATGATCTTTCTGTGTGACGGTCTTGAACCATTCTACTTCTGCATCTCACTGCAACATGTCCAAAATTATGACATATAAAACATTCAACATTATTCATCAGAGGAAATAACCGACTATCACTTCCATAGTTAGGAGTAAAATATTTTCTTTGAAGAATTTCTTTCCTTGGTTGTTGATGGGGTTGAATTCTCATCTCCTTGTTGAGCATTTCAGATTTTTCATTAGAGTTCCTTGCCTCATCTTGAGAGCTAGATTCACCTTCAACAGATTCATGAAAGCCAAGACCATTTTTGATGGTAGGAGACCTTTGACTACTAAGAATACTATCCAAAATCTTAGTACTATCTTGAAATCGTAACAATTTATCATTTTCTTATAATTTACCTTTTAAGATATTTACCTCAACCTATTATTGTTCTTCCTTTTCAAGATATTTCATCTTCATGATTTCTTCAGCCTTTCTTCCTTCTTCCTCTTGTTGTCTTAATTTGAGAATATCATTTTCTTGTTCTTCATCTGCTTGAGGTAGTTCTTCATTCTACTTATTTGTTTTTTCAAGATCTTCTTTTAGAGAGAGGATCTTAGCTTGAAGACTTTCATAGTAACTGGATCTATCTTTAAGTCTCTTGATTGTTGTACTCTTTTCATTTACTTCATTTCTTAATGATGTCACTTCATCCTGCAGCTTTTGATATTGATCTTCCTTTTCCTTGTACTGCTTCCTTACCTTGGTTCCTTCCTCCAGCTGAGCTTTTAACCTGGTAGCTTCTTCTTTGAAGGCACACTCCCTTTTGTTAAAAAGATCTTGTTGATCTCTAATTTTATCTGTGAGTCTTTTAACTTATGCCTCTATATTTCTTTCACTATCACTTTCAATATCTTCAACATTGCATGAACTGAGAAAAGTATCACCAAAAGACCAAAAATTTCTACCTAATACTTCTTTTGCTTGTTCATCTTCAATCTGAGGTGATTCTGAATCTGAATACTTGCTTCCACCTAACGACCAACTGCCTCTCCTATTGTCACTATTCCTTTGAGATGTCTTCTTCTTCTGAGATCCTTTCTTCTTTATCTTATTTCCCTTTTTTCTATGGATCTCCTTCAAGCGATCAAGCTTCTGTCAAAGGACCTCCTCTGATACCAATTCTTGGAAATAATACTGAGAGGGGGGGCGGGGGATGAATCAGTATTAGTCAAATCAATAACTTTTTTTTTCCTACTATGATTTATATACGCTACTTCAATGAAGGTAACTCGCATGTACACGCAATTGTATTTAAGGCAACTAGTGTATATCCAGCGAACTTATGATTCATTTAATTAATTATATGTTGATCTTTAATTAGTTCATCAGTAATGCATTAACCATATAAACAGTAACCATGTGCAGTAATAATAGAACAAACCTTCACACATAAGAAACACACATGAACACCAAGATTTAAGGTGGAAACGCAATGCAGGACAAAAGTCACCTGCTGTTGTCTTCTTTTAATATAAGAAAAACCTGCTTACAATCTTGTACTGGTGCATGCTCATACTAGTACGTAGGCACCCACCTGCAGAAGGATACAACCTTCTCTCGTTCTCCAGCTACTACTGGAAGGGAGATACAACCCCCTAGCTCTTGTACTAGCTGATATGTTTACTAGTATGTAGGCAGAAACCTACAAAAGGCTCCAACCTTCACTCATTTTCTAGCTAGTACTGGAAGGGAGCTCCAACCCCCTGGCTCTTGTACTAGCCGATCCATTTACTAGTACGTAGGTGCCAGCCTACAGAAGGCTCCAACCTTCACATGTTTTCCTGCTGCTACTGGAAGGGACCTCCAACCCCCTCGCTCTTGTACTAGCTGATATGTTTACCAGTACGTAGGCGCTGGCCTACAGAAGGCTATGACCTTCTCTCTTTTTCCAGGGACCACGTTTCATAAATTTTCAGAGTGGATACTCCTGGAACACAACACCACAATCTGAAGGCCTCGTTTCATCAAATTTTCATACTGGACCCATCAACAACATTGAATCTAAAAATCATAACTACAATACAACCATCAAATACATCTACATCAAACAATTACTGAAACTCAATCATCACTCTCTGAATCAATCAATCACTCACAACCCATTATTGCTGAATCAAATCACAATCAATCAATCTGAACATTCAGAACACTGTCACCAGAATATAGTCACCATAACATAAAGCATAACCCAGAAATATGCATCAAAAACCAGAACCAACTGCAACTTCAAACATCATATTTCATAATGTATATGCTACTTCAATGTGTTGAACCAGCGTGTATACGTGCTTTTACCAAATAGAACCAGCATAAAAATCTGCAATTACTAACTTAAAACTTCACAACTATTCCAGACTTCAATCATACCCAAATCATAACATTTACATAATAAAACATGTGTTATTATTCAGATCTAGACTATCCATGATCAAACCACATAATGATAATTCATTTCAGGCCTTATGATCTCGATCGATCATCCATCATCAACCACATAGGTGCATCCTTAGTTTAGATCAAGAAAAGCATCAGAAGCCCATAACCTGCATATTTTATCTAACACTTCATAAGATATTCAATACTTGCACACATTGACCTAATGATCTTCTCCTCCTTATACAGTTTTAGGCCTTTGTCAATACCTTGGACCAAAACCACTTAGGACCAATACCTTGGACAAAACACCTCGGACCAATACCTTGGACCAAATACCTTGGGTCAAATACCAGGGACCAAAACCTTGGTTTTCCAACATGTATGCGCTTTTCCTTCAGTGGAAGTGTGTGTATACGTATACGCTCCTTTTGTTATGTTAACCCATGTGTATATGCTGCTTGGACAAAGTGAACCAGTGTATACTTCTTAAA
The DNA here is from genome assembly GCA_031772625.1 of Pinus tabuliformis. Taxonomy (NCBI): domain Eukaryota; kingdom Viridiplantae; phylum Streptophyta; class Pinopsida; order Pinales; family Pinaceae; genus Pinus; species Pinus tabuliformis. The sequence continues at coordinate 146,163,416 of CM062815.1, read as the reverse complement.
CCACTCTCTTTCTTCAATCTCTGGAGTCTGAGCTGTAAGTTAACCTGTTGCACTATGAACTATCATCTGAGTGAGTTGCCATCAAGGACAACCCCTGTACCATAATGCCAATAGACGAATGTACCTGAGTGGCTACGAATGGTATGGCCACATAAATGGGGCATAATGGATTAAATCCCAACCTATCTGAGAGGGGTTGTGGCTTGTTGAGTTGTGGAGAGCTTTATTGTAGTTGTGTTGGACATAAAGGAGACTTTCATCCCATGTGCATGGATTCTTCAAGTTGTACATGTGTAGAATGTGTACGATCATCCTATTGACAACCTCTGTTTGGCCATCAGTTTGGGGATGGAAAGCGGTGGACTTAGTAAGTTTTGTATCCAGCATTGACTAGAGACTTGACCAAAATGCACTCAGGAATTTGTTGTTCTGATGTGAGACAATGGAATGTGGGATTCCAAAGTGTACCCATACTCGCTCAAAGAAGAGCTTAGCAGTGGCCTCTACTGTGATACTCTTCTTGTAGATTGTCATGATGGCCATATTAAAGAATCTATCAACGACCACAAAAATGTAATCGTTGTCGTGCTTAGTAGAAGGAAGGTCTGACATGTAATCCATGGAGACGGATTCCCAAGGCTGGCTAGGAGTAGGTAGAGGAGTATGCATTCCTTGCTTCTTGATGGTTGGTTTGGCAATGGCACAAGCAATGCAGGATTTAATGTACTTCCCAACATCTTGACGAAGTTTCAGCCAATAAAAATACTTCTGCAATACCGCCACTCTTTTCTCTACTCCGAAATGTCCAACGACCCGACAGTAGTGTGCCTCCCAAATCACCTTGGCATGCTCACTTGAAGGAACAAAGATGTGTCCCAGGTGGCATAATAGTGCATTCTGAAGGTGAAAATTTGGAACTTTCTTCCCTTCCAGTAGTGTCTAGTATATTCTGTCGAATTCTAGATCACTCTTGTAAAGATGCAGCCACCCCGGTGTATTGTACCCATAGGAGTTGAGCACAGTGATCAGCGCCATGATTGGTGTTCGGCTAACAAAATCAAAAACATTATCAGTGCTTCCCTTCTTATACGTAATGTTCAAATGGAACTGTTGCAAATGGGTGGACCATTTCTGATGGTGATTGTTCTCCAACTTCCCTTGTGTTTGTAAGAACTATAGAGATCTATGGTCTGCGTGGATGATTATTTCCTTCCCCATAATGTAATGCTTTCATTGACGGCAGGCCTACATGATGGAATAAATTTCTTTGTCGTAAGTGGGGTACTTTCGAACTGTGTCTAAAAGTGTCTCACTGTGGTAAGTCACTGGATGCCCATGCTGAGTAAGAACCACACCAATAGCTTAGTGGGAGGCATCTGTCTCAATCTCAAATGGTTGTTGTAGGTAGTGTAATATGAGAAATGGTGCAAAACATAGGTGATTCTTCAACTTGGAGAACTCTTGTTGTTGGGTTTCAGACCAAAAAAAAATTTCTTTCACTCCACCCTTGGTGACTTGACTTAAAGGCCAAGTGATATAAGAGAACCCTGTCATGCGGAAAGAGTCAATTTTGCGGACAAAACCGACCTCCCTAGAAGCTAAGGCTTTCTAGTGACGAACAAGACAAGTAAACACTACCTTTCCCTAAATATGCATTTAGAATACAAGTAATCAGGTGTTTATAACATACCTTTAGTCCAACGCTTTGTAGTAGTCCAACCTCGCCGATCCGGATGAGCTCCTCCTTCTCTTCGAAACCTGCATTCACTAACAAGCCAAAAGATTACATAGCACCTGATAAACTTATAAAATAAAACATATTCATCATACAGACCAAGGAGTATATGAAACAAATCATGTATTACAATCTGTTGAGAAAAGTGAGCTTAATTGTATTAAGTGGAAACAAAAGAAACCATTACAACCTGAGCCTTGGTGTTGTGCAGGTCCCTCCTAGGGTCCAGCAAGAGTTCTCCTTTACTTTGATCAGCTCACCCACTTCCAAATATGGCTAGGAAAGGATGGGAATCTCTCCTCTCAAGCTCTATAAGGGAGTCCTAATTCCAGCAGCATCTACCCTTAGGAATGTTCAGATTTCAACCTCTCCTCCCTCTGGCCCAATGCCTGTATTTATAGTGCTCTAGAGGAAGTTAATCAGGTCCACCATCAATGGGATAAGCCCCTCTTTGGATGGGATAGCTCCCCTCTTGATGGGATAAGTTCCTCTTTCATAGGGATATATGAACCATCTGGAGGCGCTCAATACACGTCAAACAAGCTTCTAGAATGCTCTAGAAATGACCACAAGTAACTTTTTTGAAGTGAAACTTGCGCCTTTTGACCTTTACAGGAGTACGCACCCACCCCTTTACAGACAGAGCGTACAAGTACGCAGGTATTGTGAACTTGAGGTGCGTACACGCAGGTAAGGCTAAGAGAAATTGCGTACCCAGAGATATATAGATTTTTAAAGACTTTCTCTCTTTCTTGGAGTTTGACATGAGGAGCAGAGGTATGAGACTTGCCAAGGAGGATAGTATGACAGTTGATGAAGCCATACTAACTGCAAATAGTCATGGTGACAAATTTTAGTGTAACAGATTGCCCCCTAAAGTGCGAAGCCTGTAGCAGATTAGGGTTTCATATCATCTAGGAAGGGTGAAGCACTCTATCATTTCAAGGATTATCTTGTGGAGAGCCCAGTCGGAACCTGCAAATATTCAACACAAAATACATATATAAGATCATATCATCGCTGAGGTAGGCATTCCCATACTCAGATTGAAAAACTTTAACTAACAAACTAACTACTGCTCTGATACAGGAATGATTTCGTAGTACATCATAATCATAGACTCTTGTAGACACAGTATGGACGCAACCATCTATTTATGATTAGTCTACTGTATAATGAATACAAAACTCCTCGTAGCCTGGATGGTGGAAACTAGATCCAGGGTCTTCATTTCTACTTCCCAAAAAGGTACGATTCTATCCATGCGAATAAATGAGTTGATGTCGAACATGGTAGAAACCACTTGATTACCAGTCGATGATGTAAACTGTTAACAAGTGTGAGAGAGACCACCAGTGATGTCAATGGTTCTCAAATTACCTAGTACAATCCATGAGATGTGAATGAATGAGTTGATGTCGAACATTTCACGAAATCCTTCGATCGAAAGTCAATGATGTATACTGTTGTCAAAGGCGAGAAACCTGCCATTGATGCATGCAGATTTCAAGGTACTGACGATTCCTAGGTCATCTCTCTAGATAATGTGCTGATGTCGATAGAAAGCGACCCGTTGCAGGCAAGCCCACAACACGAAATCATAGATCAAGTTGAAGAAATGTAGCTGTAAGGACTGACTCAGGGATGGTCGAGATGGATGACAGGTATTTTGTAGATGAATGATTTATTTGCAGTGACCTCTTGAGCACATAACGACACAACAGATGGCTTGGTGACATTTGACCCAAAGTTAATACCCGGCTGAAGACTTTCAATGTGGTTTGATCAACTGTGAGGCAAAGGATTTCCCAACCCAGGTGAATGAAAAGTGTCGTGTTCAAGAGTGGTGATAAGGCTTCTTCTGAGACAAAGGATAACAAATAGGCTCATTTTTCTCTCTTTTCCCCCACCATTTCTGGCAAGTACCTCTTTATTTTTTACAAGCTTGAGGAGGATAACATATGCTTGATTATAAGCTCATCCTTCGGATGAGTCCAACTTAGTTTTGATTCGAACCCTAAGAAGGAGTGGTCCGTTCCTGTTTGTAATCGAACAGGTCCTTTACTGTGAAATTTTAACGAGTCCAGTATAGGAGAAACTTGGCGTTTTTCAATTTTAGAGAGTCTGAAAAAACTTAAGAAGACTCCAGGGTTGAACTTTTTTGTAAATTTGTGTCTCCCAAGCCCGAAAAAGTATAAAATAATACTTGAGAGAACCGCTTGATCTTGCGACCAAGGAGTACTTTCATGATTAGTGTCTTTGACCTGAAAAGTAAAAAGCGATCAAGGACACGTCGTTTTATTTCCAGTATCGAATTTGAAACGACAAAAATCCGGCAATCTTTTCTTGTTTTTATGGTCAGAAAAGAGCTATAAGGGGACCGTATTTTAATTCCGTTTTAACGAGTGTAAAAGAAACGCTCGACAATATTTTCATGTTTTAGGAGTCAGAAAAGGGCTTAAAAGATGACTCTGATTTTTTGTTTGTTTGTGAAAAATGACAATTTTCCCTGAAAATCCTTTTATCCTGCACAAAAACCAACACATTACTCATACCTGTTTAAAGATAGATAAAAATACTTTGAAAAATACCTTTTCACGGTGGAAAATAAACAAATTTGACATTTATTTACTCAAAAAAACTATAAAAAGGGCTTTTACCATTTCATTTTTACCATTTTACTGTTGAGGAGAGAAAAAGGGCTTTTGGCAAGAAACCTCCCGTGGACACTGTGGAGAATCCGACCGTCGAAACCGAACGCCGTCTCATCAGGTATTCTACAACATCCCCCCTTGCATTTCCATCCGTTTAGAATTTGTTTTTAAGCTTTAGTTTCATTTTTTGGAGGCCTTGGGGTTTCAAGGTCCGCTTTTCGGGGTACGAAGGTGCTCCATTGGTGACCTGCGTACCCCGACATTTTCTCAGTTGGGAAAATGCCGGGCGTACGCAGCTTGCCTTAAGAGAACCTGCGTACAGACACTCTGTCTCTAAAGGTGGGCTACGTACACCGCGGAAAGGATTTTCAAACCCCCATTTCTCCAAAATGAACCAAATTTTTTTAAATTTATGGACTCTAACAAATGTTTTATGGTGTGTAGATTGCCCACCATGCTTGATTGGCGCGAGAGAGAACACGAAGATGTTGATTTGGCCGTGATTAATCACCAACCTTCCATTGATGCTTTGAAGGCATGCAGTCTTTACAAATACTGGGCCATACCTGGCATGAGGGCCCAGGTGCACTTTCTAGAGTGGCTGGTTGAAAGGTGGAATGTTCAGGATCAGTGCTTTTACATTGGAGGGCACCAGCTTGAGATAGAGCCCTCAGATATTTACTTTCTCACTGGTTTGCCCAAGAGGGGCGAACAATTGACTCTGTCCGGGACTAGGCCGAGTGGCCAGTCCATTGCTAGTCTCCGACTAGAGTGGTGTAATAATCAAAACCAGGATAAGGGGATAGAGATCAAAAAGATATCCCGACCTGAACTTATGGTAATTGCCTTTACAGTTACCAGACTTTGCGAGGCTGCCGCTTTGCACATTGCCACTGGATCCCAGATGCGGATGGCGATTGATTGTTATCGGGGCACCATTTTCAACTGGTGCGATGCTGTGTTGGCCAACTTAAAGGGCCAACTGACTAGGACCAAAAACGGACAGCTGAAGACTTTTGGTTATGGGCCTTTAGTTGTGAGTTTTGCCCTAGAGAGGGTTCCGATGCTGATCCCACAGCAGCTCACTATTGAGGTTGGGCCTCCCCGAGAGCCTAAGTTGATGCGATGGGTTGCGGTGATGGCCCGTCATCCTGACGAGGGCACGGAGGTTGTCCGATTTAGACCGGAGTATTTTCACTGGTTAGAGAACCAGGTCTTCTCGATACAGGATTTTCCTTATGCCGGAATTGATTTTTGTGGAGATCCAGACATGATTCTTCCACCGGGAGAACAGTGAGATGACACAGGTACTTCATTTTTCACAAGTTTTTAAATTATCTATTTTTTTTTTTTTTTATATCGTCTCAAAACTGACAGTGACAATTTTCAAAATGCAGATGTAGGCCCACAACGTCCAGCCAATCTCCGGCCTTTCGAGAGGAGAGTACTAGTTGCACGAACACCGGCCCCACAGGACGCGGCTGCAGAGACCTTAGCTGAGTTGGAACAAGACCTAGAGCGTCTTACGGCAGACATACCAGAGACTACTATAGATGATATTCCTATCAGGCTTCAGCGCTATGTCGTCGCAGTCCCAGGACCTTTTAGGAGGTTCTTGTGTAGGGTGGCGCGTGCAGTGGTGTCGTATAGAGAGCACCACCAGTGATTGGATGGTAACTTTTGTAGACACATGTGACATTTTGGTTTTTTGTACTTATCATTTTTGCCGATCATAAGGTGTTTTTCAACCTATGATCGAAGACGATGTATTTTCTGACACACTCCTATCTATATATATCATTATTACTGGCTTATCTTGTTAAACATGTGTGATGAAATGTTTTTAAATTTACATGTATGATTATCAGAAATGTCTGTCTAACATTCGAGAAGCAATTGCATCTGCCAATGTATTTAAAGACCTTGGAATATGCTGATATTCAATGTAATCAAATTCACGTTCCAAGAGACGCACTCTCAAAAATAACCTTAATAACACTGGATTTCTAATGGCATACTCTCTATTAAGCTGTAATACAACGAGTTCAGAATCTAACCTCACTATCAAACTCCGAATCCCAAACGAAATAGATTCAGACAATAATTCAATCACTGCACTGTACTCTGCAATGTTGTTTGTTGTTTGACCGAGGCTCACCCCATGCATAGAAACTAACTCGTCAGAGGGTGAATAGATAACCCAAGCTGCGGAAGAGATATTCTGTGTACTACGACAAGCACCATCAGCGAATCCAATGTACGTTTGGAGAGGCGTCGACATCTGCAATATCAAGAGTAAAACCAAGATAAGCCAGAATAACGACAAAAAACACACTTTCTAAGCTAAGCACACTGTCTATACTAACAAACACACTGGCTAGAAAGAAAAACCTAAGCTTAACTAAAATCTCCATACCCATCATTTAAGCATAATACCTCTTCAGGTAAAGTCCATTTCTGGGTTTACCCAAAGAGTCCCCGTCAAAATCTACCAGCTCATAGGCCCCTTTTACTAGCTTTCGCTTGACAATGTAGGGCCCATGCCACATAGGAACGAATTTTCCAGCACCTAATTTATCGTTAGCTTGATCATATAATAGTACTAGGTCTCCTTCCGAAAAATTTCGAGGGGTCACATTTCGATCATACTAAGATTTCATACGTTTTGCGTGAGTCTCGATTGCCAATGCAGCGTCACGTCGAGTCTCATCTAATTGAGCTAAGTATAATAAACGCTTCTCCTCTTCGGAAGTAGCTGGGAGTAATTCAACAGCCATTTGAAGTGACGGGATTTCACATTCAATGGGCAGCACAGCTTCCAAACCATAAACTAGTTGGAAAGGAGTGAACCCTGTTGATGTTTTCACTGAGGTTCAGTACGCCCAAAGCACGGAAAATAACATGTTGTGCCAATTTGACAGATGAATACCAATGATTCGTCGGATCATGATAACTAAAACTTTGTTGATGGACTCAACCAGACCATTCGCTTGTGGATAATAAGGAGTTGAGCTATCGTGACGCAAACCAAGCTGGCCTGTAAGTTCTATCATCATAACGTTTCGAAAATGGCGCCCATGGTTAGTGATTATCGCTTGTGGGACACCAAACCTAGCAATAATGTGATTGAATACGAAAATTGCAGCTGTCTTGCCATCTGCCTCGAATGTAGGCATCGCCTCGGCCCACTTAGTAAAATAATCAACTGCAAGGATGATATATGCATGCCCCCCGGCCGAGTGAGGGTTACATGTAATAAAATCGATACCCCATTTGGCGAAAGGACCAACGGCAATTATAGGGTGGAGAGGAGCAGGTGGTGTGCGCATCTTGCGATCAAACACTTGACAGTTGTGGCATTTCCGGACCGCAATAATACAGTCTTTAAATAAGGACGGCCAGAAGTAGCCAGCGCGCAATATCTTTTGGGTTGTGGCATACCCAGACATATGACCGCCACACGCTCCAGAGTGACAGTCATTTAAAACCCTTTCAGCTTCCTCGTGAGTTAAGCAACGGCTAAAAACCAAGTCCGCCCCACGGCGATAAAGAGTATCTCCAATAATTTTGTAGTGTTGGGACTGGAATCGAATTTTCCGACGTTCTGACTTTGAAACTTCGGGCTGAAAGGATTGGGTTTGGAGATAGACGATTATATCCCCATACCACGGATCTAAAGTGCTGATGAGAAACAAAGATTCATCCACAATGGGTTCCTCTGCCACAGTTTCCGTGTCAGCACGCGGGAAATCACACATTAACTCGGCAAAAAACTAAAGATTTCTTAGACTTAGATTTTTCAAATTCCAAGTCGAACTCTTGCAGGATAACAATCCATTTGGAGTACTTGCCCCCTAACCATTGTTTAGTCAAAATGTAGATCATAGGGTTGCAATCCGAAATGACTGTAGTTTTATGGAGAAGAATGTAGTGACGAAAACGTTGGACAGCTTGAACGGCTGCCAAGGCCAATTTCTCCACATGTGAATATTTTAGCTCAGTGGGATTTAACGTCCGACTAAGGTAATATATCACATGTTCCGTTCCGAATTCGTCTTCCTGTACTAAGACCATTCCAATGGTGGAATGAGCAGCGGTGAGGTACAAAAAGTAATCCTGGTTGTAGTTTGGAGGATGCAGCAACGGTGCATGGGTCAACGCGTGCTTGAGCGCATCGAAAGATTTCTGAGCTATCTCATCCCAAGAGAATTGAGCGTTCTGTTTCAACAACCGGGTAAAACCCTTTGTAATCTCGGCGTAGTTAGGAATGAATCGGCGTAAAAAGTTTGCTTTCCCCTGCAAACTTTGGAGTTGGCGAAGACTCGAAGGAGGAGGCAATTTGATGATAGCTTCTACCTTCGAGGGATCGACGCGGATGCCAGCTTTTGAAACTACAAATCTCAGCAATCGTCCCACTTCTGTACAGAAGACACATTTGTGTGGGTTCAACTGAATCCGATAATGCCTACACCTCATGAAGATTGCTCGTAAATGGACAAGGTGATCATCTCGATGTAATGAATGAGCGGGCAAATCATCGAGATACGGTTGCACAATGTGTTTGATGTCATGAAATGCATAAGACATCGCCCTTTGAAAAGTGGCTCCGGCATTCTTCAGCCCAAAAGGTAATTTGCAATAAGCAAATGTCCCCCATGGACAAATGAAAGCCGTTTTTGGTTGATCGACAGGTAGAATATTGATTTGATTGTAACCGGAAAAACCGTCCATAAAGGAAAATATTTCACTGCCGGCACAATCATCAATTTTTTGATCGATATAGGGTGTTGGATAGTTGTCCTTGGGACAAGCACGATTGATATCCCTATAGTCGATGCATATTCTTATTGTTCCCCGATTTTTGTTAACTGGAACAATATTCGATACCCAATTCGTTAACGGGATCGGATAAATGAAACCTGCTTTCAACAGCTTCTCAACTTTTGCTTTAATCACAACCGCTTTTCGTGGGTGAATCTGACGCAAACGTTGCCGGACGGGTTTAGCATCCGGGTAAGTCTTGATCTCATGGACAACGATTGCGGGATCAATTCCTGGCATTTCCTCATAGGACCAGGCAAACACGTCGCGGAATTCTTGAAATAGGGCCTTGTATGTCTGAATTTCGTCATCTGAACACGAGGCACCTATATGAATGTGTTCAACAATTCCGGGCTTGACTGAAATGTCAATGGGAATAGTGCGAGAAATGTTTCCAAAATTCAGCTCTGAATCAGGATGTTTCATTGGACTCTGAGCTTCTTTGACATATTCAGCTGTAAAGATTGATGAGAAATTGTTTTCAAAATGATCATCCTCAGGTAAAAACGAAGATCTATGATGGAGATCTTCCTATGGTAAATCGTCTATGCACAGGACTTCACAAAGTTGTTCGTCAGATGACACAACTTCGGGAAACGTTATTAACTCCGAGGTTGAGGTGAAAAGTGATTCCTCACGGACCACATTCATTTGGTCGATTTTGGTTGAACTAGGGTCGGTAAAAGACTACACGGCTTCATAGGCAAATTTCAAATGGACTCAAAGGCATCACATCACCAAATGAGTCTATCTCAGATTCAGAAGGAATGATCCAAGGATCGTCATAAACAATGGTGTCTGAAGTAATCATATGAATAGATGCAAACGAAGACACAGTGTTGATTGGAGGAAAAGGAAAAGTTCCCAGTAAACTGACATCTTTAACTAATCCTACGCCAACATCCTTGTAAGGGATAGTCGTTTTACCGACATGTTGGATACTCTCTGAAGAGGCTGGGTCGGATGAAAAGTAAGCCAGCTGGTCTATGGTTACGATCTTGCCATTATGTTGAAACTTTATTACTCTGAAGACCGATGAAACGACCGCTGTCATAGCGTAAGACCGACTTCGACCCAAAAGAAGGTTGTAGTCTAGAGGGGCATCAACCACCTCCACATCCAGACAAACAATTTTTCCTTCAACCCCTATAGGCAAATCCTGTAGAATGCCAAACGGATGGAACCCATGGCCATCAAAGGCCTTAAGAATTGTCGGGGATTGGTTTAGTGAAGGAGAACCAAGCGATCTCCAGCACTGTATCGACATAATACACGTGGAAGCTCCCTCATCAATTACAGTTCGATGAATAGGCCTGTTTTTGACTATCATTGGGATCTGGAAAGCCATTTTATGAGGCAAACGCGGTGTACTATTTTCTAGATCAAAGATTATTAGGTTCGGGTCCTGAACATCAACAGTTCCGATAGCCGACAAAAGTAATTTTTGTTGTGCTGGGCATGATTGCAGCACTTCTAAAGTCGACATTGCTGAGGGTGAAACAGCTAAATCCTCAACAATGTTGTAATTCTGGGCCGCTCTCGCATGTGGATTGAAAGCAGACCTTCGAAGTACACCCTTGGCGGGTGGTTTGATTACTAAGTCAGGGTTAGGTTTCTCGATCTGTAGTGGATCGGAACCGGGAGCTGAGGTTGATGGATTTGAATGAGAAGATTCTGCTTCTTTCGATCCATCAACAGGACTTTTACTACCATAATCTTGCGATCGAGTCGCAATCTTACATGAGACATCATCAATATGGGTTCTTCACTGGCACTCGAGGAAGAACCTATCATCTTACTCTCCTGTTTTGGAAATGGATCTTTCAAAACAGCAGGAGTTGGAGAACCCTTGACGATTTTCACAACCTCGGCCCGATGAGGGCAATCTCTTGTAAAATGGTCCTCTTCACAAATAAGACAAGGATATCGAGGTTTGCGCTTTTCGTCATTGGTTTCCAACTTTTCTGTTTTCTCCTTTGGAGTCTTGTCTGCTTTACTCTTCTTCTTACCTTTCTTCTTCCCACCATTTTTTGATTTAGCTGTAGACGACTCTACAGCGTGAATATCAACGAAAACTTCAGCAGAAGATTCTCCTGTCGGGGAGTCTGGTAAGGTTATAATGGGCGAAGAATTCTTTGAAGACTTCTTCTTGCTTTTAGTATTCACCGTACCAATCATGCCATCAGCAGCATGAGATCCCGAAGGAGCAGCAGCGATTTGATTTGAGTTTGGAAGATCTGGGATCTTTTCGTGTTACGTACCTGACTGAGTGTAAACTAAGTCAAGGTACTGCGCTTGAGCAATCACTTGCTCCTCAGTAACTACTCCGGCCTTAGCTACGTCTTCAGTAATCTTCGGTAATAATGATTTAACAAACCATTCAGCTAAGATTTGGTCCGGGATAAAAACTTTCACTAATCGCCTTCGACGTCTCCATTCATGTATATGATCGGAAATATAAGTGGACGTCGACTGTTTTAATGAAGTTAGTAATTTCGTGCCATTATCATACCTGACCGGCAACTGAAAATGAGTTAGGAACGAGGTAGCTAATTGACTAAAATTATAAAAAGAGGCCCGTGGTAACTCAATGTACCACTTGGCCGCGAGACCAATGAGCGTACGCTGGAAAAGACGTAAGCGGATCGAATCATCCGAGATGGAATTTGAAGCACACCAGAGGTGGTAAGTCATCACATGATTTGACGGATCCTCTCCAGACTTACCCTCAAACTTGGGAATGTCACTGGGCAACTTATTCGGCATTGGCGGCCAAAACGGAAGATAATTGATTGGATCGTTCGTTAGGCGCGACAAGTCTGGTAAATCCAAAGTTGCGATAAACGGTAATTGCCGATTAGGATCCCTAAAACTCTGGGTCACAAGACTAGGCCCAGGAGGAGGATACCCAGGATAACTTGGAATAGGAATCGCATTCGGGATATTGTATCCTCCTGGAAAACTAGGATTAACCGGACCGTACTGGGTTTGTTGAGGTTGTTGATAAGTGTACCCAGGATACGGTTGATACTGGTAAACTGGCTGCTGGACAGTAGGCCCGTATTGGTACTGTCCCTGGTACGGTTGATAAGTGAATTGTGGTTGACTAGTGACAACCGTACTTAAACCAGGCTGTCCTACAGGAATCTGAACCGTAGTTTGAATCGTGGATCCAGACAATGGTAAAGATGTCTGAGGAGTAGTTGCAGAGACAGTAGAAACCGGAGCTGTCGATACTCCAGAAGTAAGTGTGGTGGAAGGAACAGATGTTGCGGTAGTTGCAGCAGTCGTTTGAGATGGAGTACTAGGTGCAATGGGCGACTGAGTAACTACCGAAGGTACAGAAGTTTGAACATTAGACTGGACTGGTTGCTGGGGTGAACCAGAAACTAAGGGTTGTCCAGCTTGAGATGACAACTGTACACTTGGCTGCAATACCTGTTGAACTTGCGATGGATCCCACACTATGTTCATTCCGGGGTATTGACCCATGACAGGTTGAGGATATTGAGATCCATAACTGGATTGAGGGTAGGTTTGATAATTGAAAGGTACATTTCCCGTACCTTGAACATAAGATTGACCTTGGGGTGGTTGATAACCTTGACTCGAGTACTGACCTTGAGATAGATAACCTTGAGGTAAGTACTGATACTGGGGTTGACCTTGAGGTACAAATTGATACTGAGGTTGACCTTGGGGTACATATTGAGGCTGGGGTTGACCTTGAGGAATGTATTGCACTATGGGTACATACTGTCCTTGAGGTTGCCCCCCAGACGCAATTTGTGTACCTTGAGGTTGCCCCCCAGGCGTTAATTGAGGCTGCCCCCCAGGCGGTAACTGGCCACCTTGAGGTTGAGAACCGGGAACTGAACCTGACATCATGTAAATGTCTCCTACACCCAATGGTTTATTACCATTGTTTCCAGTTAATAACCCATGTTCAATGGGTTGAGGAGATGCTCCCGCAAAAATACCAGAAAGTGACTGATACCCAGAGGGAACAGAACGACCGTCGTACAAGAAAGATTCAGGAGATTGAGTGAACAGGGACGACTGACCAGACATATTTACAGGAGTATAAATACCTCCGGGTGGATAAGGAGTACGAGGTGGAGAAAAACTTGACCCTGAGTTGTCCAAATAATTGGTTAACGAAAGATACCAAGTAGTACTTCTAGGAGGACTGTAAAAGATGGATTCACGCTCCCTTAGATCAATAGTAGGTTGATCTTCAAGGATAGAGACGCATATTTCTTCTTCTGGAGCAAGTTCTTCAATAGCTATCAAACCAGAAGGAAGATTTTCGGTGATGACTCTTTCTACCCTAGGTGAATCAGGAGCACTAGAAGTTGGAGTAACAGGTTCAGAGATTTCAGGTTCTTCGCCTATATCACTAGTAGATGAAAAACTACCAGCAAGCTCGAAAACTGCAACAGCTTCGGGATTATAACCTGTTTCTAGACCTTGGTAATCTGGATGGACTACCAACGACGACTCTCCTTCTTCAGGTGAACCTACTTTACTGCCACTAGGAGTTACAAGGACTTTCAAACCTTCGTAATGACCCAGGACGTCTTCAGGAGGTTCGCCCCGAAGTCTACGGGACTTCCTCAACAAATCGGCCATGGTAACAATCTCAGGAGACTGGCCCCGAAGTCTACGGGACTGTCTCGGTAATTCAGCCACAGTTAAAAATTTTTAACTACTGCACACGCAAACAAAGTAAAATCTCAAAGAAAACCGCCTAAAGTCTCTAAAGAACCAAACAAATTCGAATCACATGCCTAAAGAATCTAGGGCGTCAAACCATACACAAACAGTAGCCTTCCGGACTGAAAACACTAGCTGGAGATGAAACCCAACATCGCCGAATTCAGTACAGAAGTGGTGGGTGGAACAGTTACCCCGACAACCTGCTTAATGAATAGACCGGCACAAGTTCCTCCACTTTAACCGTCTCGAGTGAAGTGAACCCCCCGGAAAATCCAAGTGAGTCTAGGCGACGTCTGCTCCAGGTACAATGGGATCTTCCCTCCACCGTCACCTCGGGTAGAATCCTAAAGATAATGGTCACTAAGGTTACCAACAACAACAAATATACCTGGGGGAACAGTCTACGACCCGATAGCACGCAAGGGCAGAGTAACAAGCTCAATCCCCTTGCCGGCTCCTTGACAATAATCCAAGGTTTACCGACAAGTGACCCCAGGCTCCTCGACAACAATCCGAGGTTTACCGTTTGTAGTACGTGCGTATCTGGCGTCTTTCCCAATGAAGGAGGATTGATCCCCTCACTGGTTCGGACACGGTCTCGTGCTTCTCCTTTAAGAGGAGCTTTCCCAGAGTACAAATGAAACAGTTGGATTTATCCTACCACAAGATGAGCTACTTGTTTGGTTTTACTGTCTTGGAGAGTTAATTACTCTCCTACTCCAAGACACTAGCCTGATCTATATTGGTGTTTCAGAGCCCTAGTAAATAAAAGTTACTAAGTTGATTTTACTTTAAGCGTTAATTTTTTATGGCTTTTCTTTAGGACAAAAGGTAGTGGAGATGAAACTGATGGTGTGTAGACTCGACTCAAATCCACTAAAAAGATGCACTTAGGATGACTTATACTAATTTTCTTTTTCAATGAATTCCCTAGCTAAGAGAGTTGGAGAATGCAAAATTGATATAAAGACAACTTTCTTGGCAATGAAAATCAAAGAAACAAACTCTTTATCTTTTCCAAAGCATACAACACATGACCACTAATTACTTCACGAAAATTCCTTTTCTTTTCAAAGACTCAAATGCTACTAAAGCAAACTTTTCTTCAAAAGAGTTTTTTTTTGTATTTTTCCCTATATTAACAAAGCATGTAAAACTACTTTAACAGAAATCAAAGTTAAAAAATCTATGGCAATCAAATCAACTCAATTTCACCCAAAAGCAAATCTAAGAGAAATTCATCTAAAAGTAAATCTAATGAGGCAAAAGCCTACTAAGTATGATTCCAGGATGTTTTACTCAGTCAAAATTTAACTAAGGACTAGTTAATGCAGAATAAAAAACCAGTCAAAAACAAAAATCAAAATCTTTTGTTCTTTTTCTTAAGAATAAAATTCAAAGTTTAATCAAAAAACTTTTTCGAGATTCCACAAAAGGACAACACAAAGGTAGGTTTCTCACAAGGGTGGATTCTATGAAAGGTCCGACTCCTAAGAAGACTGAAAAGACCAGGGAGATCCAAGGTTTTACAACTTCTAAAGCCAAAGTCACTACAGGACCAATGCAAAAATCAAACCCTAAGGCAAAATCTCTATGAATTTCACTAAAACTCTTGACACTGATGAAACAAGCTTAGGTGAAGATTTATGACAGGTAACAAGTGGATCTGGGCAGCAAAAACAAATTATAAACAAAATCTAAAAGGCAAAAAGGAGAAAATTGAAATTTTCTCAATTTTGACAGGGTACACAGGCAACCTGTTTGCACAGGTGCGTGTACGCTCTGTGTACAAAGCTGCAGTGCGTACAGGTATGCACTGTGCTCAACGCAGAGGCTGCGTACTTCTAGCAAAACCAAGAAAAACTAAAATCTAATTTAACCCTAAGCTATCCCACCCAAATACATAGTCAAACAGCCAAAAACTAGAAAACAAACGACTTTTCTCAGATCAAAGTTTCACACAAAGGAAAAATCATTCACATCAATGGAGTTCCCCAGCGGAGTCGCCATTTTGTCATGCGGAAAGAGTCAATTTTGCGGACAAAACCGACCTCCCTAGAAGCTAAGGCTTTCTAGTGACAAACAAGACAAGTAAACACTACCTTTCTCTAAATATGCATTTAGAATACAAGTAATCAGGTGTTTATAACATACCTTTAGTCCAACGCTTTGTAGTAGTCCAGCCTCGCCGATCCGGATGAGCTCCTCCTTCTCTTCAAAACCTGCATTCACTAACAAGCCAAAAGATTACATATCACCTGATAAACTTATAAAATAAAACATATTCATCATACAGACCAAGGAGTATATGAAACAAATCATGTATTACAATCTGTTGAGAAAAGTGAGCTTAATTGTATTAAGTGGAAACAAAAGAAACCATTACAACCTGAGCCTTGGTGTTGTGCAGGTCCCTCCTAGGGTCCAGCAAGAGTTCTCCTTTACTTTGATCAGCTCACCCACTTCCAAATAAGGCTAGGAAAGGATGGGAATCTCTCCTCTCAAGCTCTATAAGGGAGTCCTAATTCCAGTAGCATCTACCCTTAGGAATGTTTAGCTTTCAACCTCTCCTCCCTCTGGCCCAATGCCTGTATTTATAGTGCTCTAGAGGAAGTTAATCAGGTCCACCATCAATGGGATAAGCCCCTCTTTGGATGGGATAGCTCCCCTCTTGATGGGATAAGTTCCTCTTTCATAGGGATATATGAACCATCTGGAGGCGCTCAATACACGTCAAACAAGCTTCTAGAATGCTCTAGAAATGACCACAAGTAACTTTTTTGAAGTGAAACTTGCGCCTTTTGACCTTTACAGGAGTACGCACCCACCCCTTTACAGACAGAGCGTAAAAGTACGCAGGTATTGTGAACTTGAGGTGCGTACACGCAGGTAAGGCTAAGAGAAACTGCGTACCCAGAGATATATAGATTTTTAAAGACTTTCTCTCTTTCTTGGAGTTTGACATGAGGAGCAGAGGTATGAGACTTTCCAAGGAGGATAGTATGACAGTTGATGAAGCCATACTAACTGCAAATAGTCATGGTGACAAATTTTAGTGTAACAAACCCCAACACAAACCAACGATAGAAATTGGCAAGACCCGAAAAGTTGTGGAGCTCTGTTAAAGTTGTTGGGGCTGGACAATCTTGAGTGACTTCTATCTTGGATGGGTCCACATGTACACCATGCCCATCAATGATGTACTCCAGATATTGCACCTAGGTTAGGCCAAAGATGCATTTCTCCAAGTTAGCACACAACTTGTGTTGGCGCAGGGTTTAAAGGACTTGTTGAATATGGTGGAGGTGATATTATTAACTCTGGCTGAAGATCAAGATGCCATCTAAATACACCACCACAAATGCATTCGTGAAGGGTCACAAGATGTCATCCATTACTCTCATGAAGGTTATAGGGGTGTTCGTTAGTACGGATGGCATGACCAACCATTCGAAAAGGCCCTCCTTGGATTTGAAGGCAGTCTTCCAAACATCGCAGGGTTCGATAAGCACCTAGTGATAACTTGACTTCAAGTCAACCTTTCTGAAATATTTGGCCCCCTTGAGATGGTCCATAAGGTCATCAATCTAAAGGATTGGGTACCTATTCTAGACAGTGATATTGTTCAACACTTGATAGTCAATAAAAAGCCTCCAATTCACATCCTTCTTTTGTACTAATAAAATCGAGCTCCCACAAGGTAACAAGCTTGGCCTAATGTGCCCTTTATGCAATAGTTCCTCAATCTTGCTCTTGATCTCATCGTTCTCCAGAACAGAGCATCAATAGATCGGTTCATTGGGGAGTGGTGCACCTGGGGTTAGATCAATGGAGCGTTTGACCTGACAGTGTAGAGGTACCCTTGTGGGTGATGCGAAAGTATCCCTATACTCCTCCACGACCTTGTCCATCTACTGCTGCTATGCAGAGGAGCCTTATCTAGAAATCGTGGCCACAACCTTCTTCTTGCCCTAGGGTGAATCATAAGGAAAACAAATTTCTTGGTCTGGGAGATGATCTTACTGCATTGCTTTTCAGTGATCAAAGAGATGGTGGTAGGCGGGGCTACCTCTGGTATCCTATACAACTTATTAGCCAAAGTAATAATCGCAAAGAGAGGTCTAGACTGATATACAACATGTTTCTTCCACAAGTATGATTGTACTAACAATAACGTCACACAGTACCTAATCCATGAAGGCTTTGATGCTGTAGAAAAGGCGACACTGCTGGTTGAAACAAAGATCTCATCCTTGGTGAAGCCCTGATGGTGTATGACTGTGGATGTGTTATAGTATTTAGGCCTAGTTGCTTCATAACCTCTGCTGAAATGAGGTTCTTTTGGCTTCTAATGTCAACAATGAACTGCAACGGAGAAACCTTCACCCACATTTGTGAGTGGAAGAGGCATTCCCCCTCCTCTCAATCTTCAGGCTCAATCTTCTGGATCTTGGTGGTGGCCACGGTGGCACTGAGCTCCCCATAAATGATATGCTTCCCTTTGTCAGTTCCTTTACCAGGTTCTGATTCAGAGTTAGAACCTGCGTCTGATTCAGAAGCCTTCAACTTGGACACCAATGACTGCTTGGCCCGACACTCACTTGTATTGTGAGTGGATTTCTTATGGAACTCACACCATTTTCCCATGTCCTTCTTCGTCTTCAGGGTATTGTTATTTGCTTGCGGCTTCGGAGGGTTTTCCTAGGTAGCATTGCCTTGGCTTGGTCCTTTGTTCTGTGGTTTGGGGGCACCTTTTCCTTGTTTTGGATCTGCAGATCCAAAGTTCCGCTTCTTCTTTTTAAACTTCTGTTCAATCTTGACAGTGTACTGATACGCCATGCCAAGCGAGGAAATTTCCAAGAGCTCCATCTCATCCTGGATGTACTTGTGTAGACATCAGCGATACTTGAGCACCAAACGTCACTCAGTATCCTTGATACCCAACTTCATGCGAAGGGTATGGAAAGTATTTTTGAACTCTGGCACATCTTGGTCCCTTCCCTGTCGTAGCATGGTCCACTTTATGTATTTGTCTTCATAGCTCCCAACAAGGTAATATTGTTCCTTGATGGCGCCTCAGAAAGAATCCCAAGTGGGTGTGGCTGAAAACAACAAGGGTTCACTCTAGTCCTTTTGTTCACAGTAGGTTTCCCACCAATCCTTGACGTGTGGGGTGGCTTTAAGAAGTGAAAAAATCATCTTTTCTCGATTGGAAAATCCATGGACTGAAAAATATTCGTCAAATAGATTTAACCATTTATCTACGGCGTATGCATCTATCAGGCCTTTGAATATGCGAATATCGAAGTTAACTTGTACATTAAAAGGAGTGGCACCTCCAGAGTGGCTGCTGGATGAAGATGCATTGCTTGTGGGCAGCCGTCGGAGGATTTGGGCAAAGTTATCCATCATTGCATCCCTCTGTTACTTGAGGGCTTTGTTGAAAAACATTTTGAAAGGATCTCCTACCCCTTCATCTTTCTTTTCTTCCGCCATGGGAGGTCATCGGGTTTTGTGAGGTTGATCTTGCAATAGTTCAACCAGATCAAGCCCTAACTCGTTATGCCCTAACCTCGTTGGGGACATGCAAAGAAAAATAGAGAAAGAGTAAACCACTCTGATACCACTGATCTAAAATTAAACATGAATGCAACAAATTACATATATAATCATAAACACATAGATGCAGCAGAAAAACACTTCATTTCCTTAATAGAAAAATATTGAACTATGCTTACAAACAGAATGGAAATAAGATAGCTCAGGCGATGGTAGCTTATCTCTGAGAATAGATGTGGCAGCTACATGCCTATGAATTGTGTTACAATGAGGCTCAAGGGCCTATTTATTATTAGAAACTATGAGAAAACCCTAAACAACCAAAACCCTAACCCCAGGAGATATAACACCAAGATTTTGTGGGCCCCGTTGGGGTTAGTTGGGCAGCCAACTTCCCGAGGTTGTAACTTGGTCATATTATCTCCGTTTGGCACATACGATGCCTTGTTGGAAAGGTCTCTCTTAGTACTACAGGTTTTGTCGTAGGCCCCTGTCGACAGCTACGAGCTTGTCGCGAACCCCAAAAAAACTCCATTTAGGGGGTCAAAACGACTCTAGAAGTTCAAGACCTGAAAAACTGCTAAAAATAGTAAATACTGAAATGAACAAGGAAATAGATGAAACTGACTGGGGGTTTAGGTGGAATAGGCGGGTGGCCACCAATATCCACTTGGATTAGCGGCATGACCTTTGGCAGATTGGGTTGAAGGGACAAGAGGCTACTCAATATGAACCGATAAATAGAATCCTACCAATCTAATTGACGAATGGGAGTGATAAAAAACCTACATGAATGACCAAATAATTCACTCATTAGTTCATATAGGAATATGTAGACTTTCGATCCACCATTCCAAGATAAAGTGATCTACATTATGAAAAATTGATCCATCAACATAATTATCATGATTGGATAGAATCATTGATAAACAATGAACATAAGATATCTATTTCTATTGTGAATGGACAAATTATATCGACACAATACACTATTGTCAATCCATAATAAGAGATAAATGAATTGTTGGTTTGGCACTATATTGGGACGAGATGTTAGACACGTAGATAGAAAATCCTAGGCTTATTTGTAACAATAAAACGATTCAAATATTCATCATCTTTGTATGGAATCACGTGGAAACGATATTTTCTTGGAGAGTATATAATAAAATAAGAATAATACTGAGCCAGGGGAATTTGATCCGAATAGGAAATAATGTCATATTCCAGGCAAAGCTAAATGGTACACGAGAGGGAAGTTGGAGGAAAACTTTCCTCACCTCATTCAATAGAAGCTTGTGGGGACCACAATCCTCACAAAATGGGGAGGTGTTATCCGGATTGCATCATTATATTTTTTTCATCCATCTCGATGCATTTAGAGTGGAAAAGTTGGAGGAATCAACTTATGGGACTGTTTTTACCAATGGGACCCAGTTTGGAAAAACGAGGTCTGAAATCTTCCGGGAGTGTTTTGAAGCATCAAACAATGTTATTATGGGGTAAAAATTTACTGTTTTAGTGAAACACCTTTTCATTCTATTATACACACATATATCTTTCCAACAGCGCAAGAAGCACATCAATCAAAGTCTGTATGAAAAATTTATGCCACTCAGAAGTTGACCTTCTTATTTTCACTCCTATAGTTTGGGAGGATGTCACATCAGCCCCATTATTCATGGAAAAGGGGCTAGCCACACGTTTTTGATGTAAAAGAATCTAGAAGAATCTATATTGTAACTCTAGTTAAGAGTTGATGTAGTCAAAATTAAAGGGTTTCCCAGAGAGCATATCTTGTATCTTAAGTGCGTGTGTGTGAGCTTATTTTTTTGTTCTCTAATTTTTTGCATAATTTCCATTCGCATGCATGCACTAATTACAATTAAATCTATACATCTAGAATTTTAATAAAATTGTAATAATGTAACAATTCAGCATTTTAATGTTGTGATGAATTGTGTATTGGAATATCCACGTCATTTTACAGATCAATCACTTTAGAGAGTTCAAGAAGTTTTGCATTATTATTTCTTGAGAAGTGTCAGCAACAATGTCATGAAGGTGAATTTTGATAGCTTATGTACTCCAATATTTAATAAAACGATATTTTATATGTTTTTGTGTCCTAGATTCACTTGAAATTGAATAAGGAGATCTTAGGTACACCTTGAGTACAATTGTGATGATGCATGTTTTTTTTATTTTTATTTTTTTATTTTTTATTTTTTATGTTCACTTTCAACACTGAGCACAACATGAAATCAAGGCTCATAATTGATATATTTCATTCACATTGAAATCAAGTAACTACAAAGAACACTCAAGTATTCAAAATGGAAAATCACTATAAAATGCAGAAGTTGGGATGAAGAATTCAAGCAAGCTTGAAAGTACAAGAAATCATCAAAATTAAACGAGCAAGCAAAGTATGTTGAATGTAAGTGATCACCATATCAATCATGAAAAGTCTAAAAGTATCAACTATGTAAGTCAATAAATGTTATGAATTTGAAGTGGGAGAAGTCAAGTCAAATTATTTTGATGTAATGAAGTCTTGGTAAGAATTTAATCCAAGGTTAATTATAAAGTGCATTGAATTTAGAGTCATTGAATGTGTTAGAAAGGTGCATGATCGGTGATACCTGACACCTAAAAGTTTAGTCAGTATATAAGAATTCTAATGAAAACTTGAAGACAAATTGAGAAGAATAGTAGTAGAAAGACTCTTGCAGAAATTTGAAGCAAGAAAAGTAGAGTTCTTGGAGAAGTAGATATATTGAGATTTACTTCATAAAGAATGGTCTTATTTTTTGTATTTGAAAGTTGAACAAGTATTTGATTGTAGGTAGCAACAGAAAGAGAAATAAATTTATGGTAACCCTTGTAGCAAGATTGCACGATAAAAAGAGAAGAACAACTTCCATTTGATATTGGGTAGAAGTTGTTGAGACAACTCCACAAGTTTCAGATGTGGGTAGAGTTGTTCGAAGAAAGAGTAGGTGAAACACTTAAGAGTGGATAGAGTGGAGAAGCATAGAGAAGTAGAGGAAGCTTGTGGGGCTCTAGAGGAATGAACCAATGTTACCAAAATTCCAAGCCTAGGGAAGAATCTTGGTGAGGTATTTGTGGAAAGGTGAAACAAACTTGCTATTACAGAGGCTTGGTGAATGAGGAAAAGTTCACAAAGGGGAAAAGTGAACATGACTAATACTATTCATGTCAAGGGTTCGAGTAGAAGCCAAAATTGAATAGAGAAGAATGTCAAGGTAAATGGCATGAAGATGAAGAGGATGGTTCAAGAGGAATTTGACCAAGAAATGGATGAAATCAAGGTACAACTTAGTGTACTAATGGATATACTATATGAAAGTAAAAAGGACCAGAGATATGGATGGTGAATGAAGAAGTCGGTTAAATGGCTTGTTAAGGAATTTTTTGCAAGAAAACTGAAGAAGAGGATGAGGCGCATGATGAGTGTTTGGTTGAAGGAAGATGAAGTTAGAACCACTGAGCATGAGTAAGAAGAAGCTCACTAGTGTGAACCAAAACAAGGATCATTAGTTGGGGAGGATGATGATGATGAGGATGGTGATGAAAAACTTCATGAAAGTCTTGTGGGTGACTTGGAAGACTCATATTAACATGAAGAGTTAATGACAGAGGAACCAAAGGAGGGTAGATAGCCTTATTATTTGTATATGCATACAAGTATTGTAGGTATCAAAGGGGAAAGACAACCACTGATAGTGGAAGAACATAATCAGAATTGTATTACAAGAAAGGGAGAGATAGAATTGTCTTGTAGAGGCAATAAGGATGGGATTCATGCATAGTGGATATATGAAATTATCGGAGAATAGTTACAAAAGCCTATTGTTGCAGTGAATAGGGGAAAATTGGTTTATGATTAGGACAACCAAAAGGAATATCAAAGATATGAAGAGAAATATTCATATACAATGTTAATGGAATTTGATGAGGAAATTAAATTGCTAGAGAGATTAATGAGAGAACTCGAGCATGAAAATTTATTTCATTCAACCCAAGATGAAGAAAGTAGAAAATCTCATTGGAAAATTATAAAACATGAAACATAGGCTGAAAAAGAAACTAATGCACATAGAGGGACAAAAAACTACATGTTTTTAGATAAAATTGAAGAGAAGGAAGAAGTCATTTTCATGATTGAGTGAAAATTTTGGGAGCTTAATATTTGTCATAAAACATTTGTAGATGCAAGTAAAAGTGACGATTTAAAGTATGAAAGTCAATATTTCATAAAGTAGCCATGGAGGAGGAAACAAAGTGACTTAAACATGTTTGGAAAGATACATGGTGATGAAGAATGGAAGATGAATAATGAAAGGGCAATTAAGAACATAAAAACTTCAAGTTTTGAGGCAAAGTTACAATGGAGCATTATTAGTAGCATGGATCAACAAAAGAGTATATTGGACATAGAGATTGAGGAGTTATGTATTATGATGAAGAAATAACATAAGAGGAGGCATACTGAAGTGAAGTAGAAAATCAACAATATAAATCAGTTGACTGTAAGAGAATGCATCAGCAAGGAAAATGTAGCATTACAGAATAAAATACAGAAACCAGGAAGATTGAGGACAAAAATAGTGCATCAAAAACAAATGAGGAAGTTCAAAATCAAAATACAAGTTACTAAAGATGATCATGACAATGAAGGAAGTAGACAACAACAAAAAAAGTTGATATCCAGGAGGAGAAAAATTGTAGTAGATGCACCTATAATTGAAAAATGACAGACAACAAAGGTGAAAATTAGAACCAACAAATATAGACTCATGAACAAGAGTTCATGAATTATTTTTACCTGGGGAGTCTGATGCAGGAGCATTTTAAGATCCCAGGTGAAAATTCCATGTAATAAAAGTTAAAAATAATAACCATGGATGATGGGATACTTATTCTAAGTTGAATGTTGTGCAAAATCCTGGTGATGGGGATCACTTGTGATTGTTTATGGCTAAGGAAATTGGAAAGGGCAATGGCTAAGGCTTTGAAAAGGAAAAATGGAATTTTGGCACAATTATTTATGAACATAATGGAAATTAGGAGAAAAGGGAAGTGAAAGGTCACAGGTTGCATGTGAGGAGGAAAATGAAGGAAAATAATGGAAAATGAAGAACTTAGAAAATAGAGGCCTCATTCATAAAAAGGCTTATGAGGATCAGTTTTTAACCTTTTGTTAGTTTAGTGCTGGAGCTCTCTTCTATTCTCTCTCTCTCATACATTTGGACACTTAGAGTTTTCTTGGAGTACTCTTGGATGTGGCATACTTATATTTTTGGAACAAGAAGGAAAAGTAAGAGCAGGAAAGATCAAGAAGACATCGGGATCATTAGCTACATCATATAATCTTGTAGGTACTGAGTTGCATGTATGTTTACTTCACTAGTTTTGGAATGCATGGCATATTCATGTGGATTTTTGGTTGTGATCTATCTCTGGCATGGAGGATGGTCGGAATTGATAGTGGATTGCCTAGCCTTTCCATTTCCTAGATAGCCATGGTGATTGTGGGTTTATTTTCATTGTTGTGTTTTTTGTTGGTTCTCATGTTTCCTTAGCTTGGGTTGAGTTACTAGTCATGGAGCCTTGGTTGGATAAAGGATCTGAAGCCCTTGGTGGGTTGAATTACTGGTCCTGGAGCCTTGGTTGTATAAACACTATGGAGCCCTGGAAAGCTTGGATAGGGACTGATCTGATGATGGTTTTCTGATGTCCGACCGTGAGGTGGAATCACTGTTTGATGGGTTGAGGTGGATGGCCTCTAGAAGCCCCTGATGGTTTTTTTTATTGATGTGTTCTATGAAATCCCACATTCATACTTGGAGTATGGCACGGGGGTGAATGGTTGAAGAGAGATTTGGCTTATCCATTCTACGATCAGGTGGAACGTGGAAGTCCCATCCCAGGTTTGGATTTTGCATCATTAATGAAAGGTTATTTTTCCTTGTATCTCTATGATCATTATGATGGATTATATGTGGTTTATATGGATATGACTTCATTCGTATTTATGTCCCTATTATGTTGGTTATGTATGTATTTTATGGCAGTAGCCATGTGTGGCTCTCATCATGTTTTTACTTGTAATTGAATGATCAATGTATCTATGACCTAATGGATGGAATGGTAGTTGATGTGTTGAGGCATCAATGGTTCTTAGTGATTCTCAACTAAGTATGAGACCCCTATGCTCAGAATTTTTAATTAAACTTGTAGATTACACATTTGCAATATGTTTGACGAAATGCTTGTTAGGGCTAGTAGGGGTCTAGTCAAGGTCTTGAACAAGTATTTGTTTTAGTACTATCATTTGCATGTTATTTTACTAATATTAAGAGATGGTTTAATTATTGGCAATGAGTTGGGCTCTCGGCCTAAAAATGTGGCTTGAATCCCAGATTCGTTGGCATAGCACTGACAATTTTGGTCTCTGGTCACTGGCAGGCAAGCCTGTGAGAGAGATTCTGAGTTGTTGGTCGCACTCATGCCTATAACATGGGAGTGATTGAGCCTTAAATTATCCAAAATCTTAGTGGGACCCCAAGGCAAGTTGTCTAAAGTATTGGATTAGTTCCAGAGGGTCCTATAGATGATAATTAATGTATGTATGTTGTGTTTTAGTCAGTTCCACTTCCTTAACGTGACTTAGGAGGTCGAATAATATCATAGTGGCCTCTTGTCCCATGTTTATCCCGACTGGCTGGTTGCTTAGGTAGACATGGGAGGAGGGTGTTACAGAGTGGTATCAGAGCATGGTTCACCCCTCGGACTAGATGGGATATGTGTTGGTCATGCATGCATGTATGTTGCATGTGTGTCTCTCACCCTTGCATTCCATGTGCTTGTTGCGTTTGCATGATGTTGTTCATGGTTTTAGTGACGTCGTCATATGAAATTTGAGGTGTTATTGTGGACTGCATTGTTGTGAGTATATGACTGGTTACATGTCGATTTATGTTGCCTATATGTATCTTTGTAGTATGCTTGGTTACATTCTTGCATGATCGGTTACATTCTTGTATTCTTGGTTGCATGTATCATTCTTGCAGGTTTGATTTCAAGTGTTGTTCGTTCATGCTTGATCATACGTGTTTATTCATATGTGTGGATGGTTATGCATTGCTTATGCATGTTCAGGTTTGCATGTGGTCAAGTGTATAGTGACTTAATGATGGTGGATTTCATGCATGAGGTCGTGGTGTGTGTTGTTGTTGAGGTCATGCAATGATGACTGGACCCTAGCTACAATGAGGGTTTCATGGTCATATGCTTATGTTTTATGTTTCTATATGCTATCATGATTATGTTATACATGTATCACACTGATTTATTGATCTTGCAGACAAGGTATCCTCCCCGAACTATACTAAGGTACGTTGGTTTATTGTGATTTGGTTTAGCTAACATGATATACCTTGCAAGAAGAAATATCAAATGGCTAGAAACATGGCTGACTACAAAGACTCTCCCTATGAATCATAAGAGTAGTATGGTGTTGGGAACTCTTCCAACTTGGACGTGACACTGAGAAGTTTAAAGGAAGAAATAAGGAGTTGCAAGGAAGATAATGACATAATCATACAGGCACAGGAAAAGTTAGCAGAGTTAAATGTAGTCATACTTCAGAGCTTGTTAGATTTGCAGCGACAAGGACTGCTTTGGATCAACCATGAGCAGGAGGATAGAAATAATGGGGCATATGGTAGTAGATCGCATGGTGGTCACCGATCAGATAGAGATGACACAATCAAAGATGGAATATTGTTGGACACTCCAGATAAGAGAAGGGATAGACACATGTATGCTTCTAGTTCTGATTCAGATAAGCACTATGATCATCATTGGTATCAGCCTTATAGGAGGAGTAATAAGGGGTATTTTCTAGATGAGTTTAAGAAAGAAAACCCACCTAATTTTGATGGACAGGTAAAGAAATCGTAATATGTAGAGGCATGGTTGCTAGGCATGAAGAAGTTCTTCAGATTGCATGACTATTCATAGAACATGAAAGCTAGAGTGGCTACATTCAGCCTCAAAGGAAAAGTAGACATTTGGTGGGAAGACGTGAAGAATGTCAGAGGTATAAATGAGGAAGATTTGACTTGGAGTGAGTTTGAGCGACTATTCAAGAAGAAGTATTTTTCGGAAAGATACTTTGATGACAAGGCAAAAGAATTCTCTGAGCTAAAAATGGGATCCATGACAGATGATGAGTACACTAGCATATTCCTGGAGTTGATGAGGTATGTACCTTACCCAAGGAGGAGAAGGCTAATATTCAGATATTTTTTAGTGGGTTACCGGTTGCATTCAAATATAGTATTGAGTTCGACGAGCCTAGATCATTGGAGGAGGCTATCCAAAAACTAAAGCATTACTATGAACAATCGAAGTGCAAAATTGAGACTAAGCTAGACTGGAGAGGCAATGAAAAGAAAAAAGGAAAATGGGACAAGAAATGAGTATGATCACATGATTTGGGTAAGAAGGAGAATGTTGCACCACCTAAGAGGTTCAATGCATCAGATAGAGGACTGGGACATGGATATGAGGAGCAGAATAAGGAGCCCGTGCGGTGTTGGACTTGTGGAGGAGATCATCGTAGGAAGGATTGTCCATAGTACCAGAGTTGTAGACCTAATATATGTAGTGCGCAGGAGGCACAGACTACTGGAAATATTGGTAAAAGTATTCCATGTATCTATGCAGCAATGGATAACAAAGAGGAAAATCATCAGGAATCTATCATTGAGATGGATGGTAAGATTTGTGATCAAGTTATTTCTATTTTGATTGACCCTGGATCTAATTATATCTATGTTAGTCCTGACTTAGTGGATAAGTGTGTTTGAGTAAGGAATTGCATGCAGAGTCTTGGTTAGTGTAGTTGGATACATGTATAAATAAGCGAGTTCATCATTGGGTAAGAGCTTATGCATTTGACTTGAATGGTATGCCTCCTGTAGCACATTTGTATGTATTATTGTTGGGTTCATAGAGTATGTTGTTGGGCATGGATTGGTTGTATATTCATAGAACTAAGGTAGACTATTATGACATATCTGTTGAGTGTGTTGATTGCAATGGAGAACTAAGAGTCTTGCAGGGAAAGAAGAAAGCCACATCAGTTAGGATGGTGATGACTAAGCAAGCAAAGCGTAGTCGCAGGAGAGGGTGTAAGCTATTCGCAGTACACATCTCTAGTGATAAGGGTAAGGAATTTGAGGATATGGATGTGTTGAGAAGGTACCCAGTTTTGCAGCAGTTCAAGGATGTATTTCTTGAGGACATTACAGAGTTGCCACCTCACAAGGAGGTAGAATTTTCTATTGGGTTAGTGCCAGGGGCAGCTCCAACATCAAACACACCTCATAGTATGAGTACACCTGAGTTGGTTGAGTTAAAGTTGTAGCTGAAGGAAATGTTGGACAAGGGATACATTAGGACAAGTGTATCACCTTGGGGCGCACCTGTATTGTTTGTAAAGAAGAAAGATGGAACACTCAGATTATGCATTGAATACAGGCATTTGAACAAAGTGACTATCATGAACATGTACCCTTTGCCAAGGATTGATGACTTGTTCAATTAGCTAAAGGGAGCAGCAGCGTTCTCGAAGATTGATCTGAGATTCGGATACCATCAGGTATGCATCAAAGAGGAAGACATTTACAAGATTGCATTCCAGACCAGGTATGGGCATTATGAGTTTGTTGTTGTTCCATTTGGCTTAACTAATGCTCCAGGTACATTTATGTGTTTGATGAATAGTGTGTTGCATCCATATTTGGATAAGTTTGTTATTGTGTTCATTGATGATATATTGGTATATTCTAAAAATGAGGAAGAGCATGCCGAGCATTTAGCAGCAGTGTTGAGGTTGTTGAGGGAGCATCAGTTGTATGCTAAGCTCAACAAGTGTAGTTTCTTTCAGACTAAGGTACACTACATGGGACACATTGTCTCCAAGGAGGGAATTGCAGTATATCCAGAGAAGATAAGGGCCATCATGGAGTGGGTAGATCCTAAGAGTGTGGATGAGGTGATATCTTTCATGGGTTTGGAAAGCTACTATAGAAGGTTCATCAAGAACTTCTCACAGATTTCTTATCCTATCACATCATTGCAAAGGAAAGGTAAGAAGTTTGAATGTACTGAGGAGTGTGAGGCTAGCTTTGAGAAACTCAAGTAGTTGTTGACACATGCACCGGTACTACAGATTGCAGATCCAGACAAGGATTTTTTGGTATTCACATATGATTGCAAGAGAGGGCTTGGTGGAGACCTTATGCAAGATGGATAGGTGGTATGCTATGAGTCGCGGAAACTAAATGAGCATTAGTAGAACTACCCGACATATGATTTAGAGTTAGCAATGGTTATATATGCATTGAAGATGTGGAGACACTATCTTCTTGGTAGAATATTTCTACTTATGAGTGATCACAATGGATTGAGGTATTTGTTTGACCAACCAAATTTGAATGCCAGGCAAGCTAGATGGTTGGCCACTATCAACGAGTTTGATTTTGAGATTAGGTACATCAAAGGTAAATAGAACATGGTGGTAGATGCTCTCAGGAGACAAGTACAGGTAAATCACTTGGCAGCTATGATCTCCTATGGGACAGATCTACAAGCTAAGATCTTACAAGCATGTCAGCAGGATGTCAGATATATGGATATTGTGCACATGTTATAGTAGAGTACTGGTATATGTACAGGTAGTGGAACAGGTACATGTAGTGGTAGTGGTATGGGTACATGTAGTGCTAGTGGTACAGGTACAGGTAGCAGTACAAGGACATGTATGGGTATAGGTACAAGTGCAGGTGCACAGGGTATGGATTATTGTCTTACAGCGGATGGATTGGTCATTTTCCGAGAAAGGATATATGGACCAGATAACAGTGAGCTTAAGAAGGTAATCTTGAGGGAGTTTCAATGGAAACCTTATTCAGGTCACCCATGTTATCAGTGGACATTAACGGAAGTAAAGAAATTTTATTATTGGCGAATTTAAAGAGGTATGTAGCAGAGTTTGTGGCTAGATGTTTCGATTATCAGCGAGTGAAAGAAGAATGTAAACATCAAGGTGTATTTCTAGAGATGATTGCATTCCAGAGTATAAATGCTAGGTCATTTCCATGGACTTCATCAAAGGTTTTCCAAAGACAGTAAGAAAACATGATTTTGTTATGGTCATTGTGGACAAGTTAACAAAGGTTGCACACTTCATTCCAGTAAAGTCTACATTCTCAGCTAGCGATGTAGCACATGTATTCATCTGAGATGTGGTCAGATTGCATGGTGTTCCGAAGCAGATTGTGTCAAATAGGGATGCGAAGTTCACTTCCAAGTTTTGGAAGGAGTTATTTCTAGGTTTGGGCACGGAGTTTGCCTTCAACACAACTTATCGTCTGCAGACAGATGGATAGACAGAGAGGGTCAACAGGATGTTAGAGGACATGTTGAGGATGTATGTGATGTGTCAGTAGAAGAAGTGGGAAGAGTATCTCCCTTTGGAAGAGTTCACATACAACAACAGTTATCAGGAGTCATTAAGGATGAGTCCTTTTGAGGCATTGTATGGGCTGAGTTGTAACACTCCCATCAGTTGGAGTGATTCGGTTAATAGGGTGTTGATTGGACTAGATATGTTGGCAGACATGGAACAGGAATTGAAAGTAACCAAGAAGAATCTAAAGGCAACACGGGATAGCTAGAAGAGCTATGCAGATAGGAATAGGTTGTTCAAGGAGTTCCAGGTTGGGGAACAGGTGTACTTGCACATCAAACCAAAGAAGAGCTCCTTGCAGATTAGATCATGTGCCAAGTTGGCACCATGGTTTTGTGGACACTTCAACATTATTAAGAGGATTGGGTCAGTAGACTATCGACTTGCACTGCCCCCGACAGTGAAAGGCCATGATGTTTTCCATTTATCATTGCTTAAGAAGTATGTTAAGGATGTTGATCACGTGATTGGCTGGTTTGTATTGTAGGTGGAAACAAATGGAGAATTCCAGTTCGAGCCTTGGTGTATATTGAAAAAAAGGTGCTCATGCTCCAAAACCAAGCAATCGAGCAAGTTAAAGCGCAATGGAAGCACTTTGGGCCCGATGAAGCTACATGGGAGATGGTGGATCAGATGCGACCTATGTATCCTTCCTTGTTTTCCGGTTAAAGAAAAGCAACTTTGATATGGTGGTTTGGTATATTCTTTATGGTGATGTATATGATTTATGGTGGTTGATATATGCTTTATGATGGTTTGGTATATGCTATGTGATGTTTTGATGTATGCTTAAATATGGTGTTTAGTATATGTTTTTATATATGTTTTGGTATATGATTTGATATATGTTTTGGTACATATATTTGTGGTAATATTTCAATATGTACGCATGTATATGGATGTAAATACCGCCATGAGCTATGTTATAAAACTCCACTATGCGGTATGGGTGTTATGTTATTATGATTATGTTGTCATGTTACTATGCTATCATGTAGTTATGTTATCATGATGTTATGATGTCATGTGGATTGGCACTCAGCAGGATAATCATTTTAAATACTGTAATGAGTTGTGTTATAAAGCTCCACTATGCGTTATGTTGTCATGTTGTGATGATGTTTTTCCTTGAGCAAGTCTTTCATTGTGAATACTGCAATGAGCTGTGTTATAAAACTCCATGAGAAGTATGTCTCCTTTCAGCAAGTTGATGAGGAACATGTGTGATTGAACATCGAGGATGATGTCCCCTATGGGGGAGGGTTCTCTAACAACCCTAGTGAAAATTCCATGTAATAAAAGTTAAAAATAATAATCATGGATGATGGGACACTTATTCCAAGCTGAATGTTGGGCCGAATCCTAGTGATGGGGATCACTTGTGATTGTTTATGGCTAAGGAAATTAGAAAAGGCTTTGAAAAGGAAAAATGGAATTTTGGCACAATTATTTATGAAAATAATGGAACTTAGGAGAAAAGGGAGGTGAAAGGTCACAAGTTGCATGTGAGGAGGAAACTGAAGGAAAATAATGGAAAATGAAAAAAGTAGAGACCTCATTCATAAAAAGGCTTCTGAGGATCAGTTGCTAACCTTTTGTTAGTTCAGTGTTGGAGCTCTCTTCTATTCTCTCTCTCTCATACTCTTGGAGACTTATATTTTTCTTGGAGCACTCTTGGAGGGTGTCACATACTTGTATTTTTGGAGCAAGAAGGAAAAGGAAGAGAAGGAAAGCACAAGAAGGCATTGGGATATGTAACTACATCAGATTTGCTTACAGGTACCAAGTTGCATGTCTGTTTCCTTCACTAGTTTTGGCATGCATGACATATACATGCGGATTTTTAGTTGTGATCTATCATTGGCATGGAGGATGGTTAGGATTGACAGTTGATTGCCTAGCCTTTCCATTTCCTAGATAGCCATGGTGATTGTGGGTTTATTTTCATTGTTTTGTTTTTGGTTGGTTCTCCTGTTTCTTTATCTTGGTTTGAGTTACTAGTCCTAGAGCCTTGGTTGGACAAAGGCTCTAGAGTGCTTGGTGGGTTGAGTTACTAGTCCTGAAGCGTTGGTTGGAAAAATGCTCTGGAACCAGGTAAAAGTTGTGGGTTGAGTTACTAGTCTTAGAGCCTTAGTTGGACAAATGCTCTGGAGCCCTAGAAGGCTTGGATAAAGACCGATATGATGATGGTTTTTTGATGTTCGACCATGAGGTCGAATCACTGTTTGATGGGTTGAGGTGGATAGCCTCTTCAAGCCCTAAATGGTTTTTTTTATTGATGTGTTCTATGAGATCTCACATTCATTCTTGGAATATGGCACAGGGGTGAATGGCTAAAGAGAGATTTGGCTCATCCATTCTATGGTCGAGTGGAACGTGGAAGTCCCATACCGGGTTTGAATTTTGGCATCATTAATGAAAGGTTATTTCTCCTTGTATATCTATGAGAATTATGATGGATTATATGTGGTTTATATGATCTTGATTTCATTGGTATTTTGTCCCTATTATGTTGGTTATGTATGTATTTTATGGAAGTAGCCATGTGTGTCTCTCATCATATTGTTACTTGTAATTGAATGATAAATACATCTATGACCTAATGGATGGAATGGAAGTTGATGTGTTGAGGCATCAATGGTTCTTAGTGATTCTGAGCTAAGTATGAGACCCCTATGCTTAGAACTATTAATTACACTTGTAGAGTACACATTTGCAATATGTTTGACGAAATTCCTATCATAGATAGTAGGGGTCCAGTCAAGGTCTTGAACAAGTTTTTATTTTACTATTGTAATTTCCATGTTATTTTACTGATATGAAGAGATGGTTCAATTCTAGGTAGTGACTTGGGTTCTCGGCCTGAAAAAGTGGGTCAAACACTGGAGTCATTAGCATAGCACTGATAGTTTTGGTCTCTTGTTGCTGGTAGGAAAGCCTATGAGAGCGACTTTGAGTTGTTGGTCGTACTCATGCCTATAGCATGGGAGCGAATGAGCCTTAAATTATCCAAACTATCAATGGGACCCAAGGCAAGTTGTCTAAAGTATTGGATTGATTCCTTAGGGTCCTGTAGCTGATAATTAATGTTTGTATGGTGTGTTTTCATCGGTTCCACTTCCTTAACGTGACTTAGGAGGTTGAATCATATCATAGTGGCCTCTCGTAGAATGTTTACCTTGGATGGTGGGTTGTTTGGGTAGATGTGGTAGGAGGGTGTTACAAGCATGGTAAACTAAAGCAAGACCTAGGAGGTATTTCCATCTTTACTAAAGGGAGTGAGTTCCATTAATTTAATTTGAGTCAAATTAATGTAAATAAAATATAGGAATTAGTTTTATATGTGAAATATGGAATTGATTATAGAAATTTAGTTGAGAAATGAGGAGAGAATTTCCCCATCGACATGTAAAAACTATATGAGGAAAGTTTGTTTAGAAGTTGGAGGAAATATTGAAGATATTGTCCACATATTTGAGTCAAAGAAAAAATCAAGGATTGTTAAGAGATATTAGGAAGGATTTTAGGATCTAAAGAGATTTTATAAGTTAGTTTAGGATCTAAACCCAATTTTGGTTCACATATATTTGTATAAATGTATGTAAGCATATGAGGCATGTTAGAGTGTAGTCAGGGCAAGGAAAGACCGATATTGTGAATCTGGCCAATTTGTAAATATTGCGTGTGAATGGAATATATGTGGAATTTGTGTTATTTTATGTGTGCATGTGCTTAATTTTTGTTGAGTTTGAGTTGAGAGTTTTGACAACTAGTAAATATGGGGCCACTAGATGAGAATGTCGACATCGTCAACATCACATTGATTTGGGGATGAAACATGCAAAGGGATATGGAATGGTATGTACCTAGGGAGGATAATATGGGTACTTAGGGTGGTACATAAGGGAATAATGAATGTAATGTGGACATAATTATGGAATAGGCCCACTTGGTAGTCAATTGGTAATACATAAGCCTACTAGGTAATTAAAAGTAAATAAAAAAAAACAGTTGACATACACCCTTTAGAATACTCATGTGAAAGTATAAATAGACATGAGTATCATTTTAATGGATGTATTGTTTTGTCGAAAGCATATATTGTAGAGTAATTCCATTCATAAGGAGAATTTGATATCATTACACTAGCTTAAGGGTTCTTCATTGTATTAGTGTGTTGTCTATGGAGTGAATGTTTAGCTATTTTCTTAATATAAGGGTTTTTTGTTGAAGCTTAAAGGTAATGTTTTATGTTTTGATCTTTTATATACCACAATTTAGTACACAATGTGTACATATATCACAAACTATAATATGTACCATACCAAAAAAAGGGTGTCCAACATAGATCTACATCATAATGAGGCATCCAACATGTGGATATGTTATAAATCATAATATGAACCATATCAAAGGAAATATATCCAACATAGGTATACATAATACTGAGACATCCAATATGTGTAGATATCACAAATCATAATATGAACCATCTAAAAGGAAAGATGTACAACATAAGTATACATCATAATTAGGCATCCAACATGTGCATATATAACAAATCATAATGTAAACCATGTCAAAGGAACCATATCAAAGGAAATGTAAAAAACACATGGCACATGATTGATCATATTACATAATGACATCTCATATCAAACCATAATCATGGTTCATCATTATTACATAATCATTGTTAAAAGAGTATCAATGTTTTATGCAATATCATCGTCAATATCCATAATATTGAGATCAATAAGATAGTCATCCTCAAATAATCACTAAGATTCATAGCCATCACTAGGAATATTTACTATATCATTAAGAAATATCAATACTAATTATAGTCTAGACAATCACATAGGAATCTAGATACATTATACTCAATCATTATTACAATCAAGCACAAAGGGATTGTGAGTCAAGAACACTATATCCTATTAGTTTGGCTAAAGAATCAATGCATCATAACATGTTGTCTTATAAACATTATATTAGACAATGAGTACTCATAATAAGTCATAAATAATACACACACACAAACATCAAGTTACACATATCTCTCATGGAAAGTAAATAGGGATAATCCCAAAAGAAGAGTCCTAATGGTGATAAAAAACACTCGAATTATAGCCGAAGGATAGACATTACTTACTAGAAGGCTTAATAATTATTGGAAGAAAACACAATGCATACTAAGGTGAAATTAATCAACAACTAGCCACTAAGTGAAACTTCAACGTTTATCTACAAAGAATGGTACTTGTAAGCATTGGCTAACAATGAATCCAACACTAATATTTTCCCTCATATATGACTAAAATTCTCCAATAGTACTTGCATGCAACATAGTACAATACAATTGTCGCGATGACATATAGTCTTATATTAGTTCCTTTGTGGTGATGATGATAATGATGATGATGATACTTAAAAGTAGATAACAATGGTGGATGCTTGTAATATTTGTTGGTATGCTTCGACATATTGTCTCAGTGATATTTTATCACCTAAATTTATATTTGTTAAGGTCTATTGATGCATGTCTATCCTTTCCTCTCTTCGGGTAATTTATTTCTCACCCTTACTTTGTGTCTTCCATCAAGGTAGTTGCCACTTTATTTCCTACTACTAACATTATATTCAAGCTATTGTTTCTCACAATTATCCATGATGAAAATGCCCTATTGATTAGGTGCTTATGTTATGTTAAGTTTATCTTAGCCACTACAAGTGCGGTAGGTGGATGATCTAAGTCAAATGAATCTCTCGAGAACTAAATTTGGTCTTCTTGGTGCTAGCTTGGGTCTTGAAACATTGTATGCAACCATCAAAATTGTTGCATTTTGAAAAATTTTGCATCTTTTAAATGGCTCTTATCATTCTCAATTAGGATTCCACGAGCCATTTCCAATGCATGTCTTATTGCATCTCTATCTCTCTCTCCCCCTCTATTTGTTTACTTTCGTAGTGTAGCCACATCCTTATTGGTCATGTGGTTGTTAGATTTTCATTTCACCCTATCTTTCTAACAAATCTTGATCATGATTATGTATCCTTGTGACTTTGTTTTCCCTTTAGCTTCATTTCTTCCTAGCATATTCTCGTATATGGCCCATGGATAGTTTTTCTTTGCATCAATGTGAGGGTTATACGAGATAATGTATTGGTTATAGGGTCATCTATGTCACCTAGTGATTCTTTTATTATGTCATAGCATTTTCTCATGCTACATTTTCTAGTGGGAACCTCCATAGATTCTCTTACATTATCATTTTTCTATTAATTTCAACTACCTTCCTTTTTCCCTTCTCCATTGAACTATTTATAAACCTTTCAATTTTCTTTGTGGAATCTCAGTGTCTTTTGAAATGAATTATATCTCTTATGATTGGGAAAAATGTAGCAAATGAATTTTGCACTTCATACTTGCTATAAACATATCCCCTTGAATATTGTCATGGGAAGTTTGTGTTATGAATTATTCATGATAATACAACATAAATATGACAACATCAAGGTCCATGAATGCATTATTGAAATTAATAACACACATTCATGACTTTCCTTCAATTCCCTTTCTATGGTATTTCATTTTCATTTGATGCTTAATACCATGCTAGGGCCATTTAGCCTAAACATTGGTATTTTATGCATTTGGTCACATATTTGGCACTAGTAGATTCTTTAGTTACCTTATTTGGGTTATTCTCTCGAATATTGAATCAATTTTAGCCTTGCACAATAACAAACCTAATTAGTTAAGAATCCTCATCCAAGTCCCCAAACATTCACAATCTATTATGGCATGCTCTTCAATCAATTTACTTAGTCAAAATTTCCCTTGTATTGGGTGGTTTAGGGATGTGATCTTAGTTTAGAGTTTCCTTATATCCAATTCTTGTGACTTGTAGTTATATTAGATATGTAAAACATATTCCTATTTCCTCTAGTTGCATCTCTAGTTTACTCTAAATCTTGCAATTTGTAAAGTTAAAATCAGTTTGAGGAAGAAATCACTTCTATGAAACACCTATACCACTTAAGCCACAAAAATAATATTTATGTTATATTCCTTTGATATGCTATTTATGTTTTATCTCTCCTCATTATTAATGGTATTCAATCTCTCTTTTTATATTGCATAATAAAACCTTGCCATAGTTCTAGTGGTTCAATGATCCAATTCCCCCTTCCATATTCTTGGGTTTGAGTGGATTGTATGCTTCTATCAGCCTTTTACTTGTTATATATATTGTAGTTCATGTGTCCTTTTCATTGGTTAAGATATCCTCTTTTTGGATTGATGGTTGTAATTTTTTTTTTCCCCAACATCCTAGTTGCACTTCGGTCACCATTTCATCCCTTCATGCTTGTGAGCGAAATCCTAATTTCATGCAAATGTGTCTCATTTTCATTGGTTTAGATATGTCCCTTTTTAAATTGTGAGTGATGAGATAATTTGGCTAGTCATATATATAATGGTGTCTCCTTTTCATTGATTTAGATATGTTCTTTTTAGATTGTGGGTGATATGATAATTTGACCAATCATATATACAATTGGTGTCTCCTTGTGATTTAGATATTCTTTTTTCAGATTGTGGGTGATAATGATAATTTGGCCAATCATATATATAATTGGTGTCTCCTTTTCATTAGTTAAATGTCCCCCTTTTAAATTGATAGTTGTATTTTTTCCCTTTATTAATTTAGATATGCTTCCTTTTAAATTATTATTATTATGAGTTACATATGGTACGTTTTAGATTTTTATTTTTTTAAACTCTAGTTGCACTTCCATACCCTTCATGCATGTGAGAGATGTGATAGCCTTTTTCAATAAAGATAGTTAGTTATATGTAAATATTTAAATATTATTATATTTTAAATTTTGTGTAAAATTAAGTTTTCGAAGTAAAATGAAATATTATGTGTGAGAAAATTCGAGGTTCAAATCACCCAATTCATTTGTGCCGACAGTGTGTAAATTATAATAAATCTCTCTAAATAAAAGGACAAAAAAAATTGATGCAACATTTAAAAATGTTACTTTTCAATTTTTTATTATTATTATGAAATAAATATACTAATTTTGAATTATTATTATTATTTATCCTTGAGTTACACTTCCATGCCTTAATGCCCTACCTTCATATTTGTAAGTGATGCCATAACATTTTTCAATGAAGATAGATTCATGTTTGTAAGTGGTGCGATAACCTTTTTCATTGTAGATAGTCTTTTTAATCGTGTGTTTGTTTTCAAGGAAAGAAATCTAAAATATGCTATTTTTTTTTTAAATCCTAGAGTTGCACTTCCATTCCCTTCATGTTTGTAAGTGGTGTGATAACCTTTTTCAATGAACAATCTCTTTTTAATAGCATGTTTGTTTTTAAAGAAAAAATATACTTTTTATTTTTGATCATTTTTATAAAAACTAAGATTGGGTCTGGGTAACTCAAAAGTTAGAGAAGTGGCTATATTTGTGGTCACATAAATGGCTATCACTTGGGGTAGAATCATATTGATCAAATATTTTTTACAAAGCATCTTCATATATTCGATGCACATATATAAATTTCGAAAGGGCATTGTAAAAATGATCAATTCCATCATTACACATTTTCTATGGGCGAGTACTAGTATCCAAAGGAAAATCCACCTAGTTTGGATGGAGGTGTTAGCAAGATAGGTTGGTGAAAGCAGATGGGGCTTCAAGGACACGAAATGTTTTCACATAACCTTTTTGCTCAAAAATATTTGGAGGGCAGTGTGCGGAGAAGGATTATGGCAGTGGATAATCAAAGTCAAATACCTTAAAATTGTGGTCTACTGGGATGGATAAGAGAGGGTGCGCATGATCATATGAACCTATCACAATCATGGAGAAGCATGCTACAAACCATAAATTGGTTCCTTGGGAACATGAAATGGGAGATCGTCTCAGTATACCTTCCGAAAATTGGCCTAGATGCTTTCTTTGGTGTGGAAGGTAAACATCCTCTATCTTTTGCCCTTATTACCTTTTTACATGATTTGGGTATTCATGTTCTCATTTATTACCTTTTTACATGATTTGGGTATTCATGTTCTCAAGGACATATCATATTCTCTCGAATCCACTTTACATTCAAGTTGTTGGAAAGATGTAGGGGAACTAAGACTGCAAGGTCCTTTAGCGAAAGAATGGAAAGACTATATTTTAAAATTTAAGCTTGTAGGATAATATTGACTCTAAAGGAGGACAAAATGCCATGTAATGGTGGTTTTCGAAAAGGACAAGTAAAAGTAAGCGAGGCATACTCTATCATTTATCAAGCTAACGCATCAGATCATTGCTTCAACTGATTAAACAGGTCTTGGAGATGGAACACTCCCAAAAAACTCAAATGTTTCATATGGTTGGTGGTTCACAACAAAATTTTGACATGGGATAAATTAATTAAGAGGGGTTTACAAGAACTGGGACGTTGCAAATTATATAGGGCACAAGGAGACGACATTAACCACCTTTTCTTGTAGCATCTTTTCTCGGTTTTAGTATGGTTTGGGGTGCTTAACTTACTGAAAATCATAGCAGATTGGAATAGGACAGCCATTGTGGTAAGTCTATGGCAATGGTTTGTGGAGTACAATAATCATAGGACATTGCACCTTTTTGTCCTTTGGGTCATATGGGGGGCAAGAAACGCCAACGTC
Organism: Pinus tabuliformis; assembly: GCA_031772625.1. Lineage (NCBI taxonomy): Eukaryota > Viridiplantae > Streptophyta > Pinopsida > Pinales > Pinaceae > Pinus > Pinus tabuliformis. The sequence goes on along the minus strand of CM062815.1, from coordinate 146,122,658 downwards.
TTTGAGGAGGTGTAGTCAGATGTCAAGAGGACAAGTACTAGGGTTTCGACATACTATAAAGAATATGGAACCCATGAGGACAAGAAACCACAAAACACCTTGTGCCTAAGAGATATGCACGTTGTTTATCTAGTGGGCTTTTTTGACGGGACCATTTCATAAGGCCTGAGATGTTTTTCCGATTCCATTGGTTTAGTGGAAAAGGGACAAATACAAGGATGGAACTTCTTGCATTATGGGGAGTCCTATTTTGTGCCAAATTGCTTGGAGTAGAGGATATCGTAGCCTTCATAGACTCAAAGGTAGTAATAGAATGAGAAAAAAAAAGATATAATTTGAAGACTCTTTCACTCACTAACTGGAAGAAAAGCATTAGGGTGTTGATCAAAGACTTCAAAAATATTTCCATATCACATATCTTTAGAGGACAAAACAGTGACAGAAAATTGTCAAAGGAAGCATGCAGTGTGGTACCAAGGATGATCAACTACAAGACATTTGGAAATGGCTACGTACAAAGATTTGGTCACATCATGTTATGAGTGTACATGTTTTATTGAAGGATTATATGGGATCATCAATGTTGTATTTTGGAATATGTTTACATAGAAATAGTTTATACTTATTTTTTTTTGGCATTAAGAGTAAAGTAGTAACATTTTGATGAAAAGGACAACTAAAAGTCACATTCATAGAATTAGTAACAGTGAAGTATAGAGAATCTGGGAATGGTCTTAAGGCATGAAAGTAAGATAGTGTCTCTGTCTCTAGAGTAGCATGATATAAGTGATCAAAAATATGCACATGTACTCTCTTTTACAATGATGTAAATGATAGCGTTTTTTCTTTCTTTAAAAAAAATACATGTAAATTAAGTTTGTAAACCTTTCGCTTTGTTTTCTATTATTTGTTTGTTTTGTCTCGAAGCCCAAATAATCCTTGTAGACTAATTGCTAACAAAACAACCCAGAAGATACAGTTTGAATAAATGACAACAGTCTATTCGTTTATAGAAATGGCATTTTCTTTTGCGCAACTTCTTGAGAGCCACAGGACCATCGAGAGAGTTCGGAAAAAAGAAATATGAATCTTTGTTTCAGTGAACAAAGTAAAAGAGACTAAAAGATTTCTCCTCTTCAGTATTTGTGGGCAGGAGAAAAAGAATAATTAAAGAGCATAAAAAATTTGTGGGCAGAAGAAAAATAATTAATTAAAGAGCAACAAAAATTTGTGAGTAGGAGAAAAAAAATAATTAAAGAGCAGAAAAAATGATATATGCAGCACAATTCAGATAATGGACCATAAATGCCGTTCCTCAAATTTAGAACAAATTTATTTAGAAATCCACAATCATGTTACTCTTTGATATGATTTTTTGATAGGATGATATTGATAAGAGACCATAAAGATAACCAAATTTATTTAGAAATCCACAATCATGTTACTCTTTGATATGATTTTTTGATAGGATGATATTGATAAGAGACCATAAAGGTAACCAATATTTAAAGTGTAATTGATTTATTAGTGTGGGGTTGTATAGGTTTATTTTTGGATAAGGTATTTGTTTAAATTTAATTATAAGTATATATAACTTGGGTTCATTAATGGATAGATAACATAATGAATATTGGTTGTCCATCATAAATAGGTCAATTAGTAAATATTGGTTGTCCGCCATAAATGGATTAATTTATTTCAAAATCTGCAATTATGTTACTCTTTGATACGATGATGTTGATGAGAGACAATAAAGGAAAACAATATTTACGGTGCTATTGAAGGGTTTGTATATGCTCACCCCTTGTATGTAGCTCTGGCTCATTATTGGGTGGATAATGTATTTGATTAAATCCAACTATGGGCATATGTAGCCTTGGCTCATTAAGGAGTCATCTAATCAGGCAGAGTAATTGCCTGGACGGCCAAAAGTGGCCGGAATCCAGGCAAAAAAAATTCAATTTTTTTTGTAGAGACAGTGTTTGAATCATGTTTTTGATGGTGGAAATTGATTCAGCACCATCAAAAACGTCTAAGACACCTAAAATTTTGAAGTTTAACAACTATAACTGAGATTTACAAAAATCCTTGCCTGATTTTCTCTAATTATGACTAAAATTCCCATAACTTTCCGGGCAATTCCTCCGGCTAGTTAGACTACGACACTCATTAATGGGTAAATTACACAGTAAATATTAGTTGCCCACCATAAATGTGTCAATTTATATTTCAAAATCAGCAATCATGTTACTCTTTAATATGATGATTTTCTGGTTGTATATGTTCACCCCTGGATAATGTACTTGCTTGAATCCAACTATAGGCATATGTAGCCCTGACTCATTAATGGGTGGATAATGTACTTGCTTATATCCAAGTATGGGCATATGTAGCCCTGGCTCATTAATGGGTCAATTACAAAATAAATATTAGTTGCTCACCATAAATGTGTCAATTTATTTCAAAATGGCTAATCATGTTACTCTTTGATATGATGATAATGATAAGAGATAATAGAGGCAACCAATATTTAGGGTGCTTTTGATTCATTAATGTGCAGGGCTATATATGTTCAGCGTTGGATAATATACTTTCTTAAATCTTTTGTTACAGAAACGTGTTCCAATGGTTCCCGTGCTCCTGGGATGGGAAACCTGTTCCAATGGTTCCTGCGCTCCCAGGAGCTTTGACACTGTATGGGAACGTTACCTTTTCAGCGGGAGCTGGGGAAAGTTCCGGGAGCTTTGAAGACTATTTTTTTTGGAGTTCTCATGTTCCCTAGGGTTGGGGAAAACAAACCCTGTAGAGAAATATGTGCACAAAACATGAGCTTATGTTGAAACCTTAGCAGGAAGAAAGACCAAAGACATCCTTAACACCAATATCCTTAATTGAGAAATTGGAGCAAACTCTTGATGGGTTAAGGAAGTGTGTGGCACCTCCACATAAGGGCGATATCTCGATGTCATGGTGATGAGTATTACTTTTGTTGTTTATGTATATATATATCACAAACGATTCTGTGTGCATATTGTATGTGGCAGTCAATGCTTAAACATTAGAGTTGCTTTACTTTTTCTCTTAAGAATAACTAGATAAACATATGTAAAACTGTTCCTTTGTACTTTTAAGCCAAATTGTTTCAAACTCTGGTCATGTGTTAGAGAACTGATAATGAACTTGACATTTTATATATATAAAAAGGAGAGACTCAGGAAGAGAAACACCCAAAGAATATATTTATATATAAAAGAGATTATATATTTACTATTTATATATTTAAATTGATTTTAATATTTGAATATTTTGATTCAATATTAATTTTGATTATTATATAAATTATCTAATTAAAAAATATTTTATATTTTTATAATTTAAATTTTATTATTATATAATAATACAGCTCCTGATTAGTCATTTTTTAGTCATTTGTGTAATTTTTGGGGAAACCTCTAGCCGTTCCAGACTCCTGTACCCAAGTTCCCAACGTTCCCACTTTCCAGAATCTTATGCAACATAACTTAAATCTAACTATAAAATCTATAACCCAAACTCATTAATAAGTCAATAACACAATAAATATTGGCTACCCACCATAACCATATTTATGGTGCCAATTTATCTCTCTTAATAACAAATTTCAAAATATTGTATATAAATCTGAAATCCCAGATCGACTTTGCATATTCTTTCTCCCATTATTCCCGATCTACAGATAAATTGCCCTCAGGTAGTTAAGTCTGTATTTCTAAAATCCCAATGACACAGTGAAATCAAGCATGTATTTCTAAAATCCCAATGACATGGTAAAATCTAAAATCCCAATGGCATAGTAAAATCAAGTAATTGACTTTACCAGCTGTTGCTCAGATTATTGGGAAATCTGCGATCAAGTTGCGCTCAGGTATGTATTTCTACGTAAATTTTACATTTTTTATTGTAAAATTTAACCCTGTCCATATATCTAGCGGGTCTTTTGAGAATGTAGATAAGCAATGGGTGTGGGAACAGCTTCGAGATAATTGGTTTTAGAGTGGTTGGAGGTGGCGTTGAGTAACATTCGATATAATGCACGGGGTGCAGAAAAGAAAGGACTGTGATCGGCATCCAAACAGAGCACGCTATTTGGAGGCCACCGCTTGATCATTGCCTCCTGCTGCTCTGATTTCAGAACTCGGTCCTGCAGTGTCTTTATGTATATTCGAGGAACTCTTTCTACTCCTCCTTCTGCAGGCCCGTCAAATCGGGCAGTCTTGAAGGCCAAACACGGTGCTGGTCTGAGCAACATGGACGCCAGAGCCACATCCTGTGCGACATTTGTTATAACATGAAATATCCCATTAGATAAGGAAAATAATTTACTCTCATTTTCAACATATAGTTTAAGACTTGCATGACATAGTTTACCTCAACAGGACTGAGTTGATATAAAAGGTCCTGCTGGACTCCCTTGCGAACCATTGCAGTGGTGGGAGGATTGTGTGAACCCAGCCCATATTGGAATTCATATTCTTCAAACAATTGAGGAACGCCCTGTGTCAACCAGAGTCTCCAATGAGTCCTGCATTATAATGAAAATAGGGGAAAATATTCCTCTACTATTATAAGGGTCGATCTAGTTTAGGGCTTTACCATTTGAACGTCCTGTTCAGAGCAGAAGCCTGCTGGCAACATGGTGGCTGCTATATAGATTGCAACTCTGATCTTGTCAGAGAAGAGATGTGTTGCGTATGTCAAGCTCAGCCCTCCAGCGCTATGGCCCACGAGCACAACCTGCAGAGACAATACTAGGAGATAAATTAAACTCCAGAAATTTCCATCTGGAATCTCAATCGTCGATTCAAAGATTAATTAAACTGCAGAAAACTGGAATCTCAATCGTCGATTCAATGTTTGAGAATCTATTGAGGCATGGGAGATTTTTTATAAGTTTTTGAAAATGATTGTTTTTGACATTTTTTTATGTAGAATATTTTTGGAAAAACATATAATAATTAAGTTTATAAGTTATCAAATTAGAAGTAGGACAGTCAGAGTAGGACATTCAGTATGATAGTGATTATTGTTATCTACGTTGATTTATTATGATAGAGATTATCGTTATCTATCCATGCAGGTTGATTTATTCAGGGAATTAATTGACGGTGGTTCATAATGAGATATGCTTTCATTAGTGCCAGATACTTTACTCCTTATCGATAGGGTCTACCTTATCACTTTGAACCCAAGACTTTTCTTCTGCATAGGGTGTACTTTATCACTTTGAACCCAAGACTTTTTGTTCTGTGAGATTTATGTAAGATTTATCCATAGGGTTTACTTTATCACTTTGAATGTGAGATTTATGTAAGATTTATTCATAAGGCCTACTTTATCACTTTGAATCTAAGATTTTAGGTTCTGTAAGATTTCATTTCTACCACAATTGCCAATTGAGCTAGCTTCCCCGAGGAGAGAAAATCTGACAAAGATTTTTAAAATGTTGAATACCTTATCACTTTGAACCCAAGACTTTCCTTATCCATAGGGTCTACCTTATCACTTTGAACCCAAGACTTTCTGTTCTATGAGACTTATGTAAGATTTATCCATAGGGCTTACTTTATCACTTTGAATGTGAGATTTATGTAAGATTTATCCATAGGGTCTACTTTATCACTTTGAATCTAAGACTTTAGGTTCTGTAAGATTTCATTTCTACCACAATTGCCAATTGAGCTAGCTTCCCCGAGCAGAGAAAATCTGAGAGAGATTTTTAAAAAGTTGAATTTAAATTGTTTAATCTGTATAATTAGATGCCTTTGAGGTTTTATGGATTCAAAAATGAAAAAATCTTAAAATTATCATTTAAAAATATGAATAAATATAAGTTAAAAAGAAATACACAAAAACAAAGTTGAAAAACAAATATGTTCCCCCTAAACATATAACTGGATTGTAAATTTCAGAATATTAAATTTCCGAATATTTTGGAAATTTGAACACTTTTTAATTTCCAAAATATTTTAAAAAATAGTGAAGTCATATTCTTAACAATTAATCACGATTCTATCTCATTTCCAAGCATTCCTATTAAAATAAGATTCCATTTGAATTCCCATTTCCAAGCATTCCTATTAAGATTCTATTTGATTTCTCAAACATTTAAGATAGAAATTAAGTCAAACAATTAACTACAACTACAATTGAAATTCTATGAATTTCCAAAATATTTCTAAACAGGAATGAAGTCAAAGTCAAATAGTTAAAAGGCAACTTAGATTCTCCCACTTTCAAAATATGACAATGACAATTGTTGAAATTAAATCAAATTTCAAAAGCGCTGTTGAAGATGTACATTATAAAGGAATAGTAAATATGAATTTGCCAGACAAAACATACACATAAACCAAGAACATAGAAAATTAGACACTAACCAAAAATGATGTACTGTCTGAATGCTGACATTTAATAGATTACAGCATACCTTGTCAGAAATTGATAACTGAGACAGAAACTCAATGAGAGGCATTGTATAATCATGGAATGAGAGGATGGTGTTTGGATCAATTGTACTGCTACCACCTCCTGCCAAATCTATGGAAGTAACCCGGTGACCTGCCTTCTCAAGAAGATGCTGGACTTTATACCAGCACCAACTACCATGCCCTGCTCCGTGAACCAACACGAAGTGTTGTGGTTTCTCAGAATTCCTGCGTTTCTCCATGCCTCCACTTTTACTTAGTTCCACCTCTGGCCGCTCTCAAATAACTGACCTCGTTCAATAATCTCAGAATTCAATAACGCATTGTCTGAGTTCCACTAAAGAGTCGGATTGCATTGAAATCGCTGTGGGAGTATTCCATTATATAAGTTGGATACAACGCAATTTCTAGGGTGGTGAGCACTCACCAGCCGGTGACAACTCGCAGGGTACCTAACCTCAAGTGGCTGCACGCAGAACCGAGCACATGACAACTCTCCAAAAGAGAGCAACCGGATAAAAAGAAAGTGCAATACTGATGGCACGTCATGGTATCACAGAACCCGATTATGTGGTCACCCCGATTCTTGAGATTGAAGAAATAAAATTTGAAAATTTCCCATGGATTCAGCGTTCAGGATTGGATTCAAAGGAAAAATGATTACGTTACTCGATAAACGAGGTTATAGTCGCTGGACACCAAAGAAAATCCACGGGAGAACCAACGCAGCACAATAATATTAAAAATAACTAATGTGGACTAATGTTAACTTTTCTTTCGTTTGTTTACCCTTTACAACATCCAGTATGTTCACAATCTTGACTTTCATGGCCCAATTAATTTGATAACCTTAAGCTTATACTATTTTTAATAAATTTTCTGCGCTCAAGGCGTTCATTATTTTGACTTCCATAGTCTAGATAACATTATAACCGCGTATTCTATTTTTAATTATGTTTTAGACCACAAGGTGGGATTGGCAAACAAGTTGGTTCATAGTGACCAAGAAGCAAAGAAGTTGGCTCATAGTGACCTAGAAGCAAAGAAGTTGGTTAAGAGTGTCCAAAAAGCAAACGAAATGATGAGTTTGAATACTTTTTCAAATTCATATATATATATATATTTATTTTTATTTTTATTTGTATTTGTATTTGGAACAAATGGTTTATGTTAAATTTTTATTTATTTATTTTGGGTGAAATTAGTGTTATATATTGTTTATTAAAATTTGGGATAGGAAGTGTTTAAAATTTGTAATTTCAAATGATTTGTTTTACAGTGGGTATTGAATAGGGGATTAGAAGTATAGTTTGTTTCATAAAAGGATCATTTTTTCTCACATTAAGTTTTATAAGAAAGATTGTTTCAATTAGTATATGTAGATGAAGTTTTGAGATGTTATCACTGAGACAAATTGTATACTAGCTTGTTATTTTATCAGTGTTAATTTTACATTTTATAAAATTAATAATTTAGAGAAAATTAAGATTAATAATGGTTTAGAGTCAGATATTTATAATTTGAGAAATGAAAGTAACATCCTCTTGCTAGGAGACTTTAATTCCAAAATAAAAACTATTCAAGATATTATTTTAAGCCATGATTCTAACCTTAATCCTCTATGGTTAGATGCAGATCTTGTTTTGACTAGTAGATACAAAAGAAACTTTGAAAACTTGGTTGAGAATTTGTCTAGTACCAAGCTAATCAAGCAAGCGGTTCTCAAGATATAATAATTTGCAATGGTTTAATAATGTGGTCAAAATCCATTCAATTGATTTCTATTCGTTAGCTTAGCAACAATGTTGTATACAATTAGATAGTAAATTTTAACATCTTAAATGACCATGAGTAGTGCTCTTGTCATAAACCTTTCACCCTAACTCTAAACATTTTCATGCATAAAATCCCTATTGAAAATATTTTTTAAGAAGATGAGTATGGCATTTTTTTATAAATTTAATTAATGAAATAAATCTCATATCAAATAAGGAAAATATGGAAGACCTCTATTATAGTTTTATGGCAATTGCCTCTACTTCCATTAACAAGTTCTCTATCAAGGTGGTGTGTAAATTGGAAAATAGAATGGTTATCCATTTGTATGATATAGAGTATAAGATTGCTAGGAAAACCATTAAGAATGCTCATAACTATTTCTTAGAATACAACAATAAAAATAGGTGCAAAGTCTTAATTAAAAGGAAAATAATGTAATATATAAAAAGAAAGAAAGGGAACCTTTTGCACTTATTTAAGCTAGTAACCTATAAATTTCTAGAGGTAAATCTTGAGTGATAAAGAAACAATATGATTGTGGACAACATTCAAACCCTTTAGATAAAGGAAGAAGTTTTTTTTCTATAGAAGGCATATAATTTGGGCTTGAGTGGCTTGCAAAAGAGAAAGGTAAGGGAATCCAAAGCTAACAAGCATAAATATAAAAAATTGGAGCGTCTGTACTTATCCTCTTCAAGCTCTTCAATTTAATAGTCAAGTAGGGCTTCCAAAGCTTTGGAATCAAAATATCATTATGTCTATTTTCAAAAGTTGGGGATAAAAACAATCCCTCCAATTATAGGAGCATCATGGTTATCCTCCATTCTACCTAAGTTATATGGAATTATTTTTGAAAGAAGATTAGCATATGGCTAGAAAGCCATGAAAAAAGAGGTCAAAGCTACACATATTTAGGAGTTTTCATTCTATTATGGAACACCTTATCACACTTATGATATTATGAAGGAGTGGCAATAATAGAATCAATATTTAGGATCTAAGCAAGGTCATCCCATGTATCCTATCCTTTTTGACATATACATTGATAATTTAGAGGGTTGTTTGGAAGAAGTAGTTTGTGTTGGCTTGGCTCAAGATAATATAGTCATTTCCCTTCTTATTTATACTAATGATATTATTCTTATGGTGAGGAGTCCCTATGATCTCAACAAACAACCAAAAATTATCAAGCATTTCTACTATAGTACAAGTATGATTGTTAACACCAGGAAAAAGAAGGTTATGATAATTAAAATCAAATGACTACTTATGCTAATTTCATGTATGACAATAATAGCTTAGAGGAAGTGAATCCATATTAATATATTGGCATCGATCTTCATCACAAGCTTGAATGTAACTATATCATTTAGAAAAGGATAGATGGAGGGTGGAAAGCTTATTAGGAGCTTGAAATGATTTTAAATTTATAAACTTTTTTGCTATGTGATAATAAGAAACTTATTTTTGATGTTTTCATCACTCCTATTATCTTATATGTTTGTGTATTTTGGAGATATAACATCTTCAAATAATAACGAAGAAATAAAGAGTAAATCCAAAATTGTTTTATAATTTAGTCTCAAAATTAAAGATAATACACTTTATCCTATCATTCTTATAGAAGTGAGTCTTTACTCCATTAAGATCATAATTATTACTAGGTACCTAATATACAAGAATAAGGTAAACAACGTGGAAGACAAGAGGCTTCGTCATATTGCTCCGAACACCAGTGAAAACCACGTATGTCTCAAGTGGGCCTGACACAAAGATGTTGAGTCTTGACTAATTACTAGAGAAGAAAGGAAGAGGTCACTTTGTAAAATAACAATAATATTGAAAGTATTATTACATCTAAATTTAAGGACAAATTGTAGTGTGATAATGAACTAGAAGATAAAAGAAAATTAAGATGCTATAAGGAAGTGATCATTCATAATCTAGAATATCCAAATTATCTTCTTTTTTTGACTAGCCTCAAAGAAGAAAATCAACATTGTTGAATTGAAGAAAATCAACATAGTGAAATAGAGTATTAGACAATTCCTAAAATATTGCGAGTCAAAAGAAATTTTCTTCTTTATGAAAGGAAAAAGATTAAGATGAAAAACAATTTATCCTAAAATCTCTTATCTACACTCACATTAAACCATAATTTTAAAATATTTATTATAATATCAACATTCTTAACATTTTTAACTCATTATAATTATCATAACTTAAAAATATTTCTCTTAAATTTTCAACCTTAAAATTAAAATTATAAATAAACTAAATAATTTTTTATCTTTTTAAAATTCAATAAACTAAATTTATTTTTAATAAATATTAATCATTATTATCAGTATTCTGCTAATTCACACACACACACACACACACATATATATATTACTCATCATCAACCATAAAGACTTGCTCCATTATCTTCTGTTCTAAAACCCAAGTACATTAATTACCTTTCTTAATAAATTCACTTCATTTATTCCACACATGGCAACTCGACAGGAGCTAACCAGCCTGCCATAGGGCATTAAATGCCCGGTTATATGCAGGCTAGATAACCCGATAACACGCGCGCAGGGAGACTAGATAAATAAGAAATAGGCACTCGCGTGTTAGCGGATTATCCAGCCTGCATATAACCGGGCATTTAATGCCCTATGGCAAACTAGTTAGCCGCTGCCTGGCAACTTGCTCCATTATAAAACCCAAGTACATTAATTACCCTTCTTAATAAATTCACTTCACTCATTCCACACATGGCTTCATTCATTTTAGTCTTCCTCGTGGCCCTTTTCATCACTTTTTGTGCTTGGAGGTTGTACTTTAGTCAAAAACTTTGCCATCTAATTTGCTTAATAAAAAATTCCTAGTCATCTCATATTTAATGAATTTTAAAGACTATGTTTTCCCGTAAAAGATTTTTAAGATCTCAACCTAGAGATTCTTATAATGTTTCCCAAGAAAAGATCTTCCCCTAACCAAAATGTCGTTGTTCAAGAAATCTAAAGTGTGCACTCACATATTGAAGTTTGTTTTGTATTTCTTTTGTCCTCATGCATGTTCTCTCCTATCAAATTTATGCATATTTCACCGAAGTTCATGATAACTAAAGGTGAGAAGATTCACACATCAAAATTGAGCAATGATTCACTTACACATTGTAAAAGGTTTGTTTTATATTTTTCATACTTGTACATGTTCTCTCCTATCATATTTATGCATGTTTCGCTAAAGTTAACGATAACTAAAGGTGAGAAGATTCACAAATCAAAATAGTGCAACGAATGGCATCTTGGGAATGGGATCATGTCAAAATGGAAATATGGAGAGCACATTCTTTGCATCTCCATGATTATGAAGGAGTTCCAAGTAAGAAGAGATCCCTGGATTATAGAATATAAGGTGAATTTCATACGCATTAATAAAAAATGTAGAAGGGAGTCATGTGAATATCCATTTCCATTATAATGTTAAGAAAGTATAATAATCGTAATATTTTGGAGTATAGTGAAAATCCGATCACCTTACTTTAGTGTAGTTATTAAAGCTACTAAACTCCAAAAATCACCTTATTTTATTGTAGTTAAAGCTATTAACTTTTAAGTTTAAAATTGATTTATTATTTAAATTTTAAATGTTTATTTTCAATTCAAAATTAATAGAAAAATATCCCTCTTAAATTCATAGTTAGTATTATTGTACTTTCACTCATGTTTTTAATCTTTTAGTTTAAAAATGTTTTTTTATTTAAATTCAAAAAAATTATTTGCAATTCAAAATTTATAAAAGGATATTTTGTTAGATTTATAGTTAGTATGATTGGTACTCTCATTTATGTGTTTTCACACTTTTGTCAACAACTTCATTGCTTTTTTATTTATTAAACAATCTTCTAATTTTATTAAAAATAATAGTGCTTTGCGTATTGATGAACATGGCATCCTGATCAACTTTGATGTTGTTTTATTGTTCACTAAAATTCTTGTTCTTGTAGCTTTTGATCTTATCTCCAAGTTGGTTGACCTTGAAACCCTTTCCCTGATTAAACGGTGCCTCATCTCAACCTTCTTTACCTACAAATGTGTTTGCTATGAACACACGAAAGGCATTACCATGGGTTGATCCTTATCCCTAGTCATTTCCAATATTTTCATGGGACATTTCAAGGCATTAGCATTAAATAAATTTCATATGAAATCTAAATGTTGGTTTCAATTTGTTGACAACACCTTTGTCATCTTGCCTCATGGCCTTCCTACTTTTAACTTTTTCTTTGACCATCTTAATAACATTTTCCCACATATCTAATTCATAATGGAAACCCAAAGAGAGAACTCCCTTTTCTTTCTTAATTCCCTTGTTTCTTGTTAACTTGGCGAGTCCCTTACCCACTAGGTCTATAGGAAAATACTCATTCCAATAGGTGCCTTGATTCCCACTCTCACGACAACCTAGTGCAAAAATCTATAATTCCTAAAACCTTTGTAACAACTTGTGCTATTCAAGTCTCAACTCCCTAATTCCCAAAGAAAGAAAAATGTCATCTTGCTAAGGCCCTTGTCACCAATGGTTACTCCATTGCTCAAATTAATAGATCCTTCCACTCATCCCTCCATCCCAACTCTTTCTCTTATTTCACTTCCTTACATCCAAGGCGTCACTAATCAAATTTTTAAGCTTCTAGCTAAGAAGAATACTATAACTCTTTTTAACCCTTTAAACTTAACTTACTTGTTTAGAAATACTAAGCATAAATATGGTCCTATGTTTGGCCAAAGAGTTTACAAAATCCCATGCTCTTGTTGAAAATCTTACATTGGCCAAATCAACAGTGTTTTCAATGCCCAACTCACGGATCATATAATTGATACCCTACACAATTGCATCTCCAAATATATTATTGTAGAATATTCTCATAAATCCAAACACCTCATTTTCGTTGATCGAATGAAAATTCTTTCATCAACGCCTTTTCATTCCACTTGATTCATTAAGGAAGCATTAGAAATTGAAAAACACCCCAATAATTTAATTGGGAAGATGGATATAAACTAAGTCATTCATGGAAGCCCACTATCCATCATCTAGCTCATTAAGCCCTTTCCATCCTTACCAATTTCTTTTCTTGCTCCATTTTTTTCTCTCATTTGTATTTAATTTTTTCAAATCTTTTATAATTCCTCTAATTTTGGAATTATAATTCTTCTCATTTTTTTTGGATTTTTAATCTATTGTTTATTCAAATATTATTGTTTCCTTATATTTTAGGATTATCTCCCATTTACATTATTAGCCTTATTACTTTAATAATTAACCTCCCACCATTTGATTACTTTAATTCTTGGGGAAAAAGAAAGCCCACCTTGATTAAACCCTTGTCACCAATGTTACTCCATTTCTCAAATCAATAGAGCCTTCTACTCAACCCTCCATTCCAAATCCAAAACTTCTCATCTCTCCTCCCCATCTATTTTCATTATTTCATTTCCATACATTCAAGGCATCACTAATCAAATTTATAAGCTTCTAGCTAAGAAGAATAGTGAAACTCTTTTTAAATCCTTTAAAACTCTTAAATACTTGTTTATAACTACTAAGGATAATTCTGACCATATGCTTGGTCAAGGAGTTTATAAAATTCCATGCTCTTGTGCAAAGTCTTACAATGGCCAAATTTGTAGGTATTTCAAAGTCCAACTCTAGGAGCATATAGTTGATACACTCAACAACTACATTTCCAGATCTATTATTGCATAACAATCTCACAATTCTAAACACCTCATTTTCTTTGACGAAACAAGAATTCTTGCCTCAACACCTTTTCATTCCACTTGAGTAATCAAGAAGCTTTAGAAATTTAAAAACACATCAATAATTTTAGTCAAGAGGATGGATATAAACTAATTCATTCGTGGAAGCCATTATCCATCATCTACCTCATTAATCCCTTTCCATCCTCATCAATTTCCTTTCTCTCTCCATTTTCTTCTCTAATTCATATTAAAAATTTCAAGTCCTTTATAATTCCTCTAGTTATAGAATTATTCTTTGCCTATCTATTAGATTAATTTAATCTATTGTTTATATAAATATTATTATTTCCTTTTCTTTTAGGAATACTTCCCATTTACATTGTTAACTTACTTTAATTTTCAAAACCCCACCACCCTCCCTACCCCACAATTATATATTTTCATCTAACACCCCCCCCGCCACCACACACAAAAAAAGAACTATTATATATTTCCCTCTAATTTTGTTTTATTTTATTCTTTTCATGCTATCAACAAATACAATGTGGATCTATGTCACATTATACATTAAGAGGACTATGGATACATAGTAGAGAGGTTCCCTAAAGTAGTTCTCAAAGTTCATGAAATGGTACAAACTCTAATGTAGCTTGAGATGAGTGCCATATAAGAGTGAGAGGTCCCCAAACCCAAGTTCTTCTACTCAATCCTGATGGTATGGACCTATAACATGTGAATAGATGACTTGATGTCGAACATGGTAGAAAATGTTTGATTACCAATCATTGAGGTAAACCATCAATATATGTGAGGGGGTACATAAATCATGTAAATGGAACCCAAAGTACCTAGAATAACCCACAAAGTGTGAATAAATGTGTTGACATAAAACACACATGGATTCATCCAATCAAGAGTCGATGAGGTTGACCCACTGTCAATTGAAAGGAATCCTTTGACTAAGGACTACAAACGCCAAGGTACTATTGGTTCTTACATTAATCTCCTAGGTAATGAGCCGAGGTCAATATGAGAAGAAATATACAAGGAGGGAATTAATGTATCCCTCATGAGTTGACATGAAATAGACCAAGAGATGATGTAAATAGATGAAGCCATCAAGTACAACTTACATATGGATAACCAACACAAGAAGGTCAATAAGGACTATATATGCCTGACTTAGGTTTATAATTCCATTGAACATATAAGGACATGACACAAAAGTGACTAATTAGAACCACTTGATATCATGCAAAAATGCAGAAGGCATTGAAGTGCACTCCATCATGACTAGATGAGTAACCAACCAAAGGAGTAAAAATACTCATATGTATGGTATGAATCTTAGGTAAAGCTTAAACCTTACTGTAAGGTACTGACACAAATGGATGCCATGTTCGTGGATGATGCAACTAATAATTCCATTTTGAATAATAGAATAATCAAAGAAATTTAACTCCCCTCTCTTTTTTGTTTGGGTATCTCCTTCATAGTTTAACGAGCAAGAAAAAGAAAACAAGTAAGCTTGATGCGTATTTTATTTTTAGTTTTAACTATCCTGAAAATATAGGATACTCGATAGGGTGTCTTCTTCATAGTTTAAAGAGCTTGAAGAAGACATAGTAGTATGCTTGATACAAGGCGTCTTTTTTGTACAATTTTAATGAGCTTGGAAAAGAGATAAAAGGATGCTCGATAACCTCCAATGTTTAATGAGCATGAGAATAATACAAAAAAATCCCGTCCTAGAGAAATGAGTGGTATAGGGGGCAACAAATTGTTTTTAGTAGATGAAACCACCCTAAGAAAAGTAGGGTATAGAGGCTGGCAAAGAAACTTGCTCATTGTAGTAGTCTCTCTATGAAGGATAAGACCACCAAGTAAAAGATAATAGTAGGGCCAAGGGAAATTTGATTGAAATGATGAGAAACAAGGCCACATTATATCAACACGCATAAGTTAACAAGGAAATTCATATTAGAAATAACAAGGTAAAAGAGTTTTTGGAATCCTCCTGAGGCATAGGTAGAATATGACAGAGAAGAGAAAATGAGGCTTAGATTCAAATTCATGGTGGGTCAAAAGGAGGGATTTTAGGTTTATAAAAAGACACATCATGGACACTAAAATGGAAAATGGGTGCTAAACTAGGACATCCATTTGAAGAAAAGAATCTACTACAATTATGACATGCAAAGAAATATGGGTTAATTTCGTAAACTAACGAGGTCAGATCCAAGGCATAATGAAGATGGAAAATATGGACAATAATGCATCGAAATCGATAAAAAATACCTACCCCTATATTCCAAGGTTAAGAAAAATATACTTATGGTCAGTAGTGATATTGACAAGTTGATAATCTGCAAGCATCATGACCATCCTAATCCATCAAACCTCAAACAAGTGTCAATTGAGCATAAAATATGATCCTAACCATAAATAAATGCAGGTGAGAGAAAATACCATAAGGTTAACCTTGAAAAACCCATTTGAGGTCTAGAAAGGCCCTAATATATGTGAAATGAGGCCAAATTAGAACTTATTTGAACATTTTCCCATTATGAACAAAATTAGTGGAGAAACCCCACCCTACTTGTAAAAGTTTGGATCAACATCCCAGAGTATGGAGGGCATGAATCAAATTTCTACTTCCACTTCTATCATCCCTCCTAATCATATTCATAACTTTATTTTTCATTTTGGTTGAGATTTTACCCTGAACTTACCCCTTCCTTAGCTCAAGTGCATAATTGCTCCTAGGTTGGAAGCTAGGAGAAATAACAATGTAGTTGGACACCTTGCTAGCTAGATTATGAGGGAAATGGCCACTCTATATAGTAAACTATGGGGACGAAGAGCTACTCAAAACTCATATCTAGCACTACCAAGAAAATATTGCAAGATGGATATGAAAGAAGATGACCATATTAACTTGTTGGTGTGTTTTAATAGTATGTTCTAAACAAAATCAAGTGGAAGGAACAAGAACACCAAGAGGATGACATGAGGGATTTTCCACATTTATTTACAATAAAGTGTAACCACCCTGGTGAAAATTCCATGTAATAAAAAGTTAATAAAGGCAAAAATAAAACCATGGATAAGGGACAAGTATTCGAAGCTAAATGTTGGGAAAATATATCCTAGTGGGAATCACTAGATGTGTTTATGGATAAAGGAAATTGGAAAAGGCGAAGGCATAAAAAGGAAAAAAGGTATTTTTGGCACATTTATTTATGAAGGAAATTAGGAGAAAAGTAAGGTGAAAGGTCACAGGTTGTACGTGAGGAGGAAAATGAAGGAAAATAATGGAAATGAAGAAAATAGAGGCCTCATTAATAAAAAATATTCTTAGGGTTAGTTGGTAAATTTTATTAGTTCAGTTTTGGAGCTCTCTCAATATTCTCTCTCTCTCACTCTTGGACACTTAGATTTTTCTTGGAGCACTCTATCTTGGAGCAAGGAAGGAAAAGTAAGTAAAGGGGAAGGAAGGAAAACAATGATCAAGGAAGGAAGAGCAAGATCAAGTAGCTTCAGCAGGAATACTTGCAAGTAACATATTGCAGGTGCGATTTCCTAGTTGGTTTTGATACGCATGGCTTTACATGTTGGTTTATGGTTCTCTTGTTATTAGTGGCATGGTTTTGCCAGGTTGTGACAATGGATTTTAACCTAGCCTTGTCTTTTCCAGATTCCATGGTGTGTTGGGATGTTTAATTCGGTTTTGAGCTTTGGAATTGCTATATGGATTTAGAAATTCGGGGCGGAGGTCGTCTCAAAGTGCATTCCCAAAGGCCTAGGAATCCCTTAACTGATTTTAGTGGGATACACGGTAAATCTTGAGGGAGGAGTCTTGGTTTAGGGCCTAGTGATCCGATGTGGATTGCGGTGAATCCTAAGAGGCTGGTGTCTTAGTTTAGGGCCTAATGATTCAGGATTGGATTGTGGGAAAGCCTGAGAGATAAGGAGACGAAAAATTCCTGAAGGATAGTGATGGATTATGGATGGCATTCCAAGTTTGATTCCGTTTTGTTATCAGAGCGCTGGTTTTGGTGTGATCACGTTTGGTGAGGGTCGAAGTGGTTTAACCTTTGGATTCCCTTGGTTGTTTTGGATTTGTTTATCCATGAGATCCCACATTCATGCTTGGAATATGGCACGAGGGTGATTGGATGAAAGAAAGATTTGGTTCAGCCATGTCTACAGTCAGGTGGTACATGGAAGTCCCGAACCAGGTCGAATTTTCCTATGGTAAATAAAGTCTAAGTTCTCTTGCTTTTGCACTTGTTTATATGTGGATTTTATGGTTGTTATCTCACTTTTATTTCCATGGTTTTATGCTAGTTATAAGCATGGTTAATTGACTGGTTCATATCATGGTTACTTCATGTATTTACTTGTAATGGCTAAAATTATGGATGTAAGACCTAATTGATGTCATAACAGTTCAAGGGAGAAGGTGGTGATCCTTATTGTCATGTTTCATAAGAGTTTTCAGTCATTCATGTTCTATCTTGTATCCTAGACCTGTAGATTGAATTGATGCCAAGTGTTTGACAGAATGTTAGTCCCGGTTGGGGATGGTTAGGCCTAGTCATGAAGTTAATTTTTGATTTATTAGTCTTTCCATCATGTGTTAATGAATTCTGGAAGTTACAGCAAGTTTTGGGCAGTGATCAGAACTCTAGGCTAGAAACGTGCCTTAAATTCTATGAACGCTTGCACAGGTATGCCGGGAAAAGTCCCTGGACGCAGGCATGTAGGCTTGTGGTATCATCCTAATGTTCCTGGACACTAGCATGCCCATATCATGACAGTGTCGTCAAGAGATCTAAAAGCTCAGTGGGACCCATGGGCGGGATGCCTGAGTGGCTAGGTTTCCTCCTAGTATTGTTGTTGCTGATGTGGAGGGTATGGTTGATGTGTTTCCATCGATTCCATTTCCTCAAGGTCACCAAGGAGGTTGAATCCTATCATAGTAGCCTCTTGTCACATGTTTACCCTAGTTGGTGAGTTACTTGGGTATATGTGGGAGGAGGGTGGTTACATAAGGGCTCTAAGAGACTCTGGGCTTATGAAATTATTCAAAATGAAAAACATGGAGGGGTAAGTAGTGCTCCTTAAATGATTGATAGATATATGGAGACCAAAGGAGAAATAATCCATGGTGAACGACCGACCTTTGTTGTTGGCGGTAGAGGATATCTGCTCCCTTACTGTAAGTTTGAGATTGAAGAGAAGAATATAGGATCTTGAAGAATCTCTTAATCTGACACCCATATTCATGATTTCATTATCCATTCAGGCACCATAAGTGAGAACAACACCTAACACATGCCAAAGGATCAGGAAAGAAACACAATTATTAATTGGAGTAAGGACATGTTTCTATAAATAAGTGACTTGAAATCATAGAGAAAGCCTCAGAAGTTTATCTATAATTGAGAAATATATCCCAAAGACTTAAATATTTTTTATAGTACCTATAAAGGGACCTAGAATATGATCAACAATTTCTTGAAAATGATGTAAATAAAATTGTGAATAAATTTTACTTTCTTAGTGAACTTTAGAGACATTAACAAGGTATACCCACCCAAAAATATTTAAACAATCAAAGCAAGATGGTCTACTAGGATTAGGATGTTTGAAGAGGCCCTTGTTAAATGTACAAGTATTGATGATTGTAGAAGTAGTAGCTTATTTAATGCTATTAAAGTCATTGATGAAATTAAAGGCGCTTGAATGATTATGGACTCTATGAAAAAGAAGAATTTAACACTACTAAAATTTCAATAGGGGTTGACTTCGATAATTTAGGTGAATTTCTTGAAGCTAAAATCAAGAAATGGCTACTTACATTTGTTAATTATAATAATGATTAAATTTCTAAGATAACACAGCTGTAGTTAGATGCCAAAGGAATAGAAAATTAGATATTTACTTTGAGAGTGAAACAAGGTATAATTGTCTTGCCTATGAAAGGATACATTGAATAATGGATGAAGATATTTTTGAATAAAGTCGTCGATCCAAAATAACTACTTGATCAATTAGGATAATGAAGAGACAAGGAGTCAATTCTATTTAATTTCTTCTACAACAATTATGTCAAGAGAGAGAGAGAGAGAGTTCCACCTGTAATCCTTCTGTAATTTTGTGAGTGCTCATTTTATTTTGAATAAATTCCTTACTCTCTTCTTAGTTTTCAATTAATTTGGATTTATTAAAAATTTTGCATTTTTTCTAAAGTCAATCCCTGACTGTGTTTCACTCTTTCTTCTGTGTACCTTTATCATTACTATTGTTCATGGGAACCCAATCCCAGTACCTTAGGGACGAATGCATTTTATTTTTGTTATGGAAACTATCTTTTCTTTCCATAAAAAATGAAAAATGTCATATAATGAAGAAACATGGGAAGAAAGGAAAGACACTAATGATCCAAGAAATCAAAGATGAAGAAGGGTAATTCCTCTTTCCTTACATGGTGAACATCATACCCTTGCTACTATACCCCATAAAGTATTACTTGTATCTAATGGGGATGATGTTATGAACCAAAATACACATATGGATCAATTCCTAGCAATTGTTGATACCTAAGGAAGTATACATGAAGATGTTATGGTTAGAGTATTTCTTAAAACCTTAATAGGACCTTCCCATGACTGGTATATTTCTCTTCTTGCTACCTCAATTACCTCTTTTTATGATATATAATAAGAATTTATAGAAGTATATGCCCCACCTATTGCATATCATACCTTCATTACTCAATTTGATCGGATCCATTTAGAAAAGAACAAAAATATTAGAGATTTTAATATTAGATTCTTTAATACCTTTGTAGTAGATACCTCATGATACTTGCTCAAAGAACCGGGTTGTATTTGGTTGTTATAAAAATGCAATGCCTACAAATGTCAAGTACATTATAAAGTCTGCACATATCAAGACATTGCATGAAGTTATGTGGAAAGTGCAAGAGATGGAGGAAGACATGCTAGAAAGGTATGTTGATCCATACATCATTCTAGGAAAAGTAAAAAAAAAAGTTCTTCCTTGAAAATATCAGAATCAAAAAATTCAACTATAGTACGAAGTAATCAAGATACAACAGTTGGAAGAGTAATTTGCTTTGGGATTCCTCCCAATGTGTTGAATGTCTCTGCATCAAAAGAGCCATCTCCCTCAAATATTGACTCAAAAATTTCTCAGTTGAATAGAATAGTCAAGTAGATGTAGAATAAAATAATAATATTAAGAAGAGGATATGAACATAGGCCTTGACGTTAGGAGAATGGTTGATACCCAACATATGGTTTTAGAGAAAGACCTGATTGAGGTAAAAAAGTTAATGGTGTACCTCCAAGGGGACACATGCACACAATATTTCAAAATCAAAGTGCTTTAGTAATGTAAGAAGAAGAAATACAAGAAGAATAAGACATAGATTTCTATGCAACCAACTCAAAGATTAACAGAAGAAAAGATAGATCAACGACATTAAATTTGTCCTCTTCGAAGGGGAAACCTACTTTGCATTACATAAATGAAAAATTCTTGGACGATACAAATGATAAGACCTTCTTGGTATATATAGGAGTCTAAGGGGTCACAATATAATCAGAACCTACATAACAATAATATTGTAAGGGCACAACAATAAAAATAATGGGCTTCTATGGGGCACAACAATAACAACGTGGGGGATACATGGTCACAACAATAAAAATATTGGGCTACACTAACAATAACAATAAGGGGAATACACTAGTATTATAGGGACCTAACATGCCCCTCTGCTTCAAAAAAGTGTTTCCCTCAATGCTTGAGTAGTTCCTGATGCTTCCCTATAAATTATCATCCTCCCATGTGGAGTCTTCAGCAGGTAAGTTCTTCCACTTAATGAGATACTCTGAAATCAATCGATTCCATAACTATCAGGTTCTTTTTTCCGTGATTGCTTCAAGCTCAAATATGTTTTTTCCTTCTTCATCAAGTTCTTGAAACATTGTTTGAACTAGGAGCTTGTCACCAATAGCCTTCTTTAAGCATGAAACATGGAAAATTGGGTGTACTCGGGAAGATGCAGGAAAATCCAATTTGTATGGAATAGTACCAATCTATTGCAACACCTTTTAAGGACCATATTACTTGGGTGATACATTATTATCCTTCTTAGCTTACTTGAGGTAAATTTGTTTGTATGGTTGTAACCATAAAAATACCCAGACACCTACATTAAAACTTATTTCATTGTGATGCTTATCTTCCTTCTGTTTCATTTGATTCTATGCTAGAGTGAGGTTATCCTTTAAGAGTTGGCGAACTTGTTCCTGATGCTCAATGTGATCTTCCACTGCTTGAAACTTATAATTTTCTCTTAAGGATGATGTGATGGATGGTGGATGATATCCATAAAGTGCCTAAATGGATTCATTTTTGGTGCAGTATGGAAGGAAGTGTTATACCACCATTCAGCTAGAGGTAACCACTTGACCCATTCTATTTGTTTATCAGATACAAAGTAATGAAGATATCCTTCCAAAAATTTGTTCACTAACTTAGTTTTCCCGTTAGATTGAGTATGACAAGATGAGCTATGAGCTAGTTGATTACCAAGAGAAGAAAATAATTTCGTCTAAAAATTTCCAGGGAAAATGGGATCTATACCACTTACAATAATCTTTGGATTTCCATGTAGCTTTTGAATTGTTTCGATAAATGAAGTAACACTTATACTGGATTTAAAAGGATGAGATAATGCACAAAAGTGTGCATACTTGTAAGGCTATCAACTACCACCATGATGACACTCTTTCCTTCAGGCTTGGTTAAACCTGTGATAAAATCCATTGAGACCTCCTTCCAATGCTGACTTGGAATGGCTAAAGGTTGTAACAGACCCGGGGTCTTAAATGTCTCAACTTCATTTTCTTGGAAAACCAAACATTCTACCGCAAACTTTTTAATATCATATTTAAATCCATCCAAAACAAAATTCCTTCTTGACCCTATGGTAAGTTTTTAAAAATCCCAAGTTCCCTCTTAAGGGGTAAGTTTGCAATTCCAAAAGAATATTTTGCTCGAGTTCATAATTCTTACAAAGATATAAACGATCTTTGTACCATAATGAATCATTTATCTAGCTAAATGTATCATATGTATTGGTATCTTGCTAAATATTTTGAATGAGTGTGCACACCTTTTCATCATTCTTCCAGTCATCCCTTTCTTCAGTTATCCAATTAGGTTGGGTAATAGAAAATGGCACAAAGAAATGCTTCCACAACCTCCTCCTTTAGACTTGAGAGTGCATTTGCAACAGCATTTTGCGTCCCTTTTTTGTAGATGATTTAAAAGTCATAATCCAACATATTTGTGACCTATTTTTGCTGCTCTTTTGAACATAACATTTGTTCCAAAAAATATTTAAGACTATCATGATATGTTTTTACCTTGAAGTGTATTCCCATTAGGTAATGTCTCTAGTGCTTTAGTGCATGTAGTATTACCAAAATTTCCTTCTCATAATTAGGTTTTTGTAAATACTTTCCTTTGATTGGATGAATTTCAAGAGCATTGTGTCCTTCTTGTATTAAAACAACACCAATTCCATTTCCCTAGGCATCACATTGCACCATAAATTCTTTTGTGAAGTCAAGCATAGCTAAGATTGGTGCTTGGCGCATTTCTTCTTTAAGATGTTCAAAGGCCTTAGTTTCTTCTGGAGTCTAAGAAAATGCATCTTTATTCAATAATAGAAGTGTTGTTATTCTCCCATAATTCTTAACAAAATTGAAATAATACCCTGTCAACTCGAGAAATCCTTGAAGATTCTTTATGGTTCTGTGATCTAAAAATGGAATGTACTTGTTTAAGGGTGCAAGGTATCCATTTCCCATAATTGCAAATGTGAGTTATACACTCCAAGTGACCTCTGAAAATGTGAAAACTTCTTATTTCTTATACAGAGATAGACTGTAGGGGCATTCACCAGACATGTCACCTCTAAAGAGAGGATGAGTTCTATAGGCTACCTGGCCCTCTACAGGCTCTGCCTAATGAAATAACGAAGTAAACACTTAGAAGTCTTTGACATACACATACTTGAAGTTTGATGTCTTGCGGAATAAGACAAATAACTTTCTGCAGCTGAATAGGTGATTATGTGTGTATGCAAGTTATGTATATTTGATGTTTAACACTTTATATTAGTTTTGTTTAGCATATCATCTTCAGAAAATAAAGACATCAAAATGATAAAGCACTTCACCCCTTCTGGGCTACATCTGCTGAACCAAGCCTCTCAAACTAGGTTTGTGCTCTTGTATTAAAAAATGATACAAAGGCTAATACAAGAATATGAGTGTCTCGAAAGACAGATATGGCTGTAAATACAGTATCAGAAGATAGGAATTAGCTAAACATGCTCTTTCCCAAACACTAAACAGTGAAATTGTACCTTATACAGTACTTTCCCCAATTGGCCCTGGTGGCCCTTTAAACTTTCATGGAGAATTTCTAGGTGAAGATGACCTCAATTGGTTCGGAAACCTCTTCCATTAGACTCAGAAGGTCGAAAATTGCAGACATGGGCTTTTGAATCACCAAAAATGGATGAACATAGCCCCCAAACAACTCAAGCACTGAAATGGCTCTGGTGGCCCTGAAATCTTCCTTGAAGCTAAACTGTGAGAAGAATGCCTCAACAGGAAAAACGAGCTATAGAAATGGATTCAAAATGCTGGAAAACTTCAGGAATGACCTTCGTTCCACATTCACTGGCTGCACAATTCCCAATGCAACTCCCAAATTGATTTGGCCCTAGTGGCTCCTGGAACTTCCACGAAGCAAAATCACCTACAAATGACCTCAGATGGCTGTGAAACCTATGCCAATGGCTTCAAAAGGTCGAAGAGGCCCAAAATTAAAAAAAAATCGTCCAAAAAGGACTTTCCTAGACAAAGTTATGGCCATTTACTCCCAACTGCCAACTGGTCCTAGAAAGACTCCAGCTAACTTTAATTAAAGTCCAGATAGGCCTGCAATTTATGGCAGGACCGCCCAAATTTGGCACTCCGCCAATTCCACCGCTAACTGACTGTCGGTTATCCGTTTGTCATAACTGTGCATGTGAACGGATTACCCGGACTCGGCGGTTCTGTGCCTTGGATTTAGTGCCAACCTTTAATGGCACGGTTAGGTGAACTGGTTGTTTGTCCCGCGTATGTGGCAATGTGACCACATTTCACACATTAAACGGTGACCGTTATGTTTATGGAGCCAGCGGTTTAGGGTGGAGCACAATGGGTCCGGCGGATGGGCATATGGTATGGGGGCTGGCTCCCTTGGGGCCCCGCCCAAAGTTATTTTAAACTTCAAATGAACTTTGTTCCGCTTCCATGACAAGTCCGACCCCTGTGGCGCGTTGGTAAGGCACAACATTTGGACACATGAGGTCTTAGGTTCAAACCTCTCCGTTGCCAACATTTTAATGCATGCAAAAAAACTGAGTGACATCATGATGATGTCACCCGGGCCATGTGGCAGCTCCAGGCTTGCCACGTGGTAGTTTTCCATTCGCTGCCCTGAAAAAAATATTTCGTGGAATATTCTATTTTAATTTTTTTTGAAAAAATTCAAAATTTCAATGTTATTGGGCAATTCTTCTTTTTGGCATAACTTTCTCATACGGCGACCATTTTCCGAACCGTTCACGGCGCCAAAATCAGGAAGACGAGCTCTATCTAGTCGTTCTAGTTCAAACCAGTTCTAAACACTTTCATTTTTTACCATTTTATGACACTTGGTCCTGAGCTCCTGATCACACCTCCCAAACGAGAAGGCTTTTGGTCCCAAAAATCTTACTGAATCTTTGAATTGAACTATACAACACTTGAGGAACAGAAATATCCTCTTCTGGTCAGCCAAAAGAGCATACTGATGCCAAAATGTCCTGCCTTATCAACTGTCACGATGCCCATCCATGGCACCTCCGCTCCAGAAGAAGAGCTGCCTCCCAAATGAGAAGGCTTTTACAAAGATGAAACACTTCATCATTTCTCCACTTTACAATC
Organism: Pinus tabuliformis; assembly: GCA_031772625.1. Classification (NCBI taxonomy): domain Eukaryota; kingdom Viridiplantae; phylum Streptophyta; class Pinopsida; order Pinales; family Pinaceae; genus Pinus; species Pinus tabuliformis. The sequence goes on along the minus strand of CM062815.1, from coordinate 146,096,564 downwards.
TTGGAGATCAAATTAACTTTTTACAAGTCAATATTACATTACATGTATGGTTAAAAATAAAGTAATCAACCCTTCAAGTTAATCACACATACATGTTTAAAGTACAAGGAAATCATCATGATCCCTGCGCTCATGCATATCATTCTCATGCATCATGTGCTCATGCATATCATTCTCATGCATGTAGTTTATCCTTCAACTTTCTCTTAAGTACAATCATAAGTACAAGATCCTCGATCACATGTACATGTACTTTCAAAGTTGAAATGAATATAACTTTCGCTGCGATAGAGTGAGTCTCATACTCAGCTTTTCCATCATGCAACTTGCATTCCCTTAACAAAGAAATGAATTCAATAAAAAGACATGCAACTTTAATTGGATAAGAATTCTAACCATTTCTTACCAATCCATTTCAAAGCTGCTTCCTTTAACTGCACATCAATATCAGCGTGTGTATCATCCTGACACATATCAATGATGGAAACTTCCTTCTCATTCTTGCCATACTATTTCTCCAATTTCTTCAACTTTCGTGGAAGCATTGTTGGATTCAGAGTCTAACACCTTTCAGCAGTATGTCCATGCTTATGGCAATAAGTGCAACACATGTTCATCTTCTTGACAGCATTATTTGCATTGTTCAATGTAACTTTGGCTTCTTGCCTCCTTTCCTTCAAAAGTTTCATGTATGTTGCCATTCTTTTCCAACATCTATAAACACTATGGTTAACCAAACCACAAAAAGAACATGTAATTCTTTTCCAATGCTTATGTGGAAATTTTCCATGCTTTAAATGTTCGAAGGAAGTGTGATGGAAATCAGATTTATACCATTCTCTTTCACCTTCATTACCTTCATAAGGAGGTGAATCGAAAGAAGAAGAAGCTCCCTTTGGAACACTATCAATCCCATCAATGGTTTTAGAGCTTTCACCACTTTCTTGTTCAAGTGCATGCTTATGCACACCTTCTTCCTTCATGGCTGCTTTGGAACTTTCTTCATAAGATTTTCCATAGCCAAGACCCAAATACTTAGGCCTTACCTCAACCATTATTGGCTCAACTATACCCTGTGCATGTTTACCCAATCCTTTTCCTTCATATCCCATTTTGGACATCAACTTGGACCCTATGCCTCTGGTATGTTTCTCAAAAGAACCAACATAAACATTCTTATAAGAATTTGAAGACAAACTAGAATTGTTTACCTCTTCTTCAAGCTGATACTTGGCTAAGGCTTCTTTGGCAACAAGGAGTTGTCTCTCCAACTCATGCATCCTTTCCAGATTCATGTTTGCAATATGAAGTTGGCCTTCCATTTCCTGCAATTGGTCAGAAAGCAACTGCTTCTCTTCCCTCATGGAATTCAAATGCTCTTGAAGTCTAGAGCTCTTTCTTTCATCCTCATACATTTATCTCACCATATTCATCATGATGAAAAATTCTTGCTTCAAGCCTTCATCAAAGAATCTTGTGAAGGAGGACGATTTTGAGAACTCACTTGTGGAAGTCGTCATTATAAAAATGAACAAAAAAGCTTCAGCAACTCAAACAACAAGTAGTTTGCAGAATAATAAAGCAGTCAATCTTCAACACTGCTTAAGACACCTTTCAAGCTACACAATCAAGCTAGTGATGTCAATCAAGCAAACCTAGTGCTCTGATACCATATTGATCTGAAAATGGAATGTACTTGTTTAAGGGTGCAAGGTATCCATTTCCCATAATTGCAAATGTGAGTTATACACTCCAAGTGACCTCTGAGAATGTGAAAACTTCTTATTTCTTATACAGAGATAGACTGTAGGGGCATTCACCAGACATGTCACCTCTAAAGAGAGTATGGGTTCTAGAGGCTACCTGACCCTCTACAGGCTCTGCCTAAAGAAATAACGAAGTAAACACTTAGAAGTCTTTGACATACACATACTTGAAGTTTGATGTCTTGCGGAATAAGACAAATAACTTTCTGCAGCTGAATAGGTGATTATGTGTGTATGCAAGTTATGTATATTTGATGTTTAACACTTTATATCAGTTTTGTTTAGCATATTATCTTCAGCAAATAAAGACATCAAAATGATAAAGCAGTTCACCCCTTCTAGGCTACATCTGCTGGACCAAGCCTCTTAAACTAGGCTTGTCCTCTTGTATTAAAAATGCTACAAAGGCTAATACAAGAATATGAGTGTCTCGAAAGACAGATCTGACTGTAAATACAGAATCAAAAGATAGGAATTAGCTAAACATGCTCTTTCGCAAACACTAAATAGTGAGATTGTACCTTATACAGTGCTTTCCCCAATTGGCCCTTGTGGCCCTTTAAACTTGCATGGAGAATCTCAAGGTGAAGATGACATCAATTAGTTCTAAAACCTCTGCCATTAGACTCAGGATGTCGAAAATAGCAGACATAGGCTTTTAAATCACCAAAAATGGATTAACATAGCCCCCAAACAGCTCAAGCACTGAAATGGCCCTGGTGGCCCAGAAAGCTTCCTTGAAGCTAAACAGTGAGAAGAATGCCTCAACAGGAAAAACGAGCTGTAGAAATGGATTCAAAATGCTGGAAAACTTCAGGAATGACCTTCGTTCCACATTCACTGGTTGCACAATTCCCAATGCAACTCCCAAACTGATTTGGCCCTAGTGGCTCCTGGAACTTCCACAAAGTAGAATCACCTGCAAACGACCTCATATTGCTATGAAACCTATGCCAATGGCTTCAAAAGGTCGAAGAGACCCAAAAAAAAAAAAAATTCGTCCAAAAAGGACTTTCCTAGCCAAAGTTATGGCAATTTACTCCCAACTGCCAACTGGTCCTAGAAAGACTCCAGCTAACTTTAATTAGAGTCCAGATAGGCTTGCCAATTATGGTGGGGCCGCCCAAATTTGGCGCTCCGCCAATTCCACCGCTAACTGACCGCGGGTTATCCGTTTTTCATAACTGTGCATGTGAACGGATTACCCGGACTCGGCGGTTCTGTGCCTCAGATTTAGTGCCAACCTTTAATGGCACGGTTAGGTGAATTGGTTGTTTGTCCCGCGTTTGTGGCAATGTGACCACGTTTCACACATTAAACGGTGACCGTTATGTTTATGGCACCAGCGGTTTAGGGTGGAGCACAATGGACCCGACGAATGGGCATATGGTATGGGGGCTGGCCCCCTTGGGGCCCCGCCCAAAGTTATTTTAAACTTCAAATGAACTTTGTCCCGCTTCCATAACAAGTCCGACCCCTGTGGTGCGTTGGTAAGGCATGGCGTTTGGACACATGAGGTCTTAGGTTCAAACCTCTCCGTTGCCAACATTTTAATGCATGCCAAAAAACTGAGCTGACGTCATGATGATGTCACTTTGGCCACATGGCGGCTTCTGGGCTTACCACGTGGCAGCTTGCCATTCACTGCCCAGAAAAGAATATTCTGTGGAATATTATATTTTAATTTTTTTTGAAAAAATTCAAAATTTCAATGTTATTGGGCAATTCTTCTTTTTGGCATAACTTTCTCATATGGCAACCGTTTTCCGAACCGTTCATGGTGCCGAATCAGGAAGACGAGCTCTATCCAGTTGTTCCAATTCAAACTAGTTCTAAACACTTTCATTTTTGACCATTTTACGACACTTGGTCCTGAGCTCCTGATCATTGTGGGGATTTTCTATTCCTTAATGCCTTTAATTTTGTTAGGGTCTATCTTAACACCTTCATGAGATACAATATTACCCAAATATTCCACCTCCTATACTCCAAAGAAAGATTTGGAGGTTTTTGCATATAATTGTTTCTCCTCAAATAGTTTGAGCACCCTATCAACATGTTGAACATGATCCTTCCAAGACTTGTTGTAGATTAGTATATCATCAAAAAATACTAACACAAATTTTCTAAGGGTTTGAAAATGGAATTCATCAAACCTTGAAATGTAAAAGGTGCATTAGTAATGCCGAAAGGCATGACCAAAATTTCATAATGACCCTCATGAGTTCTAAATGTTGTTTTCATAATGTCTTCAACCTTCATTCTAATTTGATGATATCCTAAACGAAGATCCATCTTGGTGAATTAAATTTCTCCATGTAATTCATCCAACAATTCATCATTGACAGGAATGGGAAATTTATCTTTAATAGTGAGCTTATTGAGCTCCCTATAATCCAGACACATATGTCATGACCCATCCTTCTTGTGCACCAATAATATTGGAGTAGAGAAATAACCTTGACTAGGTTGAATTATACCAGCCTCTAGCATTTCTGCAACCTATGTTCAATTTCACTCTTTTGGGCATAGGGATAACTATAAGGTCTGATGATTGGAGGAAAACTTCCTGGAGTCAAATGAATAGCATGATCATGATCACGAATAGGTGGGATGCCTTTGGGAGTCACAAATACCTTGTAATGATTGTCTAAGAATTTTTGGAGGTATAGAGAAATAAATGATTTTGATGTTTGAAACTCTAGTGAAATAGATGATTTAGAAATTTTGTCATGCCATTAGAGTTGATTATCTTTCCTAGTTTCCCTACGATACCCCTTAATTCAACTTCCCTTCCTTCCCAAAAAAATTTCAAGGAAAGTTCTTGAAAATTAAAATCTATCATCCCCAAATATTATAACCATTACAACATAAGCACCACCCATTGGAATGGAAAGCATTGGACTATTCAATACATATTCCCCCATGGTTAGCTTGATATTATGGCACTTTCCAAAGAAATTTATAGTTCCTCCATTTGCAACCATCACTTGACATTCTGGTGCTGGATATAGGAAGCAATTCAATTCCTTGGCTATCCTACAATGAATAAAATTATGAGTGCTACCTGAATCAATCATCCCTATTATCTTTTTCTTCTTCATATATCCTTCTATCTTGAGCATTTGATGAGTGGTAATTCCTGCCAATGCGTTGGAGGATATGGTCAAATTAATTTCTTCTTTCTCACGGATTGGTTCCTGGTGTATATCCTCCTCTTTTGATGTTTCTTGTTCCTTTTATTCCCCCTCTTCACAATTTATGTAGAATAATTTGTTCTTAGCACACTTATGACCTTTAGTGTATTTGTTGTCACAACTGTAACAAATACATTTTTCTCTTTTTTCCTCCAATTGTTGTGACGTCAACCTTGTAGGTTGTGGAAGGCTAGGACCAAAAACACTTCCCATGTTTATAGTTGTGAGTGGTAGACTTCCTTGTTGCCATAATTTTTCTTTCAACTTTTCTTGCCACCCTGAATACCTTCTCCAGTGAATCAGGGTCCCAAAGGCGCACCTCGTGTTGGATTTTATCCTTCAAAGACCCTATGAGGACCTCAATCCTATGCTCCTATGAAATATTCGTTACCCTAATATTCAATTTTTGGAAGTCCTCAATGTGCTCCACCATTGAACCCTTTGGTTTGAGATTTATGAATTAGCTAAAGAAGGTGTTTCTCCTTGTACCTTAATGTGCTATCATTTCCTCCAAAAATTTGTCCACCTGACAAGTGGTTTACAAGAACAAAGCCATTGATATCATACAAACTGATTTGGTTCTAAATATAAAATCGCAATGCGTACCTTTTGTGAGTGTTGCACATCATGGAGATCAAAATATTTCTCCATCGGTAGTATCCATGTTACTGGATCCTTGCCATCAAGCTTCCTCATATTGATCTTTGGAATGTGGTGGTTCTTAAACCCAACATTGGAGTCTCTAAAATCATAATTGATATTCCTTTTGTCCTCATCATGATTTTCATGGATTACCTTTTCACCAGTGGGAATCCTTTCTTCTAGAAACTTTTCTAAACTTTCCTTCAACCCATCTATCTTAACATTCATCATTGCTTCCATGTTTTCTTTTAAAATACCATTCAAAACTCCCATGTCCCTTTTTATACCATCTATCATAACATTCATCATGGCTTCCAATTCATTTTTTGTTACCTTTTGCGAGAGTTGTTGCACTTGGTCTTGTAATTTTGATATATCATGCTACATTTCTTCCTGTTCTTCATGCGTCAAAGAAGAGATTTCTGGTTTCTTACTAGGTGTTTCCATTTTTTTGTTTCAAGGAATTTTGAAATCAAACAATGATACATATGCTTCACTATGCCCTTTGAATCACTTGAAACTAATTTTTCAAACAATAGTTATGCAAAATTTTAAAAAATACACACCTTTTTTCTTGTTTTTTAGGAGCTCAATATTGAAATTGTTGCATCTCTATAATTTCGGATCTCCAAGATCTGAAATTTTGTTATATGGTATCCATTTTAGTCTCCTGGTGAACCCCACAAGTCAAACTGAGATTGGATTCTTCAATAAAGAGTTATGCCCAATCTCCCACAATGACCTAATTATAGATTGGTTCAGTAGAAAAAAGTTATAGGGAGTGCCATGTGTCACGTTTTCAACCTTCAACCCTGAAAAAGATACCCAGAAAACTAAATTCCTTCCAATTTCAGCCAATGTTTATGAAATTCAAATTCAATGCTTGGAGATAAAGTTATGAGAATTTTCCCTAGGTCACCTATTTTATATGGAATTCTAGAGCCTGCAAAAACCATAACTTTGTTGCATCATATCTCCAAAAATATAGGGAAACAAGATCTAGAAGTCGTACATGAAATTCACCAATATTTCAGTTCCACGTGATTGCAATTTCAGCTTCTGAAGCTTCGTAGAAAAAAAATTTATAGCGAAAATTACAAGATTATTTGTTTGAAGAATCGAAACCCTAGAATCCAAATCTTTGATACCAAATGTTAGGCAACCAGCTCAAAGAAAAGAAGAAAAGATAGATCAATGACTTAAAAATTTTCCTCTTCGAGGGGGAAACCTCCTTTACATTACATAAATGAACAATTCTTAGATGATACAAATGATAAGACCTCCTTGTTATATATAGGAGTCTATGGGGTCACAATATAATCAGAGCTTGCATAAAAATAATAATGTAAGGGCACAACAATAACAATAGTGGGCTTGTATGGTTCACAACAATAACAACATGGGGGATACATGGGCACAAAAATAACAATAAGACGATACACTAATAATAACAATAAGGCGAATACACCAATATTACAGGGACGTAACATAGATTCAACTTAGATTCTTACATATCAAAATTTCACCACCTTAGAATCCACAGAAATGGGAGATGTCCAACTATTCTCCTTAGAATAACAACTTATATAGCAAAATCATGAGCTCATGGAGAAAGATAATATTATTAAAACAAGAACTTAGTAAAGTAAGCCAAAAAAGAAGGGTCTATCTCAACATATGGGTACAAGGAATCAAGGAGAAGCATCAACACAAGTAAATACATATCAAGAGAAATTTAGACCAATCCAAATCAAGACCAATAATATTTTTCATAACCTTTTTGTGAAAAAATGGGATATGCATTTGAAATGGATGTCTAAGTTATGATAAGTCAATCCAACAAATGTCTTATGATATCATGGATGACTTATGCAAGGCTCTAGATCACTCTATTTTTTTCAAAGATGATAAATATTCCTCATCAAATAGAGAATCTTCTCAAAGCTCTTACAAATGAGGATCCATCTAGTACAAGAATAGAGGAAACTGTTATATCTCATCAACAAAAGAATCTTGCCTCTCCTATCAATACTCAAGGTAAAGTTCCTCCTTTCTATATATCATTGGAAACTCCAAATTTTATATTGCATAATTGTTTGGTAGACAGTGGCACAACCAATAATTTCATGCCACTCTACATTATCAAAGCAATAGATTTATATTGCACTAAGTATTATGATACTAGAGAAAGTATTTGTGCAATTGATTCAACAAGAGTATTCTGTTATGGTGAGATCAAATGTTTTTGAGCCTCGATAATTTTGACACCAAATATTATGATTGTCTTCTCTACAATAGTGGTGGACTTACCAGTTGCATATGGACTAGTCTTAGGAAGACAATAGTGTTCTCCTCTAGGAGGATACATGATGAATGAAGTTGTATGATGCTTCCAAATAAACATGGTTTCATGATAAGTATACCAAGAAATTGATGAATTCTATGTTTTTTGAGGAAAAAGAGATTGACAGGAAAAATATAATGGTCATGGAAATTATGCAATATTGAGTGATGTAAATAAAATAGATAATAGTAGTGTAAATGTATCTTAGAGTAAATGGAAAATTCTCTTTAATGGAGCTTCTTCAAATATGGGATCAGGAGTTGGTGTAATAATTGAAAGCCTAGATGGATAATGGTTTCCATATGCTTTTCATTTGTAGTTCACAAGTACAAATAACAAATGAGAATATGAGGCATGATAGCAGTGGGCAGGCCAAAAGGAAAATTGAATGCCAAATGTAGTGTAGGAAATTTTGGTTGTAGGCAATATGAAATGATTTCATATTGCTCTCTTAAAAAATTGTAAGTGCTACAAAATGATTTTGTAGCACTCCACTAGCCCCCTGCAACTCAACTCTCCATGGTCTTAGCACATCTCCCAACTCAAGGAATGATCTCCTCCCACCTCTTCTCATCAATGTTTTCTCCCTCACTCAATTTAATGGTCTGCACTCCAATCAAAAGGACACGATATTTCCTGCAAAAACAAAAGACATGGGCATTGTGAAATGGTTTGTAGGGGTCGCTGTAGATGGAACAAGCTCAAATCCAAAAATCAAAATATAATTACAAAAAGCATGTAACATCACAAATATGATCACAACAAATTCTGTAATGTAAGTAAATTCACACACACAGTTCGAGTGGAACCCAAAGAATGAAAAACACAGACTTATGAATATATATACTGCTGCACAACTTCCTTTTCATTCATTTCGAGAATATAGACTTGGAGGCAGGAGAATAGCTACTTCTCCTCCCATTTGATGCCTCTTTTATTCATGAAATTAAGGAAATGGTTCGTTTCCTCTTCTCTCCAAATGAAGGAAGTCGAAAATACAACCATGTGGCTTAATAATTACAATGGAAATAACTTTTACATTTATAGACCTCTTCTACCTATTCAGGAATAATTCAATTCCTATATCTAAATTAAATATTTAGATTTCTAACAAAAACAAAAAAGTCAACTTGCAAACTTAACATGTGGTCAGCCCACCACATTGTCAAGCTCTACTCCATTTCTTCATCTCGAGCTCGGTTTAATGCACTTGCATCAGAATCCCTAGGAAGCAAAAATTCATGAGCTCCTACTCATGAGGTCCTCTACATAGCAACCTGCCTTTTATAGAGTTGCAACACTCATCCATGTAGAATCATCCATCGGAAAGTCCTTCCACTTCACCAAAATCTCCAAATATTATTTTCCCTTGGTTTGATTTACAACTCGAGTGTCAAAGGTTCTCTCTGCCTCTAGACCCTCATTCATAGGCATCTTCTTTATCCAACTCTATTCACTGGCTTCTCCACTGCTCTTATTTACTGTAGTGGCACCTTCATCACTAACTTGATAGGGATTCAAATCAGCCACATTGAAAATATGTGATATACCTATGCGCATAGGTAACTCCAACTCATAATAATTTGCAAAAAACTTCCTGAGTATCCTGCAAGGCCCTATTTTCTTCATTTTGAGTTTGTTATATTCTCCCCTTGGGAATATCTCTTTTCTCAAGTGGGCTAAGACAATGTACCCTACCTCAAAGCTTACCTCCCTTCTTCTTAGTTGTTTGTTTGTACTTGTAGTTGTTGTCCTATAGCTTATGTTTTATTTCCTCATGTAATTCACTCATTGCTGCTACAAAATATTCCCCATCAGCACTCCTTTGCTTAAGTTGTCCCAAATCTCTTAGTTCAAAAACTCGTCTAGGATGCATTCCATACAATATCTGAAACAAACTCTTCCCTGTGGTCGTATTTGGCGAATAATTGTATGTAAACTTAGCTTTAGCTAACACATGATCCCACTACTTGGGATGCTCACCACAAGGCTCCTCAAAATGTTTCTGAGAATCGCATTCACAACTTCAATTTTCCCATCATATTGTGGATGATAGGCTGAACTAAAGTTCAATTTTGTTCCAAGCTTCTTCCACAAGTTCCTCCAAAAATTCCCTATGAACCAGGTGTCCCTATCAAATATTATACTCTTTGGCAAGCCCTGCAACTGGACAATCTTGTTAAAAAACAAATGAGCTATGTGTAGCATTAGTAGTCTTGCAATGTGGAATAAAATGAGCCATCTTTGTAAATATGGCCACAACTACAAGTATGGAGTCCTTACCTCGTTGCTTTCTTGGTAAACCCAAAAAAAAGTCCATAATCATTGAGTCCCATGGTCTGTTGGGAATGGGAAAAGGAGTATATAGTCCAACATTTTGACTCCTCCCTTTCACATGCTGACACACTCTACATTTTCTCACATATTTCTGCACATCTGCCCTCATCTTTGGCCAGAAATAAAAATGTTCTAGCTACCCAAGTGTCTTGTCCACACCAAAATTCCCTACCAATCCTCCATTATGCTTTTATTGTATCAAATTCTCTCTCATTGAGCAATGAGGAATACATAATTTACTTCTCTTGAAAAACAAACCATCTTACAACATAAAATCCTTCCATGGGTTGTTATCTCTGCTCACGGGGTTCTTGCATGCTTCAAAGGCCTCTCAAAAATCAACATCATCCTCATACAAGTCCTTCAAATAATCAAAGCCCAAAATTTGTACATGGCACTCCTGCATGATCAAAATCCTCTTGCTCAAAGCATCAACTACCTTTTTCTCTTGTCCATTCACATGTTTTAGAACAAAGGTGAAACTTTGTAGGAATTCCACCCACTTGGCATGCTTATGCTCAACTTGTGTTTCTGCATTATATATTGTAATGCAAAATTATCTAAGAACAAAACAAACTCCCTGGGCATCAAATGGTGTCTCCAACGCTTCAAAGTTGGAACCACCACATAAAATTCCTTATTATAAGAGGAGTATTTATGTTTTGAGTCATTCAACTTCTCACTAAAATATGTAACATCTTTGTCTTCTTGACTCAATACTGCTCCAATGACTATTTCATTGGCAACATATCTGACTTGGAGAGACTAATAGAAGTCAGGTAGCTTCAAATTCAGTTTCTCAGTGATCTTCCTCTTCAAGATATGGAAAATTTTCTCTGTTGTTGTTGTCCAACAAAATGGTTGTCTATCTTTCTTGATTGTTTCAACTATGGGTGCACAAATACCACTAAAGTTCTTGATGAACTTCCTATAGAAGCTAGCTAAGCCATGAAAGATTATAATTTCAAAAATTTTCTTGGGTGAAGGCCAACTTACAATCGCCTCTATTTTCTCCAAATCCATTTTCAGTCCATCCTTTGAAATGACAAAGCCTAAATATACCAACTCAAACCTCATGAAAGTACATTTCTTTAGGTTAATCAACAATTTCTCTTGCTACAACTTTTCTAGAACATACCTTACATGCCTAAGGTGTTCTTCCTTTGTTCGACTGAAAATCAAAATATCATCCAAATAAAAAATAACAAACTTACTGATGAACTCCTTCAAGACCTCATTCATCAACTACATGAAAGTACTTGGTTCATTTTTCAGTCCAAATGGTATGACTAGCCATTCATATAGTTCGTTACTGGTCTTGAAATTTGTCTTTCACTCATCCCCTTCTCATATCTAGATATGATTCTAACCACTCTTCAAATCAACCTTTGAAAGGTAGGATACCCCACTCTAACAATCCATCATGTTGTCCATCCGTACCAATGGAAATCTATACCTAATTATGATTTTCTTGATTACTCTGGAAACTGTGCACATCCTCCATTCTCCATATTTCTTTGGACTAAGTACCATAGGGACAACACATGGACTCAAGCTCTCCCTTATCAACCCTTTATCCAATAGTCCTTGAACTTGTTTCCTTATTTCCTCATTCTCCTTGGGTATCATTCGGTAAGCAGCTTTATTCATAACCCTTGCTCTTGGTATCGGGTCTATGTTATGGTTGATACTTCTCTTAGATGGCAACTCACTTGGAAAATCATCTACCATGATATCACTAAAATCATGCAACATCTCTTGAATCTCAACAGGCAAATCTACAAGTTTGACATGCAAAAGTATTACCTTTGGTTCGCATACCACTACATAGTTGACCTCTTCTTTGTATATTTGTTGCAGAAATTCTTTTCCTCCTAACAACAATGATTTTGAGCTACTCGTCTCAGCTATAATATCATCCTTTAAAGGTACAATGGTATGATTGATACTATCCTTCTCAAACTTGCAAGTTTTGTCCTCTCCAACATGCACCACTTTCCTATCAAACTGCCAAGGTTGACCCAAAAGGAGGTGGCAGAAATCCATTGGCATGATGTAACGAACTATCTTATCCTTATATCTTCCTATCTAGAAATCCACTTCTCTCTACTCACTCACCAACAATTGGTGACTTTCTTGTAGCCATGAAACTTTATATGGTGTTGGGTGCTTCAGCCTTTTCAATCCAATATTTTCTGCCATTTATGTAAAAACTAGATTGTCAGTGCTTCCACTATCAATCATTACTTTGTAGAAATTTCCTTAGGCCTTGCAAACAACCCTAAACAGGGCTCTTCTTTGCACTAGTTCAATAGTCTCCTTATCTAGTTTCAACAACACTTTGTTCATCATTAAAGCTTCTCCTGTCTCTGGTGCATTTTCTGCCACAGGTCCCTGTGCCTCTATTGCTTCCGGCTGAGCTACATATGAATCTCTTTGTCCTCCTTTCTCATTATTAAGACACTCAAAGTATCAGTGACCCAACTTCCCACATTTGTAACACTAATAAACAATCTCTCTGCCTCTTCCTCTACCTCTACATCTCTGGTAAGGTATTCCTCCTCTAGAGTCACTTTCTTTCTCTTGTTGTCCTTGCTGCCTTGGGTTACTTGCATCATTCTTTTGAGTTAAATTCTTCCCTCTTCTAGCTATTTATCCTTTTCCTCTAGCAAAACCACGACCTTTACCTGAATTTTGCTTCCTTTTTATCTTCTCTTTTTCCTTGAAGGAAAACTGATATGTTACTTTCATCATCCTAGGAGAAAGCACAATGATTTTATATTGAATCTCTAACTTCAAACCATTGATGTACATTGTTGTTTTCTCTAGATTGTCTTCTACATAACTTTCCCTCACATTCACCTTGTAAAAAGCCTTGGTGTACTCTATGACTATCAACATCCTTTTCTTGAGGTTTTGAACCTGCTTGTAGAGGGATAGCTAACAGTCTTTTGGCAAAACAAATCCCTTCATATTCACTACCGTCCTGTCCAAACTCTTTATCAATGGTTTCCCCTATTTTCTCCTTTCAACCAGCACATTGTCCCACCACAATGCATCATGACCTTTCAACATAGTTATACAAAATTTTACCCTCTTGTCTTCTTCAATCTTCTCTTACTCAAAATACTTTTCTAATTCACTGATCCAATCCATCAAATTTTTGGCTACCAGGTTGCCATCATAGGTAGAAAATTAAGGTTTTGGTCTTGAACTTGAGCTTAACACTGACTTCAACAATTTCACTTTTGGAGCTTCGTCCATAGGTGTTTCTCTTTCTACTCTAGGTTTCTCCTCTGATCCAGTGCCATCTTCAACCTTAGGGTCATGTTGCTTACTTATCTCCGTAGCCTCTAAATGGGCTTGCAACCTTTGTATCTATTCTTAGAGTTATGCATTAGCTACGGGTCCCCCTCCTCGACCTTGTTCTCTTCTTGCTCACATAACCATATCCCTATTCCGTAGACAATAATACCAATGTCAAACGTGGCTATAATACCAAAAATTATAGCAATGGGTAGGCCAAAAGGAAAACTGAATGCCCAATGAAGGGCAAGAAATTTTGGCTTTAGGTGCTACAAAATGATTTCATAGTGCTCTTTTAAAAACCTATAGGTGCTATGAAATGATTTCGTAGCGCTCCAAAAATTTGTTTTCAGACTTTTGGGAAAGTGAAGCAATTCACCCTCTGCAAATCGACTCTCCATGGTATTAGGATGTATCCCAACTCAAGGAATAATCTCCTCCCACCTCTCCTCATCAACATTTTCTCCTTCACTCAAGTTAATGGTCTGCACTCCAATCAAAAGGACGTGATATTGCCTGCAAAAAAAAAACAGGGGCACTGCGATAGTTTGAAGGGGTTATAGTAGATGGAACAAGAACAATAACCACAACTAAAAATATAATTATGAAATGAATGTAACATCACATAGATGGTCATAGAAAATTATGGAATGGAAGTAAATTCACACACACTATTCAAGCGCAACCCAAATAATAAAAAAAACACAAATTTATGAATATATATATTGTTGCACAACTTCCTTTTCATTCATTTCAAGCATACAAACTTACATGCATGATTTTGAGCATACTCCTCCTCCCATTCAATACCTCTTTTATTCACAAACTTAAGGAAATGGTTTGTTTCCTCTTCTTTCCAAATGAAGGAAGTCAAAAGGGAAACCATGTGGCCTAATCATTACAATGGAAATAACTCTTATATTCCTAGAATCTTCGACTTATTCAAGAATACTCCAATTCCTATATCTAAATTAAATATTTAAATTTCTAACAAAAACAACAAAATCAAATTTCTGTCTTAACATGTGGCCAGTCCACCACATTGTCAAGATTTGCTCCATTTCTTCATCTCGAGCTCAGTTTAATGTGCCTGCATCAAGGCATTAGTTCAAGGTTTGCTTCTTGCTAAATAGAAAGGGATCAAAACCATTATTGTTTTTTAATATTCAAAACTAATAGTCAATCAAGTTAGCAATAAGTAAAACATCAAGAAAAACAAATTTTATGCATATGCAAAGAGAATTTGGGAGTTACTGCAAAATTTTTATTGCTTCAAATTATTTTATGTTCCAAGGAAACAAAATCAGAAAGTTGATTTTTTAGTAGTAGCATCATCTCAATTGAATTTAGTATTGATTGATAATTCATATCAAGATGATATCTTGCTTTTCCAATCTATTCCTAATAATCAAGAAAATTAGCAAGTTTTTGAAAATGAAGAACATATGGTCATAGAATTCCTTATTCAAGAAAGTGAGGAGAATGAAGAATTGTAGAGAAAGGTTAGAGTACTAGTGTTTCTTGAATAGATGTTTAACCATAATGATCAAATCCATATGTTCCAACTATTAGAAGATTTTTCAAATAATAAAATTCAAGAAGTCAAAGGATGAATATTGGAAGTGATTAAGCACAAAAAATTGTTGAATATCAAGACAACATGTTATCAACATGAAGTTGATCAATATGGCACCCTATTCATATGATTCCATTATGTTTTTCCATGGAAATAATTAGATATAAATGAATATGATAAGAATATCATCCAACACATCATTCCTTTCAAGGAAGGAGCAAAGCCAATTAGATAAACACAACAAATTATCAATCCTAAATTGAATCCATTGGTTGAAAATTGAAAAGTGGAAAATGTTGGAATCATTTTTCCAACTAGGCATTATGAATGGATCACAAATCTGGTTGTTTTTAGAAATATAAATGGTGAAATAAGATTGTGTATTTATTTTAATGATCTCAATAAAGCTTCACTCAAAGACAATTATCCTCTTCCAAATATGGAGAGGCTATTGTAGCAAGTCACTAGAGAAACAAAAATGTTAATGCTAGATGGATTTTTCATGATATAATCATATATTGGTTGTAGAGGAAGATAGACATACGATTGCATTTACCTTTCCATATGGAACTTATTATTATGCTAAAATGCCATGTGGACTAAAAAATGTTGGAGAAACATTGCAGAGAGCCATGGATTAAATGTTCCAATAAATTATTGGTAAAATAATGGTTGATTATCATGATCACATAATTGTGTAATCTGGACTCATAACATCTCACTTTTCTCACCTGCAACATAATTTTGAAAGGTGCATCCAATATGGAGTATCCCTTAACCCTAAGAAATGCATATTCATAGTATCAAAGGGAAGGTTGATTGGTCATATAGTGATCCAAAAGGGAATCTATATAGAGCTAGAAATAGTCAAAGAAATAGGTCAGTTAAAGCCTTCAACTACAAGAAAAGTGATCTAATGACTTTTTGAAAAAATCAATTTGGTGAGAAGATTTGTTCTAGATTATGCATCCATTGTTAAGCCTAAAAATAAGTTTCTAAAGGAGGATGTTAAGTTTGAATGGATAGAAGAAACTCAGAAACCATTTGAAGACATCAAGTCAATAATAACCTCAACTCTTGTTTTAATCAGTTGTAACTTTACAAAATATTTTATTTTATACACTCACTTTTGATGAGAAAATTATTGTAACCTTGATTCAAAGAATGGAGTTGAAATAAGAACATATTATTTCTTTCATAAGTCAGTCATTACAAGAACATGAGTTGAATTATTCTTTTTATGTAAAAACAAGCTTATGCTCTAATTAAATCTATTTCATATTTTATAAGTTATATTTTGACATCATATGTAATAGTCTGTGTAGTTTATCCACTCATTAACATGATGTTGACACAATGGTTGAGAGAATGGAAATCTGATACTTGGTTGGCCAAATTATAAGAATAAGACATTGAAATCAAACCCATAAAAGATGTAAAGGGACGAAGGTTATGTAAGTTAATTGGATGGGTTGAATAAGTAAACATTGAGTCTTGTAATGAAGAAGGTCATGATGATCTAATACAAACATCTGATTGGTATAAGTATATTGTATTTTAATTGAGATCGGGACAATTGCAAAATGGAGAAAGACGATCCCTCAAGATGAGATCAAACTCTTATTTATTTATATATGTAGTTTTATTCAGAAGAAGACCTGATGGAGTATCATTGATATTCCTCCCTTAGATAAAAACTTTGGAGATTAGAGAAATGCATGAAGGCATATGTGGAGGGAATTTTTCTCTTGTTGTAGAAGCTCAAAAATTTCACAGAATTGAATTTCATTAGCGTATGATTTTTAGAGACATTCATGCTTACATAAGGAAATGTCCTCCATGTCAAAAGTTCTCAGGAAATAAAAGGATGACTATTAAATTTTTAAATACTATTTCTATATGTTCTCATTTTAATATGTGGGGATTTGATGTTATTGGTACAATTAATATCAGATCAAATGTTGGTCATTACTACATCGTAATGGAAACATATTAATTTAATAAATGGCTAAAAGTGGTAGCCTTGAAGGATGCAAAAACATAACATCTTATCCCTTTCCTAGAAGAAAGCATTCTCACAAAATTTGGTGTTCTCGAGAATTTTATCATATACAATGGATCTATATTCATTGGGGTCAAATTTAAATGTTTTGTGGAATATATGAGATAATTACAAAACAATATTCCAATTATTATGCATAAGCTAATGGCCTTGCTAAATCAACAAATAAGACTTTAGTTAATGTCCTAAAGAAAATAGTGGTAAAAAATTAAAAAAATGGCATAAGAAGTCATTGAATGATTTATGGAATTACAAAGTCACCCAAAAGGTAAGGATTGGCCAAACACCATTTATTGTAGACATTGAAAGGATGCAAGGTTACTTGTACATATGGAAATAAATGCACTAACTATAGTAGAACATATACAAGATGAGGAAGAAATCATGCTTCATCAACTAATTCAACTTGAAGAACAAAGAGAACAAAGGCTTGTGAATTACTTTCTATGACATCTATTCAAGATCAGTAGTAAGCTATTGACTTCCATTATCATCTTCACATGGCTCAATGAAGGTGGTACATCATAAAGGTGATATTATATTAAAGATTATCATAACTAAAGGATTTAACAACTAAGACTTTCAATAAGGCATTATTAATTTCCACACATCTCCAAAATACATTAAGCTGATGATGAATATGGAAACTAGAGGAATAAAGGGGGCAATTTTTGGAGACACAACCAACTCATTTTCCAGACAGAACAAGAGTTTTCACTAGTTTGTTGTGTATCAATGGTACTTAAGCTTAGCCTTAAAGTAGATATAGAGAAATAAAATTTGGAACAAAGGGTTAGAAAATTTTTCATGCATTCTAGAAGTATTTTACCTTAACAAAATAATGCACTAGTGTGCGAGGAAGTATTATTCAAAGACAAGAACGATTTGGCTCAATTCAAAAAATAAATCAATACTTCTCACTCAAAAGGCCTTTGGAATAACTCTGAAGCTTCTTGAGCCAAATAATAGGTTGAAGCTTGCTAAAGACAAATATTTCCTACACTTGCAAGGTGATAGGATGAATATTTTATAATAATTTACATTGGCTTCTACACCCATCCTATCTAATCTCACCTGTCTAGATATCTCTATTTTTTCTGAGCCATATAGGGATTTATCTTGGTTGTTTTCCCTAGGGGGTGTGAGTCAACTAAAATTGTTCCCAAGGAAATACTATATATTTGATAGTTATTTTTCAAAAGAGATACCCTTTTTGATTGGGGGAAGTAATCTCCAATGATATCTCAGATTAGTTGGTCAATTTTTGTAGGACCCGCAAATTCTATATGATGGTCTACCTGGTAATGGTGATAGTTTCATGTAATATCTTCCATTGACTACCTTGTTAAGAAAATATGAACCCAGATATGGAACCAACTCAATTATAATATCCTATTATGTGGAAGAAGGTCCCATTCCTGTTTTATCAGGTTCATGATCATTTTGTTCATGAATTTAATCATATGCAGACAAGGCAAAAGCCCAAGAGGATTTCCAATGAAGCAATAGAGTTTCATATAGGAAGAGGGAGATATGAGTAGTGAGAGGATAAAAACCTCATCAAAATATATAAATATCAAGGAAAACCCTTATTTCTCCTGAATTTAATCCTAGATAGATACTTTTTTGCTAAAGTATGCAAATAGTACCACTTGTGGCTGATTTTATTTGAGAGAAAAAATAAAAGGAAATTCATTACCCTCCCTTTTACCATGGGACAAATTACTATGAGGAATTATACCCATTTAATAGATTTTTTTGAATTATTACAACCTTTTAATTTGATTGAAGTTGTATCCATCCAAAGTTTTGACCCTAACGGTATCCTTTCTATTCATTTGGATTCTATGAGGTATGCCAATTTGTTTATAAGGATTTCAAAAGAAAGTGGAGAAAACTAAGTCTTTAGAATACTTACCCCAATTTATTATTGAAGAAATCATTAACGGTAAAGGGGAAACAAAGAAAAGAGGGAAAAGGCCCTCCATTTGTCATCCTACTCAGCGATTGCAAATTGGTCAAAGCTCCTCTTCTACAAAAAAGAAAAGGTAAACAATTATGATAAGAGGGAATAGTGATTCCAACATTCTAGTGATGGTCATGGGGAGGAGCCATTAGCTCATGTTTCTCATGATAAGTCACATGTAGTCTCATTTTATAAAAGTAAGAGTTTGGCTAAAACATTGTTGCAAAATGTAGAAGGACCCATGTATATGGAGGTAGATAATAATAGAGACCCATAAATGGGCTATGAATAAAATGGATGAAGCTGAAATTATTGTTCAAGACTTGGCTATTGAAGAGCCTACCTCATTTGAAGAGAAATATTTGACCATATAGGACACCCATTATACTAGGTCTACCAAGAAGCTACAATTCAAAAAGGTGTTCAAATAAAGAAGAAAATGTAGTGATTTGAGTAAAAAGTGAAATCGATGTTTCATGAGTCAAACCTTCTTGATTCTTGAAATTACATCAAACTACAAGGGTTTCTCTTTCTCATTCTAAGATAACAATAAGCTAAAAATTTGGGATTAAAGAAAATAATACATGAGCTTGAAGAAGCTCTTTATCTGGCACCCCTATTCATGACTCCACTATCTATTTAAGCACTAGACATGATAAAAAAACCCGACACATCCCAAAGGGATCATGTCATATGTCATTATGAATATAAATAAGAAAATCGAGATCATAGAGGAAGCCTGAGATGGTTCTCTATAATTGGGAAATTTATCCCAATGGCCTTTTTTTTTAGTATCTGGGGAGGGACCTAGATATGATTAATGATTTCTTGAAAATGGTTTAATATATTTGTGAATAGAATTAACTTTTCTAGTTAACTTCAAAGTGATCAACAAGGTATGTCCTCCCCAAAAATATTTAAACAAATCAAAGTAGGGTGGTCTGCTAGGATTAAGATGCTTGAAGAGGCCCTTATTGATTGTAGGAGCACTGATGACTATAGAAGCAGTAGCTTCTTTAAAGCCATTAAATTTTTTGAAGACTTAAAGGCCCCTGAAAGATTAGGGACTCTATGATGATCCATAACGATGTTTTAAAAGAATCATTGAACACTATTAGAATCTCATTGGGGCCAGCTTTGACAATCTAACCGAATTTCCCAAAGTTCAAATCAGGAATGGCTAGTTACAATTCATTAATGATAATAATGATCAAATGGCTTACATCATGAAACTACAGTCAGATGTCAAATAAATATAAAATGAATATTTACGTTGAGATTGAAAGAAGATATAATTGTCTCGCCCGTTAGAGAATACAATGAAGAATGGATCAAGAAATTATGGAATCAACACATTGATCCAAAATAACTTCTTGAGTACCTAGGATGTAACATACCCCCTTAACACCCATAGACCACACTAAAGGTGAAAACGAAGTAGTTACTATGATGAACTGACCTCCAAGGACTAATTATGGAAATGGGGTATGAATTTTTTGAATTTTTTCAAACTTTTCCAAAACCAAAAATGAAAAATCCCATTGCATTTGTCTCATCGAGACCTTTACAATGATATAAAATTATCTTTAATCTGACTCCTAGATCAAAATTTATGGTCATTTAAAAATTGGCCTACTAGTTTTAGCCACGCCATCCTAACATGTCATGTGGCACCCACGTGGTCCTAAAGTGGTGCCCATGTGGTTGTCCAAGTCATATCCACATCACGTGACAGGGGTCCATGTCATTTATGTCAGCAATTGCCACCTTATCCATGCCACTTCATTATTCATGAGACCCACCCCACTTCGATGGCCCATATTATACGTATACATAGTATTATGGGGACAACCCCTCCTTCAAAAATATCCATATAAACATATATAAATTAAACATATCACTTAGTGCCTTGTTAAATACGAACGGATCCCTCAATGCAACACCATCCCCAGGTTTTTCCCCAGAGCCCCATCACAAAAGCTTTGGGATGCCTCTATACTAAATCTCTAAGATGACAGGGATAATATGGCAAGGCCTCCCCCTTGGAAACATATTCATATATGTGCAAAAAATGTAACATTTACCAATGAGTGGGGTCCTTACTGCCACATTCTCTCAAAAATAAAATCCTAGGAGTTTCCCTTTAGCACCTCCTCACAAAAAAATTGGAGTTAACTTCTTACAAAAAAAGTCATGGTGACAGGGAGTTTGCGTGTATTCCCATGCCTGCCCCCTTTATAATACACATATATAAGCCCATCACATGGCATAATACTTTAGACAAGCTAGGCTCATCCTTGTCACATATTCCAAGGGATAAAATCTCAGGAGTTTTTTATGGTGCTCCACTTAAAACCTCCAGGGTCTCTGGGAAGTGGGACAGGACCTCCCAACACTAATTAACGACAATAATTATCCATCCCCGAGACAAATCTCATAATATTTTTGCAATTCCCCTTTCCAAAACATCGAGTTGATATCATAATTTTTAATCACTGAGGTGAATTCTGTTGATATCATACCCTCAAAATGACCTCCTTCGTGAGTGCCACGTGTTACTTGTCTTTAGCCCATTTGGACTTGCCAAATGGTTGAACTTAGGTTCCATGTCTCACGCCATGAGGATTCCACATCACCCTCCTATTCACGTCAAATTCCTTCATGGCCTAGGTTTCATAAAGGGCTCCATCCCTTTGTATATGAGGCTTTTCCCATTATATAAAAATTTGGGGTTTTTGGACTCATTTTGCCATTTCACCAAAAACCATACCAATGTGGCATATGGAGCCATGCACAAGTGTATGTTTGTGTGTGTGTGTGTGTGTAATTTGTGCCTTGTAGCATAGATATCCAATCAATCGAGCCTGCATGCCACATTATCTCAAGATTTAAATCTTGGTAGTTCTGCATTGAGCATCCCTTTGAAACCTTGGGGGTATTAACCTCTAGGGTTCATCCAATGGCTGAGATGCCTCACATAAATCAATGGAACTGATCTCTTCCACTTTAGCATTTGGTCACAGTGCTTTTTTCATGTGGATTAATAAGGCTTAAGCCTATTCCTCTGGGATCTCAAGGCTTCCAACCCCGTGCATTACAAGTATGAATGTTTCTATGACTGGGACTTTGTTAAGTCCTATGACAAACCACATATGTGTGTGTGTGCTTACATATGTGCATATGCACTTATATATGTATGTCACATGCTAATCCCTCATGAGATTTATACTTCCTCAACCCAACTCGGCTTGCAACTTGCATACATAAAATTGAAATACATGTATATATATAGACAAAGTTATCCATCATGTGCTTAAGAGTAAGTGTTGACTCGGCCTGGCTATGTATATACATTTATATGAACAAATATATCTCTCCCGAGCTTACAAATTTTAAACCAAGGTGTGATAGCCATCTCCTTTCAATCAAACATTCAATTGATTAACAGAAAAGTGTCCATCTCTTCCATAATTAGTCATTTAAACCAATTTGTAGGCTCATAATGGAAAAAGGAATAACCCATTCTTGAGAAAATATTCAACGAACTAGCAACACATTTTCATACAAGAAAAATCACATCCCTTGATATTAATCTACGCAGTTCATTAGTTTTGTGGATACCATATTGTTTTTAGTATTAAGGAGCATAAACAAGCATTAACACATCAATCATACAAGAATTAACCATTCCTCATTGGTGCACGAAGGTTAGCATTACACATTTTCACATAAATCCAAATTCCTTATCATAACATAGGCATTGAACAAACAAAAAAATTTAAACCATTCCTCATAAGATACAAGGAAACCATCATTTCCAAGCTTATAGGGAATAAAAATTCCATGCATTCAAAATGGTATTGAAAATAACATGGTAAATATTCATATATCATTCTCTGGCACATAAGGCATAAGAAAAACTTAGCTTAGAGTGAAATATATCACAATTGAGAATGGGAATGTAACTCACGACCCAACCTTGGATTGGTCTGCACTACATTTTTTCTTGCAGCCCATCACCCCCGATCCAAATTCTAGAGCTTGAGGAGGAGTGCTCAAAGAAGTAAAAATAAATACTTCATGCTAAAACATAATCTCCAAAGATATCCCACCTTCACCCATTAGTTAATCATGTATTCAAATTCACATATACTCATTTCCCCCAAATGTTCTCAACAGTTTCCCCACTATCATATCGTAGGGCCTTAACTCATTTAACTTCAACAAATGGGTCTCTTGTAAGCACATAGAATCACATCTCTAAGCCAAGAGATTAATTTTCATTATAACATGGGAAGGTTCTTCATCTAGAAATATATTGATAAATCAATAGGTTCTTCAATCCACTTCCCAGTGGTTTCTTCAGTCCTAAGGCAAGCCACTCTTGGTGGATTCTTTAGTCCTTAGGAAAGCCATTATTTAGTCACGGGAGGAGGATATATCAATATGTGACGACTCCTTAGCTAGAAAAACTACCATGGGAGAACAAATATCACCCTTTTTAGGTAGTTCTTCAGTGAGTGCAAACACTAATGTTCCTAGTCTGAGGTCACACCTGGTGTTTCTTCAACCCTAGAGTATGTGTGTCTCTGTCTCCTGGCCAGTAGGTTCCTCAATCCCCAAAATTCCTAGTGGGTTATTCAATCCTAAGGAAAGCCACTCTGGGTAGATTATTCCATCCTTAAGAAAACCACTACTCTCTATCCTTAGCTAGAAAGCCCTCTTATGTTTCTTTAGATAGCCTATTACCAATTAAACTCTCTCTATCAAATTTCTTGTCTTATTTTCTTCGTCTTTGTGAGGCAATTCTCTTCCTTCCCCTGTTGACACCCAACCTTTGTGAATGGAAATAAAATTCCTATATGAATGTGAATCCCCGCTCCTTGTAGCGTTTTCTCCTTCATTTTATTCCTACCGTCATTCTCATATATTGAGGGACCCTTTTCCTGTAACCTCCCACTAGTGCTATTGTAACCATATCTCGCTTGTGTGGGAATACACTCCTTATTCCCCCTCCTCGGTCCCAGTCATGATGTTTCTATTTTTGTGTGGTCATGGGGATGTTTTTGTGACAACTCAATATGCCACTCCTTAACCTACTCTGTTAACCTTCCAACGCATCCCATACTTCCATTTATTTTTTTCCCTCTTTCTTACAAATTTTCCAAATAGGAGTATGGTTCCTATCCACTCCTTTTCTAGTTGGATTTGATATGAAACCATTCCATTAAGGCACAACAATCAGTTCTCCATAACTGACATTAATAAAAACCAGGCCTTCTCAATCAATCTCACTTCCCCCAAGCTCTAAAATCCGTGTCCCAATTTCCTAGCCATTTTAAATTTTAATAAAAATTGTTAAAATGTTTATAATAGGGGAATTTGACCAGGGTCTGCCACAAACACCACCCCCTTGGAGGGACACTATCCTTGGTCTTATGTATTCGAACACAATACAAACATGCTTGACCTAAGCATAAATCACAATGAACCTTATAATTACATCTCATTTATAATCAGTTTTCACATACGTAATTTCTTTCCTAGCAACTCAATGGATACAAAGTCCATAAGATCAACCATCTCTCTGTGGTTCTTTTGTAGTTTTTGTGATTCTTTTGTTGTGCACTCTAATATCATCAACTACTTTTGTTCACATTTTCATCCAACTTCTTTCACCCAAACTAGGCAATGCATTTGTCCTTCCTACATCATAGCATACAACCTCACATGTGATTCACCATAGGGAAAATTGCAATTAAATTAAACGTACCCTCATGAGTCGATCACTCCAAGAGGCTAATCCCTGCAATATGACTTAGAAACATGACCAATCATTCTTTCACTATAATGAACCTTGATAATTACCTATCAATTGCAAATTTATTTCACACATTTATTTATTCATCAACATGTTCATGAACTCAACACATACTTACATATGTCAATAAAGTCAAAGTTGAAAGAACCTCCTATATCCATGCAAGGTATGCATGATATTGGAATCAATGGTCCCAAATTTGGCCAAGGAATTTGTCCTGCAATTTCTTTATTCCTGCTTGATGCACACTCTACTACTATGATGGTTCTCCACCAAAGGCCTATCATGCTAGAAAACATCTATGTCTGTTCATTACACCATAATACAAGGATACATTTTTGTGCATATACATATCAGTCATGCAATTTTAAAGTTTAGGACAGATGCATTTTTATGCCATTCCCATGGTTGTTTTGTCACTATCCATTTATTCCCATGGACCTAACCAACCTTCTTGGTTGTCATACTCTTTATTCTTTCCTTCAACCACCCTTTATTCATGCATTGGACTCATTTGGTTCTACTTATCTTGTTGGATTCCACTTAGCTCTTCCCCAAAGATCCATTATCTTACTTCCACGCCTAAAAAGTTTCCTAAGACTCAAGACATAGAAGGAAAAATAAAGAAAATGAAACATTCATAACAATGATATAAAACCATAATCAAGGTATCATGGCCATGCACAAATAAATAATCAAATAATAAAACAAGTATAAAATAACCTGTGAAACACAAATGCATAAAAAATTCAACAACTCAATCCCAACAAGTTCCATTTTTGGTGTTGTTCAGCATTCATGAGTGAAATCTCAACCCGAGCCCTCTCCATTGTTTCATTTAGTCTCTTTAATGAAACCAACCACGTCAATTAAATTCAACATGTGTAAAATTAATTACATTGTTTCAAACAACCACAAAATGGATATGTTTCCCACATCTAGTCAACCGTCTCGAAAATTTATTCCTGGAGCCCAACTTACCTATTTTCCACGATTGTGTAGGTTCTAGGCACGTTCTGAGCCACATCCCAAACTTTCTAGACTTCTTAAACGATGTACAACCTCAAGGCATTGTTCTTATGTGTTGGGAAATCTTTTCTTAGGTGTTTCTCCCAGCAAGTCCAACACTTAAAGGGTCCTCTTCTATAGCCTTCGGCCTCTTCTCCTTCAACCTAAGCAAGTCAACCTTCATTAGTTGTGTTGAAATTCGGTTGATTTTCACCTCTATTGGTAGTGAAAATTCTTTCCATCTCCCTACGCTGCCAACCCAAATTTCCTTTCATTTTTCCTCTAATTTTGAAGCTTCCTTTTGCCTTCAAATTAGCCTTAAGCTTTGGCCCATTCCTAGATTTCTCTCACCAGTGCTTTAGATTTCTAACTACGTCCTCTAGGGTTTGTGTTTCATAAAATTTGATTCTATATTTTAGGGACTGTGGAAACCCACTAATAAATCTTTGAACATTTTCCTTTTCCTCCTTGAGGTAAGGCACATATCATAGAAACTCTAGGAATTTGGTAATATACTCCTCATCAAACATTTGCGCTGTCTTTAGTTCATAGAACTCCTTGGCCTTGTTGTCAAAACACTTTTTGGATAGGTATTTGTCCCTAAATAATTCCTCAAATTCTTTCCATGACAACTCGTCTTCTCTTATGCCTTATACATTCTTTAAATCCTCCCACTATATATCAACCTTGCCTTTCATGCTGAAAGTGGCCACGTTTGTGTTGCATTATAGTGATCGTTTTGATGCCAACGAGAACTTAACATTTTTTTCCTTGGAATGATGTCTTCTATGCTTTGTATTGGGTTTCATGTATGATCATTGATGTTTATGACAATTTTTAAGTTTACATGTTAATGTCCTAAAGCTGAGTTTCAACTATGGTGAAAGAAGGATGCAAACTTCATGTGTTAAGGCATCTTCTTTGGGAGGTAGTTATGCATAGAGAGAATATAGCAACATCATCATTGGGATTCCTATACTATCCAAGCGAAAATATTCTTTGGGAGCCAATTTTATCTAAGCAAAGAGAGTTGTAGGTGGAAATTTCAAATTGAGTGCACACTTACCTATTCCATGGCCATTTTATATGGTTTTTGCACATGGTATTTGCTCAAATAGTACAAGGAAGGCTTCTCTTCATCTAGAAAATGGTTAAAGTTGAAAAGATCCCTCATTCAATGAAGATCAAAGAGGATAAAGTTAAGGAGGAGAAATGTTCAAAATACTGGACAAGTTCAAGAGGTATGAAAAGAGATTTTGAGCTTTGTACTCTTTTGTAATTATTGTTTTAATCACTTTGAAAAATTATTTATGTGAGAAATTATCTATAGGAGAGGTTGGTTGATGTATTGAGGGAGAGAAGAAGAGTGTGAAAGTGGAGGAGGCTATGCAGATTTTTTGAAGTCTTGCATAGACAAAATATAAGTTGTAGAAGGTAGTGGAAGCATGTTTAGCCAACATCTTGAGCAAAGAGCAAGAATATGGAGCAAAAGGAGTATTGAAGATCTATCTAGAGTATTTTTTTGTTGCTTATGTGTTTATCAGATTATCATATGTAATGTTGTTTTGATCATAATTATCATTTCATAGAGCACATCTTGTTATTGTTAAGTTGCGTAGTTCTCCTTGGAGCTCAGTTTGAAAATTAATGAAAGTGTGGCTCCAAGAGTTTGAAGAGGTTGGGGGCTCCGTTCAGTAGTACCTGAATAAGAAAGGAGTTATTGCTCCTTACTAGTGGTGGCTAGAAATATTGTTAAAGGGGTAGTGGATCCTAACTGGTGGAGTATAGTTGAAATATGTAAAAAAATTATTGATATAATAATAAAAGAATGAGAACCAGCATAACAAAAACATGTTTTTTTGTCCCTTTGGGGTTTCCACCAGAAATAATTTGTGTCTTGTGTGTGTGATTTTTTTTATGGTTATGTGTTATGTTATGATGCTCTGATATCTCCTTATGTGTTTCAAATTGTATATTTTTAAAGGATTAATTAATTGGAAAAAATTTAGTAAGTGCCATCACTATTGATTCACCCCCCCTCTCAGTAGTGATCAACATTTCCAACAAGTGGTATCAGAGCCGGTTCTCTCCAAGTGAAGCTTAACCACTTGAGAGTAGATCATGGGATATCAAGCTCTTACTTTGCTAAATGTTACAAATTTTCTAAAATGGAGAGAGAAGGTGAAATCATAAATATTTTCTCGTGGATCTGAAGTTATGAAAATTGAGATAAATGGTTATGATAGTAAATACCCTTCAAATCAAGCTCAGAAATGGGATGCATGAGCCTAATGTGCAATTTATGATAATCTTCATGATCAG
This sequence comes from Pinus tabuliformis, assembly GCA_031772625.1. Classification (NCBI taxonomy): domain Eukaryota; kingdom Viridiplantae; phylum Streptophyta; class Pinopsida; order Pinales; family Pinaceae; genus Pinus; species Pinus tabuliformis. Next base: position 146,068,217 of record CM062815.1, on the reverse strand, counting down.
GACATTGAGAAAATTATGGATCTCAAGACTGCAAAGGAGATATGGGAGAGGCTGAACACATTTTCTAGAAAATAAATCAATAGAAATGGCGGGAAAAAGAAAGGATAAAAAAATATCAGGCTAGGTTTAGCTTAGCATTGGAAAACATAGAAAATGTCTCTTTAGAAAACAAAGATCTAAAAATGTTGCTTCAAATACTTGAAGAAAGAGAGAAAGTTTTCAAGAAAGAAATTTCTGATTTGAAATCCAAGTGGAGGAGGAAAGGAGAACTGAAGAGGAAGTGAGAAATCAGATGAAGGAGAATAAGGAAAATGGGAAGAACTAAGAGCTGAAGTAGATTCTAAAAGAAAAGAATTAAAAAGGAGTAAATCTAGCATAGAAAAATCTACAAGAAAATCATGAAATAATAGTAGCAACGTGAAAAATGAGAACCATTAGCAAAACCAATAGCTAAGAAAGGAGAAAAAGAATGTGCCAAACAAAAATTGTTTTCAATAATATCATTCATACCCTTGGGAGATGTTAGATGTTTTAACTATAAATAACCCAAACATATTGTAGTAGATTGCAGAAGGAAAGAGATCAAGTCTTCTCAACAGAAGGAGCAACGAAAGGAGAAACATCCTCAAGCAAGCATGCAAAGAAGATTGCACTCATCATGAAAATAATCAATACTCAGGTATAATAGTCCTTTTTATGGCTGTTGTTTTTCATGCAATGATTTTTTCCATAAGCCTATTGATTGCAAGACATATGCAAAGAATAAAAAGCAGATCAACAAAAGACATGAGTCTATTCCTTTGTTTCTTGGTTGCATAATGTATTATGTGCATGATAATATTGGCCATCAGGCCAAATATAGGAAGTTTCCCATATGTTAAAGGCAATCCAATCAAAGAAAGAATATTATTCCAAGCTAGGCTCACAAGAAGAAAGAAGGTGTTGCACATATCAAGGATCAACCCATCAATGTTTGGAGGATAAATAAGAAAGAAGAGAACCCCACTAAAAACTGAGGTCTGCATGGTCTCAAAGGGAGAATATGGCCACATCTTGAGTTGCATGTAGATCATTGGAGATGCAGCCATATCATAGATATTGTATGAAGAAAAGTCTGCATGTTAGGAAGGATATTCACGAGATCGTGTTAAAATATGTAGCAAGAAAGGCTCAATTTGAATTTAGCCTTAGTCAAATTGAGAAAATGGAATTTACAGATCAATAGGACAACTTGGAGGAATTTAAATAATGTGACATGGCTCTTGTCACTTACTTAGCTTAGTAAATTTGAGTTGGAGGGCTTGGAGTTCAATTATGCATGTGTGATTGCCAAATTTTAACAATCTAGTTCAGTTATTTTCAGTCGTATTTAGTTAACTGAACTCCAACTATTGATATAGTCAGTTGAAGGTCAGTTGTGCAATGGGACAATAGTCTAACTCAAATATTTGTCAGTTGACTAATAAATCATCCCATAATAGCTAATGCATTCATGAAATTAGAATTCCTCAGCTGAAGTGAAGATGAAAAGGTAGTGTAACATGAGTTGTATACTAGTTTGAGTGTACAGTTGTTGCATGCAGTCAAGAGATCAATCCTTGGGAATTGCGCAAGAAAATAGGAGGAAATTCCTATCTTTTAGAGGATAATTTCCTCATGAATTGTGCAAGGAAATAGGAGGTTGGAGGAGAAAATAATTGGTTAAGTGTTGTGCAGGGTTTCTCATTCAATAAAGATAACAATTATTCTTTTGTAGATTGTGCTTAGAGTTGGAGCAAGCAATTGTAATAATTTCTCTATTCAATTGATTAATGCAAAGAGGCTTGAGGGGTTTTTCCCAGTTGGGTTCCCCTAGAAATCACTATGTACTTGTGGTTTTTCTTGTTGCATGTCTATTCATGTTGTTCTAAATTGTGATTTCCATTCTACAGATCAGTAGAGTAGAAATGTGTCTTTTTTTTTGGTTTGAAATCTTGAATAGTTGCAATTTCTATCCGATTCTACATGGTATCAGAGCCCTGAAATCACATTAGAAACAATATTTTGAAATTGTCTCTCAGGAATTTCGATTTTGCAGCTTTAGCACAACAATTTTTCTTCACGATTGGGAGAATGTCTTTAAACGAACTAAGATTGGAGTATGCTCCGAAGGGTAGCTCGAATTTCATAGCCTGGAAGGATCGCATGGAAGCAATGATTAATGATAATGGTGTGTTAGAATATGTTAAAACTAATATTTCAAAACCTCGACAGTGGGATGCACATCAATTAGCTCAATGGAAGAAGGACGTTGCAAAGACTAGGGGAATTCTTTTGGAAGGTGTGAGAGACCACGTGGTATCAAATATCCATGGAAAAGATACACCATTTGCTATGTGGAAGACACTAATTGAGCAATTGAAGTTGTGATCATAGAAAATTGGCCTTGAAAGAAAAGCTTCGAAACATTAGGATGCATAAAAATGATACTATTACACAATATCTCTCCAGGTTTACACAAGTTCGAGATGAGCTTGGAGGGGTTCGGGTGAATGTTGCAAAAGATGAGACAATGAGCCTAGTTGTTCTAGGCCTTCCAAAATCCTAACATAGCTACCAAGACTTTGTGAATGGAAGGGAAAAATTATCAAATTGGGAAAGGTTGTGGTCCTATTTGGTTCAAGAAGAGTAATGAAGAAATACCAGAGATGGAACATTATCCAGAGCTGAGGATGAAGAGAATTTTGCATTGTTTGGAAAGGGGAAGACAGGAAATGGAAATAACACCCAAAGAAAACTTGAATCCAGCCAAAATAATGGCAAGAAGAAAGACTTAATTAAGATAAAATGCTTATACTTCCACAAATACGAGCACTATCCAAAAAAAATTCTGCACAAGAACTCTACTAAGAAGCCTTCGAGAGGAGCAAGAGATGAAGCACTAGTTTCATAATTCGAATTAGACTTCACCCTAAGAGCATACATGGCCAACACTATTATGGGGAGTGTGTGGTACCTTGATTTCAGTGCCTTATTCCATATGACAGGGTGTAAGGAGTTTTTCAGTAGCCTAAAGGAGAAGGATCTCTAGATCCATATCGAAATGGGGGATGATGGGAGGTACAATGCTACCAGAATTGGTACTGTCACATTTAAGAGGGAGAAAGCCTCTCCTCTTCACCTAAAATATGTTATGTTTGTGCCTAAGTTGTAGAAGAACCTAATCCATGTAGAAGTATTGGAGGATAGAGGCTATGATGTTGTTTTAAGTAAAGGGAAATCCTTTTTGAGACACATAGTTATCGAGAAAGTGAAGCAGATTAGGGTTCGAGTGAAGAACATATACAAACTTGAGGTGAGATATTGTAATGCATTGAGTAGTAAGGCTGAAAAAGTGCAGAGTCAAGATGTTGAAGAACTTTGGCACAAGAGATTTGGTCATTTACACCATGGTTCCTTAAAAATCATGCAAAAAATTACCATTGGTCTCCCTAAAGGATCCCTTAATCAACAAGATATATGCAAGGGTTGCACATTGGGGAAATATGTCAAATCTGCATTCCATGAATGAGATAGCAGAGAAGATGCAATCTTGGAGTGAATCCACTCTGATATTTGTGGACCCTTTTCTATAGCCTCGACAACAAAACATAAGTAGTATGTGATTTTTATTAATGATTTCTCTAGAAAATGTTGGATCTTCTTCATGCAGAAGAAGGATGAATTTTTCTAAAAAAATTTTGAATTCAAGGAATTGGTTGAGAAGAAGGTAGGGAAGAAGGTGAACGCTCTCAAGAGCGACAATGGAGGTGAATTTGTTTCACATGCCTTCAAGGATTTCTGTATCAAAGAAGGTAGTCGAAGAGAACTGATAGCACCCCATAACCCACAACATAATGGGGTAGTTGAGAGGAAGAAAAAGAGAATACTGGGAGTAAAAAGAGCCAAGTTGCATGATTAGGGGATGCCATTACATCTATGGGTAGAAGAATGCAACATATCAGTCTACTTGTAGAACCAGAGTCCTCATAGAATACTTGGCATGATCACACCAAAGGAAGCTTTCTCTAGGAGAAAGCTTGATGTGTCTCATTTTAGAATTTTTGGAGCTTCATTTTATTGTCACGTCTCCAAGGATTTGAGGAATAAACTTGAGCCTACTTTTGATGATTATTGAGAGTTTTTGTAGGATATACGAAAACTGCACACAATCACTGAGTGTATTTACCTTCACTGAGGATGACGATTATGAGGAGAGATATCAAGTTCGATGAGGGGAAGGCTATGAGATGCTCTCTGGAACATGAAGAGCTAAGTATCCCACTGGAGCATGATCTTCTAGCTCTAATGAGGAGCCTTAGAATGAGATTCAGTAGGTTGCAGAGAAACCACATGCAGTAAACCAAACAAGAGGCAGAGTGGAGGCAGCCACTCAACCAAAATCTTCTAGAGAGGGGAGAAAGAGAACCAAAGAAGCTGATAAATTAATGCAGGATGATAGGGAGAATGTGGGAGCCCCTACATCACAACGTAGGTGGAGGAGGTCACCTGATAGGTACACTAGTAGCATGGCTTTAATAATAAAGCTCGTTGAGACACATCCTTCTTCATTTGAGGAAGTAGTTTCTCAATCTGTTTGGATTGATTCCATGGTGGAAGAGTATGAATCCATTATGAAGAACAATGTATGGGAGGTGGTGTTGAGACCAAAAAGGAAACCAGTGGTTGGTTCAAGATGGATCTACAAAGTGAAGCGTGCAATTGATGGGAGAATTGAGAAGTAAAAGGCCAGATTTGTGGCCAAAGGATTCCCTCAAGTAGAGGGAGTGAACTATGAGGAAAATTTTGCACCAGTTGCAAGATATTCCTCAATTAGATCCATTCTAGTGTTGGCTGTGCAGATGAGGTGGAAACTCCACCAGATGGTTGTGAATACCACCTTTCTCAACTATGTTGTTAAGGAGGAAATTTACATAGATAAGCTAGAAGGATTTAAGACATATTATCGGGAGACACGTGTGCAGAATCATGAGAGCATTATATGGTCTCAAGCAAGTGCCCCAACAATGGTACACTCAGATTGACAATTATCTCAGTGGATTGGGCTTCAACAAAAGTGAAGAAGATGTAAACATCTATCACTTTGTGGTAGATGGTAAGTTGCTTATTCTTGTTTTGTAAGTTGATGATTTAAAATTGATAAGTGATGAGCAGTTGATCTGCTATTGCAAATAGGATCTTGCAAGGGAATTTGAAATGAAAGATATGGGCTCAATGCATTACTTCCTCGGGTTGGAAGTATGGAAAGGTGATGGTGAATTGTTTGTGTCTTAGGGGAAGTATGACTCTTAAATACTTTAAAGATTTCACATGGAGAATTGTAAGCCTATGGAAATACCTCTAGCTACAAATTGGAGGAAGGAGAATGCCACTTCAGGTGAAGAGGTTGCTGCTACCATTTATAGGCAGCTTGTGGGGTCTTTGATGTATCTTGTGAACACAAGATCTGACATGTGCTATGTAGTAAACCAGCTGATTCAAGCTATGGTGAGGCCTACCAAGCTGTATTAGAAAGAAACAAAGCATGCGTTATGGTACCTCAAAGTCACTGCTTAGTATGGATTATGGTACAGGAGAGAAGAGGGAGTGAAGCTTCAAGACTTTACTGACGTAAATTGGGCAAGGATTCCATCAGCCAGGAAAATTACTTTAGGTTCTATCTTCATTGTTGGGTCCATAGCTATTTACCGATACAACAAGAAGCAACAGTTTTTGGTACTCAGCTCAGAAGAGGTTGAATACATGGTTGCAATTCAAGCAACACGTGAGGCCATATGGATGAGTAAAATACTTGTGGGTATTTTCAATCAGGACATGGATCTGACAGTGATATATTGTGATAATTGGAGTTTCATTAATCTCTCTAAGAATATGATATTTCATGACAGATCCAAGCACATTGATATTCGGTATCATCATTCGTAGGATTATCTGCAGAGGATAATTATGTTGCTACAATACATTCCAGCTGAGGAGCAAGATGCTGACATATTGAGAAAGGCATTGTCAAGAGGTAACTTTGAATTCCACAGGTGTAGGATAGGGGTGGTGAAAAATCCGTTTCTTTCTGAGAGGGAGTGTTAAAAAATTTAGCAAGAAAACATCAATTTGACTTTAGCCTTAGTCAAATTGAGTAAATCGAATTTCCACATCAGCACGACAACTTGGAGGTAGTTAAATAATGTGACATTTCTCTTGTCACTTAATTAGCTCAGTAAATTCGAGTTAGAGGTCTTGGAGTTCAGTTATGCATGTGTGATTGATAAATTTTAGCAACCTAGTTCATTTATTTTTAGTTAACTGACCTCTAACTGTTGATAGAGTCAGTTAAAGGTCAGTTGTACAGTGAGACAAAAGTATAGTTCATAGATCTATTAGTTAACTAATCAATCAACCAAAAATAACTAAAACATGCATGGAATTTGAATTCCTTTGCTGAAGTGGAGATGAAAAGGTAGTGTAACATGAGCTGTATATTAGTTTGAGTGCACAATTGCTGCATGCAGTTAGGAGATCAATCCTTGGGAATTGTGAAAACCAATAGGAGGATATTCCTATATTTTAGAGGCTAATTTCCTCAGAAATTGTGCAAGGAAATAGGAGGCTGGAGGAGCAAATAATTGGCTAAGTGTTGGCCAAAGTTTCTCATTCAGCAAGAGAACAATTATTCGTTTGTGGGTTGTGCTCATAGCTGGAGCAAGAAATTATAATAGTTTATCTATTCAACTGATTAATGCAAAGAGGATTGAGGGGTTTTCCCAGTTGGATTCCCCTAGCATTCACAGTGTAGTTGTGGTTTTCTTGTTGCATGTCTACGCATGTGGTTCTAAATTGTGATTTTCATTCCGCATATTAGTAGAGTAGAATTGTGTCTCTTGTTTTCTAGTTTGAAATATTGAGCAGTTGCAATTTATATCAAATTTCTATAAATCAAGGGGAGCTACATAAGGTTTGAAGTATTTTTTTAATCTCATATTTGATCCTTATTTCAATTTGTCATTAGTTGGATCAACTACCTATATTTGATGATAGTTTTGGAGCAATTGTATGTTGATTCTTATGATATTTTTGAGTACGTGACAACCATGTATTTTACCTTATGCGTATGGTCAAAGAACTGATTTAGTATAAGTATGATGTGCCTCCACATGTTTTTTTTAAGGACATTAATATTGCATATTTTTAATGATTGATATATGTAGCGAGAGCTTGTGACCAGATTGTGGGAGAATGTTGTTGTGTCATGGTTTATAATAGTTTGGTTTGGTGAATATTATTCCTTTTGTTGTTGATTATATGCGAAAATGATTTATGCTACTAATGGTGAATCTACTCATAGTTTTGTGATCATAATTTAGAGCATAAACTCTTCACAGGGTGAGTTGTCAAGGAGTGAAATAAGATCACACATTTATGGGGAGCGTTCTTGCTTCTGGTGGAATAGCAGATTGTTGGAATTATGTTCATTGTGGATGAGCTAGTCATGCACTTGCTCTATATTGTTGAATGATGTGTGCATTGGAGTTAGCACATCTAGAGTGTACATATTGTTGCTCATGCTGTATATATCTAGATGTTTGGTGTATGCCGCTACTGGGATGTTTTCCATTTGGTTGGCTGAGTTGTGATGAGCTTATGTGCCAGAGAAAGTTGGATTAAAGTGTATGTATGTTTCCAATGATGTTTTGGTCCAAGAGATTGATATGCTTCTGCTAATTTCAAAGGTGAAGATAAATTTGGATGCTTCTCAAGATGCTTGTTTATGTATGATATTCATTATGATTTGGTTTCTTGGTCTCAAGATAAGTCCTATCTATTCATAGGAGCTTCACTGGGGGAGAAATACCATACCACATGCATACATATTCGGGAATATATATTGAGGAAAAAATGATATAATATATTGAGCATATAATAGGGGGTAAAGGGCTTTTAGATTGGTAGGTGTAAAAAATGGAGCTAAAATCTAATGACAAAATATAAAGGGGTATGAAAAATGTTAATGAAAAAATGAATACCTATAATATCTAGTGAAAGTAGGGTTTTTTAAATTGGGAAGGTTTATTGGGTTCGTATTGGTACGGGGTTAAATAATGTGATTTTTAAAGGTCTTCTCCAATATGTAGTAAAAATAAGGGTATTTTTAACATGCCATGAACACACATGATATGTCAGAGGTTCATTGAGTAAAGTACACGTGTATATCTTATATTATTTTCAAGTAATATAAATTCAACTCTACCTTAGATATTATTTTCAAGTAATATAAATTCAACTCTACCTTAGGAGAATAATGAAGATTCCATATGCCCTTTTTGTATTAATTTTTCAAAAGAATAATTGTTATGGAAATGTGTCATGGTATGGAGAAACAATACTAACCATCATTGATTGGAATTTTCTTAGGATAGCAATATAACAATTCATTTTCTATTCCAGACCTCACTTTCTTTAAAATATAATTATGTACTTTGACAAGAAATGGAGAGTTCTTGGAATTCATTATGATAAGTATATGTGTACTTACTATATGTCTTTTTTATTCAATTAACATGGGTGTTAAATGTATGAACAACATTAGATCTGCATGCCTCAAATCATCATACCTAGGGTTTGCATAACATGGTATTGAGTCAATATATTGATACTTGATATGACTAACAATTTTGTATGTGTGACAGAGTAAGAGAAGAAAGACTCATGCAAATTTTAGATTTCGGAAACAACAAATAGCAGTGCAGAAAGAGATGAGGAAACAATCCCTCAAGCTCTCTAAGATGAAGAAAATCCCTCTTGAATCATTTTGAAGGATTGTTGGAACCTAGACATTGTTGAAGGCCTTGAGAAAGGCATTGTTTAAATCTTTGTGCATGTGATCTTGTGGAAGTGAATGTGAATGTTCAATGTGTTGTACAATTTTTATTTATCATTGTTGACTATGTGTTTCAATTTTGGTTGATTGTGAGCATGGCCATGTTTTGTGTTGTTTTCATTTGTTACTATTGTGTTCTTCCTCTTCTTTCCTTCTTCATTTTATCTTGATTAAGTTGTAGGGCGTGAGGAAAAGGAGCTCATGAAGAAGAGAAGAGTAAAATCCAGTCTGGAGTTCAAGACCTTGAATAAACCTTGTGCATGGGATAAAATTGCAATAGAGGTTAGAAGAATATGACAGGTCATCCAAAAATGGCTTGGATAAGGCCCACTTAAATAAATTAAATAGTGACATCGCAACTATGAAAATAGCATAAGAAGGAAGTTTTGCTAAACCTTAGCATTGCTTGGCATACATACATGTGTGTGTGTGTGTTTCCTACATTTCATATGTTAATGATGAGGTGAATATATAATGATGCCATTTCATGTGGCAAGTCATATGTTGACAACCATCATAGCAAGTGGTCGAGTAATTGGTGTTTTAAATCTAATGACTATTGTATGCTTGGGGTGACATGATTAGGTTACCCAATAAAATTCCTTGTCAATCTTTATTGATATAATCATGTGTATGATTACTCGTTCTTAAGTGTATGATGTTATTACACTTATGTGTAGATATTTATGACAAGAAATTGTTGAATATTGCAACCATGAGTACACTAACAACCAACTGCCTTCTTTGAAAATATTCCAACTATGAAATCTTTCCATGATAGCCAAGTCAATGATGAAAATGGGCATAAAGAGATTGGTTGGAAAATATTGGGTGCTTGTTGAGACTGATAAACCACTGGTGCTTTTTGTGGTTGAAAAAACACTAGTGCTTGTATCTTGTTCATAAACCACCCATGCAGTGAACAAACTAGGTGTTTATTGGGACTGATAAACCACTAGTGATTGTTTTGGTTGAAACAACACCACTACCCGTCTCTAGCTGAGGAGACACCTATATAATGAGTCATTGGTGATTGCAATTCACCAAGAAATGACTGGTTCTTGCTGCGGCTAATAAACCACAAATGCTTTCCAAATAGCTAATAAATCACCCGTAAGTGATATCAAGCTCTAAACTCAATTAGTGTATTTACTTAATGGGAGTTGGTTGAAGGTTGCATGAAGCATTATATATTGTCAGTGAGTGCTTGATTAGACTAAGAAACCACTCAGTGAGTTGAACTTGAAAACAAAGTTAACTCAAGACTGTGTGGAGCAGTATAATCGCCATTGAGTACTTGCCTTGGGGCTGATAAACCCCTCAGTGAGTTGAATTTAAAGAGTATTGTGAATATCATGTGGAGTATAGACATCATTGAGTGCTTTCTTGAGCTGAGAAACCACTCCGTGCTTGTAAAACCAAGAGAAACTATAAACACAAGTATATATTATTAATTTAAAGGAATTTTAGTTAAAGTTATGATTTAATATGTTATAAAGTTTTTATGAGTAATATTATAAGAATTGTGTGCTTATGATGTAGGTGAAATACTGAACCATCCAATGCAAATGTATGAGGCTGAATGCAAAGCAAAATAATATCAATGTGATGACATCAGAGTATGCAGCTTAAGCATGATAGAGCTGAAGACCTTGAGAAGTAGGCCATTGCAGTGACATTGGAAAACCATGATGTGCATTGATTTCCATGAGATGCCATGACCATGTGTTGTGATATTAAAACAAGCCAAAGGGATTCCTTGCCAAGGGATGGATCTCTTGAGGAACTAATGAAGTAGAGAAGGTGTGTGAATACAAGGAAGGGAAAAATGAAATACTTTTTTTTCCAATAAGTCATGGGCATACTCAACGGGATCAGACATGCATCGGGTATGCTCTAGAAAGGAATGATTTGAATTTGTTCTTGTGAAGAAGTTGACTAACATGGTCAGATTGAAAAATTCAAGGTATAAAAATTTTCACCGATGCAAGGAACCATGGCTATATGGTTCAATTACCTCCATTCCCTGTTATAGAACATTGAGGATGGTGTTCCTTTAAGGGGATGCGGTTTGTAACACCCCCTTATGTTCACTGCTATTTTAAATGTAGCAATGATGGCCACACTAGTGTGGAGACAACCACGATTGATCAAAGTCCAAATTAGTGATTAATATTAATTAATTAACACCACTAAAGGTTGGAATGCCTTACAAATCCTCAGTTTGAGGAAGAAATTGTTGGGTTTTTCCTATTGCCATAAAAAAATATGCACCCTTATCCACTGAATCAAGTATTGAACTTTTTAGGAAAGATGCAACTCCCCGATTCTAACGAATGTGACCATATCACCCTTACATTAAAATGATTCTTGTACATATTTTGTGTCACTAAACATATGTACAGTAAATTATTGATGGATTAGTAATTTAAAATAAATAAAATCTGTTTAATTCTAAATATTCAAGTTAATAAATAATTGTAAATATAAATTTAATTATAAATAAATAATTTTAAACTATTATTAATTATTAATAAAAACTAAGAAATCCAACCAATGGTGGCACATAATATTCTCCCCTCAAAAATTGAAGGCACAAAGCATCCTGACAAGAACTAACAGTAGTGCCCCCTACCCCCACTTGGTCATAGAAGCAGTGAGACACTATGGAAAAATGAGATAAATACACACCACCACTTGCTCTTTAGTAGGCCTTTTTGGAGTTTGATTAAAGTCCAACGTTGGAGCCGATACAATCTTCATATCATTCCTTCATCAGACATCTTTTTTTTTTGTTGATTAAGGTTTCATTATAAGCCTCTTCCTCAAACCTTAGATCCAGCTCGGGGGTGATCGGTTGCAAGAAAATTATGGTGCAGCTAATTTATGGTTGGGAGGAGAGTGGAAGTCCCTCCTTTAATTTCCCTATAAATTAACCAAACAAGTAACATTCTCTAAGCACTATATTTGAATATTGAGTTCTTATGTAATCAATTTTTGTGTGAAAGATTGTAAAAGTTATGTCGAATACATGCCATGTTTGAAATTTTGTGTATAATGGTAAACAATCTGTTACAAATCACTATTTCTTTAGTTGTAGATAAATTGCCTAACTCTTCTTAAAGTTGTCATTACTTACATGGCATGAGGCGACCTACATATATAATTTCATAACTATTTTCTGCACCTCCATCCCTCCCACATTGCACTTTTGTTCCTTATTTATTACTTGAATTTTATATAAAGCCATAATGATAAACTTGTTGGCATTATGTTTCTGGTATGGCTATATGTTGTACTTGATGGCAACTCCCGTGGCAAGGCCCTCATTTTGTTGAAAATATAGAAGTACGCAGGAAATCAGATCATAAGGTGCGTACCCGCAGGTACACCATGCAGGGATCGCGTCCAGATACGCAGGCCAGCCGTTCAGGAGGTGCGTCCCCCCAATGCACACATTTCAAGGCAGAGAAAAGCACACCTGGGGTTTCTTATGTTTTACTCTTGGTATTTAGCCGACGGTTTTGGGTTATTATGGTGTCGGCTCGTGGTATTGTTCCATGATTTTAGGAGGAGCTTGCCTATATAAAGCAAAGGAGATCATTTGGCTTGAGCATGTTTTTGGGTTGAATATCTTATGAGGGCTAGATCTGGTCTAGATCTAAACAAGGCGAATCTACTGATGGACCAAGATCTCTTCGGCGCATGTTCAGATCTGTAGAGCTGACTGTCTGGGTTACTTCTGAAGTCTTGAAATCATCTATACCCGGAGGTACGCAGGTGCAGTAAGGGTTCAGGTGCGTCGGTACGCAGGCGCAGAAGGGTTCAGGTGCGCCGGGACGCAGGCGCAGAAGGGTTCAGGTGCGTCCGGGACGCAGTGCAGTAACAGGAGATCTGCGTGGGGACGCAGAGCGATCAAGGTTCAGGTGCGTCCCTGGAGCAAAAGGACGCGGCGCGATAGCATTTCTGGGTGCGTCCCTGCAGAAAAATACGCGGCGCGATAGTGTTTCTGGGTGCGTCCCTGCAGCAACAGGATGCAGTGCAGTTCAAGGAACAGTGCGTGGGCACGCAGTGCAGCAGAAGGATACCTGCAGGTGTACGCAGGAAAGCAGAAGGTGAATTGCGTCGCGACGCAGGCCACAGAAGGGAAAACTACATCTCTGTCTTAAGATGTTCTGTTGATTGAATTTCTCTGTTGATAAGGTGTTCTGGGTTAGTTCTGTTATTGCTGATCTGATAACTGTAGTGGACTGTAACTGTTATATTCTTGATGATCATTTGATGCTTTATGAAAAGAAGTAGGGGGTTGTAGCTCCCTTCCAGGAGAGACTGGAAAACGAGAGAGAGTTGTAGCTCTCTGCAGGTTGCAGCCTGCGTACTGGTAAAGGACTGCACCAGTACAAAACCATTGTAAAAGGAGTTTCTAATTTGAAAGAAGATAGAGACATATTGCAGGAGGTGGTTTTCACTCACATTGGGTTTCCACCTTACATCTTGTGTTCTTTGGTGTGACTATCAGTTTTCTTTTGTTCATGCTCATTATTTTATGGTACTGACATGCAAAAATAATTCAAAGAACAAATAAAGAAGATTTATTAAAAGAATTATATAATACTGATTCACCCTCCCTCTCAGTATTATTTCCAACAATTGGTATCAGAGCAGGTCCTTCAGAGAAGCTTGATCGCTTAAAGGTAGATCGTTCATCATGAGCAACTACGAGAGAGAAGCATCAATCAGGCCACCGGTTTTTGATGGGACAAACTTCAATTATTGGAAGGTAAGAGTTACTGCATATCTTCAATCTCTTGGTACAGAAGTTTGGGACATTGTAGAAACAGGCTACGCTTTTCCTTCAGCTACTCCTACAGATGCAGCTGAGAAGAAGAAGTATGAAACAAATGCGAAAGCAATCAGTACTCTATTAGGATGTATATCCCAAACGGAATTCATGAAGGTAATGCACTACAAATCCGCAAAAGAGATATGGGACAAAATTGTCACGAGCTATGAAGGAGATGAACAGGTAAAGCGTGCTAAACTTCAAACTCTCAGGATTCAGTATGAGACTCTCAAGATGTATAATGATGAAAGTGTGGCTAATTATTTTCTTCGGGTAGATGAGATTGTTAATTGTATGAAAAATTTGGGTGAAGAAATAAAAGAGGCTATAGTGGTTGAAAAGGTTCTAAGATCATTGTCCCCCAAGTTTGAATCTAAAGTATCTGCAATAGAAGAAAAGGAAAATCTACGAATTCTCACTATGTCTCAGCTACATGGAATTCTAACGGCTTATGAAATGAGAAAGGGAGGTCCGTCAGACAGAAGAGAAGTTGCTTTCAAGGCATCAGGTAAAGAAGATTATTATGAAGCAAGCCACGTCCCAGAAGAAGAAGAATCAAATTTTGTCAGAAATCTTCAAAGGGGTTCTGGAAGATTCAGAGGTAAGTTACCTTTTAAATGCTTTTCTTGTGGAAGAGTAGGTCATTATGCTGCAAAATGTCCTTATAAGGATAAAGGAAAGGAACCTGCTAGATGGAACAAGAAACAAAGTGCAAATAAGAAAAGCTACTACACCCATGAAGATAGTGATGGTCTATCGAACAGTGATGAAGATGAACGAGGTAATGAATATAAGTTGTTAATGGCATTTGAAGATGATGATTATATGGATGCTGTAGATGTGGATAACCTTTATGAGGAAATTACTAGACTCAAGAGATGTATAGAAGAAAAGAATGTGATCATTGATACTCTACAATTTCAAATTGATGAAAAAGAAAAACATCTTGAAAAACTAGAAGGTGAAATTGTTGGTCTTAGAAAAGAGATTGAGAAAACAAAAGCTATTAATCTTAAGTTTGTCAAAGGATCTGAAACTTTGGATGAGATTATCAATGTGTAGCGGTCTCCTCTAAACAAGACAGGTCTGGGCTATAATGGAGAAACCTCTCAAGCATCCACCTCAAAGAGTTATCTTGATGCGGCAAGAAGAAATGGGCAAAAGAACAATGAAGATCATCAGGTAAAGCAGGGATGAATTACAAACAGAAACTATCAGGGGCAATCCATCTTAAGGGTGAACAAAAGCTACAACCAGCCACAGGTAAAATCTTCTCAATTTGGTTCAAGAATAGATGAAAATAGAAATTACAATCAGTTGGCTGGTAGATTCGATAACCGCAGAAGTTTCTTCAATGGACAATGCTTTTCTTGCAATAACTTTGGTCACAAAGCAGCTCAATGTGTTGCATATAAAACGATCATGACTAGGGAAGCTCAAAAACAAAGAAGTATGACGGGGATTACAAAAAGGACCTATAACAACTTTTCGGTTCTTGAAAATGAAGTTGAATGTTCTATTTGCAATAACTTTGGTCATGAAGACTCTGAATGCAGGAGCACGTTTCAGCAGAAAAAGGAACAAGCCTCAAGCACCAAAACATGGAGAATAAAGGAACCTCAAACAGAAAGATGTGGGATAGCATTTTATGCAGAGGGACAGGAAAATCTATGGTACATTGACAGTGGATGTTCGAAGCATATGACAGGTGATAAAGAAAAACTTGAGTCTTATTCTACTCTAGAAAAGGGAAAGAAAGTCTCTTTTGGAAATGATACTCCTGCAACTATAAAAGGAAAAGGCATTGCTCAGTTAAAAGAAAAGGTCAAGGCTGGAAATATTTTGTATGTTGATGGATTGAAGCATAATCTTCTAAGTGTCAGCCAGATGTGTGATCAAAGAACCGAGGTTATATTCAGATCAAATGGATGTCTTGTTCGTGATCTTGATACAGGTAAAACAGTGATCAAAGGCAAAAGAACTCCAAATAATTTGTACATATTTGAAGAAGGACAACAACAATGCTATCTGAGCAAGGATGATGAGCACTGGTTATGGCATCGGAGATTGGGACATCTAAGCTTTTCACAAATAAGGAAAGCATGCAAATATCAGGCAGTTCGTGATCTTCCAGATATCAAAATTCCTGACAACACCATATGCAAATCATGTCAGTTTGGAAAACAAACCAGAACTAACTTTCCAGAGAAAGAAGGATCAGCTAGCATGCCTCTTGAGCTAGTACATACAGATACATGCGGTCCTTTCAGGAAAAGAACACCTCGAGGAGAAGAATACTTGATATTATTCATTGACGATTTCTCCAGGTTTGTCTGGTTAGGACTTATGAAGCACAAAGATGAAGCATTCAAAAAATTCAAATCCTTCAAAGCCTTGGTTGAAAATCAATCAGGTCACAAAATTAAGTGCCTCAGATCTGATAGAGGTGGGGAATTTACTTCAAATGAATTTTTCGATTTCTGTGAAGAACATGGGATAAGAAGAGAATTCTCTACAGCAAGAACTCCTCAGCAAAATGGAGTTGTGGAAAGGATGAACAGAACAATCCAACAAATGGCTCGTGCTATGCTTGATGAGTCAGGAACTCCCGCAACCTTCTGGGGTGAAGCTGCACATGCTGCGGTTGTTATTCTCAACAAAACAAATGTCCGGGTGAACAGCACTCAAACTCCTCATGAGCTCTGGAGTGGTAGGACTCCTTCGGTAAAGCACTTCAAAATCTTTGGGAGCAAATGCTATATCAAGAATACGGATGAGCAGCTTGGCAAACTTGAACCTAGAGCAGATGAAGGCATTCTTCTTGGTTACTCTCCACATAGCAAAGCATACAAATGCTACAATAAAAGACTTGGCTGAATTGTTGACAGCATTGATGTAGTGGTTGATGAAAAGGGATACATTCCTAGGCAAGTACATCATGAAGACATCGAGGAAGATGAAGGGTACCCCCAACGACAGAATGATGAAGAAGAAGAACCTCAAGAAGAAGAACTAGAGGAGCAAACAAGAATAGAAGAAAAGACTCCATCCAGATATGTTCAGAAGAATCATCCAGAATCTCAGATTATGGGGCAGAAAGAAGCAGGTGTACAAACAAGAAGAACAGTTGCAGAAGCTTCAAGCTATTTGGCGTTACTCTCCTCTACTGAACCACAAAGTGTGAAAGAGGTATGCAAAGATGAATGTTGGGTGAAAGCAATGGATGAAGAACTTGAGCAAATCGAAAAGAACAACACTTGGGAGCTGGTTCCTAGACCAAAGGATAAGAATGTTATCGGAACAAAATGGGTCTTCAAAAACAAATTGAATGAAAATGGAGAAGTAATTAGAAACAAGGCTAGACTTGTTTGTAAAGGGTATGCGCAGCAAGAAGGAATAGACTTTTAAGAAACCTTTGCTCCTGTTGCAAGACTTGAGGCCATCCGAATGTTCCTTGCTCTCTCAAGTTTTCAAAACTTCAAAGTATTTCAAATGGACGTGAAATCAGCCTTTCTGAATGGAGAGTTGGAAGAAGAAGTGTACATTGAACAGCCAGATGGGTTCATTCTTGGAAATGATCCAAATCTTGTATGCAGATTGAAAAAGGCTCTCTATGGTCTCAAACAAGCTCCAAGGGCTTGGTACTACCGTTTGGACAAATATCTTCATCAACAAGGTTTTTCAAAAGGATCAGCAGATAGCAATCTTTATATAAAAGTTGAAAATGACAAATTGCTAATACTTGTTGTGTATGTAGATGACATTATTTTTGGGAGCAATGAAGAAGCGATGAGTCAAAGCTTTGCCTCGGTCATGCAAAAAGAATTTGAAATGTCTTTGCTAGGAGAACTGACATATTTCCTTGGTTTGCAAATCCAACAAAAAGAAGGAGGAATCTTTTTATCTCAAACCAAGTATCTCAAACAGATTTTGAAGAAATATGGCATGGAAGATGCAAAACCAGTATGTACACCCATGGTCACAGGATGTAGCCTCAGTGCAAATGATGAATCTGTAGCAGTACATCAACCAACCTATAGATCTATGATTGGAAGTTTACTTTATTTGACAGGTACCCGACCGGACATCATGCATGCAGTTGGAATAGTTGGAAGATTTCAGGCAAATCCGAAGGAGACTCATCTTCAGGCAGTGAAGAGAATTTTCAAATATCTTCAAGGGACTCAAAATTATGGCTTATGGTATCCTAGAGATACAGATCTTACACTTCATGCTTATACAGATGCAGATTGGGCCAGAAGCGTGGATGACAGGAAAAGCACAAGTGGTGGTGCGTTCTTTATGGGTTCCAGACTGGTATCTTGGTTCAGCAAGAAACCGAGTTCGATTGCCTTGTCTACAGCTGAAGCGGAATATGTTGCTGCTGCATCTTGTTGCACTCAACTCCTTTGGATGATGCAGACTTTGCAGGATTTTCAAATCACTTGTACACCACCAATCCCCATCTTATGTGATAACACAAGTGCAATCAGCATCTCAAAGAATCTGGTTATGCATTCAAAAACCAAGCACATACCAATCAAGTACCATTTTCTCCGGGAACAAGTACTTGAACAGAAGGTCAAGTTGGAGTATGTTCCTTCTAAGGAACAAGTTGCTGATATTCTCACCAAACCATTGCCCAGGGACACTTTTGAATACCTCAGGCAAAAGCTGGGGGTTGTTGATGCATCATCTTATTGTTGAACCTTTCTGATTGATGGTACAGGTTCAGGGGGAGCATATAATGCATTGTTGGCATTATGGAGGATGGTCAGAAGGAGATCTTGGAAATAGCTGCAATATGTCTCTATCTCTTTCATGGTGGATTATGGTTCTTTGCTGCAGATCTGGTTCATTTTCAGGGGGAGCATGATCGTAGGGGGAGCATACCCCTTTGCCCTTGATGTCAAAGGGGGAGAATGAAGCTGAGGTTTGTGAGGTTGCCATCAAGTCCAAAGGGGGCGATTGTTGGCATTATGTTTCTGGTATGGCTATATGTTGTACTTGATGGCAACTTCCGTGTCAAGGCCCTCATTTTGTTGAAAATATAGAAGTACGCAGGAAATCAAATCATAAGGTGCGTACCCGCAGGTACACCATGCAGGGATCGCATCCAGATACGCAAGCCAGCCGTTCAGGAGGTGCGTCCCCCCAGTGCACACATTTCAAGGCAGAGAAAAGCACACCTGGGGTTTCTTATGTTTTACTCTTAGTATTTAGCCGACGGTTTTGGGTTATTATGGTGTCGGCTCGTGGTATTGTTCCATGATTTTAGGAGGAGCTTGCCTATATAAAGCAAAGGAGATCATTTGGCTTGAGCATGTTTTTGGGTTGAATATCTTATGAGGGCTAGATCTGGTCTAGATCTAAACAAGGCGAATCTACTGATGGACCAAGATCTCTTCGGCGCATGTTCAGATCTGTAGAGCTGACTGTCTGGGTTACTTCTGAAGTCTTGAAATCATCTATGCCCGGAGGTACGCAGGTGCAGTAAGGGTTCAGGTGCGTTGGTACGCAGGCGCAGAAGGGTTCAGGTGCGCCGGGACGCAGGCGCAGAAGGGTTCAGGTGCGTCCGGGACGCAGTGCAGTAACAGGAGATCTGCGTGGGGACGCAGAGCGACTAAGGTTCAGGTGCGTCCCTGGAGCAAAAGGACGCGGCGCGATAGCATTTCTGGGTGCGTCCCTGCAGCAAAATACGTGGCGCGATAGTGTTTCTGGGTGCGTCCCTGCAGCAACAGGACGCAGTGCAGTTCAAGGAACAGTGCGTGGGCACGCAGTGCAGCAGAAGGATACATGCGGGTGTACGCAAGAAAGCAGAAGGTGAATTGCGTCGTGACGCAGGCCACAGAAGGGAAAACTGCGTCTCTGTCTTAAGATGTTCTGTTGATTGAATTTCTCTGTTGATAAGGTGTTCTGGGTTAGTTCTGTTATTGCTGATCTGATAACTGTAGTGGACTGTAACTGTTATATTCTTGATGATCATTTGATGCTTTATGAAAAGAAGTAGGGGGTTGTAGCTCCCTTCCAGGAGAGACTGGAAAACGAGAGAGAGTTGTAGCTCTCTGCAGGTTGCAGCCTGCGTACTGGTAAAGGACTGCACCAGTACAAAACCATTGTAAAAGGAGTTTCTAATTTGAAAGAAGATAGAGACATATTGCAGCAGGTGGTTTTCACCCACATTGGGTTTCCACCTTACATCTTGTGTTCTTTGGTGTGACTATCAGTTTTCTTTTGTTCATGCTCATTATTTTATGGTATTGACATGCAAAAATAATTCAAAGAACAAATAAAGAAGATTTATTAAAAGAATTATATAATACTGATTCACCCCCCCTCTCAGTATTATTTCCAACAAAACTAACTGCTCGCTTCTCTTTTATATTATTTTTCCGACACTCAAGCTTAGTCTCCAATGGCACCTTTCAGATAGTGGTGACCTCTGGTTGATTAATCTCTTTCAGTTTATCTTGTGTGCACGAAGAGGGGAATTTCCAACACTCGAACTTGATTTTGTGTAAATACACAGTCCCGAAGTCAAAACTAAATTTTATAGGCTAAATAATGTTAAAGTCCACTCGTTTTGGATGACTTCAGGCTAAATTCTGCACACTAATTAACATGGAATTAGAAATGGTTTTTCTCTATACACTATCGCGTACGCATGAACAATTTAGTATTGAAGGAAAAGTTGACATCGAGCTGAATATTGTTTAAATGTATGCATATTGTATATGGAAACTCGTGATTCTACAACCTGGTTGAATATGACGTGTAATGGGCCAATTATGCTGGGTCCACTATCACAGATCCCCCTCGAGGTTCCGCCATACCCTCACATGTTATATGAATGGGCGGTTGTCACAAACGCCAATATATTGTTAACATTACATAGATGGGTTTTATGGTCGTTGTTCAAAAATGTTAATATATAATTACTAGCAATTGTATCAAAAGGTACAAAGAGAGGTCGATAGATTTATGAAGTTGGAATTGTTGAATTTTTATAAAAGGTTGGGCCACCTTTTCCGCTGCTATTAATATTGTACAGTTTATTAAATATGAAATAGAGTAAAAGATATAGGAGACAGAACAGACTGGGAATGTAAGTTCTTTATACTGGAAGTGAAAAAGAGAACAAAGCAGCATGTCAAAGCAGAAATACTTAAAGAAAACCACAAGACTTTCTATTCATTCACATGTATTTAAAAATGCTGACATGACTGAAACAAAAAAGAAGAGAATTTGAAAATTTCATGTAAATGTATTCTATTTTAAAAACAAACAACTAACCACTCTATAAATGTCATTGCAAAAGCCCATGTAAGGTGTACATATTCCTATATAACTTTTTTGAAAACAAAAACAAGGATAACTTAACGTGAGTAGCATAACATCTAGCATTCGATGAACAATAGAAACTACACTGAAAAGGCCAAATCTATGTAAATTGAGTTTTTATTAAAATTGTAGGTACAAAAGAACTTATGACACTACATAAATATGCATCATGTTTGGTGGAACATACTAGAATTATTACACTTGAATACTTCTAAATATTTTACTTGGTATTGTGTGTTTATCACAAGCAATTATACAGGAGATAGTTACATGCTTTGCCATGTATTTTTTGAAATTTTACGAAAAACTTGTAGGCATAAAAACTTGTAGAATATATACATTATCCTCGGCATTTTAAACAGTTATGCCTATCCCCAATGAATTATAGCTCTATTTTATTTAAAGAGAGTGTGATTTAAAGGAACAAGCGATCTCTTTTCCACTTTTTTTTTTAAAGACACTCTTAATTCAAAAAAAATAATGTATACTGATTGTAGAATGGATACTCATGCATTGTACATCATACTCTAGCATTTTCACATAGAAATCATTAATTGTCCTGATAAGCATGTAAACATTTAATAAAATGAAAGAAACAAAGGCAATGTCAAGGCAATTATAATTTTTGATAATTATAATTGCCACGAGATTAAAAAATTGTGTCAAATATAATCTCAAACTAAAAAGTTGTCCTCCAAGGACCATTGTTTAAGTCGTACATTTTATTCCAGGGTAAGATGAGTGTGATAAATGAGAAGAATTGATATCCAACCTGAGACAACAGCGAGTGAGGAGATTATCGGCTTTATCTTACATCCGTTCATATCAACCACGGCAAACAATTTGTCAAACTTTAATTCCATCAACGATTCGTATTACAATTTAGAAACCCTATTTCTTCTAACTACATAAACGTAGATTATAAGTTCTTTATTACCCCAAACACATGTATATAGATATAAAACACTACTCTTCTAAATTTTTCTCTCCGAGGAGAAACCCAAGCGATGATCCTCCTCAGGGTGCAGACAACACTTTTGCTGAAGGTCGTTCTTAGAACAAAAGGAGACGCCATGAACCAAAAAAAACATTAAACCCTAGTCTTTGAGACTAAAAACGCAAGATGAAACAAAACACATGCAGTAAACCACTTACCGTAATGAAATTTCCACAGTTTGAACATCAACCTGATGATAGTAATCGGAAATTTTAGTTGTGATTGCAGATTTATCACTAAAGGGTTTTCTTTTGTAGCATGAGCTATTGGAGGGTAAGTTGAGCCAAAAGGTTAACCCAGAGAGGTCTTCCCGCCACTACTGCTATTACCACAAAACAATGAGAATAATGGTTTCGTATTTGCACTAATTCCTCAAACGACGGATGAATGAATGAATTGGAACAGACAGTCAGGTAAATTCATTGACATCTCGAAAATCACTACCAGAAAGCGTAAATTTAATGAAACCTTATTTTTTTTTAAGAGGAAACCAGAATGCCTTGCAAAACTCAAAATGCAGCAATAAACAGGGGAAATGACTCCGATCGCTCAAAACATAGAAGCAGAATTTAAACCAAAATGACCGTCAGGATTCAAATGCGACATCACATAGTCCAGAACACCTCGAATTCCTAACATGTTATGGTTACATCCCATGACGGCATCACTTGGACTGAAATTCCACTTGTTGGAGCCTGTGCAGGCTGTCTGTAAACATTCATCCTTGATAAACAATAAATTTCACGTCAAATTTGGGGCACAATCTTGAAATACAAGGAAAAGTAAAGAATGAACAAATTTAAAGAAAACTTCCCTCTCATTTAGCAGAGTAAGTGTTAACAAATTGGCTGGTCAGTAATCTCACACTGAACTTGAGCTTAAAATAAGAGAACCCAAACGCATGTGAGGGGACTGCCTTTACCTTGACACCGTTACAATCAGCTAGCTGGTGAGGAATGTCCCGAACAGAAGCAGAGTAGAGGAAGGAAGCTTGCGGTTGTTATGGTCTTAGGTGGGAATTATCGGCATTTTCGGAGGATCGTCCTCAGTGCACGCAGAATTAAAGCATAACAGGGCCAGGTTCAATGCACAACAGAAAAAGCAGAAAAGAAGGGAACTCAACTTATATTTGGAAAAAGCAGTCAAAGTGCAGTGCATGCTTAGAGATCACTGAAAGAAGGAACAATCTCATTCATATGATTGGGTAACAATAGCATATTGAATGATGAAAACATTGAAGACTTAAATAATTCTGAATTAAAGGCCAATTGCATGAAATAAATGAAAACTACTGAACTACTTATTGTCAGTCCATGTTTTTTTGGGAATTATCTGGATCTCTCCATAAATCACACACAAATTAAAATAAAAATAAAAATTGATGCATTGTTTTCCATCAACTTTCTGTACATTTATTCTCTGTTGGATGCAACATAACAGACACCCTGCAATTTATTGTCTCCATTTTGTGCTTATATCTTGATTTGAAGAGGATACTAAACATTGAAATACTTGAATTGCAATATGTGATTGTTTTGTTGGCCTCTTATGCTAGAAAAACTCTTTTTTCTAGAATTGGAATTTGAAAGTTAATATTTACCTGGACAGTTGTTTTGGTCTGCCTCCTAAACTCTTTGAAGCTTACAATCTAATAGCTACATGGGTTTAAAAATGAAGAGAAGACATTTCAATTTTTTGGTCACAGCACTTAACAAACTTGAGAATGGATCACTGATTCCAAAATATCTATATCGATAGACAAATTTGTTTGCACTCACTAACTGGTGATTTTTTGTCATATTCAGAATCCTTGCTCCCACAACTTACATATTCTTTGCATCAGCCATTCCCGTGATATCATTTGGAGAGCAACTGCACAGGAGTATAGGTAAAATTGCAGCAATTTTGAGATTGTTGGCCCTTCACATAATTACGTACCTTTCGGGACAATTTTGTTTAAGAAATGCTTGGACCAGTTTAATTAATTAAGCGCGAGTCTAAATAAAATTCAACAACCTGAAATTTAATATCTGAATTTGGTTCTTGCAGGTGGCATCCTGACTAGAGCTCAGACCTTGGCTTCCACTGCCATCTGTGGAATCGTACATTCAATTTTTGGAGGTCAACCATTGCTAATTCTTGGAGTGGCTGAGCCAACTGTAATAATGTATACATTCATGTATAATTTTGCCAAAAGGCAGAGCAGATTTGGGCCCAAAATTGTTTTTGGCTTGGGCAGCATGGTATAGAATCTAGATCTCCCTGTAGACCTTTGTTATGTCAAACAAGATGATTAATCATGTTTGATGGCTATAAATTTATCTTGCCAAGCTTTTCAGGGGTCAACTGTCAGCTCCTGTGTATTATATGTATTTTTTACTCGATAACTTCTCCGCTCTTTGGTGTGCAGGGTATGTGTCTGGACATCATTCTTGTTGATCTTGTTTGCAATCTTGGGTGCATGCTCAATTATTAATAGATTTACCCGCATAGCTGGTGAACTTTTTGTTATGCTGATTGCGATTCTCTTCATGCAATAGGCAATCACTGTAAGGTTCTATGGTTATTGCAGATTACAGAATGTTCTATTCCTATCAATCTTAAGAATAACACAGTTCAGAGACTAGCATACATACAAATGCTTATAAATATTTAATAACATACTTCCATTTTCATGTGTGAAGAATTCAATAACTTGGAAATATAATTGCTATCAATTCTAAATCCAAGGCTTATAGATTGAGAAAACTGAGAAAAAAGTCTGATAATATGTTTCTATAGTGGCTTGGGAGAATATATTTAATAATATCCGAAACGTGAATTATAGATTAGCTAAAACATTCCAACCCTTCAATATTAGAATACAGTAAAGAAAGATGAAGACTAACTTTGGAAGATAACTGATGCAATGCATTAAACTACCTGCTACAGGGTGCTGTGGATGAATTCCGTATTCCTCACGGGGAATATCCAAATCTTGCTCAATTCCAACCTTCATGGAGTTTTGGAAATGGGATGTTTGCACTAGTTCTCATGTTTGTGCTCCTTTTCACTGGGATGAAGCTTAGTGCTTGCCAAGAAGCTGCCAAAAGCCAGGGAAGAAGAACAGCAACAACAACTGTCAAGGAAAAAGAGCCAACTGTAATAATGTATACATTCATGTATAATTTTGCCAAAGGCAGAGCAGATTTGGGCCCAAAATTGTTTTTGGCTTGGGCAGCATGGTATAGAATCTAGATCTCCCTGTAGACCTTTGTTATGTCAAACAAGATGATTAATCATGTTTGATGGCTATAAATTTATCTTGCCAAGCTTTTCAGGGGTCAACTGTCAGCTCCTGTGTATTATATGTATTTTTTACTCGATAACTTCTCCGCTCTTTGGTGTGCAGGGTATGTGTCTGGACATCATTCTTGTTGATCTTGTTTGCAATCTTGGGTGCATGCTCAATTATTAATAGATTTACCCGCATAGCTGGTGAACTTTTTGTTATGCTGATTGCGATTCTCTTCATGCAACAGGCAATCACTGTAAGGTTCTATGGTTATTGCAGATTACAGAATGTTCTATTCCTATCAATCTTAAGAATAACACAGTTCAGAGACTAGCATACATACAAATGCTTATAAATCTTTAATAACATACTTCCATTTTCATGTGTGAAGAAATCAATAACTTGGAAATATAATTGCTATCAATTCTAAATCCAAGGCTTATAGATTGAGAAAACTGAGAAAAAACTCTGATAATATGTTTCTATAGTGGCTTGGGAGAATATATTTAATAATATCTGAAACGTGAATTATAGATTAGCTAAAACATTCCAACCCTTCAATATTAGAATACAGTAAAGAAAGATGAAGACTAACTTTGGAAGATAACTGATGCAATGCATTAAACTACCTGCTACATGGTGCTGTGGATGAATTCCGTATTCCTCACGGGGAATATCCAAATCTTGCTCAATTCCAACCTTCATGGAATTTTGGAAATGGGATGTTTGCACTAGTTCTCATGTTTGCGCTCCTTTTCACTGGGATGAAGCTTAGTGCTTGCCAAGAAGCTGCCAAAAGCTAGGGAAGAAGAACAACAACAACAACTGTCAAGGAAAAAGCAGTGTGACAAAAGAATTGGAAAAAGCAGTAATGCAACTCAAAGCGCCAGGTTCAATGCACAGCAGAACTGGAGGTGAAAAGAAGGCAACTCAAATATTTGGAAAAAGCAGTCAACTTCAAATCAACGGTTGAAACTGTCAAACTTGATCAAACGGTTCAGGTTAAAAGTGTTGACAATTGTTGATGCATAGGAAGGCCTATCGGCCTAAACATAATATATGTGGGTTCGATTATATGTGTGGGGGGGATCACTTTGATAACATATATATTAGATTTGTGAAATATTTGTTATATATATACAGAAGAGCACTCAATAAAATTTGGATTATTGTTATCGAAGGAAAAACTTTAATCAAATTAGACTTAATCATCTATCTCCACAAAATTTTAAGTATTCATGTTTTATGTAACTTATTGATATTTGAATGTAAGTTTAAACATTAGTAACACCTTCCATGACCATAAAAAATAAATGTGCCTTAGGCGGTGTTACAAAAACTTCGTGTAAATATACTCTCTAATTGTTTTACCATTAATACAAATAGTGATTGTTTTACCATTAATACAAATAGTCTTTGTGCATACTCTCTTATTGATTACTAACTATCTCTATATGTGTGTGTGCGCGCAAGGGCATGTGTGTGTATCCCTCAGTTCTCATTGTATACGAAATGAGTTTACATGCCTTACCTTAGACATTTGGCACACATGTAACTACTTTTATTTTTTTTACCTCTCGGTGCCCATCTAGGTCCCATGCTTCACATGAAACCTTTACTGAACTTCACTATGATGGAAGGGGTCCCACTTTATTTGCCACCTTTCCATGTGGCACTCTATTATTGGTTGAGACTGCATGGAGGGGTCATTCCGCACTTTCTCTCACAAAATGTGAGTTACACACTTGCAGATCCAATGGTTGATCATTAAGTTGATCCATAAACTACCATGGATAGTCCAATGGACAAGTCATCACAACATATCTGATAAAAATATATTTAAAAATCTTAAATCTACACTATTAGGATTTTATTTCTCTTTAGATTTCTCGATCTATATATTATTGTTTATTGCGTATTCATGAAACTTTTAAAATTTATGCAGAAAATAAAGTAGAAAAATAAAAACTCACAAACCATGATTGGACACAAGATATAACCTGGGAAACCCTTTTAGGAGAAAACCCAACTAGAAGGTGAGGTTGTTATACTCTGTCTCTAAATAGAAAATAGTTGTGAGTAAAAAGAAGTATGACATGTGGCCCATGGGCTACTATAGTTCACAAATCCTATATGTTTGCTCTCTATCCGTCCATCTTGGCTATTTTGCCCATTTACGGAACAAATTCACTGGAAAAGAATCAAACCCATTTTCCTCCTAGCGGCTTGATTCTAACATAGCCCGATATCCTACTAGTGGTTAGGTTTGATTACTTCAACTCTTCACCAAAGTTACAATATAGACTCTTCTAGATATTTATTCATCATAATCATGTGGCTAGCCCCTTTTCCATGAATAATTGAGGTTGATGTGGAATCCTCTCAAATTATGGTGGCCAAAACAGGAAGGTCAACTTTTGAGAGGCACAACTTTTACATGCGTACTCTGCTTGAGGCGATTTTTGCATCGTTGAAAAGGTATATGCGTGTTGAATATGAAAAAGAGGTGTTTTTCTAAAGTAGAAAAGTTTTACCCACCAAAATAAGTTATTTGATGCCTCAAAATGATCCTAGAAGGTTTCATACCCCAATTTTCCAAAACTAGGTCCTACCAATAAAAATGGTCCTATTAGTTGATTCTTCCACTTTTCCCACTCTAAAATCATTGATATGGACAAAAAATAATATGATAATCCAATATGGATAACACCTCCCCATTGTGGGAGGATTTTGTTCCCAAAAATATTCTGTTGAATGAGGTGAGTAAAGTTTTCCTCCACCTTTTCTCTAATGTACCATTTAGCTTTGCTTAGAAGTTGTTTTTTCAATCAAATATGCCAAAGGTCATTTTTACCCTATCTTGTAGTTTTGGACCTTTTCTACAAAATTGTATCTTCTGTCAACTTTAGCTAAGCATTTGGTGCCAAATCTTTTGCAGAAGGTAGGACCTATTCCTAATCTAGCATGGAAGGCTCATAGAGCTTTAGATTCTCCACATTCACAATTGAGTAAATGTGCATGTATGGGGGTACACTAAGTCTATAGGCCTTACCTCCCACCTTTTTCTAGTATCTCAAAGGGGCCATATCACAAAGCCTTGATTTTTTTATCAGGACCTTGCAACCTCAACCATGTTTTACTGTAACCATACTTTGTCTTCCACCTTGAAAAATTTCTCCATTCTATAATTATAATGCTTGGCCTTGTATTTTTCTTGTGACTTCTGCAGTGTCTCTTGTACCCGTATATGAATCTTCCTTTTATTTTCTATATTTTTTTATCCCTCAAGGCATCCCTTGTAAGATCCTCTCTTACTCCTCTGTGCTGCCCATATGTAGTATCTAAAAGTCAAGGTGGAAAATATCCAAAACAAACTTCAAATGGGGACTTACCAGTTCACCCAAACTTGTCCAAAGAACAAGTTCATTACTTCATTCCCACTAATGGTATTTCTACAAGGCATCAAAAAACACATCTTGTTGAACCTGTCAACTACCACAAATAGGTAGTCATTTCCCTTCTTGGTTGTTAGTAAACCTCCCACAAAGTTCATGGAAATGCTTTCCCAAGGACAAGTGGGTATAGGTAAGGGATGATATAGACACTATTTCCTAGTACTAGGCTTACTGGCACAACAAAGCATGCATCCTCGTATGAACCTAGCTACCTATTATTTCATATTGAGCCAATACAAATACCTCTGCAACTTAGCCACTATCTTCCCTACATAAAATTTCCTTGAAACCTTGGAGGTGTAAGCCTCTTTGATCAACTGAAAACTCTCACCTTTAGGAACAAATAACTTATCCAGTCTATAAAGTAACCCATCTTAGAGATGGTAGTCAATGATGTTGTCACCATCATGCATATGAATCTCATTCTGTAACTACTGAGACATCTCCTTGAATTATTTATCCTTCAAATATGCTTCTCTAGATACATCATGGGTGAATGGCTCCATGTGCATCAAAGTTCCAAAAGTTGTGATCTTTGATGTAGGTGGCCTTGAAATCACATTGGCCAACTTGTTTGTGCTCTCCTTCCTGTACTTGATCACTAAATGAAACCGTTATAGAAATTCCATCCACTTATAATGTTTAGTCTACTGTAGCATACTCTGGGCCTATAGGTACTGTAGTGGCTAATGATCTATGTGGATTACTATCTCCTTTCCCATCATATAGTGCTTCCACTTCTTCATAACTTGCACCAGGGAATAGATATCCTTGTCATAGTTAGGGTAGTTAAGAACTACCCCATTAAATACTTTAGAATGGTAGCATATAGGCCTTCCTCCCTACATTAATATTGCTCCCATATCATACCCACTAACATTTGTCTCCACTTCAAAAGGATGTTACATGTTTCAGTATTGTTATAATTGATTCTTAACTGATCTTCTACTTTAACTCCTCAAAGGCTTGATGTTGACCCCTTCCCCACTGGAAACTCTTTCCACTTGTTTTTATGATGTTGAGTGGTGTTGTTACCACTAAAAATGAGGCTGCGAATTTACTCAGGTACTATGCCCCCTCAAAGAAACTCCTAATCTTATGAACATTAGTAAGAACCAACAATGTCATGATGGCCTCCATATTGGTAAGATCTATCTTTAGCACCACACTTATCACATACCCCAGATACACCAATGAATAGTATGCACACTCACACTTTTCTAGATTTGATAGTAATTGGTGTTTCTTTAATGTCTCCAACACCTCCATCAAATGTGAGATGTGCTCCTCCTAGGTAGCATTGTATACCAGTATATCATCCAAATAGAAAATAAAAAATGAATCTATAAAATGGAATAATGTATCATTCATTAATATTATAAATGTAGCAAGTACATTGCATAGGCCAAATAGCATGTATAACCACTCATACAAGAATTTCCTATTTTTGAAGGCAGCCTTCCAGGTATCTTCTCAGTCTCACTCGAACTTGGTAAAATCCAAACTTTAAGTCCATATTGGTGAAATGTTTTTCTTGTTGTAATTGATCCACTAGATCATTTATTCTAGGAAGGGGATACCTATTCATGAGCATGATTATGTTCAATTCCTTGTAATCTATACACATCCACCAAGTTCCATCATTGTTTGGAACAATGATGATGGGTGACCCACATGGTGATGTACTCGGTCGAATGACACCCTATTCCTATGGTTGTCGCAAATATTCTTCATTTCACTTGCTTATATAACATATTACCAGTATAGGCCAATGTTTGGAAATGGGGAATCCAAAAAAAGTTGGATCTTGTGCTACACTTCCCTCTTGGGTGATAACCAATTTAGGGCCTAGCCCTATAATTTCAGCTACAAAAATGAAATATTATGTTCTTCCACAATATGATGGTCATTTAAATACACTTCTAATTGTTGCAACCAATGATTTAGCTTCCAAGCATTGATCTCACCTTGATACAACTCGATATCGGCATTTTCTTCCATTTTGAACGGGGACTCTGAAAGGTTCACAACACTCAAACTAGGTTGAGCTATTTTGGGTCCTTTCCTCAGTTGGTTCTATATTTCTTCCTGATCCCCTCATCACCCCTCTAATTTTTCCTCTGTTATAATCCTCATCTTCTCCGAGTAGCCCGAGCTTATTGTTCAAGGCCAACATGAGGAAATTGATGTTATAAATTATATCTGTAACTTGTGCTTACAGTCAGGAAACCCTTTCACATTAAATAAATTTTGAGGTCTAAAATGGGCCTTCTAAGGAATATTATAAAATAATAGTGGAAATAATAAAATTATATTAAATTACCTCATCAATTTTTAGAGGGAAAAAAGAAAAAACAAATATTTTTTCAACTTATCTCCCTGTGATTTTACTCAAATTTTGAATGAGAGCACTCATTGGATGCAAAATTTAATTTTGCATCCAAAGAGTACACATGTTTAATACTTTCAATGGACCCTAATTCATGAAAAATGAGAAATACATCATTGTAATCACATTTTTCATGTATTTCACATTTTTTGTGTAGTTAGGTCCATCAAAAGTATGCAACATGGGTACTCCTTGGATGCAAAATTAAATTCTGCATCTAATGAGTGTTCCCACAGGAAATTGGAGTAAAATTGTAGGGAGATAAGTTGAAAATGTCAGTTGAAAAAATATTTTTTTTAATTTGTTATATTTTTACCTTTGTACTCCAAAAATGGTGAATCATCTCCCATAGTTAACATCATCATGTTAAATCCTATTGGTTCTTATAAAGTTGATTTTTTGCTGTACATCTTTTTTAGGCCCATTCTTTACATCGAAATTTCCCTAATGCTCTATAGGATCATGAGGGTTATTCACAAATTCGTTAGCCATAATTAGGGTTTTATGACTTTTCACTTAGCTGATCTATATCCCCTGCAAATATCCATAATATACCCAAAGAAACTTGCTTTCATACCAATATGATTCATAAAATGTGGTGGATATTCCACTGGATTATTCGTAATATTTGTTCTAATAAAATTATATTTAAATATCTGAAATCTAATCTATTATGATTTTATTTCTCTTTATATTTTTGGATATGTATATTGTTATTTACTGTTTATGCATACAAATTAAAATTTATGCATAAAATATAGAACAAGAAAATAAAAACTCACAAAACCAAGATTTGACACAAGATACAACTTGGAAAACTATTTTGGGAGAAAACCTAGCTGTAAGATGAGATCGCTCCTCAATGATTCTTTGAATAGAAAATAGTTGTGAGTACAAAGATGTATGAACTATGGCCTGTGGAATACTACAATGCACACATCATCTTTGTGTGTTCTCTCTCTCTATCCCTCTTGGCTAATTTTCTCATATGTGGAACAAAGGCACTCGAATTGAATGAAACCTGATGCAGGAGCATCCTGCTCAAATGTCATTGTTTATTTGGTTGATTTAGGGGGTGATGTTTTTCTTAATTATTTTATAAATTATGCACATTTTAAGAGGAAAATCTGAGTGTGTGGTTTATTGTAAATGTTCTCTTATAATTGAGAATATGAGAGGAGTTGGGTTGTATAGATATGTTAGGGATTATGAGCTCCTTGAATAGAAATTAGTTGAGTCAAAAGAGGAATAAGATATTCTAGGGATTTAGTTGAATGATCTATGGAGGAAACCACGGATTTAGAATAATCCATAACTATGTAATTAATTTTATAAATGTAAGCTTGCGTATGAGGATAGAGAGGATAAGGAGAATTAGTGAGAGAGTTAGCAGACAGGAAGGTTGGATTGTGAGCCTACGGGCATTGAAACGAGAAAGGGCCACTGATACAAACAATGTAAAGGCAGATAAGGTCAAAGCTAGATTGTAAACAAGTTTTTATTTGTATTTGTACATTTGTTTAATGAATGAGGAAATTGAATTCATTGTGACTATGTGTGTCATTCCTTTTATGTGCTGAGTGATCCGTAATTGGGAATTTATGGTTTCTTTGTGATAAACCATGATGAATGAATTCAAGTTGAATTTATGAAAGTGTTTCTGAGTGAAAAAAGACTTACCGTCTGGGTAGAATCTGTGTGATTCTAGTTGGATTTAATAGATGTATGTACAGGTCAAGTAAAGAACGAATTGTGAAATCTAGAAGAAGGAAAATAACGCAGAGAATATTATGTATTCTAGTTCGAAGTGGTGTTAAAGAAACAGAGGTATAGTTGCAAGGCAGAGTAAGGAAATCAGAGAAGTCTCGACACACTGTTTCTAAGCGGAGAAAGGAGTTGGCAGAGTTGAACTTGGTAACAAGTCAATCTGGAGGTGAAAAGGAAATTTAGTGGAAGCACCAAGATTGGTGGAAAAGTGAAACAAGCCAAAGTGAAATGCGTAACTGCGGAGGTTAGGAGTCTAGGAGTGTCTTGATCGGGTTGAAGTGTCACACTAAATCATAGTTGTCGATCTCAATTTCAACCACTTACATCACAGTCAACTACGGGGATTAAGTTGTTTGGTAACCTGTGTGTTAGTTGAAGGGCCGCAGACTGTTGGATCACTGCTAATGCTGACCATTGGATTAATACTGCATCGCATCATTCATGAGTGAATGAACCCTGGCCAAGAGAAATTGCGATATGCGATGTGCGATGATCGGGTGACTATCGACTGTCGGATTGAATGATAAGATCAACGGCGTAGAGTGAAGCACCTGTGAAAAAAGGGAAAGTCAACGTGGGAAGTCAATGTTGGACCGGTTTCTGTTCAATTGTTGTTTAGTTGTTGTTCAATTGTTGTTCAGTTGCTATTCAATTGCAGTTCAATTGTTGTTCAGTTGCTGTTCAATTGTTGTTCAGTTGTTGTTCAATTGTTGTTCAGTTGTTGTTCAATTGTTGTCCAATTGTTGTTCAATTGCTATTCAATTGTTGTTCAATTGCTGAGCAGACCCGAGAAGTGTATGGACGCGAGTTTATTTTATTTGGAGTCTAGTTTTGTGCATTCAGGTAGGATCGACGTTCGTTGGCCGATTAAGTGTTAAAGCGCAACTTGGTGATTGGTTAGGTTTTTGTTTAAAACCACCAATGTAAACTCTTCTGATTTGTATAGGTGAGCCATAACCCACAGATTCAAGTAAGGTGATTGTGGAAACCAGGGAAATTGCCTTTAAGTGGTTTTTCCTGCGTCAAAGTGGTATCAAAGAAAGGATGTTCTTGCTTATGGAGATTTATGATTACAAAGGTATGAAAGTTCGTAGCAGTTGAATGAATGGAAAAGTTTGGCACAAGACTACAACAGTAAGACTGTAGGAAGAACTTTTGGAAGTTCTTAGAGATTGTAGCAAAACCTCATTCCAGCTGAGGCTTGGAATAGACAGGGATAGAGGAGTCCTTAAGAGAAGTGAGTGTAGCAACCAGAGAGAAAGCAAGATTGCTCAGTGCAAGTTCTAAGGAAAAGAGGACTTGGAAACTAGGAAGAGGAGAAGCTTGGTGAGAAGATCAACTCAAAAGGAAGTTGATTGGTTGCAGGTGTAGAAGCTCACACAGAAGAGAAGATGGCTATGGAAAGTCATATGGAAGGTTCAGAAGAAGGCTACAAGATGAAGGAAAAGGGTGCTAAAACAATCCGCAGGAAACGGATGAGTCAAGCGGAGCTTGACAAGGAGATGGCTAAGATAAGAGAAGAACTCGATGTGTTAACAATGCTACTAGAGGAAAACCAAAGACTAGGTTGGGTATTAAAGAAGAAGCCAGTGAAGTGGCATAAGTTATAGAAAAGGCTACAGCAGAGGCAAGTAAAGTGGCTAGTGGAAAAACTCAGAGAAGCAGAGTCAGAAATGGAAGTTTCCATTTGTGAACCAGAACAGGGTGAAATTTTGGGTGAAGAGGATAATAGGAGATCAACTGAAGATCTCATGGACTATTGGAATAGTTCAAAACAATTCAAAGATATATTGACAAGAGAAGCAGATGAGGCTATGAAGCCTTGTGTTTTTAAATCTCATAGTTTGTGTGTGTTTGCAAGATGTGCAGAAGATGATGGATAACCTGGTGAAATTGTCACAAATATGAATAAAGCTCTTGAGGTCAAGTATGATGGAGGATGCCTTTAGAGGAGGAAGGTGCTGATTTATTGCAGCAGAAAGAATTCATAGATGAATTTATGTTTGGTGTAAGACAGTCAGTTGAAGTTGTTATGGACCAGAAGCATAATGAAAATGTCGTAGTGGTATTCCAAGGAGGTAAACAAATGAATTTGTTTAATGAAATTAATGAAAGAATTTTTCAATGTGATGGTACAGAAAACATGATAACTCAGGAGGATTTCTAGAAAAAGAATGAAGCTGAGAATGAAGGTTGTGATGAAATGCTGGAAAGATTTCACATGGAAATAGAGTTCTTGGAAAGATTGCTCAAGGAACCTGAAGGAGAAATGAAGCTTTCAGAACCTGATAAAGAAGATATTGTGGTTACCATGCATGATAAAGGTGAAATGTCTTTAACATTTATAGAGTTAAGTGAATGTTTTGACTCTTCAATTAATAATGTGGTTGTAGGTACGAAAGACAACATTAATAAATATGATGTTGAAATCAGAGAAATTGAGTAGAGATTATTTCAAGATGAGATGAAAGATCAGGAGAAGCAAGAAAGATATGTCCTTAGAGACATGAAGGAAATAGAAGTATTAATCCAGCAGGATAAATATGGAAGAAACCAACAATTTAAAAGAGATGATCAACAACATGAGAGTAAATTTGAGAAAGGCAGTAGATTGCGGGAGTATAACAATTGGCAGCAGAATGAAGAGCGTGAGATTAGTCTGGCAGTAATGAGAGAAGAAGTAGATATATTAACGAAGTGGCTACAAAGAAATAAAAATGAAGACCGAAGATACAGATGGAGAACAAAGAAATAGGTCAAGTGGAAGCTATTGCAACAGAAGTGGAATGGCAAGCTGATAAATGAGTTCAAAGAACTTGAACAAATTCATATTGATTTGTTAGAGAAGGAGAGACTCAAGGGAATGGAGTCACAACAAAGAGGATCTATTGAAATCTAGAAGGTCTATGATGGGAGATTGGTGCTTGAAGCATCAAAAGAGGGCGAAAGGTCTTGTATTTTTAAAACTAATAATTTGTTGATGAATGCAGGTACAATATTGGATGAGAAATTTGTTACTATAGGGACAGTCAATGACTATAGTTGTGATCAAGAAGAAGTTCTTGATTATTCTTCATTACAAAAAGTTGAGTGTCCAACACAATTGGAGAAGGAAGAAATAGACAAAGAGCTAGAGGCTGAAGAAGATAAGACCAGAGAAATTGCAACAGAAGGAGGAGAAGACACTATAGAAAACATCAATCGTATTGATGTAATTGACAAAGAGGAATTACTCCGAGGAATTGGTGGAAGTAATTGTTGTAAAAATTGATGGAATATGGTTGACAAAGTGAGTGATGTTGGTGATGGTGAGCTTTCAGATTTAGCTCTTATTAATTTCAACACTACTGAGTCAGTTGATAAAAATATAAGTGATGATGTAGGGCCAGTTCGAAACCCATTCGAAATTCAGAGACCAGAAAAGTGGGCATTCGAGTTTCCACTTGTAGTTCACAAGTCTATATTTCCAGAGGTAAAGATGGTGTGGCATGGAAAGTCGAGAATCATGTTCAATAATTCTATGAAAATACTATTCTGGGAATTCTGTGCAAAATTACATAATGGAGTTGATACTTTAAAGGACCGGTGGCAAAGTTTGGAATCCTGGAGGTAGCAAGTCACTAATAGTTGTGGTTGTCGCATTATTACAGAAAAGTGACAGACCTCATAGACAGGAGTCTATGGAAACTTTTCTACATGGGGAGTTTGATGCAGGAGCATCCTGCTCAAATATCATTGTTTATTTGGTTAATTTAGGGGGTGATGTTTTTCTTAATTATTTTATAAATTATGCACATTTGAAGAGGAAAATCTGAGTGTGTGGTTTATTGTAAATGCTCTCTTATAATTGAGAATATGAGAGGAGTTGGGTTGTATAGATATGTTAGGGATTATGAGCTCCTTGAATAGAAATTAGTTAAGTCAAAAGAAGAACAAGATATTTTAGGGATTTAGTTGAGTGATCTATGGAGGAAATCATGGATTTAGAATAATCCATAACTATGTAATTAATTTTATAAATGTAAGCCTGCGTATGAGGATAGAGAGGATAGCGAGAAATAGTGAGAGTGTTAGCAGACAAGAGGGTTGGATTGTGAGCCTATGGGCATTGAAACGAGAAAGGGCCAGTGATACAAACCATGTAAAGGCAGATCAGGCAAAAGCTAGATTGTAAACAGGTTTTTGTTTGTATCTGTACATTTGTTTAATGAATGAGGAAATTGAATTCATTATGACTCTGTGTGTCATTCCTTTTATGTGCTGAGTGATCCATAATTGGGAATTTATGGTTTCTTTATGATAAACCATGATGAATGAATTCAATTTGAATTTCTGAAAGTGTTTCTGAGTGACAAAAGACTTACCGTTTGGGTAGAATCCGTGTGATTCTAGTCGGATTTAATAGATGTATGTACAGGTCAAGTAAAGAAAAAATTATGAAATCTAGAAGAAGGAAATAACACAGAGAGTATTATGTATTCCAGTTTGAAGTGGTGTTAAAGAAACAGAGGTATAGTTGCAAGGTAGAGTAAGGAAATCAGAGAAGTCTCGACACACTGTTTCTAAGCGGAGAAAGGAGCTGGCAGAGTTGAACTTGGTAACAAGTCGATCTGGAGGTGAGAAGGAAATTTAGTGGAAGCACCAAGTTTGGTGGAAAAGTGAAACAAGCCAAAGTGAAATGCATAACTGTAGAGGTTAGGAGTCTACGGGTGTCTTGATCGGGGTTGAAGCACCACACTAAATCATAGCCGTCGATCTCAATTTCAACCGCTTATGTCACAGTCAACTGCGGGGATTAAGTTGTTTGGTAACCCGTGTGTTAGTTGAAGGGTTGCAGACCATTGGATCACTGCAAATGCTGACCATTGGATTAATATCGCATCGCATCATTCATGAGTGAATGAACCCTGGCTGAGAGAAATTGTGATATGGGATGTGTGATGATCGGGTGACTATCGACCGTCGGATTGAATGATAAGATCAACGATGTAGAGTGAAGCACCTGTGAAAAAAGGGAAAGTCAATGTGGGAAGTCAACATTGGACCGATTTTTGTTCAATTGTTGTTCAGTTTTTGTTCAATTGTTGTTCAGTTGTTGTTCAATTGTTGTTCAGTTGTTGTTCAATTGTTTTTCAGTTGTTGTTCAGTTGCTATCCAATTGCTGTTCAATTGATATTCAATTTTTGTTCAATTGCTGAGCGGACCCGAGAAGTGTATGGACATGAGTTTATTTTATTTGGGGTCTGGTTTTGTGCATTCAGGTAGGATCGACGTTCGTTGGCCAATTAAGTGTTAAAGCGCAACTTGGTGATTGGTTGGGTTTTTGTTTAAAACCACCAATGTAAACGCTTCCGACTTGTATAGGTGAGCCATAACCCACAGGTTCACGTAAGGTGATTATGGAAACTAGGGAAATTGCCTTTAGGCGGTTTTTCCTGCATCAAAACCCCTTTTCCTCCTATTGGCATTGTTATAACACAGCTTGATAGCTAACTAGTGGTTATGTTTGACTACCTCAAATCTTAGCCATAGTTAAAATATAAAACAAATTAGCACCTTCTTCATAATAATCATGTGGATAACCCCTTTTACATGAATAATTGGGGCTAATATGGCATCCTCTCAAATTATTATGGCGAAAACACGAAGGTCAACTTCTGAGTGGCATAATGTTTGCATATAGACTACGATTGAGGCAATTTTTGCACCGTTGGACAAGTCTCTTTGCGTAGAATATGAAAAATAAAATTTTGCACTAAATCGGAAAAAATTTAACCCCCCCAAAATGTCATTTTATGCCTCAAAATGCTTCTGAAAGGTTTTAGACCCAAATTATCCAAATTGGGTCTCGCAAGTAAAAATGGTCATGTGAGTTGATTTCTCTACTTTTCCCACTACGAAAGCATCAAGATGGATGAAAAATAATATAATGATCCAATCTATATCAGAATTAGATCAACAAACCACACTACACATTGGGTTATAACATGTTTGAGGGTTTAAATTGAGTTACATCCCCATGGATCCAATGGCAATGATCACCTTGATTAGATTATCCAAATGTCATATTGAATCACAAGATGTGC
Source organism: Pinus tabuliformis (assembly GCA_031772625.1). Classification (NCBI taxonomy): domain Eukaryota; kingdom Viridiplantae; phylum Streptophyta; class Pinopsida; order Pinales; family Pinaceae; genus Pinus; species Pinus tabuliformis. The sequence goes on along the minus strand of CM062815.1, from coordinate 146,029,154 downwards.
AAAGGTTAAAAGGGAGGTTCACTCTCGATGGATCCAATGACCACAATCCATTTGATCTAATGGCTGAGATATGATATCGAATCCCAACATGCTCAATGGTTAAATGGGAGCTACACCTCTAATGGCTAAATGAGAGTTACCTAAAGTACATGATTTAACACACAATTGCATTTTGACGATATGACACCTAACATTCGAGTAGATCAACAATTTATATTGATACTGTATTTGAAAGTGTAAGGGGGTTTAAAAATCCATGAGCTTCTGATATTGTCCAATCATGCTACTTGTCTGCCACCCATCCTCTGCCACACGCCAACAAAACTACCACCTAGTGCTTTGACTAGGCATTTTCCACTCACTATTGAAGTAATAATATGGTAATTTTTTTAGGTTTTTAAAAATTTTAATCCCTTTTAATGTAAGTAAGGCTTATTTTCCAGAATTCTTTTCTATATGAAATTGGCAACTCAATTTCTATAATTAACCCCTTGCTTAAAAAATTATGAACCCATATTTATCAACTTGAAATTTATATGTCATCCATAGTGAATTTCTTCACAATTCAAGATTTTTTCTCAACTTCATCTGCTATGAAATTTTATCAAAAATTGTTATGTGACTTGTAATCTTTTCTTCGCAAGAAAAGTTGAACCCACATGGCCCAAAGTTACAACCTAGGATTTTATACCGATTTGTAACACCCATAACCACCTATTGTGGAATATAACTACCTATATAAACTAATATTTTGGACATCTTCCTTCAATTCATTTCCTATAAAATATGTTATGCACATTTAATGCATGCATATGCAACACATGAAAATACATAACAAATAATAATTCAATTTAAATAAAAATTAATGATAAAACTTATTTGATAAAGACATTGATTAGTTGCAGACCTCGAAAATTCTACCTAGCTATAGACCATGTTGTTCATATTCTCTTAGTAGTGGGCCACACCTAAACAAAGGCCTCAGAACAACATGGAAAATGACTAGGTACACATCCAATAGCATCATAACCAGGTCAAGGTACCAAACCCAATAACTATTGGATTTTCACACTCGACTCATTGGGAATCAATCATAATGGACTAACCACCATGCTGGGAATCAATTATAATGGACTAACAGCCACGCTAGGATCCACCGTGGGACCACTCTAAAGCTAATGATAATGTGTTGGAATTTTACTAATGCCACCAGGTTTTGGTGTAATGGAAAACTCAACATGGTAACAGAGCCTTGGCCCAGGTTCAATTCCCTGATTTGCATTTGAGGGGGGTATTGGATTTTCACACTCACCTCATTGGGAATCAATCATGGTGGACTAACCACCACTCTGGTATCCACCTTGGGGCCACTCAAAATGTAATGATAATGGGTTGGAAGTTTACTAATGCATGTAGGTTTTGGTGTAATGGAAACCTCAACAATAAACTACTACCAACAATGTCACATCCCTGATCAGCCCCACAACCTAGGTTGTGCACTCCCTTCTTTGCACTTACATTACATCATGTTGTGGCACTACCCTTCCAAGAGATTTTACTACTTCACGGGTCTCCAGGTACCCCTTTCACCTTACACTGGGGAACGTGTCTAATTTTCCTCGACTCCTTGTAAAATTCTACTTGGCGTCCATAATGTCACGAGGTCACACATTTTCCCCCTTTAGGGAGTCCAGTCACCTTTCCCCAAATAGTATCATGATGTAATATGTATCCAATAACACTAACACCCTTACATTTATGTGCATGTCACTCTTTTGACACATGACATCCTCTAAAGTCATTTTATGGATCTTGGCTAAAAACATGTACACTTTTGACTTAATATTATTTTAATAATGTCTTAGCCATCTATGCTTAATCCATTCATCACTCACCATTTAACCCCCTTTTAACATGTATAGATACTTATCCCCCCATACTCTCTTGTTTGATTTATCTAGTAGTAGTGGTGTATTTTATTAATATGCATGTGATTTCATATTTACAAAACTAGGCTCTTTGGCCCCAAAACATATAAAAACATACACGCTTAGCGTAAAACACATATGCACATGGGAACACTAGCCTCCAAGTAATCCTTGGTTGACCAACTTAAATATGATATGTACATCACACATAAGGGTCATCCTAGGGGTCTTACATAATATGCATTGTGAAATATTAAACTATTTTGGGTTCTATAATCTGTAGTGTTTGTATATTATATCATTTAGGTAAATATGGCTTTATTTGAGTGAGATGGTTGTTGGTCTCATAAGTGATGTGAGGAACTATTAGAACAAGGAGTAGGAGTGATAGTGAGTTAACAAAGAGCATAATAACATTAAGATGCATTTTAGAGATGAATTGGTTTGATGCCTTATTAGGAAACATGCATTAGATCATTTACATTTATATGATTGTCTATGAAGTAGACTTTAGCCATATGAATACTTTCTCTTTTATTTGATTTGATCTAGTAAGAATATATTTAAATTATTTGCAAAATAAATTTTGAATTTGGTAAAATTTAAATGGAGATTTGCATTTCCACATTATGGGGTATTAGAATTGAAATGGATTTTCATCAATATTAATATTGCCCTATGAGGAAAGGCATTTGAGTGTGTTACAATACACTAAAGTAAAAACTATATATGAAGTCAAGAAAAACCTCTTCTTTTTCATCAAATTATTAAGATGATAAGGGATTTCATTGGATATTATATGTGCCTAGTCGAAGGTTAGTTTCACCCTAAGAGAGAAATTCCACACATCTAAGGATGTAAGTGAATGAGTCTTTACCAACCAACCTTGTGAAAATATAGGTGAAATCCACTATGATTCATATAACATGCATATGTCAATTTGAGATAGATTAGGTAACATGGTAGAGGGTTGAGCCAAAACATTTAAAAACTGAGGTGCATTCCCTCACACTTCTATTTAAGAATAAACTTCATAAAGAAAAAATATTTTCAAAAAATGAGAAATCATTCCTCACACCTCTATTTAGCAAATATTATTTGAAAATAAAATAAATCACAAGATACAATAGACTTATCATGCTCTTCATGGAATTTTTTTTAGGAAAAACATGAAAAAATCACCCTCGTAGGATGAGAAACATAATAGCAACAAGATTGTGTTCACATTCTCTGCAATGCTAGAAACTTTTCCTTCTTTCTCTCCTCCGCGGCTGAGGTCAAACTGTCGAGCTCTTGTGAAGTGGACTTGATTGCATGGAGAATCATCTTCTTCACCTCTAACTTGTCTTGTTTCACCCTGTGATTCTTGGGTAGCGAGCGGAACTCTTCAGTCAACTGAATACATTGCTCTAAATTTTCAGGCAATACAAATCCATGTCAATTTTAATACATGACTTGAGGTTCCGAACTTGATGAGGACACCCAGCTGGAATAAAGACTGCCTTGTAAAGATTTTGTTCGAATGTCCATTACTCTACTCCATATTCTTCTTTCAGTTTCCTCTTATGATACTCATTCAGGGAAATAGTCTGATCATGAATTGGATGAGTAACCTGTGTAAGATGCTTATTTTCAAGGTGCCTGAATTCCCCCTTGTGTTTCACCAAATAATCTTGTAACTTGGGTATATCCACTCTCCAAAAAATATCCCAAAGAGCACCTCCAATTTCAGAGTCTTTGTTTTCAATCCTCCCTAAACTCTCTGGCAGCCCATCACTTATTCTGTATTTTTCTCTCAATTTGTCTATCACTTTTTATTTGGAATCTGTGAATTTGACTTTGGTTGCATGCATTATAATATTGACAACATCCACCACATCCAAGTGTAGCTTAGTGACTGAATCCCCTCTTCTAATATGCTCTTCCTTGGTGTCATAGGCTATGTAAGTTTTGGGACCCAAATCAGGGTTCAAGGAGTGCTTTGGAAGCTTTGTGGCAAGATTTAGAATCCTAGATTTAGGATGGGTGTACTCCTTGAAAGGTAAGGCACTGTTGGTAGACGCTCTTCCCTAAGCTCACGGTAGCAAGAAAGACAAAGATCATACTCACAATCATCACAGCTTCTGTGGAAACTTACAATAGATGTGTGGCAGTTGTCACAAAAATGACGATCATCTACCTTCACATTAGACACTCGAATCTCCAGGTCTTCTGCAGGTTTTTTTTGAATTTTGGCCTCCCCCTCCAGTTCCAGCATTTGCTCACCATGAATTTTGGTGACCAAATGTTCATTCCATGGTCACTAGGAGAAGAATGTGGAGCTCTGAATCTGGCGAGTTTACCATGGATGGATATGGTGGCAGGTGTAAGTGGCGGTGTGGCATGTGTATTTTTTGGAGGGTGGCAGGTGTATTTTTGGGAGCTCCTGGCAGTGTGGCAGATGTATTTTTGGCGGCACATGTATTTGCTCCTGCCCCGCTCCACCATAGGCTACCGAAACTTTGGGTAAAATTAACTAAGTGCAATCAAAAATCCGAGAGAATTAAACTTTGGGTAAAAGTAACGCAGGCGATTGCAGAGTTTGGATAAAATCAACAAACCGAATCGAAAAAGAATAAGTCTGCAATAAGACCTCAATCTAAATAGCCAATAAAAAACTTCGGAAAATTAATTAAATAATTTGAATTATCAGTTTTTTTTTAAACTTTGGTTAAAGCACTAAATGGCATTTGATATTTAAAAAGTCAAACAAAATTAATTCAAATTCAACGCGATATCAATCGCTATATACCTGCTACTATCAGCAAGTATAATAAGGGTCCTCCAATGAAAATTTAATGTAAAGGAAATATAATGTGGAGGAAAGATAATGTAGTTTCTCTACATAGTAATAAAATATGAATGCAAAATAAACTAAGTACACCATTGGTTTAAGGTACTCCATGCAAAATGCAAAGAATAAAGTCCATACAATACCTGGAGCATGGAGTCTACAATAGTTTTACACGTATTTTAAAAAGGGAGTCATAAAAATGATTAAGTATACGATTGTCGATAAATGATGCAAAAATGGGTATGAATTGCATGTGAAGTGTGAAGGATAGTAAGATGAGGAGAAAAACATTCTTCCTTCCGTGTTTGCATGTAATAGAGGATGAAATAGAAAGGCCAAACATGAAAAGGAATCAAAAGTAGATTCAATGGTTTATAGCCATCTACTTTAGATTTGTGTGAATGGATATACACAACGTGCACACAATATTTATCTTTTATCTAAGGGTTTATTTATTGTTTGGTTGTAAAATCATGTAGACTATTGAATTGTTTTCAATTAGGGCCCTTAGTTTTGGGTTGTAGGGAGTCCTTATATTAATATTTGGTTTCCTTCTTTCCATTCTTGCAACATGTCTATAACAAAAATGCTAGTTTTGGTTTGGATCCCAAATTTTCCCCTTCATTTTTGGCACTTATATGTTCTTAAATATATCAACAATACTTTGATAATTTACATCAAATTAGAACTAGAGTGGACTAAACTAGGTCTTTTCGCATACGCCAAAATATGTTTTGGGATTGACATAAATAAAAAAAATATGAATAAAATATTCTTACAATAGGGAATTTGAGATGGATTCAAGTTATGGATTATGAGAAAATTGTTTTTCAATGTCAGCTCTATCAACAACTAATGCACCTGCAGGATTATTTTCCTCATGCATCACACCTGTTAACACTCCGTAATTTCTTAAGGTTGTGAAACAAACTCAGAGGTAACCAAAGAACCTCTTGTGAGATTAGAAGCTAGCCCTTCTAAACTCAAGAGGGATCTCTCTATTGGATTTAGATTGGTTGTTGTGGGATTTTAGGCTAGTTTTTAGGTTCAGAGTTTGGTTTTTTGAAATGTTCAGTTGAAACTACAAGGAAAGGCCATTGGGAAAAGGAGTCAAAGTCTTAGGGTGATCAAATACAAAAATATTAAAACAGATTGAAACAGTGGAAAGTAGGCAAGATATTATATCTTTGTAGCTTTGTGGAGTGAGAGGGAGAAATAGATTCAAATTTAATTAAACATAGAGCATTTTAACATGAATTCTATATTTAAATTCAGTTTGAAAACATATAAATCTCTTATAAGCCATGACAGAGTGTGATTAAATAAGTTCAATCCTTCATTTTATTTTAAACAATTTAGATAAAAAAACATATGAAAACAAAGATATAACAAGTTTACAAAAGGAATGACATCACCAATTAGCCTGACACATGAATCCTTGAACAATCTTGTATTAATTAAACGATCACTTTTAGCTTAGTGAAAAACTTTACATAAAAATGTGCTTTATTAATACAAGTCCCAAAATTTGTACTTAAATTTGTGAAGTATTTATATGAAAATTATCAAAAATATCTTGAGTGAAAATATCAAGAGTTTTTACAAAATATCCTAAACTGATTATAGAAATAGTACAAAGAAGTAGGCAGCGAAAACTATTGTAGTGCTCTGGCACTATCTTCAAGGATTGTTGGTGATGACTGAGCCTAAAAAAGTGTTTCCTTGATGTTGAAGTTAAATAAATGTTTTACCGAGTAACTAACACAATTTGTCCCATCAGTCTTCACTTGGAGTGGTGAATTTGACTAGTTTCCTGCAAGTTTTATCTATCTCGGTATACTTTTGAAACGTAGGCATGATAATGAACAAATGCTTTATCTCATGTTTGACAAACAGATAAAACTCCAAAGCTTCCATGAAGACTTTTCCTATGATTCTTCCTTTGATGGTAGAGAACTTTGACTTATCCCTTGCTATGGTATATAATTTATGGTGATAATCTTCTAAACCGATAAAATTTTCTCCAATCCCTATCAAACCTCGCAGTCCCTTTTGATTTAGCACATTAAATTTTCTGTGGAACTTCTGAATGTTGGACTCCATATTGTGACATTTTTTCTCCAATTGCAACATAAGGTTCCTTTTTGTAAGGACCCTCCTCACCTCCAAAATTGTCTTTGTCCTGTCTGCAATTTCAAACTCTTATAATTCCTCTTTACTCTTCAAGTTCAAAATTCTGATCAGAGTAGTGGCTTCACCTGGCTTCTACCCTAAATCTGCTTTTACCTCTTCAATTACCTCTTTAGACCTATGTATTAACTCCTCTTGTTCAAAAATAATTTTAATTGAGGGCCATATTTCAGTCATGACCTCATTTATTTCTATCCATATACTCTCTTTTGCATGTGCCAATGTCTATGCCATTGCAAACTCACTTTGCAATTGTTCAATCTTCTATGTTAATTTATGAGTTTTCTGTAGTTCAGCTAAGTATACATTATCAAAATTTAGTTTCTACCCTTAAAGGTTCTTCATATGACTTTTCAGCTTCTCAATTTCATATCCTTTGATTGACAACTCATCCATTGCCTTGATAAGTTCCTCTAAAGAATCTATAGATTGCCCCTCGGTGATGGTTGTTGAAGTGGATGCCCCTACTGCTGATGTAGATGTAATGGGAACTGTTGTTAGTGGAATGGCTGGAAAATGTGTGGATTGTTCTCTTTCCTTTAACAATTTCTCCATCTCAACCTCCATTTCTTTGATCTATCCACTTTGTTCAATAATGATTATGAACATGTCTTCCTTTTACTTATCTAATTCCCCAACCTCCCTAGTTTATGGGTCTTCTATGGAGGGAATCTTGACCTACTTCTTGAGTGCTGCAATGTCAACATTTTTCCTTCTGATAATCTCTTATGCTTCTTTCACATCGCTGGGATCATATCCCAATTTGATTACAAGGTCTTCCAATGATTTGATTTTTGTATCTTTGGATAGAGAAGTGACTTTATTTAATTTAAGATGAGACTGGATGTTATTTATAAAGGCTTGTAGCCTAGAAGTTGTCATTGATGAAGTTGTCAAATTGGAGTACAACATCTCCCATGTTTGCTTGCGCAGGTCTATTTGATCAATTGGATGAATTTGATCAGTATTGAAGGAAAAAAAATATTATAATCTTGATGAATCTTTGGGAAAGGGAGCTCAGCATGTAGGAAGGCTATCTGCATTTTCCCTTTCTTTGTGTCAAAGGTAGAGAGTAGCCTATGTTGTGAAGAGGTTGTCTACTTCCAAAATTGTGTATATGTCGTATCTTTGAACGGTTCATTTTTCTTCTTGATGTCTATGTACTTAGAAAATATGTTTGGTTCATCTTGGTCATGAACCAGTTCCCGGACTTAGAGGTGTCTAATGGCTCATGGGAGGCTAAAGAGGATGGAGACCCTACAAAAATATCTTCAGTCCCCCTTGAAGCATGAGGTCCTGTCAAAATAATAGTGGACAGTGTATTTTATTCTTGAAAACTTTGATCTATTGGATTGGTCCTTTGCCTTTTCTTATAGATCTGAAATTATTTCTCTAGAATTTCTGTGACTGTGGGGGAGACCTCTTCCCTTGGACTCTTGTCCTAATTTTTCTGTGGTGTGGGAGTCTATGCTGTTGTAGTTGATATTGCATGCTCTTATGCCTCCTATAGAGTGTTCTCCAGCGATTGATCTTGGTTCATATATTTCTCAATCCTTAGCTTGGGAGTGCGAATGTATGGAGTAGTCTTCTATTCTACTCTTAGCTTTGAAATCACTCCAAAGAGTTCATATGACCAAGTAAATCTAAGTTTGAAGATCATTTGTTTTAGGAGGATGCCTACTTCTTTAGTTGTTGCTCTAGTGTTGCAGATGAAAGGGTCGACTTGTGCTTTAATTTTTAACTGTGATTTTATCTTTATTGTTACAAAATGGATATCATCCATATGAATCATCTGTCTAATGTATTATAATGAGAAAATTCTCATTGGGACAAACTTTGAAAACCTGTAAGGTGCCAATGCACACCAAGAAACCTTAATGTTTGTGTAATTCTAGTACAGGTACTAGTCACCTGTTTTGGTATGATCACTAAGGTGTAAAATCCTTGTTATTTCAGGTCCTATCCTAGTTTCAATTTCACTGTTCAATAGGCAACAAACTGTATATAGAAATTTATGAACATAGTCACTAAAAGTAAACTCATTTTAGTGCTTTGTCACTAAGGAAGTACAATGAATTATAGATTAGGCATTTCCTTGTTCATCCAATCTCTGCAATGGAAACTAAATCTATCTGCTTGATGATATAAAAACAAATAAACCAGAACTGATGCATATTTGAAGGTTCGTTATGTAGAAAATTTTAGGAACTTCTCATGGATGGCTTCTACTAGAAACTCACTATAGTTGAACATATTTGGGGGTTTTTCATCTGTTGAGAAGATTGACAAAAACCCTGTGATGGCCTCATCAACCCACTGATTGGATTGGTAGCCCAGTAAACAAGAAACAATGGAGATGATTTATTTAGTCATCTCAGGGAACATGGGGGATGAATAGGGGGAATTCTTCTTTAGTGATTGGGCATCATCAAGGAGGAATGTTTCAAAAATATTTGCTCTATGAGGAAAGGTTAGGTTCTTGTAGAGTTCCATGAGGGAATCTACTATAAAAGGTTTTAGAGGTGCATATTTTTGAATTTGGAGCATCTAGGAGATGGATTCAAAGGTGACAGTGAAAAGAATGTCATTATTTTGGGCCACAATTGCACTCTGACTAGGAATATATCAAAATTGGCACCTTGAGACAAATTCAGGGTAGTGGTAGGTTTGAGGGAAAATGAATTGGGGTAGGGAGGAATCCCACAGGCCCAATTTGTTGTTGAGGTCTACAAATTTCCACTTTAACCAGTTCTGGAGTTCATAAAGGTCGAACCCACAATTGGTTTCACTGATTTTGTACTCTTGGTCTACTAAGGGTTGATGGTCTAGATCAATGACAGGGGGTAGGAGAGGGTTCTCTTCTGTAGTCTTATCTTTTCCTTTAGGAGCCATAGTAGACAAAAAAGAACTGTGAATTTAGAGTTTACCAGGAAAGTTGGACGAAAACTAGTGGTTAGGCGTACAGAGGTTGTTCCATCATTGACTGGTCACAGTGTCAAGTTGGTGCAATGACTAGACGTTCTAGATATAGACTCTGTACGCTGACTAGGTGGTGGAGAAAGTTATGGCATGAAATGGTTTGGCACAACGAAAGGAGGGTGAATGAAAGGTTTTTGGTTTGTTTTATTAGCAAAAGTATGAGTACCGTTGTAATTTAGCTATTTAACGAAGCGGGTCTATTCTCACAAGAGTGGTTACATAATGACTATAGAATAGTTTCATGTGTCGGAATGGTAGTCGAGTGGGTGAGGGAGGTGACCATTATGGGATAGTAGTGAAGTAGGGAGTGCCATGTGGTAGAATTGCATTGGGGTGGAGTGGGGACTGAGATGTGCCACATGGCAGAATAAAAATGGAGCAAGAGAGCGGGGTGGAGTCAATAGTCATGAAGGTAGGAGTCAAAAATGGATTTCAGAAGGGGGGGCGAGACAATATCTGGTTGTAGGCGGGGGTGGGGGGGGGGTCCACAGTGAGCGATAGGGCGACATGTTATGCAAGCAGTAAATGGGGGAGACCGCTTTTTTGACACCCCCCCTTGGTTAACTGTTGGAGGGGCAAGGGGATCCGCAGTGAGTGAGAGGGTGACACGTTGTGGAGTGGTAAATGGGGGAGACCACTTTTTGCACCCCAACCCCCCCGCCCCCCTTGGTTAATCGTTGGAGGGGCGTGGAGGTTCCAAACTTCTCACCCGTCGTTGATCTGTGCGGGTGAGATCTCTATCGTTCAGATCTGCGTCATCATTATTTACAAAACAACAACATGTCATATCAAATCACACTTTATTCAATAACTATAGTCGTGTTTATACAATGCGATATCACTAATATATTAATTTCATTTTAATCTAATTTAACCACATTTAAACAGTGTGGTTAATTAATCAAACCCTAACTAAGCTAATTAAACCAAATTTGACCACAATTAAATAGTGTGGTCAAACAATTTTTATTTTGACTAATATAATTTTATTCAACAAGTTTAATCACGCTTGAACAATGTGATTAAACTAACTAATCCTACTTATCTAACTCTAATGTGGCATTTTAACTTGCTGCATATTATTCGAACTTTCTAAAGGCATTTCTCATGCATACTTTTTTTTTTTAAATGCAATGGCATTTGGACTTTCTCACTTATTTTGGGGTATTTCCATTTTTTATTATTTTATTTCTTTTATTTATTTTGTTTTTGACATATATATTTTTTCTTTCTTTTTCTCCTATATTTTATATTTTTTCTTTGGAAATCATTTGCAGAATGAAGAATTATTTACATCAATCACAATCATGAAAATTCACAGATAATCAACTTATGATCGTATAGATTATAGGACCCTAACAGTGGCTCCAATGGGGATGGCATCCTCCTTGTGAGGTTTCAATGACGTTGTAGATCAATAGCCTTCATTCATTGGGAAAGTTGTCCTTATTTTGTACTTGAACTAATATACCTACTGTTATTCATAAATATGGGCAAAAAATAATTAGAAGCTTAGGGAATTCTCTCCGGGCTTCATCTCTTGATGTTATCCACCCTCACTCTTTCAGTAGAATAGTAAAATGATATTTACAATGATTCTAAATGAAACTGATCTATTCTGGAAGAAAGTAATGTTTGAGTAGTCTGCCATTTATAGGTCCACCCGACAGTCCTTCTCCAGTCAAGTATTTTAATAAAAATGCATTGTTACCTCTAAGAGTCTCAATTTTCTATGGCCCTTTCCACAATTATCGAATTTACCATGATTTCCTTTGCCTTCATTCCTTGAGTCCCATTTTAACACCAAGTCATCTATTCAGAAGTCATGTGCCTTTGTCCTCTTGTCATGGATCTTCTTAATTTTATCCTAAATGAGTTGAGTTTTGTTGTAGACCTCCTCCCTGGATTGCTGCAACTATATGGTCTGATTGATCCTTCTTTGCAAATTATTTGTTTCTACTTGTGGTTCCTGCAATAACTTTAGCACAAGGATTCCCAACGAAGTAGGAAAAATTGCGTCTACTCCATATACTAATTGAAATGGAGACATTCCAATATATTTCTTTGTGCTAATTCTATCAACCCACTAGGCATTAATTAACTTCTTATGCTAGGATTTTTTTATTTTACTGCAATAATTTCTTCATGGTGTTGACTAGACTTTTGTTAGAAGACTTAGCTAACCCATTCCCTTATGGATAATAGGCAATAGAGTGTCCTAATTTTATGTGGTATTTGTTGCAAAAATCAACCATTTTCTTTGATTTAAAGGCAACAACATTGTCAGTGATAATCTTATGTGGACATCCAAACCTAGACATAATGTTACCTTCTAAAAATTGAATAATTATAGTGTCTGTGGCCTATCTGGTTGGAATAGCCTCAATCCACTTAGTAAAGTAGTCAGTGGCTGTCAAGATCCATCTATGTTGACCTGAGGAGATTTGATGGATTTCTCCAATGAAATCCAGACCCCACTATTGAAAAGGAACCTCAACTGAAATGGGTTTCAATGGTAAAGGAAAAAGCTTTCTCTTGCCTTCAAAAATTTGGCACTGGTGGCAAGTGGTGACTTTCTTATGCACATCTGCAAACAAGGTAGGCCAATAAAAACTAGCCCTCAGGATTTTGTTGGTTGTGGTCTTCCAATACAAATGGCCTCCACAGTCTCCTTCATGAAACTATTCCATGACCCTGTCTGCTTCATCTTTCAACAAATAGTTTAGAAAAATATATCCCACATCTTTCCAAAATACAATCTGGTCTAAAATACATAATTTCATAACTTTCATTTTTAGAAACCTAGCTTTTGTCTTTGTTAAACTAGGAAGAGCTTGTAAATTTTGTAACGCAAAATAATATTTGCATACCATGGAGAGGTAGCAAAGGCCTCTAATACCTATAGAGTTGCCAACTCTTCCTGTTCATCAACTGCAACTATAAGATTAATATATAGTGCATGAAAATTGGACTCAACCATTATATTAGCCAATCCCTGACCTTTGATGAACTTGGTAAGTCTGATATCAATGTCATATTCTAGGATGACTGCAATCCATTTTCCTCTCCTACCATTTGGTTCAATTTTTGTTAGAATATTCTTTACCACAACACTTGGGCAAAATGCAATGATATGAGAATGTAGGATGTAAACTCTAAAGTCTTTCAGTGCCTTCACCAAAGAAAAGGCTTGTTTCTCCATGATGTTATACTTTAATGAGGCATCCCTTAAAGCTCTGCTGAAGAAAGCTATGGGTTGTTCATATCCTTCATTTTTTTTCTGCAACAAAACTACTGCAATAGTATGCTCAGATGCAAAAAGAAAAAATCATAAAATCCTTTGTAGAGTCACGGCTTATCAAAACTGGAGCAGTGGTTAAAGATAACTTCACTTCACTAAAATATTTCTTGTCTTCAATATTCCATTTTATTTCAATATATTTCTTTAACATGTTTGTAATGGATCTTAAGTTTTCATCCAAGTTAGGAATAAATCTTTTGAGGAAATTTATCCTACCAATGAAGGATTGAATTTCTTTCTTGTTTCTTGGAGGGTCAATTTTTAGTATAGCTTCGACTCTCCTAGGATCTATCCTAATACATTCTTTTGAAATGATATGACCTAGAAGTTTTCCCTCCTTTAAACCAAAAGGATTTTCTTAGGTTTAAGGAAATACCATATTTTCTGCATTTTTCAAAAAACTTTGTTAAATGCAATAAGTGTTCTTCATTCGTTTTTGAAAACAAAGTTATATCATCTAGGTAAATCATAATGAATCTTTCTATTTCATTAGAAAATTCTATTTCCATTTCTCTTTGGAAAGTGGCCCCACCATTCATAAGGCAAAAGGGCATTTTTACATACATAAAAGTCCCCCAAGGTGTAGTAAATGATGTTTTGTGTTGATCATCAGGATGAACCAAAACCTGGTTGGATCCTGAGAAACCATCCAGCATATAGATTATGCTGGAACCAAATACCTTTTGTAGGATATGATCCATTTTGGGTAGAGGGTAGTTGTCCTTAAGAGAAACCTTGTTCAGATTCCTCAATTCCACACAGAGCCTAATTTCACCTCTTTTATTTTTGGTTGGTATTATACTAGAGACCCATTTTAAAAATCTGAGGGGTACAATGATCTTTGCATCAAAAAGTTTTTGAATTCCTTTTCTATCAAAGGTAATAAGACTGGATTCACTCTCTTCGATTTCTGTTTGAAGGGATTTTGATCTTATTTGATGGGAATGTGTTGGAATTATGGTACAGGTCTTGTCCTTGATGGCAACCCACTCACAACTCAGTTTAGATTTGATAAAAGGCAGCTCACATTGTAACAGGTCAATTCAGAGGTAACAAGGAAATGGTACAGAAGAACAGGATGATGGAAAAAAGGACTACAGATCAGAATCAAGCAATTGAAGAAAAAGAATGTTTTCAGTTGTATTAAGTTGTAAACATTGGTTCGCCTAGTCCAAGTGGCGTATACAAGCAGGTTCACTGAACAAAAGGCGTCTATACGTATGGACACACTTTCACAAGAGGAAAAGCATGTATGGTATGGAAAATTAAGGAAAATTAAGGTTAAAGAATACCAAGGGTCCATACCATGGTATTAGCCGACAATATTGAGTGGAATAATGGTTACTTGATCCCGTCTAAGAATACCACATGTTCTAAGTGTTGTTTTGGTCCGAGGTATTGAGAAAGACTAAAACTATATAAGGAGGAGAAGATCAAAGGGCTAAGGGTGCAAGTGAAAGGTTTTTCATGAATACATCTATTTGAAGTATATTTTATGTTGTAAGGGCTATGGTTATGATATAATCTAAATATCTTGTGCACCTTTGGATACAATGTTGGATCAGGGTCATGAGAACTAAAATGAATTATCATTGTATGATCTGATAATGGATGGGATAGATCTGAATGCTAACGCATGTTTTATTCTTTAAAGGTTATGATCTAGCTATGTATGAAGTCTGGAATAACTGCGAAGTTATAAGTTATTATTTGCATATCCATACGCTGGTTTGTCTTGGTGAAGGCACATATACATGCCGGTTCAGCTCTTATAAGTAGCGTATGTAGAAGAAAACCCTGTTGTTCAGAGATGACTGATCTATCTAATCAATGTTGTTGTTTTACTGTTGTTTTTCAATGATGTCTTCATTAGATATGAAAGTAGAACTGACTATATAAGGATATTGAGTCTGATTGATTGAGTGAGTGAGTGAGAAGCGTGATCTTGGCTGCTATCTATTTACAACTCTATATTTTGATAATAGATCTTCATAATGTCATTGATTGGTAAAAATTTTTGGTTTAGAGGTTCTATGATTCAGTATCTTTAAAGGTATATGCAAGTTGGGTTAAAGGAAGTAGCATATACATGCAGGTTGGCTTCACTGAAGTAGTGTATACATTCTGCCATATGATTTTTGAGGTTGCAGTTAGTTTCGGTTATTGATGCAGTGTTATGGGTTCAACTTTGTGTTCTGTTGATAGCGATATAACTGTTTAGATTGATTGATTATTGCTAGATGCAGTTATTGTAGTGGTGATTGATTTTGAGATTCAATGTTACTGATGGGTCCAATATGAAAATTTGATGAAACGTGGCCTACATATTGTGTTATTGTGTACCAAGAGTATCCAATCTGAAAAATTTATGAAACATGGTCCCTGGAGGAAGAGTGAAGGTAGTATCCTTCTGTAGGTTGGCGCCTACATACTGGTAAACATATCACCCCAGTACAAGAGCTAGGGGGCTGGAGCTCCCTTCCAGTAGAAGCTGGAAAATGAGTGAACATTGTAGCCTTCAGCAGGTAGATGCCTACGTATTGGAAAAGTTAACACCAGTAAAAAAATTGTGAACACCTTTTATTATAAGGATATTAAAGGCTGAGAAAACAACAACGATGGTTTTTTCCCACATCAGGTTTCCACCTTAAAAATCTTGGTGTTCATGTGTGTTGATTTATTTTGTTCTTACTACATCCTTTTATTGTTTAATGCATCACACTCTGATTTAAGACAATGAATTAGTTGTTTATTACATATACGTTGGTTTCATTCTTTATAGTCGTGGACATACGCTGGTTAGTTTCAGTAAAGTAGCGTATACTGTTTGAAAAGGAAAATCATAATTGTGAAAGTTAAAATATTGATTCAACCCCCCGTCTCAACATCTTTCCCAACAATTGGTATCAGATCATGTCCTTCAGAAGAAGCTTGATCGCTTGAAGGGAGATCTCTCAAGATGAACAATCACGAAGGAATGTGATCTATCAGGCCACCAATCTTTAACAAAAATAAATTATCATATTGGAAGATAAGAACTAGAGCCTATCTTCAGTCACTTGGAGCTGATGTTTTGGAAATTGTGGAAGGAGGATACCAATATCCAGCAGCAGTACCCACAAATCTAGCAGAAAAGAAAGCATATGAAAACAATGCCAAATCCATCAATGCATTATTGAGAATTCTATCAAAATTAGAATTTGTCAAAGTCATGCAACTCAACACAGCCAAAGCAATATAGGACAAAATCATTCAAAGCTACAGAGGAGAATCCCAAATAAAACGTGCTAAGCTCCAAACTCTCAGAATTCAATATGAAACTCTCAAGATTCATAGTGATGAAAGTATTGCTAGTAACTTTTTACAAGTAGACGAGATAATCAATTGTATGAAGAATCTGGGTGAAGAAATAAAGGAGCCTACTTTAGTAGAGAAAATTTTGAGATCTCTATCTTCTAAATTTGAGTCAAAAGTATCTTCCATTGAAGAGAAGCAGGATCTACCATCTATTATTGTTGTTCAACTTCATGGAATCTTAACTGCCTTTGAAATGAGGAAAGGAGGTCCATCAGATATTAGAGAAGTCACTTTCAAAACTTCGGCAATAGGAAAAGAAAAGGAAGATCTCAAGTAATCAAGATATATTTTAGAAGAAGATGAGGTAAAATTTGTAAAGAATCTTCAACGTGGTTCCAGAATATTTAGAGGTAAGCTTCCATCCAAATGTTTTTCTTGTGTTAGAGTTTTTCATTATGCTGCTAAATGTCCTCATAAAGATAATCATGACAAAGGAAAGGAGTCTGCAAAAGGTAATAGAAAATAGTTTGTTAATAGAATAAGTTATTATACTCATGAAGATAGTGATGGTTTGTCTAATGGTGATGAAGATGAATCTAAACAAGATATTAAACTACTCATGGCTTATGAAAATAACAATTTTATGCATGCCTTAGAAGAGGAAATCACTCAACTTAAAATCTGTTTGGAAGAAAAGAATGTGGTCATAGACACTTTGACACATCAACTCACTAAAAGAGAAAAGTACAATGAAAAATTAGAATTTGAAGTAGTGGGTATAAGAAAAAAATTGAGAAGACAAAATCTCTGAATCTTAGATTTTCTAATGGATCAGAAACCTTAGATGTAATCATCAAGGTTCAGCTTTGTCCTCTTACAAATACTAGTCTTGGATACACTGGAGAAACATCCCAACCAAAAAATCCTTCATCCATCACCAGAAGCTATCTTGATGCAACAAAAACCAGTGAACAATGTGTCAATCCTCAGCAAAAGCCTAAAGGTACTCCCTAGGTAAATCATGCTCATTTTACTCCAAGGGTGAACATCAATATAAGCACCAACCAAAAGGTGAACAATAAAAAAATATTTTATGATCACATAAACTTCTTCTTTAATGGAAAATGTTTTCCATGCCATAAATTTGGTCATAAGGTTGCTTAATGTGTTTCTTACAAAAATATCATGACTAGAGAAGAAATAAAACAAAGGAGCATGACAGGAATCAGGAAAATCTCTTATAATAACTTTTCTACTCTTGAAGATGAAATTGAATGTTAATTTTGCAATAGCTTTGGCCATGAAGATCTGAATGCAAGAGAAAGTTTCAGCCAACAATTCGAAAGAAACAAAAATCATCAGATTCCAAGGTATGGAAAAGGAAGGAATTTCAGTTAGAAAGATGTGGCATAGCTCTGTTTGCAGAAGGACAAGAAAATCAGTGGTACATTGATAGCGGATGCTCTAAACACATGACAGGTGATAAAGATAAACTCCTTTCATACAAAGCTTTAGAAAAGGAAAATAATGTCTCTTTTGGAAATGACACACCAACTGTCATTAAGGGTAAAGGTTCTGTTTATTTAAAAGAAAAGGTTAAAGCTAGAAATGTTATGTATGTTGATGGTTTAAAGCATAACTTGTTGAGTGTTAGTCAAATGTGTGATCAAGGAAATGAAGTTGTGTTTCGATCAAAAGAATGTGTGGTTCGTGAGCTTGACATAGGAAATACCATAATCAAAGGTACAAGAACTCCAAGCAATATATATATATATATATACATACATATATATATATACATATATATATATATATACATATATATATATACACATATATATATATATATACATATATATATATACACATATATATACATATATATATATATATATATATATATATATATATATATATAGAGAGAGAGAGAGAGAGAGAGAGAGAGAGAGAGAGAGAGAGAGATACATACTAAAAGGAGGTCAAGAACAATGTTATCTAAGAAAAATAGAAGAGAATTGGTTATGGCACATAAGATTGGGGCATCTAAGATTTTCTCAAATAAGAAAAGCATGCAGGCTCAAGGCGGTTCGTGATCTTCCAGATATCATCATCCTAGAAAATACCATCTGCAAACCATGTCAATTCGATAAGAAAACCAGAGTACAATTAAATGCCAAAGAAGGATCAGCAAGTAAGCCTCTTGAACTCATTCATACTAATTTGTGTGGGCCAACAAGGAAAAAGTCACCTCGTGGAGAAGAATACTACATTTTATTCATTGATGATTTTTCTGGAATGTGTTGGATTGGTTTACTAAAGCATAAGTATGAAGCATTTAAAAAGTTTAAAGTCTTCAAAGCTTTAGTTGAAAATGAATTAGATCTAAAAATCAAATGTCTCAGATCTAATTGGGGAGGAGAATTCAAATCAGATGATTTTTTTGAATTTTGTGAAAAACATGGAATAAAGATAGAGTTCTATGTTTCAAGAACTTCTCAACAAAATGACATGGTAGAAAGAATGAATAGAACAGTTCAACAAATGGCTCGAGCTATGCTTGATGAATCTGGAACTCTTGATACCTTTTGGGGTGAAGTTGCACATATTGTAGTAAATATTCTCAACAAAGCTCATGTTTGTGTAAATAGTGATCAAACTCCATATGAACTTTGGTATGGTAAGCCTCCTACTATAAAACACTTCGGAGTTTTTGGAAGCAAATGTTTCATCAAAAATACTGATGAAAACTTGGTAAGTTTGAACCCAAAGCAGATGAAGTAATATTCCTTGGTTATTCATCTAGAAGTAAAGGACACAGCTGTTATAATAAGAAACTTTGAAATTTTTTTGAATGCATTGATGTTCTAATCGATGAAGCATGCAAAAATCCAGAACAGGTGTCATCAATAAAAGAGGATGATAATGATGAAGATAATGAATGTTTTCTCGTATCAAATCGAAATGATATAGAGGAAGAAACCAATGAAGCATCAGAAGAACATACATCTAACAAGGAAAAGGCTCCATCCAGGTATGTTCCAAAGAATAATCCATAATCTCAAATTCTAGGAGAAAAAGGGTCTGCAGTACAGATAAGAAGAACTCTTGTAGGAGCTTCTAGTTATCTAGCATTATTATCCTCTATAGAACCACAAAATGTAAATGAAGCTAGCAAAGATGAATGTTGGGTTAAGGCCATGGATGAAGAACTTGACCAAATTGAAAATATTGATACCTGGGAATTAGTTCCTAGACCTCATGATAAAAATGTGATAGGAACAAAATGGATATTCAAGAATAAGTTGAACGAAAATGGATAGGTTATTAGCAACAAAGAAAGGAATGTTTGTAAAGGGTATTCTCAACAAGAAGGTATATACTTTGAAGAAAATTTTTCACCTGTTGCTAGACTTTAAGCCATAAGAATGTTTCTTTCTCTTTCAAGTTTTCGAAAATTCAAAGTGTATCAAATGGATGTAAAATCTGCATTTCTTAATGGATATTTAGAGGAAGAAGTATATGTTGAACAATGAGAAGGATTCATTCTGGGAAATGATGCAAATCTTGTATGAAAACTCAAAAATGCTATATATGGAGTGAAACAAGCTCCAAGAGCATGGTATTATCGTCTTGACAAATATCTTCAACAACAAGGTTTATCAAGAGGATCTGCAAGTAGCAACTTATATACAAAAATTGAGAATGATAAACGGCTAATTATTGTTGTTTATGTTGATGATATCATCTTTTGCAGTAATGAAGAATATATGAGTCAAAATTTTGCTTTTGTTATGCAGCAAGAGTTTGAAATGTCTTTACTTGGAGAACTAACTTATTTTCTTGGTCTACAAGTACAACAGACAAAATATGGCATCTTTATTTCACAAGCTAAATATCTCAAGAATATTCTGAAGAAGTATGGAATGGAAGATTTGAAACCAATAAGTACTCCAATGGTAACATGATGTAGTCTCAGTTATAATGATGAATCTCCTACAATGAATCAACCATCATACAGATCTATGATTGTAAGTGTACTTTATTTAACAGGTACCAACCCAGATATCATGCATGTAGTAGGAATTGTTGGTAGGTTCCAAGCCAATCCAAAGGAATCACATCTTCAGGATGTAAAAAGAATATAAAATATCTCCAAGGAACTCAAGACTTTGGTCTATGGTATCCTAAAGATACAGATCTCACTCTTCATGCATTTACAGATGTGGATTGGGATGGAAATTTTGATGACTGAAAAAGAGCTCATGGAGGTGAATTCTATATGGTATCAGGATTAGTATCCTAGTTCAGCAAGAAACAAACTTCGATTGCCTTATCTACAGCTAAAGCAGAATATGTGGTTGCTGCATCTTGTTGCACACAACTACTTTGGATGATGCAAACATTACAAGATATTCAAATCACATGCTCTCCACCCATCTCCATTCTATGTGATAATAGAAGTGCTATTAGTATTTCAAAAATTCCAGTCATGGACTCCAATAAGAAGCACATACCCATTAAGTACCACTTTCTACGAGAACAAGTGCTTGAGTGAAAGGTTAAATTGGAGTATGTTCCCTCCAAAGAATAATTTGTTGATATATTTACCAAAACGCTTCCCAGAGAAGCATTTGAATATCTCAAACAAAAGATGGGAGTTGTTTCTGCCTCATCCTGTTGTTAAAACTAGTTCAGAGGAATGTTTCCTATACGCGGGTGTCATGAAGCAGAGTTGCGTATATACGCGAGTTTCTATGGTTGCAATAGTGTATGTGTTTTTCTGATAGAAAAATAGTGGGTCAGATTCAAAATCAGTTTCTGACATGGGTGTTCAGTCTGATATTGATGGTTACAGTCTACTGACATGATTTGTTCATTATTGTTTGTTTGATTGATGAAGATGGCTTGATGAATGAATTGTTGACAATGCACAGGTAGCACAGGGTCAAGGGGAGAATTAGCCTTCAAAAACATTCTGCATTGTTGGCATCATGGTTATTGAATTCATCTATGGTCTCAGATATTCATATCATTTGTTGTAAAGGTCATGTAAAGACCTATGGTGTAATTATATGTCTCTTTCTGTCATAGTCTATTAATGAGTCCTTTTGGACATATGATGTAATTTGTACCCCCACTATGCATGGGAAGGATGATGTAATAATTGCAATTTTTCAGTCATGTATGAACATTTGGTATATCCCCACTTGGTTGGGTGATTGATGTATGTATGAGTCATTCATGATAGGAAGGTCATACTCACTTATTGAGTCATGTTATTCTTTTGAAAATTATCTTTGCAGACTCTGCATGTACTCAAGGGGAGCATGGACAACATAGTGCATCTCAAAGGGGGAGAATATCTTGGTCCACCCTTTGCCCTTGATGTCAAAGGGGGAGAAGTATCTTGGTGTTGCTTGATATATATATATATATATATATATATATATATATATATACAACTTCTACATCTTGAAGTAATCAACATTAATATGGTTGCCATCAAGTCCAAAGGGGGAGATTGTTGGCATTATGGTACAAGTGTTGTCCTTGATGACAACCCACTCACATGTTAGTTCAGATTTGATAAAGGACAACTCACATTGTAACAGGTCAATTCAGAGGTAACAGGGAAATGGTACAGAAGAATAGGATGATGGAACAAAGGACTACATATCAGAAGCAAGAAATGGAAGAAAAATAATGTTTTCAGTTGTATTAAGTTGTATATGTTGGTTCGCCTAGTCCAAGTGGTGTATACAAGTGGGTTCACTGAAAAAAGCGCGTATACATATGCACACACTTTCACAAGAGGAAAAGAGGGTATGGGATGGAACATTAAGGAAAATTAAGGCCAAAGAATACCAACGGTCCATACCATGGTATTAGCCCACAATATTGAGCGGAATAATGGTTACTTGATCCCGTCTAAGAATACCACAGGTTCTAACTGTTGTTTTGGTCCTAGGTATTGAGAAAGGCTAAAACTAGATAAGGAGGAGAAGATCAAAGGTATAAGGGTGAAAGCGAAAGTTTTTTTCATGAATACATCTATCTGAAGTATATTTTATGTTGTAAGGGCTATGGTTATGATATCATCTGAAATATCTTGTGCACCTTTGGGTACAATGTTGGATCAGGATCATGAGACCTGAAATGACTTATCATTGTATGATCTGATAATGGATGGGCTAGATCTGAATGCTAACGCATGTTTTATTCTTTAAATGTTATGATCTAGGTATGTCTGAAGCTTGGAATAGCTGCGAGGTTATAGGTTATTATTTGCAGATCCATACACTGGTTCGCCTTAGTGAAGGCACATATACACATTGGTTCAGCTCTTCCAAGTAGTGTATGTAGAAGAAAATCTTGTTGTTCAGAGATGACTGATCTATCTGATCAGTGATACTATTTAACTGTTGTCTACCAATGATGTCTTCATTAGATGTGAAAGTAGAACTGACTTTATAAGGAGATTGAGTCTGGTTGATTGATTAAGTGAGTGAGAAGGGTGATCTTTGTAGCTATCTGTTTAGAACTCTGTATTTTGACAGTAGATCTTCAGAATGTCACTAGTTGGTAAAAGTTTGCGGTTCAAAGGTTTTATGATTCAGTATCTTTAGAGGTATACATAGGTTGGGTTAAAGGAAATAGCGTATACATGCAGGTTGGCTTCACTGAAGTAGTGTATACATTCTGACATATGATTTTTGAGGTTGCAATTAGTTTTGGTTGTTGATGCATGTCCTTGCTTCAACTCTGCGTTTTGGTGATAGTGATATGATTGTTAAGATTGACAGATTATTGGTAGATGTAGTTATTATAGTGGTGATTGATTTTGAGCTTCAATGTTACTGACGGGTCCAGTATGAAAATTTGATGAAACGTGGCCTACATATTGTGTTGCTGTGTACCAGGGGTATCCAGTCTGAAAATTTATGAAATGTGGTCCCTGGAGGAAGAGTGATGGTAGTAGCCTTCTGTAGGTCAACACCTACGTACTGGTAAACATATCAACTAGTACAGGAGCTAGGGGGTTAGAGCTCCCTTTTAGTAGAAGTTGGAAAATGAGTGAGGGTTGTAGCCTTCAACAGGTAGATGTCTGCATACTGGAAAAGTTTGCACCAGTACAAAAATTGTAAACACTTTTTATTATAAGATTGAAGATTGAGACAATAATAGTGGTGGTTTTTTCCCACAGTAGGTTTCCACCTGAAAAATCCTGGTGTTCATGTGTGCTTCTTATGTGTGTTGATTTATTCTGTTCTTACTGCATCTGTTTACTGCTTAATGCATCACACTCTAATTTAAGACAATGAATTAGTTGTTTATTACATATACGTTGGTTTCATTCTTTATAGTCACGGACATATGCTGGTTGGTTTTAGTAAAGTAGCGTATACTATTTGAAAAGTAAAATCATAATTGTGAAAGTTAAAATACTGATTCACCCCCCCTCTCAGCATTTTTCCCAATAGAACGGTGTGTTGTATGATACTAGTATCATATGATTTTAAATCTTCATAGCTCCAAGCAAACACATCAAATAATTCCTTAAGTAGCTCAATGTATTTTTGTTTTTCTTTAGGAGGTAAGGATTTGGACAGTTTCACAAGTTTAGGATTCTCTGCAGTTCCTACCTATCTCGGCTCCTATTGGTTATATTTTTGGTTTTTTGGCTACATCATTGAAGTCAAAAAGCTCTTCTAATGTGTTGTGGCTAGCAACAACCCCGCTTCTTGTTTAGTGTTATTCTTAATACTAAATAAGTGGGGACCCTTAGTTAAAAATTTAAAAAATAAAAGTAGTGCTTAAATTTCCTTTTTGAATAAACTTACCATCATAAGTTTAGGAAACCCCCCTGGAAAATCTAAAAATCTAAGCTTTATGATAAGGTAAGATAAAATCTTTCCTTAGGAAAAATCGCATCGCAAAAAGATAGCGGGATGTCACCTTACAAGCACAATTCCAACATTTGCAAGATCGTGATATGCGATAATAAACAAATACCACATCGCATTCAGCATAACTCACATTGAAAAAACTTTAATTTGCCGATATGCGACGACGCTGATCGCAAAATCACATTTTGCAGAAATCAGGTTAACAAAGATTGTCATACATAACATTCCTGCGATCTGCGATATTGCGATTTCACGATTTCGCGATACAGCGATAAAGCGATAATGCGATGTCATGAGTGATCAACTTTGCGATGTTGTGATTTTGTGATTTTTCGATGTTGCGATCTACGATATTGTGAAGCAAATCGCAAAATTGCTCCATCACAGATCTCTCGGGCACGTTATTCAAGAAAAGTATTTTCCATAAGCTGACACCTGGTTATGCGCTTTAATGCTAATAAATGAGGTAGTTTCCAGTTATAATGGAATATGGGTTCGTGCTTATCGAAAGAATCATTTCACGTAAGGTGGTATACTTGATGTGTCTGCGGCATTTAAAACTTTCCCATCACCCTTCCTTGTCATTCATTTTCACTTCACTTGTGAATTGCAGGAACGGAGAACAGAAGCCAATACAAAGCAATACGTAGGATAAAATGGGAAAGAAAAGCAAAGCTCCGAGCTCTGAAGAAAAGGAGATGGTGCCCTTGTATACAGACACAGCCTGTAACAGAGATGCGGGAATAGCTACGTGGGAAGGCATGTATAATTTGCTCGAAGAGGAGAATCCCAAAGTAATGGAAGTTACTACTACTGCGGGATCAAATGGTTCTTCAGAAGCATCCCTTACAGAGCTAGCTTGCTCACTCCTACATCGGACAACAGCAAGACCCAAGATACTCTCATACACGGACGTGGTCAAGTGGATACTAGACAACATGGATATCAGAAACAGACAGTTTAAAACTTAGGGTCAAGAACTTTCGGAAGTAAAGGAAAAAGCGCAAAAGGCGAAAAATGCATCAAGGAAACCCAGATCAAAAAAACGGAGGCAGTTTCTGATGCGTGATTAGTGCCTAGCGCATCGCTGAGGAAAATTGCTCAAAAAGGCAAGCTGCTAATTACCTAGTCACCTGCAAGCTCCGAAAATTGCAAGAAAGTAATGATAGAGGAAGATTGGAAACAGAGAGCTCAAGAAAGGGCAAAAGCAATCCAAGGGTTAACCAAGTTGAATTGGGATTATTACTGGGCATACTTGGTAAAGCCACATAGCCAGTGGATGACTGTTAAGTGTATCATCAATTCGGCATAAAAAATGGCGCCACCACTTGTTGATTATGTTTTCTCAGCTCAGCTAAAAGCGGAAGTCGGCCAGCCGACTCTTCTCAAACAGATGCTGCATGCGTGCGATTTCAAGGACCAGATACAAAAGTAGTTTAATTTTAGAATCAATTTTAGCCTTAATTTTGTTTTATTTTCCTGAAAATAGGATGGTCATTTAAACCGTATCCTATATTTTTGTAATAATATATTTTTAGATTTAGTTAGTAGTATTTAAACCCTTCTCATGCATTTAGAGAAGGGTCCTGAAATTTATCAAAAACTTATCCCCAAAACATGCACGTCTATACCCTTTGAGGAGGTTTTGATGAATGAATGGAACAGGATTTATTGATGTTTGCATTTGATATCTGCTACTAATGTTGCACTTTTGTACTCTTACTGGATGTTAGATCAAGAGGAGATAAATCGTTATCACTTGAAGCTCATGAGTAGGACTAGTTATAAATGGTATTTCTATCTCTTAACTATTTCTCCCTTATGTTAGAGTGATTTTCTGTTCAGTTATTTATATATTAATGTATGAATGCTTGAGTTATCATTTGGCACTTTTGTACGGTGATAGCTATTTATTTATGCTTAGTGTATGAATAGCTCATTATGTGATATGTTTTTCACAACTCTTTCGTCTAACTTTTTATACGAAGTGGTTCATCTTTATTGAATTCTTTTCTCATAACAGCTGAATGATATTTATTGCCAGTTGTTGTTTGAAATCATTTTAGGTCGCATAGAAGAAAGATCACACCCCGGGTTAGTGTAGATTTACATATTTCTGTTCATTAAAATATATTTTCCTTATTATTAGATTATCTAATTAGAGTAGAAGTATTCCATTTAGAAATTGTTAGAAACGGAAATATTCATCTTTCTCTCACACACGCAAATTGGGAAACTGGTCCCATATCCCTAGTCAAACTCGCTATACCAAACAGAAAAGGAGTTGCCAACCAAGGTCCGGGCCGGGCGGGTATCCCCCTTGTTGTAGACACGATTTTCGGGGCTTCAACATATTTGGCGCTAGAAGGAGGGCCTCGAACTGTGAATGGCAAGTAAATCTAAATCTAAATACCATTCTGAGAGTAAATCACCCTCACCATCTCCTCCGACTTCTCCATTATCTTTAAATCCAGAGTCAGAAGTCGCTGGATCAACAGCCGCTGCTACAAACCCTGACCTTTCAGAACAATCTACTATTGAACCTCTTGAAGTTGAATCTTTAATTCACAAACTCCAGCGATTTTCAATATCTCCTAAAAAATATGATAAATCTCAAGGCAGCGTGACTTCGCAATATAATCCTGCTCATCCTCTTACCAGGTTAAAGAGCGAAAAGTTTGGTGTTCAGCCAACCGAATTACCTCTACCTACTAGGAAGAGAGCAAGGAAGTCTCCTAAAGGATCTGATAGCGAGACTCTTTTATCATCATCATCCATCTCAACCTCTTCACCGCGAAGTCAACCATCCACCCCTCCACTTCAGATCATCATCCATCAGCCTATTGCAACTTCCTCAACTCCTTCTCAAACATCTGGAGTCATAATATCCTCATCTTCTCAACCACAGGGATCATCTTCTACACTTTCCTTTGTTAGTAGTTCAGCGATGGCCCAAACTCCATGGAATGACCCAGGGGCAGTCTTAATGCCTGCACCCTTGAGCCAGATACCGGCCCATCCTAAAAAATGGTTGCCTAAGTTCAATCCTGAGGCAGGCATGCTAGCAGAAGAACATATAAATAACTTTATGCTATCCATAAATCTCAATGGAGTTGTTAATGAAGATGTTGTTGTTCAACTCTTTCCTTATACTCTGCAAGGAACAGCCGGATCATGGTATTTATCATTACCATCTGGATCTATTACTAGTTGGGACATCTTCCAAGAACAATTTCTGACCAAGTTTGGTGATGACAGGTCTACAGCGACACTGATCAATGACTTGTCTAACCTTAGGGCCGAGTCAAGAGAACCCATCAAATATTTCAATTTACGTTTCAATAAAATTTTAAACAAAATTCCTACTGCTTCTCAGCCTAGTGAAGAAGTGCGAAGTGAATGGTACATTACTGCTTTACCATCAAACTTAGCAATCTTTGTTGATAGGGCTAACAAAACAACCTTAGTGGAAAATATGAAATAAGCAATAGCAGTAGAGAAACGTATTACAGCCTTAGAAAAGAAAAATGCAATGGAAGAACGAAAGTCTAAGAAGGTCTCGTTCAAAGAAGATCCCAAGAAAAGGCAACCGAAAGATCCATTCGATTTAGAAGGATTACAAAAAGTTTTGAAGACCATGTCTAACGAAATGGTCGACATTAAGAAACAAGTAGTAGAAACTTCTTCTAAAAAGCCATACAGGCCTTTTAAAAGAAATCCTTCAACCGATTCCAAACCCCCTAACGCTATTTCAAATGCTGAATGAAAAGAAGAAGAAGAGGAAAACGCTACTGAAGAACATACCGATGAAGAAGTTGTAGAGTTACAAGGTATGTGGGATTTCATCCTCCCAAATGAAGAGGATCAGGAGGCATTCCCGATTAGTACTCGTAGTATAAATCAGCTTGATCCTCCTCAACCTACACCTAAGCCAAAGAGCGCAAGCTCAATGACTAAGGATAAAGTCGCAACCAAGAAAACATCACCTAAAGCGACTCAAACCAGCCTAGTCCAAACAGACACATCTACTCCATCTAAAACGCTAATCATTTCGGATGAAATGGAGTATAACACCATAGAAGACATGAAAAAGACTAGGGCCAATATTACTCTTTTTGAATTCAAGAGCAAGTTAAAACACCAGCAGAAAGTACTTCTGAAAGAATTACATGCTGTACCAGTTGCACCTTTACCAGCTGCTGTAATCTCTCAAGCTTCCCATGATATGGGAAGACCTCCAGCTAGTATGATGAATAAAATTGATCCAAATGATATTGCATTAATTGGAGGAAGATCAAGATCGCATACTCCCCCATTTCTCCTTACTTATGAAATTTTCAATAAAAATGTGCATAATTGCTTAGTCGATTATGGAGCTTCATCGCATATTTTACCAAGATCAATTTGCGCAAAATTGAATGTTCAACCACAGAAATCCGTTGTATGCATCGTTCAGCTTGATCGATTGCAAGTCGAAGTGATTGGTGAGTTAAATCAGGTTACCATAAGGTTGTCATCCAATCCAAAGGTATGCCAAGTTATCGACATTTTAGTTGCTGATATTCCTGAGTTTTATGGCTTAATTCTTAGCAGAGATTGGTCAGAGAAACTTCATGGATACTTTGCAACTGACTGGTCACACATGTGGCTGCCTTACAATGGTAAACCCAACCAAATAAAAGTTGAACGCGAGCGACATCAGAAATACATAGTAACAGAACTTGAGGGAGAAAATGAACCAGTAGCATATAATTCTAACATCATTGGCAATTATTCAGTAGAATCTTTCCTAGGAAAGTTTAATGCTCATTCTTCACCTTACTTAGAACATTTTGTTTTATCTCAAGTAGAAAAATTTTCCCAAACAGATAGTTCTAAATGCATTAATTTTATAGATAGTCTTGTAAATAAATCTTTGTTTTGGAAACTATTTTTTGATGGTTCTAAGTCTAACGAAGGAGCAGGAGCAGGATGCGTATTAGTAAGCCCAGAGGGAGATAAAACTATGTTAACTTGCAGACTCGAATTCGAGTGCACCAACAATACCGAAGAATACAAAGCTCTAGTCCAAGGGTTGTACAAGGCAATCGGATTAGATGTCAAATACCTGCAAGTTTTCGGAGATTCTGAAATTGTAATAATACAAGTACAAAATACTATACATTGTTTATCAGGTCATTTAAAGCATTACCAATCTTTTGTTCAAGATCTGACTAAACATTTTATAGCATTTAATATTTCATCAATTCCCAAACTCCAGAATGCTAGCGCGGACCTCTTAGCCAACGTAGCTTCCAAGCTCATTCCTACAAAAGATATTAGCCCTAACTGGTTTTCAATTGAGTTAATTTTTAGACCATCTAACCCTGATAACATTACCAATTGGAGGATTTTCAATGACGATCCTAATATCGTGAGTTTTCTCACATCTGAAGGATCCTACACCAATCAAATAATTGACAAAGACCAACATGACCAACAATTGCAACAGGATAGTACTAACAATGCTATACGTAAATCAGTAGTCAAATTAGAAGACCTTTATATTTGAAAGATCGATTCAAAAGATCTACCAATTCAAAACTCCAAAGTTCAACTTTGAATTATGAATTAGTAAATCTAGGAACTGATGCTAAACCACAGAACATCAACCTAGGCCTTGACCTAGCCCCTGAAGAGAAATTAGCATATATTCGTCTCTTGAAACAATACAAAAGTGTCTTTGCTTGGAATTACGATGAACTCAAAACGTACGACACCTCCATCATCCAACATACTATCCCAATGATCGATAATGAAAAACCTGTCCAACAGAAGTTGAGAAATATCCATCCAAATTTAGAAAACCAGATTAAAACTTAACTCAATAAGTTATTGAAAGCCAAAATAATTTTTCCCGTTAGAAATTCTAAATGGGTCTCCAATATGGTACCTGTTAGAAAGAAGAACGGAGATATTAGAATGTGAATTGACTTTAGAAACCTTAACAAGGCCTGCCAAAAGGATAACTTTCCTTTACCTCCCATGGAACAAATACTGCAGGCAGTTGCGGGCTTAGAATTAATGTCATTCCTGGATGGATTCTCAGGATACAACCAAGTGCTGGTACATCCCGACGATCAATTAAAAATGACATTCAGAACTAAATGGGGCACATACACATATCAAAAGATGCCATTTGGTTTGATTAACGCGGGTGCCACATTTCAAAGAGCCATGGACATTGCATTCAAAGGGTTAGTTAATAAGTCAGTGGTAATCTATTTGGATGATATTACAGTTTATTCTAAGAAACAAAACAACCATTTCAGGGATCTAAAACTAATCTTCCAACGTTGTTTAAAGGATGGAATTTCGCTTAACCCGAAAAAATCCTTTTTCACATTAAGTGAAGGAAAGCTTCTAGGATTCATAGTGTCAAAATATGGAATTCACATAGACCTTGACAAAATCAAGGAAATTTCCGCAGTCCCCCTACCTCACAACAAGAAAGCCATGCAATCTTTCCTTGACCAAATTAACTTTGTAAAGAGATTCGTTCCAGACTTTTCAAGAATTGTGTCTCCTTTACAACCCATGATTAAAAAGAATGCAAACTTTAAATGGGGCCAAGATGAACATGAGGCATTCAATCTGATCAAACAAGCCATTATCAATGCTCCATCGTTAGTAACTCCGAATTTTTCCGATCCTTTTATTTTGTACAGCTTTGCCTCAAATAAATCATATGCTGCGATACTCACTCAACCAAATCAAGAAAAGGTGGAAGCCCCAATTGCTTTTTTTAGTTCCGATTTACAAGTTGCTGAATTGAATTATTCAGATGTGGAAAAACAAGCTTATGCTGTTTTTAAAGCAATTAAATATTTCAGACCTTTTTTTACTTAAAACACATACCAAGATCATAGTGTCGTTTCCAGCGGTAAGAAATCTTCTAGTACAGAAGGATGTGGGTGAGAAAAGGGCCAATTGGGTTACTGCCTTACAGGAATATGATGTTGAAATCAAACCAGCAAGTATTGTAAAAGGCCAAGGCTTTTGCAAAATGCTGGCAGGAGCATCGCTAATGCCCAAAAATCCATCTGAAGAGGTACAAGTGTACGAGGTAAGCCTAAACGATGTTGAGTCATTATACGCTGATATTATTTATTATTTAAAGAATGGATATGCTCCTCCAAATCTTGATCATACCAAGAAAAGAGCCCTGAGGTTAAAATCCAAACAATATCAACTTGTAAATGACATTCTTTTCAGAATAAATTATGATTCTGTCCTACTTAGATGTCTTGAGAAAGCTGAAGCTAAAAAAGTCTTGCAGGAACTCCACGATGGGCCAGCAGGTGGACACTACGCTGGAGATGCAACTGCTCATAAGATCTTACGCGCAGGCTATTACTGGCCCACATTATTCAAAGATGCACATAACTACGTAAGAAAATGTCAAGTTTGCTAAACTGTTGCTGGGAGACAAAAGAAACCATCCTTGCCACTGCAACCAATTACCATTGAACAACCTTTCGATCAGTGGGGATTGGACATAATAGGTGAGATCGTTCCTCACTCTTCTAAATAGCATAAATACATCCTTACAGCAACAGACTACTTTACCAAATGGGTAGAAGCAGTTCCACTCAAGACGACTAACGCTAAAAACATCATTGAATTCATAGATCAGTTCATAATCACCAAGTTTGGATTTCCTTCAACTTTAATGTTTGATAATGCATCATACTTTTCTGGAAATGCAATGACTGAGTTTGCACTCAAAAGAGGTTTCAAACTTTAATATTCTGCCAATTATTATCCACAAGGGAATGGGTTAGCTGAGTCTACCAATAAAAACCTAATTAGGATTATCAAGTGAACCATTGACCAAAATCATAAGAATTGGCATAAGTCTTTAATATATGCTTTATGGGCAGACCGAATAACGCAAAAAGCCTCTATCGGCACTTCTCCCTTTAATTTAGTTTATGGGAAAGAAGTAGTTCTTCCAACACATCTGGCAATTCCCTCTTTAGCCTTAGTTCAGTACATTGATGAAGTACCAACTTCTTCTTTACAACTTAGGCAACTGGAATTAATTAAATTAGAAGAACAATGAGCAAGGGCTAAGGTAAATCACGCTCATCATCAAGCATTGGTGAAAGCCTGTTTTGATTCCAATATGGTATCCAGAAAATATTTTCAAATAGGAGATCTAGTTTTAAAATGGGACAAGGCTCATGAGGAAAAGGGAAAACATACAAAACTTCAAAGAATGTGGCTTGGTCCTTTTCAAATCATAGAAGTCGTAGGTCCGTCTACCTTCATGTTACAAGATTTAACAAGGAAAATAGATTCTCTACCTGTTAATGGTCAAATTCTCAAGAAATATTTTCCATAGAAGATCATTCTTCTATTTTTTGTAGGGTAGTTGTTTTTCTTTTCATAATAAAACCGGTTGTAAATGGTTACCTTTGGCATTTACGAAAAAGACACCAATTCTCTTTCAAATTTTGATCTTTCGCTTGTATAAATAGCAAATCTTTTGGAAAATTGATCTTTATTATTGAAAGATATAGTTAAAAACTCTAGACTAGATATGATACTAGTTTCAACTTCATAAAATTTGATGAAAACAACCTTTAGTAAGAAATTATTTTATATCAGTGCAATGAAAGGTATCAATAACAAAATAAAGATTCTCTGTAGAACAGCTATTTCCAAAAACTCTACTATTGTTGTCCAGAGCTATCTTAAGGAAACAATGACTTCCTCCCTACTAAGGAAATCACAACTTTCAGAGGAACAATCCAAGGATACACTTTATCTTAAAGAGTGAGAGGTCTCATCATGAGCCGGCTTATCATAATCACATATATTATAACTTGCTGACTTTGCCAATACTGCATACCACAACAGGGCAATGACTCAAGATTGTTGCAATCAAAAGGCAAGGGGTCTCATCACGAGCCAGCTTGTTCAGCAAAGTTATAAATCAAGTGAATGACTGTGTCATGAATTGGCTACCAAACCAAGACATTGCTCTTTAAGAATAAAAAGAAAATCAAAGCAATAAGTGTGGGTGTGGATTCTTCTTTGGGAATTGTAGGTTTCTTTAAGTAGGATACAGGATCATTGTTGGGTTACAGGTAACCCTGTCAAGGCTATAAATGCCTGCTGGTAGCAGAGGCTCTACCTACGACAAATGAGCATATTTAAAACTGGTTTACAGAGAAGACTTTGTTTTATCTTTACAAGCCAAGTAATGACTGATGTAAATACAAGGACTAGCTTGAGGCAGCAAATAATCAAAACTGAAAATAGTTGAAACAAAATGTCATTGACAGGTTAAAGTATAATGTACTTTATCTTTCTATAATAAAGTTTAACTTTCTCGACAATTTTCTGTTTTGGAAGTTTTGAAAATTCAAAAAGCAGCAGAGATAACTGGTTCTTCCAAGTGAATCGCCAATTGTTGTGGCTAGCAACAATCCCCCTTCTTGTTTAGTGTTATTCTTAATACTAAATAAGTGGGGACCCTTAGTTAAAAATTTAAAAAATCAAAGTAGTGCTTAAATTTCCTTTTCGAATAAACTTACCATCATAAGCTTAGGAAACCCCCCTGGAAAATCTAAAAATTTAAGCTTTCTGATAAGGTAAGACAAAATCTTTCCTTAGGAAAAATCGCATCGCAAAAAGATAGCGGGATGCCACCTTACAAGCACAATTCCAACATTTTCGAGATCGCGATATGAGATAATAAACAAATATTGCATTGCATTCAGCATAACTCACATTGAAAAAACTTTAATTTTCCGATACACGACGACGCCGATCGCAAAATCGCATTTCGCAGAAATCAAGTTAACAAAGATTGTCATACATAACATTCCTGCGATATGCGATATTGCGATTTCGCGATTTCGTGATACAGCGATAAAGCAATAATGCGATTTCATGAGCGATCAACTTTGCGATGTTGCGATTTTGCGATGTTGCGATTTTGCGATGTTGCAATCTGCGATGTTGTGAAACAAATCACAAAATCGCTCCATCGCAGATCTCTCGAGCACGTTATTCAAGAAAAGTACTTTCCATAAGCTGACACCTGGTTATGCGCTTTAATGCTAATAAATGAGGTAGTTGCCAGTTATAATGGAATATAGGTTCGTGCTTATCGAAAGAATCATTTCATGTAAGGTGGTATACTTGATGTGTCTGCGACATTTAAAACTTTCCCATCACCCTTCCTTGTCATTCATTTTCACTTCACTTGTGAATTGCAGGAACAGAGAACAGAGGCCAATACAAAGCAATACGCAGGATAAAATGGGAAAGAAAAGCAAAGCTCCCAGCTCTGAAGAAAAGGAGATGGCGCCCTTGTATACAAACACGGCCTGTAATAGAGACGCGAGAATAGCTACATGGGAAGGCATGTATAATTTGTTCGAAGAGGAGAATCCCAGAGTAATGGAAGTTACTGCTACCGCGGGCTCAAATGGTTCTTCATAAGCATCCCTTACAAAGCTAGCTTGCTCATTCCTACACCGGATAGCAGCAAGACCCAAGATTCTCTCATACACGGACGTGGTCAAGTGGATACTAGATAGCGCAGTTATTAGAAACAGAGTTTAAAACTCAGGGTCAAGAACTTTCAGAAGTATTATTTTTACAAATTTTGAACCTTATATCTGCTAAAAGGAAAAAGCACAAAAGGCGAAAAACGCATCAAGAAAACCCAGATCAAAAAATGGAGGCAGTTTCCGATGCACGATTAGCGCCTAGCGCATCGCTGAGGAAAATTGCTCGAAAAGGCAAGCTACTAATTACCCAGTCACCTGCAAGCTCCGAAAATTGCAAGAAAGTAATGATAGAGGCAGATTGGAAACAGAGAGCTCAAGAAAGGGAAAAAGCAATCCAAGGGTTAACCAAGTTGAACTGGGATTATTACTGGGCATACTTGGTAAAGCCACATAGCCAGTGGATGACTATTAAGTGTATCATCAATTCGGCAGAAAAAATGGCGCCAACTCTTGTTGATTATGTTTTCTCAGCTCAGCTAAAAGCGGAAGTCGGCCAACCGACTCTTCTCAAACAGATGCTGCATGCGTGCAATTTCAAGGACCAAATACAGAAGTAGTTTAATTTTAGATTCAATTTTAGCTTTAATTTTGTTTTATTTTCCTGAAAATAGGACGGTTATTTAAACTGTATCCTATATTTTTGTAATAATATATTTTTAGATTTAGTTAGTAGTATTTAAACCCTTCTCATGCATTTAGAGAAGGGTCCTGAAATTTATCAAAAACTTATCCCCAGAACATGCAATTCTATACTCTCTGAGGAGGTTTTGATGAATGAATGGAACAGGATTTATTGATGTTTGCATTTGATATCTGCTACTGATGTTGCACTTTTGTACTCTTAGTGGATGTTAGATCAAGAGGAGATAAATCATTATCACTTGAAGCTCATGAGTAGGACTAGTTATAAATGGTATTTCTATCTCTTAACTACTTCTGCCTTGTGTTAGAGTGATTTTCTGTTTAGTTATTTATATATTAATGTATGAATGCTTGAGTTATCATTTGGCACTTTTGTACGGTGATAGCTATTTATTTATGCTTAGTGTATGAATAGCTCATTATGCCATATGTTTTTCACAACTGTTTCGTCTAACTTTTTATACGAAGTGGTTCATCTTTATTGAATTCTTTTCTCATAACAGCTGAATGATCTTTATTACCAGTTGTTGTTTGAAATCATTTTAGATCGCATAGAAGAAAGATCATACCCCGGGTTAGTTTAGATTTACATATTTTTGTTCATTAAAATATATTTTCCTTATTATTCTATTAGAATTAGAGTAGAAGTATTCCATTTAGAAATTGTTAGAAACGGAAATATTCATCTTTCTCATACACACAAATTGGGAAACTGGTCCCATATCCCCAGTTGGACCCGCTATACCAAACGGAAAAGGAGCTGCCAACCAAGGTCCAGACCGGGCGGGTAGCCCCCTTGTTGTAGACCCGATTTTCGGGGCTTCAACACAATGGTACCAATCATCTTGGAAACACATTGTCTTTTAGTTGCAGGACCTCAAGTTCTTCTTGATTGTCATTAGTTTCATTTAACACTATTTCTTTTTTATTTTCATCTACATCATTATATTTATCATTATTTAGAGACTCAAAATCATCTTTTTAATTGTAAAAAATTCTCTACATGTTTGTCACTTCCAAAAACTTGCCAATATCTTACATTATCTAGGACAACCGGTCTGTGTTTTTTTTCAACTTCATATTTTCTGTTAGGATGGAATGACACTTTACAAGTATTAGCTGAAGTAGCTAAAGCATCTGCAAAAATATTATGTCCTCTAGGAATAAGAGACAATTTATATTCAGGGAAACATTGAAGAAAAACTCAAAATGAATTTCTATAGGCTCTTAATCTAGGGTGCTTGGCTAAATACTCTCCTTTAATCTGGTTAATGATGAGTTCTGAATCTCCGTGCACAAAAATATTCTGGCTCCTTACCTCTTTAAAAGTTGCAGTCCTAAGATTAATGCTTCATTTTCAACTATATTGTTTGTACATTGAAAGTTTAGTTTGTAAAAGTGTCCTTTAGCTATCCCTTTTTAGGATTTTAGAATCCAAACACCTGCCCCTACTCCTTCCTCTTACAACCCCATCAATGTCCATGTTCCATACGGATTCACTCTCTTCCTCTGGTTTCCCTAGTTCAAATTTCATTTCCTCTGTCTTGCTTAGCTCAACTTCTAAATGTGAAACTTCCTCCTATACAGATTCATCATTGTATAAAATAAAGGAGTCTAAATCTGAATGCATAGAGTACAAGGGGTAATTATTTGGTATTTATTCGCTCCTAACCATGTCTTTCATGAGAGTCTGTTAAGTTATGGTATGTTCTATGCTTATAACAGTTTACTTCTTTTTCTTATTATATTCCACCGATTAGCAATCACATGTACATAAAGTAAAGTGCAGATAGAACATTAAACGATCGACAGAAAACAAGCCAAGACAAGAGACACAAGATGTGGCGGCTAGCCAGGGACAAACCCCACAATGTGTGGGGAAAACCTTTGATCAAATCTTCTTTTATCTTCAATAATTCAGCAAAGAGAAATAGTACAATAAATCTGATTCATATCAGCAGTAGCAAACCCTAGATCAGTAGCATCAACGTTAGCGGCTTCATTATCAAACTAGGGCAGACCATATCTCACAAACTGACAGTTGGATTGACTTCATTCCACCACCAAAAGTTGCGGCTTCCAGAGGAGGTTCAGATGAACCTACAACGCAGTTCAAATGAGGAGATCTTCTAGGCCTCACAAGTCAATCTTTACTTCTGCAGTTGCAGCTTCAGTTTCAGCAGTTTCCGACTTGAAACTAGGGCAGTCGATATCTTGCAAACCGTTCGTCGGATTGACTTCATTCCACCACCAAAAGTTGCGGCTTTCAAAGGAGGTTCAGATGAACCTACATCGTAGTTCCAAAGAGGAGATCTTCTAGGCCACGCAAGTCAATATTTACTTCTGCAGTTGCAGCTTCAAATTCAACAGCTTCCGGCTCCACATGTGTGAGAGAGAGAGACCCATTTCAGCGCAGTAGAGAAGAGACTCATATCTGCACAGTAGAGAGAGAGAGATGTGATGAGATGAGTGAGTCCAAAAGAGGAAAAGTCCTCTTATATTTATACACAATGTTGGTGGGTGAATAGATGCGACTGTTGGGCTTCTGAGCCTACATGAGTTGTAGGTCGGCTTGATAATAATTCCATAATCAAAATAAATTCATATCTTCATGAATAGTTATCGAAATTGGATGATCTTTATATCAATCCTACACCTCTCGACGAGAGGAATCTAATAAAAATATTATTATCCATGAATAAGATGACCCACATGAAGTTTTCCCTAGTTTCCAATTTTAACACTCCCTCTCAACCATGGAAAACTTCATCTGCAATCTGTCTATTGGTCGTTACTATTCATCCATCAAATGCACTGCCTTGTACAGCCTAACCCTTGCCCTGCTCTGCTCTATTTTGCCTGTTCTTCTTTGTCTTGTTCTGCCCTGCACTGATCTGTACTGTTTTGTTCTGTTCTACTCTGCTCTTGCATTGTTCTGTTCTACTCTGCTTTTGTCCGAATTATGAAGAAGAAGAAATGATCGAGGATGTATCATACTGACTCAAAGTCAGTCTCAGAGTATGTACCACTGGTCCCAGACCAGTCTCAACCAACCCAAAGTCAACGTCATAGTGAGTACAACTCCAATGGTCCCAGACCAATATCATCTTCCACTGACTCAAAGTCAGTCTCAGAGTATGTACCACTGATCCCAGACCAGTCTCAACCGACCCGAAGTCAGCGTCATAGTATGGTACAGCTCCTACCACTGGTCCCAGACCAGTATCATTAATCCCAGATCAATGGAGGTCATCCTAGCATAGGGAGTACGGTAGTTACAACGATGCATCCATCGGTACTACTATGGTCCCTAAATTCATTTCCCTACTCATTGATCAGATGAGATGTACTTCCCATGAGTCCCAGACTGCGTGGGTAGGATGCCTCGACAGGAGAACTAATCAATCCTGTCCTCACAGGAGAACACATCAATCCTGCTACAATTGCCATGGAGAACACATCAATTCAGGCCTCACAGGAGAACACATCAATCCTACTACAATTGCCATGGAGAACACATCAATCCAGGCTGCCATGGAGAACACATCAATCCAGGCCTCACAGGAGAACACATCAATCCTGCTACACAGGAGAGCGAATCATACTGTTCCACAAGAGAGCGAATCATCTTGTTCCAGTGTGCACCACCAGGGGAGGGTGAGTCACCCTGTGGTCATATGTTGCTCCAGTAGGAACCACAAGCCCTCAGAGCTCCCAGAGCTCAATGTATGCAACATGCAGGACCCTTGTACAAGGATTTCTTGTCGACTCCAAGTCATTTGGGAAAATCACATATTAGATCTTTCCTCGGGGCTTTGACAAGGTGTATCAACCTGTACATCATCTTAATGTGATGGAGCTTCCTTGCTCATCGACTTACCATATCCCAGATGATGTCTATCTGCTGGAGCAATTGACGAATACGAGATTCCTCAATAATCGAATCCCACCTCTGGTTGTTACAGAGAATCACAGTGGTATCCAATGTAAATCCAAACAGCTCACTAAAGAGCTTTCGCAACCAGACTGCCTCACATGAGGTTATGCTAGCAACAATATATCTTGCTTCGGCGGTGCTCAAAGCCACCGACTTCTGCTTCCTGCTCATCCAGGATATCGAAGCAGATCCCAAGGTGAAACAGTACCCGGAAGTGCTCTTACGGTCCACCACACTACCTGCCCAATCAACATCAGTATATCCAAGTAGTCTCACATCTCCGGCAGTGTATCTTAATCCATGAGAGATTGTGTCCTGAAGACATCTCAGAAGATTCCTGGCATCAATCCAGTGAGGCTCAACCAAATATGAGCTCATAATGCTAACTGCAAAACATATGTTCGGACGGAGGTTCACCAAGAACATCAATGCGAATGAGTTTGTGAAACTTAGAGGCATTTCCCAAGTCTGGTCCGACATCACTACCATATAACTTCTAAAAGTTAAGATCCTTGAGGTAGTCACAGGCTTGCAGTCCATCATACCGAATCTTTCCAATATATTTACCACATATTTTCCTTGAGATAGGAAAATTTCCCTTGGCTTCTGCCACACTTCAAGTCCTTGGTCCTTAATTTCAAATTCAGAAGACATCTCCCTCTTACATTTGTGAATGAGAGGGTTTGCACTTGTTAGAAAGAGGTCATCCACATACAACACCAATATGAGAGGCTTGTCCTCTTCAACCTTAAAGTAAAGGTTAGAATCAACTTCATCAAGTAGCTATCGATCCTCTCATACCATGCTCGGGGTGCTTGCTTCAGCCCATAGAGAGCCTTCTTCAACCTGCATACATGAGATTTTCAATCATAAATCTCAAATCCTTCAGGTTTCTCCACATAGACCTCTTCTTTGATAGAACCATGCAAGAACGCGGTCTTAACATCCATCTGATGTAGGTTCCATCCTTGTGAAGCCACAAGGGCTATGATCAAGCGGATGGTCGTATATATAGCAACAGGTGCAAATATCATAGTCTATACCTCCCTTCTGGGATAAACCACGAGCAACAAAATGAGCCCTTTTCCGTGCTTCCATCTGTTGTATGCTTTATCTTGTAAAGCCATTTGGAAGTAACAACAGTCTTGTCCTGGGGTCTGGGAACTACTTCCCAAACATCATTCTTTATGATAGACTCATATTCTTCGGTCATAGCATCCTTCCATACTTGATGCTTGACAGCATCTAAGAATGATGAAGGCTCATTTTGTATGATCGTGCTCATGATGGTCAGGTATCCTTGATACCTATTAGGTTTCTTACTTTCACGAAAGGTTCCTCGGGGTGCAGCATGTCCTTCAGCATCATCAAGTAACCCCTTAAGCCATGAAGGCCTCTTCCTAGAAGAGGAAGGCTCACTTGGAGGAGGATCAATCGGATCCATGGGTTCTTCTACATCAGGCATTGATTCATCATCCTTTTCTTTCGGTTCCCTGGTGTCGGCTTCTTGAGAGCTCCTCAAAGTTGGAAGATTGATCACCTTGCTAAGAGCCATATCTTCGTCAAAGGTTACATCATGACTAATTATGACTTCCCTTTGACCGGCTACATAGATTCTATAGCCTTTAGTATTTTCACCATAGCCCACGAAAATTCCCTTCTTTCCAGATGCTCCCAATTTATTTCTTTTCTCTTTCGGCACATGAAAGTATACAGGGCTTCCAAAAATTTTAAAATGAGAAACATCAGGTTTCTTACCGGTGAATTTTTCTTCAGGAGTCTTGGAACCCAATGCTTAATGAGGGCATTGATTTTGTACATATACGGCAGCGTTTGTAGTTTCAGTCCATAGAAACTTTGGAAGTCTTTGATCATGTAGCATGGCCCGGACAGCTTCCATCATCGTGTGGTTCTTCCTTCCCACCACACCATTCTGCTCAGGAGTATGTGGTGTAGTAGTCTCCCTCTTAATGCCAACCTCAGGTATGCCTGAGTAAACCAATTGTAATATATCGGAGGTCTTGCTTTGGCTTGAGGGGAATGGTCCCCTTTTGAGCTTTCCTTTGGCACATCCCGGACATACACCTTCTTTCTCTACTTGGAATTCGGGCATCCCTATTACCATCTATCTTAGATCGGGTAGAGCTTTATAATGAAGGTGGGCAAACCTCCTATGCCAAAGTTCGGACTAAAGAGTTGTGTCACAAGACATGACACCTAGCAGACTTCCATCGACCTAATATAATGAATCAACACTAAACCCAAGAGTAAAGGCATATTTAACATTATTTTTCCATATACATACCTTGCCATTGCTGAAGGTTACCTTGTAGCCTCTGTCTTCCATTGCCAAGATGGACACTAGGTTCCTTTTAAGGTCAGGTGCATTTAATACATCCTATAATTTCTAGCCTTCTTGAATGCTTGTCCTCTTCCTTGATTCCCAGCTCTCTTCTTACCTTTGCTGTTGAATTTGTCATTCCTTTGATTGCCATCAGAGGGATTTCGAGTCATACTGTACCATGCTTCTCTAATCATGATTATCATCATGCTGCCCATGTCCATGATTTTATCCATCATAATGCTGCTCAAACTAGTGTGCATCATCATCATGCTATCTTATATGTCCATGATCCCATGTTGCCCTTTATGTCCATGATCTCATTCATCATGATGCTCATGATCTCATACATAGTGACTTGCTTTATCGCAAATGTAACATCGTCATTTTATTCTAGCCTTAGGTCCAACCTTTCCTTTTGATTTAGTCCCAGAATTATTTCTTTTCTTTGCATGAGAAGAAAAGGCAGCAGGAGGACCTATGGGCATTTCTTGCACTTCTTCCCTTGTTTCTTCTTGAATGCATCTAGCCATTAATTCCTCAAAACCAGGAATTACATTATAGTTCAAAAAGTAGTCCAGTCTGTCGTAGATTTCCTTGGAGGTGTCTAGATCAGAGATGTAGGCCACCAAGCGCTTGTCGATAGAGTCCCGGATGATCTTCTTTGTTTTGAATTCTCCATTTTTCCATTTGTTCCAGGCAGCAGCAGATGCATTTGATGAAGGCTCAACAATATTGCCTCTTACATGGTCTAGCACTCCTTGATCTTCAAGGGTTAGATCGATAGACATCTTCCATCTGTGATAGTCAGCTTTCTCACGGAGCTTGTCTTCTGCAGGAAAGAGTGTTGAGGACCCCATAGTTCTTTTAGGATAGCCTTGCCAATCTTCTCTTCAATGATTGCTCTTGCTCTTGCTCGGGCTTTGTCTTCACCTAAGCTCCGATACCATGTTTAGTTATGGTATGTTCTATGCTTATAACAATTTACTTCTTTTTCTTATTATATTCCACCGATTAGCAATCACATGTACATAAAGTAAAGTGCAGATATAACATTAAACGATCGACAGAAAATAAGCCAAGACAAGAGACACAAGATGTGGCGGCTAGCCAGGGACAAACCCCACAATGTGTGGGGAAACCCTTTGATCAAATCTTCTTTTATCTTCAATAATTCAGCAGAGAGAAATAGTACAATAAATCTGATTCATATCAGCAGTAGCAAACCCTAGATCAGTAGCATCAGCGTTAGCGGCTTCATTATCAAACTAGGGCAGACCATATCTCACAAACCGACAGTCGGATTGACTTCATTCCACCACCAAAAGTTTCGACTTCCAGAGGAGGTTCAGATGAACCTACAACGTAGTTCAGATGAGGAGATCTTCTAGGCCTCACAAGTCAATCTTTAATTCTGCAGTTGCAGCTTCAGTTTCAGCAGTTTCCGGCTTCAAACTAGGGCAGTCGATATCTTGCAAACCGTTCGTCGGATTGACTTCATTCCACCACCAAAATTTGTGGCTTTCAAAGGAGGTTCAGATGAACCTACAGCGTAGTTCCAAAGAGGAGATCTTCTAGGCCACGCAAGTCAATATTTACTTCTGCAGTTGCAGCTTCAAATTCAACAGCTTCCGGCTTCACATGTGTGAGAGAGAGAGACCCATTTCAGCGCAGTAGAGAAGAGACTCATATCTGCGCAGTAGAGAGAGAGAGAGATTTGATGAGATGAGTGAGTCCAAAAGAAGAAAAGTCCTCTTTTATTTATACACAACGTTGGTGGGTGAATAGATGCGACTGTTGGGCTTCTAGGCCTACATGAGTTGTAGGTGGCTTGATAATAATTCCATAATCAAAATAAATTCATATCTTCATGAATACTTATCGGAATTGGATGATCTTTATATCAATCCTACACCTCTCGATGAGAGGAATCTAATAAAAATATTATTAGCCATGAATAAGATGACCCACATGAAGTTTTTCCCTGGTTGCCAATTTTAACAGAGTCTCCAGGTATAGTCTTCTCTGCTGACAAAAAATAGGAA
This sequence comes from Pinus tabuliformis, assembly GCA_031772625.1. NCBI lineage: Eukaryota > Viridiplantae > Streptophyta > Pinopsida > Pinales > Pinaceae > Pinus > Pinus tabuliformis. The sequence goes on along the minus strand of CM062815.1, from coordinate 145,985,186 downwards.
TGGCAGCATAGGTCATATCCATTTGCAAAGTACCTTGTAACTTTTCTCCCCAAGACCTTGATAGTAACATTCCATACTTAGGGGGTATGTCTGCTACTACAATGTCCATGACTAGACTTTTGGATGGGATTTGGGCTAAAGTGACACACAGGTCTTTGATGAGACCTAGGCATCTAACCTTGCTAGAATCAAAGGAATACAAATCTTTGTAAGGCCTTGTGATATCTAAACCCAATTTTTCCATGATGGCTCTGGGCATCAGATTGTGAGAAGCACCAGAGTCAAGCATTGCGTTATGAAAAATCTTGTCATGAATATTCAAACTAATGTAGAAAGGAGGCACAATTCCATCCTAAGATTTTCCTTCCACTTCAAGTCCAAATAACAACTCAGGTTGGTCATCAGTCAGGTTTACTGTTTCTGTCCCTTCCCCTATTTTCAGGGCTTTCATAACTTGGGACCTATATGCATTTTTATTGATTAATTCTATTAAAGGAATTGAAATTTTAAATTTAGCCAACTCAGTCTCAATGCTGAAAGAGGTTTGAGGTATGTCTATCTCTTTGGTATTCTGATCCTGGTTTTTAGGAGCCTCTTTTTGAGAGTCATCCTTTGTTTAGCTATTGGAAGGGGCATCATTTTGTGTTTTGTTGGGAGGATTTCCAATAGTAGTTTTGCTTCTTAGATTATATTTATTATGCACTTCCATTATAACATTTTGATATCCTTGTTTCTACTCATCTGACTCTGAAGGGAGGCATTCTAGTTGTGATAACAATAACAAATCTTGCTCTTATTTGGTCAAGAAAATATCATCTATCTCACTTTCTGCAAATACGTTTATTTGGTTTTATTCAGGATCTTCTGTCAACTCAACTTTTTCATCAAAATAGTTTTCTTGGAAGGGAGGCCTAATATGTTTTTGATCATTTGGGCCTCTTTGTTCTCTTTATTTGATTAAGGCTGGATTCCTCCTAAGATTTTGATTCCTACTTTGAGGACCACCTTGATTATCTCTTGGAGGAGCTCTATCAGTTAAATTTATTCTCTCTACCATTATTTCCATAGACCTAACTAAGATCTCCAGCTTAGCATCAGATGAGGAAGAAGTAGGTTCCTCTTTAATAAATATCCTCCTTTCAAATTTTAGCCTAGATATTTTGGCTAACAAATTAGCTTCTACACTAACTGCATTTCTCAACATCTCCTCAAGGGTAGAAATATTTCTTTCTCTGAGTTGGTAAGGCATGTCTAGATCAAATCCATCAGGGAATTTGGTCAGGGCCAGTCCTGGTGGGGGTTGTAGGGTAGTTGGGATAGAGTTGTAAATTTTGTTAAATCTAGCACAATAGTCCTGGACTATTTCACCAGGGGATTTTTTCATACTTCCATACGTCTCAGCTAAATTTTGAAGAGGGTTTTTCTTCACTTCCCATCGTACAAGGAAATTTTGATGAAATTGTGTTAGGTCAGGGATAGAGGCAACTTGTAATGATTTAAACCATTTTTTCACTTCTTTTATTAAACTTTGAGAAAATAGTCTCATTTTTACGTCATCCTCATAAATTTCTTGTAAGCTCAATAGTCATTCATCCTATCTACATGATGTTGACCAATTATTGGGCATGTGCTCTCAAACTGAGGTATTCTACTCTAGTAGTCTTGTGGCATGCCATTGAGCTATACAAGTAAAACCAGGGGAGCATACCTACTGACCATGATGGGTGTGTGAGAGCAGGAGGTAACTACGATGGAAGTGGATGAGGAAGGTATTAAAGGAGGTAATATTACACTTTGTTGTGTTGATGTAGAGGTGGTAGGGATAGTAGATGAAATGGGTATACTAGAAATAGGGGGAATAAATGGAGGTGTAGTAGAAATAGGAGGAATCTCTAGAGGAATAGTAGAAACAGGAGGAATTTCTAGAGGAACAGTGGAAATAGTAGGAACCTCTAGAAGGGTAGTATAAACAAGAGGAATTTCAAGAGGGATAGAAATACTAGGTGGAATTAATGGTGGGGTTGGGGATGAAGCAATAGAAGAAGAATGTGAGGATTTAGGTGATTTAAGAGATTTCTATACAACTTGATCTAATTCAGATACCAACACTTCAAGTTTGTTAAATTGTTTGATGACATCATCATTAGAATCTAATTTCACAGTTTTATGCTTTGAAATGTAGGGTTTTAAGATGTTTTCATCAAAAACAGTTTCAGCCACAAAATTGTCAGATTTAGCTTGGAAGTGACTATGGTCAAATGGTGAATCAAATTCTATGTCTTCTACTGTTTCAAATATTTCAAGCAAAGAATTAGCCCTAGGGAAAGGATTATTACTTGCCTGGCTCTCGACTAAACTTTTCTTTCTAAGATTTTTTTCAAGGTTTTCTACAATTTTTGGTGGATTTAGATTTGGATTAGCTCTAGTATAAATTTTATTAGGAGCCAAATCTACTATAGTATATTTATAGATATAAAATATTTACAGCTTATAAGTGGCAAACAACCTTAAATCATATCTATTTCTCATCCACAAGCCTAGAAATAGCTTTAAGAACTGAAATAAAAATTTGACCAGGGAAAGTTGAACACAAATCAGATTTGTTCGAAGCCCCCAGTATGGTTGCCAGAATATTAGCAGTCCATAATTTCTTATGGTTGTGAAAGAAACTCAAAGGTAACCATAAAACCACTTGTAAGCTTAGAAGCTAGCCCTTGCAAACCTAGAGAGGGATCTCTATATTGGATTTAGATTTTTTATTGTGGGATTTTAGGCTAGTTGTTAGTTTCAGAGTTTGTTTTTTAAAATGTTTGGTTGAAACTGCAAGGAAAGTCCATTGGGAAAAGGAGTCAAAGTCTTAGGGTGATCAGATACAAAATTATCAGAACAGATTGAAATAGGGCAAGGTAGACAGGCTATTATATCTTTGTAGCTTTGAGGAGTACAGGGAGGAATAGGTTCAGATTTAATTAAACACAAAGCATTTTAACATGAATTATATATTTAACTTCAGTTTGAAAACATATAAATTGCTTATAATCCAGGACAGAGTGTGATTAAACAAGTTCAACCCTTCATCTTCTTCTAAACAATTAAGATAAGAAAATATATGAAAACAGAGATATAACAAGTTTACAAAAGGAATGACATCACCAATTAGCTTGACACATGAATACTAGAACAATCTTATGTATTAATGAAATGATCATGTTCATCTCAGTGAACAACTTTACATCAAAATCTACTTTTTTGATACAAGTCTCAACATTTGCACTTCAATTTGTGAATTATTTATACAAAAATGATCAAAGATATCTTGAGTGAAAATATCAAGATTTTTTACAAAATATCCTAAATTGATTACAGAAATAGTACAAAAAAGTAGGAAACTAAACTGATGTAGTGTTCTGGCACTATCTTCAAGGATTACTGGTGATGACTCAGCCTAAAAGATTGTTGCCTTGCTATTGAAGGTAAAAAATTGTTTTACCCAAGTAACTCGCACAATTTGTCCCATCTGTCTTCACTTGGAGTGGTGAATTTGACTAGTTTCCTATAAGTTTCATCTACCTCGGTATACTTTTGAAATGTAGGCTTGATAATGAACAAGTGCTTTATCTCATGTTTGATAAACATATCAAAATCCAAAGATTCCATGAAGGTTTTGCTGTGATGCTTCCTTTGATGGTAGAAAACTTTGACTTATCTCTTGCTATGGTATATAATTTCTAGTGATAATCTTCTAAACTGATCAACTTTTCTCCAATCCCTATCAAACCTGGCAGTCCCTTTTGATTTAGCACATTAAATTTTATGTGGAAATTCTGAATGATGGACTCCATATTGTGACATTTGTTCTCCAATTTCCAGATAAGGTTCCTTTTTCTAAGGACCCTCCTCACCTTCAAAATTGTCTCTTTCCTATCTGCAATTTCAAACTCTTCTAATTCCTCTTTAGTCTTCGAGTTCAAAATTCTGATCAGAACAGTACCTTCACCTGGCTTCTACCCTAAATATGCTTTTACCTCTTCAATTACCTCTTTAGACCTTTGTATTAATTCCTCTTGTTCAAAGATAATCTGAATTGAGCGCCATATTTCAGTCTTGGCCTCATTTGTTTCTATCCATATACTCTCTTTTTCATGTGCCAATGTTTGTGCTATTGCATAATCACTTTGCAATTGTTCAATCTTTCGTGTTAATTGATGAGTTTTTTGTAGTTCAGCTAAGTATAAATTGTCAACCTTTAGTTTCTACTCCTGAAGGTTCTTCATCAACATAGTCACTAAAAGTAAACTCATTTGAATGCTTCCTCCCTAAGGAAGTAAATTGAATTATAGATTGGGCATTTCTTTGTTCATCCAATCTCTGCAATGGAAACTAAAATATGTCTTCTTGATGATATAAAAACAAATAAACTATACCTGATGCATATTTGAAGGTTCCTTGAGTGTAAAATTTTAGGAACTGCTCATGGATGGCATCTATTAGAAACTCACTATAGTTGAAGATAATTGGGCACTTTTCGTCTGTTGAGAAGATTTACAAAAACCCTGTGATGGCCTCATCAACCCACTGATCAGATTGGTAGCCCATTAAACAAGAAACAATGGAGATGGTTTGTTTAGTCATCTCAGGGAACATGGAGGATGAATAGGGGGGTTCTTCTTTGGTAATTGGGCATCCTCAGGGAGGAATGTTTCAAAAATATTTGCTATGTGAGGAAAGGTTAGGTTCTTGTAGAGTTCCATGAGGCAATCTAATGTAAAATATTTTAGAAGTGCGGAGTTTTGAATTTGGAGCATCTGTGAGATGGATTCAGAGGTGCTGGTGAAAAGAATGTCATTATTTTGTGCCGCAATTTCCCTCTGACTAGGAATATATTGAAATTCGCACCATGAGACAAATTCAAGGCAATGGTAGGTCCGAGGGAAAATAAATTGGGGTAGGGAGGAATCCCACAGGACCAATTCATCAATGAGGTTTATAAATTTATGCTTTAACAAGTTGTAGAGTTCATAAAGGTCAAACTCACAACTAATTTCACTGATTTTAAACTAATTGATCTACTAGAGGTTGATGGTTGAGATCAGTGAGAGGGGGTAGGAGAGGGTTCTCTTATGTAATCTTATATTTTTATTTAGGAGCCATAGTAGATAAAAAAGAACTGTGAGTTTAGAGTTTACCCAAGAAAATTGGACGAAAACTGGTGGTTGGCGTTTAGTCAATTTAGTATGTCCTAAATTGCTACATTAATTATCAATCCGGGAGTCGTAAACTGATAAAGTGTGGCGCACTATATGTGCAAGACAACCTCTTTCTTACTTTTTATCAATTTTATCTTGTTTTTGGGGGTTTTATCTTGGTTTGTCTCCTAATGAAAATGATAATCCTATTCCTAAGTTCTAAGAATACTTTTAGAAGGCAAGTTTGGGTATAGATTTTAAGGCAATTATGTCTACTATAATGATTTCCAGAACTTAACACTTCAGAAGGTCTTAAAACATACTAGTGATGAAATTAATACTTGAACAAGAATGAAATGTGCTGCTATTCAAATCAAACAAATAATGAACTACTGATCATGAAATCACTATCTCTGCTGCTTATCTAAATACAAAAAGAAAAATGAGTTAAGCTACTGCACTCAAACAAATCAAAAACTATAAACTACTAAAAGTAAAATCAATTCACTTCATTTATAGTCCTATAGCTCACCAAGTAGTCTAAGCTATGGCTCTAGAGATAACGTCAATAATATGAGAAATTGATATATAATTGCAAAAAAATAAAGCTAAAATCAAATCACATCATTCATAGTCCAATATCTTGCCAAGTAGTCTAAGCTATGGCTCTGGAGATAATGTCAATGATATGAGGAATTTGATATCTAATTGCAGAAAAATAATGCTAAAATCAAATCACATCATTCATAGTCTGATAGCTCACCAAGTAGTCTAAGCTATGGCTCTGGAGATAACGTCAATGATATGAGGAATTTGAAATCTAAACTAACTAACAAAGCAAATGAATAAAACTGAAATCAAAGCATAACTGAAATTGAAAAGCTAAGAAAAGCAAAGTCAGCAAAGAGGCTAATCTCATGTCACTAGTTATCATAAAAATTGTATGAAAATTCCCTGGCCTAGCCTATCCTGAAACACACACTGATCAGCGTTAGAAACAATATACAATGTTTGAAAAATCATGTACAGCACTGTAATGTTAACATCATAACTATCTTATGAAATATACACAGGTGAACAAATTATGAAATATGTACAATGGAAATAAGAAAACATACATAAAAACTTTACAAAAATAAAGAAAACAAAACATCAGCGTGCAGGGGCCCTCTGCACGGCCTTGGTCAACACGCTATCAGTCTGGAATTACGCTCACATAGTCATATAAAACAGAGTCTTGTTATATTGTAAAACAGAGGAAGACTCCTCTCGTTACAATAGCAGGTCCAGTTCATGGCACAGTACAATGACTAACAACAAAACAACATCAAAAACTAACTAACTCTATGTGTTTTCAAACGCGTTATTTATAAGGGAAATTACATAACTATTTTCTTATGAAACACCTTCAACAGAGGACACGTAAAAAGACAGCATCCATGAGTTTAGCATGATGGTTACCGAGATCATTCAATCTATCAAAAGATGGCTATTGGATTTGCGTCGTGGAAGCAGTCTACAGCTGTCAAAATGAACCAAGGGATCTAGGAACGACCTCGGACCCTTCACATGTTGAAAAACAGAGACCTATTGCCGTAGGACTCCTTCGTTTGACCATCGTTTGACCATGGCTTTCCTTTATGAATCCGGCTAAACCAATAGGACCTGATCCATGTCTAGGTCATTCCTGAACTACCCACGTGCCTCGTTTTGCTTGATGACACCTATAATATAGAGATCAACAAAAACAGCTGCGAAAAGTTGAATCGGCTGTGGAAAGTGGCTGCATTCCGTAGCTAATGAGCAAAATATAATTCAAATAGAAAACACAAAAACATAGTTAGAAAACCACTTAAATGCTCTTTTAGAATCAATATGCAATGATATTTGATAGCTTATGAGGTACTGGTGAGGGGAAAAAGTCTAGGAAAATTTGTAGGAGAGATGTAGTTTCAAAGCTCAACATACCCCCACTCTGAAGGTGTTGCAGGTCCCTATGCAACCAAAACTTTGACCATCCTCCTTTCAGTTCATGTGTTCTGAGACCTCTGTCAACACATCCAACCTTCTTTTCTTCTTTCTTGGGACCACTGTCATCCTCGGTTTCCTCATTAGGCACTTGAATTTGAGGTTGATGAGAGCTCTACTCAACCTCCTGATCTTTTTCTTCAATTTTCTATTTTTCTTCTGCCACAACCCAAGATGCAACATGGTGTTGTCGTGAATAATCTTATCCAACCTGCTCTATTCTCTCAATGTTTCATTTTCTCTTTTGATGTGTCTATTTAGGACCTCCAGCTCAAAAACTTCCTATTTTAGTGATTGGATTAGAGCTTCCTGGGCTGTATTAGGCTGGGCAGATGACGTGCCTTGATCTGTGGCAGTTTTCTCCAACGTTTCAATATAATCATATTTTTCTTGCTGGATTGGATCTATCTCAGGTGTAGTCTTCCTTGGGCTGTCCCCAAAATCTGGTTGAGAAGGACTGATCTCAAGATCTGGTTGAGAATGACTAATCTCAAAATCTGGTTGAGGAATAGGAGTATGGTGTGGGCCACGGCCAAGAGGGATTGCTAGAGGTTGTTCTGATGTTTCCCCTCCTAAATCAATGAAGTGGAGCCCTTTAGTTTGTACTTTCCTCAGTTTTCCTTTAAGTCTGGAGCTCCTCCTTAAATTTTGTGAGCTAGTGTCTTCTTTCTCCACACTCTATTTTTCTTTTCCTTTCCTCTTTACTGCAGCTGATTGTTCCTGAAGATAAACTAGTATTTCAGAAAGTACTTGGTGGTCCTCTTCTGAGGAAGGTTCTGGGGTTTGATAGACAGCTTCAATGTTTCTTTTCCCCTTTAATTTTCTTTGCTTCCTATCCTTAGTTCTTTCCTTCCTACTTTCTGGCAACTTTTCTTCCTTATTAGTTACTTTATCTATGTTAGTAGGAATGTCCTGAATTCTCACACTTGTTTTCTTTCTCCTACTTTTCCTTGATGAGCTGCTCTCAGGTGTTTCAGGTGGATCTTGAAAGAAGTTTCTAACTAAAAATTGTTCCCAGGTGTCCTTCTTTTCCTTCAACTGTTTTTCAATCAAAATTTTCACAAGGCCGTGATGGTACAGGTGGGGTTCTATGTCCTCCAGATTCTTTTGGACATTTATGGACATCTTTTTCAGACTATTCAATAAAAAGTAAGACAAATTGATAGTTTGATTTTCTAGAAAATTCATTAGCAATCGGGTGTGGTACATATACATGGACCCGAACCGTCCCTCACATGTAATAAACTTCTGGATTATCAATAATAGACTGGCCCACTTTTCTTCTAAAGCAGAGATAGGGATTCCACGTTTGAAAATGGTTATATCCATCCCTGGATTGCGTAGGATAACCCTCCAGGCCCTCTCGTCAAAGCTTTTGTTTTTGAACCACTGTTCCCCCTCCTATGGGAGTTCCGTTGCTGCAGAGATATATGCCTCTGTAACTGAAAATTTAAGGTCTCCAACCTCAACTTTCACACCATTAAAAGACCTCACAAATGTCTTCGTAACTTCTTTGTTGTAGCCTCTGAATTTTTGGATGAACTGTAGCCACCGTGCCTTCCTTGGTGTGTTTTTCAATTGTGGATACCCCTCCATGAATTTGGGCCCTTCTGGTTTTGCTCTTAGCAAAAGACCCATTCCTACCTCCTGCCTTAAAATATGTATGAGTGAATAATGGATTGAAGGAGGTGAAACGGCTATGTTAGCAGGGAATGGCAAAGGTTTGTGGAGAAAAACCAATAATCGTAAATGAAAGAGCAGAGAACAGGTAATGAGAATGAGTTCACAGGAGTGTAAACAGGTCGGAAATAACAATCGAGATAGTATGGGAATAGAGTGAGCTTAGCTTTTGAGATAGACGGCTGCGGAATAAGCGTGAGCACGTTCTCAAAATGGCTACGGAATGTGCGGCGGGATAGAGCCGTGATCAAATAGATCACATCCTCATAATTACCCGATTCAGCAAGTGAAATGCCAACGTACAAATAAACACGAGTTAAATTCGGGGGCGAATCATGAGGCCATTAAAAATTAATGCAAGTTTCGTGGAGAAATCATGTAAAGGTCATGGAGCGGTTATGGAAGCTATCAATGCTAATCATTACAAATAATGGAGCCGTGGTTTCATAACTATATAGGATGTGTTTTTTTTTTCTTTAAATGCTATTTGAAATAAATCTTGTTCATACCTTGGAATTTTTGCCACTTTCGTCCATTAACCTTTGATTAGTTGCTTCCTGTTGGTGCTTTAGGTGCTTTATAACTTCAAAATACTTTCCTTTGTCATGCCTGCACTTGGTTCTCATCATCATTTGGCTAACATCTGACTGTCAGTGCTGAATAACAGAGTGTTAGCTGCAGAATCAATCAACTGGCTGTGGAATCAGTTTCTAGCTGCGGAAACTGAATTCAGCTGCGGAAACTGACAGAGTGAACATATGACTGAATGGATATGGATGGAAATGAATAATGACTGAGTGAATGATATATGAAAACTGGTCATGAAAGGAATTTTATTGGCGAAATGAGATGATGAAATGAAATGGAGTGAAGTGAAATGAAGTGAAATGACATGAAACTATGAATAAAATGAGGAAAGAATATTTTTTTTTGGAAAATATAGGGCGTCAAAAGTTTCTGATTTTTGCCTTGTATTTTCTGTATAAGATTGCCAATCAGTGATTGGTTTTCAGGCTTATTCCATTTTTTTTTTTTAACAGAAAATAACAAAGACTAGGCTGGTGGAGAAGAAGGATTCTTCTTCACCAGCCTTATTGCAGAATTATCTTGAAATATTTTGATAAATTCCATCTTTGAGAGTGGCTTATGATAGATCTTTAATCTGTGGCCATTCACAATAAGATGAGTTTGATGTTCCTCAATGGTTTTGATTCTTACCGCTCCATTGCTAAAGATTTTGTCAATCTCATATGGCCCAAGCCAATGAGCTTGAAATTTTCCTTTGAAATCTTTAAACTTGGAATCAAATAGCAATTCCCAATCTCCTTCTTGAAACTTTTTCCCCTTCATGTATTTGTCATGCCACTTAGCTCTTTGATATTGAACTAGATCAGTTCTTAGGATTGCTTCTTGTCTGATCTCATCTAGCTCATTCAACTGCTCCATTCTATGCTTTTGGGCTTCTAATAGATCCATTCCCAACTGAACTGACATCTTGAAAGTTTTGACTTGGAACTCAATGGGGAGCAAGACTTCTTTCCTATAAACAATTTCATAGGGAGAATGTCCTGTTGTATTTCTCCATGTAGTTTTGTATGCCCATAAGGCTTCAGGAAGCCTTTCTGCCCAATCTCTTATGTGTATATGAACAGTCTTGGTAATGATGCCTTCAAGAACTTTGTTTGTAGACTCCACTTGACCATTTTCTTGCGGATGGTAAGGAGTAGATTTTATGTGCTTGACCTTGTACTCTTCCATCAGCTTCTCCACCAGTTTGGATGTGAATTGTCCTCCTTGATCTGTCACAATTTCTCTTGGAACACCAAAGCGAGTAAAAATATCCTCATAAAGAAAACTAACAACTGCATGCTTAGTAACAGAAAATAATGCTTTGGCTTCTACCCATTTAGTGACATAATCAGTACATACCAATATATACTTTCTTTGTTTAGATACTGGGTTAATAGGTCCAATAAAATCTAAAGCCCATTTTTCAAAGGGTTCGATGAGTGCCTGTGGCTGCAATGGCATTTCATTTGAAAGGGTAGGTTTCCCTATTCTTTGGCAACTGCCACACCTTTTGACATATTGTTTTGCATCTTTGAAGAGGGATGGCCAATAATATCCTAAAGAGAGGATTTTATAGATTGTCCTTTTGTCAGCAAAGTGTCCGCCGCATGGTTCATCATGGCATGCTTTGAGAATATCAGGCATTTCATCTTCCCTAACACATATTCTGATCACAAAGTCTGGCCCTGTTTTAAACAATTCATTAGAAATCCATGAATATTTTGAACTCTCCTAAATAATCTTTCTTCTTTCACCAGGAAATAAATGTGGAGGTAGTTTTCCTTTAACCAAATAGTTAGCTATATCTGCATACCAAGGAGTCTTACTAGTTACTGCAAATAAATATTCATCAAGAAACTTGTCCTCTACCGGAGAATCTTCTTTATTATTTTGAATCCTACACAAGAAATCAGCTACTGTGTTTTGTTTCCCTGGTCTATCTAACACAGTAATATTGAGTTTCTGTAAAAGTAAGAGCCACCTTGTAACTCTGCTATTATTAATGGGTTTGTTCATTAGATATCTAATTGCAGAATGATCAATATGAATAAAAGTTTCATAGCCTGCTATATAATGTCTAAACTTATTGATTGCATGAACAACAACTAAGAACTCTTTTTCAGTCACAGTATAGTTCAACTCCGTAGGAGTAAAATTTTTACTGGTATAGTAAATGGCATAAGGAACTAAATCTTTCTGTCCCAATACAACCCCTAGAGCTGTATCTGAAGCATCTATAGAAATATGGAAAGGGAGTTTCCAATTTGGTCCTCTCAAGATAGGTGCTTCAGATATTCTTGTTTTCAAAGTTTCAAATGCTGATTGGCAATCAGGACCCCATTTGAATTCACAGTCTTTTGTAAGTAGTTTGAAGAGTGGAGATGCTATTTTGGTGAAGTTTTATATAAATCTTCTATAATATCCAGTAAATCGCAGAAAACTTCTAACATCTTTTTGACAATTTGGAATAGGAACTTGGAGATGACTTCAACTTTTGATCTATCAACTTTAATCCCATCCCCTGAAATATGATGTCCCAAAACAATACCTTCAGTAAAAATCATAAAACATTTTTCATGGCTTAGTGAAAGGTTTGTTTCTTTACATCTTATAAGGACTTTTTCCAAATTTTCTAATGCCTCTTCAAACGAATCACCATAAACTGTAAAATCATCCATATAAACCTCTACACAATCATGGATTAGATCAAAAAAAATTCCTAGTACTGCTCTTTGGAATGTTGCGGGTGCATTACATAATCCAAAAGGAAGCACTCGATAAGCAAAAGTTCCCCATGGATAGGTAAATGTGGTCTTATCCTGATCTTCAGGTGCTACCTGAATTTGATTATAACCACTAAAACCATCCAGAAATGAAAAGTACTTTTTGCCTGCTAATGTATCTAATACTTGATCGATAAAGGGCAAGGGAAAGTGATCCTTCAAAGTTGCTTTGTTCAATTCCCTGCAATCAATGCATTCCCTCCATCTACCATTCTTTTTGGGTACTATAACCAAAGGAGAAACCCATCGGCTATCTAAAATTGGTTAAATGAAATTTACATTGAGTAGTTTTTGGAGCTCTTCTTTCACTATCTCCCTAAGATTTGGATTCATCCTTCTCTGAGGTTGTCTTATTGGTCTACTGTTTTCCTCGATATAGATATGATGGATGCAAGTCTTAGGATCAATACCTTTCATATCAGTATACTCCCATGAAAATGCAATAGAAAGTTTTTGCAAGATTTTGGTTAGCTCTTCCTGTTGTGACTTTTCCAAATTTTTGTTGATATTCAGTGTTTTTCCTGGAAAAATCTCAATGGTAGAGCTACCAAACTCTTCCATGGAGTAAAGAGACATTTGTCTTGATGATAGATATTCAGTATCATAATCTAACTGAAATTGTGTGTGGTCATATTTTGAAGATGTTTCAAAATTTTCTAATGTGTTCAAAATTTGACTATCTTCACTAATTTCAGAAACAGTAAAGACAGGTTGTATAGTATCTTCATCGTCGACCCATTCATTTTCTCCTACTTTTGTAATTGCCTTTGCTGGAGGATACAGATTGAATTTCTTTGTTGAACTACCATCAGAAATGTGCATATCTCCAGATCTACAACTAATGAAAGAATCAGGTGTGGCTAGCCAAGGTCTTCCTAAGATGAGTGGATGCCCTCCTAAATTACTCTTGGGAGTCAAAATCATGAAATTTACTGGATATTCCCAAGAATCTAAGGAGACTAAAATATCTTCTAGTACACCATCTGGTTTGATTATTGATCTATCTGCAAGTTGCAGTAATGTGGGTGTAAAAATAAGATTATGAAGTTTAAGCTGTTCCATAGTCTATCTACTCATAATGTTGATAGCAGCCCCTAAGTCAATCAAAGTGTTCGGAATTTCTATCCCATTTATATGTGTCTTTACAATTGGACTACTTGGATCTACATACTTCTGCATGGTAATTTTTCCCATAATGATATCTGTAATTTTTCCTACCAGGTGGATTCTTCTTGTGTCCCTTGGTTTCCTTCCTGGTCTTTTAATACTCAACTCCTTTATTGTTTTTGCTAGAATAGGAATCTCTCGAATGGCTTGTAGCAAGGGAATATTGATACAAACATTCTTCAATTCATCTAGAAAATCATAGTCAAGCAACAAGATTTTCTTTTCCACCCCTTTGTCAATTTGTAATCTTTCAGGGAAAGGAGGCGTGGATGAAGATGCAGGTTGCTCAACTATAGGAGTTGTGGGGTTGACTCTTTTTCTTTTTTTTGAATGATTGGGTTTTGAGGAGATGCTTCCTCAAAGCCTTTATTGACTTTAAGAGAATCCTCCTCAAAAGTACCTTGCTCTTGAACATCTATAGAAGGTTTTTCTAAAACTCTACCAGATCTGAGTTGAACATCATTAAGAGGAAAAATCATATAGGTAGGAAATTGTTGTCCTTCTACCATGTAAGCATTCTGAGGATTTTTGTTGTTGGGATTTGGCAATGGCTGGGCTGGTAGTTTATTTTTCTTTTGTTGAAATGGAAGCAAGAGTTGAGAATTGGGATTTTGTTGAGAAGGTTGTTGCTGTGGGAATGGTAATGAAAGTTGTGCGTTTTGATTTGGAATTGGTGGATTTTTTTGATTTGGAAAAGATGGAGGATATTGATAAAATTGAGAAAATCTCCCATAAGGATTTTGCATCCCTTGTGCCCATGATTGGTATGGATTTTGAGGTTGGGGCCAAGGTTGTTGCCAAGAATTCCAATTTGGCGGGAGCTGAAAGTTCATAGGATTGTTAAACCCTTGATTTTGTGGCCCCTGCCATGGTCTTCTTGAAACAAAACAAAGGGACTCTACTGAATTTGGATCTTCCTGAAAGACAGCTTTGAGCCCAGGAATTGAAGGACAATCCTTGGTCTCATGGCTTTCTGAGCAAATCATACATGTTTCTACAACTTTTGCATCCAAGGGGCATTCCCTTAGAGCATGTTTCTTTCTACATTTTGGACAAAAGATGGCCAAGGCATCAGCTTCTGCTTTCTGCTTTTTTTGTATTTTAAGGGTGTTTAGTTGTTCACTAAGGCTCCCTAAAATATCAGTTTTGAACTCATCAAGCATATTGCCAATTTCTACCCTACTTGCTGATCCAGTTGTAGATTTGTTTGCTCTAATAAGAGAAGGATCTCTCGGCCCTTTCCCAGTTTTAGATTTTCCCCTCAAGAGATGGACACATAGTTCTGTTATGTCATGAAGTGGAAGTTGAGAAATATCTCCCTTCCCCATCATGTTTAAAATATCTATCCATTCATATCTAATGGCTTTCAGTAGAAGGGCCTTCAAGGTTTCCTCATCTAAATTACTCATTTTTGCTCTCTTTAAGTTGTATTGAAATCTTTCGAGTAAATCCTCCAAGTTTTCATCTTCTCTTTGCATCATCTTGAATACTTCATCCTTATGATTGGTGGGCATACAATAATCCAGGTATCTATCCAAAAATGTTTGTTTCATATCATTCCAAGTCCTAATATATTGAGTGACTAATTCCATGAACCATTTCAAAGTAGCTCCTTTCAATGTTGACGGAAACAGTTTGAGTTTTTGAGAGTCTTCCATATAGTCATAGGTTCGGCACAAGACTTCAAACTCAAATAGAAATGTTTCAGGATCCTCACTTCGCAACCCATAAAAGTTTGGGAGGATAGATGGTGAAATGTTTTTCATTGTTTTATGAGTTTCCTCATCGGCTATAGGAAATCCAAACGAGTTATCTACATCCCTATTTCCCCCATTGTTACCTCTACCTCCTCCATTGTTTCCTCTTCCTCTACCTCAAATCCCTCCTCAAAATCCATTTACTACTTCCTCTGTCATTGTAGTTTCCTCAGAGTCCTCTGGTTCTTCTATTAATGGTGAACGAGGAAGAGTTTCTCCCTCCTTTTCTTCAGGTGATTCTACTTCTTTGATTACAATATGTTCCCCTGTAGAAGTGAAGAAAGGTTCTTCTCCTAGATCAGATTTAAAAGATAATGTGGGAGAGTCTCCTAATTCGGCTGCTGCCCCTTGAAATCCAGGAATCCTAAGGATAGGAGTATGAGTCGGAGATGATGGAGGTGTATCTTATCTATGCCTTGAAGTAGCTGGAGTTGTGAAAATCGAACTTTTGGCCCTAGCTATAAACCTTCCCCTAGAATCTCTTGCTCTATGCATGCCATTTTTTTATCCTTTTTTTTTTCTAAGTCGGGCTAATAATTCTATTTTTGATTTTCCAGGTCACACTAGGTGCAAGAAGAGAGCATAATCAAGAAATTATTGAACTAATAACTCTCTTTTCTGATCCTCCAGATCACGCTAGGTGCAAGAGGAGAGCATACTTCAAGAAGTTATCAATTTTTCCCTTTCTTTTGTAAGAGATTAGCTACCTAGTTACACTTCCCCGACAACGACGCCAAAATTTTTAGTCAATCTAGTATGTCCTAAATTGCTACATTAATTATCAATCCGGGACTCGTAAGCTGATGAAATGTGGCACACTATATGTGCAATACAGCCTCTTTCTTACTTTTTATCAATTTTATCTTGTTTTTGGGGGTTTTATCTTGGTTTGTCTCCTAATGCAAATGATAATCCTATTCCTAAGTTTTAAGAATACTTTTAGAAGGCAAGTTTGGGTATAGATTTTAAGGCAATTATGTCCTCTATAATGATTTCCAGAACTTAACACTTCAGAAGGTCTTAAAACATACTAGTGATGAAATTAATACTTGAACAAGAATGAAATGTGCTGCTATTCAAATCAAACAAATAATGAACTACTGATCATGAAATCACTATCTCTGCTGCTTATCTAAATACAGAAAGAAAAATGAGTTAAGCTACTGCACTCAAACAAATCAAAAACTGCAAACTAATAAAAGTAAAATCAATTCACTTCATTTATAGTCCGATAGCTTGCCAAGTAGTCTAAGCTATGGCTCTGGAGATAACGTCAATAATATGAGGAATTGATATCTAATTGCAGAAAAATAAAGCTAAAATCAAATCACATCATTCATAGTCCGATAGCTCGCCAAGTAGTCTAAGCTATGGCTCTGGAGATAACGTCAATGATATGAGGAATTTGATATCTAATTGCAGAAAAATAAAGCTAACATCAAATAGCATCATTCATAGTTTGATAGCTCACCAAGTAGTCTAAACTATGGCTCTGGAGATAACGTCAATGATATGAGGAATTTGATATCTAAACTAACTGACAAAGCAAATGAATAAAACTGAAATCAAAGCATAACTGAAATTGAAAAGCTAAGAAAAGCAAAGTCAGCAAAGAGGCTAATCTCATGTCACTAGTTATCATAAAAATTGTATGAAAATGCCCGGGCCTAGCCTATCCTGAAACACACACTGATCAGTGTTAGCAACAATATACAATGCTTGAAAAATCATGTACAGGACTGTAATGTTAACATCATAACTATCTTATGAAATATACACAGGTGAACAAATTATGAAATATGTACAATGGAAACAAGGAAACAATACATAAAAACTTTACAGCAATAAAGAAAACAAAACCTCAGCGTGCAGGGGCCCTCTGCATGGCCTTGGTCAACACGCTATCAGTCTGGAATTACGCTCACACAGTCATATAAAACAGAGTCTTGTTATATTGCAAAACAGAGGAAGACTCCTCTCGTTACAACAACAGGTCCAGTTCACGGCACAGTACAATGACTAACAACAAAATGACATCAAAAACTAACTAACTCTATGCATTTGCAAACACGTTATTTATAAGGGAAATTACATAACTATTTTCTTATGAAACACCTTCAACAGAGGACACGTAAAAAGACAGCATCTGTGAGTTTAGCATGATGGTTGCCGAGATCATTCAATCTATCAAAAGATGGTTGTTGGATTTGCATCGTGGAGGCAGTCTACAGCTGTCAAAATGAACCCAGGGATCTAGGAATGGTCTCGGACCCTTCACGTGTTGAAAAGCAGAGACCTGTTGCCGTAGGACTCCTTCGTTTGACCACGGCTTTCCTTTATGAATCCGGCTAAACCAATAGGACCTGATCCATGTCTAGGTCATTCCTAAACTGCCCACGTGCCTCATTTTGCTTGATGACACCTGTAATATAAAGATCAACAAAAACAGCTGCGGAAAGTGGTTGCATTCCGTAGGTAATGAGCAAAATCTAATTTAAATAGAAAACACAAAAACATAGTCAGAAAGCCACTTAAATGCTCTTTTAGAATCAATATGCAATGATCTTTGATAGCTTATGAGGTACTGGGGAGGGGAAAAGTCTAGGAAAATGTGTAGGAGAGATGTAGTTTCAGAGCTCAACAGTTGGGCATATAGAGGTTGTTTGATCGTTGATTGGTCATAATGGTAGGTTGGTTTGATGACTGGACATTCTGTATATAGACTCTCTACGCTAACTGGGTGTTGGAGAAAGTTCTGGATTTAAATGCTTTGGAAAAAGAAAAGGAGGGCAAATGAACGGGTCTTGGTTTGTTTTATTAGCAAAAGTCTGGTTACCGTTTTAATTTAGTCATTTAACGGACCAGGTTCATTATCACATGAGCGGTTACATAATGGCTATAGAATAGTGCCATGTGTTATTACGATAGTGGAGCAGGGGAGGGAGGTGACTATGATGGGATATTAGCAAAGTAGGGAGTGCGATGTGGTAGAATTGCATTGGGGCGGAGCGGGGACCGAGACGCGCCACATGGCAGAATAGCAGTGGAGCGGGAGAGTGGGGTGCAGTCAACGGTCATGAATTTGGGAGTCAAAAATGGATTTCGGAGGGGGGGTGGGACGATATGTGGTTTTAGGCGAGGGGGGTTCCGCAGTGAGTGAGAGGGAAACACGTGGCACGGGCATAAATGGGGAAGACTGCTTTTTGGATCCCCCCCCCCGATAAACCATCGGAGGGGCGGGGGAGGGGGGAATGGGGGGGTCCAAAATCCTCACCCGTCGTTGATCCAAGCGGGTGAGATGTCTGTCATTCAAATCTGCACTCTCATTATTTGCAAAATGACAACATGTGGTATCAAATCACACTTTATTCAATAACTATAGATGTGTTTATACAATGCGATAACACTAGTCTATTAATTTAATTTTAACCTAATTTAACCACTTTTAAACAATGTGGTTAATTAAGCGAACCCTAACTAACCTGATTAAACCAAATTTGACCACGATTAAATTGTGTGGTCAAATATTTTTATTCTGAATAAACTAATTTTATTCAACAAGTTTAATCACGCTTAAACAATGTGATTAAACTAACTAATCCTACTTATGTAACTCTAATGTGGAATTTTAACTCACTGCACATTATTCAAACTTTCTAAAGGCATTTCTCATGGATTTTTTTTTTTATGTTTTTTGAAATGTAGTACCATTTAGACTTGCTCACTTATTTTGGGTTATTTTCTTTTTTTCATATTTTATTTTTATTTCTTTTGTTTTTCACATATATATTTTTTCTTTCTTTTGTATCCCCTTTCTTTCATTTTCTTCTATTTTTTCTTTGGAAATCATTTTCAAAATGACACATTATTTACAACAATCGAAATCATGAAAATTCACAGATAATCACCTTATGATTATAGGACCCTAACAATGGCTCCAATGGGGATGGCATCCTCCTTGTGAGGTGTCAAGAAAGCTGTAGATCAGTAGCCTTCATCGATTGCGCAAGATGTCCTTATTTTGTACTTGAATTTATTTACCTATTTTTATTCGTAAATATGGGAAAAAAAATCATCAGAATCTTAGGGCCTTCTCTCCAGGCTTCAACTCTTGATTAGAGCCACCCTCACTCTTGCAGTAGAATAGTAAAATGATATTTACAATAATTCTAGATGAAACTCATCTATTCTAGAAGAAAGTAATGTTTGAGTAGTCTGTCATTGATAGGTCCACCTGGCAATCCTTCTCTAGTCAAGTCTTTTAATAAAAATGCATTGTTACCTCAGAAAATCTCAATTTTGTATGGCCCTTTCCAAAAAATGTTGAATTTACAATGCTTGCCTTTGTCTTCATTCCTTGAGTGCCATTTTAAAACTAGATCATCTATTTGGAAGTCATCTGCCTTTGTCCTCTTTTCATGGATCTTCTTAATTTTATCCTGAATGAGTTGCGTTTTGTTGTAGACCTACTCCCTAGATTGTTGCAACTGTATGGTCTGATTGATCCTTCTTTACATATCATTTGTTTCTACTTGCACTTCCTGCAATAGCTTTAGCACAAGGATTCCCAGAGAAGTAGGAAAAATTGCATCTACTCCATATACTAATTGAAATGGAGACATCCCAATTGATTTCTTTGTGCTAATTCTATCAGCCCACAATAATCAACTTCTTATGTCAGATTTTTTTTATTTTCCTGCAATAATTTCTTGATGATGTTGACTAGACTTTTGTTACAAGACTCAGCTAACCCATTCCCTTGTGGATAATAGGCAGTAGAGTGTCCTAATTTTATGTGGTATTTGTTGAAAAAATCAACCATTTTCTTTGATTTAAAGGCAATAACATTATCAGTGATAATCTTATGTTGAAATCCAAACATATACAGAATGTTACCTTCTAAAAATTGAATGATTACAATGTCTATGGCCTGTCTAGTAAAATTGAATAATCTTATGCATATCTACAAATAGGCTAGGCCAGTAAAAAGAAACCCTCAAGATTTTGTTGGTTGTGGTCTTCCAATACAAATGGCCTCCACAGTCTCCTTGATGAAACTTTTCCATGACCCTTTCTGCTTCATATTTCAACAAACAATTTAGTAAAATACCTCCAGCATCTTTCCAAAATACAATTTGACCTAAAATACATAATTTCATAGCTTTCATTTTTAGAAACCTGGCTTTTGTCTTTGTTAAACCCGAAGGAGCTTGTAAATTTTGTAACACAAAAATAATATCTGCATAACATGGAGAGGTAGAAAAGGCCTATGATACATGTAAAGCCACCAAATCTTCATGTTCATCAAGTGAAACTATAAAATTAATATCTAGTGCATGAAAATTGGACTCAACCATTAGCTTAGCCAATCCCCGACCTTTGATGAGCTTGGTAGGTCTGATCTCAATGTCATATTCTAGGATGACTACAATCCATTTTCCTCTCCTACCATCTGGGTCAGTTTGTGTCAGAATATCCTTTACCACAACACTTGGGACAAATGCAATGATATGAGAATGTAGGATGTAAACTCTAAAGTATTTTAGTTCCTTCACCAAAGCAAAGGCTTGTTTCTCCATGATGTTATACTTTAATGAGGCATCCCTTAAAGGGCTGTTGAAGAAAGATATGGGTTGTTCATATTCTTCACTGTTTTTCTGTAATAAAACAACTGTAATAGTATGCTCAGATGCAAAAGACAAAATCATAAAATCATTTGTAAAGTAAGGACTTATCAAACCAGGTGTAGTGGTTAAAGCTAACTTCACTTAACTAAATGATTTCTTGGCTTCAGTATTCCATTTTATTTCACTATTTTTCTTTAGCATGTTTGTAATGGATCTTAAGATTTCGGCCAAGTTAAGAATAAATCTTCTGAGGAAATGTATCCTACCAATGAAGGATTGAAATTCTTTCTTGTTTCTGGGAGGGTCAATTTTTAGTATGGCTTCAACGCTACTAGAATCTATCCTAATACATTCTTTTGAAATGATATGATCTAGAAGTTTTCCCTCCGTTAAACCAAAAAGTGTTTTCTTAGGGTTTAAAGAAATACCATATTTTCTGCATTTTTCAAAAATATTTTTAAATGCAATAGGTGTTCTTCATCCATTTTTAAAGACACAGTTATATCATCTAGGTAAATCACAATGAATCTATCTGTTTCATCAGAAAATTATATGTCCATTTCTCTTTTCAAAGTGGCCCCAACATTCATAAGGCCAAACGACATTTTTACATACGTAAAAGTCCCCCTAGGTGTAGTAAACAATGTTTTGTGTTCATCATCAAGATGAACCAAAACCTGGTTGTATCCTAAGAAACCATCCAACAAAGAGATTCGGCTAGAACCAACTACCTTTTGTAGGATATGATCCTTTTTGGGCAGATGGTAGTTTTCCTTAAGAGAAACCTTGTTAATATTCCTAAAATCCACACAGAACCTAATTTCACATGTTTTCATTCTAGTAGGTATTAGATTAGAGGCCCATTTTGAAAATCTAAGGGGTACAATGATCTTTGCATCAAACAGTTTTTGAATTCCTTTTCTATCAAAGGTAATAAGACTAGATTCACTCTCCTCAATTTCTGTTTGAAGGGAATTTTATCTACTCTAATGGGAATGGTGTGTTGTATGATACTAGTATCATATGATTTTAAATCTTCATTGCTCCAAGAAAACACATCATAGAATTCCTTAAGTAGCTCAATGTACATTTTTTCTTTCTTTAGGAGGTAAGGATTTGGATAGTTTCACAATTTTAGGATTCTCTGTAGTTCCTATGTTACAATCCTCTACCTCGGCTCCTACTAGTTCTATTTTTGGCTTTTTGGCTACATCATTGAAGTAAAAAATCTATTCCAATGGTACAAATCCTCTTGGAAAAACATTGTATTTTAGTTGCAGAACCTAAAGTTCTTCTTCATTGTCATCAGTTACATTTAACACTATTTCTTTTTTATTTTAATCTACATCATTATCTGTATCATTATTTACAGACTCAAAATCATCTTTTAATTGTAAAAAATTCTCTATTTGTTTGTCACTTCCAAAAACTTGCCAATGTATTACATTATCTGGGAAAGTTGGTCTATGTTTTATTTCAACCTCGTATTTTATGTTTCATCTAGGCAAATGTCTCTTTATTCTATGGAAGAATTTGGTAGCTCTACAATTGAAATCTTTCAAGGGAGAACGTTGAACATAAACAATAACTTGGAGAAATTACAACAGGGAAAGCTAATCAAAACATTACAACAACATTCTGTTGCATATGCATGGGAATATACTGACATGGAAGGAATTAGTCCTAAGAATTGTATACATCACATCTACATTGAGGAAAATTGTAAACCTATCAGACAACCTCAAAGAAGGATGAATCAAAATCTTAGGGAAATTGTGAAAGAAGAGCTGCAAAAACTGTTGAATGTAAACTTCATTTACCCAATTTCAAACAGCCAATGGGTTTCCCCTTTAGTGATTGTGCCTAAAAAGAATGCTAAATGGAGGGTGTGAATTGATTATCGAGAATTGAATAAAGCTACCCTCAAAGATCATTTTCCTTTGCCCTTTATAGATAAAGTGTTAGATACATTAGCACGTAAGAAGTATTTCTCATTCTTGGATGGTTTTAGTGGTTATAATCAGATTCAGGTGGCACTTGGAGATCAAGATAAAACCACATTTACTTGTCCATGGGGAACCTATGCTTACCAAGTACTCCCTTTTGGATTATGTAATGCATCTGCAACATTCCAAAGAGAAGTACTAGGAATTTTTCTGATCTAATACATGATTTTGTAGAGGTATATATGGATGACTTTATAGTCTATGGGAATACATTTGAAGAATCTTTGGAAAATTTGGAAAAAATTGTTAAAATATGTAAGGAAGCAAACCTTTCACTAAGCCATGAAAAATGTTTTATGATGTTTACAGAAGGGATTGTTTTAGGACATCACATTTCAGGAGATGGAATTAAAGTTGATAAATCTAAATTTGAAGTCATCTCTAAATTATCAATTCCAAATTATCAAAAGGATGTTAGAAGTTTTCTAGGATTTACAGGATATTATAGACGATTTATAGAAAATTTCACTAAAATAGCATCCCCACTCTTCGAATTACTCACCAAGGATTGTGAATTCAATTGGAATCCTGATTGCGAGTTAACGTTTGAGACTTTAAAAGAAAGAATTTCTGAAGCACCCATCTTGAGAGGTCCAAAGTGGAAACTGCTTTTTCACATTTCAACAGATGCTTCAGATACAACTCTGGGAGTTGTATTAGGACAAAAAGATTTGATTCCCTACGCCATCTACTATACAAGTAAGAATTTGACTCCCACCGAGTTAAATTATACTGTAACTGAAAAGGAATTTTTAGCTGTTATTCATGCAATCAATAAGTTCATACATTATATAACAGGCTATGAAATCTTTGTTCATACATATCACTCTACGATTAGATACTTAATGAATAAACCTATTACTAATGGTAGAGTTACAAGATGGCTATTACTCTTGCAAGAATTCAATATTACTGTGCTAGATAGACCTGGAAAACAAAACACAGTTTCGGATTTCTTGTCCAGAATTCAAAATATCAAAGATGACACTTTGGTTGAAAATAAGTTTCTTGATCAATAGCTTTTTGAAGTGACTACTCAGACCCCTTGGTTTGCAGATATTGCCAATTACTTAGTCACAGGGAAATTGCCTTCACATTTATTTCCTAGAGAGAAAAGAAAAATCATTCAAATAAGTGCAAGATACTCATGGATCACTAATGAATTGTATAAAACAGGTCCAAATCTCATGATTAGAAGATGTGTGAGGGAAGATGAAATGCCTGAGATTCTTAAGGCATGTCATGATGAACTGTGTGGTGGACACTTTGCTGACAAGAGGACAGCCTATAAAATCATTTCATTATGATATTATTGGCCATCCATCTTCAAAGATGCCAAAGAATATGTCAAGAGGTGTGATAGTTGCCAAAGGGTAGGAAAACCTGCTCCTTCAAATGAAATGCCACTACAAATTCAGGTACTCATTGAACCTTTTGAAAAATGGGCCTTGGATTTTGTTGGACCAATTAATCCCCCATCTAAGCAAAAGAAGTATATATTGGTATGCACTGATTATGTCACTAAATGGGTAGAGGCTAAAGAATTACCTTTTGCTAATGAAAAATATGTAGTTAATATTCTTTTTGAGGAAATCTTCACTGGTTTTGGTGTTCCAAGAGAAATTGTGATAGATCAGGGATCTCAATTTACATCTAAAATGGTGAAGAGTCTTGTGGAAGATTACAAGATCAAACATAGGAAATCTACCACCTATCATCCACAAGCAAATGGTCAAGTTTAATCTACAAATAAGGTGATTGAAGGAATTCTCACTAAGATTGTGCATCTACATAGAAGAGATTGGGCAGAAAGGCTTCCTAAAGCCTTATGGGCTTATAGAACTACATGGAGGAACACAACGGGACACACACCCTATGAACTTGTTTATGGGAAACAAGTCCTGTTCCCTATAGAGTTTCAAATCAAAACCTTCAAGATGGCAGTCCAATTGGGACTAGATTTATTAGAGGCACAAAAACATAGATTGGAACAACTCAATGAGCTTGATGAAATCAGGCAAGATGCAGTTCAAAGAACCAGTATAGTCCAACAACAAAGGGCTAAATGGCATGATAAATGTATCAAGGAGAAGAAGTTTCAAGTAGGAGATTGGGCACTTTTGTTTGATTCAAAATTCAAAGATTTTCAAGGGAAGTTTCAGACTCATTGGCTTAGGCCATATGAGATTGAAGAAGTCTTTAATAACGGAGTAGTAAGGGTAAGGACACTATACGGAAGCAAAATACCTCTTCTTGTAAATGGTCATCGGTTGAAGATATATCATAAATCAATTTCAAGAGAGGAGTTCATTAAGATTTTCTAGAATAACTCTGAAATGAAGCTAGTGAAGAAGAATTCTTCTTCTCCACTAACTTAGCCTTTATTTTTCCTAAAAAAAATGATGAAAGAATTATATAATAAATAAATAAATTGTATGAAAACCAATCATTGATTGGCATACTTATACAGAAAATACAGGGTGAAAATCAGAGATTTCAGACATCCTATATTTTCCATTTCCTTTCTGTAATAAGTAGTGACAAAAAGATACATTCATTTGCAGTTTAGAGTTTGCAAATTCATAGTCTCATTCCATACCATTCTGGTTTCATTTTATTTTACAGTTCCATTTCATCTCGCTGTCATATTTCATTTACATTTTATTTTTACAGTTTTGTTCCATTTCACCCTATTTCCCATTTTATTTTACATCTCATTCCATCTCACTGTCATAACCCATTTCCATTTCATTTTTACACTCATATTCCATAAGCCATACTTCACTTTTCCTTCTTTTCACATTCTGCAGTTGATTCCATTCTACAGTGAATCTGATTCTGCAGCTACAACTTACTTATCAGCTCTGGCACAATTGTACAACTCACAAATAAATCATGAATGCAGGAAATTGAAGAATCAAGTTTTGGAGACAAAACATGCTAAAGGTACCTACGGATGAACACAAAAAGAGTTATCAAGCAAAAGGTTAAGTTTTAAAGGTAAAATGAAAAATTTATTTCAAACAGCAAGTTAAAAACATAAGGCATGTATAATATGAATAATCGTATGTCTCCTTAATGAGTCATCATTTGATTTGACTGCCACTTCATCATACCACATCTCCGCCACATCTTCCATACTCGGTACCAAACGGTCCATAATAACTTCATTATACCACATCTCCGCTACACTCTCCATACTCTGTACCTAAATGGTCCCTAATAACTCCATCTGTTAACGGTCATGGCTACGATGTGACCAACTTATCCACGTCTCTCCAAACCCTCACTGTCTACTTATTCCATGCAAACCCGTAGTTCTTTTTCACCATACCCGTAGTCAGTCCATTTCATAGACCAAAAGAGTAATTCTGAAGGTTAAGAAATTTTGTGAAACAGAATCCATGGGACTCATTGTCAGGACAAAGCCAGTAGGATATGGAGGGACACCCACAACTCAAGGAGATGCTGCAGAAGGCTGGATGACTCAATTTCATTGAAAAATTTGATGGCTTCCACAAAGAGATCACAAAATCTTTTTCTAGATCATTTGATGGCACCAAAGTAGAAATTGGAGACATTAAGTTTGCAGTAACAGAATCTTACATAGCAGAGGCTACAGAACTACCGAGACATGGTGAAAGATGGTTCAAAAACAAGGAATTCCACAGTGAAGCATGGAAAGTAATCCTCAGGAACCCAAGTATGGATGTCTTTGAGTTTAGAAAAGGAATTCCTATTTCAGCACTTAAAAGTAAATGGAGAAGCATGCTTTTGATATTACAGAAATTCATTACCTGTGAGGGGAGATTCAGGTGCATGTATGTCTATCATATACGTTTATTGATGAACTTTCTAGAAAATGGAGAAATCAATCTCCCTTTCTTCCTGCTAAACAGTTAAGAAGGATGGCTTCAAATGTACAGAAGAAAATAGAATTCATAGACACAACCATGTACCATCATGTATTGGTAAAGATACTGGTTGAGTTTCATTTGAAAAGAATAGGAGATACTTGGGAAAATTTCCTGATAAGAAACTATTTCCAAGAGGCACCAGAATCACCTGAAGAGGGTAATGTCAGAAGGAGTAGGAGAAAGAAGACTAGTATAACCATTCAAAGCAAACCTGAGTCCTCAACGCAGAAAAATGATGAAGAGCTAGTCTCTGAAAAACTGATAGAGATCAGAGAACAAATCAAACAAAAGGGGAAGATGAAAAAGAAAGCTGGTGAAACTACTGGAAACAAACTTGAATCTTCATTACAACAAGATGATGAAAAATTAATTTTTGAAGAGTTGACAGAGATTAGGAAACAAATCAAGAGAAAAGAAAAGATAAGAAAGGAGAAAAAGGGTACCAAGGAAGAGAACATAAGTCCTCTACAACTTAGAAGGAGCTCTAGGCTCTGAGGTATGGTAAAGAAGATATCATCAAAGGGAACAAAGTTCATAAATCTAGAAGAAGAAACCCTAGTACCATCTCCTAATAATGTTCCATCTACACACAGTCCTCAAAATTCTCCTTAACAGTATTTCGAAGGTAGCCCCAACAAAAGATCTCCAGGAATAGACCCAGTGCAACAACAAATATATGATTATATAGAATCACTGGAGAATAAGAATGCCTCAATGGATCCAGAATCCTCTATCAATCTAGAACCCTCTGTCAATCCACAAGAACCTCTAATTGACTCTCTCAAATAGGAAATCTATCAGTTAGAGATATTAAACGGACATATCAAGAAAGAAAATGAAACTTTGAGGGAACAAAGTAAATTGGATAAGGCTATTCATGATAACATAATACTGCATCTAGGGCTATGTTATAAGAATAATAGGAATTTGAAGAGGAAGAATAGAAGCTTGAACAGAACAGTCAACAACCTTAAATACAGGCTTCTTATGAAGAAACCCAGAATGGTAGTCACTTCAAAGAGGAGCAAAAGAAGAAAATTAGATGTACTAGCTGAAGTGTCTGAGCAAATGCAATAGGAAAGAAAACTTTACATTCTTGACAAATTGCATGAGGACATGCAATGATTTTGCAGTGGGGGTATGTTTAATCTCAGAATTACCCTCTCCTTGACAACTTTTCTCACTTCTTTCCCTTGCTTTTCCATAAGATTACAGATCCCCATCAATGATAAATGATAAGTTTTGACTTAGGAGGGAATTAAATGATTGATATGTTATATTTTTATGTTTTTGCTATTTGAATAATTTTTTGCAAATTAGCTACAGAACACAACCTATTTTGCAGCTAACTGTGTATTTCGTAGCTACTTCCATGGTCTGGCAAGTTCCAGGTGTCAAACGAAGAAACTGGCCACATGGGCATCTTTAGAATCATCTCCACATGGATTCTATCCTAGTCACTCAGCCCAAATCGACAAGAAAGCAAGCTCAAGATCGTAGTCAAAGGTGGAGTCAAACATTTGATACCCGGAAGGAATATGACTCTTCATCTAATCTTTCGTGGTTAATTAATAAATCCAATAGTTCTGTTGCAGCATTAACTCGGATCAACCACCTGTGTTAATGGTTCTGTTGCAAACATCTCGCTCGAATTCAAGTCACCTCTAGTTGATCAGAAATTTATGCAGTCCTGTTGTAATATGTATAGGACACCTGTAGATAGCTTTCCTCAAAGACAATTATGATTATTTCCTTTTAAATACTGGTTGTACAGAACCGAGGGGGTTCAAAGAATTTGATGTATTAAGTTCAGACTTTCAGCTCTGTATTTTTGGACTTCGTTCCTGTTTATAATATAAAATCATGTGTTGACCAATGATCATTTAAAAAGAGCATTTTCAATTAGTTAGCAGCTCAACCCAGTCAGTTGCAGAGGGCCCCTGCACTGAAGGAGGTTTTCTTTCCATTCTTTTTATGTTTATTTTTAATTTCAACATTTGCTTTTAGCAATATTTCTAACTTACGTTGATCTCTTTTAGTTTGATTTCTTTTAGTTGTGATCAATAGCATAGTGTTAAAACCCAATCGTGCAGTCTTGTTTCTCCAAAACATTTCATGAAAGGAAACGATTTTGTTTCTAAAATAGAGTAAGGTTGAAGTTATGAGAATGCATTGTTGACTAGTTTACTCACTATTTTGTTATTTATTTTCTAGTTCAGATTGTCAATACACTGCGTTAATGAATGTTTTTGATCACCATTTCAAGTTGATACTCATCCTAAACTAAATGGTTAAACATTCACTTCACACAATGGTTGAAATCAATCAGTTACCTTCTGCATGTTTTCATTTAGTTCTCTAGATCATAAAGTACAGAAACTTGCTTGTATTCCATCTCAAGAAGGTCATCTTTCAAAATTGAAGGTTAGAGTAACTAGAAGTACTTCAATTAATTTCATTCTCTATATTTATTTCAACATGCATTACAACTTCACCTTTTTAAGAATTATATTCATGACTTAGGATTAATGACAAGATAGCACAAATGCTCTGTTTTTCCTTCTTTTAAATTAGATTTTGACTAGTTTTAAGCTCTTGGTTCACCTTTAGGAAGTTTAGATTCAGTTCCTCATATTTTAGATTATACATCATTAGGAATCAAAGAACAAAAACCCCCAAAACAATATAAAATACAAAACAATGAAGTAAGAAGGGTTAAATAAGCACATATAGTGCACTACACCTCATCAGCTTACAAACCTTGGTTAATAATTTATGCAAGCAATTTAGGACACTAAATTGGCTAAACAATATTATGCTTGTAAGCAGAACTTCGGCGAAAATCACATGAGGAAAGACCTTCGTCGACGCGTTTCGAACCAACCAGTGTGGTTCATCGTCAGGACAAGTTGGTTCACTTGTCCTGACGATGAACCACACTGGTTGGTTCGAAACGTGTCGACAAAGGTCTTTCCTCATGTGATTTTCGCCGAAGTTCTACTTACAACTATTATGGATCACAGAAGCCTCAATTCAATAATATTATGCTTTTAGGGTCGTATAATTATTTCCATTGCAACCTATCTAAAAATTATTTGTTGAGTGGTGAAGGGAAAATATATCTACTAATTGAAATATGTTTGAAGTCATGTGGTAATTTCTATTATAAATTTTCTTTGGGCACTTGAGCAATCTGCAAAGGTTCTCTAATTAAGAAAACCTATAATTCAACTTAGAAGGATAGTGATGCCTAGAGAAACTTCTTCAAATACCTTAAGTTGTTTGTTGTATTTTGTGGGCTTTCAACCATGCAATATTTCTTCAATTCAAAGTAACTTGGTGCTTCAACTGTACAAAAATATTACCAAAGATTTGTCAAAAACATCAATCACAACAAACGACATTCTTTGAACACCAACTTGGAGCTAAATATATAAATAAAACATAACCACTATTTTATTTCAAGCAAGGTTGTGCAGTTGAATAACATGTAGATATGTCGAAAATATAACTAATAATCTATACAAAAAATTCCAATAATAGTAATGATAATTGCACAATTAAGGATACCAATAGGCACATAAATCAACAGCTAAAACTGCAAAATATGCAGTATGAACACTTGTACTATCACAATCTTGACCCCTCAACAATGAAGGTAAAATTAACAAGCATAAACAAGTGTGAACGATCAACATTCTGACCACCGAAAACTAAAATTTCTTGTGTTGGGATGAATTAGATTTGAACACCAATATTATAGAAGACTTTGTGATATAGAACTAATGTGATTAAGGAATTAACCAAAATAATTTCAAGCAATAGAATTTTTGGCACTTTAGCCTTGAAATAGGGTCAATACTTCTACACATCCTTTATGGGGTATGGATTAGGTAAAGAGAATAAATCCATGAGTCAATTCCAAAAGAAACAATATACGAAGAAAAACATAATCAAGATATCAAATAAGTCTCTTGAGACCAAAATCTTTGTTTGGGAAAATGAAAGAAGGTTCCATATTAGTTGATGATTAGGAGTATACTATTGTGCAATCTCCTTCAAATGCATGTTTTTTACTATGTAACGATGGTTGAGTTGTGTCATTTGGTTAAG
This sequence comes from Pinus tabuliformis, assembly GCA_031772625.1. Classification (NCBI taxonomy): domain Eukaryota; kingdom Viridiplantae; phylum Streptophyta; class Pinopsida; order Pinales; family Pinaceae; genus Pinus; species Pinus tabuliformis. The sequence continues at coordinate 145,954,352 of CM062815.1, read as the reverse complement.
AGATGTGACTAAAGAGTGACAAAGAAAGGTCAAGGATGATTTGGTTGGGACCTCAAGTTGGAACCAATGGTGGACAATGTGGATCCTACAAATATTTAATTTTGTCCCAGATACTGGATTAGTGTGGTTTTGGGTGAGGGGTTAGGTAAGCAACTATAGAATTTGAAGAGGTGGCGATGGCTCTTAGAAGGTGAGGCAAATCTCTTCACAAATTTGTACAACACATATGCAGGTTTATGTAGTGAAAATTTATGTATCATTTGTCCTCAAGCTAAATATGCCTTTGTTGTTAGGATATTCCGACACATAGGAAATAGTTAAGTACAACTTGGTCTAGAGTAGAGTTAGGTATAGAGTTAGGTAAAGTGTGTTTCTTTACCGTTGTACATTTTGTAACTTAGAATCCGACGGTCACGATATGTAGTGATCCGACGGTTCATTCTCTCCTCGGTATTACCGACACTTGATCCGTGGCTTGACACTCGATTGGTCCATGAATTCTATTTAAAGCGCATGGAGGGTCATTTGTAGGGAAATCCGTGCATGAGAGAAGCTTATGTAAATTTTCATTCTTTGATTAATAAATTGCCTGAAGTGGCCGCGTTGGCTCAGGTCGTGGACTATTTCCCTCTTTGAGGGTTTTAACCACGTCAAAAATACTGGTGTATTGATTTGAGATCTGGTTGTGAGCGGTGTCCTTTTGGTGTTCTTTCTGAGGAACTTACCCTGTAAATTCCTACATGATATCAGAGCTATTTGAGGGCCGCGTCCGTTGGTGATCCAAATCTGAAGCCAGTAGAACTGCATGCGGCTGTCGTTTCCTAGATCTACTGTTTCTGACTGCTTTCAGGCTGAGAGGACTGCTCTGTTGTGTTTGGAGCATCTGTTCCAGTGAGGAACCCCTTTCGTTTCACGCGAAAAGGTTTCCGGTAGCCCTATCTGCGTCATTTTTTAAGATCTGGTGGTATACAGTGTTTATCTGCAGTTTACTGTTATTTTCTCTCTGGTTATTTCGATTTCTGTTTATTTAGCTTTTTTTTTAATTACCGGATCTATACCTTTCATTTCTGCGTATGCTCTTTGCCCTGCGACTCTGTGCGATCTGGGCAAATCAGAAACAGAAAGGAAGTTTTTTTTTCTCATGCGTATGCTCTTTTCCCTGCACCTTAGTGTGATCTTGGAAAATCAGAAACATTGAGAAAAATATTTAGTTTCCGGCTAAAGCTAACTGCGAGCTGTAAGGTTCATTTTTCTTTGCATATTCGTGTTGGGTTTTGTGTTTTTGTTTTGTAGGAAAAAAGAGCTTTCTCAAGGCAAGCATGCAACCCAAGGCACCCCCCCCCCCCCTCTCTCTCTCTCTCTCTCTCTCTCAAATTTTTTGTATAGCTCAATTGGTTCAAAGCTATTTTAAGAGAGTAGAGGTCTTGGGTTCAAGTCTCCATTTTGTGGGGGCGGACTTTTTCATTTCCGCACATTCCCGCACTTTGCCGGCAACTTCAACAACTTTTCTTCAAAAAGCCATAACTTCTTCATCCGGAAGCCTTTTTCAGAGCCGTTTTTTTTTAAACAGCCTAATTTTTCGAGATCTATCCATTGGAACACTTACTTTCAGAATCTTCAACTTCAGTTTTTTTTTTTTTAAATGGAAAGTCCATGCCAAGTCATTCTTGACAGCACTAACTACTTCCAATGGATATCCTACTTGGAAGATTTACTGAGAAGTAAAGGTCTCTACAGAATAGCCACAGGCCAAGAGAAGAAACCAAAAGATGAAGACAAGGCTGCAAAATGGGAAAATAGACAAGATCAAGCACGTGGTTTGATAGGGATGTCTATTTCTCCTGATCTTAGATTCCATATTGCAGAACTTGATACTCCTCATGAAGCATTGGAACAAATCACTAAAGTTTTTGGGATTAAAAATGAAATTAGAGCCCATCAACTTGAAAATGAGTTACTTATATTGGATCCTAATAATTTTTCTTGCATTGAAGATTTCTTGTCCAAATTCAAGACCCTTAGATATCTCTTGGAAGGTGTTAAGGTTAAGAAAGAAGATAGTAACCTTATTTATTCCATCCTTATTAAGTTGGGACCAGCCTACTCTGTATTTGTTTCCACCTTCCATTCTACAAGTGAAGCTTTCATTTGTCAAGGAAAAGACTACAAGGCCCCTTCCTTTGACTCTTTTTGTGATTCTTTAATAAGAGAACAAGAAAAACTCTTACACCTTGGTCTTCTTAATCTTGGAAACTCTTCCAAGAAAGCGTTAGCCGCCCAGCAGCAACCAAATTCAAAGAATCCTAAGAAGTCATATCCTAAAAAGAATGGTCCTAAACCAAACAAGGGTCCTAAGAAAACTCACCCTCAAAATGAAAGATCATTTCAGCAAAATGATAAGACCAATAAAAACAAATGGAAGAAGACTGATAGACATTGTAACTTTTGTAATCGAGATGGCCAATTAGAATCTAAATGCTTTAAGAAGATGGAAGCCTTGGAAGCCGCAATGAAGAAACATAACATCCATGTGGAGCATTCTTCAACTTCAACTTCAACTTCATCTTCAGGAATGGCACTTTCTGCATGTCGTTGTCAATCATCTCAGTCTGGTTATGCATTAAATGTATCTTCTTCTTCTCATTCTCATGAGTGGCTCATTGATTCTGGAGCCTCTTATCACATGGCCAAAAACAAAGCCATGTTTTCTTCTTTAAATGATTGTAACACCAAAAATATATATGTTGGTGATGATAGATCTTTTAATGTTGTAGGGACTGGAACTGTTCATCTAGACAATGGTCAGTTTAATGATGTATTATGCGTTCCAACCTTATCCTGCAACCTTCTATCTGTATATCAGATAACTCATTCAGGTGAAGGTAAAATTGTTGAATTTTCACCTCATGATGTTGTAATCAAGGATCTAAGAGATCCTAAACAGATTCTAGCTACTGGTATTGCTGATGATTCCACAAGGTTGTATAAGTTTCACAACTTTGGGTCATCAAATCTTCCCTCAGTATTTGTTGCTCATAATGATGAAGTGAGCAAACTTTGGCATGAGCGATTTGGTCACTTAAACTATCGCTCCCTTCAGCATCTATGTAAAGAAAATATGGTGACAGGTCTTCCTATGGTATCTTGCAGAGATGGTGTTTGTTCCGGATGTGTACTCAGAAAACATCATCGGGACAGTTTTGAAAAACGTGCCTCTTGGCACGCCTCAGCCCCTTTACAGCTTGTGCACAGTGATTTATGTGGTCCACTTCCTGTTGCTTCATTCTCTGGCTGCAAGTATTTCTTAACTTTCATTGATGATTTCTCCAGACGCACTTGGGTATACTTCTTAAAACTCAAGAGCGAAGTATTTAACACTTTTTTGGCCTTCAAAGCCTTTGTTGAAAAACAATCTGGACATCAAATTCTTAAGCTAAGAACTGATAATGGTGGAGAATATGTTAAAAACACATTCATCAACTTTTGCACCGAAAATGGAATTCAAATTCAACATACTGTTCCATACACTCCACAACAAAATGGTGTAGCTGAAAGGAAAAATCGCACCTTAAAGGAAATGGCTAATTGTATGCTGCAATCTAAAGGACTCAGTCTTAGTTTTTGGGCCGAAGCAATTAATTGTGCAAATTATATAATAAATCGCACTCCTACTAAGGTTCTAAAGAATATCACTCAAGAAGAAGCTTGGAGTTCCATTAAACCAGATGTAAGTCACTTTCGTGTTTTTGGAAGTGAAGCATGGGCCCATATTCCAGATGAAAAGCATAAAGCTTTAGAACCTAAGAGTGAGAAATGTACATTTGTTGGATATTCTGAAGATGTAAAAGGCTATAGACTTATTCCATTTAAGTCCAAAAATGTTATCATTAGAAGAGATGTAAAATTTGATGAAAATAAATCGGCCTGCGAGCCTAGTCCGGCGGATGTGCCACCTCTTCCTATCTCTTCTACTTTTGAAAACATTTCTTCTTCAGATGATGAAAGTGAGGATGACAATCCTCCCCCACCTTCTCAGGATCCTCAACTTCCAAGATGGGTCCATGCTACTCGGGATGCAGCAGGTGATCTTGCCGGTGATCCTACAGATCAGCGACGTACACATTCTCAGTTTGAAAGAGCCTCTTCTTTACTGGCTCAAGCTCCAGTAAATCATGATCCTGACACTTTTGCAGAAGCTTCAGGCCATCCACATTGGGAAGCAGCTATGAATGAAGAATATCATTCATTGTTGGCAAATGATACATGGGATCTTGTTCCTCTACCAAAGGGACGCAAACTTGTTAGATGTAAATGGGTTTACAGAACCAAGTATGGACCAGATGGGAAAGTTGATAAACATAAAGCTCGTCTTGTTGCTAAGGGCTTTTTACAGGTTGAAGGCATTGACTACACTGAAACCTTCTCCCCTATTGCCAAAATCAACTCTATCCGCCTTGTTCTTTCCCTTGCTGCCTCTTTAAAATGGGAAATCCATCAGATGGATGTTAAATCTGCCTTCTTGCATGGGGACTTGCATGAAGAAATCTATATGGAACAACCCATTGGCTTCATCCAAACAGACTCCAGCCTTGTATGTCGACTTAAGAAATCTCTTTATGGTCTCAAGCAAGCTCCTCGGGCTTGGTATGCCAAAATGGATAGCTTTCTTTTAGAATCTGGCTTTTCTAGGTGTTATTCTGACAATACTGTCTACACCAAGAAAGTGGGCAACTCTCTTATCATCCTTGTTCTTTATGTTGATGATCTTATTCTTACTGGTAGTGATCCCAACCTTATAAACCATGTGAAGTCCAGCCTTAAAAAGAAATTTGAAATGACAGACTTAGGACACTTACACTATTTTCTCGGTCTTCAAGTCTTGCAATCCAAGGAGGGTATTTCCCTTTCCCAGTCCAAGTATGCTTGTGATATTCTTCGTCATTTTCACATGGAAGACTGTAAGCCAGCCCCTTCTCCCTTTCAGTCTGGAGTCAAACTTTCAGTCTCTTGTACTTCTCCTGAAGTTGATGCTACCTTATACCGTCAACTTGTAGGAAAACTCTTGTATTTAACCCATACTCGTCCTGACCTTTCCTTTGCTGTTGGCCTTGTTGCTCGTTTTATGCAAAACCCCCGTGAAAGTCATTGGAAAGCAGCTAAAAGAATACTTCGTTATGTTCGAGGTACAATACAGTTTGGGATTCATTACAGTGCCAAAGCAGCTCCTCTATTAGTTGGTTTCACTGATTCTGATTGGGCTGGTGACCCTGATGATCGGATGTCTACTGTCGGTTATGTCTTCACTCTTGGTTCAGGACCTATTACATGGGCTTGTAAGAAACAGGCTGCCATTTCTCTTTCGTCAGCAGAAGCAGACTATCGTGGTGCCGTGGAAGCTAGTAAGGAAGCCTTGTGGCTTCGTCAGATCCTATCAGAGTTTGGCTTTGAGCAGCAGCATCTAACCACACTTTGGTGTGATAATCAAAGTGCCATTCAGCTATGCAAAGATCCAGTCCAGCATCAGCGCAGCAAACACATTGAACTACACATGCACTTCATCAGAAAGCTCATTCATGACCATGTTCTTGAAGTGTAATATTGTTCAACAGATGATCAGGTTGCAGACATCTTCACAAAGGCTCTCACAGAGCCCAAGTTCACTAAACTTCGATATATGCTTGGAGTTCAGGAAGTTGTCACTAAGGGGGGATAGGCTCTACTGCCTCCTTTCTTCTCCTATTGTGTCATATTTGTAAATCCTTCAATCATATCCCAAGTTGTTCTTAAGGGGGGATGTTAGGATATTCCGACACATAGGAAATAGTTAAGTACAACTTGGTCTAGAGTAGAGTTAGGTATAGAGTTAGGTAAAGTGTGTTTCTTTACCGTTGTACATTTTGTAACTTACAATCCGATGGTCACGATATGTAGTGATCCGACGGTTCATTCTCTCCTCGGTATTACCGACACTTGATCCGTGGCTTGACACCCGATTGGTCCATGAATTCTATTTAAAGCGCATGGAGGGTCATTTGTAGGGAAATCCGTGCATGAGAGAAGCTTATGTAAATTTTCATTCTTTGATTAATAAATTGCCTGAAGTGGCCGCGTTGGCTCAGGCCGTGGACTGTTTCCCTCTTTGAGGGTTTTAACCACGTCAAAAATACTGGTGTATTGATTTGAGATCTGGTTGTGAGCGGTGTCCTTTTGGTGTTCTTTCTGAGGAACTTACCCTGTAAATTCCTACATTTGTGACAAGGGAATTATTTTTTTTTTACATTTTTCCCTCCACATAGACAACTCAAATGTGATGATGATATTCACTTACCATTTTCAAATTAAGAGAAACATGGAAAATAATGGAATGTAGAGGAAAATGAAAGAGATGATACTCATACTTAATTTTGTATGGGTGTTTCATCACACTTGTTGCTACCATGAAAGAATGATGTGTGGCAGAATGAAGGTTTTCATTTTCTAAGCCATTATATGCCTCTACCTGTAAATTTTGTTGCTGATTAGAATGACTGTAAGTGGCTCAGGGAAGTTCAATGATAGTAAGTTCTAAATATCATACCATTTATAAATCAGATGTGACTATATTTTTGCATTGGATTAAGCTTCGTTCAATCTCTGCCATTTGAGAGAAAACATGTTATGTATGTGTTATAATAAACTAAAATGTGTTGATGGTTGTAGAGTTTCGCTACTAGAAAGTGTAATATATTTTGAATGCTAATTATTGACACTTCTTGATTCCTAGAACAATGTGGATGAGAAGGTGTAGTTGAGTATTTGACACAAGAATAAGCATAGGGTTAATTGTAACGAAGAAAATGAAAAGCTCATTTGCAATAATTTTTCATCTCTTAGTGCTAACCTGGGGCTAAATAAAAAGGTGAGTAATGGAGCATTATATCCTTTCAACCACGTTCATATAATTTAATGATAAACAAGAGATGTTGAAAATAAAAATGAAAATGTTTAGAAGTACTAATCGCATATCAATAATGACATTTTCACCATGAGATATGATAATACTCATTCAAATATGTTTAGTATTCCATAGCAGTCAAGCCATTCCATGACAACTGTTGTTTCTTAGGTTCCATACTCGAAGGTTATACCACCAACAAGAAAACATAATGCTGCCTTGGATTCAAAAGGATTAGCTCAACCATATGAGGGATTGTAATCATCACATTCAGTTCCTGCATGTCAACTTAATATTCACTCTATAAGCACTCAAATCCACAGTGTGAGGATTGTGAATAAGTTGTGTATTGTTGTTTTCCTTGGATCTTGTCCTAATTTTCATCCAAATATTTTTAGTTCACTATCTCAAGGATGTGTCTTATTTTCAAATCCCATCACATAGTTCTACTGGTCAAATTGTAGCCTTACCAAAAGGCTATGTTCCATTAGGAAAATTTGCAGGTTGTTCAAACCAAGGAAAGGCCAATGTGTTGTATCCTAATAATGTTGTAGATTTCAAACCCAATGGGCATGGATATCTTGCTAGTGACAGATTAAAGACACCAGAAAAGGTTAATGGAAATAGGAATTTGGATATCATCAATGAACAAAAAAAAGGTCCTAGAATAAAAAAGGTGAGGAACCCATGGCTATCACTAATAGATGCAAATACTAGAGCTCATGACCTAGTGGAAAATACTGAAAATTGTGGTCCTGAGGTAAATATGGATCAACTTAACCTAGCATATTTTGCCACCAATTATGATAATGCATTTTCTTGTTGTGATAAAATATTGTAGTGAGGATGATGTGCATAAGAGTATCAAATACAATGTTTGGGAAAACAGTCCAAATGGAAATAAGAGACCAACTGTGGAATATCAAGTTGTGCATGAGAGATCTGGCAGAAATCCTAGAAGTTGTCTTCTTCTTCTTCTTTTTTTCGGGTTGGATTTATTATTTTGTAGTGAGTGGTTTGAAAATGGGGTTGGTTCATTGATGGTCATATTATACTCTGATCAATGGGCATGATTCTATTTCTTTGGACATTGTAGAGAATGGATGCTAACATTTTCACATGTGAGTGTCAATTAATGCGAGTGGTTAATTCTGTGAAGTGGCAGAGATGGTTAGCTTTGTGGATTTTAACACGAGCATCAATTTTTGGAAACAAGACATTTAGTGGAATGGTTATTATCTTGTACAATTTATTAAGAGTAAGTATTTAATAGAGAGAAATAGGGAAGCATGAGTAGTAACAAATTACTTTTCAGAGTTATTATTTTGTAGTGAGTGGTTTGAAAATGGGGTTGGTTCATTGATGGTCATATTATACTCTGATCAATGGGCATGATTCTATTTCTTTGGACATTGTAGAGAATGGATGCTAACATTTTCACATGTGAGTGTCAATTAATGCGAGTGGTTAATTCTGTAAGTGGCAAAGATGGTTAGCTTTGTGGATTTTAACACGAGCATCAATTTTTGGAAACAAGACATTTAGTGGAATGGTTATTATCTTGTACAATTTATTAAGAGTAAGTATTTAATAGAGAGAAATAGGGAAGCATGAGTAGTAACAAATTACTTTTCGACCAATAGAGAGAGAGCCTCTTTATATGGAGTTCCTAGGCTCAACAAATCTGAGACCTTAGCAGCACAACAACCCCGCTTCCTCATTTGTTGCAAGCTCCATCAAAATGTTTTTAGTCATGAAATGGTTGTGCCATTATGTATTATTTTTGGATAATATTTTGTTTCACTCCCAATTTCACGCTCTTATATACTGTTCATTTTCTATTCTTGGTCTACTTAACAATATCATGTGAAGTTATGTCTATCCCCTTTAATTTAAATGACCTAGGTCCATTTCTTTTCTTCACATATGTAAATATGTGAATGAATCTTAGCTATTGAAGGAAATGACAATTAGTATTCAATTTTTTTGTGATATTTATGATTGGCCAAATTATCTTTATAATTCATAGTGAGTCCTTTTGAAGATAAAAGATGCAAGCACTTTTTAGTTGTATTTACCAATGCTAGAAATTGTGTTGAAAGCAATGGGCCAAGCCATTAGCAAGGCTATAGCTATTGCTGAAATAATAAAAGTAAGTGCATTTTATGTTTGTAGGAAAATTTCCTGAATTTTATGCTTTTAGATTTTAATGGTTCTCTTTTAAATTTTTATTTTTAAAAGCTCAAAGCATATTTTTCAATATTTTTACTAGTTGTCTTCATAATTGCATTGTTATTACATGGAAGTGTTCAATATTATGCTATTTTTAGTGAAGAGTTATAATGTTATTTTTAGTATTAAAAGAAATAACATTCAACGCACCCTTGTTCCCTCGCAATGGCTTCCATATTTTTCTCCTATGTATTGAAAGCATCACCTGCAATATGAGTGTTTTTGTTTTTATAACGAATTAGGGTGGTTGTGTCATGTGTTCAATGATGAGCACATATCTTATGATATGAAAGGGTGGACTTTTATCATGCTTGTGTATTTTGTTCTAACTGTGTTGGATTGGTCTATATAATGGATTACTGATTTGATTTGCAATTTTTCACTCTAGCTTGGAAACAACTCAACATGTTTCAATGATCACAATCACTCTTTTGTTAAATATGTGTGGAAGGGGAAGGGGAGTAAAAGGAAGAAGAGGAGGGGGTAGGGGAGTTGCAACAAATGAGGTTATAGCCTAAGCTCTGAAGTCCTGGATCAGTTTTTTTCACACAAGTCAAACTTTTATTGAGTTATGGTGCAAATTTCATATATGAGCTTTGATGCTAAGAGCAGTTTAGTGCTGGAAATAAAAAACTTAGTAAATATAAGTCAATTTTTTCTGCCTAGGTGCCAACTTTGTGAATAACGAGTGGAGTTTTAAATGGTTTTGGTCATATAGTATTTGATTCCACGTGAGTTTTATCAAGGACTCTGGGATCACATGTTAATGTGAAATTTTGTGGAACATAGTCGGATTGTTATCCTTTGTGACAACGAATATTGTTGAATTCAAAACATGATTCATTGTGCTTTGTCATATATATATGCAATGTACAGGAAAATTATTCATGTGAATCTTCATTATTCTTTACAGTGTGATATGGTTTGCATTAGTATAAATTATTTGTTTTGATATGAGTGCATTTTGTGTGTTTCCTACAACAAAAGTTTGTTAATTTCACTAACATTCACTTGAAAGGAAGTTGGATTTTGTAGCCAAACATACATGTAAGTCATATGGAATACAAAGGATTATGGGTTCTTTGTATCAAATTCAAATGTCCTGTGAAAGAAATGCAAAGCTGACCAGGAGGCTTATTGGAATGCTATTTGAGAAGAAAAATAGTATAGGAATTCACCAATGTATCAAAGTCAATAGTAGCTTGTCACAAATCTCCAAAGTTTGTAAGTTTTTTGTCACACATCCTCAAGAACAATTAAGGTGAGGACTTAGAGAACCTTTTTTGTTTCCCAATCATTCGAGGTGAGGACTCCTCAGAGAGCTACTATGTTGTTTTCAGTGGAAAGGGTAGTTATGCAAGTTAATTTCATTGATATTCTCTGGAAATGAAATTAGATTGTTGTAGCAAAACTTAAATGTAAAGTCATATGGAATACAAAGTAATATGGGTTCTTGGATATCTCAAATTCACATCCTTTCAAAGAAATGCAAAAGTGAGAAATAGGATTACCTTAATGCTATTTGAGAAGAAAAATATAGCAATTATATTGTATCAAAGTTGGTAAGCAACTTGCCACAAAATTCATAGAACAATTGAGGTGTATGGGTCTTTGGATTCTTCTATGGGGTGTTTTTGTAGTAATTGAAGTGTTTTTTTAGTATTCAGGTTAATTTCCACGTATCTTGTTAGAAATTTCTTGGAGCTTTGAGTATACAAAATTGTTGGGAATTCATGTTGCTAAGTTAATACTAATTATATGGTTAATGCAGTAATCAAATACTTAGTTCCCTCCATTTTTTACTTTGTTTATTTGCAATTCCAATATGCAACTATCTTCAATTTTCCAACTTCCCTATTGATTTCCTTAATTGATCTGCTATGGTTGTCCTCCATTGTATCTCAATATTGACACTAACACAACTATGGTTTATTACAATATTTTAGTAATTATATATATATATATATATATATATATATATATATATATATAGATATTAAAAAATATTTTTTATAAAATAACATCCCGCATAGTGGGTCCCTTTGGCACACTGGATCATTAAAGAGATAGCTGACCTTTGAGCTCATTCAGCCAATCAACTTTCGAGCTTGTTTGACAAGTTAATCCCCAACCTCCAATAAAACATTAAAAATCCTTTTATTTTAAATATTATTATATATATTCGAAAGATTAAAAAAACCCAAAACAATATCCGTGATGAGTTAGTGATGAACTGTAAAACATTTAGTACTTAATTCTCAATACCCTACGAATGTTCTCATAATGGTATATGTATTGATGAGTGGTAAAGAATTTAGTACTTAGTTCTTAATATCATACCATTGGGCTCAATGTGTGTGACACTTTCCTAACCATGATCAATTTTTAATGACTTTCATACTATGATTGATTATGTTTAGCTTTTTGTTAGGTCATTACTTTTACTACTTAAATATAATACACCTAACAATAACATGACAAAGTAATAACTAGTAGTGGGATATAGATCAATGAGTTGCAAAACCATTAAGTACTTAATTCTTAATATCATACCAATATTTTAATGTGGGCTGACAACGATCAATTTTTAACGGTTTTCCGAGTAATGGTATATATTGATGAGTGGTAAAGCATTTAGTACTTAGTTCTCAATATCATACCATTTTCCTCAATGTGTGTGACACTTTCGTAACCATGATCAATTGTCGTCAATGTGTGTGACACTTTTCTAACGATGATCACTTTTTAATGACTTTCCTACTATGATTGATGGCGATTCCTATTTCCGCCACAATTCTTTAATTAATGCCCCTGACATGCGGGGGCATTAAGGAAATATAACGCGAGCTGTTTTTTTTTCACCTCCAGCTTTTTCAGCTCGCGTTATATTTCCCTAATGCCCCCGCATGTCGGGGGCATTAATTAAAAAATTGTGGCGGAAATAGGAATAGGCATGATTGATTATATTTCAGTTAGCTTTTTGTTAGGCATCTAATTTTACTACTTAAATATAATACACGTAGCAATACCATAACATAATAACAACTAAAAGTGGGATATATTAGAGGAGTTGCAAAGCATTTAGTATTCTATGGTTGAGTATTTCTTGAGGACCAACTTTTGACACTAGCCAACATAAAATGTCTTCTTACTAACCCAATTATTACAGCTGCTTTCTCGCTCTCTTATACACAGCGGCTGCTCTAATCTGATCTCCCATGGTTCCTTCATCCTTGCAACGATGGAGAGCTTGTTGCAGCCAATTCAATGTGCACTGGTGATTTCTGTGACAAGCTTAGTTGCAGCACTCTTATGGCAGCATACACTGCTCCGGAGGAAAATGAGGGGTCCTCCAATCTGGCCAGTGGCAGGTATGCTTCCGTCTGTGTTTTTTCATATAAGTGACATATATGACTGGACTACCCACGTTCTCAGGGAGTATGGCGGAACGTTGAAATTCAAACCTCCTTGGCTGGCAAACATGTTTTCGTTTGTTACCACGGATCCCAAATATGTAGAGTACATTGTAAAGACCAAGGTTCGCAGCTTCCCCAAGGGACGTTATTTTAAATGTATTTTCGACGATCTACTGGGCGACGGAATCCTCAACACAGACGGCCAACAATGGGCTTGGGGAAGGAAGACGATGAGTTTGTTTCTGCACTCGCCACTCCATAAAAAACACATGATTTCCATAATTGATAAATCCATTCACTGCAAACTGCTGGTACAGCTAGAAGACGCATGCCGAACTGGTTCTGCTGTGGATATTCAGGAGCTACTCATTCACTTTGCTCTGGACAACATGTGTACTGTTGGTCTTGGAGTGGATTTGGGTTGTCTAGGTCCTCCTGGACGAGACGTTGTGATAGCTAAAGCTTTTGAAGAGGCCATGGACGCAACTGTCAAGCGGTTCATCATTCCTAGTAGTATATGGAAAACAATGAGGTTTTTGGGCATTGGGACGGAAGGAAAGCTCAAGGCCTCTCTGCAAATTATGGATGAATTTGCTTTCGAGATGATCAGGACCAGACGGAAAGAAATGCTCGAAAATGACAGAAATGTCGAACGATGTGACATGTTGTCTAATCTCATGATGCTGCGTGGCGATGATGGTCGTTTGTTGTCTGATAAAGTGATGCGAGACATGTGCATCAACTTCGTTCTAGCCAGTCGGGACACTACTGCCATTGCACTCTCCTGGTTCTTTTGGCTGCTTATTCAACACCCAGCCGTGGAAGAAAACATTTTGTCTGAATTACACAAGATCTTGGTCACCAGACGAGAATCGAATCCCGCTGGCTTTAAGGTGGAGGAGGTGAACCAGATGCAGTACTTGCATGCTGCGCTGTCTGAAACGTTAAGGCTATATCCCTCGCTCCCTATAAACTACAAGGAAGTGATACAAGATGAGGTATTGCCAGGTGGAGTATATTTGAAAAAGGGAACAAATCTCATATTCCCGCTATATTCCATGGGAAGGACGGAGAGCATATGGGGAGAAGACTGCAGGGAATTTAAGCCGGATAGATGGCTGAAAGAAGGGGCGTTTGTGGCAGAAGTCGGCTATAAATACCCAGTGTTCAATGCTGGACCCGTTAGGGAATTTTCTAGTAAATTCCAAAACAAAATCACTAAACAGAGAATAATATTTTTGCCACAGGATCTTAACACAAAAAATATTTCTCCACAAAAAATATTTTTAGAGAAGAGAGGTTCAGCAACACACATAAAAGCTTTGTATTCATTAATAAACTGCTTGATACAAATTTCTTCCTCTTTCTTAGAGGGATTTACCAAAAACTTCCAAAAAACAAATTACTCTATTTCAACTCCAAAATTTATTTTTAAGCTACTGTGTAAAAATAAAACTTACATTTACTACTGTAAAAATCTCTTAAATTTGCATTTTACATTCAACAAAAAAAATTCAACAAAAAAAATTTCTTTACACTGCTGCGCATTCCATGTGCTCAAACTCCTATAAAAAGAAATCCCCTTTTTCACTTCTTCATACGCTCCGTTGCCTACTACAAAAAAAATTACATTTGTGTTGCTGCACTAATATTACATTTGTGTTGCTGCACTTTTACACTGCATTTCTTTTAACGAAAAACGAAAAAACATTACATATACAATGAACAAAAAAAACATAACAATACTTTGACTTGTGACCATACCTTTGGTGAATTAAAAAAATAATAAAATTAAAGATCTTACTAACTCTTACCTTAAAAAATAATAAAATTAAAGATCTTACTAACTCTTACCGACACATAGTAAATTCAATTAATTACTTTCCTGACAATCCAGTGGTCAAACAAAACTTCACCCAAGTTCAAATGGTGCAAGTCAGTTGATTTAATCGGACATTGACATTAATTCCGCGGAAGTCAAAATCGCAAACATTGCCGGCCGGGGAATGGGCTGTTTTGGAACAGTGTTGTGGCCACGTGTCGGCAGATCGCACTGATCGGAGCCCCTTTGGAAAATATCGCTGATCAGCGAAAGCGGTGCGGGGAATGGTACTGGCGTTTTTCAAAACTGCGCTGCCGTCGCTGTCCCTGCACGGCAGAAGAAATTATATTTCAGCAGGACCAAGAGATTGTCTGGGCAAGAATTTTGTGTATTTGCTCATGAAATGGGTGGCAGCTTCTCTGGTTTACAGATATCGTCCGAAAATGGTGAAGGATGTGATGGCTGAGCCGAAGTTGGGAATAACTCTATGCATCAAAAATGGGTTGCTCATCACATTACTTCCGCGATCAGGAATTTGATTACAAATGAAAATAAAGGCCTTGGGACCATGTGTGTTGTATTATGGTATGGTATGGAATGTATGCGTGTATGATCCATTTTGTTTTATTCAATGTTGGTAGTAGAATGGTATATATATATGTGTATTTTAAGATTTGTACCATTACACAGATCCCGCATTGGAACATCATTCGTGATTACCGTTAGGAAAAAATGTGTGGTTTCCCTGCATCTCCTGCGGTCTGTTGTTGGTTCTGTTTTGAAGCTCTAATTTTCCTGTATATCATTCTTTTATAAGAAGATTCAGATGGTGTTTAATATTAACAAGGGTAGTTGCAAAGCAACAAGTACCTGCCGAGCAGTGAGTGTAATTTTGGTACTGTATATTTTACATGTATATACATCGTAGGTCTTCAGGCATAGCAATATAGCGTCGGCGTAAAGGGGATTCACAATCACATGCCTAGCGTTGTGAATCTTGCTTAACAGCTCAAAGCAATGGCCATGCCTCACTTGCAAGTTGCCAATGAGATTTCGAGAATCACGTTTGGCTCGGTGTAGGGTGATGGACAAACAAAAGCCCCTCACTCCGGCTAAAACCCTGATTCGATTTGAAGAAAATTCTGACCTCGATCATAGTTTCGCTTTATTCAGAGTTTCTGCAAAAAAAATTAAGGAAAAAAATGAAAAATGATTGTAAGAATACTATTTAAGTGTAATTTAATGATTATGGAATATGAAAATAAGAAACTACAATGTGAGTATTAAATTAGTGTAAATGCATTTTAATCTAGTATTTATTAAGTTGTTTTTCTTACGGTTGACATGTAAATTTTGAAAAACGTAATACAGTGATAAGTAAAATCTGAAAAAAGTTATTTTAAAAATTGGTGAAGGTTATATAAACTATTTTACACAAAACAATCAGTTCCCAAAGCTACTCGCAAACCATCTTATGAGCCATAGCATGGGCAACGCTCCTCAATGGAAGAACTGCTTCAAGCATCTTAAGTGGAATCTGTCTCTCTACAGTCTACCTTGCTTCTGTCAGGTTTTGTCTCCATAGGACAAAGCAAGAGGTGCATGCCGAGTTCGAGCATTGAAATGAACTTTGGCTCGCTGTTCACTACGATATGGATCAAAAGGGTCTTTCCATAGAGGAACTTCATGTACCTTGGGAATAGTGTTCTGAAAATACTTTGGGTCATACAGTCTCCCATATTAGTTATTTATAATTTTTGCTTATCCTTCCTTGTTTATTAGAAGCCCCGCAACAACATTAATAAATTGATCCAATAGAGTTTGAAAAGATTTGGCTTCGGCTTCGGGTAGCAAATAGAAGGTGTTACACAATAAAATCCTTTTTCAGCATAAATCCACTAATAAGATTAGTGTCGTTAGCCGCTTTCATCAAGCTTGTGAAGGCTTCTACAAGAAGAATGAAAAGCGAGGGGGCCTTATCCCTAAATTAGAGTTCCTTCTCCCTAAATTATTTAGATTGGGAAGGCTTCTTCTTCGGCAGGGAAGTAAAAGCGACTAAGGGAGGTAAGAGACCATCGAGGGAGTGAGGCAGGGCAGAGAGCTTAGAGGGGGTAAGACTAGAGTAAGGGCAGTTAACGATACAGTCAGGTAGTTTCGCAACGCCGAGGGTAAAAATGGAACTCTAAGAGAATGCCCAAGCACACTTGACTGATAAGACTAGGAAAAAAGTACGTAACATCTTCGTTTATCCTCATCCGGCAAGGTTTAAGAGGGGAAAGTAGTACGAACGCTGAAGGATTATATATTATAGGATGTTTGTGAGACCTTAAGCTAAGGAAAGTGCCCTACACTACAGAAAAAACTGTCCGACATCGTATTAAATTATTTTCCCTCCCACCTCAGGAAAGCACTGAGCACCTTCTAATATTAGCCTAAACTCCTCCGTTCAAGCAATAACTCACTAGGTTCATTGGGTTGACCTTCCATAAAAAGTAGAAAAGCTTCAGTAAGTCAGTAAAGGTAATTAGTATTGAAAGCTAGTAAGTAAGTTTCTCTGATCGCATATCCACCTCGACATCAGTGTATGCTTATAAATAGCCTATACCCATTAAGCATTAAGCGGGCTTGCCCGACAAAGGGGAGACAAATCGAAGGATCAAAGCTTCATCAGACTACTAGGTTTATGGAAGGTACTTATGACTCTATGTGTGGATAGGTATCAAATAGAGGCAAAGGCATACCCAACTCTTTCTTAGAGTTTAAAGACATGAGATTCTTTTGTGTTGAAGATAATGGAGAATATCCTAGAATAGGTAGAGTTGGTTCACGTAGCCTCACGATAAGAATTAGTTTCTATTTCTTAGGACGTTGTTCTAACTTCCCTAAAAGCATGTATTCTATTTAATGTGTAATGTTGATGAACAATGTAGAGCGTTCTGCAGAGCCAGACTCTCCTAGTTCAGACACTCTTTCGTAGAGCTAACCAGTGAGTTTTATTTTCAGTAATACAAACATTGCCATTTTTTTCATGGTATCAGAGCGTCAGGGCCGAGGAGCCTGTACACTGGTTGGTGGGTGGTTCTTTGAACCGAAATCGTCACAGGTTTTGAGTGGACAGAAGCAATGATCACTATTAAATCGTCGCAGGTTTTGAATGTATAGCGGCGATGATCACTCACACTTTTGGAATTTTTCATTTTTCGATCGTCGCACTTTTTAGGTGTATAGCCACGACGGTCGCAGAAAATTGATGAAAAACTACGACGGTCTCTGAAATTGGGCGTATTTCAGCAACTATTCTTGGATATTGGGCAAATATCAGCAACGGTTGCGACTAGTCTCGGAAAATTGGTGTATTTCAGCGACTAGTCTCAGATATTGGGAAAATATCAGCGACGATTGTGTAAATCAAAGAAATTGCAAAGGGAGCCAAGAACAAGGCTGTAGCTGTGAGAGAAGCTAAGTGGGGAAGCCAAGAACAAGGCTATAGCTGACAACAGGAGGTTGTCTGGAAGCTGAAAAGGAAGCTACGGTGATCTGCACGTGTGTTGCGAGATTGAACAACAGTGATCTGTTTCTGTCACAAATCTGGGGTAAATTTAACATCTTTTACCTATCGATTTTTTTCTTTCTAATTCGCCAAGATGAATAACAATATTTTTGAAGCATGCATGAGTGAGCATAACAAGCTCGATGGTTCCAATTATGCAAATTAGAAGTTTAAGATGCAGACTCTGCTAGAAGCGTAGAGTGCTTGGACGATTGTGAATGGGGATGAAACGAAGCTCACGGCTGGATCAACATCGATCCCAGATTGGGAGAAACGAGAAAGCAGAGCAAGGACAATGTTAAAGATGTCAGTGAAAGACTGCATTATACCGCACATCAAAGAAGGTAAGTTAGCTAACGAGATTTGGGGAATTCTGAAGGAATTGTACGAGATCAGAAATTCAAATCATCTTTTGTTCCTCAAGAGTAAGATTCTGTCCATGAAGATGGAGGAGAATGAAACGATTGCTTCATTCGTAGCAAGGATCAAGGATCTGAAAACCAAATTATCATATATTGGTCATACAATGGACGATACAGATCTTGTGACCATTACAATGAATGGTGTCACTGATGATTATCAGATGTTCATCACTGGGATCAATGCCAGAGAAAAGATCTCGCACTTTGAAGAGCTGACATGTATACTGATGTAGGAAGAAGAGAGGAGATTGACTCTGAAGCCCCAGAGTGTCGATATTGCATTGGTGGCGAGGAAGAACTTCTACAAAGGGAAAGGAGGTCCACAACAGAAAAACGGAGCAAGTTCACATAAACGGCCAAATCTGACCCAAGGTATGCATCCGAATAAAAGCTACTCTGAAACTAAATGTTTTTATTGTGGAAAATTGGGTCATATTGCCAGAGAATGTAGGAAAAAGAAGTATCATGAAGAACAACAGAAGTCGAAAAGACATGCAAGTCATCTCGCGAATGGTGATCAGGTGTAGAATTTGAGGTTGTTCATGGTAGATCGTGATGAAAATGTTGATGCAGACATCTGGTATGTAGATTCAGGAGCGTCAACACACATGACAGGGAACAAGCACTAGCTGGAGGATTTTAAAGAGATCAACAAAGGCGCACATATTTACCTAGGTGCTAACAGAAGTCATCAAATCAAAGGATGTGGGAAATTTTCTGTCATTCTACCTAATGGTAATATTAAACAAATTTATAATGTAATGTATGTGCCTGGCATAACAAAGAACTTGATTTTTGTATCAATGATTACAGATCAAGATTTAAAAGTTGAATTCTTTAAATCTAATTGTTACATTAAGGATCCGCTAGATGGAATGAAGAAAATTGCTACAGGAATCTGAACAGGAGGACTGTACAAGCTGGATGTGAGACCTGCACCCGGTTCGAGCATTGACAGTAGCGAGTCTGACTACAAAAGAGCTTTGGCACCAGAGATTCAGCCACATCAATTACAATGATTTTTTGCTACTACAAAGGAAAGAAATTGTAAGAGATCTTCCTATGCTAAAGCAAGTACATAATGATTATGATGCTTGTACTTTAGGAAAAATGCATAGAGAAGAATTCCCTGTTAGAATAGAAAAGAAACAGAGGGATATACTGGAGTTAGTGCACACAGACCTTTGTGGTCCCATGCAGACAACATCATTAGGAGGATCAATGTATTTCCTATTGTTTATTGATGACTGTACGAAGTTTTCTTGGGTGTATTTCTTAAGTAAGAAGAGTCATACATTCAAATACTTTAAGCAGTTTAAAAATATGGTTGAAAGACAAACAGGGAAACAGATAAAAATTCTCTGTTCTAATCAAGGGCGAGAATATAGGAAAGATGAGCTGATCAGATATTGTAAAGATCATGGAATTTTGCTGCAGTTTACAGTACCCCATACTCCATAGCAGAATGGAGTAACAAAAAGGAAGAATAGAACTCTGGTGGAATGTGCAAGAAGTATGCTGAAAGGTAAGAATCTTTCAAATGGTTTTTGGGTTGAAGTAGTGAGTATTGTGGTTTATTTAAAAAATAGGAGTCCTACAAGAAGTTTTGAGTTTAAAACTCCTTTTGAAGCTTTGTATGGATATAAGCCTGCAGTAAAACACTTAAGAATATTTGGATGTAAAGAATTTGCCCACATACCAAAGGAAGATAGAAGAAAATTAGATTCAAAAGCCATCAGATGCACTTTTATAGGGTATTGTTCGTCATATAAAGCATACAGATTATTTAATCCCTCTACTCACAAGATCTTTTTTAGTAGAGATGTTAAATTGCATGAGCAGGATGGTGAAGAAACTGATGAGCACCGTGATGGATGGGACATTCCATACTTTGAAGAAGAGGATGCAGAGAAAAATCAGCATTAGTAGCGAACAAAGGCAGAGGATGAACAACAGCAGCAACAGCAACAACAACAACAACAACAACAACAACAGCAACAACAACAACAACAGAAACAACAACAACAACAGCAGGAAGAAATAAGGTTTGAAACCACTACCCCACCACTTAGGAGATCAGGTATAAAAGCTCAAATGCTTGCAAGATATAGGGAAAATGCATTTATAACTAGTATGTTGAATGTTGTTGAACCATCTAGTTATAAAGAAGCAAATGAAAGTAATGAATGGAAAATAGCCATGGAACAGGGATATGATTCAATAATCAGAAACAACACTTGGGAAATGGTAGAACTTCCTCGAGGAAAACAGATCATAGGTTGCAAATGGTTATATAAACCGAAAATCAATGCAGATGGAGCTATAGAAAAATTGAAAGCAAAGTTGGTTGCAAAGGGGTATACACAAAAAGAAGGGATAGATTATGAAGAAACCTTCACCCCTGTAGCTAAATTGAACACCGTCAGAATGTTAATTGCCTTAGCTACTAAGAAACATTGGATGATGCACCAACTAGATGTAAAGTCTGCATTTCTAAATGGGGAACTAAAAGAAGAGGTTTATTTAGAGCAACCGGAAGGTTTTTTCCAAAAGGTAAAAGAACATTTAGTCTGTAGGTTGAAGAAAGCACTCTATGGACTAAAACAAGCTCCCAAGTCATGGTATGAGAAAATTGATTCATTTTTTCTACAAGCTGGCTATAATAGAAGTAAGAATGACCCTAATATTTACACCATGAAAGATGAACAAGGGTGTGTAGTGCTGATTTCATTATATGTAGATGATTTGATAATTACAGGTGATGCTATATATCTAATTGATGAAATCAAGCAGCAGATGTCACAGATGTTTGAGATGAAGCATCTCGGTGAACTCAGATATTGTTTAGGTCTCGAGATCTAGAGAGATTCAGGTCAAACATTTCTGTCTCAAGCAAAGTATGTCAAAGGCCTGTTAGAGAAGTTTAGAATGGATCAGTGTAAGTCTACACCGGTACCATTGCAGCAGAATATCAAATTGCAGTGTCAGGATGGCTCAAAAGCGGCAGGTTGGTTGGGAGTTTGATCTACCTAACCACCACTAGACCTGATTTGGCTTATGAAGTCAGCATGTTAAGCCAATTTATGTCTAAGACACTTGAAAGCCACTGGAATGCAACGAAGAATGTTTTGAGGTATCTACAAGGTACTGTAGATTATGGAATTATTTACACTGACTCTTTTGATGTTAGACAGGCAGGATTTGCAGATTCAGATTGGGCAGGAAATGTAGATGATTGTAGATCTATAAAAGGCTATGCATTCAGTCTTGGATCCGGGGTGATCACTTGGAGCAGCTAGAAGCAGAACACAGTCTCCTTGTCCTCAGCAGAAGCAGAGTATCAAGCCATGTGTGCAGCAACGTGCGAGGCGGTTTCGTTACGGAGACTTCTCCAAGATGTTGGGGAAGAATAGATAGTCGCAACAATAATCAAATGCGACAATCAAAGTTCAATCAAGCTGGCCAACAATCCGGTGTTTCACAAAAAGATGAAATATATTGATACTCAATTCCATTTTGTAAGGGAGAAAGTGCAATCTAAAGAAATTCGTCTGGAATATTGTAATACATGTGATAATGTTGCGAACATTTTCACTAAGCCCCTTGGAAAAGTAAATTTCAACTGTTTAGGGAGATGTTAGGCATATATGTGAACCCATTCTCCATTAAGGGGGAGTGTTGAAGATAATGGAGAATATCCTAGAATAGGTAGAGTTGGTTCACGTAGCCTCAGAATAGGAATTAGTTTCTGTTTCTTAGGATGTTGTTCTAATTTCCCTAAAAGCATGTATTCTATTTAATGTGTAATGTTGATGAACAATGTAGAACGTTCTGTAGAGCCAGACTCTCCTAGTTCAGACTTTCTTTCATAGAGTTGACCAGTGGGTTTTACTTTCAATAATACAAACATTGCCATTTTTATCATTTTTCTTGTACAATCGCTTCTGACCTTGATTAAGTAGTAGATCTAGGCGATAAACCAAGTGACCGGGTCTACTCTAGAATGAGAACCATAACACAATGCGCTGTGATTAGCCATTTATGACCGTGAAATCAAACGCTATATGAATGCTTCTGGACACAACTAAATTCATTTTTAATTTGAGTTTAAAGATCCATTCTTGCCACAAGTAGATTCTTTTGCTTGTACAGTGGCTTCTGACCTTGATTAAGTAGTACATCTAGGCGATAAACCAAGTGAGCGGGTCTACCCTAGATTGAGAACCATAACACAATGCGCTGTGATTAGCCATTTATGACTGTGAAATCAAACGTTATATGAATGCTTCTCGACACAACTAAATTCATTTTTAATTTGAATATGAATTTAAGTTAGTATGTTCAACATGTCCCAAAAAAAACTATAAAACAAAAAATAACTTCAAATATATTTTATAATTCCTTTAAAGATGAGTTTTCTAACCTAAAATGATTATCTTATGTATTATCTTACCATATTTCAATGTCCATTATAATGTTATGAAAAGCCATATAATATTGAAAAGCAATAAATCATATTATTGAAAAACAATAAATCAGTCATATATAAAATAATATTATTATTACAAATAGTAACATATGATATATTTTGATAATATAAAGGTATAACCCCTGAAATGAGATTTTCTAGGTGATTTATTGATAGAACAGCCATGTGAACGGAAATTTCTTCGCCAGATGCCTAACATATTCATTTCTATGCTAACACATTCATTTTTATGTGTCCATAGGATCTTGGCTTGTTCTTCATGTAAGCTGTTAGTACTACTAATTCCATATAGCATAGAAAAGAGAATAGCTATAGTACACGAGTGCCGCGCATTAAGCAAAATAAAAGAAACTAGGAGAAGAGGTGGGTTGGGATAAAGACTTGAAAT
The DNA here is from genome assembly GCA_031772625.1 of Pinus tabuliformis. Classification (NCBI taxonomy): domain Eukaryota; kingdom Viridiplantae; phylum Streptophyta; class Pinopsida; order Pinales; family Pinaceae; genus Pinus; species Pinus tabuliformis. The sequence continues at coordinate 145,931,099 of CM062815.1, read as the reverse complement.
TTTATTACTTACATTCTTCTTTTTTGCTCGCTAAACAAACACGACTGTGCAACTCATTCATCCCCTCCAGCCATTCATCTTTCGAATATGCAAAAATCGAATGAAGCTGGGCTCCTGGCAAGGAGTAGTATAAGGTTCATTGTGAGCCTTCCACTGGCATTTCATTAGGTACTCCATATTGGGTACTTGTGAAGTTGCTAAGGTCTCTACGAAAGGGAGTGGTGCTATTAAGAAGCAACAGAAGAAATGTTATGCTTTGGTGCAGAAGAAATGTGTGAAGCGGAATAGGAAGCCGCGTGTAGTGTCAGCTAAAAGAGGAGCTTATGTTTATGGAGAATGATGAGGCTGGTCTAGTTGAGAATAGTCTCAGATTGATTAAGGGGCTAGCCTCGGGAAGTGTTGCTGTTAAGAAGCAGTAGAAGAAATGTTCTGCTTTGCTCAAAGCAGAAGAAAAAATGTTTCAAGCGGAACAGGAAGCCGAAATGTGTGAAGAGGAACAGGAATCCACGTGCAACATCAACTAAAAGATGAGCTTATGCTTATGGAGAATGATGAGGTTGGTTCCGTTGAGAATAGTCTCAAATTGATTAAGGGGCCAAGGGGCCAGACTCGGTGAAGAATACGCATAAGCATAAGCTAATCGCTGATGGAGTCGTACTGAATGCTGATGGAGCCGTAAAATTCAGTAAGTACGAGTAACCCCCAAAAAATTTAAGGTGTTGTGTTTACTGTTTTGAAATTTTGATTTATAGTTTTGAAATTTCGACGCTATGAACAATTATGTAAACTTATAAATGGAAATTGATCATTCAACAAAAAATTAGAAATCAAAATGTTATGAATTAATATCCCAAAAAAAATGAGATGAGAGATATCACATGTAGAAGGTAAAAAAAGATAAAAAAATATCACAGGTAGAAGGTCTTTGACCTCCAGAAGACCTGCATCTTGGAGAGTGGTTAATCTCACTGGCAGAACATATTTGACTAGCATCTTGTAGAGTGGTTAATCTCACAGGCAAAAAGTCTTTGACCAAAAGTAGACCTGCATCTTGGGCACCATGGGTTAATCTCCCCCCTTAAAGTAGACTTGCATCTTGGGTGCCATGGGTTAATCTCCTCCCTCATAGGGAGACATTGGACTCAAATGCCTTTAGATTATGACTCAAACTTAAGGGCGACATTGGCGACATTGGAATCAAACGTCTTAGATTATGACTCAGACTTAAAGACAGTGGAAACACGTTTTATGAACAGTTCCGGTAAAAACAGTGAAAACAGGTTTGATGAATAGTTCTGATAAAGACCTAAGTTTGCCACTTGTATCTTGGTGCATCGCTAGAAAACTAATGCTAACATTAAAACATAGAAGCTTTATGTTGCAGAGGTGTCATGGAAATTAGGAAATATAAGGAAATATATATTGAGTTATCTTAAATTTGGCCTCAATATGAGGCCAAATAAGATGGCAAAGTTCAATTAAGTCCTTCATTGGATAAGAAGGAATATTCGTTCAAATATAAAACAAAAACTTTTCTTTAATAGGAAAAAATTTAGTTGGTTTCTGTGTCAATTAACAACAGGGACTAAAAACGATTACTATAGTCCCTGCCACCCTGAAGGGCAGGGACTAATAAGACTTTGTGTAGCGACTAATAAGACTTTGTGTAGCATCTGCATTTAATATGGATGTAGCGGTGTTTAGATTTGGTTACTGTAGCGATAACTCACTGGTTATCTTTGAGGTCGATTTGCTTACTGTGGGATTAGAGGATGGGACGGATAATAATTATTTCTCACTAAGTTATATTTACTTGATCTATTAATACAATTTATCATGTTTCATTTTTAAAATTAAATATTTATTTTTTAATATTATTAGTCTTATTGCAGTCTTTGCACAATATAATGTTATGTTGATAATTGCTCATATATTTTGTCATAATTTATGGATATGATTGAAATATTTATGCTTGATTTTTATATATTTGTGTACTAATCCAAAAATAACTCATAAATTACTTCCCACCATAATTTAAGTAAGGCTTTGCATAAATAACTGATAGGAATAAGAGTAAATAAATATACATCCTTGTAGTTTCTTCCCACCATCATTTATGTCTTCTTCAGCACTTATGTAGGAATAGAGCCATAAATGTGTAGGCTTACTAATGGTTATTACTCACCAAAATTTATGCAAGTCCATGTGCCTTAGCAATTAATTTATTCACATCACATCTCAATTTATTAGTTCATACCAAAACAAGAATATATGATTTGATTTTTCTATTGTCCATTATTAATTTAGCATTGACCAATATAGATTATGATTTTTTATACAATTTTTCTTACATTATAATGGAAGAAACTAAATTACTAGACAACACTTGCTTATTGTAAAAAGTTAGTATATATATTTTAGTATTTATAAATTAAAATAAATAAATGTTATATCTTAACTGTGTTTTATAAAAATTAAATAAAACATAATGAATAGCCAAATTTAATACTATTACTTATATGGTTTGTTATCCCAATGCATGAGGCACCATTTCTTATAAGATTAATTTTGTTGGAAAGGCGGAGGAGACAAAGCATGAATTCACACAAAACACGAGCTACTGTTGTTCTATTGATCACACAAAACATGATAATTACAATGAACCTGGTGAAGGGTATTTATCCTTTTCTAACTAGCTACTCGCCTTGACATGCATCCACATGCAAGCACAACTATTTTCCTTAACATGCAACCACACGTCTATCACTTAACTTGACTTAACTGACACTCAACATACTCAATCACTCAGTTAACTGACTCTCTATGTTTAGCCAACTCCACATGCAGGAGTAATTATCTTATTTTAACACTCCCCCTTAATTACGACTACTAAACGAAAACATGACTCATGACAACTCAAACATGCATGATGGTCTATGTCTCAACTAGGCTTACAACACCCAAGTTTCTTCTATGAAAGTCAAACACATCTTGTGCTAATGACTTAGTAAATAAATCAGCCAATTGATCACTAGATTTACAAGGCTTCAAGTGAACTTCTCCATTGTTCACAAGTTCTCTAATAAAGTGATATCTAGTATCAATATGCTTGCTCTTCTGATGAAACACACTATTCTTGGATAGTGCAATCGTTGAGGTGTTGTCATAGTAAATTATTGTTGATCCTTATTGTTTCTGCTTGAGTCCAAACTGCTTGACATGATGCTGATGTTGCTGCTACATATTCTTCTTCTGCTGACAAAAGTGTCACAATGGGCTACTTCTCAAATGCCCATGAAATCACACCTAAACCAAGGTGGAACACATAACCAGAAGTGCTCTTCCTATCATCCAAACTTCCTGCAAAATCACTATCGTGTATCCAATCAAATCCTTCTTTACTGTGCTTGCATACATTATGCCACAATCTCTAGTTCCTGCCATGTATCTCAAAATTCTTTTTCATGCACTCCAATGTGTGCCTTTTGGAGTCTCCATAAATCTAGAAATCAAACTCACTCCTTGCATGATATCCGGTCTTATAGCTGTGAGATACATGAGGCTCCCAACCAATCTTTTGAATAGAGTTGGATTGACATCTGATCCTTAATCATTGATCCAAAATGGATCTAACATAGACTTTTAAGTCTATGAATTTTCATCACAAAGGAAAAATGAAAGTCATTGGATGATTTTGAAAATAGTCTCATTTCGTAGATTGTTTCATTCTAAATCCAACGCGATTTGAATGGGCCAAAATAGACTCCGGACGAAGGACTTATCGTAAAAAGAAGATTTTCCCAATGTCCTTAGAAAAGGAGGCATTTCTTATTAAATTTGGCCTAAGCGTTAATATTATCCTTATGCAGTAAAAACCTTTGTTAAGCGCTAAACCTTTATAAAGCGTGTTTTAAATTGAAAAGCATGTGAGCAGTCTCGGCCAGGTGGATCTGAAGAATTTATATAGAACGAACTAAAACCTTTTGAGTTCTGAAAGGAAGGTGGTAAACGATATTTCAGGAAGGCTCTAGGCGGTAAATGGTATTGGAAGGGTTGAACCCGATTCCATACACTGGCTGAAACGTAGTAGGCCACATGAGGGAGAAAATCACTTTTTCAGGCAACTAATTTCTGCGCAAGTGGGCCACCCAAAAAGACTGTCAGCCATCGGATTAGAGATCACGGATCAACGATGGAGATTGAGCAGACTGCTTGTTGTTTTGCGTTTAGTGCGAACCGTCGAATTAAACGGTAAATCGACGAACAAGATTAAGTCACAGTGTTTTAACCAAAGGCTGAGGGCATTGTGATATGCGATAGGCCGATTGCGATGAGCACTTCGAGCCGTCGGATCGGAAAATGAATCAACAGTCAGGATCTGATCGGAGATCATTGATCGAAAACGCTTAAGGGTTGTGGACCATGGAAGTAGCAATTGCCGATATGCCGAAACAATGATATAGCGATGGGTCGATAGCGCCGATCGGAGCGATCAGAGATCGGATTGCAGCGATGCAAAGGGGAGCATTGGGCCATGCAACATGAGATTTGCAATGAAGGCATGGACCCGATAGGATTAAAGGGGTGATTGAATACCGTTTGAAATCCGGCTTTGTGGATTTTCATTGGATTTCTTTGTATTTCCTGTGTATTCCATTATTTGGGTTTTGTTCAAGTTTAGCCGTAGGCAATGCGCAAAGTGACTTGTCATATGCGATGAAAGGATGGACCCAAGAGGATTATAGATGCGATTGAATTCTATTTGAGTTCCAGCTTAAAGGCTCATAATGTGTTTTTGTGAGTTTTGCCTGTGTATTCCGTTATGTGTCTATTCCGGGATTAACACAGAAGGAAGGCCAAACGATCAAGTTGCCCGTTCCCACCAGTTCCTTTTCATATATGAAACCGTTTCTAATTCAAACATCATTGTTCTCCACCATAAGGAAATGATGAACAGAATGTGTCATGAAAACATGAATTAAAACGCAGAAGGAGGCGAAGAGACGGACAGTCAGTTTAAGCTATTGTGGTAACATAATGTGTTATAAAACACGATGAACCCAGAGATACTGAGGGGATAGAAGATAGCCACGAGAACTGCAAAGCCAGAGTGCTTGACAGAGGCAGAGCCACCAGAGGTTGGAGGGAGAGTCGCAGAGCCAGAGAGCTCAAAGAAAACTTCTAAGAGCCATGATGTTGTAGTGAAGTTGCAGAACAACAAAGAGATCAAATGATCAAGCTATTGCTGATGTCCAAAGTGTTCTGAAGACAGAAGAAGGAGTTCCATAGACAGTTAAGAGAGTTCTGAGGGAGTTGGTGCAAGCTAGAGCTCAAGATAGCTCAGAGCACTAATTGAAGGAGTCCAATCCAGAGAAGCCTAGATCTATCAGCAGAGTAAGGACAGCCAGGGGTATTATGGTATTCTAAGCCCATAGGTACAGTTGTAAACCTATGGAGTTGAGTGTGGAACTTGTAAAAGAAGCATTACCATAATCGCAAAGAGCCTAGTCGAGTTGATTAGAGCTCAAGAAGACGTAGCCCAAGATATCAGGCTGAACACCATATTATATTGTTGTCTTTATTGTTTGTTTATTTGCACTGTTTTACTGTTATGTGTGTTTATATATCAGTTTAAGCAAATAAACTTAAGGCAATTAAGCAATTAAATGCAAACACAAGCATACACCTATTTCAAGTTCTTTTAATTCTGCAAATTTTCAATCATAAGCATAGATATTGGAATATATATATAAGCTTTGGAGTGGGAGAGGTTCTTGTTGATTAACAAGAAGCCTTTAGGTTCCCATTTCAGATCAGGTGGTATCGAAGCTTCAGGTTGATTAACCCCACCTTCAAAGAAGGTTATATCAGAGCTGGTTATATCAGAGTAAGTTATACTAGAGCAGGTGTTATCATGAAGCAGATGGTATCATGATGAAAGTGGTATTAGATCAGAATGCTTGATTGATAGAGAAATCTATTTTCTTGCTTAACTTGAAAGGTATTTAAACAGCCGAGGATTGATTGTTTGATTGTTTATGAACTGACTATTATTTGAGTTTTCAAAGGATTAGGTAAAGCTATTGATAGCTAAGTCCAGGAAAGGACAAGAAGGAAGAAGGGCTGAAGGCATTCTTCTTATCCCAAAGGACCTCAAAGCAATCCTTGAAGCACAAGAGGTTTGTTGCAAAAGGTTGCTTGAATAAGCTCTTTGTTAATCTTGTTTAAAGTTCTTTTGTTCATTTTGATAATGACAACTTCTACAAGTGAGTCTTCAAATTCTTCTTTCTTCACAAGATTCTTTAATGAAGACATGAAGCAAGACTTGGTCATCATGATGGATATGGTGAGAGAAATGTATGAGGATGGAAAGAAGAGCATCATACTTAGAGAGTAGTTGAATTCCATGAAGGAAGAGAAGCAGTTGCTTTCTGACAAATTGTAGGAAATGGAGAGGCAACTTCATATTGCAAATATGAACCTGGAAAGGATGCATGAGTTGGAGACACAAATCCTTATTGCCAAAGAAGCTTTAGTCAAGTATCAACTTGAAGAAGAAGTAAATAGTTCCTGTTTGTCTTCAAATTCTTCTAAAAATGTTTATGTTGGTTCTTTTGAAAAACATACCAGAGGCATAGGGTCCAAGTTAATGTCCAAGATGGGCTATGAAGGAAAAGGCTTGGGCAAACATGCACAAGGTATTGTCGAGCCAATAATGGTTGAGAAAAGGCCTAAGTATTTGGGTCTTGGCTATGGACAGTCTTATGGAGAAAGTTCCAAAGCTGCCATGAAGTCAATTGAAACAGTTCCAAGAAGGAGTTTCATGTTAGGTCTTCTACCTCAAAAGTGTAAAGATTGTATTCATGGGAAATGAAATTGCTTGAAACATCATTTTCCAGAAGAAGGTGTTCATAAGCATACACTTGAACAAGAGAGTTGTGGAAACTCTGAAAGCCTTGAAGAAATTGATGGTGTTCAAAAGGGAGCTACTTCTTCATTCAATTCACCTCCTCATGAAGGCAATAAAGGTGAAAAAGAAAGGTATAAATTTGATTTTAACCAGATTCCTTTTGATTATGTTCAGCATTGTAAATTTCCATATAAGTATGGGAAAAGAATTGCATGTTCCTTTTGTGGTTTGAATAACCATAATGTTTCTAGATGTTGGAAGAGAATGGCCACATACAGGAAACGTTTGAAGGAAAAAAAGCAAAGAGCCAAAGGTCCACTGGACAAGGCAAATCATGCTGTCAAGAGGATGCACATGTGTTGCACTTACTACCATAAGCAAGGACACATTGATGAAAAGTGTTGCACTCTGAATCCAACAATGCTTCCACAAAACTTGAAGAAGGTGGAAAGAGAGAATGGCAAGAATGGAAAGGAAGTTTCCATAAATTATGTGCTTTAGGATGATTCACATGTTGTTGTTGATGTGCAGACAAAGGAAGGACCTTTAAAATGGATTGGTAAGAAATGGTTAGAATTCTTATCCAATTAAGAGTGCATGTCTATTGATATAATGCATCTATTTGCATTTCTTTGTTAATGGAATGCAAGTTGTAGGGTTTTACCAAGAAGTTGAATGGAAAAGTTGAGTAGGAGACTCACTTTATTGCTGCAACATTATATTTCATTTCAACTTCGAAAGTACAATGTACTTAAGTGAAAGTTGAAAGATGAAATGCATGCATAAGCTTGATATGCATGAACACAAAGATGTTGATGATTTCTTTGTATTTAAACATGTATGTGTGATTAACTTTAAGGGTTGATTACTTTGTTGTAAACATGCATGTAATGTTAATGTTGACTTGGAAAAAGTTGATTTGGTCTCCAAGATGGAGATAACGATGAAGTGTTTCATCTTTGAAAAATAATCCTAAAGTTCTTTTTCTACATGCTTGACTTGAAGGTTCAATTGTTTTAAATGCATGTTTTGTTGGCTTGTTATCTAGTCAATCATTTGTATGTAGATGTAAAGACATGGAGGTGTTCACAAGATGTGAAATCTGTTTCTTTTGTTGAATCAGGAGTTTAGGCCATCTAGTTGTTGTCTTTAATCCTGTTGTTGTTAACAATTGTTGTTGACAGTATGTCAAACAGGTACAAATGAAAATTTTGTGAAGCAGATGTAACTACACATTGGTTTGAGCCACCTTGGATCAATGATCAAGGCAAAGAAATTCAAACTACCTTCTGTGACTTTCTCAGCAGGAGTTCTGCAGGAAGTTAAGGAGGAAGATAGTTCTTCCCAAGAGGACAAGCACATCTAGGAAGGGAGTTTTCAAAGGCTTTGGTTCAGAGGCGCTATGCAAGGCAAGTGTATGGAGGCTGAAAGAAGAAGGTGGGGGACTCTCATTTACTGTTCAGATTAGTATATCAGTATTTTGGAGTCCAAAAAAATTTTAGTGGGAAGACATGATCCAAAATGGATCTAACATAGACTTCTAAGTCTATGAATTTTCCTCACTGAGGCAAAATGAAAGTCATTGGATGATTTTGAAAATAGTCTCATTTCATAGATTGTTTCATTTTGAATCCAACACAATTTGAATGTTGGGTTGTATTATATTCTTTCCACGACTAGCCCATGTAGTTAACCGGGGGGGTTAGAGTGGGGGAGGAGCCCCCCTTCATTGCGCCGATTGTGTAGCCAAGGGGGGGGGGGGGTCACAGGGGGTTTGAGGTGTACCCGTAACCCCACTTTATTTTACTTTTGGACCCTATGTTAGGATGGGAGAACCCACCTATGGTTTTGTGCATGATTTTCGTACATGTTTTTGGACGCGATAGTTTTCGGTCCATGGTATTGGATGCGATGGTTTTTGGTCCATGGTATTGGATGCTTCGACATGTATAAATATGTATTATAACATTGAAAGGAACATAATGAAAAATCAAGCTGGTAGTCCTAGTTTTGGGATCCAAGGGAAAATCTCTGTGTATATGTGTTTTATGTGTTATGCTCTCGCATTGTTTATTTTCTGTGTTTTAGAATTCGTATGCAGGTAATTTCTGTACGGGGTTAAAACTTACATTGAACGGGCCAAAACAAACTCCGGACGAAGGAGGCATTTCTTATTAAATTTGGCCTAAGGGTTAATATTAACCTTATGCGATAAAAACCTTTGTTAAGCACTAAACCTTTATAAAGCGCATTTTACATTGAAAAGCATGTGGGCAGTCTCGGCCAGGCGGATCTGAAGAATTTATATAAAACGAACTAAAACCTTTTGAGTTCCAGAAGGAAGGTGGTGAACGGTATTTTGGGCAGGCTCTAAGCGGTAAATGGTATTGAAAGGGTTGAACCCGATTCCATACACTGGCCGACACGTAGCAGGTTGTAGGAAAGAGAAAATTGCTTTTTTGGGCAGGTAATCTCCATGCAAGTGGGCCACCTGAAGAGACTGTCAGCCGTCGGATTAGAGATCACGGATTAACGATGGAGATTGAGTGGACTGCTTTCTATTTCGGGTTAGTGCGAACCGTCAGATTAAACGGTAAATCGACGAACAAGATTAAGTCGCGGTGTTTTAACCAAAGGCCAAGGGCATTGGGATATGCGATAGGCCGATTATGATGAGTACTTCGAGCCATCAAGTCAGAAAAGGAATCAACGGTCAGGATCTTATCGGAGATCGCTGATCGGGAAAGCTTAAGGGCTGCGGACCATGGAAGCAGCGACCACCGATATGCCAAAACAACGATATAGTGATGGGTCAATAGTGCTAATCAGAGCGATCGGAGATCGTATTGCAGCAATGCAAATGGGAGCATTGGGCCATGCAACATGCGATTTGCAATGAAGGCACGGACCCAATAGGATTAAAGGGGTGATTGAATTCCGTTTGAAATCTGGCTTTGCGGATTTTCATTGGATTTCCTTGCATTTCCCGTGTATTTCATTATTTGGGTTTTTTTCGAGTTTAGCCATGGGCAATGCACAAAGCAACTTGTGATATGCGATGAAAGGATGGACCCGAGAGGATTATAGATGCGATTGAATTATATTTGAGTTTCAGCTTAAAGGCTCATGATGTGTTGTTGTGAGTTTTGTCTGTTTATTCCGTTATGTGTCTATTCCGAGATTATGGCAGAAGGAAGGCCAAACGATCGGGTTTCCCACGCCCGCCAGTTCCTTTTCAATTATGAAACCATTTCTAATTCAAACATCATTGTTCCCTACCATAAGGAAATGATGAACATAACGTGTCATGAAAACACGAATTAAAACGGAAAAGGAGGGGAAGAGACGGATAGTCACTTTCCATGCTTTAAGTGATTATGGTAACAGAACGTGTTATAAAATGCGATGAACCCAGAGATGTTGAGGGGATAGAGGATAACCACGAGATTCGTAGAGCCAGAGTGCTTGATAGAGGCAGAGCCACCAGAGGTTGAAGGCAGAGCCATAGAGCTCAAAGCAGACTTCTAAGAGCCATGATGCTGTAGTGAAGTTGCATAACAGCAAAGAGATCAAATGATAAAGCTATTGCTGATGTCCAAAGTGTGCTGAAGACAGAAGAAGGAGTTCCAGAGATAGTTGAGAGAGTTTTGAGGGAGTTGGTGCAAGCTAGAGCTCAAGATAGCTCAAAGCACTAATTGAAAGAGTCCAGTCCATAGAAGCCTAGATCTATCTGCAGAGTAAGGAAAGCCAGGGGTAAGATGGTATTCTAAGCCAATAGGTACAGTTGTAAACCTATGGAGTTGAGTGTGGAACTTGTAAAAGAAGCATTCCCATAATCCCAAAGAGCCTAATCGAGTTGATTAGAGCTCAAGGAGACATAGCCAAAGATATCAGGGTGAACTCTATATTATATTGTTGTCTTTATGGTTTGTTTATTTGCATTGTCTTACTATTATGTGTGTTTATATATTAGTTTAAGCAAATAAACTTAAGGTAATTAAGCAGTTAAAGGCAAACACAAGCATACACCTATTTCAAGTTCTTTTAATTCCGCAAATTGTCAATCATAAGCATAGATCTTGGAATATATATAAGCTTTGGAGTGGGAGAGGTTCTTGTTGATGACAAGAGGCCTTTAGTTCCCCATTTCAGATCAATCATCCTTGCTTAACTTTGTACCTGTTGCAACTGGTGTAGGGACAGGTTTGCAATTTTCCATCCTAAATCTTTTCAATAAATCTTTGGCATATTTATTTTGACAAATAAAAATTCCTTTTTCAAATTGCTCAACTTCTATGCCAAGAAAATATTTCATGAGACCAAGATCTGTCATCTCAAATTCATTCATCATGGCTGCTTTAAATTCATTTATCTCAAAATCACTTGTAAAAATCATGTCATCGACATATAAGCAAACAATCAAAATTTGTCCATGCTCATTTACCTTTGTGTACAAGGTAGGCTCAATGTTTCTTCTACAAAATCCATTCTTGATCATGTAGCTGTCAATTCTTCTATACCAAGCTCTAGGTGCTTGCTTCAGTCCATAGAGCGCTTTCTTCAACCTGTAAACTTTGTCTTTGTTACTTTCAACTTTATATTCTGGAGGTTGTTGCACATAAATTTATTCTTCTAGAATTCCATTCAAGATTGTTGATTTCACACCCATATGATTTACTTTCCACTTGTTTTGAGCTGATGTGGCTAGAACTTCTCTTACAGTATCCAATATGGCTACCGGAGCAAATGTTTCTCCAAATTCTATTCCCAGTTGCTGTGAGAATCCTTTTGCTACAAGTCTAGTTTTAAATCTATCAATTTCACCTTTCTCATTCAACTTTGTCTTGTACACCCACTTCACACGAATTAGATTTTTGTCCTTTGGAAAATCAACCAAATCCCATGTATCATTCTTTTCAATAGCTTCAATTTCTTCATCCATGTCTTGCACCCAGTTTTCATCTCTAATTGCTTTTTCAAACGAAGAAGGTTGGAATGACAATAATGCAAAATTTGAACTAACATCCAAATCATCATAAATATCTTTCAAACTTCTCATCTTTCTCTTACCATTACTTGATTCATCACCTGATTGATTGCTAGGAGAATATTGATATGTTGATCTGCTTGAAGATGGATGTTTCTCTGAAAATCTTGGAGGCCTTGTTGGTGTGTCTCTGTTTGGTGTCTTCACCTGTGAGTCTTGCTGCTCCTTTTCTGCTACATCATCTTCTTCCATCAGTGGCACTTGTGCATCAACTATTTTGTCTACAGTTCCATTCCATGACTCTTGTTCTTTGAACACAACATCTCTACGAATTATGGTCTTCTTTGTGACAGGGTTATACAATTTATAAGCTTTTGATTGCTCACTATAACTAGTGAATATGCATTTTTCACTTTTATCATCCAATTTGCTCCTTAGGCACATGTGCATAAGCTACACATCCAAATAATCTGAGATGAGATACACTGCAATACATAACTGACCATGCTTGTTTTGGTACTCTGTTCAGCACACTCTTTGTGGAGATCTGTTGATCACATAAATAGCATATGCAACTGCTTTTGCCCAACACTCATTAGACAAGTTTCTACCTTTCAACATGTTTCTTACCATGTTCATAATTGTCCTGTTCTTTCTCTCTGCTACACCATTCTGCCGTGGTGTGTACCTGGTTGTAAACTATCTTCTGATTCCATGTTGTTTTCAGTAATCATGGAATTCCTTTGAGTCATATTCTCCACCACGATCTGACCTCAATACCTTAATTTGTCAATCACTTTGGTTTTCTACTAAGGCTTTGAATTCTTTGAACTTTGCAAAAGTTTCAATAAACCCAAGTCTTTCTGCTGTAGTCATCAATGAAAGTGAGGAAGTAACAATTTCCACCAATCAACTATGTCTTCATAGGTCCACACAAGTCTGTATGTGTTAGTGTCAGTATCTTCACACTACCATCAGTGATCAAAATTTTCTCTTTTGCATCTCATGGTAGGAGTCCCATACTGCTGAGTCATTCCATTAGGTCATGGATTCACTGATAGTAGAGTTTACATCCAGATTTTCTCCTCATACTTTGTACTTGTTGATCCTTTTTCATATTTCAGTCCTGGTTCATGGTTTAATCTGCAGTTTATCTTATTAGGTCTTAGGGTTTGGTGTCTTTAGGTTTTAGGGTTTTATCATGGTCAAAGTCAGTGATTTCATGCCAATAATGATCAGAAAGGATATGAAGAAACTAATAATCATTGTTAAAATCATAATTTATTGGTTGAGAAGCTAAATGTAGTTCTCACCTAAAAACAGAGTATTATGTTTTTCATCTTTCATCATGATAAAACCCTATTCACACACACGTTTTCCCAAACCCCCTCATCCATACACTCTGCCCATTCCATTCCTCCGCATCAATTATCCACAACTATCCATATATAACCATATTGTTCAAAGCCAAAGGAAAATAATGGAAAGAGACAGTGATTATGAGTATGAAGAAGAGACACTTAGTGACAGCTCCATGGAGAAACACAGACAACAGAGGAAGCCCCATAAAGGAGGAAAAATCATTAGAGAGGAGCCCACTAGCTTGAGGGAATTACAGGCCTGCCCACTTGTAGTTTCTTGTTTCAGGCATCAAGCATGTTTGAATTTTGTGAAATGGTGGAGAGAGTTCAGTTTCACCATGAGTTGGCCTACATGACCCCCAACAAAATCTGTAACATAAGGATTAGGAAGCTTAAAGCTAGGTTGAGGAAAGATTTAGAGAGAAAAAAGGAGCAACATAAGTTAAAAATATTAGTTGAAGCCTCACTAGCCCATCAAAGCAGTTGATGGTGGTGTCCCATGCAAAATTTGGGCAAGTTTTGAAGATTTTTTGCATTTTTCAAATTTTGAAATTTTCAACACAAAAAACTGGCCCAAAAGCGCAGCGCCACCAGCGTTGTGCTTTTTCCTGGAGCATCAGATGGAGAAAAAGTTTGTATTTTTGGATTCATCATGATGAGAACATACGCCGTGGAGAGTTTCAGAAGTTTTAGAGCAAATTTGGGTCACCAAAAGGTCAAAAAACTACCAAAAATGACCTCTCTGCCCCTTTTTGGACACACAGAAGTAGTCTTGGGAGATTCAAGTTTTGAGGGGGCAAATGACCTCCAAATTCAAAAATTCCAGTTGTTCCAGAAACCAGACTTGAAGGCCTTTCCAATGAGCTATCATATGCTCAATTTGGCTAAGGGGAAGGCCTCCAAAAGTATGTTGAAAGTGGCATTGTGCTTTTGGCCAGTGGCGGTGCACTTTTGACCAGTTTGCCCATAAAATCAAGACTTCACCTATTTTGACTGTAAATTTGTTTTCTCTCTCCTCATAGATGATTTTACTGATGTAATTGATGACATGGAATGTAAATGTAATGGTAAAATAGTGTTATAGGGTAGATTCATTAGTTAGAGGTGGTTTTGAGGTAAATGAATCAGTTTCCCATTTTTTAGAGGCAAGTTGTTTGATTGCCTATATTCCAGTTTTCTATTTGGAAATGGTTGAAACAACCCCTCTTCTCATGGATTCGACCCATAAAGGTCAGGATGAGTAGGTTAGATGTCTATATTATGTGTTTTATTGGTCATTTGGTGAGGTTGGATTCACTTGGATGCTCTGAACAATATTGTACATCATTGTAAGCAGTTTGGTAAGGAAATTAATAGGAGTTGCAGCTATTTTTATGGGATACCTGTGGTATGGTGCTTTTGCATAGTTTCTTCTTTTGTTATCAGTTTTTCACATGTTTTATGTTTGCCACAATCTATTTCACTGCTTCTAACTGAATGATATGAAGATTGATAGGTAGAATTCATTGTTTACAGTGCTCTGTCTTGGGAAACCATTTAGTATTCTATGTTTTCTACTGTTTGAAAAGGATACATGATCTTTACATGCCCTCCTCAGCTCCTCACTAGTCTTAGACAATCTCACCTCACTCAATTTCAAGTGTAAAAGTCTATAACTACCTTGCCCCATAGAACATCCTGTATTCTAACCTAATTTCCTAGACCCAAATTACCTAGCTCCATCTGATCCAGCACAAAAACCAACAAATTCAATCAAAATCCCCTGAGCTACTATACCTAGCCTAAAATCCCATTTGATTCAGTCATTTTGACAGAGTTTCCATAAGGAGAGAGCCCTCTCTCGACCTGGTAGGGCTAGCTACCAGGTTAAGCTTGGTTTGTGGTTATCCTAAGATTGCCTTCCTTCAACGTGAGGTCAATCTAGGCTCTAACAGTATGCACTAGCTCAAGAGGTTGCTTTGCTCTGTATGCAATTCTCTTTGGAAAACTTTCATAGTGTTGCTTTCCCAAGATGCAACACTCACAAGTACTATCAGGTTCTTTGATGGGAGGTAATCCTCTAACCATATGTTTCCACTGCAACAATCTTAAACCAGAAAAGTGTAAGTGTCCAAATCGAAAGTGTCATAACCAATAATCATTAGAACATGCAACTATAAAAGAACTCAGCTGACCACTGTAATTCAAAATTAGAGGAAAAACTCTGTTCCTCGTCATCTGCACCTTTGCTATCAGTTGCTTGCTTGGGGGCTTGTCATATATAACACATTCTTAACCTTGAAAGATAACTTTGTATCATTTCTGTGTCAATTGACCAACACTTAACAAATTATGTTTGAGACTAGGAACATAATATACCTCGGAGATTGTCTTCGACTTCCCCTGCTTAGTCAGAATGTTGACCACTCCTTTGCCATCTACTACCACAGTCTTGTTAGTCCCCAACTTTACCTCTGTTTTCGCAGATTGATCGAAATTTGCAACCAAATCCTTGTTTCCTGTCATGTGGTTACTGCAACCACTGTCTAACAGCCACACATTAGCAAAAGGTTCATGCATGGTATGGCAAGCTAGGAACATGGAGTTAGTACTCTCTGTAGTGACATTAGCTCTCTAGTTCCCTTGATTAGCTATTTTCATCCTACAATCATGAGCATAATGACCAAATTTATTGCAGTAATAACATCTCACCTTTGATTTGTCAAATCTTTGATTATTTTTGAAGCTTTTGTAGTTGCTTCCACTTCCATGTTCATGCTCTTCTCAGTCATCTCTCTGACCACCATATCTTCCACTTCGTCTTCTCCCTCTTGTTCTATTTCTGCCTCGACCTCTGTCTCTTGAAATAGAAACCTGACTTTTGAAAGCAGTCTCTAAAGTGGAATCCTTATTTCTGTCTATCCTTGTCTCATGTGATAGAAGTGATCCCATCAACACATCATTTGTCAATGATGCCAAATCCTTGGCTTCTTCTATAGCTGCTACCACAACATCAAATTTGGTAGAGAAGGATCGGAGGACCTTCTCAACCACTCTTTGATCTTTTATATCTTCACCATAAATCTTTAACTGATTTACGACAGTTATGACCTGATTCATGAAAGAATCGATGTCCTTTGTCTCCTTCATCTGCAGACTTTCAAAATCTCTCCTAGTATTCTACAACTTAACAATATTGACTTTGGCCATACCTTTATAGTTTGTCACCAAAGTATCCCATGCTACTTTTGTTGAAGACATGATCATAATCTTCTGGAACACTGCTCGGTCCACTCCCTGTTGAATAAGTTGCAACTCATGTACATTCTTCTTTCTGTCTTTCTTCCATTGTTCTCTCTCTGTATTACTGAGAACTTGTTCTTCTTCTTCGTACTTAAGTTCTGAAAACCCAAACTTGACATAATCCCAAACATCATGTGTCTGCAACATGGTCGCCATCTTAATGGCCCACACATCATAATTTTTCCCTGTAAATGATGAGAACTGAAGCCGGAAAAACTTATTTATTTTTATATAAAAATATATTTTTATAAAAAGTTCTATATATATAAAAGCAGTTGTCTATAATGAGACTTTTTGGAAGCCTTTCCGGTGGGTTTTTCCGGTCAAAATCCGGCAACAATTTATTGGAATCGCAAGTTTGATAGCTAGTTTCTACACAATCAAGGCCTCCCAGGGGTTTTTCAAGGTGCTGAATCCAAATATGTAGTTAAAAAACTATTTTAACTGCAACAAATCAAGATTTAACCTCAATTTCTTCCGCCGGATTCCGTCACCAGAATCTCCAAAAAATCTCATTATAGACAACTCCTATATAAAAACAAAAATCTTTCACTACACGTTTATAAAACTTTAATTAAAAGGCCACGTTCACACTTTTTAAAAAAGGTCTCATGAAAACCTTCACGTTAGTTGTATGAAGTCTTAATACGAATTCTTACAGCACTCCTTTGAAACTTTTGAATTTTTAACGACTTCTGAAATTTTAACGTGCTGTATGAAAGACCTTTTTTTTTTAACACGATGTATCGTTGAAACTGATTGCGTATTAATGCCCTTCACCCAAATGAACTCCCGCGTGAATGTTTAACGCGACAAGTCCCAAAGGAACCCACGAGTTTGACTGTTAACGCAGCTCTCCCCTGACCCTGAGCGCGTTATAGCGCCCTGTATGCCAATAAAACCACTACGAGGAAAAAATAAATTTCTCCTTTCACACAAATTGTTGCTAATTTGTTTTTCCTTTGCTCTGTGTAATCTCTCTCTGATACCAATTTGTTGGAAAGGGGAGGAGACAAAGCATGAATTTAAACAAAACACAAGCTGCTGCTCTTCTATTGATCACACAAAACATGATGATCACAATGAACTTGGTGAAGGGTATTTGTCCTTTTCTAACTAGCTATTCTTCTTGACATGCAACCACAGCGACTTGTCTTGACATGCATGCAACCACAAGTCTATCACTTGACTTGACTAACACTCAAAATACTCAATCACTGAATGATGACATGCAACCACACGTCTATCACTTAACTTGACTTGACTAACACTCAAAATACTCAATCACTCAGTTGACTCTCTATATTGAACCAACTCCACACGCAAAAATAATTATTTTATTTTAGAAACTTTCACCACTTGCGGGTTGGCCAACTCACACTTGCTTTTCTTCTGAAGCATATGTAACATTCTAATATTATAAATCTGTAAAGAACAAAATAGTTTGAGAAAATTTGATGTTTTAGCTCACAACATCCATTTTATTTTCTTGTTAGGTCAATGTTTTATTCTTCTCTATAAATAATCCACCAACCGTTATATAATATATGTAAAAAAATTGGTATGGCTAATGACCTTTTTTGAATAAATTATAGTGAATTTTTATACTTGAATACATGCTCGTTATGTATGTGCATAATATAGTTTTATAAATTAAATAAATTTTTATTTTTATTTTAAATCACAAGTGAAACCACGGCAAAAAGAATGGTTAACTGACCTTTTGAGGTTGCTTTTATTTTTAACCTTCTTTTGAACGTGAAGCAAAAGTGCGGATTGATGTAACACAACATTTACAGGTGTGTGTTATACATGTACAAATACAAGTAGAAGTGTCATATAGCTATTGGACTATTGTTTAGTGGCAGCGACAAGATATCCAACCATAACAATGTCACCATCTTCACACCACCTTATTCTTGAAAATTGACCAGTCATCGCTATAACGATTCTGGAGTGCTAAGATCATTTTCCAAGCATGGATTAACTATTGGAGGTGATTGTTGGTATGAATAGATGGTAGCCATGCTTTCTATGCTCGAGAAATAGTGCCAAAATAAAATAACTTCAATGTAGGCATTTAGTATTGTAAGTTTCATTGCATTTTCTAATACAATTGTGAGAAGTGAGTGAGTGAGTGTTTTTATGATTTTTTTTTAGTTTCTCAATGTAGGCATTTAGTATCGTAAGTTTCATTGCATTTTCCAATACAATTGTGAGAAGTGAGTGAGTGAGTGTTTTTATGATTTTTATAGTTTTAAAAAATATGTGGTAATTCAAAAGAAGTTGCAATTTTATTTTATTGTACATAAATGCTTTAAAAATTTATTAATCAAATTTTATTATAAATTATAAAATTAATCATAAATTTAAATTTTATTAAAATTTTTAAATCTTTTTATATATTAAATTTGTTTTTTAAAATAATTAAAATTTCAATGCGTTTCTTATTCAATATCAATAATTTTATTAAGAATTTAAATTTTTAGTTACTCTCAAAAATATATTTTACAATTAAATATAAAGGGATATGTAATTTCTTTAATAAAAAGAAAAATAAATATACATGTTTTAGTTAATTATAATCAAAATTATTATAAAATATTAATATTAATCTCATTTTGCTTGGTTAATTTGAATTACAAGCATTATGAGACGTCAATAATCTAATTCTCACAACCTAGTGTCAAGAAGATGTGGTGAAACTATTTTACTTTCACTTTTACACATAAACATAATATTTAGATGTTACTACAAATCAACATAGTTTTATAAGAACTTCAGAGAGAAATAATGTAATTAGAAGTATAAAGAAATCTCATATTTTTTCACTTTTTAATGTGATAATTCTTATATTTTCAAAATATTTCGCTTAATAAGTTAAATAAACTATTTAAATATCCATTTTAACTAATTTACTTCTACATTTTCCAAATATTGAATTATTTATATATTCAAAAATGCAATTTAAACAATAAAAATTACACATGGTTTGTGTATATAGAACCATGATAGATCCATGTTAACTATGGATACAATAAGAATTAAGAGGGATCAAAATTTCTCAAAGTGCAATTTTTTTCCAAATTTTATATTCTATTTTTACGCCGTAAGGCGTTTCCCTCTGAAATCAACTCCCCCAATTGCCTTTCTGTCATAATCCTGACGGTTAGATCATTTGTTAGACGATTAAATGTTTTTCCACCGTTCGATGCTACAACTAAATCTTGATTTGCACTATTAACCATAATCCAATTTGAAATTCTTTCAACATAGTTCGGTGGCTCCGCTGCGTGCATCTAACCCTAACCCTGTTCATTACGATTCGTTCTCTTGGATTATCGTGGAGGATGAATTTATGGATAACGCACAGATCATGGCCGATGAATTGCTTTGCTTCGGATACTAGGTAACCACAAACCCTTCCTTATTGCGGACGGGTGGGTAGTCATTTATTTGGTTTTAAAAAATGCGGGTGGAAGTTAACAGGGAAGCGGCTGCAGTATGCGGTGGTGGATTTCTTGTGTTACAGGAAACGGGAAAAGGGAGCGTCAGTGAGTTCTCCGGGGCATGATTTGATAGATGAATGGGGACGCCCTGTTCCAGACCCTCCACAGTGGCTCTCCACTTTTGGTGGTCGAGGCTTCAAGCCCATTGCCGATTCTATCCATCAGATGGGGCTCAAGTTCGGTATCCACGTCATGCGCATCATCAGTACCAGGCCGTCAAAGCCAACACCCCCATTCTAGGACCTCTGGTTAGTTTCTCTCCCCTGGTTAGTTTCTCTCCCAGAACGAGCACACAGTGGATTGAACTTGCAAGAAAATTTGAGGTGAACCTTATACCTCTGCCTCTTCTGTTCATTTTTTTTTTATAGAAGGAGGTATATATATCTTCAGTTCATATTTCTAGCCATTCTCAACACCTAATACATGCTTTTGTATATAGGGAATTAAATTGTCATCATGTTTGAACTCAACTATTTGCCTTCGAAGGCCGGCTAAAATGGTTGTTGGGCTAAGGGCCTCCACTGCAAATATTTTTATTGACAATGGCCCTTACAGAGAGTTTATTTTCAGGCATTTTCAAGTGGCTTCTATGGATGAAGAAAGTGGAGTAGTAGTTCTGGTAAGTTGATCAGTCTATAAAAGAAATTCCCATCTGAAGCCCTGAGTAGGTTATGAATGATGTTTGTTTAAGGTTATCTTCATGTATTCTGGTTGATTCGATAGTATCTGCATGCTGAATTTTTAGATTGCCATTTGGTGAATTGATAAATGTTGCATATACTGATATTTTTGTGGGTATTTGCAGTCTAATAGTCATTTGTCCAAACCGAGATCCTCACACATGAACAGGAGGGTCAGGTCTCCTTCTAACTGAAGCATTAAAACTTCGTTTAATTTTGTATGTCCAGAATCCTAACCCAAAATCTCATATTCATAAATGTTGTTTGATTTCTCAAGTTTGCAGATAGTTGATTACATTTTCTTGCATACATCTTGGTTTAGGTGGCTAATTAAAGAAAGAATTAAGAATTCATTTAATTTTGTGTGTCCAGAATCCTAATCCAAATCTCATATTCACAAATGTTGTTTGATTTCACAAGTTTGCAGATAGTTGATTACATTTTCTTGCATCCCTCTCAAAGTGATTTTTGATCATCACTATGATTTTTAAAAACTTTCAAACGTTCCTGGTCTTTCACCTGAGTTTGCAGATAGTTGATTACATTTTCTTGCATTCCTCTCAAAGTGATTTATGATCATCACTATGATTTTTAAAAACTTTCAAACGTTCCTGGTCTTTCACCTGACATTGGTCATGGAATTCATCTTCTTAGTATGTTGTGTAAATGAATTTACTTTAAGCCATTCATAATTTGAAAGATTTGGGCTTTATGATTTCTCGTCATTTTCATGATTGATTGTTATCAGTTTTTGTTTTCAGTTACATTTTCCAATGTTCCATATTGCATTTTACACTGGTAAAATAAATGCTCCATTGTCACCAAGTAATTGTTACATTTTTCCTTTGTTCTTAAAGTGAAGCCATAAATATGGATAAACGAATGCAACACCCCATAAATTCGAATTTATTTATTTATTTTTATTTATTTATTTATTAATTTTATTTATCTATTTTTTTTTTCAGTAAGAAAAAAACGCTGGTTATTATTAAGTATAAATAAAAAACCAGTAGCATATGTGCCAGAGCACCCAGGTGTAAATTCGAAGTTGCATACATCATGCAAGCAATATGGTTTCTAATCTTAGGTTTCTGATCATGTTATGATTGCTGTGATATCTTCTGCACTTGTGTGTATTCTGAGTAGGCAGAGTCCCCAGCTTGGGGATGTGGACTATTTTTGATCGTGCGTGAGGGCCTCTGAACTTGAAATGTACACCTTATATTTTCAATAATAGAGAGGTTTAAGACATTTTCTCTTTACTTTCAGAATTATACACTATTAAACCTGTGAAACTACAGTTAAAATGAACATTAACAAATATATAAAAAATTTAAACGTAAAATAATTATAAAATTTTCAAAATCACATTGATAATCATGATTGCTGAATTCAAAATTACAATGAAAACAGGTCGTCTTTTGCATCCATGTATCCAATAGATCATATTCCCTTTTGGCCTAAAATTTTCAGTGGGGCTGTTCTATGAATCCGTGGAGATGTTCTTTTTTATAGGAGGTATATATATCTTCAGTTCATATTTCTAGCCATTCTCAACACCTAATACATGCTTTTGTATATAGGGAATTGAATTGTCATCATGTTTGAACTCAACTATTTGCCTTCGAAGGCCGACTAAAATGGTTGTTGTGCTGAGGGCCTCCACTGCAAATATTTTTATTGACAATGACCCTTACAGAGAGTTTATTTCCAAGCATTTTCAAGTGGCTTCTGTGGATGAAGAAAGTGCAGTAGTAGTTCAGGGAAGTTGATCAGTCTATAAAAGAAATTCCCATCTGAAGCCCTGAGTAGGTTATGAATGATGTTTGTTTAAGGTTCTCTTTATGTATTCTGGTCTATTCAGTAGTATCTGCATGCTGAATTTTTAGATTGGAGTTTGGTGAATTAATAAATGTTGCATATACTGATATTTTTGTGGGTATTTGCAGTTTCATAGTCGTTTGTCCAAACTGAGATCCTCACACACAAAACTAATTTTAAATAGTGAATTTGCAACATGAGGGTCATGTCTCCTTCTAATTGTTTGGATATCAATAGGTTATTAGAATAAACTTGTAATAATGGAAAGAGAGATAAGGTTTTGGAATTTACTTAATTGTTTTACTTTCAGAATTATACAATATTAAACCTGTGAAACTAAAGTCAAAATGAACATTAACGAATATATAAAAAAAATTAAACATAAAATAATTATAAAATTTTCAAAATCACATTGAATATCATGATTACTGAATTCAAAATTATAACGAAAACAAGTCGTCTTTTGCATCCATGTATCCAATAGATCATATTCCTTTTTGGCCTAAAATTTTTAGTGGGGCTATTCTATGAATCCATGGAGGTGTTCCACGAACAATTTTATGATGAGGAATTTGCACCAAGAAAGTGCAATGCATGAGTGTAAGGGGAGAAGATAAATGATTGACCATAAGTACATGGAGACAAAGTGCACTTGAAATTAATAATCATTGGAGTTATATTTGTAGCATAAGCATAATATTACAAAGAATACAAAAGAGGATAATAACAGTTATAGGTGATTGTGACCTGATGAGTTAGTTCATGTGGTTAAAGTGCTATGAATTGCAAGTGTGAGGTTGCAGAGCCAAGTCTCTAGGCTGGCTACCTTTGTGAATGTCATGGGTGTCATTCGATGTCTCTGTTGGATTAGTTTGCCAAAATTGCAACTGGTTGGTTAACCTTGGTTACCATCCTCAGAATGAGGGGAAGTGGCCAGTGGTGGGTGTGCATTTCATCAAAATATAGATATGGTGGGTGTGCATTTCATCAAAATATAGATAATGTGGTTTGTAGTTGGTTCAGTGCCCATTTAAAGAGGTTGGTGGGTGTGCATTTCATCAAAATATAGATAAAGTGGTTTGTAGTTGGTTCAATGCCCATTTAAAGAGGTTGGAACTTGAAATCTAATTCTTTTGGTTCAGATTAGACGTAATCAAGCATAAAAGTTGTAGTAGTAGTAATTTTTACATAATGGTTGACTGGCTGCAACAATGATATATATGTTGTTAAATATTTCCAAATATAATCTGAAAAGTTATCTGCACTGTTGGTATTGTCATTGTTGTTGTTGTTTATTGCAGGAGTCCATGGTTACTGCTTCACATAAGGAGTCTATTTATAAAATCCTCATGTCCAAAATGCTGGCGGAATCTGAATTAGAAAGTGGATCATCAATGGAATACAGATGGAAGTTTAAGGCAGTTTTGTTTTTCAATAATTTTAGTACCTACACGTTTTGGCATCTGATGCAGAGTGCTTAAGTTTGTACTAGAAAATAGAGAATTGCATATACTGATATTTTTGTGGGTATTTGTAGTTTGATAGTCGTTTGTCCAAACTGAGATCCTCACACACGAAACTAATTTTAAACAACGAATTTGCAACAGGAGAGTCAGGTCTCCTTCTAACTGTTTGGATATCGATAGGTTATTAGAATAAACTTGTAATAACGGAAAGAGAGATAAGGTTTTGGAATTTACTTAATTGTTTTACTTTTAGAATTATACAGTATTAAACCTCTGAAACTACAGTCAAAATGAACATTAACGAATATATAAAAAATTTAAACATAAAATAATTATAAAATTTTCAAAATCACATTGATAATCATGATTACTGAATTCAAAATTACAACAAAAATAGGTCGTATTTTGCATCCATGTATCCAATAGATCATATTCCTTTTTGGCCTAAAATTTTCAATGGCGTTGTTCTATGAATCCGTGGAGATGTTCTTTTTTATAGAAGGAGGTATATATATCTTCACTTCATATTTCTAGTGATTCTCAACACCTAATACATGCTTTTGTATATAGGGAATTAAATTGTCATCATGTTTGAACTCAACTATTTGCCTTCGAAGACCGACTAAAATGGTTGTTGGGCTGAGGGCCTCCACTGCAAATATTTCTATTGACAATGGCCCTTACAGAGAGTTTATTTTCAAGCATTTTCAAGTGGCTTCTGTGGATGAAGAAAGTGCAGCAGTAGTTCTGGTAAGTTGATCAGTCTATAAAAGAAATTCCCATCTGAAGCCTTAAGTAGGTTATGAATGATGTTTGTTTAAGGTTCTCTTCATGTATTCTGGTCAATTCGGTAGTATCTGCATGCTGAAATTTTAGATTGGAATTTGGTGAATTGATAAATGTTGCATATACTGATATTTTTGTGGGTATTTGCAATTTGATAATCATTTGTCCAAACTGAGATCCTCACACACGAAACTAATTTTAAACAGTGAATTTGCAACAGGAGGGTCAGGTCTCCTTCTAACTATTTGGATATCAATAGGTTATTAGAATAAACTTGTAATAATGGAAAGAGAGATAAGGTTTTGGAATTTACTTAATTGTTTTACTTTCAGAATTATACAATATTAAACCTGTGAAACTACAGTCAAAATGAACATTAACGAATATATAAAAAATTTAAACATAAAATAATTATAAAATTTTCAAAGTCACATTGATAATCATGATTACTGAATTCAAAATTACAATGAAAACAGGTCGTCTTTTGCATCCATGTATCCAATAGATCATATTCGTTTTTGGCCTAAAATTTTCAGTGGGGCTATTCTATGAATCCATGGAGGTGTTCCATGAACAATTTTATGATGAGGAATTTGCACAAAGAAAGTGCAATGCATGAGTGTAAGGGGAGAAGATAAATGCTTGACCATAAGTACACGGAGACAAAGTGCACTTGAATTTAACAATCATTGTATATATATTTGTAGCATAAGCATAATATTACAAAGAATACGAAAGAGGATAATAACAGTTATAGATGATTGGGACCTGATGAGTTAGTTCAGGTGGTTAAAGTGCTATGAATTGCAAGTGTGAGGTTGCAGAGCCAAGTCTCTAGGCTGGCTACCTTTGTGAATGTCATGGGTATCATTCGATGTCTCTGTTGGATTAGTTTGCCAAAATTGCAACTGGCTAGTTAACCTTGGTTACCATCCTCAGAATGAGGGGAAGTGGCCAGTGGTGGGTGTGAATTTCATCAAAATATAGATATGGTGGGTGTGGATTTCATCAAAATATAGATAATGTGGTTTGTAGTTGGTTCAGTGCCCATTTAAAGAGGTTGGTGGGTGTGAATTTCATCAAAATATAAATAAAGTGGTTTGTAGTTGGTTAAATGCCCATTTAAAGAGGTTGGAACTTGAAATCTAATTCTTTTGGTTCAGAGTAGACGTAATCAAGCGTAAAAGTTGTAGTAGTAGTAATTTTTACATAATGGTTGACTGGGTGCAACACTGATATATGTTGTTAAATATTTCCAGATATAATCTGAAAAGTTATCTGCGATGTTGGTATTGTCATTGTTGTTGCTGTTTATTGCAGGAGTCCATGGTTACTGTTTCACATGAGGAGTCTATTTATAAAATTCTCATGTCCAAAATTCTAGTGGAATCTGAATTAGAAAGTGGATCATCAATGGAATACAGATGGAAGTTTAAGGCAATTTTGTTTTTCAATAATTTTAGTACCTACACGTTTTGGCATCTGATGCAGAGTGCTTAAGTTTGTACTAGAAAATAGAGAATTTAGGAAACAAAAATCGATGCCAAAGTTAAAGGAATGGAAAGGGTACCAGATCTACCAAAAGTAAGTCAAAATTTACAGGCGTTAGAAGTAAAGGTGAGAGCCGGATTTTTTGGTTACTACAAAAGTATGATATATCTGGATTTCAAGCTCTGACTAAGGTATACAATTTAATAGAAAACTCATGGTTTTGATCTTTGCTTATCTGTTTTTACATCTGTTTTGTTATAGCAGTCCTCTGAGAATGATTTGGAAGACAAGAAGATATTCAAGGGTCAACCTTATTTCATTTCAGATCTTAAAAGTTGTGTCCTAACTGTAGAGACACTTTTGAAAGAAAAAGAACATGAAAACGCTATCTTATGCCAAAAAATACATCAATACAAAACTCGGTGGTCAACGTATGATGTCGAACTAGCCTCCATTGAGAAAATGTGGCAGAATAATATGACTTCATTACAGCAAAGCATTGCTTCAGTGAAAAAAAGCTTGGCAGTTGATAGAATGGTTATCCAATAGGAAAAGAAAAATATGGTGATTTAGATATTTACCCTGGCGTGTCTCAAGAACATGTTAGAAGACATATTCCACCACATGATGATGACTTTGACTGGGATGAAGCTACTTCAGCTGAAACAAAGACTCCTGATCCTCATCACGCACCCCAGAGTCATCTTCAGGATTCAAAGTTTGGTCTTAGTTTGGAACTTGATGTAGAACATGCTGTTATTGGTCCAAATATGAATGATATTGTGGAGTTGATAGTGGATGTGTCCACCCAAATTGGAAATATTAGTGCACTGAGGAGAGGATATTAAAGTGACTAATTTAATCATTCATTTATTTGGCATGAGAATTCTTGGTATTTTAACTCCACACACCCTATTGATGCAGGGTAAATAGATGCAGTTCATTTTTTAGGATTCACTACTATTTTTCCCTCCTAAAAGGCACAAGGCATTTTTATATAAAATCGTTTTAAGCAAGTCTTTCTTTGCATTATTTGGGAAGCAAGCCACACCACATTTTGTGAAAAGCTAGAAGATACAAATAAGGTGAAAATTGTCTTGTATATGCAACACACAATAAACATCAGTAGATGTAAGCAAGCATAAAAGCTGTAGTAGTAGTAATTTTTACATAATGGTTGATTGGCTGCAACACTGATATGCTTGCTTGCTTGAGTGTTTTGGTAGCCACTTGTAAAATGAATTATTTTTGGTGATTTTCTTGGAATTATAAAATGAATTTGATCTCTGTCATGTCTCTCTCAAGTTACTAGATGTATTGATTTTCTTCTTATGTTGTTAATTATTTCTAGATATAATACTTCTTCTTTCAGATTAAACTTGAATATGTATTTTCAAGGTCTTATTTTACCAACTACTGCAGAACCAAAATCTGCATGACACATAAGAGTAAAGACATAGTATAAGATAAAATTTTGAAACAAAAATGCATATGATTAAGCCCATGCTCTAATTACAATTACAGAGAGCATCTATATGCTTATTTGAAGCCTGGTACCTTGAAGACTTTTCTAATATCAATGTTCTATTATTAATACTCTGTGCCTTACATGTTCTGCTTTGATTGATATCCACTCACAGGTGCTGATTCAGAAAGCCAAGGAGAAGTTTATTCACTTCCTCTGGAAACTGTTCCTGGACAAAATGGCTTCCTTCTAGAAAAAAATGATCTCTAGATTGGGCACAACAGACTTTATCATCTCACTGTTGACATAATACTCCACTCCCAGAAATTTCAGAAAATAATCCTTGGTACCCATGATCACAAGGGAAGGATCTTGAATAGTGTGTTCATTGAAAAGGGTCAATCTCCCAGGATCCCTGTAAATTAAATGTTCAAAACAAAGATCAAACTTGAGTATCTGTAAGTTTATGGTGATTTATAATGAAATGAAAGCAAAGGGAAAACCAAGGTTTACCTTTTGCTGCAAAGGTATGGGACTTGCATAGGGAACACAAAACCAGATTTCTCATACAGGCTTGAATACATCTGAAGATCATCCCCAGTGAACCATGGTGGCAATGGTTTGGGAGGATCATAGAAATCCATTACCACCTTACCATCTTATGCGACGAGCAGTTCACTACCAGAGAAAAGAGTATATATATTCCTTACCACTGGTTTTACATCAAAACGCCCAAGATCTGCCAAGCCTCTCCCGATTCACAAAGCCAGGGAGAAGTTTATTCACTTCCTCTGGATACTTTTCCTCAACAAAATGGATTCCTTCTGGAAAAAAAAATGATCTCTAGATTGGGCACAACATACTTTAGCATCTCACTGTTGACATAATACTGCACTCCCGGAAATTTCAGAAAATAATCCACGGTACCCATGATCACAAGGGAAGGAGCTTGAATAGTGCATTCATTGAAAAGGGTTAATAACCCAGGATCCCTGTAAATTAAATGTTCAAAATGAAGATCAAACTTGAGTATCTATAAGTTTATATTGATTTATAATGAAATGAAAGGAAAGGGAAAACCAAGGTTTACCTTTTGTTGCAAAGGTATGGGACTTGCATAGGAAACACAAAACCAGATTTCTCATACAAGCTTGAATACATTTGAAGATCATCCTCAGTAAACCATGGTGGAAATTGTTTGGAAGGATCATAGAGATCCATTACCTCCTTACCATCTTCTGCCACGGGCAGTTCACTACTAGAGAAAAGAGTATATATATTCCTTACCACTGTTTTTACATCAAAACACCCAAGATCTACCAATCCTCTCTTGGGTTCCTATAATAATGAATCCGAAGGAGACATTCAGAAAATTCCATGAGGGTTGCTATCATTATTTAAAGAAGAACCTGGTTTTTTATACAATTTCCTTGTTCAATGCATATTTTAAGCACAAAGGGGAGAAAACGTACCTGCCAATGTCTAAAATAGATGCCTTTAGGCGCTGAGTCCCATTTATCTAGTCCTCCGGGTTTCAAGGTAGGTATACCCAATGTTACAATTCCTTTCACTCGATTTGGATGACACAAATCTAAATAATATGCAACAACTGCTCCAAAATCCTTCCCCACAACCAACACCTGCATCATGAAATGTAGTTTGAACTTTGAAATATGTTAATTACGATATATAGATACTAAGTTTCCAACTACTGTTGTTTGCATAAACATAGGGCCACCTTAATCAGGAATTTGTTGAGCACATAGAACATGAAATCATAACCAGCATAGAACATATTAACATGAATCAAAGTTCATGAATCAAAACTTATGGGGCGGTCTGTCCCTGGTTCGTCTTGGTTCTGTTCGTTTTCGGTTCTGGTCCTGGATCTGGTCCTGTGTTAGTGGTTTCTTGCTCTCTCTTGTTCTATCCAGTTTTCTTAAACTTCAGCCTGAGAAGATGGCTTCAGCAGATGTTTAGTTCTAATGCTTCGTTGGAGGTCTTGCATGATCTACTGACGACAGAAGCCTGCAGGAGGTTTTCAGCCCCTATGGCGAAGTCGTGGAATCCAAGGTAAAGCCATTATTCGTGTATTAATCTCTCGAATTCTCATGGTCATGTCCATCGACGGTGGCGGCTATGGTGGCAGTCGCGGTTCTCACTATGGTGGTGGTGATTCCGATGGTGGTAGCTGGAGGAGATAGGCAATATGATGTTGCGCTAAGGTTTTTTTTGTCTGCAAGTGGTCTTATGTTTTGGTTCTGTAATAATCCTATTGGTGGTAGAGCTATATGCTGGTAACTGTCCCTGGGCTTGGTATTTCGATGTTATGTAAACTCTGTCTGGTTTTTGATCTGGATCTCTGTTGCTCTCGATGAGCTGTATCGAAGCGGAAAATCTGGTTCTAATACGTCTGTAATTGCAATCTGAATATGCACTATACGGTTTTACTATCTCATGGTGGTTTTTTCCCAGGTTGCGAATTTCTAGTGTTTTTAAAAATGACCTGAATATGCAGTTTCACGA
This sequence comes from Pinus tabuliformis, assembly GCA_031772625.1. Lineage (NCBI taxonomy): Eukaryota > Viridiplantae > Streptophyta > Pinopsida > Pinales > Pinaceae > Pinus > Pinus tabuliformis. The sequence goes on along the minus strand of CM062815.1, from coordinate 145,900,815 downwards.
AATAGTTTTGGTTTCTGATGTCACATATAGACGCTTTATTTTTGGTTCAAGTATTTTTTAATGGTCCTCTGGATGGGGTGTTTTGATGGCAGGTCTCTGTAGCGTAGGGTTTGTTCTGTAACTCCCATTCTTGTCGTAAATTTTGTGTAATGGGTTTCTGCACACTGTTTCAATATAGATACTTATGTAACATTGGGCTTGTTCTGCTATTGGCTGAGCACTAATAAGTGCCTTCACACAGTATCGGCATGCCAATGCTCTCTATAACCTATAGGCCAGTTAGTTGCCAAACGGTAGATAGATCGGATGGGTTTGTGCATACTGTTTCAATATCGATACTTCTGTAACATTGGGCTGGTTCTGCTATTTGCTGAGCACTATTAAGTGCCTTCACACAAAGCGCTATGTGAATCGGCATGTCAATGCTCTCTTTGAAGCAGTAGGCTAGTTAGCTGCCAAATGGTAGATAGATCGGTTCTATTTTTTGTTGAAATTTTAGGCTAGATCAGTGGTTTTGTGATGGTTGAGTAGGTTTAAATGTACAAAGTTCGGAATTTTAGGCTATATCAGTGGTTTTGTTAGGGTTTTTGAGGGGTTTCGGTGGATTTTATTTTTGTTTATTTGCTTCTTTGGATTTCTTCAAAGACCATGTAATAATCTTGTTGATGGTAGAGCTATATGCTGGTAACTGTCCCTAGGCTTGGTATTTGATGTTTTATAAACTTGTCTGCTTTTTTATATGAGAAGCAGACATTGAGATGCAAGTCCCCAGTTTGATGTGTCAACATATAGTCCTAATATGCAGACTTTGGGATGCAAGTCTCCAGGTTGACTTGTTCAGGTTAATGTGTCATTGTTGGCTGTTTTGGTGCCATCATATAAAGCTGGTTTATGAGGCATTATTTGCACCAAAAGCTATGCTAATCTAGAAGCAGACTTTGGGATGCAGGTCCCCAGCTTGATGTGTCGGCATATAGTCATAATATGCTGACTTTGGGATGCAAGTCTCCAGGTTGATGTGTCAGCATATAGTCATTGTTGGGTTGTTTTGGTGCCATCTTACAGAGCTGGTTTATGAGGTATTATATGCTCCAAAAACTATGCTAATCTAGAAGCAGACTTTGGGATGCAAGTCCCAGGTTTAATGTGTTAACATATATACCTAATATCCAGACTTTGGTATGCAAGTCTCCAAGTTGATGTGTCAGCATATAGTCATTGTTGGCAGTTTTGATGCCATCTTACAGAGCTGGTTTATGAGGCATCATCTGCACCAAAAGCTATGGTAATCTAGAAGCAGACTTTGGGATGCAAGTCCCCACTTTGATGTGTCAGCATCTAGTCCTAATATTGCTAGCGGTTTAGGTACCATCCTATACAAAAAGCTTTGCCACTCGGGAAGCAGACTTTGGGGTGCAAATATACATTCTTTCTTCCTTCTCCTCCTTAAAAACATTATGCTTTGTCATAAGATCTTTACATATTTGGACTTGTTGCTCCTCCCATGTTGTTGTAGTTTATATGATAAGCTGTCATCCATAACCAATGTTTCGAGTCATTGAACTGAGTTCACTTCAATAATCTCCTCTTCCCTCATTCCTTCTCCTTTTGAAATATAGCGCTTTATTATAGGATCTTATCTTATGTCTTTGACCTTGCTACCACTCCCATGGTTCAGTTTGTGTGGACTCTGGAGGTCCACTGCTTTAAATTGGATTTGTACATGACCATTAATTAAACTAGCCTTCAGTATTCATGGAGCTCTATCGCTTTGTATTGGAATCATGCATGGCCGTTACTTAAAATTTCATGCTTGTCCATATCAGCAATTTTTTGAATATTAACAGGCTAGGCATATATATTGTTGCATTTTCTGACCAATAATGGTGGGCTGTATGTCATATACCCTGTTCCAAGGTAAAACAGGGTACTAATTGGTGAAGGAATTTTTTTTCGTAAATCATATGAACTTTTGTTATTTTGAAGTAACTTCATTTCGTTTTTGGCTTGTGAAGCTTAGAGCTCTAATATAGCTCCATGCTTATTATGCACTAATACTCTCGCTGGGTGCTGGGAAGTATGTACTGGCCTCTGAAGAAGCTTCAATGATCACATTCCATGTGTCCCGGTGTACTCTCCTAGTTACTTTTGCTTAAAACGTTTCATTCAAAGCAGGTCAAGAGACAATGAACGCAAAATGGTAAAAGCTTATCATTTCCTCTTTGCAGGCTCTAACAGGAGGGCAGGTCTTATCCCTTAAAGTAGTGTTGTATAGGGTAATGTGACAGCAAGAACTTCGTAATCATACCTTGCATCCAATTCAAGTCAAGGATAAAATATAACCAAATCATTTTTCAGTTCAATCTTTCTTTTTTTCTGAGTTGGGTGAGTGTATGCATGGTGGGGGCTGAGATGGGATTTCTTTGTCTTCTATGACTAGTTCGCCTTTCATAAATTTGAAAGTAAGCCTCCTTTAAATTCCTGCTTGTTACGATGATCCTAAATTAGACGAGAGTCTGCACATGATCGAAGTTGTCTTTATAAGTGCTTGCTTACTAACATTACGATCTTAATGCTTATTAATGCACATTCAACACCTTGTTGGTTTACATTGTTTGATTGCTTCTGTTATTGAGCAATTCGATGCACATCTCCAACTTTCCGAGTGATTAGTTGTAATCACCATTCTCAAACACTCTATCGAATGTACATAATCTATGATTAACAAACAGACGATTAAGGAAAAAATCAAGCTTTCCACCTTCAAGAGATACTATGGGCATAATATCCATGATAAGAAGTTTGAAGGGAAAGTAAATATTGCTATGTTAGTGATGATAATGTTGTGCTGCAATTTTGTTGGTATTATGTAGGTATCAGTTTTTGATGATGATAGGTGAAAAAAGTATGGAGTCATGGACTCAAACTTGACATTTTAACACATATCTAGGCTGTCGAAGCCAACCAATACACCAGTGTTATGTCTTCTTGGTTAGAATATTTTGCTGCTAGAATGCTAAAATCATCTAGGACTCATATTTTTTATTGCCATTTTCATAGCTTGCAGAAATGTATATTTACAAAGTTATATGTTGATAATTCATAATACATTTACTTCATTTTAACTTTTTAAAATGCAGTTGCAGGCTTATGAAGGGAAGATAGAGTTTATAAGTGTTTTTGATACTCCAATTTCTGCATTCTAAATTGTTCTTTCCATGCAAATTCCTTTCAGTTTATTTGAGGTAGAAGTCATTGTCACATTGATGCCTCAAATGTGGATATGATAATGACACTTCATTGGAAATCTCACGAGAATGTTCACAAACAACCTTAACTAGCTTTTAGCACAGGAAATATATGTTATGCCACACTTAAAATTAATCAGAAAAAAATAGTATTCCAGTGTCAAGAAAGCAAGATATTGTAAAATTGTTCATTTTTAGTAGCCTCTCCTTCTCAATAAATAATGTTTTATTTAATAGTGAACATAATGTTTCCTTATATAACATGCTTGTAACCTTCTTGTATGGTTGATACTTTTGTTATGTTGAAGGTTTCAACTGTTCTATGCCTAGACCAATTTCAGTCCTTTCCAAGTAAACAAGAGAAAAAGACAGTTTAGAATTGCACTTTTTCTGAACTAAAGTTTGAGCATATAGTATTAATTTGTCTAGCAACTTTTGCAGCACGCTCTCCATATCTTCTACTTGGGACTTGTCATCATTTTATCGGGATGGTTTGGTATGTTCCAATCCAATTCACAAATTTTGTTTGTCATGGTTTGGTGTGTGATTATTGGTTTGAATATTTTGAAAGTAAAAAGAGAATATTAGACAAGGGGTTTTCATACCCGTACTTATTTAAAGTTCACCTCAATTTTTTATTTATATTTTTGGTTTTATAATTTAAAATAAATACATCAACTGAACACATGGCCTATACCTTCTAGAGTAGTTGATATTTTGTATCATTTTCCTTCCAACAAACAATCTACAACGTTGAATAGCTGAAAATAAGCTGTTTGTATGGATTTATGCAGAGTTCTCATGTTGGATGCAAACAGGGGAGCGACAATCAACTTGCATGAGAATGAAATATTTAAAATATGTTTTGAGCCAAGATGTTACTTTTTTTGACATGAAGACCAGCACTGGAGAAATTATTAGTTCTATCTCTACAGATATAGTAGTTATACAAGATGCAATTAGTGACAAGGTATATATCCTAAATTTGCAGATAAGAATGAGTTTGTATTCTCTTAAAATTATGGCTGTGCATTTTATTTTGTTTTGCATATTGACATTGTGATATAAGAAAAAACTAAAAGTCAAAAAGCCCAAATTGTTTTTTGGTCAAAGGTGTAAGAGTTGTGTACATATGCTCACCAGCATTTTTTTTTTTTCCCTTTTCCTTGTTTCCTGTGACTTTTGTAAGTCAACCGAAGGAACTAGTAAATTTACAAACCAAGGGTTTTTTAGTTTTTAAAAGCAATAAAGAAAGTTGCCAAAATCGAAATTAGTCATTAGGGCTGGAAATATATACAACATTCTCACTAAGGGTTGCACTTGCGGATGTTTTCTTGGGCATCAGGTACATGACAAAAGTTGACTTGTGCCAAAACTAATTCAATTTGTCTTTCGCTATATTGCATCTAATTTTAGTGTCGTGGGGACAGGGAGATGACAGGACAGATTTCGGGGAAGGCTGGAAGGTACCCCATATTTCTAGAAGACATGCAACTGGGATGGCATAGTTTTACTTGAAAACATATAAAAATAAAAAAACATAGATTCTAGAACCTAGGACGATGATACAACTCAATAAAAATAGCAATTTTCAAATAATAAGTCTAAAAGACTTTGTTTATGTTGATATTGAGGTAATATGTAACAAATTTGGTCCTTGCAAGCTTAAGTAGCTCCAACTTAGAATGAGTGTGGAAAATGTATTAATTGGCTTCATCAGTGGTGATGAGTTTTAATTTTTTCCCTCTTTTGTACAAGGTATTCATTCATCATTTGCTAGGATTCAACTTAATAATATCATGCATCAAAGGCTCACTGTATGCACCAAAACCAAGAACAAAAACGTGAGGATTTACCTACTCAATGATTGCTTCTGCTGCCTTGCAATTAGGTGCATCTAATGATTTCTCCTACTGTATGACAATTAGGTGCATCATCAATAATTAATTGAATGACATTACACAACCCAATTTCTGTAATGGTTTTCGGTAAGAGCTACAGAATATTAGCAACAGTCTCACGAAATGTTGAATCATGGGCTGCAAGGAAGACCACATTATGAATGGACACAATAAGAACATTTATGATTTATCGATGACATGATTTCAACATTTGTCCAATGAGCAGATACAATGGATAATCCATATTCTCTTCAAGCATTTGTACATTGTCGGATAATCCATATTCTCTTCAAGCATTTTTACATTATCTTAGAGCTCTATGGATTTTGGATTTTTCCTTGCTAAGTAACTTGGTTTTGGCTTTCTCACACATGGGGCTCATGTAACCTTAAGGGGCATTGTTGATGGAAATAAAAATTTCATTTCAATATGGGGAGTGAAGAACATTGAAATTTGAATGGTATACCACATGAATAGAGAAACCTCACTGCTTTCACATTCATCTCACCCCTAGCACCATTATTAAGGAAATCTACTATTGTCCCATGCCCTCTAAGCATGGTTGTGGAACAACTTGCACTAGGATATTGGCTGAACAATCTAGATCTGGCACTGGATTGAACCTTTTGTTTCTTATTACCATGCTTTCTTTGTACTTCTTATTACCGTGCTTTCTTTGTGCTTCTTCATCTTCCCAAATGTATTTTGCTCTAACTTCCTTTGGTACTGATTCCGAGGGTTTTAAATCCAACCATATCCCATGGAGATGCCTCCTCCCATGGTATATAAAGCAGTGCAAGATTTTCCCTCATTACATCCATGATTGCATATAAATTTAGTGGTCCCACCTTCTTTTCCAGCTTTACATTTTGTGACAAAACATAAAGCATACGCCACATGAGGAATACTTTTTTCAAGTCTTTGATGGATAACCTGCAATAGAATGAGGGAGAAGGGAGGGGAAAGAGTATGAGAAGGAACAAATCTACAAACAAACAACACAAAGGAAAAATACAACAGAGAATGGGCTTAGGTCTTTCCAGGCTTCCTCGTCAATCCTTCGGTGAGCTGCAGTCCAGGTATGGGAATCAGTTTTTTGTATCGGAAGAGGGCTATCAGGCAGCCCTTTTGAATACAATTGATGCCATCAAGCAATGCATTGTTAGGGAAGAGGGATGCAATAACGTGCCTGGTTTGACAGATGTCCTATACTTTTTAACTCTTGCGACATCCATTGTTGGGGTTGTGTGTTTGGGTTTGTTGCCCGGCTTAGCCCTCAAGGCAGAGTGGAGGGTTCATGGCAGTGGGTTGTTCTTCTTTCTCCTCTGTGGCTATTGTTATTTGCTTCGTTTGGGATACTTCCAATTGTGCGGAGAACTTCGGATTGGGAGCCTTTGGTAAAGAACAACTTAGGGTTTTGAGGAGCAGTTGCTGCTTTTTATCTGACACCCATCTTTGGAAAATCACCTATTGAGAAAAAATGATTTAACTCTGATATAAAAGTCTGGGAATTTTTTATTTTGCAGAAGTTCAGGGCCCAAATGCAACTCATGTTTATTAGTATCCTCAGGAGGGTTGCAATGGCTGCTTATAATTTTTTTCAATGTAGCCTTATGTTAAGGGTTGTCCTTGTGGCATATCTGAACCTGTCTCTCTTATATGGGACTATTAATCCACTATTTGCATCGAAGGAAATGGAGATATAACACTGAGAGTGATCATGCAGGACTGCATCGATTAATGGGTCTCCTTCACATATCCACCATGCTCTGTAGTGACTGTAATTAGCTGTAAAGTTCCCAAGTCTGACATTCTCTATGCTCAGCAGCCCTGTTATTTTGTTATTCTTCTTTTAGTTACATTCAGCAGAGAATGAATTTCGTTTTGATTTGTGAAAATAAACCTTTTATTGCAGGAATTATATTGTTTTTTATTTTAGGATGTGCTTACTCCAGACTCATGAATTTTCTGAATGTATGGCAATGAGGCCTTCCCCTATAGCTTATAGGTATGTCATTCTTGTGTTTACTACTTCATTTTACATTCCCGAGGTGTAGGCATTACCGTCTCGTCTAATTTTCATGGGTTTGGATGTGCCATAGGATGTGTGCTAGTATCATCGAGCTGGTTCAAGTATTCGTGGGACAAGAGAACAATGGATTCCATTACCATTGTGGTGAAAACTGTTAGGTCTGCATTTATCGTTTTTCCCTCAATTCCTTGTTATTGTCGTTTTGTGTTCCTCAAAGGAACATGTTTGGTTCTCATGCAAACTATTTTTCTGTGGCTGTTTAGGGTATCCACAGTGGAATGGAATTCACCAAACTATACCAACAGAACCAAGAGAAACTTCTCTTCAAGTGTGCTATGTATCTATAGGTATGGATTATTAACCCTTGTCTCAGAAAAATAACTCCCCTATTTACTTTTTTTCATTTATGCTACCTCTAGTGATGGTGTAAGCCTCAACTAGTTGTGGCTCTGTGACCTCAACCAGTTCACTTGGCTTATCAGTGGGTATTTCAGGGCACCATTGATGGTCGCTACAATGCTAATGCTTTCCCTCGTACATTTAATTAGGAGTGTTATGCATATCTTGGTGCCTGCTGCGACCAAATGTCGTAGTTTCTTAGTCTACGTATCCTCATTCTGGTGTGTGCCTGGCCTTACAGGTGGAATCAGGTGGCTCAGATTTCTGGTGCATTCGGTCTTTCGTGATTAGACCCATCTCTAGTATCTCATGGCAACTCAAGCTCAAGCCTCAGCAAGCAACCATCAAGAGCATTCTGAGTCTTTCTCCACCCCCAGTTAAAATGCCACTCAGTTCTTGCTACTTTATCTCTTTCAAGTCATTCTCTTTCCTCTCCATTTTCAATTACAAGCCCACCTTCAATCGCATAAAACACTCATACTCTGTCAGTCAATGTACACCCGTTTCAATAACCCACAACTTCAACCCCTTTCAGATCACCTTCAGAAACTTGGGTATTTCTCAGTTGATATATGCACAGCACAAAAAAAACATTCTCAAGGATGTGGGTAAGCAAAATCTGTCAATGGCATCCATGCCCTTGTTCACCTTTCTGATTCAGCAAGTGCAGTTGACACCATCTTTAGCAATTACCCAAATCCTGAACTTAGACTTTCAATCCAACATGGCCTCAAAAGAGCCAGAAGCAATAAAAGTCCTAGACCTTCAGCTACCCAACAACTTCACCAATGTTATTGACATAGCCAAGGTCTTATCTCCAGCCCAAGCAATGAAGATTTCACAAGAGTTGTAGGCTTTGGAAGACAAGTCAGAGTGGAAAATGAGAATCCTTACAAGGTCTGGGGCATTCCCATCTCCTTCAGATAAATCCTGCAGGGACCTATGGCGCCCTGATGATAGGACTATGATTATAGTAGAGGACATCTCTTCCCCAAACATCTTGAATTTCGGCACAGGATTAACAGTGGGTTCTAGGCTTCCTCGTCAATTCTTCGGTGAGCTGCAGTCCAGGTATGGGAATCAGTTTTTTGTATCGGAAGAGGGCTATCAGGCAGCCCTTTTGAATACAATTGATGCCATAAAGCAATGCATTGTTAGGGAAGAGGGATGCAATAACGTGCCTGGTTTGACAAATGACGTGTACTTTTTAACTCTTGCGACGTCCATTGCCGGGGGTTGTGTGTTTGGGTTTGCTGCTCAGCGTAGCCCTCAGGGCAGAATGGAGGGTTCATGGCAGTGGGTTGTTCTTCTTTCTCTAACTCTGATATAAAAGTCTGGGAATTTTTTATTTTGCAGAAGTTCAGGGCTCAAATGCAACTCATGTTTATTAGTACCCTCAGAGGGTTGTCGGCCAAATTTCTTAACACTTGGGATTTTTGTACCCACGTTTTTTTTAATTAATTAAGTTATTATGTTTTGGATACCAATCAATATTGAAATCTTTCAAATTGTTTAATTAATAAGTTATCATGTTTGGATACCAATCAATGATTTCTTAATGCTTGGGATTTATGTACCCATGTTTTGTTTAATTAATTAAGTTATTATGTTTTGGATACCAATCAATCTTGAAATCTTTCAAATTGTTTAATTAATTATCATGTTTGAATACCAATCAATCTTGAAATCTTTCAAATCACTATAAGACGATCTTTTTTTTACGCTACATCGTTTTTATAGTTTTTATATGATTGCGAAATTTAGCTCAATATGGTGCGACTATTAAACATTTTACATTTTAAACTTTCATGAAACAGTGAATGGCTTTTTGCAGATGGGGTACCTGAGTACATTTTTGTGATAAGTTGACACATTCTTTTTCAAAAAATATTTTATTTAATCAAGTTTTTGGGTTAAATATGTTTAAATGATGAATGCAGTAAGATTGACATGTAATGCTCTGGTAAATAATTGATTATTTTACCTTAATTACATTATGGAGGTGGTTATCATTAAAGAGAATTAGTTTAGAAATTTAATTCTTTGGTAAATAATTGATTATTTTACCTTAATCACATTATGGAGGTGGTTAACATTAAAGAGAATTAGTACATTATTTACAAAGCGTCTCTCCCAACAAAAGACGAAGAATTTAATTTTGATTATCATCCTAATCACATTAAGAAAATAGTTTTCCCTTCAGAATGTCAATTTTTTTGATCCTGGGTAACAGCATGTATAAAAATTCTCTTTTCTATTAAAATTCAAACACCATCGCACTCTATAAAATTCCACCAAAAATATTCCTGTTTATCAAATATTCAGTTGGATGTCATAGATTATTTGCAATGAACATAACACTTTGAATCCTCATTGATTTTCGTATGGACATGAATTCAAATGATTTATCAGGAAGTATTCGTCCATCTTTGAGTTGTTATTCTGTTATTCTGGTTTTAGTTACATTCAACAGAGAATAAAATTCGTTTTGATTTGTGTAAAATAAATCTTTTATTGCAGGCATTATTGGAATAAAGAAAATAATTATTTTTGCATGAGGTTCCAAGTGTCACTATTGAAAATTTCTATAAAAGACGGAGAAAGTTAGTGAGAAAGGGACTTTTTGAACACCCTACTATTGGATTAATATCCTAATGACATTGTGTACCTAGAGTAACTATCAATATTTGTGGTGATTTTAGTAAAAATGGAGGTCATGTTCTTCTATTCATCTCCTCAATGGGTATTGAATTCCCTTCTTCATCATAATGTTTGTAAGATTTATTTCTTTCTTTTGTAGGCTTTGGCGTCCTACTTTTGCAAGATTTATTTCTTTCTTTTGTAGGCTTTTGCTTTTAATTCCTGCCTTTCTAAGCTACGGTCCTTTAAAGGAAACTAGTCTTAGCCTTTTTCTCGATCTAGGTGGGTTGTAAGGAATAAAAATAAGATGTGACATACACCTGTTAGATGTTGTTACCTTTTTCTCCAGCTAGGCATACTTATATTTGTTCCTTAATGTTATTGCATCTAGGGTTAAATTAGAAAAGAACTAATCTCTAAAATTTTAAATGCATACAATTAAGGTTGTGAAAGCATACACTTTATTCTTCTTTACCTTCACTATGTTAAGACAATTTAAGTACATATAGGTTATAGTTTTAATGTTATAGTTAACCTGTTAGGTATTAAAGTTTATGTCTTGTAACATTTTAGGAGTTACAATGTGTTTATGATGAGAGTGTACTAGGGGTCATAATTTTTAGAATTCATTGTGTTAAAAATCATATTGCACTATGGTTTACTTAATAATAGAGTTATTCCCTTAAGCATTATAAGGTAATAAATGCCATTTTTTCTTAATGGTAATAGTGGTTAGAAGTTGCATTTTGGAAGGGTTTGCAATTCTCCAAGAGTGATCAAAGTATATTATGGTTTGTATGGGATATGGGACATATAAGTATTTTGACTTTCATAATGGTTTTTGGTTAAGACACATATTGTATTTGGTATTGTAGTGACCATAGTGGTGAAAGGTTACATTAAGAAAGGGAAACAATTAGTGGGGCTAATATATAGTGCAATATATATATATATATATATATATATATATATATATGAATATCTAATAATAAATTCATTATAAGTATTTTTATTCTTTAAGAAAGTACTTTTTTGTTGTATTTGCGTTCTTCAATTAATGCCTTACGGCGTTTCCTTTGCAACATCTGGTGCAAATGCTAGTTTTAGATCTCAGAATATTTAATCCTATAAAACACTTGCTACATCCATAATTAAAATAAATCTATATTAATATATATAAAATTTACCTTAAAATAGTTAGATATTCTACCCCACTCCCATCTCCATTTTAAGATACATAGTTGTAGAGGAAAATCGTTACACATTGATATTCCACCCAACTCCCATCTCCATTTCAATTGCATAGCTCGTAGACATTAATTTTCTTAACGTAACTTCATGACAAAACGTGAATCCAATATTTCTATGGTACTATGTCATCGATTTCGTGTCATCAGTTTGTTCTTTATTTAGATACTGAAAAATAAAACCATTATTGACTTATATTAAAGCAGGATCTGCAATAGATGGGCTGCCCAATCCCTCCTCCATATCTAGCTTAAATTGCAGGTCATGTAATAGTATTCAGAACAATGAAATAACGGTCTCAACAGAAAAATAGCTCACTCTATCCCTAAAAATTTACCATTCTCGATAGGGAAAGAGAATAAGTCAGGAAGCTCTCACAGAAGAACAAAAGGGGAAGATCCAAATGTTGCTGCAAATGAGTGTTCTCCACCTTCAATAACCCGGAATATGGCTGAAGCAAGTGCCCTTGTTCTGACATGAAGTGAAAGAAAGAGGCTCCAACCTTCAGTGCTTTTGAAGGAGGGAAACAAACGATCAGAGGTGATTGCGATGACATATACTTTTCATGACCCAAAAAGGATCTCAATGGAATAACAAGAATTCCAAACGGTGATGGAAAGGCAGTTACAGGAAGAATGAAGAATGCCAATAGCGAAGGTGCATTATACAAGTTGGGGATGAAGCTTGGCAACGATGGATGGCTTAAACTCTTAGTTGCCAATTTGAAACGGTGGCGAACGTATTTTACAAAGGGGCAAGTAGAAGCAGCTGCGCCTGCCTGGCCACTAAATGGAAATACGTTTTTGTTTTTGTATTTTTTTTTTTAATATAAATATAAATACGAGTCCAATCGTCAACAACTTAATCATAAAGTTAGAAAACTTATGTACTTCAGGTAAGTTCGAAAAATTTAATTTTTTATTACAACTTAATCATAAAGTTAGAAAACTTATGTATTTCATGTAAGTTTGAAAAAACTAAATTTTTATTTCAAATTTATTATAGAATAGATAAATAAAATTCAATAATAAATAATAATAATAATAATATATTTTTTCAATTAATTATGTTGATTTTTTATGTGTTTTTTTTAAATAGCTTAATGTATATGGAATTTGAATTTTGAATCTCATAATATTTTATAACACAGAAATTGCCAATTTAATTATATTTGTAGATTTTTTTGTTTTTTTTTTCTTTTATTTATGAAGAAAGTGAACTTTAAATTTCATGATTTACATAATACTTAATAACAAAGGCAATCACCCATTCAACTATTACCCATAATATATTTTGTCAATGTAAAGGAATGCTAATGAATTTAAAGGAAAAGAAATATTATAGTTATATACATATTTATTGTTTAATCTTGAAATTTAATTATGTTGATAGGTATGTTTGGTGAATTTTAATTAAGTTAGATAAGGCTTCCACAATTTTAATTTAACTAGGGTAGCCATATAAATTAAATAACTGGTAAACGCTTATAGTTTTCAACCCATAACAAACATTAGAACATTTATTTCATGGTACATTTCAATTTGCTAAAATTTAAAAAATTATAAGAATTAACTAAGTTATAATTTTATTTAAAATAATAAAATTCTTATTAACGATAAAAAATAATTAGTATGTAAGTTAAATATATATACATTTTAAAGAAACATGTAACAAAATTCTTAACCATGGAGATTCACTCCCACTTTATCATGAAGACCTTTAATTTATAAATAGGCTTTGTTATAATTTTGTGGGCCAATACTATGCCATGGCTTATCAATATCAGATGCCCAAAAAACCATAACTCATTTGAGCTAGTCAAGTTTTGTAGTGCTCAAGATCTCATAATTTGCAACAGTCTAAAGAAGTGGCCCAATTCTTGCCATATGACCTGCATCCATGGGCTTGGTAGCAGCGTGGTAGGCTATGTTATTTACGATCTCCCTTTATACAACGAAATAATAAATTTTGACATCTTAAACGACCATGAGTAGGCCTTTACTTATAACTCTCAATTTTGTCATGCATAGAGATCCCATAGAAGATAATCCTTATAGCCAAAAGAACTTAATCTTTGATAGAAATAAAAATAATCTCTTTCTAAATGAATTAAAAACTAATTTGCTTCATTTATCTAGCATAGACAACATAGAAGACCTCTATCATAATTTTACTACAACCCTCTCATATTCTATTAACAAGTTCTCAATTGAAGTTTCAAGTAATAAAAGAAATAGCAAAACCAACCCATGGTATGAAAAAGATTGTAAAAGTGCGAGGAGAGCAATTAAGGAAGTTTTTGATGAATCTCTTAAAATTGGCAAGATAAAAATATACAAAGCCCTAATTAAAAGGAAAAAAAGGCAGTATATTCGTAAAAAACAAGAGAATCTCTTACACCTCTCTAAGGTATCTCCTAAGAAATTCTGGAGGCAAATTATAACTAGGAAAACTAAAGATAATAATAAAATTGCTTTACACGACTGGAATTCTTATCTTAAAAAGATTTATGAATCTCCAAATGTCATGGATAACTTTGAAACCCTGCTCACAACGAAAGAAGTTTTCTCATTAGAAGACATTGATTTTGGGGTTAAACGCTTGGAAAATGGGAAATCTAAGGATATTGAAGGTTACCAGGTGGAAATCTTAAAAATTGGAGGTCCCGTCCTCATCCCCCACATCCAAAAGATTTTCAATCAAGTGGTAAGGCAAGGGTTCCTTAAACCATGGACTCAGAGCCTCATTATCCCTATTTTTAAAAGTGGGGATACAAATAACCCCTCTAATTATCGGACAATTATGATCAACCCTCCCTTAGCCAAGTTATATGGTATTATTTTGGAAAAGAAGTTGAGCATATGGCTTGAAAGTGAAGGTAAGCGGGCTAAAGGCAAAGCGGATTTTAGAAGGCAACACTCAACAATGGACCACCTCATTACGCTTAGGACCATTGTGGAGGAATGTTGCAATGATAAATCCAATCTCTTTTGTTTCTTTGTGGACTTTAGAAAGGCTTTTGATATAATTCCTAGAAACAACCTATGGAATAGATTAGAAGAGCTAAAGGTTCCTTTCAAGTTGAGAGTTGCCGCTATAAGTTTATACAAGAATGTAATTGCCAAGTTAAAGAGCAATGAGGGGTAGTCGAAAGATATTAAGTGTAATATTGGAGTTAAACAAGGTTGCCCCCTCTCCCCTACCCTAATTAGAATTTACATCGAGAAGCTAGAAGGTTATTTAGAGGAAGCAAGCTGTGATGGCATGATCTTAGATGGGATAGTCATCATCCTTGTTCTCTATGTTGATGATATTGTTCTTCTCGCAAGGTGCCCATCTGATCTTGATAAGTAACTTAGAATTCTTAAGGATTTCTTCTCTACCATGGGTACGACTGTTAACACTGACAAAACAAAAGTTATGATTATCAAATCCAAGAAGGACACTTATGCTAATTTTATGTATGACAATAGTAACTTGGAGGAAGTGTCTTCTTACAAGTACCTAGGAATTAATATTCATCACAAGCTCAACTGGAACTATAGCATTGAGAAAAGGATTAATGGGGGGTGGAAAGCTTATTTTGGTCTTGAAAATAATTGCAAAACGACAAACCTCATAATGTGGGATAGAAAGAAGTTCCTCTTTGAAACTTTAGTCACTCCTGTTATCTTAGATGGATATGAGGTTTAGGATTGCAGCATCTCTAGAGAATCCTGGAGAAAGATTTAGCAAATCTAGGAGCATTTTATAACGTATAACCTCAAAATTAAAAGAAATACACCCTATCATATTCTGCTTATAGAAGTGGGTCTTTCCCTTATCGAGAGCCTAGCTATGACTAGGCTTCTGTTGTACAAGCACAAACTCAATAACATAGGAGACCATAGACTTCCTAAGTTAGCTTTAAATTCCAGCCAAAACCACCTAAGGCTCAAATGAGATTGGTATAAAGACACCAGGGCCTGCTTAAACCATTGAGAGATCGACAAGAATGTTGCATTGCAAAACATTAAAAACATTAAAAATATTGTTACTTCTAAGTTCAAAGAAAAAATGTGGTGTGAGAAAGATTTAGCAGCTAAAAGAAAATTAAGATATTATAAGGAGGTCATCGACCCCACCCTAGAAGATCAAAAGTATATCTCTGTTTTAACTAGCTCAAAGAAGAAAATTAATATAGCCAAGATTAGAACGAACTCTCATGAGCTCCATAGTGAAACAGGTTGTTGGGAACTTCCTAAAACACCATGGATGGAAAGGATATACCATGTTTGTGTTGGAATATTAATTTCTACTTGTCTCTAGTGTGACTTTCTATGTAAAAAGTTTGTTCCTATTCTATAGGAGTGGTTTCCATAATTTGGTGTGTGGTTGAGATATTCTCTCAACCAACATATTGTATGTCCAAGATAGTTTTCCTATCTTGAGACCATACTCCTCTATATATGTAATTGAATATCTGATTAATACCATATATAGATTCTTTGTAGAATTTTATCATGGTATCAGAGCCCTGAGGGCCTGGCCCCTCCTGGGCTTGGCCTATCCTGGGCTGAGGAAAATAAAGAGTTTGATGAGTATTTATTTGTTTTTGCCTCATTTGTTTGTCCATCCTCCTTCCTTTTTTTAAGGTCGCTGCAACAATGCTACCGTCTCATCCAAACACATTAGCCTACTTGATTATAGAGTAGTTAGACATTGTGGCTGAGAATGATCGAGCTCTGGTTGCACAACAAAAGAGTGCTCGGTGAGAGGATGCGAGGAGGTGAGAGCCAATCTGTGTTGAGAAGAGGATGTGTGCTCCATGTAGTGTTATTGACCGATTTGCTTTATGTATTATTTTGTGGGCCCTGTGTATCCTAGAGAGTCGTGTTATTTGCATTCAGAAGATTTGTTTCGTTCAATCTATTGGAAGCATTGTTCAATACCATATCTATGTGTTCAATCGCTCTTTGAAATTCTCTTTGTGGAGCATCGTGGGCCAGTCAATTGCTATGGCAGTCACTGCATTCGTCTGAGCACTTTCGCTGCAGATTGGGGTCGTTGATCATGGATCGAACACGATGCGGTGGTCACAACAATACGTTGGGCCGATCGGTGGCCCGACATGAAAAAAAAAATCTGTTGATTGTTTGTGCTGACTGCTAGCAAGGAAAGGACCACCATGCGCGGTGAGTGTGGTGAAGATGCATGAGTGTTTATAAGAGATGCTTGCTCGAAGATCTCTGCGTATTAGGTTAGTGACGTGCATGGAAAGTCGACTTGCCACGTGACTTGATCGTGGTAGTGCAGAGGAGTGGTGTAGTGGAGCTTGAAATTTCCAAGAAATCCCCACAATCTTCAGGTGTTGGAACTGTCGCTAAATGAGCTCACCTAAGAGATTCCGATTAATTTTTGGGATCTTGCGAATTTGACGATTCTGAAACTCTACACCAATAATTTGACGGGTTCTATTCCAGGGTATCGAACAAGCGATCTGATGATGATCAATTCATATCATCAATGCGTGGCAATAAATCAATGGATTTACACGCGTGGAATGCAAATAATGACATCGCCATCTGCACTTGTTTTAAAGATGGGAATTCTTTTTTCCAGGCTATTTGCTTCACTCTTCGAAGACAAGGAGGCTCGCATTATTGTCCTTGACCTCGACAATGCTTGCGGCGGCTGTCAACGACATGGTTGCTTGGGTTCTTCTGGCCCTTGCTGTAGCTCTTTCAGCCCATAATGACCAGGATTTGTCACTGGTCACCTGACAACGAACCTGTGAGCGCGACTTAAGTTTGCATCACTCTGGCGGGAGTCCTAACATCTGGCTTTGCAACAGATTCAATTGGGATTCACGCAATCTTCAGAGCTTTTCGGAGCTTTTGTGTTTGGCTTGACTATTCCCAAAGATGGCCCGTTTGCAGGGATTCTTATTGAAAAGATTGAAGACTTTGTATCTGGCTTGCTACTGCCAGTGCATTTTTCTTCCAATGGTTGAAGAGTCCAATGAGGAATTGTTGTACAATAAAATTTGGAAAGAGGAGTAATAAACAAATAGAGATTAAGGTGGCAGATGGCGAAGATGATGAAGATCATGAAACCAACTTTTTCACAATGCTACAAAGTGCATACTAGTGTTCTTAAATTTTGAGTTTTGTAAGTGAAACATGTTGAACCTGATCAACTCAACATGTAAATGCAATTGATTAGAATTGATCACTCTAACAATTGCTAATTGAAGTTAGTTATATTGAAGATGAAAGCACTAGGTATGACTTTTAGAAGGGGTTGGTTGATGAAACAATAGATGGACAAGCAAGGTAAAGGAGTGTATGTTGAAATAAACTAGACTCAATATTATTATGAGTCATACATATTAATTGTAAGCAAGTCTAGGATTTTTTGTAGTGGTCTTTGTAATGTATGTACCTGGTAACTCCAAGAGTTGGAGTTGTGATATAAGCCTGATAAAGCATGTGTACCCCTATAGTTTGTGGTAATCTAGAAACCACTTTGTATTTGCAGTGTCGGTTTTTGGTTAGCCTGAAACCATGTTTAACAATGAAGTGGGACAGAGATTCCTATTGGCATGGTTTAGGGTTAGCCGAGAAAACCCTCGGCCTGGTTGAGTCGGGTCTTTGGAGTGCCCTAGTGGCAGGTTTGTAGCCCAGAGTGGCTGGAGTGCCCTAGTGGCAAGTTTGTGGCCCATAGTGGCTGGAGTGCCTTCGTGGCTGTGTTGAGCCTTCGTGGCTGAGTTGAGCCTTGGTGGTTATGTTTAGCCTTGGTGGCTAAGAGCCCTTGGTGGCATGGTTGAGGGTGATCCGATAAAACCCAGAGCATGGTTACGGGTAATCTGATAAAACCCATGATGATATTGGAGGGGGATTTACAGGTACAAGTATAGGTGTGCAGTTATAATGGTTGAAAAAACCATGTATGTGAAGGACATCCTACAAGACTGGCAGTTGCAGCAGTTAGTAACCATGCATTCTGGTGGATGGTTACTCCTTTATATGGACATCAACATATTCTTTTTATGTTTGACCACAACTAGACTTTGCAAATCGATATCGAGACAAGTACTCATTAAGGGGGTGTGTTGGAATATTAATTCCTACTTGTCTCTAGTGTGAATTCTATGTAAAAAGTATGTTCCTATTCTATAGGAGTGGTTTCCCTAATTTGGTGTGTGGTTGAGATATTCTCTCAACCAACAGATTGTATGTCCAAGATAGTTTTCCTATCTTGAGACAATACTCTTGTATATATGTAATTGAATACTTCATTAATACCATATATAGATTCTTTGTAGAATTTTATCACTTTGTGAGAATATGAACATTGAGGATTAAAATCACTTCCTCTTAGAGTGCACTGCGTACAACCACATTAGATCTAGGTTTCATAATCTCTGTTGCAATACTGACCTTCCTAGCCTTTTACGATGTCAAAATTATAGTGAGCTCGTGAGGTTTCTCTCCAAGCTTTTTGAGCATAGGAATAAAATCTTAAATCAAACTAAATAATTTGTTTCTTTAGGTCCGATAGACCGAAGTTTGGTCTTAGTGGACATTAACCATCATCATCATCATATAATATTTTTTTAATTAATGAATTTAATTAGAATGACAAAAAATGTGTAACTACTTTGCAAATAAATGCCAACATTTGATTTGTGTATATTATTAAGAATATTATAAAATATTCTATGGAGGTTAAATCTATACCATCCATAATTTTGCCTATAAGCATGTCTATTTTCTAGAATTTTAATTTAATTATCAATAATTATTAGGTAGGTGGTAGGGGATTTAACTTTCATAGAATATAACTCGTATAATAATCTTACCAGTGTATAAAATTCAAAGGTCGAGATTTATTTACAAAGTAGTTTTTCTTACCTTTTTAATTGAATTCATTAATTAAGAAAAATATCATATGGAAAAGCGACATATGAAATGAGTTATAGTTTTTTGAGCACATGGTATTGATAAACCATGGTATTGGTCCATGGTATTGTTATAAATAAAGTTGTAATTTAGTTAATTTTTATGATTTTTTTTTAATTTTAGTAAATGTATGATGAAGTAAGTGTTTTGATATTCATTATAGATTGATTTCTACCATTTAATTTATGTGTTTGTACTGTTTGGGTCCAACTATCTAACCTAGTATAGATGTCTTATCCTATCTTATCCTATCTAGACTCTACCACTGCGTCTTCTCTCACCAAGCAATGTAACAAATTAGGAAGCACACACTTTTGGGGAGCCAGGGGAGCCAGTTCCAAGAACGTGGTCATAAACTTGGAGGCAAGGGAGCTTTGGGAGATGAATGCAGATGTGTGTCATGACCTCACACAAGCGTCACTTTCCATGCTAGCGGTCCGCCACGAGTGGTTGGATAGCATGTAGTTAGTGCTAGATTTCTATGAGAAAATCATGAGCGATACAATAATATTTGTGGCCCTATGTTTCCCGAGGATTATGTGATTCTGGAAGTAGACGCTGAGGGACATGGATGGGGTTGTAGTTGGGGCACTTGTTGAGCATTGTCGTGATCTTTCAGAGCTTGGTTTCTTCGATTGAATGAACGCTGATGAGACAATGCTGAGAAATGTGACGTCTCTTAGGTTATTGTCTGTGGGAGGTTCTTGGAACTTCAAGTGGATGCACTATTCGCAACACTGGGTTGGTCTACCGAAATTGGTTACGTTGGATGTATAACACATGGATATAACCCTAAATGAGACTTTAGGGTGCTTTTTTTGGAGAGTTCAAGGTTCCATGTGCATTAAACTATTGTATGAACCACTGCACTTACAAAATTTGTGGTGATTGATGATGTGACTGCAACCTTTGATCTGTCTAGGTAGAAGTTGTAATGCAGGACGACAGGATTGGGTTTCATTTATGAGTGTCATGAAGTTCATTTCTCCCTTTACTATACGAATGAACACTTTGACCTTGTTGTATTCGTAACTATTGAATCCCATGCTTCAAAGCTGTTGCCTACATAGTTTTGGTCTTTTGTATGGGTCCCTTCACTTTGTTCATGTCTTTCATAAATTAAAATATTATTGACGTTTATAATATTATTGTTGGGCCTTCATGTTGACATTTATACTCTTAATATATTCATTTATTCGTATTAATGTATTTATGCTTTAAAAAAATTATTGTTTATAATATAGTGATATAAATGTGCTATTATTAATGTGTTGATGATTTATCATGTTTTAAAGCCTTATAGTGTATTATTATTAATGTATTAATATTAATTTTTGTATTGATGTCTTAATGGTTTACAATTTGGTTCTTATATTGATTTTGGTTTATGTTTATTATTATTGTTTTGTGTTAAAGCAGTATTTACATTTGTAATATTGATGTCATGGATTTAGGGCTGAGGGGTTTTAAAATATTTAATATGACATATTTTCTCTCATTTTCAAAACAAATCATCGTGAGCATTATCGAACGTTGCATTATAACGAAGATTGTCTTCACATGAAGAACATAATCAACAATGTTGAATCATGGTCAACCATGGTCCGATGTCGCATTGTAACAAATATTGTCTCAATATGAAAATCAACGATGGTTAAGGATGGTCATTGATATTTATTTTTCGATTTATAATATTTATCGTGGGGTTTAAACAACTTGGGTTTATAATATTAATCCATTGGGGTTAATCATTTCCATTTTCAATATTGATCCCTTGTATTTTTTGATCCCTTAGGTTTATAATATTTTTCTCTTGGGTTTATAATATTAAATGCTTGGATTTATTTGTTCTTTGAGTTTATAATATTAATAATTCCTTTGGTTTATCATTTTATCCCTTGGGTTTATTAATCCCTTGACTTTAAAATATTAATTGCTAGGGTTTATTAATCATTTAGGTTTTTAATATTAGTTTGTTGGGTTTATTTATTCCTTGGGTTTATTAATCATTTTTTTATAATATTAATGCCCTGGGTTTATAATATTAAGAATGCATTGGGTTTATTCATCCCTTGGATTTATAATAATAATAATCCCTTAGGATTATTAAACCCCAATATTAAGGGTTTAATCCGTTAGGTTTATAATATTTATCCTTTTAGTTTATTTATTCTTTGGGTTTATAATACTAACAATCTCTAATATTTATTGATTGCTTGGGTTTATAATATCAATAATCATGTGAGTTTATCAATCCTTTGTTTTTAGAATATTAATTGCTAGGCTTTATTAATCTCTTGTGATTGTAGTATTAATCCCTTGTGCTTCTTGATCCCCTCAGTTTTTAATATTTATCTCTTGGATTCACTAATTCCTTGGGTTTATAATATTAAATAGTTGGGTTTATTAGTTCCTTGGGTTTATAATATTAATAATCATTGGTTTATTAATCCATTAAGTTTAAAATATTTATTCTTAGGGCTTATTAATATCTTCAGTTTTTATATTGGTTTGTTGGGTTTATCGATTCCTCGAGTTTATTAATTTCTTGGATTTATTAATACTTTGCGTTTATAATATTATTTTGTTGGGTTTGTTATGCTCCTATACCAATAGGTGTCATATTTCATGATTGACTTGTTGAGCTCTGTAATATGTTCATCCCTTTCCTTGTTGCAAAGGTTTCCATATTATCAAAAAAATAAAAAAATGAAAAAATGTAAAGAGGGTATGCCCTAAAAGAAAAATCAAAGGGTAAAAAGAATAAAATAGTAAAAAAAAAAGTGAAAGAAATGAACCACAAACAAAGAAAGACCAGGAAAGTGTGCAAGTTCAAAATGCCACTACTTTTCCATTTTCTGTAATAAGCATTGTGTGCACCTTGTTAATTTATGCCACAATTGATGAATGGACAAATAGCTTAATCTTGGCTAGTTCATGTTTGAATTTCATGTTTTAGAGATAGAGAATAAACTCTGACCAAACTGTTTAATATTGGCAGATAAGTAGATAGGTAGAGAAGCAAAGGAGCTCGGCAATTCAATCTGAGCCCATGGATGTAATAAGTGCAGACTTAGGTAGGCTTACCATGAAAAGAAAAGAAAAGTTGATGAGGGTTTGCTAGTCCAAGTGCACCCAAAGAAAGAAGGAGAAAATGCTAGGCCAAGTAGGTAGGGTAGGTAGATTGGTGTTGTGGAATGATACCTGTGATGGATTATGTTTCTAAAAATGAGTTAACTTTCACTTCTATCACAAGTGCTAGGTGGACATTTTACTTGATGCAGCTCAAGTGAGGCAATATTGAATAACTAACTCCCCTTCATACTTTTCCCTAAATCATTTACTAATTTCCCCAAAATATTAAGAATCTGTTCTTAATATCACTAAAATCACTCATCTCATTTCATAAATGTTTGCCAAATGAATTCCCATTTTACTTAGGAAAATACATTATATCGCCTCAAAACCCCTTCTTCATCCTAAGCCTAAGTTTATAACTTAGCACTTTCATTTAATTTCTTTTTCATATTAACTATTAACTTTTATTATATAAATCTCGCTTTATTACCCAATCCCGTATTGTATATAAATACATTAAAAACCCTAAAATGTTACATATCCCCTCCCTGGTCGAAATACAACCATATCACTATTTAAATGGGATTAATTAACCCCGGGTTAATTAATAACCAAACACCCTGTGGACCAATAAAATTGCGCTCGAAAACCATTAAAAAAACATTTTATTGTGTCGGCACCGTAGGTTAACCTCTCGCCAAGTTCAAAGCCCATCCACCGTTAGATCTCCGTCTATGCATCCAACGGTCGATAATCAATATCGCGCCACCCTTCATCGCTACTGTTTAACTCGCGGGGACCGGTGGTTTTGGCACCCGTACTCTGCCACGTGTCGCGCTCCCAGCATGATCGCTTGCCCTCCGCCCAAAACCGCCCAGCCCCAAAAGCGGTGCGGGCAAAACCGCTTACCACCACCCTTCGCTGACGTCATCTGTCCCTTTAATGACATCACCCGCCATGTCACTGCCACATCATCTACCCCCGTACTCCCACTGACGTCATCCGTACTTCTTATGTCATCCGCCCATCAAATCAAAAAATCCCGCCAAAACTTCATTTTGTCAAATAAAACCAAAAAAAACACCATTTTTTGTTACAGCTTGCTGCATATCGCGCTCTCGGGCAAAAACATGTTTTTTTCAGTCTTATACGCTGCATACAGTTCCCCAAACTCCCTTGTAGAGATAACAACCACTGTTCCAGTTTCAGCCGCTATCCAACCAGAAAGGCTACATCAACGAGCATGCAGACTCGATCGACCTGCGATTTTACAGTTTCCTCCTCTTTTGACAAAGGAAATTAGCGTACCAGCCACAAAAAGCCTAAAGGAGAGGAATTGGAAGGCATTTATCTAAAGCTGTGCAGTTACCCTTGGTAAAGTGCATCAGATCAAAATTAAAGGCGAAGTCATATCAAAATTAAAGAGTATCAGAACAGCATTAAAGTGTATCAAAGAAAACAGTCAAAGAGTATCAGAACAACATTAAAGTGTATTAAAGAAAACAGTCAAAGAGTATCATATCAACGATAAAGGAGTCAGATCAGAATTAAATTTAGTAGATCAGAAGTAAAGAGCACAGTTAAGACAGGCAGCTGGCGCAGAGTTACTACAGAAGACAGCTGCCAGCCGAATTAAAGAGCCTGCCTCCAGCACAAACATCAGTGATCTTTTCCTATTTTCAAAGACTAGCTGTTTCTATTTTTGTAAACTCTTATTAGTTAAACCTAGATATTATGTCACAGCTGTTATGAGATATTTGTTGTACATATTTTATTGTATAAATACCCCCTCCATTAGAGTATTGAGGGGTGGATTGTGGATTTCCTAGACTCTGCTCTAATATTGAAATTTTGGAATAAAAAGCTAATTGGAATCAACTGTTGTATGGCCTACTGGATAAAGAATTGAAGCAGAAGACTTGTCACAGATTTCTTGAATCAACCTCTGGACCAATAATTCCTCTGTATCCTGTGTTTTACAGTGTTCTTGTTTACTATATCATCTATGTTTCATAATCTGAATAATAAAGAAAAGGTTAATTTCAGAATATGCTTGATTGCACTCTATTTTCAGTCTTTATTGTTCTCTCTATTTTCTTCAGAATTAGAATAAGTAGTGAACTCTTAATTGCTCATGTTTCCTAATTCTTTCATGTTGATTATTTGCTAAAGAATACTTAACTGCTCCTTATCAGTAATCATCCATTTTCCCTCTTTCAATAGGTTAAAGGATTCTTAATTTCCCTTCAGCCCATTCCATCTGCTTTCAGTCTCTATTTGTCCCCTGTTTGACTACCTTGCTCTGTGAAGCCATCCTCTGTTAAGAAACCAAATCCAGAAAGCCATCTTCTTTGACTCCATTAGCCCAATGGACTGAACTATTCTCTCTTACCTCTCTGTTCTATTGAATCTCACCACCCAAACTCAAACAAAACCCTTGAACTTCATAAATAGCCTAATACCTTTAAAAAACAAGGCTAAATCATAAAGAGAGAGCCCTCTCTGGATACAGATTGGCTAGATTCTGTATCTAAAAGATTGGTCTATGGTTACCTTGACATCCTTCCCTTTCTTACAACTCTGGGGAAAACCTGAATGGTAACATCATTGGCGACTCCACTTGGAACCTGAATAATTATTTGTTACTATTGTTTATTTCATAAGCTAGAGACGGAGCCTGAAGTTAGCCAGGTAGCCTTTGAAATGCTTTTTCTTTGCAATTGCAGAAGTAAACGAATGCTTCTTCAGTCTATCTTCGATCTAGCTTATAGATTAGACAGTTGGTTTCAAATACCTGATCAGTTCCTTTTTTCAAAAAATATTTAGGAAAGTTCAAAACTCCCACATCTAAAACCTCCTAGAAGAGACTGTTAAAGTTGTATTGTCAAATCTATTCCAAGAAAAAACCAAAAACACACATAAAAACTGGCTTCAAAAAAGATTCATTACACCAGATCAAATCCTGATCCTAATCCCCCACCTGTGTTTGAAAACCCTAATCTGATTCCTAGGATTCTTAGAAGACAAGGGAGCCAAGAAAATTCTGCTAGTTCTCGGCCTCTATACAGATCAAAATCCTGTCCTGTGAGATGGATATACCCTGAGGGCGAGCCTTCTGATAAGTATTTTGAAAACTCTTCATTTGAGACCTTTTCAGAATCTGGGTTAACCCACACAGTGAAAAATCCAATATTCATTAAAAATTTGCAGATTGAAGTTGTTACTTCACACCTTGACAGACATTTGCAGAACTCCATTCAATCTGAGCTTACCTCTGAAAGAACAACAAACCTTTCTGTAATTACTACAGCTTCTCCAAGTTCACCATTAGCACCTCAAACTACCCTTTCCACTCATCCATCTACAACACACATTCCCATTGTTATCCCTACTCCTCTAGTTGTCACATCTATTTCTGCAACCATGGCAAACCGATATACTCCCTTAAACTTACCTGCTAATCCAGGGGCTTTGCCCAAATAATATCAAAGTAAAATCCCTTATTTTGAAGGTACTGGCACCTACACAGCTCAACAACATACCAATAACATGACCAACTATTTTGAAAGTTATGATATTGATGTTGATGATGTTAGAATGAAAGTATTTGTTCAAAGTTTAACTGGAGATGTTAGAACCTGGTTTAGAGCCCTCCCTGCAAACAGTATCAATGACCCACAAGCTCTTTATCAAACCTTCTTGAACATATGGGAAAAGAAGAAAGATCCTCTCCACATCTTCTCAAAGTACGAAAAATTAAGAAGAGGCACAAAAGAAACTGTCCAAGATTACTATACCAGATTCAATAATGTCTACAATGCTATTCCTCAGAATCTCAGACCTCCTCTAGATTTGGCCTTGATTAAATTCCCTGGTGCATTTGATTCTGCTATGGCATACCAACTTAGGGAAAGAGCTCCTCAAAACTTGGAAGAGATGCAGAGTATAGCTGTCAGTGTTAAGGCCAACTTGATATCTAAACAATCTAGAGCCAGAGCTGAAAGAAGGACACCTTTCAAAGAAGAACCTTCTGCCTTTGAACAGAAATTAGATGCTATTATTAAAGGAATGGATAGACTTGGAGATAGAGTAGAAACAATCGAGAGAAAATCCCCTTGGGATGGTCAACCAAGCAATACTGGGAGAAATCCAAATTTCAGGAAGAACCAAAATCCTAACACTAGAAAGACAGGGCCTGACCAAAATATTAGGCCCCCATTTCAAGAAAATTATGCTGAAGCCTCAACTTCTGATGAACCAACCGAAGACACTCAAATTAATCTGATGGGACTCAACAATGAATAACAAGTTTTCTTGACCCAAGAGGATCAAGAAGCTCAAAATCTTAAACAATTCCAAACTCAGTTAGGTGAATCATTTGACTTTAGGGAGGGATATGATATAGCCATTTATGAAGTCCACAAACAATACAACCTGAGGAGCAGAAGAATAGATGTCCCTGAAACTAGTAAACAAAAAGATACCAAACAGACTAACAAAGGTAAGATCAGTTCCCCCCTGTACATATTCTTTCTAAAGCAGGGCCTAACCCTGATAATCCAATTGTTGAAGATGTATCAGATAATCAGCCACATAATAGACAACCTTCCTCTGTTATTCCTTCTAAAGGAAAATTAGGAGAGCCTCTAGAACTTGATTTGGAAGCAACTTTAGCCCTTAATCCCACTCCTGAAGAGGAAAAAAACGTAGAAAATCCAGCTGTCTGAAATACAAGAACTCAAACCGAAAAACCTTTCAATCTTGAGACAAAAGTAGGCAAACTAAAGATAGTTGTTCCATTATTAGAATTAGCTAAACATAATGTCTACAGAAGTCAAATCAGCAGATCACTCAAAATTTCTGTAAACGAAGATTCAGTAAATGTTTTTGATGACCAGCCTGAATTGATCTTTGGCCCTAGAGTAAATGGAAAAATAGTAGAGGGAGAAGTTCCTCCTCTCTATGTAGGTTTAAACATACATGATAAAATACTTCATAATGCAATGTTTGATTCTAGTGCTTCCCATAACTTAATGCCTAAATCTGTAATGGAGAGACTTGACCTTGACATCACCAGGCCATATAAAGACATTTTCTCTTTTGATTCAAGTCAGGTCAAATGTTTGGGTTTAATCAAAGACTTATGTGTGTCATTAGTCCAGTATCCTGCCAAAACCATCTTAATGGACATAGTAGTAGCTAATA
This sequence comes from Pinus tabuliformis, assembly GCA_031772625.1. NCBI lineage: Eukaryota > Viridiplantae > Streptophyta > Pinopsida > Pinales > Pinaceae > Pinus > Pinus tabuliformis. The sequence continues at coordinate 145,873,121 of CM062815.1, read as the reverse complement.
TTCCACCAAAGTATGGCATGTTATTGTCTAGATCTTGGGGTGAAAAGCTTCAAAGATCTCTACAGTTAGATATGTCTTACGCTACTATTTCAGTATTTGGTCAACCCAAGAGACTGTATAGAGAAACCTTAATGAAGTATGTAGTAAGTAGTCAAGAGAAACCTCAAAATTTCCCTATCTACTCAGTACATTCAGATATGGATTCTTTTATCCTTTACAATGCTGAAATTGATCCCCCACATACAATAAAAGTTTTAGCAGATGAAACAAAAAAAATTGCAAGTGAAAAATCTAGTGTCTGAATCCAAGAAATTTCTGAAAATCATGAAACATCAAATAAACCAGAAGAAACTGAAAAACCAGATCTCCCTATTAAACAGATCCCTGAAACTCCGGATACTAATTATGAACATAAAATCCTGTGGTACTTAGAATTTGATGGTTCTATGAACAAATTTGGAGCAAGAGCAGGAGTCTGAGTGCACAATCTTGAAAACAATCACGCTGAAGGCCATGCCTACATGTTAAACTTTAGGTGCACTAATAATATGGCTGAATATGAAGCTCTATTGCTAGGTCTTAAAGTGGTCAAGAAATTGGGAGCAACTAGAGTGTCAGTACTAGGAGATTCTGATCTAATCATTCAACAGATAAAAGGGAAGTTCTTAACAAATGATCCCAAATTAAGAGAGTACAGAGGAACAGCTATAGAGATCCTCAATACATTTCTAGAAACCCAGCTTGCCAAAATCTCGAGAAAACATAACTTGCAAGCTCACATCCTAGCAATGTTTGCCAACACCTGTAAATTACCATTTGAACCAAATCATCAATTCACAGCTGAAATTATACACAGGCCAGCCATACCTGATAATGTAAAGAACTGGCAAGTGTTTGATAGTGATAATCAGATCAACAATTTTTTAGCCCTAGAAGAAGAATTTTCCAGCACTAACGTAGATGGAGATACAGTTAGTGAGTTTGATCCAACAAATCAGATAGAAACAGACATTTCAGCAGAAAATGAAACTCAAATGCTTCATCCAACGAAATTTACCAAAAAGAAAATACAGGATCTGAAAGAAATAGATGTTGATGAAATTATTGAAGGAGAATCTGAAATTATCAATTTGAAAGACAATCATTTGCCCAAAGGATTAACTCCTTTAGAAGATCTCTTTGATTTCAACGATATTCCAAAGAAACCCCAGATGGAACCTCTAAAAGTAGACATTGAAGACTACAACATAGGAACTAAAGAGAATCCAAAAATGGTAAAATTGTCCAAATCTTTGTCCCCTGATAAAAAACTTAAGTATGTAGAACTGATCAAAGAATTCTAGGATGTTTTTGCCTGGAGCTATGAAGACCTGAAATCTTATGACACCTCTGTAATTCAACATACAATACCCCTCAAGGAAAATCAAAAACCATTCAAACAAAAGCTCAGAAGAATCAACCCTGTACTGCTTCCTTTAATTGAAAAAGAAATCAAATGAATGCATGATGCAAGGATAATTGCTCCAATCATATTTTTAGAGTGGGTATCTAATTTAGGCCCTACCAGGAAGAAAACAGGAGAAGTCAGATTATGTATTGACTTAACAAATGTAAACAAGGTTTCTTTGAAAGACAATTACCCTTTACCTAAGATGGATCACATTTTACAAAGAGTAGTGGGTGCTTCTAGGATTTCACTTTTGAATGGGTTTTCAGGTTTTAATCAGATTCTGGTTCATCCTGATGACCAAGAAAAGACTGCATTTACAACACCATGGGGTGCATTCAAATATGTTAAAATGCCATTCGAACTTAAGAATGCAGGGACAACCTTTCAGCAAGCAATGGACATAGCTTTTACACAAGAAATTCATGATTTTCTTGTTATATATCTAGATGACCTCACTGTGTTTTCTAGATCAGATCAGCAACATTTAGATCATTTGAGACAAGTGTTTTTAAAATGCAGAAAGTATGGTATTTCATTAAATCCTAAAAAGTCTTTGTTTGGTCTAGAAGAAGGCAAACTGTTAGGCCATATCATCTCCAAAGATGGCATCAGAATTGACCCTGCTAGAATAGAAGCTATTCTGCAAATACCCCACCCCAGAAATGTCAAAGAACTTCAAGCTTTCCTAGGAAAGATTAACTTTTTGAGAAGATTCATATCTAATCTGGCTGAATTAATTAGATTGCTGAATAATATGTTAAAAAATTATTCGAAGGTTAAATGGACAGTAGAAGCCAAACAAGCATTTGAAGAAATTAAAATAGCTTTGACCAGAACACCAGTCCTTACAAGTCCAAAGTTTGATAGAGACTTCATAATTTTCTCATTTGCATTAGAACACACTATAACATCTATTTTACTACAACAAGATGATCAAGGATGTGAAAAACCCATAGCCTTTTTCAATAAAGCACTTAGAGATACACCTCTAAATTACAAAATCATGGAAAAACAGGCTTTTGCACTTGCGAAAGTTATTCAAGACTTCAGAGTCTATATATTGTACTCCCATGTAATAGCTTATGTACCAAATGTTGTTGTCAAAGACATCCTGACTCAGGATGGAATTGAAGGCAAACAACGTAAATGGATAGCTAATATATTAGAGTATGGTATTGAAATAAAACCTACAAAGCTTATAAAAGGACAGGGATTGGCTAAACTCATGACTGAAACAAACTTTCAAGCCCTGAATATTAATGAACGGGATAATAAACAGGAGATGGCAACTCCACAAATCAGCCAGCCTTCTTAGAATCACCTTGGTATGCTGATATAACTCATGTATTATTAAACCTGCAGGCTCCTCCAGGGTTATCCAGAACAAAGAAAAGGTTTTTAAAGATGAAAGCTTCAAAATTCTCTGTTTTAGATAATTCTCTTTTTTGGAAAAATCATGAATGTATTCTACTGAATTGTTTAATAAAAGAAGAAGCTAACAAAGTTCTCAAAGAATTTCATGCAGGGGACTGCGGTGGACACCTTTACTGGAAATCAACTGCAGACAAAATACTAAAGGCTGGATTTTACTGGCCATCCTTGTTCGCTGATGTAAATAAGTTTGTCACTACTTGCCACAAATGCCAAATTTTTGAAGGCAAAAGGAAACTGTTACCCTTACCCTTGAGACCAATTTCCACTGAAAAGCCCTTTCAACAATGGGGTTTGGACTTCATTGGAGAAATACACCCTCCCTTTTCTGGCCAACATAAATGGATTCTTATTGCCACAAACTATTTCACCAAATGGATAGAAGCCATTCCTTCTAGACAAGCCAATCATACAGTGATTATAGGATTCTTAGAAACCAACATATTGTCTAGATTTGGCTGTCCAGAAAAGGTCATAACCGATAATGTTGCTGCCTTCAAGTCCAAGAAAATGATAAATTTCTGTAACAAATACCATATCACTTTAGGCCATTCCACAGCGTATTACCCTCAAGGTAATGGTCTAGTTGAGTCTTCCAATGAAATTCTGATTAATATTATTAAGAAATTGTTGGAAGAGAACAAGAAAAACTGGCACAAAAAGCTTACAAATGCACTATGGGTAGACAGACTTATTACAAAGAGATCTATTGGAACTAGCCCTTATGAGTTAGTTTATGGCATGGAGGCTGTATTTCCTTCATCTTTAGGAGTTCCTATAATGAAATTACTACAAGAAGCTCAGGTGGAACCCAATGACATTCAAAGGAGAATAAATCAGATCATCCATTTGCAGCAGACCAGAGAAGAAGTGCACCAAAGATCCCAAGTGTTACAAGAAAAACTCAAGAAAATATTTGATAAAAGGACCAAAGCAGAAGACTTCTACCTTAGATACAAAGTTCTAAGGTGGAATTCCAGGAGAGAATACAAAGGAAAACATGGGAAGTTTGAATTCCTGTGGAAATGGCCATTTATCATCCAGGCATTGCAAGGAAACAATACTTACTTTCTAAAGAGCCTGGATGGTACAGAAACAGAAGAAGGACCAGTGAATGGTCGAATGCTGAAACATTACTTTGATCCAGTTTTTTAATGTATTCTAACTCTAACATGTACATACTATATCCTTAATAATGTCATAGTTTGGATTGGATAGTAACTTGTTGCAGTTGAAGCCTAAAGAGAAGGCCCTAAGCTTCACAAGTGTGCCGTCATATATACAATAAAGCAACCAACTGAAGGAGATTTCAAAACATAGTAAAAGTTATTCAAAAGGCCATCTGACCTATTGTTCTTGACTTTTGACCAAAGAAAGCCATCCCCAAGTGGAGCCACTGTTATGCTCCTATACCAATAAGTGTCATATTTCATGATTGACTTGTTGATCTTTATAATATGTTCATCCCTTTCCTTGTTGCAAAGGTTTCCATATTATCAAAAAATGAAAAAAATGAAAAAAATGTAAAGAGGGTATGCCCTAAAAGAAAAATCAAAGGGTAAAAAGAATAAAATGGTCAAAAAAAAAGTGAAAGAAATGAACCCCAAATAAAGAAAGACCAAGAAAGTGTGCAAGTTCAAAATGCCACTACTTTTCCATTTTCTGTAATAAGCATTGTGTGCACCTTGTTAATTTATGCCGCAATTGATGAATGGCCAAACAGCTTAATCTTGGCTAGTTCATGTTTGAATTTCATTTTTAGAGATAGAGAATAAAATCTAACCAAACTATTTAATCTTGGCAGATAAGTAGATAGGTAGAGAAGAAAAAGAGCTCGACAGTTCAATCTGAGCCCTTGGATGTAATAAGTGCAGACTTAGGTAGGCTTACCATGAAAAGAAAAGAAAAGTTGATGAGGGTTTGCTAGTCCAAGTGCACCCAAAGAAAGAAGGAGAAAATGCTAGGCCAAGTAGGCAGGGTAGGTAGATTGGTGTTGTGGAATGATACCTTTGATGGATTATGTTTCTAAAAATGGGTTAACTTTCACTTCTATCACAAGTGCTAGGTGGACATTTTACTTGATGCAGCTCAAGTGAGGCAAGATTGAATAACTAACTCCCCTTCATACTTTTCCCTAAATCATTTACTAATTTCCCCAAAATATTAAGAATCTGTTCTTAATATCACTAAAATCACTCATCTCATTTCATAAACGTTTGCCTAAGTGAATTCCCATTTTACTTAGGAAAATACATTATTTCACCTCAAAACCCCTTCTTAATCCTAAGCCTAAGTTTATAACTTAGCGCTTTCATTTACATTTTTTTCATATTAACTATTAACTTTTATTATATAAATCCTGCTTTATTACCCAATCCCATATTGTATATAAATACATTAAAAACCCCTAAAATGCTACATATCCCCTCCCCGGTCGAAATACGACCATATCACTGTTTAAATGGGATTAATTAACCCCTGGTTAATTAATAACCAAACACCCCGCGAACCAATAAAATTGTGCCTGAAAACCATTAAAAACACATTTTATTGTGTCGGCCCCGCAAGGTAACCTCCCACCAATTTCAAAGCCCGTCCACTGTTAGATCTCCGCCTATGCATCTGATGGTCGATAATCAATATCGCGCCACCCTTCATCGCCGTTGTTTAACTTGCGGGGACCGGTAGTTTTGGCGCCCATACTCTACCACGCGTCGCGCTCCCAGCATGATCGCTTGCCCTCTGCCTGAAACTGCCCAGCCCCAAAAGCGGTGCGGGCAAAACTACTTACCACCGCCCTTCGCTGACATCATCTACCCCTTTAATGACATCACCTGCCATGCCACTTCCACGTCATCTGCCCCCATACTCCCACTAAAGTCATCCGTACTACTTACGTCATCCACCCATCAAATCAAAAAATCCCGCCAAAACTTCATTTTGTCAAATAAAACCGAAAAAACACCATTTTTTGTTACAGTTTGCTGCATATCGCGCTCTCGAGCAAAAACATGTTTTTTTTCAGTGTTATACACTGCATACAGTGCCCCGAACTCCCTTGCAGAGATAACGACCACTATTCTAGTTTCAACCACTATCCAACTAGAAAGGCTACATCAACGAGCTCACAGACTCGACCGACCTGCCATTTTACAGTTTCCTCCCCTTTTGACACAGGAAATTAGTGTACCAGCCACAGAAAGCCTAAAGGAAAGGAATTGGAAGGCATTTATCCAAAGTTGCGTGGTTACCCTTGGTAAAGTGCATCAGATCAAAATTAAAGGCCAAGTCAGATCAGAATTAAAGAGTATCAGAACAGCATTAAAGTGTATCAAAGAAAACAGTCAAAGAGTATCAGAACAGCAATAAAGTGTATCAAAGAAAACAGTCAAAGAGTATCAGATCAGTGATAAAGGAGTCAGATCAGAATTAAATGTAGCAGATCAGAAGTAAAGAGCACAATTAAGACAGGCAGCTGGCGCAGAGTTACTACAGAAGACAACTACCAGCCAAATTAAAGATCCTGCCTCCAGCACAAACATCAGTGATCTTTTCCTATTTTCAAAGACTAGCTGTTTCTATTTTTGTAAACTCTTATTAGTTAAACTTAGATATTATCTCACAGCTGTTATGAGATATTTGTTGTACATATTTTATTGTATAAATACCCCCTCCATTAGAGTATTGAGGGGTGGATTGTGGATTTCCTAGACTCTGCTCTAATATTGAAATTTTGGAATAAAGAGCTGATTGGAATCAATTGTTGTATGGCCTACTGGATAACGAATTGAAGCAGAATACTTGTCACAGATTTCTTGAATCAACCTCTGGACCAATAAGTCCTCTATATCCTGTGTTTTACAGTTTTCTTGTTTATTATATCATCTATGTTTCATAATCTAAATGATAAAGAAAAGGTTAATTTCAAATATGCTTGATTGCACTGTGTTTTCAGTCTTTATTGTTCTCTATGTTTTCTTCAAAATTAGAATAAGCAGTGAACTCTTAATTGCTCTTATTTCCTAATTCTTTCATGTTGATTATTTTCTAAAGAATACTTAACTGCTCCTTATCAGTAATCATCCATTTTCCCTCTTTCAATAGGTTGAAGGATTCTTAATTGCCCTTCACCCATTTGAGCCCATTCCATCTGTTTTCAGTCTCTATTTGTCCCCTGTTTGATTACCTTACTCTGTGAAGCCATCCTCTGTTAAGAAACCAAATCCAGAAAGCCATCTTCTTTGACTCCATTAGCCCAATGGACTGAACTATTCTATCTTACCTCTCTATTCTATTGAATCTCACCATCCAAACTCAAACAAAACCCTTGAAATTCATAACTAGCCTAATACCTTTAAAAAACAAGGCTAAATCATAAAGAGAGAGCCCTCTCTGGATACAAATTGGCTAGATTCTATATCTAAAAGATTGGTCTGTGGTTACCTCGGCATCCTTCCCTTTCTTACAACTTTGGGGAAAACCTGAGTGATAACAGGGTTTACTACTTTCCCTTGGGTTTACTATTTCCTCGGGTTTATAATATTAAATGCTTAGGTTTATTTGTTCTTTAAGTTTATAATATTAACAATTCCTTGGGTTTTTTTTTTGGGTTGATAAGTGGGTGAATCTTGAAAATCACTCTTACCCTGTGGCTGAGAGGCCATGACTCACATGCGTCTAAGCTATCAAAGTCACTCGATGATCGCACCCCGCCTGAGCGCACCAATGGAAACCATGCTGGATTTTGGTATCGATGAGACTAGAACCAGTGACCTTTGCTTACGAAACGCCTTAACAGCGCGCTCCCTCACCGATTGTTCTATATCTCTTTGATAATTCCTTGGGTTTATTAATCCTCAATATTAAGGTTTAAATATTAGTCCTAAGGTTTAATTAATCCCTTACATTTACAATGTTTATCGCTTCAGTTTATTAACCTATTGGGTTTATAATATTAACAATCCATAGGGTTTATTTATCCCTTAGGTTTATAATATTCATAGTCATGTGGTTTTATCAAATATTTTGGGTTTAAAATATTAATTCCTAGGCTTTATTAATCCCTTATGTTCTTAATATTGATCCCTTACAATTTTTTATCCCTTGGGTTTATAATATCAAATGCTTGGGTTTTTTCGTTCTTCAAGTTTATAGTATTACTAATTTCTTTGGTTGTTCATTTAATTCCTTGATTTTATTAATCCACTGAGCTTAAAATATTAATTCCTAAAGTTTATTAATCATTTGGATTTTTAATATTAGTTCATTTGGTTTACTGATTCCTTGGGTATATTGATCCCTTGCATTTATTAATCATTTTTTTTTATAATATTAAAGCCTTGGGTTTGTAATATTAATAATTCCTTGGGTTTATTGATATCTTGTATTTATAATATTAATAATCCCTTGGTTTTATAAAATCTCAATATTAAAGGTTAAATATTTGTCCAACTATTTATGATTATGTCAATATCACAATATATTAATCTAATATGGAAATCAACCATGTTTATTTTAAGGTTTATAATTTTTATCCCTTAGGTTTATTATTCCCTTAGGTTTATAATATCAATCCCTTGGGTTTATTGATCTAAGGGTTCATATTCCTAGGGTTTAATATTATTCAAAAATGGTCAACAATAAACAACCATGTTTGACCATGATCAACCATGGTCTAACATCGCATTGTGACAAGGATTGTCTCAATATGAAAATCAACTTTGCTCAACCATGTTTATTTTCGTATTTTGATTATTTATCTAAGGGTTTGTATACCTTGAGTTTATAATATTGCTCCCTTGGGTTTAATATTATTCCGTTGAGGTTTTAGTATTAATCCCTTCGATTTATTATTCCTTTGGTTTTATAATATCAATCCCTTGGGTTTATTATTCTCTTAGGTTTATAATATCAATCATGGTCAACCATTGTCAATCATAGCCAACCATGATCAACCATGGTTGAATGTCGCATTGTGACAAGGATTCTCTCACCATGAAAATAAACCATGTTTATTTTAGTGTTTGTAATATCTATATTAGGGTTTACCAATGTTGGGTTTATAATGTTAGTACCTTGGGTTTAATATTATTCCCTTTGGTTCATAATCCCTTGGGGTTTTAGTATTAATCCCTTGGGTTTATGTTTCCATTGGGTTCATAATATCAATCCCTTGGGTTTATTATTAACTTGGTTTATAATATCAATCATGGTCAACCATGGTCAATCATAACCAACCATGGTCAATCATGGTCAGATCTCGCATTATGACAAAAATTGTCTCCCTATAAAATTCATAGACAATGATGGAAAATCATGGTCAGCCATAGTTGATGATAGTCAAACATGTTTTATAGAATCAACCATGGTCAACCATGTTCAAGCGTGGTCAAACATGTTTGAATGTTGTGTTGTGACAAAAATTGTCTCGATATGGAAATCAACTATGGTCTAATGTTGCATTGTGACAAAGATTGTCTCGATATGAAAATTAACCATGGTCAATCATGGTCCAACATGGCATTGTGATAAGGATTGTCTCAATATGAAAATCAACCATGATCAACCATGGTCCAATGTCGCATTATGAAAAAGATTTTCTGTATATGAAAATTAACCATGGTCAACCATTGTCCAACATGGCATTGTCACAAGGATTGTCTCAATATGAAAATGGACCATGGTAAATCATGTTTATTTTAGTGTTTATAATATTTATCTTAGGGTTTATATACATTGGGTTTATAATATTAGTCGATTAGGTTTAATCTTATTCCCTTGGGTTCATAATCCCTTAGGATTTTAATATTAATCCCTTGGCTTTGTTATTCCCTTGGGTTTATAATATAAATCCATTAGGTTTATAAATAATAATCATGGTAAACCATGGTCAAACCATATGGATATGGAAATCAACCATGGTCCAAAATTGTGTTCTGACAAATATTGTCTCGATATGAAAATCAATCATGGTCAACCATGGTTAACGATGGTCCAACGTTGCATTGTGACAAGGATTGTCTCTATATGGAAATCAACCCTTGAGGCTTTAGTATTAATCCCTTGGGTTTATTGTTCCTTCAGTTTATAACATCAATCACTTGAGTTTATTATTCCCTGCTCAACCATGGTTTATTATGATGTCAGCCATGGTCAACCATGGTCCAACATCGAATTATGATAAGGATTGTCTCAATATGAAAATCAACGATGGTCAATCATGTTTATTTTAGTGTTTATAATATTTATCTTAGCGTTTATATACATTGGGTTTATACTATTAGTCCCTTAGGTTTAATATTATTCCCTTGGGTTCATAATCCCTTGGGTTTATAATATCAATCCATTGAGTTTATAATATTAATGATTGTCAACCATGGTCTATCATAACCAACCATGTTCAAGCATGCTCAAACAAGGCTGGATATGGAAATCAACCATTGTCAACCATGGTCTTATGTTGCGTTCTGACAAAGATTATCTCAATATGAATATCAATCATGGTAAACCATGGTTAACCATGGTCCAATGTTGGATTGTGACAAGGATTGTCTCTATATGGAAATCAACCATGGTAAACCATGTTTATTTTAGGGTTTATAATATTGATGTTAGGGTTTATATGCCTTGGCTTTATAATTGTTATCCCTTAGGTTTATTATTCCCTTGGGTTTATAATATAAATCCCTTGGATTTATTGATCTAAGGGTTCATATTCCTAGGGTTTAATATTATTCAATAATGGTTAACCATAATCAACCATGGTCAACCATCTTCCAACGTCGCATTGTGACAAGATTGTTTCAATATGAAAATCAATTGTGCTCAACCATGTTTATTTTAGTATTTTTAATATTTATATTTGGGTTTTTATACCTTGGGTTTATAATATTAGTCCCTTCAGTTTAATATTATTCCCTTGGGGTTTTAGTATTAATCCCTCAAGATTATTATTCCTTTGGGTTTATAATATCAATCCCTTGGGTTTATTATTCCCTTAAGTTTAAAATATCAATCATGGTCAACCATTGTCAACAATGGTCAATCATGGAGTTTTAGAATTAATCCCTTGAGTTTATTTTTCCCTTGGGTTCATAATATCAATCCCTTGGGTTTATTATTAACTTTGTTTTAATATCAATCATGGTCAACCATAACCAACCATGGTCAACCGTAACCAACCATGGGCAACCATGGTGGGATGTCACATTGTGACAAAAATTGTCTCCATATAAAAATCATGGACAATCATGGTCAACCATGGTTAGGCATGGTTGATCATGGTCAACCATGTTTTATAGAATCAAACATGGTCAACCATGGTCAATCGTGGACAACCATGGTCAATCTTGGGTTTTTAGTATTAATCCCAATGGTTTGTTATTCCTTTGGGTCAAACATGGTGAATCATGGTCAACCATGCTCAAATGTCACTTTGTGACAAATATTGTCTCAATATGAAATTCAACCATGGTCAACGACGATCAAGCATGATCCAACGTCACATTGTGACAAAGAATTAATTAATATTATTAATAATTAACATTATTAATTATTATTATGTAAAAATGAATCAATTATTATTAATTTTATTTTAATTAATTAATATTCATATTATTATTATTTACCAATATTTAAAAAATGTTATTATTGTTTAACAATAATTAACTATTTAACTATTATTTATCATTTTTATTAGTAAATTATTATTATTGTTGTTATTTTTATTATAACTAATAAAATAAAAATATTTATAATTTTTCTAAAAACAATAATAAAATTTATTTATTTTTAATAAAATAAGTAATTATTTATTTACATTTTATAGAAAACGAGTTATAAATTATTATTTTTATTATTGTTATTTTTATTATATGTTTATCAATGGTTTATATCATAGATAGAAATGAAACCTTATGAGTATATCAATCATATCTACTAAGATAATTATTGTTAATTATTAAATAATTATGGTTATTAAAATTATTATTGTTAATTAATATTACTAATATTATTATGAGTTTATATTATTATTATAATAATGATATAATAATAATAATAATAAATTATTATTATTATTATATTATATTCTTATAATAACAATATATTACTATTATTATAATTATTATTAATAGAATGATTATTATAATAATATAATATTATTATCAGTGATTATTATTATTAATTAATATTACTATATTATTATGAGTTAATATTATTATTATAATATTAATATAATAATCATAAATATATAAGAATATGGTTTTTATTATTTATATAGATATTAATAATCATAAATAGTTGGCTTTTAAAAAAATACACATAATAATTATTAATGTGGTTGATATAAGTCTATCGACATATATCAACCACATTGGAGAATGTGGTTGTATATATGCTTCATATACGCCTATTGGCATATATTAACCACATGGGTAAATGTGGTTGTGCTAGTTGTATTCTTAATTATTGAATCCCATGCTTCAAAAATGTTGCCCACATAGTACAAAATAAAAACATGTATCTTGATAGTTATTGATAACTCGATGAACATCTTTTTGTTATAGTTTCTATTGTATTATAAAATGCAAAACTTTAAGAGATGATTGTAATTTAGTTAGTTGCATGTCTCCAACATCAAACTTTTTAGTTTAGGAAATACATTTTAATGTTTTCCTTAATGGAGAGGGAATAGGTATGGAACACATTGAAGATAATAAATAGTTCATTTATCATATTCTAAATTCAAAGGATTGGCTATAAGCCTTCTCAACTATTTTATCATATTCAAATTAAAAAGATTCGCTATAAGTCGTCTCAAATATTTTGTTAGTATAATTTATATTATATGTTTTGAGCAGTTCTTTAGTTGTCGTTGAGCATTAGAGTAACTAGCCAATGAATCATTTTACCAATGCATAGCTAATGGACTTATTTGTTTCAACTTACACTATAGTAGAATTTTCCAATTCTAGTTGCATACGCAAGAATTCAAGGTAAAATGATGGTTTTCTTTTATCAAAAATTAACTCTAAAATCTCTTATACTATGTTTTTAATTTTAGAAGAATATTAGGGAGGACGAATGAGAAAAAGATTGATGTCTTCAATATTGTTTATCATTAAAAGACCGTAAAATTGAAAAATAAATGCAAAACTACGCATTTTGAATAGGCAAAGCATCATCACTTCCATCAAATAAAAACCATAACATCTAGGGCACAAAGCAATTATTTTTTCGACATATAAAACTTTATATTCACATAACATATCCTAATGAATTTAGATAGAAGTGGAATCTGCTTGGAGCAAAATGACAAATTCCTTTCTTCCATTAGAATACATCCTCATAAAACAAGTGGACTTTTCTGAATGAAACCATGGGATAAATTACATGTTACCAAACATTAATACAGTCTATGAATCTATGACCTCGAATTTGAATGACATTTTTTTGCAAATTCTTGACTCGGGGGAAGAGAACATTGGAGTTTATAACATTGCATTTGAAGTAATACCATTTGAGTGGTTGTAAAATTGTATAGGGATGTCAAGTACGTAGAAGCTATGACAACGATGCCAACTTTAAAGGCCAAGAAAGGAAATTGTTCGTATAGAGGGAGGTTTCCCTCATTTCTCAATGACAAAGTATGAAGGCTCGGAACATATGCCAATGTACCAAAAAGCTAGATTCTTTTACACGAACATTGATGGTAACACCAACATCAATGCCCTCAAAAGGATGTCAACATTAAGAATTGACTTTCAGTTCAAACATTTGGAATTCATCTAAAAATGAAAACAAATAATGATCGGAAATAGTAGAAGATTCACAAGTTGGAGATAAATTTTAAACTACTTTTTTCAAGAAGTTTTTGGACATCGAAAACATTGCATTAAAATATTATTACACTTATCTAAATAAGTATTATGAATATGTTTAATCACCTACTAGTTATGTCCATAACGCATGTACTAGTATTTCTATAAAGCAATTATGATAAGTATATCTCAAGATATTTTAACCTAAATCATATGTATGAATACTCTTTTTGACGGCCCCAAAAAATACTATTTCATATAATAGAGCTTGTCCAATGTCCAAGGATGACCAAAGGTGGGTAACGGAATTTTGAGTAATGTGAAGTGTACTGTATCAAGTGGGTGCACTAGGCATCTATAGGTTATGTCTACGAAGTGATGGAAAAAAACATATGCCAAGATGTTATATATCGAGGTACTTTAACAAAATTATAAGTAATTGAGGAATTTGCATAGTCTCATAAACTATTATAATGTGTCCAAAAATATCATTTGAGAACCCTTTGAATGCACTGGCCTTCACAACTTAGTGTTTGTGACTTTTTTTTATCGTGGTAGACTTTGTGAAGGCACTCGATCATTTACTTTTCAAATTCTTTGTGGTTTCTTTGGAGTCTATTATTATTGAGGAAACATTATATACCTGTGTAAATGAAAGGATGGCTTAATTACAAACTTATTTTAGCATTTTGTTTTCTTTTTTCTATTTTTATTGCCTTGTTAATTATTAATTATTGGAGTTGATGATTCTCAGTGTCTGATTATAGTATCTTTTTGTCTTACTAGAGACAATGATTTAGAACTAGATGTAAAAGGAGGTGAGGGCATTGCAAAAGTTCCTCATGTTTTTCAATTTTATTTTTTAATCCAAATTAATTAATAGTCTTTAAAACATATGGGCTAAAAAAATTACAAAGGCACACTAATTGTTATGATAAATTATTTGAACCTTGCTTCAACATTTGATGTATCAATTTATTTAGTCAAGTTATATTTTCTTGTTGAATGGGCTTGCATTTGATATCATGAAGCAAGAAATCACAATTATCTTGTGTAAGGGAAACATTGACATCTTTAGGGGTTCAATGAGACCTGTTGTTAATAAGTGGCATTGAATTGAGGCACCCGAACTTGCAGATTTCATTGTGAAGTAAGGCAATAATGTTTCACTCATTGAGTATGAGCTTGCAAGAGGATTGTGTTATGAACATTATGTACAAAGAGCTTCAATGGTAGGTGGGATGATTCCATTTTGTGGCTATGTATCAATTTTTGTTTGAAATTGTTATTGTGTGTGTGTGTTTTTTAAGAGAATCATTGGGTGGATTAGCATTGAATTACAAGTAATTTCAAAAAAAATCTTAGCCCAAACTTTGAGATGATAGTCTCAAAGTTAAAATGTTGACTTTGAATATGCTTTGCATTCATAACTCCTGCAATTCTTTATTTGATTGGACTTTGTTTTGATGGATTTTAGTTGTTTATTGAATCATATCTTTAATGGGTTAGGTTTATCAATGCAATTCATTGTTTCATAAAGAAGTGAGGTGCAACTACTTTAGAATTCAATGACAAATATATCTATTTTAACTTTTATAAAATATACATGCTAATTTGCACTCATTTTTCATTGTTTCTATTTTTTTTTTCCATTTGAGAAGCTTTTTCAATAATGGTTTAATAGTGGTTATATTACATCTAGACATAAATGTTAGAAGCTAAAAATAAAAAGTAATAAAGCAGTGCAAAGTAAAATAGTATTAAGAAGTATATTAGGTAAACATGTGATATATATAAAATTTTAATGATTATATCTTTGTAATGATTTCAATTTTATTTTTTTTAAGTTCTTTTATGCTCAACTTATGTAGATTGCATATTTCTCAAATATCTTGGAATCTAACAATAAGATTTTGAAATATTTCTGAAATTTTCAATCTACATACAGATGCCCATATTTTTTACTGATTTTTATAGTCTTAAAACACAACTCCTACGTAATAATTGTTTATTAAAAAATATGCTAAATCATGAAAGAGAAATTTGAAACCGTCAGTTTCAATCTAGCTCTAGAATGGTTCCACCTATTTTATAGACAAAAGTTGCATGGTGATAATGTTTTTATTTTTTACAAATTGATCATTGTGATTTTATCAAAGTCTTTGGGTGATACATAGGTGCCATTACAAATTCATAGGAAATTTATCAGTAACTTAGAATATAGATCGAATGCATGAGGATCCTACTGTTGGATGTCCTAGAAAACACTCGCTAATTCAATGTCCATATGATGCATTTTGAAAATACCTTCTAACAAGTTCCATAACATTTCCTAGATAGTCACCTAGCTGGAAATTTCAATAACATAAGTTATCTAAAAGCGTCTATGAAGTTCTTATATATCTTAATATGGATCACGAGTTTCTGGTCAAGGTTGGGTTCTCGTAATGATGGAAGAAATTTGTTTGTCTATATAAGTAGATTAATGTGAACAACGTGTATTAGTTTTCAATTGTGGAAATGAAAAGTATAGGAAAAACATTATGAAATTAAAAAAATTATTTTTCATTTACTATTTGTTAGAATTATTTACATGACCAACAAAGAATTTTGAACTAAAAAGGTGAAATTCTAGTCAAAAATATGAAATAGAAAGAAAAAAAAAAATGTTTGCTCTTTGCAAGAAGTATTTACATTGCAAAGAATTTGATTGGAATCTTTGCTCATTATAAAAATGTTTTTTTATGATAGCCTTATTCGTCCACAGTGAAATACCAACCATTTCAGGGATAAATTTGATTCGAGACATAAAGCTAAGACTAAGATGTATTCCTGCATAGAGAGAAAAAATTATATAGATTGTGGAATGAGTATGGTGAAAATGATGGATTAATTATTTACATTCATAACATTGGTTTCAGGTAGTACTCATAATATCAATCTAACCATGGCGAATATTTATTGAATATTCCAATTCTTTCAATTCCAATGGGTGGTGTTGATGTTGTATTAAGGGTCCAATGGTTGCAATCTTTGGGGATGATAACTTTTAATTTTCAATAAAATTTCTTGAAAATTTCCTAAGAAGGAAATGAAATTAATTGATGGGGTATCGCAGGGAAACCTGGGAAGATAATAAGCTCTAATGGCATGACAAAGATTTTGAAGAAGGAAAAATGAGGGATATTTCACAATTATGCTCAGTAGATGCTAAAACATATAAGTCATCCATTTATCTAGATCTCCAAAGAGCCCTTGAGAATCATTCAATGGTATTTGAGACTCCAAAAGGTCTACCACCTATTCATGATCATTATCATGCTATTAAATTGATTCCAGGAAGTGCTCCTCCTATCATTAATCCTCCAAAATATAGCTTGCAACATGTTAGAAATATTATGAAGATTCTTCCACCCAATAATTAACAAGATGTTCACTCCAAATTCCAGTATAGCTAATTTGAAGAATGAGCCAGTGACTCTACTACAATATCTGTAGACATTGACTAAAACAGAGCATTTGAGTTTAAGAGGGAACATATTTTTGCAAGAAAATGGCAAGGGTTACCTAGACTCTAACAAATAGATGAATGAACTAGAAGGAAATAGCAAAATAAGAAGACACTCTGAAAAATAAAGAAGCAGACAATTTAAAGTATAGAAATCAAGATCTAAATGACAGCATGAAAGAGAGATCTAAGAAGGTCCTGTCATTAAATACAAGTAGTTCATATCTTAGTTGGAAGAGTCACTCCAATTTTGTGAAGGATATGAAGAAAAGAGTCTCATGAATATAATAGCTCACACTTCGAATGATTCAAGGGACTCATGAAGTATATATATATATATATATATATATATATATATATATATATATATATATATATATATAGATATATATATATTATTTTTTGATAAATATGGAAGCAAAATGTGACATGGAGAATCTTGAATTGATTCACTACTACTTGGGACTTAGCAGAAAAACTGATGAGACTTTCCTTGGTAAAGGGAAGCTTATAATCAAGGTCCTCCAGAAATTTAGAATGATTGATTATTGACCTACGACAAATTTTGGAGAGTCATGACATTGTTGATTCATCATTATCAATCACTTATTAGTTCCTTGATACATTTAATTTAAGGGTACATTGTTTGGGCTAGCAATGATAATGTAAAGGGTACTACTGATGATTGTTTCTGCTTGGGATTTTCTATGGTTTCTTGGAAGAGCATAGAAAAATTTTGTTACACTAATAACTAACAAGGCAAAAGATATGGAAGTTTGTGCAAGCAGTTTGGCTCCATAATATTTTTGATGTATTTATTAATGACATACTAAATTCAACCATGATACTTAACTATATGAAAATTGTCAGAAAATTTGGTTTTCATGAAAGGTGAAAATCACATTATGATTTGAAATGTGATGTAGATGGGAGTTGGGAAGATATGATAAATTTCCACGAATGAACAGGTAATTGATTTAAGGGAAGTGTGAATACTTCCGAGACAAGCTTAGGCCTGCGAATTACTCCTCTCCGATTAAGAGGGAGTGAGGATGAACACGTAGTTCTCCTTGTGACATGTATTGTGGCTAGGAATATTAGTCATAATTCAAGTACATAGACACACATAGGGAGAATGGTGGATTGAATAAGCATCTTAGGCAAACATTCTTGAGTCATGTACTATGGTTGATTAGGATTAACACCCTAAGTCAAGTACATGGACTTGGTTAAAGAATGGCTTAGTGGACTAAAATTTTCCTGTGATTAGAAGGAAATGGTCCTATGGAGGACATAATCTGATGAACCTAGGTGGAGTATGTGCTTCAGAGAGGTAGTATGGTTGTGTATTGAATTCCTCCCAACATTTTTTTCTGATCTAGTGGAGAGATAGAGGTTTCTTTTCAAGGC
The DNA here is from genome assembly GCA_031772625.1 of Pinus tabuliformis. NCBI lineage: Eukaryota > Viridiplantae > Streptophyta > Pinopsida > Pinales > Pinaceae > Pinus > Pinus tabuliformis. The sequence continues at coordinate 145,854,502 of CM062815.1, read as the reverse complement.
CTTATTATTTTGAAAATGTTGGTTATGATGATGTTATCATCAATGATTCTTATCAATATAGATATTTTCTTATACAAATATTTTAACTTGAGAATATCCCTATGAGTCATTATAAATAACTCCTTAACTAATAGGAAGTCTTGAAGATGTAACTACGTTTGTTCTTCATTATATATATCTATATATATATATATATATATATATATATATATATATATATATATATATGTTGGCATTATTATTCTGGTTTGGCTCTATGGTATAGGTGTTGTACTTTATGGCAACTCACTCAAGTGGCAAAATTTTGTTCAGGCTCTCAAAATGATGGAAAATAAGAGGTTCGCAGGTGCATCGTTCAAAAGGTGCATACCCGCAAGTTCGCCATCCAGGAAGTGTGGACATACCCGCAGGTTATCCGTTCATAAGGTGCGGTCCCCCAGTTCACTCACTCCAATGCAGAGAAGCACGCTCACGTGGGGTTTCTTATGTTTGGCCCTTGGTATTTAGCCCGTCGTTTCATGATCCTATGGTTTTGGCCCATGGTGTAGGATCTAAATTGTTGAACCCCGGTTTGGATCCCTTGTATTGGTGTTTGATGGTTTTGTCCCATGGTGTGAATAAGGGATTGACTATAAAAAGGGGAAGGAGATCACTTGGCAAAACACTTGTGAAATTTGAATATCTTAAGATCTGAAAGTTTGGGTGATTGTTTTTAAAATCTAGATCTAAATCAAGGAGAAAATTTAAGGTGAATCTATTGATAAGTCGTGATCTCTTGGGCGCATGATCAGATCTGTGGATCTGACTGACTATGGCACATTGGAGGACTGTTAATTTAGCCCTAATCAGGGGTTCGCAGGCGATCCACGGCGTAAGTGTGGGGGTATGCAGTGCGGGGGTACGCAGCGCAACAGAAGGCGCAGTGCGAGGTACGCATTGCAGAAGAAAGCACAGTGCGAAGATATGCAGAGGCACAAAAGGACCAGTGCGTAGGTACGCTGTCAGACGGACAGTGAAGGTGCGGATCTGAGCTGAGGTACGCAGTTCAGCAGAAGGAGTAAGTGCGGTGGTACACAGAGCAGCAGAAGGATACAGTGCGGATCTGCGCAGTTCAGGCACAGAAAGACTACGGATATCCGCAGGTTTATATTGGTGAAGTTGCGGACCTGTCTTGAAACATTTGTTGGCTGTCTTTTATCTATTGCTGCAGAGTTCTGGGTTTAGATTTCTGGTATAATTTTTCTGTTTACAACATTCTGAGAAGTTGGGTGATTCATTGGTTGATTGTATAAGGAGATTGGGTGATTTGCATGTACTTGACGATTATTTGATCTTCTTGGATCCAGTCCAAAAATTAATGAAACGTGGTCCTTAAAGAAGTAGAAGAGCAAAGGAGGTTGTAGCTCCCTTCCAAGAGAGACTTGAATACGAGAGAGAGTTGTAGCTCTCTGCAGGTTGCAACCTGCGTACTGGTAAAGGACTGCACCAGTACAAAATCCTTGTAAAAGAAGTTTCTAATTGGAAGAAGATAGAGACATATTGCAGCAGGTGGTTTTCACCCACATTGGGTTTCCACCTTATATCTGGTGTTCTTTGGTGTGCTCATCTATTTTTCTTGTTCTTGTTCATTATTATATGGCACCGACATACAAATTAATGATCAATATCTGAAGAATAAATTAAGTATAAATCTGGAAGGCATATTGAAAAGAATTTGATAATACTGATTCACCCCCCCTCTCAGTATTATTCCAACACACATATATATAGGTGTGTTCTTCATGCTAAAGTCAAAAATAATTTGTCTTTGAGTCAAAAGAAAATATTTTTATATCATGTTCCATTTGGACATTTAAAACACAAAGAATTTAAATTTTTAGTATGAGAGTCCACAAAATGACCAAGTTAGCCCAACCCTCCAAATGGGACCTATTCAACTTCTTAGATAAAAATATATTATAAAAATACAAGTTCAACCTACTTTGAGCTCATTCATTTCAACAAAACAAGAAGTATTTTTTAACCAAGCAAAGAAGAGAAGAAGTTGAGTCAAAGGAGAGAGAAAGAAAGTCAAGAACAAGGAGAATATTCCCCTTATTGACTGAACCTTTGACCTTTACAGCTTGCATTTTTTAAGGACTATCTACTTATGAATTTTTTTATTTTTTTTAAGTAACCACAAGGTGAAATTTGGCCTTAGTTGTAGATCTAAATCTTTGAACTTTAACCAAATTTGAAGTAGTTTGGCCAACATTGTATTTGAATTTTGGAGGTGACTTGGAGGAGGGTTTGAATTGAAATTTTGGTGGCAATTTGGCCTTGGTCTTGGATTGGATATTTCACCTTTTGATATGATTCTATAAGGAAAATATTTTCGGGTTTTCCCCTCGCAGGTTTTACCCTGACTACTAGCCTAATTCTGTTGTCTCTTGCTTCATTATGATCTCTACAATTTTCTTGAAAGATTGAACTATTGTATAATTTCTTAGTGAAGAAGACATAAGAAGTAATAAGAAGACATCTAACTTTCACAAATTATTATCAATAAGAGGAATGATCTGAAATCTATAGGATTGATTAATTGAGTAATTGCACCAATTAACTAAAGTTGCACATGTGTGGGTGAAAATGGAAAATTAAGTGATGTTTATGCCTTAATCATCAAACTTAAAGAACCGAAAGTGAAGAATTAACAACATCAATTAAAGATGCAAACAACAACAGACATTAGTGATGGAATTCATCCCTCCTAGGCTATGTATACCGTTCCGCTTCGAATGGGCGACCGTTTTTATTAGGAATGCTTCAAAGAGTTTCTTTATAAAATATTTTTCCAACTGAACTGTGCTCACAAGCACTGCTGCTTACTGTAGAAAAAAGCCTTCTATCGCAGCTTTCCAATGCTTGTCTCTGTTCCTGAAAAGGCCCAAGGATGGACAAGAAACGCTTAGAAGAGTATCTACACGCAAATAGCAAAACTATGACCCTGAAGCTCCAATCAACTGAAATGCCACTTGAAATTGAAGCACAACTTCTGCCCCAGATTTTCTTGCCTCCTTCTTGCAAGTTTTCGCCTCTGAAATAGAAAATAATTTGATGTGATCTGGAATGCCTCTCTTCTTCTCCTCACCAAGGCTGGAAATTTCTTCTCCTCGCTAAGGTTGGATCAACCACCACCTCTCTACAAGGCTAAAAAATTATAGCCCCTTATGCTTGTTCATTCGAAGCATTTATAAGGTGGACTAATGATAAGTTTAGCATGATTTGCTTTAACAAATTAAGTGGTGGCCAAACGAAATGGCTCGTGATTGATACATAATGTATATAGTTTCAAAACTATATCACTAATTCTTTTATTAGCACATGATGAATTGACTTTAAAACTAACTCCTATAGTTTCATTAGTCATTAGCGCTAACATCAAATGAGGTCTCGAATCTTCAACAACCATAAACATTATGTTATACCTAGCGCTTGAATTATTCACGCAACAATGGTTGGTATATAGTTTTTAACCTCCGCATATTCATTTTACCAAAGTTTCGAACCATCACCCCGACGGTTACGCCTAAACCTTTGGCACTTGAACCTATTTCCATGTGATAGAGACTTCCAGTGGTTAGGCTAGCTACAGTCCAGTCTGGTGGTCATCTGTAGCTCGATTGGCATTCCCTGATGGCTTAGCACATCAGTTGTGCATGGTGCATTGACATCTCTCCGTGGCATGGTGGCATACAACCCCCACGGAATACCTCCTATGATGGCTCAACCTTCTCAACTGTGCCACCTATCCACCACCTCCGCATTTTTTGTTCGTTGGAAAACCCTCGTGGTAGCTGACTAGATTTCCAATGGTGTCGTAACCTATGCATACTGTTGTGCTGACGTTCTGGCTCTGAAGTCTGATGATGTTTGCTGACTGGACCATATGTATCCCTTGCCTCCCACAACTACATGTTTACTGAGTGACAATCTAATTGTGTTGTGCAACCACATCAACTCTGACCTGTTGACTTGTGGCACATTCACCTGCTCTTTACCTACTCCTGACAGTTCGAAGTAAAGTGTCAAGGTGCATACATGTGGCATCAACAAACTCCATTATTCGTTGAACCTACATTAAACCCACATACCATAGTCTTTCTTGCATAGGTTTGTGACATATACTTATATCCACCATCGGACTTGATATTATGTATCTCCACCATTTTTCAATGCCCATACCATATGGGTTTTATTCCTTAGGTTATAAATTATTGTGATCGCACTTTAGACCCTAGGTTTAGTTCCATTTCATAATTTATACTTAGGAATGTGGACCATGGTATTTCACTTGCTCTTCACCATAGTTTTTACCCTTAGGTAAGATTTTACATTTAAATAAAATGCACATTATTTACTACATGGAATTTCTCATGGTTTAAAGACCATTGTTTTGCAAGTGCATCTTATACTTCTTAATGCACCAATGATAGATAAAATGAACCTCTAATCAACGAGTAACTAGAATCTCATCACACACCTGAAAATGTGCACTGGAGAGAAAATTGATCTTTTCTAACTGTGTGAACTTGTACTTGCAACGTGTCATGCAGTAATATCGTCACATAGTTAGCGAGGCCCATTTTCACATGTTTAACTCAAACTTTGATGGACAATTCCTCCATCACCTAGAGGCCAAATGAAAATATGGAGATACCATCAGAATAAGTGTGTCGAGCTCTTCGGCCTAACGTTCTTTTTCCAAGTAATTGAGATGGTGAATTTCTACACAATACGAGAATAGTTTTTCTATCGAGGACCATTTTGGTTGTCAGATGTAAAACAAACTTTCATCTTGACTTACAAGGTCCATTTTGGATCACCTCCCAACAAAAAGACTTTTCGACCTCCAAAATTTTTATTACAAACATGCACCATAATAAAAAGAAATCATCTGAATCCTAGCTACAGACTTGACTAGGCCTATTGAGAAGATGACTATTTATAGACACACATTTATACATATGTCATATAATCTACCCAATTCCAAGTAGGAGACCGTTTTGGAGACTTACGTTCCTCTGATCTAGGTTCTTTTGTTGTCTCTTGCTCTGCTAGTGCAGGTGTTGTCTCGCAGGGCAGCATCAGACATGCACTTTTTGAATTTCCTCTCAACTTACATTTAGGACAAACTCTTTCTCTGGAGTGTGTACTAGATGTATTTTCGCTATATTTTCCCGAACTCCATCTTGATGATGCAAAGTCCTTGTCTAACTGAAGTAAATTCTTCCCAGGACGTTTCTTTACTTGCAGTGTTGCATCATCTTTCCGTGGCTGACTCTTGGTAGCACCTATTTTTTTGCTGAAAATCTTCTACTTCCAACATTATTCTACACAATGTGAATTACTACCACAAAAGGTACATGGATAAATCCTTTTGATAACTTTTAACATAAAGTTTTGACTTAAGGACTCACCTTCTGAATCATTGCTAGAGTGATTTGACTTTTTACCTTTGTGGTCTTACAATTTCTTCAGCATCAGATTGGGGTGTAAGGACCAACATCGATTTGCAATGTGACCTCTCTTCCCGCGGTAGTCACATATTGGTCATAGCCCAAGCCTTCATGTTTCAACCTTTCCTGCACAGAGATCGGTTGGAGCCTGCCTTGGCCATGCTTGTCGAGGCCTTGTCCCTGTTGATATCCCATCTTGTTCATCAACGACATAACCATTCCTCTGGTATGTCTTTCAAATGCTCCAATCTCCTGATTCCTGGAAATATTGTCCTTCTCCGAATCATCTCTTGGTGATGCTGGAGTATAAGGAGGGTCCTCAGAATATGAGGAAAAGGTTCTGATAGCTTCTTCTACCGACTGTGCTTTTGGAGTCGTTGACAGAGATGAACTGTCTTCATCTTCCTGATGAAGAGGCGAGACTTCATTTTTCCCTTCAGTAGATGAAATTCGAACTGATGGACTACTTCTCCTTCGAATATTCTGCAAAGCTTCAATCTTTTCTTGTAGCCTTTGCTTATCCTCCTAAAAATATTGCACCATTCACTGCAGTGCAACATTCTCTTGTTGAAATTGTTGATTGAACTCTTCAAGTTCTTTCAACCAGAGTTGCCTTAAAATTTTACCCATTTCTGCACTGGATGAGAATCTGATTTCTCTTTCAAATCTCGGGATTGGCCTCTTCAAGTTTCCTTCTCCACATTGCGACCTGAATCTAGTCAATATTGGAAAATATTCTGTTTAATCATGACCAACCTTACTCTGATACCAAAATATGATCTGAAATTTATAGGATTGATTAATTGAGAAATTGCACCAATTAACTAAATTTGCACATGTGTGGGTGAAAACGGAAAATTAAGTGATGTTTATGCCTTAATAATCAAACTTAAAGAACCAAAAGCGAAGAATTAATAGCAACAATTAAATATGCAAACAACACCTAATATTGGTGACGGAGTTCGTCCCTTCTGGACTACGTCTCTGCGTCCGCTTTGAATGGGCGATCGTTTTTATTAGGAATGCTTCAAAGAATTTTTTTTACAAAAGATTTCTCCAACTAAACTATGCTTGCAGGCACTGCTAGTTACTATAAAAATAAAGCCTTCTGTCGCAAATTTCTAATGCCTGTCTCCGTTCTTGAAAAGGCCTAAGGATGGCCAAGAAACGCTCAAAAGAGAATCTACAGGCAAATAGCAAAACTCTGACCTTAAAGCTCCAATCAACTGAACTATCGCTTGAAATTGAAGTGCAACTTCCACCCTGGATTTTCTTTCCTCCTTCCTAAAATGTTTCGCCTCTAAAATAGAAAAGACTTTGATGGGCTCTAGAATGCCTCTCTTCTTCTCTTCCCCAAGGCTCGATCAACCACCATCTCTCTACAAGGCTAAAACTTTCTACCCCTTATGGTTCTTCACTTAAAGAATTTATAAGGTGGACTAATGCTAAGTTTAGCATGATTTGTTTTAACAAATTAAGTGGTGGCCAAATGAAATGGCTCAGTGATTGGTACATAATTTATATAGTTTAAAAACTATATCGCTAATTTTTTTAGCGCATGATGAATTGACTTTAAAACTAACTCCTATAGTTTCATTGGTCATTAGTGCTAACATCAAATGAGGTTTTGACTCTTCCACAACCATAAACATTATGTTATACCTAGTGCTTGAATTATTCGCGCAACAATGGTTGGTAATTTTTAACCTCCACATATCCATTTTACCAAAGTTTCGAACCATCCCCTCGACGGTTACGCCTAAACCTTTGGCACTTGAACCTGTTGCCATGTGGCAGGGACGTTCGCTGGTTAGGCTAGATGTTGTCCAGTTTGGCAGCCATCCACTGCTCGGTTGGCATTCCCCGTGGCTTAGCACATTAGTTGTGTGTGGTGCATTGGCATCTTTCTGTGGCATGGTGACATACAACCCCCACAACATACCTCCTCTAATAGCTCAACCTTCTCAAGTGTGCCACCTATCTGTCACCTCAATCAACTGCGCGTTGTTTGGTCATTAGAAAACCCCCATGGCAGCTGGACAGATTTCCAATGGTGTCGTAACCCCCGCGTATTGTTGTGCTGACGTGTTGGATCCAAAGTCCGACGGTGTTTGCTAACTAGATAAAAGGTGTCCCTTGCCACCCGCAACTGCATGTTGACTGAGTGACAATCCAACTGTCATAGAAAATTTTAGGGGCGAATGTTCGCCCTTTGGCAAAATTAAGGGGTTTTGAATTTTTAGTGGGCGAATATTTTGTATCATAGTACATTTTTACAAATCACCTCAAATAGCCCACCTTATTTTAAGGGAGAGGGTAAAAAAGGTAAATTTAGCCCTTGAAATTAGGAGTTACAACCTTCCATTCGCCTATTTTCAAGAATAGGTTTTATTTAAGTGAATCCATTCGCCCATTTTCAAGAATAGGTTTTATTTAAGTGAATCCTATGGGCCAAAGGCCCAAATACCATATTTATAAAAGAGGTATGGTAAATTAATAAAAATATAAATAAATGAGAGGTATGGTAAATAAATAAAACATTTTTTATATTTACTCCATAAGTCACCTTATATACATGCAAGGGTGTAAAAAAATAAAAATATAAGTAAAGTGGAGGTATGGTAAATAAAAAAATGTCTTTTTATACTTACTCAAAAGGTATGGTAAATAAATAAAAATATAAATAAACTAGATGCATGGTAAATAAATAAAACTTCTTTTTATATTTAGTCCATAACCCTTGTTCTATTTATGAAGGCTCAAGAAAGAGGTTTTATTTAAGTGAATCCTATGGGCCAAATACCATATTTGTAAAAGAGGTATGGTAAATTAATAAAAATATAAATAAACGAGAGGTATGGTAAACAAATAAAACATTTTTTTATATTTACTCCATAAGTCACCTTATATTTACGAACACTAAAAAAATGCGTTATATTTAGGTGAAACCTATGGGAAAAATACTATGGGACAAATACCATGGACTAGATTGTTATTAATACCATGCAAAAAAAACATTATTAACCCTAATATTAATATTAATAGAAATAAAAATGGCACATGGTATTGACCCATGGTATTCACCAAAATGGCACATGGTATTGACCCATGTTATTCACCTGGAATGTAGCCTATTTAAATGGGGGAATTAAACCAGCATAGATCCATCTTTACTCTGGATCTACTAACGCCCAAGAGGTATCAAATATCGTGATATGAAAACTAGCATAGAATGAAAAAATATTTGATACGATCAAGAGTAAAAATGGATGTTGTAATTTAATGTATGTTAAACATTTTAGCTTGGTTAAAATAAAAAATAAAATAAAAATCAACTATTAATTTTATTAATTTTTATAAATTACTAATATTAATTTTTAAGCTCCAGGTTTATGATAACCCATGGTATTGACCCATGGTAATACCATGGTATTCATGTGAGCATAGACTATTTAAAGGGGAAATTCTATCATCTTAGATCCATCTTAATTCTTGGTCTACCAAGTGCTCAGAGGGATAAATAGATTTCATCCCCCTAAGAGTGGTAGATGTGGAGTTAAGATGGATATAGGTTGGTTTTTATGATAATGAAGATATTAAATAGATTTAGGAAATTATATTGTAAAAACATATTAAGGTGAATGGTTAAAGCATAGACATTGGACAAGTATATTTGTATACTTCTATTTTAAACTGAAACAAATCCAGGGCTAAAAGGAATGGATTGATTGCACTAGTCATCCTTCTATAACTTTCCAACATATGCTGGAGTAAATAGATTGTAATTTGGGTAATTTTTCTAATAGAAAACAGGAACATACTTGTGTATTCGCAGGGTGGTTACGAGGTCTCTAGAAGTGATGAATTTGATTTTTTCTTGCTTTTATATATAGTATTAGGTTTTTTCTCATGCTTTCTGTGAATTGCACGGGTGAATTTTATCCTACACCCACTAGGTTATCGGTATGTAATTTCGGTAATTTTGATTTCAAAATATATTTTAAAGAAATGCAATGATTTCATTTGTGTATTCAATAAAGGCAAGATTTTATAATTGAGTAAAATATTCGCCATGGTTGGTGAGAGATTCGCCAAAAAATTATATATACATATCATATTATTGATAAAATCGCCTTCCATTTTTCCTATATACCATGGAGATTCGCCCATTTATTATACATGTAAATTTAGAGGGGTTCTTAAAATTTTCCCTGCCAACATCAACTCCGACGTGTTGACATGTGGCACTTGCGTGCTCTTGACCTGCTCCCGACTATTCGATGGCAAGTGTCATGGCGCATACATGTGGCATTAACAAACTCCACTATTCGTTGAACGTGCATTAAACCCACATACCATAGTATTTTCTACATAGGTTTGTGACATATATTTATATCCGCCATCGGACTTGGTAATATGTATCTCCGTCATTTTTCAATGCCCATACCATATGGGTTTTATTCCTTAGAAGTGCTTGCACTTTAGACCCTAGGTTTAGTGTCGTTTCATAATGTATACCTAGGCATGTGCACCATGGTATTTCACTTGCTCTTTACCATAGTTTTTACCCTTAGGTAAGTTTTTACATTTGAATAAAATGCACGTGATTTACTACATGGCATTTCTCATGGTTTAAATAGCATAGTTTTGCAACTGCACATTATACTGCTTAATGCACCCATGACACATAAAATGAACCTCTAATAAACCAGTAACTAGAATCTCATCACACACTTGGAAATGTGCACTGGAGAGAAACTTGATATTTTCTGGCTACGTGAAATTGACCTTGCAATGTGTCGAGCAGTAAGATCGTCACATGGTTAGCGAGGCGCTTTTTCACCTGTTTAACTCAAACTTTGACGGACAATTTATCCATCACCTAGAGGCCAAATGAAAATCCGAAGATACCACCGGAATCAACATGTTGAGCTCTTCAACCTAAGATTGCTTTTGCAAGTAATTGAGATGGTGAATTCCTACACAAGCCGAGAATAGCTTTTCTATCTAGGACCATCTTGGTCATGAGACATAAAACAAACTTTCATCTTGACATACAAGATCTATTTTGGATCAAGGAATTAAGTATTATACTATATTATACTTTGTTCTCAACAAAAAGAGGTTTGCACCTTGAGGGATTTGATCACTCTCGGCACTTGATAAATCCGATGTTAAGATAGATCTACAATGGTTTAATATTTTAACATATTATTATTATTAGAGTTGTAATTTTATAGATGAGTTTTAAAAACTTAATACACATATAGGTTATAATGCTTTTTACTTGAAACATGCACATGCAGATTATAGTATTTTTTACCTGAAACACAGGCCTAGTTGAATTCTTCATGTGTCATAACCATGAACCTAAAATTTTAATTTAATATATGGGTTTTAAAAACTCAATACACATAGTTTATAGTGTTTTTTACCTAAAATATTCACTTCAAGTACAAGTTCTTAAACATGTAGCTAATGTACGAGTTATGTTACCAAACTTGTCTAAATGTTTGGTTTAAATATTTTAATTACATAACTGATAGTTACCAAAACAATTTTTTTGATAGTTAAAGAAGAATGTCATGAGAGAAACCATGGGTTGTTAAAAGCATGGGAAAAAACCAAGGGCTATGAAAAGTTGGATTTCTATAATTTAATTTATTTAACTTTATGATTATATAGTTAAAATTATAATTATTAAATAAGCTACATTAAAGAATAATATCATGGGAAAAATTGAGAATCCAATAATTTAATTTATTTAACTTTATAATTATATAGTTAAAATAACAATAATGATTTTTTTTTTAGTTTTAATTATGTAAAGATTTGTGTCTCTTATTTAAACTATGGGTTATCAAAACCATACATGGGTTGTGAAATCATGGAATATGATAGTTAAAGAAGAATATCATGGAAAATCCCAAGACCATAATTTAATTTATTTAACTTTATAATTATACAGTTAAAATTATAATTAATAATTTTATTAATTTTAATTATGCAAAGATTTGTACTTCTTATTTTGTTTAATATTTTTTTTTGTAATTTGATTAAGAAAATATGTTAAAAGATATGCCATCTCTTCCATACTAGGTTGGAGAGTGCTTCTCAGCCAAAAATAAAAAATAATAATTATATATAAGTTTGAGTTAGTCCATAGTATTTCTTCACCTTAAATCCATCTTAATTTTAAACTTTATGTAGAGATAGATTTAAGATGGATCTAGACTGGTTATAATGAAGTTTCATATTTAAATTTAATTAATAAGCATATAAAAATTAAGTATTTACAAGAACTTTTTAGTTAAATTAAAAAATCATAAAACATGTCAAAGAAAAGTACCCACACACACACACACATATATAAGTATATGTGTTATGATAATTAATTTTAATAAAATTAAAATTAAAAACATTTATGTATATATAAATGCAAAATTTATTAGATAAGCTCTCTACAACCTAATATAAGAGTCACATCTTATGTAACAATATGTGTTATGATAATTTTAATAAAATTAAAATTGAAAACATCTATGTATATAGAAATGCAAAATTTATTAGATCTAGAGATTTTCTAACTTAGTATAAGAGAGATGTGTAGATGTTAGACATTAGATATAAACATAATGATTAACTTATATAAGTAAATAATTAAATTATATTAATTAATCAAAATAGAAATAAAAATATAAAAATAGATAATCAAAGAATGATATGTCAAAATAATTCCACAAATTTATGATATGAAAATAGATAAACAGAGAATAATAAATCAAAATAATTCCACAGATTTTATGAGTTATACATTTCATGGACAAATAGTATTTTTCGTATAAAGTGTGAAATCCTCAACAATTTAGATATGTTGAAAAATGCATTGATTGGTGCCTTAGAAATGTAATTTTTCCCGGGTGACTATCTATATAGTTCGATGAATCTTGATATTTGTTTTTTTTGGGATACACATAACCTTAATCACTAATTTATTGTAGTAAACACGAACTGGATAATAATGGATTTTGAAGATGAACGAACTGAATATAATAAAAAGGAAGATATCAATGATATTCTGAGCAATGGTCATACATATATGTCATTATCGGAGCAAACTAACGGCTAGGATGTGATCTTGTATATTGAGCGAACTCTCAATTCTGAATAACAATATTTAGCAGATGGAGGAGAATATGCATCACAAAAATATTCAATATAAAAATGAAATTTAAGTAATATAATGAATATATCAGATAAGAATAAGAATAACAAAGTTGTTTAAACTAAAATATTTAGGCCGATAGGCCTTCTTTTGAATCAGTTAGTTGTCTACACTCCCATTTTCTGATTGATATGTGGCATATGCTTTTCTGTTTGACATCTCGCTGTAGAAGATCTGTTGTTTGACATCAAGCTATATTATTTATGTTGCAGAGGACCATCTCCCTGATTATGCTATCTCCAGTTCCTCTAGCTCTCCAAAACCGCAACAAACCGCAACAACATGCAGAACTGCTCCCTCCGTGACTTTAGCAGTGGAGGAAAATCAGCAGAGTGGGGCTTGGAAACCCGGAACTCATCTCTCCTGGGTATGCTATCTCCAGTTCCTCTAGCTCTCCAAAACCGCAACAACATGCAGAACTGCTCCCTCCGTGATTTTAGCAGTGGAGGAAAATCAGCAGAGTGGGGCTTGGAAACCCGGAACTCATCTCCCCTTTAGCGCATTTCAGCCCAGGTTGATGATGAATCGTTTGGTATTTTCAGTACTTCCCAGACAGTTTTTATTCATTGTTTCGATTTCACAGTGAAGACATGGAAAATCCCAAAGGCTTTCATAGTAGAGATTGCATTTAGATTATTTGGCCATTCTTGCTTAATCATTTTGACCTGCTTAAAAAATTTGCTAACAGGTGAAGAAAGGTTCCCCATGGACGGAGAATATGAGACCTTAAGCTTCGGTTTCTGTATTTGTCTTATGTTTTCTCATTCATTTCTGTATTTGTTTATTCGTCAATTTATTTTAAGGCGGTGCTTAAAAGTTTTGCAGAGACTTTGGTGTGATGAGAGGAAATTTAGGACAAAAAATTCGAACATGCCAAAGGATGTTCGTATACCTTTTTGCCTCCATTTCATTAAGTTAGTTAAGGACCGATTTCTCTTTCTCAGTTTCTCAAAAAGAGAGAAATCATTCGGTCATTCTCGTTATACTCTCAGTTCTCAAAAAGGGAGAAATCATTCCGTCATATTCTCAGTATACTCTATTTGCAGGTACAAATTCCGTCAGTCTGTCGGCAAGCATTTGATAATTTCTCTGTTTACTTACAATTGAGTTATGTCCTGAACCTATAATCGATCGATAAGGATGCCCAAGGTAAACAGCTAACGCCGTGGAGGATGAGTGTTAATTTATTCCGTATTTTCCTATGCGCATTCGTTGGCGGGGAATTTTTATTTTATTTTGTTGTATAAAACCAGAGTAGTTGTCTTATTGTATTCTTGATACCGTACCAGAGGTTACCTGTTTTAATATATTATTTCACACTCGCAAGGGTTTTAATTTCTTGTCTAGAGCAACAGTAGTTGTCCTATGGTCTTATTGATATAGAATCTGCAGGTTTTCATATTTTTTGGCAGTTGCTTGCTAATTGGTTAATTATTTGTAACAGGGAAAGCAGTGAAGAATGGGGCTCGCTACAAGGAATTGAACATGACAGAGGTTAGGTTTGTTTTGGTTTATTTGAGCCGTGATTATATATTTGTTTCTCCCGCGCACAAATCATTCATTTACGCTGGAATTGCAGGAGAAAGGACGAAAAGTACTTGTTAGGTTGCAGAGGAAAGGACAGAATACTTTGGTCGATTGGAAGAAAAAGGAGACACGAGGGTCGAGGAGAGGGTATGAAATCGTGAACTTCTTCACTTCGGCTGTTCCTATTTCCATCTCTATAGTTCCATGAATGTCTGTCTTTTACAGACCGGAGACCTATCCTCTTTGGGTTATGGCATGTTCTTGATCACGCATCTATCCAGACCCATCCTCCTTGGGTCATGGCATGTTCCTGACCACGCATCCATCGAATGTGACGTAAGGAAGGGTCTCTGGACTGTAAAAGACGGACATTTATTGAGCTATAAAGGTGGAAATAGCAACAGCCACTTCTTCACGGTCTACATGTGGTCTCCTACTCATTTTGTGTGAAGTCGAGGTAGGCATGCGCCATATCACTGAATGGTCGTTCGTACGACCTTTTTCTTACTTTCCATTTAAGTCAGCACCTAACCCTGTCCAAGATGGGCTTAAGTTGTTAACCCAACGAGAAATTCTTCCTAAACATTTGTAAAATAACCATATAGTAAAATAACCATATAGAAATATGTTCTACCAACTTTCAAATTAACTGTTCATTAACTGTATGGTCATTATCTAGGCATAACAATCTGCAACGAATCAGCAACATACATGTTTGAGAGCATCACATACGTTCCAATGTTATATGGTTCCATATCAATAAGGCACTCTGCTGCAGGTTTTCCTATCTCTATATTGTCATACCTTTGGCAGGCACTAAGTAGTATGCCCCACATGCGAGCATCACGCTCATGTGGTAAGTTGTTTCTTTAGTTCTCTGCCTCATCCATGTTCCCAACACGGGCAAGAAGATCATGCAGGTATAGTGGTCTGTATTTGGTTTGAGGCAATGCTCTTCATTGATGGAATGGAAGTAAACATGGCCTTCATCCACTAAGCTTGCATGGCTACAAGCAGAGAGAACACCAGTGAACGTGACATGATCTGGTTTCACATCTACCTGTAGCATCCGCTCAAAGCGCTGGACAACTACCCTGCCAAACCCCACCTGTGCACATGCCAAACCCGTCCTGGGCACATGCACAAATCATAGCTCTCTATGAGGCAACATGTTCAGGCAGATGCAAATTCTAAGCAAGTTATAAGATTTTTAGAAATATATAATTTCTGGAGCTCAAACTAAAAATAATAATTTGATATACTTCTAACAAAATACTAAAAATAAAGATTAAGAATACTAAAATAGAGACTAACAACTATTGGAAACCACCATTTAAATTCAATTAAAATGATTGGGTTATAATATTAATTTATATTTTTTTTTCTAAAAATTAATTAAAATTTATTTACAGTGTATTTTAATTTACATATGAATGATAAGTGGTGATATTTTAATTTCATATATAATCCAAATTAAATTACAAAATAATGAAGTTTTGTAACTAAGATTAACTCCATATAAATATAAATTCTTTATAAAAATATATACTCGTTGATTAACTCCATATAAATATAAATTCTTTATAAAAATATATACTCGTTGATTAACTCCATATAAATATAAATTCTTTATAAAAATATATACTCGTTATATTTAAAAAAATACGCATGTTATTCATAAAATTTATAATTTAGTAATGCATAACTTCATAAATAACTTAACTATTTATAAAAGAAAAATTCAAATCGAAAGATACTCTCTCCATATATCTAGATATAAGTATAAACATTAATCGAACTTGTGTATGAATCTATTACTCGAGAAGATCAAAACCGAGAAACATATCAAAAACCTTATCCTTGATAGGGACGACGTGAGATTGTTTTAATTTTAATTGCTTTATGAGCAGTTGGCCAATGTTTATTCCAAATGGTTTTAATTTGAACTACACATTGTATTTATCATTCACTTCACATTTGTTTTATAGTTTCTGAAATTGTGATTAGAAATATACAGTTAAAACTCTGAAGAACTACATTTCTAATTCATAATGGTGTTAACGAAAATACATTTCTAATACACAATGGTGTTAACAAAAGTAATTGTCACAGGCATAGTAATTGTCACAGGCATACGAATTAGAGCATACATTAGCAAAACTGGCATGGTCAAATTTGACATAGTGTTTCAAAAGTCAACTGCTATCATTGCAAAAAAAACAATAATTTCTTGCTCTTTGGTTCCATGAAGTTCCTAGTAACATTAGCTAAAACCACAAATAATTGACATGCTACCTAGAACTCGAATATGAAGTTAACTTTTACCGAATACAACTAGAAGCTCACTGGATTCCTTAAAGTGTCACTCTTATAATAAATAAAAAATTCATTTCAGTTACTA
Organism: Pinus tabuliformis; assembly: GCA_031772625.1. Taxonomy (NCBI): domain Eukaryota; kingdom Viridiplantae; phylum Streptophyta; class Pinopsida; order Pinales; family Pinaceae; genus Pinus; species Pinus tabuliformis. The sequence goes on along the minus strand of CM062815.1, from coordinate 145,837,851 downwards.
GTATCCAAATAATGATTCCCTGAGTATTAATTGAAAAGTGTGTTTTCTGCCTAATGCCTTAACAACTACAATAGAGCCCAACAGTAACAAATATTCTATTTCTGAGAAATTTTCATATAATTAATAACTATTTGAAAAAGAATCTTATCTAATTTAAAAAAAAAGCTGAGCTCAAGCTGTTGTGTTATGAAATTTTTTAGGAATACCGTGTCAACGGTTAAAAAATTGCGGCTATTTTTTAGGAATACCGTGTCAACGGTTAAAAAATTGCGGCTTCGAACTGCTGAATTTGTGTTGCCATAACTGTTCTTATCTCGTTTTCCACATTCCCTTTTTCCAGTCAATCTTTGGGATCTCTTTAATCTGGTTATGACTCCTGACGAGGCTGCGCTTCTCTGTACTTTGGTGATTGGCAATGATTACCTGTGGAATTTGGATGTATTATGTGATGGATGACTGAGATTCACTGCACTCAATGCCTAGTTTGCTATTGGGCATTGTTTAAATTTTACACGATGGCTAAAAAATTTGAAGTGCAATTCATTCACAATATTAAATTTATATGTATGACATTTCCTTTGAGCCATCGCTTAAAATTTCAACAATGCCCAATAGCAAACTAAGCATTGAGTGCAGTGAATTTTTGTGTATATGTATGTACAGATTTTTTTTTACTCATGTTATCTTATAGAAATATATGTCTATTATATATATACGCATCTCTTTGGTAGACTTTACATCAATGTTGCAAGTAACAATCACTCAAAACATTCATATAACTGTGATATTTCAACGGATTTATTGGGGTTGGGTCAATATGTTGACAGTGTCTCGTGAATTATATTAGCACCACTTGCTCACTCTTATCCAAAATTGCATTATCATAGATATCAAACCCCCAAATTTGTAACTCCAGAGAGTCTGATTTCTTGGCCAAACAAAGCATGGCATAATTGACAGTTCAGGGCTGCGATTGAAATCAACATTGTTGTTGCTTCTACTCATTACCATTGCCGTATCAATGCACTCTGTATAGTTAGTGTAGCAATCAACAAGCAAGGAGTTGATAGCTTGTTTTCCTGTATAATTTTCAAGTGATAGAAATCAACAAGAAAGGAGTCGATAACTTAGTACAACTTTACATTATCATGGATATCAAACCCTCAAATTTGTAACTCCAGAGAGTCCAATTTCTCGGCCAAACAGAGCATGGCATAATTGACGGTGCAGGAATGTGATTGAAATAAACACTACTTTTGCTTCTGCTCATTACCATTGGTGTATCAATGAACTCTACATAGTCAGCGTAGCAATCAAAAAGCAAGGAGTCGACAACTTGTTTTCCTGTACAGTTTTCAAGTGAAGGTACATTTGGATCAACCTTACATTGGTTGAGTGATTGCCCCAAATGAAATTAGCAACCTATTCATAAATTTATTTAGACTGAATTGTTTTCATTTATGCTCAAACAAGAGTAAGTTTGATTAAATTCCATTGTATTTGCCAAATTGTGAAGTAGGTTGCAGTCTACTTCAACCAAGTTGCTAGAATTTCCTTCAACTTATTATGACAAAAAGTAGCTAAATATAATCTGGAAATATTGAACAATGGGAAATACACCTTATTCTATTCGCAAAGACAAACCATATTTAAAAAGTTGTACCATAATATAAGCCTGCAATGCAAAAGTTGGAGGATGAAAACCTTTTTAAACCTTAAGAAGGCTGAGTTCAACAGTTCAACTAGACAACATCAACTTGCTCCTTAACACTTCCACTTTGTTGCTTGGAAGTTAGACAGTCTCTTCATGGCAACATACATATGTTTTGTACAAGAACATATCTGCCAAACTAAATGGAGTTGTTTGTATGAGAGAAAAAAGATATTGCTCTCACCTTCTAACAAAAATGACAAGAGGATGGAACTAGCTCATCGAAGGATGATTAATATGATGTATCTGACAAAACTATGGGAAAAAATGAGGAAAAAGGAAGTCAAGTGTATTCATTCATTAAATCTGATGCTAAAGGGACTCTACAAAAGTAAATAACTACCAAAAAGGAATGACTTTGTGCAATACAATATCCTTGGTTGTTGCTAAGGCAATTGTTTGTGTTCTTATGTATATTTTATGTCTGGTTAGAGTGTTTTACTGATGAAAATAATTTATTTTGTAGTGATGGGGGACTGTAATAGACGTAGTGGAGTTTGTACTTCAGAATTTTACAGAGATGAATAAATTGTGGGTCTGATTGCAGCATCAGGTATGTTGTTGCATCCCATTGCTTAACTTGTAGTTTTGTAGTCATGTCCATGCACATCGGGGTCTTGCTTGCATGTGTCATAGCCTGTAGGAGTGTAGAAGGTCATGCCAGCATGAGGTCGTGTTCTTAACACTACTTGTGCTCATGCATGCAGTATTATGATTATGAGTCATTGATAAGGTTAGGTGATGCTGAGTGCCAGGGTCCCAATTGGACTATCTTGTCTGTAGGGACCTCTATGGCTTCTAAATTAAACTGACATATACTGTTACTGCACACTCATAACATGTTCAATAATTAGGTGTGAATATCTAATTGTGAGCAATACGTTGTCACCATAGCATTTTGGTTATTGTTATAAAGTACTGCCACACATGTAGAATATTTCTACACCTTTCTGACCAAGTATAAGTTATGTAGTAGTATTAGAACCTGAAAATGTTAGATCCTTGTGTACCTTCAATTGATGCAATGATGCTTCAACCATATTGGTCGATTCCAATAAAAAAGTGTTTAATAGGTAGTATATCATCTGAATAGATGCCCTCCACGTGTGGGTGCCTTGAACCAATAACATGGAGATGTGTGCAAGGGAACCTATTCAAATGGAGATACATCAATAGGTGGAGCACTCCAATGAAACAAATTCCATAATAAGTTGATTGTTTCACTTCTTAAGGAAGATGCTTGTGCTTTTAATTATAGGCTGGAAAAGGTCAGTCCCTTGGTTTACTTGGTTGCTCAATTGTTGGAGGAATCTACCATTCCTTATGGAAGTCTTTGGAATGGCCTACGAACGCTCGAGTACCCACTTTGGAGCTCCTAACATATTTGAGAGTGTTTCTTGCAGAAGTGTTTACCCTTGAAGCGCCTTTGGAGGATGGATGCTAAGCATTGAAGCCCTTTGTTTCCAACGTTTATGGAGGTATCCCTCTCTTTGAGGGCTATTTTATGTAGAGTATTGTACATGTGGCATAAAAAAACCCCAATTTTTATATACAAAACTATGGAATAAGTTTTCCCTCTGGAAACTCTCTTTTTTTACCCATTACAGCCCTAGAGTCAGTCCTCCAACAACAATGCATCTTTCCACTTTAAAAATAATATTATTTTTTATTGCAACCATTGAATACTATGCAACTACACATATAACATAAAACTTAGAAGGTAATTGGATCAAAGAAACTAATCCAACTTATGAATCAAACGTTAAACACATAAATGAAACAAATAATCTGACTTATAGATCAAAACATCAAATACTATGCAACTACACATATAACATAAAAACTTAAAAGGTAATTGGATCAAAGAAACTAATCCAACTTATGAATCAAATGTTAAACAAATAAATGAAACAAAGAATCTGACTTATTATCATAACCTCGATGAGTATTATATAGCAACCTACAAGAATGAACTTATAAACAGAGCACTGGAATTAGGTTGTCTTGTGCCCTAAGAAATCGATCTATTCTAACTTATGTGTTTCTTTTATCCTACATCTTCAGATATTGTCATAGCCAGTGAAGTAATCAATCAATATATAGGAACAAAGCAACCCCACCAATAATTAATCTTCTACATTGAGACTTGGAGATATATAAAAGTTTTATCAATTATTATTTTCTTAACCTCAAACTTCAATATATAGGAACAAAGCAACCCCACTTATAATTAATCTTCTACATCAAGACTTGGATAAATATATATATTTTTTATCAATTATTATTTGCTTAATTTTGAAAACCAAAGTAATTTTTTTACCAAAATTCTACGAGGATTCTTTGTTAATCGAAGAAACAAGTAGTTGATCTATTTCATTATGTACTCTGTAATGCTTGATGATGAACTATGAAAGGTTCGTAACTTTACTATTGCTATCACGAATGTGTCTTTTTCTTCTTTTTTTCCCTTCTTTTTTCTTGATTCTGTCAACGATTAGGAATTACGGGGTGTTGATTATAGTTTTAGTTGTAACCTTTCAATCTTTAGGGCTTATTTGCTTATATGAAACATTTGTGCAGGGTTTCAATGAAATAACATTTCATTGAGTATGTATTTACAAATGAGTGATTTTGAGATCAAATCCCACAAAGTAATTTTATACTTGCTCTTCAAATTCCTTCAAGTTTTTGAAAGTAAAACCAATGAATTAACCAACATCTCTTCCAGAGAACTTCCCATGTAAAAATCTTGCCAGCCAGAGCTATCCAAAAGGAGAACTTTTACTTGAGTAGGACATTTATACAGAAATTATTATTTTAATCAAATTAAACTTTTCCAATTCAACAATTCCAATTTAATAATCTTATCGGCCTCTCTTTATACCTTTTGGGACAATTGCTAGTCATATAAATGATTATACATGGACTTAAGAGAGTAATTTACACTAATCAATAGTTGTAAATAGATTTAAAAAAACAAAAATAAAAATAAGTTTTTCATTCAATTAATTACTTTATTATCTAGTTCTCTTTCATAAGTAATGTATTCATACAAATGGTTCTGCATGGATTTAAGAGAGAAATTTATAGTAACCAATAGTTGTAAATAGATTTAAGAAGGCAATTTATAGTCACGAGGCAATAATATACTTAACCTAAAATAAAATTTAAAATAATAAAACGGTTATAATAAAGAATAAAGTAAATAACAAGAAAGTTGTTTATAAAGACAAATTATTGATTGCCTTAGGTTAACTTTTATTTTATAAATAAATTATATATATAGAAATTGTTCTTTACTTGTATGATTGTAAGTTTATTTATGTATTATCAATAATAATTAATTGAGATTATTAATTAGTTGTTATTAAGTTAATATGTGTTAATTATATGTATTTATGAATTATTATTATGAGTGGAGAGGTATTATGAGTGAATATATAATTAATATTAATATTAGTTTAAATTGATTTATTGAGTTGAAAACTTATTTTAGAACGAAAAGATATTTGATCTTTTTAGGTGTTTGGTAGATCTAGAGTTAAGATGGATTTAGGCTAGTATAGATATAAATAATATTATTAAGAATTAACATAGAATCGCTTTAACTTTGAATCTACCAAGACTTACAAAGCATCAAATATCTGTAGGTTGAAACCTCATCTTAAGTTTCACCTTCAAAAGATATTTGCATCTTGAGATATTTGATTCCTCTAGAGTCTTGATAAATCTAGAGTTAAGATAGATCTATGTTGATTTTAATTTTGGAAATGTGAACTTAAAATTGAATAATGCACACACATCCATTGCTCAAATAATATTACATATATACATGAAGTGTTGTCTCAAGATAGGGAAATTGTCTTAGACACACAATCTATTGGTTGAAAGAATATCTCAACCACACACCAATCTAGGAAGCAACTAGATCTAAACAACTCCTAGAGAATAGGAACAGGCTCCTTTACATAGAATGAATCACAAATGAGACAAGTAGGAATTATATTTTCAAGTCACCCCCTTAATGACTACTTGTCTCGATCTCAATCAGCAAAGATCTACATCTGGTCCATGGAAATTACATCTTGTACTTTGTTCATGCAGACATCATCAAATTTTCGATGTCCATATAAAGGAACAACCATCTAACAGAATGGATGGGTGCCCAACCACTAGAACCACCATTCTACTAGTAAGTCCTTCACATACATGATTCATCCAACCTCTCGATGAACTCCCCCTAAATATAAAATTTCACATCATGGAGTCTACAACCAATATGGTCCACCCAAGTGTATCCATCCCACATGACACACTCTTCCAAGGTGTTCAAAACTCTCTAACAGAGGGACCACATAACAAAGGGATATGCATACCTCTTTGGGTCATACAACAAGTACATAAAACATTTCAAAGACCACAACTAACCATTACAAAATAATATATAACATATATATTTGTTATAATTACAATATGTAACTTATACTTTATCATGGTCATGAGTCTATTCTATATACTCAAACAAACTTTCACTATGCTGCCCTTTAGATCCTTTGTCACTCGTCTTGGATACAACACACCATTCATGTGGTGGAGCACAACACTGCTTTCTCACTTGAATAATGATTCAATAGTATTCACTCATCATAAGCTTTGTACTTTTGAATCTCTAGCATCTTATTTTTTAACTTCGGCATACTAGCCTCGAATCTCCATGCTTTACATGTCCTCAATTAAAGTCGTGAATTCTAACAATTGGACGCTTTGTACTTTTGAATCTCTAGCATCTTATTTTTTAACTTCGGCATACTAGCCTCGAATCTCCATGCTTTACATGTCCTCAATTAAAGTCGTGAATTCTAACAATTGGACTTCCTATTGAGGTCATGAATCTCAACATGTATACAAACTTCTGAAGCATATTCACCATATAAAACTAGCCACTCGCATTTTCAATAGAGACACTTTTCAAGCATAGTAATTATCTAAAAAAAAAAAAAACGCACATGATGCATCACTAATTTACATTCCATCAATTGTGTGCCTCATAGAGGAATTTCGGAATTCTCACCCAGCATATCTCCCCATTCCCATGCCCAATGGGAACTACTTGTGCGCTAAATTCGATAACGATTCCAATATGGTGATCAGTTTTAGATTCGTTGACCGTATTCGGAACTAGGGAAATTTCATAGGGCAGACCTGCTTCAAGTGAAGGCATCTCCATGCTCACGTGAGTAGAATAAAATACTTGCTCCACGTTACAGTCGACCTATCCAACCAAAAATTGACCCTTCGCCTCTGAGCAGAAATCGGCCTTCACGCGATCTTTGAGCACCAATTCAACTCGACCTCACGACCTTCAGAAATTCAACCACGATACCATTCTGGGAATCTTGTAGACTAATCTGATCATTGAGGATTTTTCAAGTCCTCTAACTCCATCCATTGAAGTTGCCACACCCACACAGCTGAAAAGGACTTTGAAAACTACTACAGCTTGTACAGAAATAAACAAGAATCGACATATGCAATAAATCTCCTAGATTAAAAAACAAACGCTACGATGAAGCTTTATAGAATTGTGCATCTATATCTGCTTTCCTTGTGAGGATTTTCAAGATTCTCATTGCTTTCCAAAATTTTCCAACATTGTTAGGCTTCATGTCATTGATTGTTTTTGGAGCATTTTCGTTCCCTGTCATCCATTGAGGAATCAGCCTTTCCTTAAGAGAAGCAACAGTGGTGGAAGGGGCATATTTGTTGGGTCCGATATCAATGCCATCGAACAGTCAAAACCCTATCTCCATCGACTCCTCCCTACCATTTTCGCACCTCTAAATATATCACTCAATATCAACAACTTTGCATTCTTTCACTTCGAATTGGAATGATTTTAACAGAGCATTTTATTGATAAATCACTCGAATTCAGGGCATCAATGACTATGGGTAACCAATTCAAGGCTACATTGTTTCACTTAACATCCCAATTGATCAATAAATCACTCAAAGTCAAGTCGTTGAGGACTATTAATGACCAATTCAAGGAGGTTTTCCACGTCAAGAAAAATGAACAATCAATCGTTCTCGTACTCGTTATAAAAGGGAAAAACAAGGGAGGATAATTGGAATAAGTCTCAAAATTGAAACTGATTGTAGGAATAAATTCTCCCTAGCAGCTTTGTTTGTTGACATAGGCTCCCTTTTTTTGTTTGACCATCTGGCATAGAGAATTCTATTGGTCTCCTTTGAAAGCTATTCAAAGATGCAGGTTATTTTTTTTCGATTTACCCAAGGCACAACTATTGAAGATAATGGAGAATATGCAAATATGGAGAGATTCGGTCCACTAAAGCCTTAGATTAGGAGTTAGTTCCTACTTAGGAAGTTGTTCTAACTTCCCTAGATGTGTGAAAACTATGTATATTTTTTATTGTAAGATGAATGAGGTAGAGTGATCTGCGAGAGGCAGTCTCCAGGTGGAGCTCCTCACGTGTGAGCTGTCCAATTAATCAATAAAGTTGATTCTTCAGTTTTTATAACATGGTATCAGAGTTATGTGAATCCCTGAGTGGGGAGCTAGTGTGAAGAAAGACGGTATGGTAAGGAGGCAGAGTAGCAGCACAATTTTTTTTTTTAATTTAACTCACTGTAATCATCGCTCTTTCTGAAGGAAAGTGAGCGCTAACCATCGCAGATTCGAAGGGGAGAAGAGAGACAATTGCTACTTTCCTTAGAGAAAATCTGTCCATCGCTCCCAAAAATCGTGAATCGGAGAGCGAATATCATGATGGTCTGTGAAATAATATTTTTTATAATTGCACATTGGCAGCCGATGGTGTTTAGATCTGTTGAGATCTGAGGAGATCTACAAGTGATTGGTAAGTGATGTGCTGGATCCTGCACATGTCATGCCATTGGAGCCTGATTGGAGCCTACACACGCCATCAATTTTTAACATGCTAGCGTTTGGCCACGTGTTTGATCCGAGCTTGAGTGGATGTCGACGCAGGTAAAGAGAGGCCCAGAGCTGTGTGGAAAGTTCTGTGTGTTCAAATTTTTTGAGATCTGTCAGAGAAAAGGAGGCAGACGCAATGGTGTTGAGGATTAGTGCTGTCGATCAGTGGAGAATCAGAGGTGTATTGGTGGAGGCCGAAGTGTGCTGCTCTAGGTGGAGGCCGAGGGTGGCCACTTACATGTACAAAACCCAGAGCTCAACATGAAGGTGAGATTTGCATGCATGCTTGTCAAAGCTGTTGCGTGCATGCCTAGCTAGTGTGGAGGTCGAAGGTGAAAACAAAATCGTGCAAAGGAAACCATCGTGAAGAGTAGTGTGGAGGCTGCAGTGGCACAGTAGGTGGGTGAATGGTCTTAGATCGGTTGTTGCTTGGTGTTGGTACTGGAGGTCGAACTTGCTGCTCCGGTGCTTGTAGGTGTGAGTTTCCAATTGGAAGGCCATAAAAAGAGTCAAAGCAGCGACCTGCATGAACAACCAAAAGAGAGCGAATGGATCGATGAGCCAAATCTTCATCCATGTAGGGTAACAATTTTGTTTTTTTTAAATGTTTTGGGCATATAATGACCCTAATCTCCAATCCGTGGATTGTACCATTTAAAAAAAAAAATTGTTTTGGGATTAAATTGTTGGATACATTTAAAAAGGGAAGATATATTTAAAAAAAAGGTTTATTTTTTGTTTAAAAAAGAAAGGGACTCGTTTTTTTTAAATACAATTGGGGCATGCTTTTTTAAAATTGAATCTCAATCTTTCCTTTTCATATTTCTCTTCGAATCTAGGATAGATCTGGTTTTCTTTTGCTGGAGGTCGTTGTTTTTTGTCAAGATGAACAATCAGATGGCAGAGGCCTATCTGAACGAGAGAAATAAGCTCGATGGTTCCAATTACTCCAATTGGAAATTTAAGTTGTAGACCCTGTTGGAGGGGAAAAATGCATGGACGATTGCAAACGGTGATGAGTTGAAGCCGACCCTAGCCACAGGTGGAACAATAGCAACAATCCAAGACTGGGAAAAGAGGGAGAACAAGGCAAAGGTGTTGCTCAAATTGTCTATGAAAGATTGCATTATTCCTCACATTCGAGATTGTAAAGCTGCAACAGACATCTGGACAACTCTCAAAGACTTGTACGAGATCAAAAACACAAATTGCCTACTGTTTCTAAAGAGCAAGATTCTCTCCATTAAAATGGAGGAGAATGAATCAATATCAACGTTCATCTCTTGCATCAAGGAGTTTAAGAATAAGCTAGGCGACATTGGCGAAACAGTATGAGACATTGATTTCGTCATGATTACCATGAATGGTATGACTGATGACTATCAGATGTTCATCACTGGGCTAAATGAGAGGGAAAAAGCCCCAAACTTTGAAGAATTGATAGGGATCCTAATGCAGGAGGAGGAAAGGCAGATGACCGTAAAACCCTAGAGCTCAGATCTTTCCCTAATGGCAAAGAAAAATCCCTTCAAAGGAAAGAAAATACAACACACAAAAGCAGAGGAACCCTTCAAAGAAAGGCACCTCCATCTCAAGGTATGTCTCCAAACAGAAGTGATTCAGGGCCAAAATGTTTTTATTGCATTAAATTTGGTCATATGGCTAAACATTGTCGGAAGAAGAAGTTTGATGAAGATCAATAGAGACACAAGAATCATACAGGCCATCTGGCTTATGCAGATTAGAATTCAAATATCAGATTGTTCATATCTGATATTGCACTATCAATTAAGGAGGATGAAGGAGAAATCTGGTTCATGGACTCAGGAACCTCCTCCCATATGACAGGTAAGAGGCAATGGTTTAAAAATTTTAGAGAATCCAGCACTGGTATGAAGGTCTATCTTGGAGACGATACGTGGTGTGGAATCAAGGAATACGGTGATCTCCCTAACGTACTACCTGATAGAAAAATTAGGCATATTCATGATGTTATGTATATACCCAGGATAAAAAAGAACCTGATTTCTGTATCTAGAATAACAGACCAGGATCTTAAGGTAGAGGTATTTAAATCTTATTGTGTAATTAAAGACATGCTAGATTGGATGAAGTCCATTACAACAAGTGTGTGTGTAAGAGGATTGTATAAACTGGATGTCAGAAGTGTGTCATGTTGTAGGATTTTTTTTGGTTTTCTGTAAGTTAAAATAAATTAGTCCAAAAAATGAAAATATTTTTCAAAAAAATGTTAAGCTAGGATATGGACAAAAACAATACTGAATAAAAATGCTAGGAAATATTTTGATAAATATGTCCATATCAAAGAAAATGTTAGAATAGATGCCCCAAAAAATGAAGGCAGAAATAAAATGTTAGGCTAGAGAGAAATTAAAAAGAAAATAAACTCTAACAGTGTTGCAAATCTAAATGCCACTACTTTTACTCTAATTCACTTTTGAAAATAATAGTTGTGTGCAGTTTGTTTAGATGCCACACTAGTTTATTTAATCCAATTATACAATTTAATCATAATTGTATTTGTTTTAAATTGATTGTCATAGGTTGAAAATAAAATTGGCTCAACAGTTTAAACTGAGCCAATGGAGAGAATAAGGTATAGAGGTAGATTATTCATGAAAAGAAATATTGGGTTGTTAACTTAAATGCACCAAATAAAGTGAAGAAAAAATGTTAGGGTAAGTAAAGGATTGGTAGAAGAAAGGTTGCAGAAGTACAAGGTTGGTGAAGCATAAGCACATTCATCATGCTTGATCCTATGTTTTAGTGTGCAAGAGAAGTTATGAAAGTCAAAAGATGTCACTAGCTGATTTTATTAACTTCCCCTCATTTCATTTCATTCCCCACTACATACTTACTAATTTCCCCATTATCCCATCATTTCTTAAGAAAATACCCTTTTCCCTTCATTTTCACCTTTTCCCCTTGGTTTCACACATTTTCCTAGCAAACTACTCTCTAAAGGTCATTTCCCTACCCAAAACCCCTTTTTCCTAGTGTGAAACCCTTTCCCCTTGAAAAAATCACTTTCCCCTTATTAATTTCCCTATTTTTCCTAAAAAACCGATAAACACCCCTTATCCTAACTTTTATTCCCCCCTCCACTTTATTTAATTAAAATCTGCCCTTCATGTTTTTCCCGACAAAACGCCTAAAAAACCCATAAAGACCCTTTAGCCTAATTTTTGTCTCCCCCCGCTTTATTTAATTTAACTCCGCAAAATCACATTTTCCCAATATAAAACCTTCTAACCCGCCCCATTGGTGTGGTTAACAAACCCCCGCCATATTAAACCTTGGTCCCACTTTATTACACCCATTTATATTTAACCCCACCTTATTCATTATTTAATTGCAGTTAAGTGTAATTATCCTCTGGGCACTACTAATCTTCGCCTGATTGCCCTCCGTGCAGCTTCAATGCGCGATAGTCGTTAGATCTTTTACCCCCAGATCTGATGGTTCACCTCCATATCACTTTGATTCTCTTTCTGAGGTTTACTCGCCTGAGAGAACGCAATATTCACAGTTTTTATCGAGCCCCTTTCGGTTACGTGGCAGCTTTACATTAACTCGCGTGCTCTCATGAAAAAACCACCCAATGACCAAAAGCAGTGCAATGAACCCTAATACCGCCTCCCTACGTAGGACGAAACCATCCACTGTTCATTTATCAATTTCCGTGCCAAATTTTAAACGTTACCCGTTTAAATGCTGTAGACCCTCGTTTTCACTATTTTCGCTCGTTCTTTCACTAAATGCTGTTGTACCCTTCCTGCGCCACCCTGAACCTCTGCAACCCAATTTGACCTCCAGTTACCTTCCAAACACTTCTAGGACTCCATCCACACACTTTTATGTTCCCTGAAACCATTATCACCTCCCTGCGAACCTATGTTTTATTAATAAATTGTTTTATTTCGCAAGTGATTAGAACATTAGGAGACAGGGTAAACAGTTTTGATACTAGTCACAAAACTTGTTTACTCCAAGATTCTGGGAAATCTATTCAAAGGCTTCATTTATCAAAAGTTTTGTGTACAAAGAGAAAATCAAGTTTAAATCAAAGATAGAGTAGAAGGAAAAAAAAAATTACATAGTAAATGTTAAAATAGACAATTTACACAGTAAAAGATAAAACATAGGAGGCAGATAAAGAAATATAGTTAAAAGATAAACAGATGAAAGTGTATCAGATGAAAGTTCATAGGTAAATATGAAATCCAACATAAAAATCAAACATCATTAAGCTTTTGGAGGAATAGTCAGCCAACTTCAACAATTTTCAGTTTTTTCAGCAATAGTCATCAACAGCACAGCATCAAAATAGTGCCAGATCATCTTGCAGTCTTTATTTTGATTTTATAATAATCTATTTTTGTAAAAACAGTTTAGGATATTTTCTTAGTTCTATTGTTGTATAAATAACTCTCTTCATGAGTTATTAAGGGTTGCACCCTTGATGAAACATTTCTACACACTTGATGTACTTGACTTTTCCGCACCCTTAATATAAAGCAAAGGATTCTGAATTCTATTTTACACAGTTTGTGTTTCCTGTAAGTTTTTCCAGTATTACTCATTATGTTTTTCTTCATATTCTTATGTCTTACAGAGATACATAGGTAGGAATAATTGAGTTTCAATCTATTCCTATAAGCTTCTAAAGTGATAATCTATAAAGAGAATGAATTAATGGACTGTCTGTTTAATTAATTCCCTCTGAATCAATAAATCATCAGCATCTTTTGTAAGCTTCAGCATATTCTCTTAAACCTTTTGAACATCGTTTAGAGGTTTTCATAATTATGATTATTTAATTTTCAGTTTGAAAATTGTGGTAATCATATTATTTCTTTGTTTTTGCTCACCACCATACAAGCTATATCACTGTGTGAAATTTTATAGCAGCGCTATGCTTCGGTATTAATATTATTCACTAGGTTAGGCATTATAGTGTTGCATCTGTTTCATTCATAGGTCCTCCAAATTAAAACAAAACTCCCAAAATAATTATCTTAGATGCTCTGGCATGATAGCTAACCATTATCATTTAGAGGTACAACATCAATTTGGCACCGCTACTGGGGACTCGAATTTCATTAAGTTTTCTTAGGGCAAATATATTCATTCTATTCCTTTAAGGTGATTAAAGGTATAGAAAGGTTAAAATCCTTCACCTGGCGACTCCACTAGCCCAAACTGGAACCTTTTAAGCGCACCAAATCTCATTCGGAATCTGCCTTAGTTAATCCTCTGTCAGATCCTAAAAAAACTTCTAAGAAAAGCCAATTATACGAGGAGACATCAACCATCTTCTTCTTCGTCTTCAGGCTTGCAGTCTAAAGATTTAGTATCATTTGGTCCTTTTAGTAATATTCCATCCGATCCTAATTGGACACAAATGCCTCCTAGGGTTTTTGAACTATTAGATAGGGGAGTTGATTTAGATTCATCTTTCCTCATTCATTATTTTGAAACGCATCAAGAACCCCCTCTACCACCAGGATCACCTAAAACTAAGTCTGACTTGGGTGTTCATTTACCTGAATACAAACTGACATATTTCATATCCCCTACCACTTATTCATTTCCTTTCACTTCTGAATGACCTGAAGCTTCTACTTTTGAACAACCTGAAGAGACCCTCACTGTATATTCAAATACACTCTTTGAAACAAAATAAGGTATTCATTCACACGTCCCAAAGTTAGTTCTTAAGACTCCTTTAAAGTTATTCAGGAAATCCCCTCCTTCTTCACCTCCACACAGTCACACACCCTCTCAATCACCTTCTAACTCTTCTTCTACCTCTTCTTCATCTTCTTCTTCTTCATCCACAAAAACACCTCATACACCACCTTCTACTATGGAATTCCAACCTATTGTACAGGCTAGATATGCAGCTTTATTCTTACCTGCTAACCTCGATGCATTCCCAACTCGGTACTTGAAATACCTTCCCAGGTATAATGGAAAAATTGGTCCCTTAGCTGAGGACCATCTTCAAGCTTTTCTAGAATTTTTAGACAACATGAATATCAAACAAGAAAATGTTTACATATGATTGTTTACATATTCACTTGAAGGAAATGTAAGAATTTGGTTTAGGCAGTTACCTATAAATTCCATTAGAAATTGGGAAGAGCTTACAAACATATTTAAAAATCAATGGGGTGTAAAGAAAGAACCTCTTTACTTTCTAACTGAGTTTGAAGAACTTAAAAGAAAAATTGATGAACCTATATCAGATTTTATCAAAAGGTTCAATAAACTTTATCATAAGATGCCCCCTGATTGTAAACCCCTTGTCGCAACAGCTAAATCTAGGTTTTCTAAAGCCTTTGACGATGATTTCGCTGTAATGCTAAAAGAGAGAACTTCAAGAAATTTTGAAGATATGCAAAAAAATGCTATAGAGGTGGAAGAAAATAGGGCTGCTTCAACTTCCTTGAAAGCTAAAGAGGAAAAGGCCCAAAGAAAACTCAAATCTATTCAAGAGGCCTCTAGTTCCTCTAGTTCTTCTAAGACTAAAACAAAAGATTCTAAAATAGATGAAATAACTTCTCTTCTTATAAATCTATCTAATAGAAATTTCCAAGATTGAAACTCAACCTAGGACAGTTCAACAAATAGTTCCTAGACCCCAAAATCAAAATCAAGGTCAGTACAAAAGGAATCCACAATTACAAATTCTTCAGAGACCTAGTAATGATCAGCAAGTTCCCACTCCTTTAATGATAGATGATCAGCAACCTAACAAAAATACTATGACTATTACTGAAGATATCAATAACATGGATACTTATTCTAATCAAACAGTTATTATTCCTCTCTCACAACAAAATCAGGTTCAAGAAGATCAAGAATCCTCATAGGTTTCTAAATACCATGCCTTCTCTGAATTTTTAATTGCAAAGTTGAACAAGAGATATGATCTTAGGCATAGACCTGGCGCTGGAAGACCTCCTAAGGAGACTCCAATAATTGAACCTCGTACCAAAGTTGTTGAAACTCAAACAACTGTTATTCGACCATTAAATCAGTAAACTGATACTGCTTAAAATGATAAAAATGCTTTGACTACATTTAATGTTGAAAAAGAGTTAGAAAGAGTTAAAACCCCAATTCCACTTTTAGATCTTTCCAAAAACGCTGGGTATAAAAATCAAGTCTCCAAATGGATACAAAACACCTCGGTTGATGCTGAAAGTGATATCATTAGTCTGAAAGATGAAAAACCAGCAGTTGTCTTTGGTCCTAGCTCAGATATGATAGATGAAATAGTGCCTCCTTGCAATGTAACTCTTAAGACAAATGATTCCATGTTATATAATTGTATGCTTGATTTTGGAGCATCACATAACCTCATGCCAAAAACTATCATCGACCATTTGAAACTTGAAATAACTAGATTCTATCTTGACTTGCACACCTTTGATTCTAAAAGGGTGCCCTGCTTAGGATTGATTAAGGATTTAGTAGTCGCCCTTGCCCAAATTCCAGTGAAAAGTGTAGTGCTTGATATAGTTGTCACAGATATTCCTCCCAAATTTGGAATGCTCCTTTCTAGGTCTTGTTGTGCCAAATTAGGGGGAAATCTTCAGATGGATATGTCTTATGCCATTATTCCAGTTTATGGGGGAGAACAACTAAGGTTATATAGAGAGGTAAGATTTGTGCACACTGTTTGCAAAACAGACCAACCAAGGAACCATCCCATTTATGCATTGATCAGGATTTTGGTTGCTTTCAACTCTCTTCAAAACAAATACGTGAAACTCAAGTTAACATAGAAGATGTAATTGGAAGTCCTGTACCAAATCAAACTGATGTATGGAAACTATTTTTTGAGGTTTCTTGTACAAAAGATGGAGCAGGAGCTGGGGTAGTTTTAATTTCACCCAAAATAATAATAATAAAATAAAATAAAATAAATAATAATAATAATAATAATAATAATAATAAATAAATGATCACCCAATCATGCAAACTCGACTTCGAAGTTACAAATAATGTGGTTGAATATGAAGCTTTCCTTTTGGGACTGCAATT
This sequence comes from Pinus tabuliformis, assembly GCA_031772625.1. Lineage (NCBI taxonomy): Eukaryota > Viridiplantae > Streptophyta > Pinopsida > Pinales > Pinaceae > Pinus > Pinus tabuliformis. The sequence continues at coordinate 145,821,104 of CM062815.1, read as the reverse complement.
AGCCAAAAGCTTAAAGGTTCAAAACTTAAGTGTTTTTACTAATTCAGAACTTATTGTCAAACAAGTGAGAAATATTTTCCAGACTAAGTATCCTAGACTTAGGTCTTATCGAAATGAAGTTTTGTATTTAGTTGAAAACTTCTTTGATGCTTTTAATTTGACTTATATTCCAAGAAATCAGAATATTCATGCAGATGCCATAGTTGTTTCTGCTAGTTCATTTAAAATTCCTGATCAGACTAATTTACTCTATCAAATACAAGTCAAGTACAGACCATCCATCCTAGACAATCTAAAACACTGGCATATATTTGAAGATAATAAACATTTGAAATGTTTTCTGCAGGTTATAGATGAATTTTCAATTCTACAAATTGATGAAGATAGAAGAGAAATAAATGAAAATACAAATGGAAATGATACTTCAAATTTCAATTCAGAATTTCTTGATCATGACATTATTCAATTGTCTAACAATTTTATTCCCAAAGGCCTCATTCCTTTAGAAAAATTGTTAGATCAAAATGATGTCCTCCGAAACCCTCAATCCATTAAAAACATCAAAATCTGTGCATATCTAGATCCTGACATCAAAGCTCAATATCTTAAGTTACTTCAAAATTATAAGGATGTTTTTGCATGGACCTATGCTTATCTAAAAACCTATGATACTTCATTAATACAACATAACATTCCTTCAAAGCCAAAAGAAGTTCCTTATCAACAGAAACTTAGGAGGATCAATCCAGCTCTTCTACCAACTGTAGAAAATGAAATTAAAAAAATGCTAGATTCCCAAATTATTCTCCTTCTTACATATTCTAATTGGGTTGCAAATTTATTTCCTATTAGAAGGAAGAATGGAGAAATCAAACTCAGTGTGGACTTTAGAAATTTGAACAAAGCATAATTAAAGGGTAACTATCCTTTGCCTAAAATTGATTAGTTACTTCAAATGGTTTCAGGAGCACAAAGAGTTTCTATGCTTGATGGTTTTGTAGGCTATAATCAGGTAAATGTTGATCCAGTAGACAGAGAGAAGACAACCTTTACTACACCCTAGGTTACATTCATGTATGCTAGAATGCCATTTGGCTTATCCAATGTTGGAGCAACATTTCAGAGAGCTATGGACGTAGATTTTGTGGGTCAAGTAAATAAATTTTTGGTCATTTATCTTGATGACATAACTGCATTTTCTAAATCTGATCAAAAACATCTAAAGCACTTGATGAAGGTTTTTGACAGGTGTAGAAAATTTGGAATATCATTGAATCCTAAAAATTCTCTATTTACTATCAAAGAAGGAAAACTGTTGGGCCATATAATTTCAGACAAAGGACTCGTGATTGATCCCAAGCATGTGTCTGCCATTAAAACATTGACCTTACCTAGAAACAAGAAGGAGATTCAAGCTTTTCTAGGAAAGATTAATTTTTTAAGGAGATTCATCCCAAATTATGATGAGATTGTAAAAGACATAACTGGCATGCTCCAAAAAGATCATGAAGTTAAATGGGTTGTCTCTTCCAGGCATAAATTTGATCGTATCAAGAAAGCTATCTCTGAAGCTCCCACCTTGGCCAGCTTTGATTACACTAAACCATTCAGTATCTTTTCATTTGCCTCAGAAACAACCCTAGCTACTGTTCTATTATAAAAGAATGAAAATTCCCATGACCAACCCATAGCCTTTTTTAGTAAGGTTATGAGAGATGTCGAGCTTAAGTATGACATAATTGAGAAGCAAGCCTATGCCTTTATTCAAGCCCTAAAATCATTCAAGATGTATGTCCTACATTCTCCTATTACTGCTTATGTTCCTAACAGTGTTGTGAAAACCGTTTTAACTCAACTAAACATCGATGGAAAGAGAGGTAGATGGATCACTCAAATACTGGAGTTTGATCTAACTATCAAAACTACAAAGCTAGTAAAAGGCTAAGGATTAGCTAAGCTTCTAGCTGAATCAAACTGTAAAGTGCTCGGAATCAATTCTATTTTAGAGATAGAAGGGATGAATCCACAAGAACCTTCTCAAACCTCATATAAGAAGAATACACAAGAACCTTCTCAAACCTCAAATAAGAAGAATCCATAAGAACCTTCTCAAAATTCAGATAAGAAGAATACAGAAGAACCTTCTGTCCCTGCAGAAGGGGAGAATCCATAAGAACCTTCCCTTCATCTTGAAGAGGAGAATCCACAAGAACCTTCCCTTCGTCTTGAAGAAAAGAATCCACAAGAACCTTTACCTTTAGATTTGATCCGCCCTTTATACATTGATGACAAATTTCTATTGTCAGATTGGTACCAAAACATTGTAAATTTCTTGATCCATTTTGAAAGTCCAACATCATTCTCCAAAATCTAGTGTAAAAATCTCAAACTGAAAGCAGTCAAGTACTGTATCATAGATGAAAATTTGTACTAGAAAGACCCACTAAATATTTTGTTATTATGTTTAACAGAATCAGAAACTGAAGGAATCATTGGCCAGTTTCATACAGGATTTTGTGGAGGACATTATACTTGGAGACAAACAGCGTATAAGATATTAAGGGGAGGATTTTATTGGCAAAAAATTTTATTACAAGTAGGAGCAAAGGTAAAAGGTTGTGTTCCTTGTTAAATGTTTGCTGGTAAGCAAAAATTAGCAACTCTTACACTGGTTCCATCAATAGTCTCAGAACCTTTTCTCCAATGGGGATTAGATTTTGTTGGAGAGATTCATCCCACTTCAAGTAATCAGCATAGATAGATCCTCACTACAACAGACTACTTCACTAAATGGGTGGAAGCAATCCCAATGAGAAATGATACTGATTCAGTAGTAATCAAATTTATTGAAGAGAACATCTTACCTAGATTTGGTTTCCCAACTCAAATTTTCACTGATAATGCAACAACTTGTTCTAGTGTTAAAATGATTAAGTTTTTCCGGAAATATCATATTCTGTTACATCATTTAACTCCATATTACCCACAAGGTAATGGCCTTGCAGAATCCTCGAATAAAATTCTGGTAAAGGTAAACAAAAAGACTCTAGCAAATCATAAAAAGAGTTGGGACTCTCAGTTAATTTATGCAGTATGGGAAAACAGAATTACTCCAAAGAGATCTACTGGAAAATCTCCTTTCCAGTTAGTTTATGGGAAATATGCAATCTTCCCTACCAATTTGGCCTTCCCTGTTTTAAAATTCCTATAGGATTCAATAAATGAACCTGATGATTTTTCAAGGAGAATAAATCAAATTATTGAACTAAATGAAAACAGAGATGAAGTTCAATACAAATTTAAAAAGTATCAGAATAAGATGAAGAGCCTATTTGACAGAAGAGACAAGGAAAGGGACCTCAAGGAAGGTGATCTACTTCTAAGATGGGATTCCAAGAGAGAAGAAAAGGGAAAACATGGCAAGTTTGATAACCTATGGTTTGGACCTTTAGCAATTGCTGAAGTGAAAGGAAACAACACTTTTGTGCTACAAAATCTTGAGGGGCTATATTCCACTTATCTTGTAAATGGAAGGTTTCTCAAACATTACATTCAATACTGAGAAGTTGGAGTAGATTTCATTACTACCATTGTAAAAACTCCAGTTGTCAGTGTGATTTTTTATAGCAAAAGACTCCATAGCCCAAGGAGGAGTGCATGGATCTGCAGGTTCTCTACATTTTAAAGGAGAAAGAAGTCCCCAGATGGAGCCAACGTTGTAGCATTTTTTTGGTTTTTTGTAAGTTAAAATAAATTAGACCAAAAAATGAAAGTATTTTTCAAAAAAATGTTAAGCTAGGATATGGACAAAAAGAATACTTAATAAAAATGTTAGGAAATATTTTGATAAATATGTCCATCTCAAAAAAAATGTTTGAATAGATGCCCTAAAAAATGAAGGCAAAAATAAAATGTTAGGTTAGAGAGAAAAGCAAAAAGCAATAAACTCTTAAAGTGTTGCAAATCTAAATGCCACTACTTTTACTCTAATTCACTTTTGAAAATAATAGTTGTGTGTAGTTTGTTTAGATGTCACACTAGTTTATTTAACCCAATTATACAGTTTAATCATAATTGGATTTGTTTTAAATTGATTGTCATAGGTAGAAAATAAAATTGGCTCAACAGTTTAATCTGAGCCAATGGAGAGAATAAGGTATAGAGGAAGATTATTCATGAAAAGAAATATTGGGTTGCTAGCTTAAATGCACCAAATAAAGTGAAGAAAAAATGTTAGGGTAATTAAAGGGTAGGTAGAAGAAAGGTTGCAGAAGTACAAGGCTGGTGAAGCATTAGCACATTCATCATGCTTGATCCTATGTTTCAGTGTGCAGGAGCAATTATGAGAGTGAAAAGATGTTCACTAGCAGATTTGATTAACTTCCCCTCATTTCATTTCATCCCCCATTACATACTTACTAATTTCCCCATTATCCCATCATTTCTTAAGAAAATACCCTTTTCCGTTCATTTTCACCTTTGCCCCTTGGTTTCACACATTTTCTTAGCAAATAACCCTCTAAAGGTCATTTCCCTACCCAAAACCCCTTTCTCCTAGTGTGAAACCCTTTCCCCTTGAAAAAATCACTTTCCCCTTATTAATTTCCATATTTTTCCTAAAAAACCCGTAAATACCCTATATCCTAACTTTTATTCCCCCCTCTGCTTTATTTAATTAAACTCTGCCCTTCATGTTTTTCCCGACAAAACGCCTAAAAACCAATAAAGACCCTTTAGCCTAAGTTTTGTCTCCCCCCACTTTATTTAATTTAACTCCGCAAAATCACATTTTCCCGATATAAAACCTTTTAACCCACTCGCTTGGTGTAGTTAACAAACCCCCGCCATATTAAACCGTGGTCCCACTTTATTAAACCCATTTATATTTAACCCCACCTTATTAATTATTTAATTGCAGTTAAGTGTAATTATCCTATGGGCCCTACTAATCTTCGCTTGATTGCCCTCCGTGCAGCTTCAATGCGCGATAGTCGTTAGATCTTTCACCCCCATATTTGACGGCGCACCTCCATATTGTTGGGTTGTGTTATATTCTTTCCACGACTAGCCCACTAGTTAACCAGGGGATAGTGGGGGGGAGGTCACAGAGGGTTTGAAAGGTACCTGTAACCCCACTTTATGGGGTCTGGGGAAGCACCCCGGAAAATTTTGGTTTTGGACCCTATGTTAGGTTGGGCGGACCCACCTATGGTTTTGTGCATGATTTTTGCACATGCTTTTTGGACGCGATGGTTTTCAATCCATGGTATTGGACGCGATGGTTTTTGGTCCATTGTATTGGATGCTTCGGCATGTATAAATATGTATTATAACATTTAAAGGAACAATAATGAAAAAAATCAAGCTGGTAGTCCCAGTTTTTGGATCCATGGGAAAATCTCTGTGTATATGTGTTTTATGTGTTATGATCTCGCATTATTTATTTTCTGTGTTTTAGAATTCATATGCAGGTAATTTATGCATGGGGTTAAAACCTAAATTTGGTATCAGAGCTGTGTTGGCTTCAAGGGGACGCCTTTGTTGCTGAGGGGTTTCACTTGGGCCTTTGGTTAGACCCTGTTCAGTGGGAGATCTGCGAGATCGATTATGGTGGTGAAAGAAGATGGCGAGCAGTGGAAAGATAGAGATCGAGAAATTTAATGGTTAGAGTTTTGAGTTGTGGAAACTCAAGATGGATGATCTATTGGTGGATAAAGATCAGTGGATCGTGGTAGATCCAGGTACTAAACCAACGAGAGTGTCCAATGAAGAATGGAAGAAGTTGGATCAGAAGGCAAAGAGCACAATACGATTGTGTGTCTCAGATTCAGTATTACTGAATGTATTAGGGGAAGCTACGACAAAGGCTTTGTGGGACAAGTTAGGGACTTTGTACCAATCTAAGTCTCTGGTGAATAAACTGTTATTGCGTAAAAAGCTATATAACCTGGGGATGAAAGATGGAGACTCGGTGACATAGCATCTGAACACATTTAATACTGTGGTAAGTTAGTTAGCATATGTCGATATTAAAACAAATGAAAATAAGTGCATCAGTTTGTTGTGTTCCCTACAAGATTCGTGGGATAGTCTGGTTATTGCAATAGGTAGCAATGCAACAGCCTTGCAGTTTGATGAAATAGTCTCATCCTTGCTAACGGAGGAGATGAGACGGAAAAATATGGAGAGACAGAATGGTGATGCCTTGTCTATATGAGGACGGTCCCAGAACATAAACAAAAATAATTCATCGAGTGGGAGATCTAAATCTAGAGGGAGATTTAAATCTCCAAGAAAACCTGTAAAGGTGGTGTGCTGGAAATGCGGAAAGGAAGGCCACTACAAAAGGGACTGTAAATCTAAATCTCTTGAAAAAGAAAAGGGATCTGATGAGGCTCCTTCTGTAGAGGCGAAAACCACCTCAAATGAAGGTGGGGATGTGTACTTGGCTTCTTCAAGTACACATGTAGATCATGAGGCATAGTTGATTGACTCAGGTGCATCCTTTCACTTCACTCCCCATAGAGAGTGGTTCTGTGAGTATGATAAATACGATGGTGGTGATGTCTTCTTAGGGGATGATAGGAAGGCTAGAATCATTGGTCGCAGAAAAGTAAAGCTGAAGTTGCAAGGTGGAAGGGTTAGAACACTTCTTGGTGTTCTACATATTCCTACATTGGCCAGAAATTTGATTTCTGTAAGTAAGCTGGATGATGCAGGTGTAAAAACAGTGTTCGAGAAGGATACCTGCAAAATGGTTCAGGGAGCACTCGTATTGATGCAGGGAGTTCGAATTGGAACTCTGTACAAGCTACAAGGTAGCACTGTCATTGATGGGTGCAACAGTTCTGTGGTTCCTGAAAGTGGGGCAGAAAATCTAGTGGTCTCTGAAGAGAAGACCATGTTGTGGCATCAAAGGCTTGGACATATTGGAAAGAAGGCCTTCGAATACTTCATGGTAAAGGTATGGTAGAAGGTATGAGTAATAGCTCTCTGGATTTTGATTTCTGTGAAAATTGTGTATACGGGAAGCAGAATCGGGTGAATTTCCCCTCTGGTAGTAAGAGGGTGAAACAAATATTAGAGCTTGTGCACAGTGATGTGTTTAGACCTGTGAAGGTTCCATCACTGGGTAATTCTGTGTACTATGTATCATTTATAAATGACTTCTCAAAGAATACATGGATATATTTCCTTAAGAAGAAATCTAAAGTCTTTAACAAGTTTAAAGAATTTAAGGCTCTCATGGAAAACCAGATAGAGAAGAAGATAAAGGTGTTGAGGATAGATAATGGTGGAGAGTTTATACCAAGGAATTTGAAGAATTTTGTAAGAAGTGTTGTATAGCACGATAGAAGGCTACTCCATATACACCTCAGCAAAATGGAGTTGCATAAAGAATGAACAAGACGTTGATGGAAAGGGCAAGAAGCATGCTCAGTGGTGACGGGTTAGGACATGAACTCTGGGCAGAGGCGGTGGATACTGCATGTTACCTAGTCAACAAGTCACCTTCATCAGTGTTGGAGGATAAGACTCCACAAGGGGTATGGACTAGTAAGAAACCCTCTCTTTCACATCTGAGGGTATTTAAATGTGATGCATATGTACATGTTTCAAAGGAGAAACAAACCAAGTTGGATTGTAAATCTGAAAAGTGCATATTTATTGGGTATAAGGATGGTTTAAAGGGTTATAAGCTTTGGAACCCAGTAACAAGGAAGGTTGTGTATAGCCGAGGTGTGGTGTTAAGAGAGGTGAATGATGTTATTAAACATGAAGTCCAACCAAAGGAACCTGAGAAGATATAGTTTGAGCTAAAGGAGGAAGAATCAAACTCTACAGCAGAGGAGGAATCAGAAGATGAAGAGCCACAAACTCCGGGTGTGAGAAGATCAGTTCGAGAAAGAAGGCAGCGAGAAAGGTATAGTCCATCTGCTTTCTGTTCAAATTTTGCTTTGTCTGTTACTGATGATGATCCCAGAACTGTGAAGGAAGCAGTGGATTCAGAGGATGGAAAACTCTAGAAAGAAGCCATGGTTGATGAAATGGCATATTTGCACAAAAATGAGGCTTGGGATCTGTTGGAGTTGCCAGCTGGAAGGAAACCCATTGGCAGCAAATGGGTGTTCAAGAAGAAGACAAATACAGAAGGAAAAGGGGAGAAATACAATGCTCGGTTTGTAGCAAAAGGTTATTCCCAGGTGCCAGGAATTGATTTTGGTGATATTTTTTTTCCTGTTGCCAAGGTAGCTTCTATTAGATTACTTTTATCTGTTGCTACTGCTTTTGATTTTTAGGTAGAATAGATGGATGTGAAGACAACATTTCTTCACAGGGATTTGGAAGAGGAAATATACATGAAGCAACCTGAAGGCTTTGCGGTGAAGGGTAAGAAAGAACTAGTATGTAAGTTAAAGAAGTTTTTGTATGGGTTAAAACAGTCACCAAGGATGTGGTATCAGAAATTTGATATATTTATACGGGGACTTGGCTTCACCATAAGCAAAGCAAATCACTGTGTGCATTTTAAATTAATTGGTGACCATGTTATTTATCTGGTCTTGTATGTGGATGATATGTTGCTGGTTGGAAAAGACAAAGAAATTATCTAGGATTTGAAGACCCAATTGTCCTCCAAATTCGACATGAAAGATCTTGGTGCTGCAAACTATATTTTGGGCATGGAAATCAAAAGAAATCGGACAAAAAGGAAGTTGTGGTTAAACCAAAGGAAGTATGTCGAGACAATACTGCAGAGATTTAATATGCATGATAGTAAACCGGTGAAGGTTCCTATTCCTGTAGGTGTGAGGTTATCTGTTGAACAGTGTCCCAGGACACAAGAAGAGGAAGAGGATATGTCCCGTGTTCCATATGCAAGTGCAGTTGGTAGCCTGATATATGCAATGGTCTGTACTAGACTAGACATTGCACATGCAGTGAGAGTATTAAGCAGGTTTATGTCAAAACCAGGGAAGGATCATTGGACAACACTAAAGCGGGTTTTCAGGTATTTGCATGGCACTAGTGATTATGGTTTGTGCTACCAAGGAAGACCATGATTGGACAGAGTGTTGGATATTCGTGGCTTTGTTGATGCAGACTGGGCTGGAGATCTAGATAAGAGAAGATCTACAAGTGGGTATGTGTTTAACCTATTTGGAGGTGCAGTCAATTGGATGAGTAAGAAAAAATCTGTAGTGGCACTATCAACTATAGAGGCAGAATACATGGCAGCCACTCATGCAAGCAAGGAAGCAGTTTGGTTGCAGAGATTGTGTTCATGTATGGAGTTAGTACAGGGAGCTATAAGGATAGACTGTGATAGCTAAAGTGCAATTTTTTTGGCAAAAAACCCCGCATATCATTCAAAGACAAAGCACATTGACGTTCAATATCACTTTGTGAGGGATATGATAGAAGACAAAAAGGTGTTGCTGGTAAAGGTGGACGCTTTGAAGAATAATGCAGACGCATTGACAAAATCTGTGAGCTTTGAGAAGCTCTCTTGGTGTAGAGAAACAATGGGCATTGCAGGGCTGGATAAATGACTAAGCTGTCTTGTGGCCTCCTATGGAAAGAAAACAACAAGTGGGAGAATGTTGGGTTGTGTTATATTCTTTCCACGACTATCCCACGTAGTTAACTGGAGGTTAGAAGGGGGGAGGTCACAGGGGGTTTGAGGGGTACCCGTAACCCCACTTTATGGGGTCCAGGGTAGCGCCCCGGAAAAATTTGGTTTTGGACCCTATGTTAGGTTGGGCGGACCCACCTATGGTTTTGTGCATGATTTTCGCACATGTTTTTTGGACGCGAAGGTTTTCGGTCCATGGTAGTGGACACAATGGCTTTCGATCCATGGTATTGGATGCTTCGACATGTATAAATATGTATTATAACATTGAAAGGAACAATAATGAAAAAAATCAAGCTGGTAGTCTCGGTTTTGGGATCCAGGGGAAAATCTCTATGTATATGTGTTTTATGTGTTATGCTCTCGCATTGTTTATTTTCTGTGTTTTAGAATTCGTATGCAGGTAATTTCTATATGGGGTTAAAACCTACACATATCATGTTGATTCTGTTTCTGAGCTTTACCCGCCTAAGAGCATGCGAGATTCGTGGTTTTGCTTGGGCCCTTTTCGGTTACGTGGTAGCTTTACATTAACTCGCGTGCTCTCATGAAAAAACCACCCAACAACCAAAAGTAGTGTGATGAACCTTAATACCACCTCCACACGTAGGCTAAAACCATCCACTATTCATTTATCGATTTCCGCACCAAATTTTAAACGTTACCCGTTTAAACGCCGAAGACCCTCGTTTTCACTCTTTTCACTCGTTTTTCACTAAATGCTGCCTAACCCTTCATGCACCACCCTGAACCTCTGCAACCCAATTTGACCTCCGATTACCTTCCAAACACTTTCAGGATTCCGTCCACGCACTTTCATGTTCCCAGAAACCATTATCACCTCCCTGCCAACCTGTGTTTTTATTAATAAATTATTTTATTTCGCAAGTGAGTAGAAGACCATGAGACTGGGTAAACAGTTTTGATACTAGTCACAAAACCTGTTTACTCCAAGATTCTCAGGAAATCTATTCAAAGGCTTCATTTATCAGAAGTTTTGTGTACAAAGAGAAAATCAAGTTTAAATCAGAGACAAAGCAAAAGGAAAAAAAAATTACACAGTAAATGTTAAAACAAACAATTTACACAATGAAAGATAAAACAGAGGAGGCAGATAAAGAAATACAGTTAAAAGAAAAATATATGAAAGTGTATCAGATGAAAGTTCATAAGTAAATATGACATCCAACTTGAAAATTGAACAACATTTAGCTTTTGGAGGAACAGCCAGCCAACTTCAACAATTTTTAGTTTTTTCAGCAATAGTCACCAACAACACAATATCAAAACAGTGTCAGATCAACTATTAGTCTTTATTTTGATTTTATAATAATCTATTTTTGTAAAAAAAAATTAGGATATTTTCTTAGTTCTACTGTTGTATAAATAACTCTCATCACGAGTTATTAAGGGTTGCACCCTTGATGAAGAATTTCTAACACTTGATGTACTTGACTTTTCCGCACCCTTAATACAAAGCAAAGGAATCTTCTGAATTCTATTTTACACAGTTTGTGTTTCCTGTAAGTTTTTCCAGTATTACTCATTATGTTTTTCTTCATATTCTTATGTCTTACAAAAATACCTAGGTAGGAATAATTGAGTTTCAATCTATTCCTATAAGCTTCTGAAGTGATAATAGATAAAGAGAACGAATTAATGGATTGTATGTTTAATTAATTCCCTCTGAATCAATAAATCATCATCATCTTTTGTAAGCTTAAGCATATTCTCTTAAACCTTCTAAACATCGTTTAGAGGTTTTCATACTTATGATTATTTAATTTTCAGTTTGAAAATTGTGATAATCATATTATTTCTTTGTTTCTACTCACCACCATACAAGCTATATCATTGTGTGAAATTTATAGCAGCCCTCTGCTTTGGTATTAATATTATTCACAAGGTTAGGCATTATAGTGTTGCATCTGTTTCATTCATTGGTCCTCCAAATTAAAAAAAAAACCCCCAAAACAATTATCTTAGATGCTCTGGCATGATAGCTGACCATTATCATCTCAAAGGTACAACATGTCACATCAAATGTTGGCATCATCAGCTATGTTTGCAGAGAATCACCGGCATCATAGATTTGGACATATAAACTTCAGTGACCTACTACTTCTTCAGAAAAAATGTATGGTGAATGGTCTTCATGTTTTGAAGAGTATGCATGTTGATTGTGAAGCATGTGCCCTTGGTAAATTACATAGAGATGAATTTCTTGCTATTGTTGATAGGAAGCAGAGGGATATACTTGAACTTGTACACACTGATCTATGTGGGCCAATGCAAACAAGGTCATTAGGAGGGGCCTACTATTTTCTTATTTTTGTTGATGAATGTACAAGGTTCACCTGGGTGTATTTCCTCAGGCAGAAAAGTCATGCTTTTAAATACTTCAAGCAATTCAGAAGTATGATTGAGAAGCAAACATGAAAGTTCATCAAAATTCTTCGCTCAAACCAAGGTGGAGAATTCAAGAAGGGTGACTTCATCAAATACTGCAAAGAACATGGAATACAGCAGCAATTCATAACACCTTACACTCCTTAGCAAAAAGGGGTTGCAGACAGGAAAAACAAAACCATCGTGTAGTGTGCCCATAGTATGTTGAAAGGTAAGAATCTGACCAATGGTTTTTGGGCAGAAGCTGTAAACACTGCAGTGTATCTTAAGAATAGGAGTCCTACTAAGTGTTTGGATTATAAAACTCCTTTCGAAGCATTGTTTGGCTTCAAGCCTGTAGTAATTCATCTTAGAGTCTATGGATGTAAGTTTTTTTCTCATGTCTCGAAAGAAGATAGGAAGAAGTTAGATTCAAAATCCATTAAGTGTACTTTTGTTGGATACTGCAGTGATTTTAAGGCTTATAAGTTGTTTAATCCTACTACTCACAAGTTGTTTGCAAGCAGAGATGTGGTATTTCATGAAAAACTAGATGATGGGAACCCTGTTCGTAGTGATGAAGAATGGCATGTGCCTTTACTGTGATGCAAAGGAAACAATGGTTTAAAAAAAACCGACAATGGATCTTTACAACCAAACAATCAAATCTCAATTGACCGATAAATCACTCCACTGATCAACCCCTTTCCTTAACACTTTACCTTTCCCTATCAGAACTCCAAAAGCCTTTGAAAAAGGCTTAAAGAATTCTTTTCAACCGATATAAGCAAATATATGAATTATCACCGCAGATCCAGATCTGACCGATCGGACGGTCGGGATCCAATCCCAATATCAGCAGTGGGCAGGCACAAGCTTCCACTATCAGCACTCTCCCTTGGTCCGATGCGATATCGCTATCACTATCAGTGATTTTACAAAGGCCGCTTCAATATATATATCACTTTCGCTCCGAAACACCGATGCGATGTGTCGGCGATTGCATATCACCAAGGGTCGGGGACAAGGCTCGTCACACGCCGAACGGTTTGAGTGATGCGATATGTATATGAACTACCAAACCTGATAACATTCAACAACCAATTACATAAACTTTCAAATCCGCCCTTTCAAATCTGCTAAGTGTTTTAGTGTGGTTTCCTGTGTAAATGGGATTTCTGCCTGCGAACCCAACTACACCAAATCTGCCTTAAACACGGGGATTTCCACTATGAAACATGAAAACACAGGTCTAGAATCAAGGTATTTAAACACAGAGAAAGGAAATCAACATTCAAAGCCTCCATGGGCTACTCAAATGATAATGCACGCAATATTGTTTTTATTCACAATAAAATAAAGAACAGAGTCTCGGCCTTCGCCTGTTATTACAATAAAGACCTCTATCTCCAAAAGAATGCAATCCACTCACTCTATCTATTTCTCGCTCCACACAACAATCCTCTCCCTCTCTCTCGCTTATTACATTTTCTCCTTTTATCACTCAAATAATTCCTCTAACAATATCTAACAACAATCTTCTATTCTCAAGAGATCTAACAGTAAATCCTCTATTTCTTAGCTCTCCCTCACACCTATGCTAAAAACTCTATCTCTAAATCGAAAATAAGATAGTATCTAACTTATTACAATAATGAATTATAACAAATTATTGAGAGATCCAACCCTCTCAGTAAAAATCGGTTTTGACCCAACAATCAATGAATTTCACCCTGTTTAGCCACAACATGTGAACAAGTTTTCACATTGTTGGCTAACCCCGATGCTCCTGCATCAAACTTTTGGGGATGAAAATACTTTTTCTTCAAGCTGTCAGGACTTACTCCATATTTCTATAGTTTAGTTGCTATCAACCAATTGGAATCTTCCACTGGCTGCTCCTTCCACTTGACTAGATACTGGAAATATGTCTGCCCTCTGGTTTTCTTGGATATTCTTTGATCCAAGATAGCTTCAACTTATTTCTTGACTGCTTTTGGTACCTGTTCCTCCCAGTTCACGGTTTGAACTTCATCACCTGTCTCTTCTTTCTGCAACTCTGTTTCTGCCTCTCTGAATGGATATAAGTCTGCAACATTAAAAATGGGGGATATGCCAATCCCTTCTAGTAACTCAATCTCATATGCATTGGCTGAAAATTTCCTTTTAATTTTACAAGGTCCTATCTTCTTCATTTTCAGCTTGTTATAAGTTTTAGTAGGAAATCTCTCTTTCCTCAAATATGCCATGACTAAATCTCCTACTTGGAACTCCTTTTCTCTTCTTTTCAGATCTACTCTCTGCTTGTATTTGTTGTTGTTCTCTTGTAATTTACCTTTGACTTCTTCCTGTAATCTCTGCATCTGTTCAGCAAAATCTTCAGCACTTGCACTCCTAGCTTCATGTTTTCCCAAATCTCTAAGCTCATACACTCCTCTCGGATGCATTCCAAAGACAATCTGAAATGGACTTGTTAGCTTCGCTGACAAAAGGCCCGAAATTGGATCCAAATATGCTCCAAATCACTCCCTAAGTCTTCAAGAGTGCTCAAAGAACATCCATCGATCGAAACAAGAAGGGGAGCAAAGCCCTTGGGAGGGCTGAAAAATCACTATCGGGAGTCTAAAATGCTTAGAAATCAGTGAAAAACCCACGAACACAAGCTTAAACAGAGAAGGAACAACCACCGCTAGATCTGGCTGATCAACGGCCCAAATCTAGGCAGCTAATCGCAATTGGTCAAGCAGAGGGGACAGTTTACAAGCAGGCACATGACACCGCTGATCAGCGATCGCCAATGATTGGATCGGCAGGTCGCATCAGCGGGAGGCATATGATATATATATAAAAGGCCCAGGCATTGAGCGATCAGCGATTGCGATCACATCACATCAACGATATACCAAGGGGCGGGGCCTATGCACATACATATGGGCGACCCGAAGAGCTAGACTCGACGGCGTTATAGTTGTGAATTCATATATTTTGAGATCCGCGCCCAAGAAATTTTCAATGTATTTGATATATTTTCGTTATATAACGAAAATACAAAGGAAGCCTGGCAGCGTCGATAATGATGAAGCCTGAACTAGAGAGGATCTGGGAAGTGGAATAGATGAAATTTGAAGTCCGCCCAAAGCATTTTTCATGCATTTTCCAGTGTTTTAATTGTATAAACGAAACACACAGGAACAAGCCGAATGCGACTTGCGATGGCGACAAGGCCGGATCCAATGGATAATTAAATCATATTTTACGACCTTTGAAGTCCGAAATGAATAGTAAGGGGCGGGAATTCTCAGAATTGCTATGTTGTCTGTTCATAACAGAAAGCAATTACTATCCATGTTTTAAATAGATTTCTTAGGCCCGAAGAGCCATTTCACCATAAAGCAACGGTCACATCCACGACAAAGCGGTCATGGAGCCACAACGTGCCACACAGCGAAATCAAATAAGATCAGGGAGCGCCAACAACACAAACAGCACAACCACCACACCAACAAACATTATGGGGCATCTCTGGCACCAGAGAGCTCCCAGGCGTCACAACAAGCTGCCCAAAATATCTGAATATGGTTAGTCCTCTGTCAGAAGGAGGAGAAACCTCCAAGCCATGCTTGCCTTCAGCAAATCAAACGGTTAAGGGACATAGGGCATAGATTAAGACTCCGAGCCTTCTAGAAAGCTCACGAGCATTGTAAACAGCCTATAAAAGGCAGAAAACTAAATGTAATAAGGCTTCAACTTCTGGAGACTGTTACTACTTTGTTCCTTCAAGCTCTTCATCTTTATTCTAGCAATACAAGCTTCTTTTGCCATCATATTTTCAACATCCATTCTCTTTATTGTTCTATGCTTGCACTTGAACAGTTTTTTCATGTTCCCTTTGTGTCTAAGGCCAGATAGTTGTTATCTTATCTATGCTTTGATAACTTAGACTTGCAAGCTCTTTGCTGCCTGTAGCTAACCATTCATATGTGGTCATATACGCATCTATCGTTACAGTCAATATCCTCTTTTACTGTCTGTAGCTAGTCACTCATTTATGTTTATATATGTAATCTACTGATACAATTAGTATTCTCCATCTATCCATTAAATCTACAAATTATTGAGCATTAGTGGTTTAAAGCCTTGTGTTGTTGAGAGTGTTCATGCATGCCTTGAGTGGGAATAGAGCTGAAATAGTCATCTAACTTGTACCAAACCATCACCCATTCCAATAGTTCTGAGAACAATATTGAAGATTATATGTTACCGGGCATCTACAAGCTGCAACCTAGGAGAGTTTCCTGGAGTGCTAACATAATTGGCGCCGTTTCCAAGGATATGAAATTGAAGCTCAGCTTCCCTGGGAAATGACACAGATCCAACTTTGATGGTAGACAAAGTCTAGGCACTTTTTTGGTTGTAATCATCTATCTAGAGACTCTGCTGGAGGCCGAACCTCTTGGCGACTCCACTTCATAGTTATAGCTTAGTTTGTGAGGCATACTCAGAGAAATCCACAAAAATTACAAGCTGACCCAATGCTTGATCCTGAAAAAATCATCAAAGAGAGAAATATATTGCAAAAGGAGCATCAATTTCGAGTAAACCTAAACAATCTTCTATATCTCTTCAATAAAGTCTTGTAATAGAACAAATACATGTTGAGAGTATAGCTTCTAATATTAGCAGTGAAAAAAAACTCTTAGAGATTCATAAAGCTCCTTATTCTTTAGGTTTTCCTTTTATTGAAAGCCCAAAGGAAACCTCACCTCCTATCCATCATACTCCTTTAGTCCTGTCAGTCACTCCTCGACCCTTTATCATTCAGACTTCCAGTACTCTTTTAGCCACCACAACTATGGCGGGTCCTCAAGCACCTACCAAAGTGGAAAGAATCATAGTTTCTAGGTATGGACCTCTAGTACTGCCCACTCCTTTGAATGCCATGCCTACTGGAGAATATCATAAATATAGGCCTAAATTCACTGGGACTGAAGGAATTACTGCTGAAGAACATCTTGAGTCATTTTATAGCTATGATGATAATCTAGACATTAGTGAAGATGATGTGTGGATGAGAGTCTTCGTCCAAAGCCTAGATGGAGAGGCTAGAAAATGGTTCAGAGAATTAACCCCAAGATCTATAGTAGATATTTAAGCTTTAGATGATGCATTCCTAAATCATTGGGGGGGTAAGAAGGATCTCCTATACTACCACACTGAGTTTGGTAACTTAAAGAGGGAAAATGGTGAGTTGTTGTTTGATTTTAATAAGAGGTTTAATCGTATGTACAACAAGACACCAGTTGAAGTAAAACCCACTACTACCTCTGCTAAACTCACCTATGCCAGTGCTTTTGATGTTGACTTTTGCCTACTGTTGAGAGAGAGGAGATGTGCTACTTTGGCTGACATGCAGGATGCAGCCTTGGAAGTGGAATCAAACATCATGGCTGCAGAGAAGCTTAAGGGAAATGTTGATAGAAGAAGACAGAGAGCAAGTATTTATCATCCTCTGATCCTAAGATAGATAAAATGACCAAAATGATCGAGTCATTAGCCTCTAAAATCTCCAAATTAGAGGTTGAGCAGCACCCGGGGAAAGGGAGAGCTCCTAATACCTTTGATCCTAGAAATCCAAATCTAAATCCATATAGAAGAACTAATGAGCAATTGCATATTTTGAAAAGAAACAAAGATGCTAATGAAGACCAAAGGGTGAAGGCTCCTTTTCAAAATGCAGTCATGGAAGAAGAGCAGTTTGAAGAAGATGATGAGATCCATTGTCTGGAAGACAAAGGAAATGCTTCCTTTTTACCTTAGCTGCATATGAAAGGTCATTATGCAATGACCAAATCAGCCAAGAATGGGATGGTAAAGCTATTTTACAAGTTGTAGATCAGCGAAGTTATAATTTGTGGTCGAAGATAAACAATACCAAGGAAAATCTTGTTCAAAAAATTGTTGTCCCTACAGTACAACAAGCTAATAAGCAAAAACAACTCGCAGTTGATCCCATCGTCCTCCAAGCTCCAGCTCATGAGGTAAGAGGTCTTGAAAAGTCTCCTTCTCATTTCAATTTTCAATCAGAAATTCAGAAGCTAAAGATACCCATGCCTCTAATTGAACTAATAAAGAATGAGTCCTTCAAAAGATCCATCCTCGAGGCCCTTGAGCCTAAAGCCATCCAAGCCTCCATTGACCATGTGAATCTCCAAGATCACAAGTCAGCGGTTATTCTCAACCCAATGATAGAAAATTGTGAAGACAACTCCCCATCATTCTATGCCTCTCTGACTACCCATGATAAAATCCTTCACAACTGCCTTCTGGATACTGGAGACAGCCATAATCTAATGCCCAAGCCTATCATAGATGAGTTGGGTCTAGACATTACCAAGCCTTATCATGACCTATTCTCTTTTGACTCTAGAAAAGTGAAATGTCTGGGATTAATCAAAGACCTAGCCATAACTTTGTCTCAGTTGCCCATGAAAATCATGATGATGGATATTGTGGTAGCAGATGTACCCCCCAAGTTTGACATGTTACTTTCCAGAGGTTGGATCAAGAGACTCGGTGGATCAGGACAAAATGATATGTCTTATGCTACTATCCCAGTTTTCGGAGGTGAGAGAAAGAGATTATACAGAGAGGCGCAGTTGGATTATATAATCAGCAATGAAAAGAATCCCATCAATCATCCCATATATGCTATCAACACTGATTTTGGAGCTTGTATCCTTCATATTGAAGAATCTCAGTTGGCCTCCACGCAGCTCAGGAAACCAGTTTGCCAGATCATTGAAGAAGAAAACCCAGAGATTTGTGATATGTTTTTTGATGGGGCTTGCTCTAAAGAAGCTGCATGGGCAGGCGTAGTCCTTGTGTCCCCAACACAAGAATATATTCATTTATCTTTCAAATTTACCTTTCATGTCACAAAAAACATCACAGAGTACGAAGCTTTGATTTTGGGCTTGAGCGTTGTTAAGGAAATGTGTATCAAAGGCCTGAAAGCATTTGGAGATGCAGACCTCATTATTCAGCAGGTAAATAAAACTTTCCAAGCTAAGAAACCAAGGCTGAAGGCATACAGAGATGAGGTATGGAGGCTCAAGGATTTTTTTAATGATTTCAGCATTTCTTATATTCCAAGAATGAAGAACCAGCTTGTCGACTCCCTCGTTGTCTCTGCTAGCATGTTTATTCCTCCTTTGCCTCCAAAAGTGACATATGAATTTCAGGTAAAATACAGACCGTCTCTACCTAACAATGTCAAATATTGGAGGGTTTTTGAAGACGATGAGGAAATTAATAGGTTTTTTGCAAGTCGTTGGGGAATTTTCTTAAACGCGCATTGATCAGGAAAACGAAACCATGGAAGAATGTGGCTAGTCTAAGCTGAAAAGCGAAATCGGCCAAAGAATCATCGTCCAGCTGCCCAACAATCACATACCAGAAGGATTGGTGCCTCTACAGAGGCTCTTTGATCATAACGACATACCCTATAATCCAGCCAAAACAGAGAATGAGCCTGCTGTCCGTAAACATAATATAGGTAGCCCAGCCTATCCGAAATTCATCAATCTTTTCACGCATTTGTCCTCTGCCCAGAATTCTGAGTATTGCACCCTCATGAAGCAATTCCCTGACATGTTTGCCTAGGAATACAATGATCTTAAAACCTATGATGTAGACATCATTCAGCATAAGATCCCACTCGAAAAAAATACCACCCCTTTTAAGCAAAAGTTAAGACCTATCAACCCTCTCTTATTGCCTTTGATTAAGAAAGAGATCAAGAAGTTGTTGGATGCCAAAATTATAGTTCCCCTAAGGTATTCAAAATGGATAGCTAACCTTGTGTTAGTGAGAAAGAAAAATGGAGAAATCAGGCTTTGTGTTGACTTCAGAAATCTGAACAAGTGCTCTAAAAAAGATAACTATCCCCTGCCTAAGATGGAACACTTCCTGCAAAAAGTTTCAGGGGCTAGAGTCATGTCTTTCTTAAATGGGTTTTCAAGTTACAATCAGATTGTTGTACATCCTGAAGATCAAGAAAAGACCACCTTCACTACTCCTTGGGGCACTTTCATGTACTCCAAGATGCCTTTTAGACTGATGAATGCTAGGGCTACTTTTCAAAGGGCCATGGACATAGCCTTTGTGGGAGAGAAGGACAAGTTTGTCTTTATTTATCTTGATGACATAACAGCCTTTTCCAGCAGCCACAAAGACCATTTATAGCATTTAAAGAAGGTCTTCCTAAAGTGCAGACAGTTTGGAATCTCAGTGAACCAAAAGAAGTCACAGTTTGCTCTAGAAGAATGCAAACTTCTGGGACATATTGTTTTTGCTGAAGGTGTGAAGATTGATCGAACAAGGGTCCAAGCCATTCAGACATTGTCCATCCCAAGGTCGAAAAAGGACATCCAATCCTTCCTGAGTAAGATTAACTTTGTAAGGAGATTCATTCCAAACTTTGCAGAGCTAGTAAAGAATATCACTTCCATGTTGAAGAAAGGATCAGAAATAAAATGGACAGCTGCTTCAAGAAGCTCCTTTGAAGCCATCAAGCAAGCTATCATGGAAGATCCCACTATAATTAGCCTAGATTACACTAAGGGGTTTTGCATCTTCTCTTTTGCCTCTTATGATATGCTTGCAGTAGTTCTCTTGCAGAAAAATGATGAAGGGATAGAGCACCCCGTGGCCTTTTTCAACAAAACTCTAAGGGATGCTGAATTAAGGTATGACCTTATTGAAAAACAAGCTTATGCTCTCATTAAATCTTTGAAAAAATTCAGAATTTATATTCTGCATTCCAAAGTAATTGCATATGTACCTTCAGCCTCAGTAAAAGATATCTTAACTCAGCCAAATATTGATGGAAAGAGGGCAAAATGGATTGCAAAATTCATATAATTTGACATAGAGGTGAAGCCCACTAAGCTTGTCAAAGGCCAGGGCTTGGCTAAGCTTATGGCTGAAGAAAATTGCAGCTTGTTAGATATAAATTGCATAGGTCTAAATTCAGATAATGAACAAACAGAGGGAATAGTAGAAGAGCAAAAGCAGAATCAGTCTTTGGCTGAAAATCTAGCCACATGTGAATGGTATTACAACATAGTTAATTTTTTGCAAAAGCTAGAAGTCACTCCAGGGCTTAGCTCAAGTCAAGCTCGTGCCATTAAACTCAGATCAGCAGAATTCTGCATTAATAAAAATATGCTTTATTGGAAAGACCCATCAGGAATCCTCTTGAGGTGTCTAGATAAAGAATAGTCTGTAGAGGTCATACACCAGTTCCCTTGTAGCATCTATGGATGACATCATTATTGGAAAACTACAACTCAAAAATTCTTGAGGGCTGGATATTATTGGCCTACTCTGTTCTCTGATGTGTTTTCTTTTGTGAAATCTTGTGACAAGTGTCAGAGGTTTGCATGAAGACCGCAGCTAAAATCTCTGCCCTTGAAGCCAGTACATGTCAATGGTCCCTTCCAACAGTGGGACTTAGACTTTATAGGTGAAATCAACCACATTCCAGTGGACAACACAAATGGATTTTAGTAGTCACTGATTATTTCACCAAGTGGATTGAGGCTATACCCACTAAGAATGCCAATCATCAGGTTATCATAAAATTCTTGAATGAGAATATTTTCACTAGATTTGGTTGCCCAACCATACTAGTCACTGATAATGCAGCAGCTTTCAAGGCAAAAGAATTGATGGATGTGAATGAATCCATGGGCATTCAAGTGGTGAATTCTACCTCATATTATCCTCAAGGTAATGGCCTAGCAGAATCATCTAACAAAAGTCTAGTAATGGTAATCAAAAAGCTTTTGGAGGACAAAAAAAGAGTTGGGATTCCAAGTTGAAATTTGCACTATGGGCTGACAGAGTTACCATCAAAAATTCCATAGGGAATTCTCCATTCAAACTGGTTTATGGTGCTGATGTTGTTTTCCCCATCCAGCTCATTCTCCCTGTGGCTAAGTTCTTGCAAGAAGAACAAGATGAAGAGAATGATATGGTAAGAAGAATGAATAACCTGGTTGAACTACATCAGATAAGAGAGCAGCTAGTTGAGAAATCAAAGGCTCATCAGAAGGCAATCAAAGAAACTTTTGACAGGAAGGCAAAAGTGGACAAGTTCCAAGTTGGTGATTGGGTGCTTAAATGGAACGCATTTAAGGAAAAGAGAGGTAAACATGGCAAGTTTGACTCCTTGTGGACAGGTCCTTTTGTCATTGCTCAGGTTCAGCACAACAATACATTCATCCTACACAATCTGGAAGGAGGAGATACTTTTAGTAGCCCAGTAAATGGGCGATTCTTGAAACTCTATTTCATTTAAGGCCTTAAAGCCTTGGTATTGTAAATATGTTTTCCTTTTAGTTTTTATTTTTATGCTAAAAAGACTCCATGCCCAATGGAATACTAGAAGGAAGATTTAATTTTTGTTTTACAAGAAAGGCATTGATCTATAACTCTTGAAACCTCATAGGGAGGATTTCATCTCCAGAAGAAGCCAATGTTAGCTTCGCTGAAAAAAGGCCCAAAATTGAATCCAAATATGCTCCAAAGCACTCCCTAAGTCCTCAAAAGTGCTCAAAGATCATCCATCGATCAAAACAAGCAGGGGAGGAAAACCCTTGGAAGGGCTTAAAATCACTATCGGGAGTCTAAAATGCTTATAAATCAGTGAAAAACCCACAGACGCAGGCTTAAACAGAGAAGGAACAACCATCGTTAGATCTGGCTGATCAACGGCCCAGATCTAGGTGGATAATCACAATCGGCCAAGCAGAGGGGACAGTTTACAGGCAAGCACATGACATTGCCGATGATCGGATCAGCGGGAGGCATATGATTTATATATCTATATATATATATATATATATATATAGGCTCGGGCATTGAGCAATCAGTAATTGCGATCGGATCGCATCACTGTATCACATCGGCGATATATCAAGGGGCAGGGCCTATGCACATACATATGGGCGACTTGAAGAGCTGAACCTGACGGCGTTATAGTTGTGAATCCATAGATTTTGAGATCTGCGCCCAAGCAGTTTTCAATGTATTTGATATATTTTCGTTATATAACGAAAATACAAAGGAAGCCTGGCAGCGCCGATAACGATGAAGCCCGGACCCGAGAGGATCCGGGAAGTGGAATATATGAAATTTGAAGTCCGCCCAAAGCATTTTTCATGCATTTTTCAGTGTTTATGTTGTATAAACGAAACACACAAAAACAGGCCGAATGCGATTTGTGATGACGACAAGGCCAGATCCAATGGATAATTAAATCATATTTTACAACCTTTGAAGTCTGGAATGAACAATAAGGGGCGGGAATTCTCAAAATTGTTGTGTTGTTTGTTCATAACAGAAAGCAGTTACTATCCGCGTTTTAAAGATATTTCTTAGGCCCGAAGAGCCATTTCACCACAGAGTAAGGGCCGAATCCACGACAAAGCGGTCATGGAACCACAACGCGCCACACAGCCAAATCAAACAAGATCAGGGAGCACCAACAACACAGACGGTGCAACCACCACACCAACAAACATTATGGGGCATCTCTAGCACAAGAGATCTCCCAAGCGTCACAGCAAGCTGCACAAAATATCTGAATATGTTTAGCCCTCTATCAGAAGGAGGAAAAACCTCCAAGCCATGCTTGCCTTCAGGGAATCAAATGGTTAAGGGACAGAGGGCATAGATTAAGACTCTAAGCCTTCTAGAGAGCTTAGGAGCATTGTAAACAGCGTATAAAAGGCAAAAAACTAAATGTAATAAGGGTTCAACTTCTGGAGACTGTTGCTACTTTGTTCCTTCAAGCTCTTCATCTTTATTCTAGCAATACAAGCTTCTTTTGCCATCATATGTTCAACATCCATTCTCTTTACTGTTCTATGCTTGCACTTGAACAGTTTGTTCATGTTTCCTTTGTGTCTAAGGCCAGATAATTGTTATCTTATCTATGCTTTGATAACTTAGACTTGCAAGCTTCTTTGCTACCTGTAGCTAACCATTCATATGTGGTCATTTATGCATCTACCAGTGCAGTCAGTATCTTCTTTTACTGCCTGTAGCTAGTCATTCATTTATGTTTATGTATGTAATCTGCTGATATAATTAGTATTCTCCATCTATCCATTAAATCTACAAATTATTGAGCATTAGTGGTTTAAGCCTTGTGTTGTTGAGAGTGTTCATGCATGCCTTGAGTGGGAATAGAGTTGAAATAGTCATCTAACTTGATCCAAACCATCATCCATTCCAATAGTTCTGAGAACAATATTGAAGATTATATGTTACCAGGAATCTCCAAGCTACAACCTAGGAGAGTTTCCTAGAGTGCTAACAGGACTCATTCCAGTGCTTCGATTTGGTGTATCATTGTAAGCGAACTCAACTTGAGCTAATTCCAAATCCCACTGTTTGGGATTCTGATATATTAAACTCCTTAGTATATTCCCCAAGCTCCTATTCACTACTTTAGTTTGTCCATCTTTCTGAGGAAGGTATGCTGAACTAAAACTAAGTTTAGTTCCTAGTTTCTTCCAAAGCGTCCTCCAGAAATGCCCAACAAATTTGGTATCTCGATCTGATACAATACTTACAGGTAAACCATGCAATCTTACAATCTCTTAAAAGAATAAATTAGCTATGTGTTTTGCATCACTAGTTTTCCTACAAGCAACGAAATGCACCATTTTAGAAAACCTATCTACTACAACATAAATAGAATCGTTTCCGCTCTGAGTTTTTGGTAAACCTAGAACAAATTCCATGCTAATTTCATCCCACGATCGATCTAGTATGGGCAATGGCTGATACAGTCCTGTATTTTGACTCCTTCCTTTGGTATACTGACATACCCTGCATTTCTCAACAAACTTTTTAACATCAGTTTTCATTTTAGGCCAGTAATAAAAAGCATTCACCTGAGCGAAGGTTTTATCTTGTCCAAAATTACCAGATAACCCTCCACTGTGCTTTTCCTTGATTATGTTCTCCCTTATGGAACATTTGGGAATACATAATTTGTTGCTTTTAAATAACAGGCCTCCTTGAATGAGTTAGTCCATCCACTGACTTCTGTTATGGCTAACTGGATTCTGAACTATTGTGTAGATGTCTCTAAAATCTTCATCATCCTTGTACATTTCTATCATTTCCTCAAAACCTACAACACCCACTTTAAACTCTTGCAAAAGAAAACTTACCCTGCTCAATGCATCTGCTACTTTATTAGATTTACCACTCTTATGCTTTATTACAAAAGTGAAACTTTGCAGAAATTCCACCCATTTGGCATGCTTCAAATTAACTTTGGCTGGCTATTAATAAACTGTAAAGCGTGATTATCGTAATATAAGATGAATTCTTTAGGCAACAAGTAATGCCTCCACTTTTTTAATGCCTGCACAATAGCATAAAACTCCTTGTCATAAAAATAATATTTCTTCTTTGCATCATTCAATTTCTCACTGTAATATGTTATTGGCCTTTGCTCTTGACTCAGTACCACACCAACTGCTACTCCACTTGCATCTGTTTCTACTTGAAAGAATTTCTCAAAATTAGGCAATGCTAGAATTGGCTCTTCTCTCATCTTCTTTTTCAACAAATTAAAGTTTCTGTCTGTTGCTTCTGTCCATCGAAATGGCTGATTGACTTCCTTGATTGTCTCAAGGATTGGTGCACAAACTTGACTAAACCCTCTTATAAACTTTCTGTAAAAACTAGCAAGTCCATGGAAGCTTCTTACCTCAAATACGCTTCTAGGAGTAGGCTAGTTCCGGATTGCTTGTACCTTCTCCGAATCCATCTTCAAGCCCTCTTTGGAAACTACAAATCCTAAGTACTCCAACTCCTCTTTCATGAAACTACATTTCTTCAAATTGATTAGTAGTTTCTCCTTCTATAGAGTTCTCAGGACCAACTTAAGATGTTCTAAATGCTCCTCTTTACTTTTGCTAAAAATCAGAATATCATCAAGGTAAACAATGACAAATTTACCTGCATACTCCTTCAAGACCTCGTTCATTAGTCTCATGAATGTGTTGGGTGCATTAGTGAGCCCAAAAGGCATCACTAACCACTCATACAGTCCACTATTTGTTTTGAAGGCAGTTTTCCATTCATCGCCTTCCTAAATCCTTATCTGATGATACCCGCTCTTCAAATCTATCTTAGTAAAGTATCTGGATCCACTTAAACAATCCATTAAATCATCCATTCTGGGAAAAGGAAATCTGTACTTGATCATTATCTTGTTGATAGCTCTGGAATCTGTGCACATGCGCCATTCTCCTCCCTTCTTCGGACTAAGTATTGTTGGCACAACACACGGGCTCAGACTCTCTCTAATCAGCCCCTTGTCCATCAGTTCCTGTACTTGCCTTGCAACCTCTGCATTTTCCTAAGGAGTTAGTCTATATGCAGCTTTATTGGGTAGACTTGCCCCTGGTATTAAGTCAATATGGTGGCTCACACTTCTAACTGGTGGTAATACATTCGGTAATTCATCCACAATGATATCCATAAAATTATCTAACATAGCTTTAATTTCTTCAGGCAAGTCATTTAAATTTGTGGACGTTAAGACTACCTTGGGCCTCCCTACAATAGTGAAATGCAACTCCTCACTTTTGTCGACCTCCTGTAGTAATACTTTACCACTTATCGACATGATTCTATTCTCAGGCAATCCTTTATCAACATCATTCTTCACTGGCAGTAACGTGTGCTTGTTTCCATCCTTCTCTATAGTATAGATGTTCCTTCTCCCGTCATGAATCGCATTTCGATCAAATTTCCATGGTCTTCCCAATAGTATATGACATACATCCATGGGCATTATGTCACATAGGATTACATATTTGTATGTACCTATTTGCATCTCAATATTACATTGCTCTGTTACAATGACTTGGTGGCCCTTCTGTAACCAAGACACTCTGTAGGATGCAGGATGTGCCGTCCTTGCTAACCCAAGCTTATCCACTATCTCTGTGGACACAAGATTTTCAGTACTCCCACTGTCAATTATGACCTTACAACACTTACCCTTTGGTTTACATGTAGTTCTAAACAAGTTCTTCCTTTGTGTAGGTTCTCCAGCCTTCTTCTCCGCTATAAGAAAAGTTCTTCTAAATAGCAGTGATTCACCTTCTTCAGGGGCTTCTTCTTTCTCCTCAAGTCGAGGTGGTTCTAGCTTTGCCTCAACCCCCTTTTCACCCCTCTGGCTTGCTGATTTGTTATGAGGACAATCCCATGACATGTGTCCCCATTCTCCACAAGTATAACACCTAACATCTCTTCCTCGCCCTCTTCCTTTGGGCGTGAATCTTCCTCTACTAGATTCACCCCTCTATGGTGATCTGCCACTTGAGCTTCCTGCTTCATGCTGATGTTGTGTTCCTCTGGATCTGGTAGCTCCTCTACCTCTCACTGAGCTCTTTCCTTTGTTCCTTTGACTCTGTTTCCTCAATATTTTCTCCTCTACCTTCAGACTTGCTTGATAGGCATCCTCAATAGTTTTCAGACTTAACAGGCTAATCTCATCTTGTATCTCATACCTTAACCCATTTATATATCTAGCTATCTTTTCCACATCATCTTCTACATGCCCTGCTCTAATACTTAATCTATAGAATTCTTCTATATACTCCTTAACAGACATTCCTTTTTGTTTCAAATTTTGCACTTGTTTAAAAATATTCAAATGATAGTCTTTAAGCAAAAACTTGGCTTTCAGTTTACTTACCATTTTATCCCATTGCTTGATCTTAGATTTTCCTTTCCTCGTTCTTGATGTCTGTACCTCGTCCCACCAAATGGCTGCATGACCCTTCAATCTAGTGACTGCGAACTTCACCCTCTTATTCTCCTCAACCTCTTCATAGTCAAAGTACTGATCTATGGATCTGATCCAATATATAAGCTCCTCCGCATTCAGACTTCCTTCATACATAGGGATCTCCATCTTGGGTTTGCTTCCAACTTTTGCCAGCATCTTGAGGACTTTGGCAGTTTCATTGTCTTCTTCTACTTCTCCCACATCTGCAGCAGATTCTTCTGAAGAACTCTCAGCTCCATCATCAGGCGCTCTTCTTTGGGCTATCTCCATTGTTTCCATTCGTTCACACAAACTCCGCACTTCTTCCAATAGAATTGCATTTGGTTTTGGTCTTCCTCGACCAATTCCTCTTCTTGGTGGCATCTTCACTCCAAACACCTCTTTCTTCTTCTCTGATACCAAAAATTGATGCAGCGGAAACAATGGTTTAAAAAAAACCCACAATGGATCTTTACAACCCAACAATCGGATCTCAACTGACCGATAAATCACCCCGTCGATCAACCCCTTTCCTTAACAGTTTTCCTTTCCCTATCGGAACTCCAAAAGCCTTTGAAAAAGGCTTAAAGAATGATTTTCCACCTTTATAAGCAAATATATGAATTATCACTACAAATCTAGATCTGACCGATCGGACGGTCAGGATCCAATCGCAGTATCGGCAATCGGCAGGCACAAGATTCCGCTATCGGCGCTCTCCCTTGGTCTGATGCGATATCACTTTCACTATCGGTGATTTACAAGGGCCGCTTCAATGTATATATCACTTCCGCTCCGAAATCCCGATGCGATGTGTCAGTGATCGCATATCACCAATGGTCGGGGACAGGGCTTGTCACACGCCGAACAGTTTGAGCGATGTGATATGTATATGAACTATCGAACCCGATAACATTCAACAACCAATTACATAAACTTTCAAATCCGCCCTTTCGAATCCGCTATGTGTTTTAGCGTGATTTCCTATGTAAATGGGATTTCCGCTTGTGGACCCAACTACACCAAATCTGCCTTAAACGCGGGGATTTCCACTATGAAACATGAAAACACAGGTCTAGCATCAAGGTATTTAAACACAGAGAAAGGAAATCAACATTGAAAGCCTCCACAGGCTACTCAAATGATAATGCACGCAATGTTGTTTTTATTCACAATAAAATAAAGAACACAATCTCGGCCTTCGCTTGTTATTACAATAAAGACCTCTGTCTCAAAAAGAATGCAATCCACTCACTCTATCTATTTCTCGCTCCACACAGCAATCCTCTCCCTCTCTCTCGCTTATTACATTTTATCCTTTTATCACTCAAATAATTCCTCTAACAATATTTAACAGCAATCTTCTATTCTCAAGAGATCTAACAACAAATCCTCTATTTCTTAGCTCTCGCTCACACCTACGCTGAGAGATCCAACCCTCTCAGTAAAAACCGGTTTTGACCCAACAGTCAATGAATTTCACCTTGTTTAGCCACAACATGTGGACAATTTTTCACATTGCTGGCTAATCCCGATGCTCCTGTATCATACTGTTAGAAGAAGGTGATGACACAAGGGCCGGTGAGCAACAAAAACAACAACAATAGCAACAACAAGAGTAGTAGGAGAAAGAAAAAGTGGTTGATCAAATTAGGTTTGAAACTAGTCTTTAGAGGGGAGATCAGAATAGGTTTGAAGCCACTCCACCACTCAAGAGATCAGATAGGCAGACTCAATTGACAACAAGATATAGGGAGAATGCTTTTATAACTAGTATGTTAAGTGTAGTTGAACCCTCTAATTATAAAGAAGGTAGTCAATATAGTGAATGGAGGGCAACCATGGAAGAGGAATATGAATCAATACTTAAAAACAAAACCTAGGATCTAGTTGAATTACCTGAAGGAAAACAACTCATAGGTTGTAAAAGGTTATACAAGCCTAGATTTAAAGCAGATGGGAGTATAGACAAATATAAAGCTAGGTTGGTTGCAAAGGGGAACTCGCAAAAAAAAGGTATTGAATATGAGGAAACCTTCGCCCCTATAGCTAAATTAAACACAATCATAATGTTAATTTCTTTAGCTACCAAACATCATTGGGCGATACACCAGTTAGATGTTATATATTCTTTTTTAAATGGCAAAATAAAAGAAGTGTATTTAGTGCAACCTAAGGGATTTTTTAAACAGGGGGAAGAACATTTAGTCTGTAGATTGAAGAAAGCATTGTATGGACTAAAGCAGGCACCCAAGCCATGGTATGACAAAATTGATTCATTTTTCCTACAACATAGTTATAAAAGAATCAAGAATGACCCTAATATGTACACCCTGTTTGAAAAAGTGGAGTGAATTGTTTTGATTTCTTTACATGTAGATGATCTTATCCATGGTACTTTTTAGGGGCCAATTTTAGCCCAAGGGCGAAATTTAAGGGGTTTTTCATTTTAGAGGGGTGAAATTTTTATAAAACACCCATTTTATATATTTAGCCCAACTTTTATTTAAAAAATAATTATTTTTTTCATTTTAGCGCAAAAAAAGTGCCGGATAAACTATGAAAATAGTCATTTGACCTTATTTGCCTGGTTTGACAAGTTATATTCCATGACTCATTTGACCTTGGTTTGGGAGGTTATATTCCATGACTCATTTGACCTGGTTCGCCTCGTTTGGGAGGTTATATTCCATTACAATCGCCCGATTTTCTACTTTGCAATGTTAAATTCGTTATCACCAATTTTTTGGTTTGGGAGGTTGTTTGAGAAGTTGTATTTGGTCCCAATAAATAAAAATATAAATAAAGTGGAGGTATGGTAAATAAATAAAACCTCTTTTTAGATTTAGTCCATAACCCTCTTTTTATTTAAGAAGGCTCAAAAAAGAGGTTTTATTTAAGTGAATCCTATGGGCCAAATACCATATTTATAAAAGAGGTATGGTAAATTAATAAAAATATAAATAAATGCGAGGTATGGTAAATAAATAAATTTTTTTTACATATTTACTTCATAAGTCTATAAAAGAGGTATGGTAAATTAATAAAAATATAAATAAATGAGAGCTATGGTAAATAAATAGATTTTTTTTTATATATATTTACTCCATAAGTCACTTTATATTTACACGAAATGGTGTAAATAAATAAAAATATAAATAAAGTGGAGGTATGGTAAATAAATAAAACTTCTTTTTATACTTACTCCAAAGGTATGTCAAATAAATAAAAATATAAATAAACTAGAGGTATGGTAAATAAATAAAACCTCTTTTTATATTTAGTCCATAACCCTCTTTCTATTTAAGAAGGCTCAAAATGAGGCTTTATTTAAGTGAATCCTATGGGCCAAATACCATATTTATAAAAGAAGTATGGTAAATTCATAAAAATATAAATAAACTATAGGTATGGTAAATAAATAAAACCTCTTTTTATATTTAGTCCATAACCCTCTTTCAATTTAAGAAGGCTCAAAAAACAGGTTTTATTTAAGTGAATCCTATGAGCCAAATAATATATTTATAAAAGATGTATGGCAAATTAATAAAAATATAAATAAACTAGAGGTATGGTAAATAAATAAGACATTTTTTTTATATTTACTCCATAAATCACCTTATATTTATGAACACTCAAAAAATGCGTTATATTGAGGTGAAGCCTATGGGCCAAATACCATGGGCCAAATTATTATTAATACTATGCAAAAAAACCATTATTAACCATAATATTAATATTAATAAAAATAAAGATGGCACATGGTATTGACCCATGGTATTCATGTGGAAAGTAGCCTATTTAAAGGGGGGAATTAAACCACCATAGATCCATATTTACTCTGGATCTACTAAGCATAGAGTGAAAAAATATTTGATCCCTCTTATTTAAAGGGGGGAAAGAGTGAAAAAATATTTGATCCCTCCTATTTAAAGGGGGGAATTAAACCAGCATAGATCCATCTTTACTCTGGATCTACTAATCATACAGTGAAAAAATATTTGATCGCTCTCAGGGCTTGGTAGATCAAGAGTAAAAATGGATCTTGTAATTTAATGTCACTTAAACATTTTAACTTGGTTAAAATAAAAATCAATTATTAATTTTATTAATTTTTATACATTACTAATAGTAGTTTTTAAGCTCCAAGTTTATGATAACCCATGGTATTGACCCATGGTAATACCATGGTATTCATGTGAGCATGGACTGTTTAAAAGGGAAATTTTATCAGCTTAGGTGCTGAGAGGGATAAATAGATTTCATCCCTCTAAGAGTGGTAGATGTGGAGTTAAGATAGATATATGTTGGTTTTTATGATAATGAAGATATTAAATAGACTTAGGAAATTATATTGTAAAACAGATCTTAAGGTGAATGGTCAAAGCTACATTTAGTCACTTCACAAATTTTAGTAAAAAATACCGATATCTCCATTAATATTGGTTTTTCTGATTTAACAAAAAAAAATCAAAACATTGAAATCTTATCACTCATTCCGCATCACCCTCGCAGAAGATAGATAGTCATTGCCCAGATTTCCCACCATTTTTCAAACGTTCTCAATATGATATCTTCATTAAAAATTTAAGGTACTGATGTTTTGAAAAATATGCTCATTTGTACAACGTTTCATCTTCTCTGTTATTCTTTGTTTGTCATAATGATCTGTAGGGGTTGGGCCACTGCACCATATTGTCCTAAAAGGCATAGATTGTGCACCAAAAAGGAAATTAATCCACATGTTACAACGCTGTTAAAAAATGAAAGAGGTATGAAGGTAGTGAATTATGCTAATAAGCAATTTAGATTGGGAGAAACATAATTAAATTGTATTATTTAATTGAAGATCTCCAATTAAAATAATAATAAATCTACATTTATATATTTATATATTGATTGGAAGGCATCTAACAATGGTCACTTCTTTCCATTAGATCCCCTTCAGACCTTTGGGATACCTACTTGTTATAGACATTTTTGTGCCTTACAGCTATAAGCATGAAATGTCCATAATCTAAGGGATCCAAAGTCCCTTAAGATGTTGTTACAGCTCCTAAAGGAACAAGGTCAACCAATGACAGCTTCTCCCAGAAGTTCTCCACCAAAAACCACTCAGAACTAGTCAAATCAGGATCAATTCAGAAGCTCCACTAGCTGCCTGCGTTGCAAAGCACCCAAATACACTGGCTAGGTGCGTTGCAACGCACTTGAATGCACTACCCAGGTGCGTTGAGCGGGAAATGACAAGTGGCAGAGTCATTCAACGAGGTGGAAAGACCATGGAAGCTTCCAGAATCTTCTCCAATGACACTTGCCTCACTAAATTCGACCAAGTGATGAGTAAGAGGCTCTTAGTCTCCAAGTGGAAGCAAGAACTGACAGAGAGAGGCCACAAGTCAAAATATAAGCTGACTCATCCTCTCTGCTTACATCTATATATGGATCCCTCATCCCAGAGATCCGGAGGCTGGAATTTTGTACTTTGCAGAGAATTGCTGTTGGTTTGAGATTGAGATTAGTATATTGGGTGATTTATGCTTTGTTGGAGGAGAGGAAGGGATTCCTTTGCTGGGAGGTAGATGCTGGATCGGGACTCACTTGGTTGTATCTCCTCTTGGACTTTCTTATTCTATCAATAAACTATTTGAGTTTCTCCTACATGTTGTGTATCAATGATGTTTTGTTATATTTGCATGTTTAGCTTAATCTGATCCTGAGCTTTTTATGAATGTATATCTATATCTTCGTGTAGTTTCTCTCTCTTGTGATCTTGCAGGAATTCGGTGAAGCTGGGCCGGTAAAGGAGCAGGGAGCTGTGAGCTATTGAAGAGAGGAGATATTGGATTAACAAACTAGCGAAAGACACAGGTTAGTTACATCCTTTCTCCTCATTTACATTTCGTAAAGAAGAATACTCAAGTAGTTTTCCTTGTTTGTTGCTAAGGCACTATCACACCTTAGAGTGGGATAGGGGCGTTCTGAATAGATACTTTTCTCAACAACAAATTGGCGACTCCACTGGGGATCGTATCTAGTTAGTTTATTTGTGTTTCTATTGTTGTTCTTCTCATAAACTCAGGAGTACTGAATTGAACTGCATTTGCCATTTACAAATGCAAAGTAGAGATCTGCTACTCTAGTCCATTCACTGGGCCTGTTTATGATCTGAACAGCTGATCCACAAATGCTCTAACAACCCTTTGTGATAGCTCTTAGTCCTCCTTTAAATCATCCTTCTAATTGTACCTTATTGATAGCTTTTATCCGACCAAAATCCATAGATTAAACTGCAAACCGTGACCCAGAACCCAGAGACAATTCTCGTTTCTTCAGCGCAGACTCTGTGAAGAGACTCTGCATTTCAACGCAGGTCCCGAGAGGGCTACCTGCGCTGCAATTCAGTTTCTCTGTGCAACAGGTGCGCTGATCAGCCTTTGCCCTGTGCAGCTGTGGTTCTTTGCATCCTTGTGTTCAGTTTTATCTCTGTTTTTTGCAGCCTGTTATCAGTGTGTGTACCTATCTGAAAACCCCTTTTCTCTGCCTTAATTCCGCCTCAGTTGTATAAAAGAAACTATATTTGTTTTTGTGTATTTGTTACATCATTTGCAGTTTCCCATTACAAAAGTAAACTAGTCATACTGTCGCCCTTAGATCTAGACCTGTCGTAAGTGTCGTTTTGATCTTAGGAGTAAATTTGTTTGCTGTTGACAATTGATTGCACTTTTACTTTTGTCTTTTGGTTTGAATTTGTGAATTTCTAGTGTCGAAACAAGTGTTTACTTCAAAATTATAAAGTGTCGTAATCGTCTTTTTGATTTCAAAAAGAAACTTGTTTGTGTTTTCACTTGAAATCGAATTCAAATTTGTACAACAACTTTCTTTTTAGGCATCAATATTAAGAAAGTGAAAACAAATACATGCATTTGTGCATTTGCATATTGATAGTTTGTATGGTTTGATTTAGAAAAAGTGCATTTACAGTGTGCTCTATGCTCTTTGAGAAAAGATTGTGTCTTTCTTTTCCCCTTGTAGCTAGGATTTTCATTGTTGAAAAGAGATAAAAGCTTGCTTATCATCTTTAGACTGCATTTAGGAATTGTATCTACATCTCGTGGTGATCCAAAAAGGCAAACTTCTAAGAAAGATCAACCTAAAATAAATTGAATGAACTTAACAACGCATTGGAACTTAACGCACTACATAGTGGTCTAGGCTAGAGACGTGTTCCGGCGTCGTAAAACCTGGTGACTGTCGATCTCACTGATGGTTGGGTGATTCCTCCTAAGAGACGATAAGCGCCAGTACGGATTGTGCTCCCACGTACCGTCGAGTATATATTGGAAGACCCCTATAGGCTTAAAACCTTTATCCATAAGAAGCCGTGTCGGCCGCCCTACTGATCGCAATGCACTGAACACAGCATTCGGGAAGATTGACCGCCCGTACCTTAAAAAGTATTCTGTGGTTTTGCGATTGGTTTGGCACACCCTCTACCTAGAACTCCATAGCAGTCCCTTTCGTTCCTTTTCAGACTCCTTAACGGAAAAGGTCCATCTGAGCACTTGTCACTTCAGGCTCGTTAAAAATCGAAGGAGACTAGAGTCATCTTTTGCTTTTTCTCGACTCTTTAAAATTGAAAAAGCAAGTTGTGTCTAAAGCATCTAAAATTCATTTAATTCGGAAACACATTTCCCTTTTTGTATTTTAGTTGATCGAGTAATCTGCAATCGTGGAAGAAAGTCAATTGAAACCCCGTCGTTCGTGGAGGCTTACGAGTCAACCGTCTTTGTCTCCGGAATTGAAAACAGTACGGACAAAGCGAACTCGTTTAACCGGTTCGAAATCTCCTATTAAAGTTAGAACAAGTGTTCCAACAACATCCGAGATTCTGGTTACTCCAAACATTTCTGGAAACCCTGCCTCTACAGAAGAAGTTCAACAACCACAGAGGGACAGTGATACTGATCCTAGTCTGAGAGAAAACACTTGTGTTACTGAACCAGTTCCATCTGCAACCGGTTCGGAGAGTCTTGCTCCTCAAACATCTGTCGCTGTCGATTCAACCCCTTCTTCGGCACCAGAAATATTTTACGGACCTAACAGTCTTCCCCTTCCACCTGGTTTGATTGCGATAGAGGAAATTGTAGAAGATCCGCAAGCAAGTACTCCAACACATTTTGGAGTCGAGGTCACTCTATTTCCTTCGACATCAGAAGTTAGTCTACCACCAGTGGAAGTCCCTGTAGAATCGCTAGGTAATCTTTTGGATAGACTCAAAATGTCTGAACAACCGTCAACATCTAGGACTGTGTCAACTGACACAACGACAGCAGAACTGCCTGTCGTCACTTCGACAATGTTTGTCGGCCTACCATCTGTCCCGAATGGCTCACAACCGCTAGAAGGAGTCCATCCAGGGGCTATTTCGATAGTATGGTCCGTTCCTGTTTGTTCCTCCGGAATAATATCCGGCAACTCTTATGTTGAGACTCGCCAAATTGATCCATTTGGAGGTCAATTCGGGCAATCTAGTCCCCAAGGGCAGATAATCCCCTTGAGTTCCGGATTACCACCATATGGGGGGCAGTATGCCCTTTCATTACCCCCTCCGGGAGGATATCCATACGGGAGTTCACAACAGTATTCAGGTTATACTGGAGTTACATCAAGTGGTTGGGTACCTATACTACCCCAACATCCAAGAGTTGTGTATTCTATGCAACAATGTGTACCTATGTCGAACATCCCGACTACACCAGCTATTGTGACAGTGTCACAAGTTCAAACGCTGCCTGTTGCATGTCAACCTCAGATTTCTCAGGTTGTAATGCAACAGCCCCTTGACCCTGTGACTCAACCACAATCGCCGACTGGTGGGGCGACACAGGTCTAAACGGGTACAATTACCCCACACCTTGGTCCAACGGTTAGTATAGCGCAACAGAACATGGCTTCACAACCGTGGTTGGTGCAATACCAACAACCACAATTCCAACAAGTATACCAAGGTTCTGAGCAGCAGATCTTTGCGAACAGTGGACAGCCGTACATTTGAAACGGTCAAAACCAACCACTTTACAATGGTCATGTCCACCAACCGTATCAATTGTACCAACATCAACTACATTATGCTGGTATGCAAAGGCCAACTGCTCAGGCAATTCCATCATATCCCGGGTATGCTTCACCTAACCTAAATCAACAGTTACCATTCGTGGCAACCTTAGAGTTACCTGATTTACACCGGTTAACAAACGATCCAATTGCTTACGCCCCTTGGTGGCCAGCGATCCCTCATAAACTTCCATCAGATATTCCTAAATTTAATGGAAATCCAGGTGAAGATCCATCGAATCACGTGATGACATTTCATCTATGGTGTTCATCAAACACCCTAAACGACGATTCGATAAGGCTTCGCCTTTTTCAGAGGACGTTAACAGGTCCAGCGGCAAAATGGTATATTGAATTGCCTAGAGCTTCGTTCGACAATTTTAGTACCTTAGCCACGACTTTCTTAACCCATTTTCAATTACCGATAAGGTATGAAACGGGAACGGAAATCCTAACCAACTTCAAACAGACAACGGCCACTCACATATCTGATCATATACATGAGTGGCGACGTCGTCGTAGGATGGTAAAAACGTACGTTCCCGATCAGTTATTAGCTGAATGGTTTATCAAGTCGTTACTTCCTGCCATAACGGAAGATGTGGCAAAGGGAGGAGTCGTAACGGAAGAGCAAGTCATCGCTCGTGCGCAATATCTAGACTTGGTCTATACTCAGTCTGGCACGCTCTACGACAAAATACCTGACGCCCCTAGACCGGAATTCTCAATTCCTCCTCCTCCTAAATCAAACAATGACTCTCACGCCGGCGATGGCGTGATTGGCACTACAAACGCGAAATCGACAAAGGCTACGTCCAAGAAAGTTCGTAAGATTTCAGATCAAAATGCAAAAGACGAAATTCTTGCTTCGGAAGTAAATGTCCTATCAGCAGATAAAGGCAAAGAAACCAAACAACCAGGAAGCAAGAAGAAACAAGGCAAAGGGAAGAAGAAGAAACAGGGTGAGTCATCTCCTGAAAAAACTTCTTCAAACCCTCCTGGAAATAGGAAACTGAAATATCCATGTCAAATATGTGATCAGGATCATCGGACTGCAGAATGTCCGTACAGAGCTGAGCTTAAAAGGTTCTTTAAGAGTTCAAAAACCTCAGCTGTGTTAACTGATCTGTTTCCAAATCCAGGAACAAATCTGGTTGATAGTGGAAATTCTTCCCCGTCTCAAGTGCTAATGCTGTCGATTTCGAAATAACAGAATGATGCTTTGATTTCGACAAGGAACAAAGATTACGGGAATCCGTAGCTGTCGAACAACAAGGATAAAGATCAACCAAGTAGTTCGACAACAACTTCGACAGAAGTTGTACCACCCATCATTCCTGAATTAACAATAAAATCGCCAAAGGGAGTAGTACACAAGTCGACGTTTAATCCCCGCGCTAGAGCGGCGCAGCATTATAACATAGTGGAAGATTTGGCCCAATCGCCATCCGCTATGTCGACTCTTGAGGTGCTACATAATTGCCCCTCCCAAGAGCAAGCTTTATTATCAGCAATAGGTGGGATTGGCCCAATGGATTCCAATCTTGTGGCCTTTGATCATAAAGGATATGACCCTCAGTTACCAGCTCAACTAGCTTTCCTTATTCAAGTGAAAGCCCTCGACAAAACTGTTCATCGAACAATTATTGATGAGGGGGCATCTACGTGTATTATTTCAATGAGTTGCTGGAAAAATTTAGGCTCACCACCCTTGTCGAGATCATCAACGACGTTAAAAGCATTTGATGGACGATCATACACTCCATACGGGATTTTAAGTAACTTGCAAGTTGAACTAGGGGGCAAAACAGTAGGAATTGATGTTGAAGTAATTGATGGAAACCTCGATTACAACATCCTATTGGGAAGGCCCTGGATATATGCCATGGCTGCAGTTGTGCCGACCTACTTCAGGAAGAGTGCATTTCCCTTTCAAGGAGGAATTACAGTCGTTGACCAACAAACTTTCCTCCCCGACAGTTCACAAGTTACAGGAAGCATTCCAATGATCCATGGAAGCAATCATTCGCTTCAAAATATTGGAGTAGGTCTCCTAAAAGAACCTGCCCTAATGGGTACTTTTGCCCTACCGCTTGCGAGTAATCTGGCAGAAGTGGCCACAGTGGAAACCTACAATATGAAATCTTCTATATCTAATGGATTCCAAAGATTCCTAAACATTTTGTCAGCATGGATCATCGCCATTTTAGAAATATTGTAGCAATCAATTTTCTTGGCCTGGGGGGCAACCCCAAATCAACGCTCATCAAGCGTTTGGATAGATAGATCTAAAGAATATGGTACCCCTTCAGATCCTTGGTCGCAAGTGCATGTCACCGACGAAGGAATTGTCCAATCAATGGTAATTGACGGGGCACCATGGAATGATTCCCACCATCATTCCCTTCTCCCGGATTGTGGAGAAGATACTCAAGATGACCTTTATCATCCTTCAGTTTTCGATTTTCTATCAAATACTGTAAATACAGTGGGCTTCGAGGACGGTTCTTATCCTGTGTCGACCTCGTTAAAAAATGAAACAAGGAGTCATGAGGATAGTTCTTTTACTGTGTCAAACTCATTAAAAAAATGAAACAATCCCCTTTCCAAATCTAAAAGGTAAACCTTCATTCCAACCACCGAGTTGAATGCAATGAAGCTTGGGGGGCATGCACCTTGATTTGCGTTATTATGCTGGGGGCATGCAAACTTATTATCGAGCAGTTTTAGTACATAGTTCATGCTCGTTAAAAAATAAACATAAGATCGAGCAAGTGTTTCAACCCGCGTTTAAGCTTGTTAAAAAATGAACTATCCTCCCGTAAATAACCACCGTGAATGTAACATTATCAGCCATTAAAGCCTTGGTCGTGTTTGCACCGTCACCTCCACTTTTCCATTGGCCGATCATTCACCTCCATATGATTGTTTACCCATTTTGAGGAACAGCTGCGAAGAGTGATTTCACTAGCCATCCTTGTGACACTACCGTCCTTGGAAAATTCCAACCCTTACCTGGAATCATCTGCTACCCATTTTTATCACTCGTTCCTCAAAAGACGAGTCTTCTTTAAGCTCTTTTCATTTGACTCATAAAATATGAAAAGATTGCCGATTTTTGGCCTTCCAGCTCGTTAAAGCGACAGGAAGAGCTATC
Source organism: Pinus tabuliformis (assembly GCA_031772625.1). NCBI lineage: Eukaryota > Viridiplantae > Streptophyta > Pinopsida > Pinales > Pinaceae > Pinus > Pinus tabuliformis. Next base: position 145,780,937 of record CM062815.1, on the reverse strand, counting down.
CCTCCTCTAGATTTTAATCTTTGTGGACCTGAGGGATTATTGCACAAAAAGATCGAGCGCTTGTTTTGTTCGGCTCGTTAAAACTATCGAGAATTCATCCCTTCTGTATTGTTTTATACTTTTTCGGACCTAAGGGATTAGATGACGAAAAAGGACTTTCGGAGTTAACTTTACGTACCTTTTCAAACTCTCTAAAAATGAAAAGGACCGAGTTATCTTTGTCGTTAGACTCGTTAAAAATATTAATAGCGACAAACTTGTCTTTAGACGAGAATGAGTTTCACTATCGCTAGGCTCGTTAAAACATAGCGATGGGTTTGCCCGAAGGGAAAATTATAGAACAAGCATATGTTATCCTCCTCAAGCTTGACAAAAATAAAAAGGTACTGGTTAGGAATGACTGAGGAAAAATTGGGAAGAAACTCAAAGAACCTTTATTGGTAGCAAGTCGCTCTTGAACATGACACTTCCACTCCGTGCCTGAGTCGGGTTGGGTTGTTCCATTCACCAGGCACATCACCATGGTCTCGCCATACCATCCATCTTTGGGGTAAATGCTACCAATCCATCACACAAGTGTCGCTGATATGTTCAAGAGAAGTCATCGAGAGAAGTCAACCATGTCCCATCCACTACCATACATTATACTTCATTCTTTCATGACCGCCACCCTGAACCATATATCATCAGATCGTTTTCACCTCCATCAAAATCATTTGCTTCGTTCCGTGTCACTGATGTGGGATACATCAAGGCCCTCCTTTGACGGATCGCTTCTTGTCGACATCAGCTCATTATCCAAGAAGTTGATCTAGGAACAACCCCTTCAGTACTTTGAAGCTTGCATGCCTCAATGGCAAGTTTCTCACTTCCGGTGACAGGTATACATCAATGACCTTCAACCGAAAGATTTTGCGTGGTGTTCGACGCCAAGTCCTTTATTCACACCACGTGAATTGTACTACAGTACCTTGAGGGTCATTATCATTATCGGTGATTCCTCTCGCGCTTGTTAACAGTTTACATCATTGACTGGTAATCAAGCGATGTCTTTCCATGTTCGACTTCAAAGCATTTCTCACATGGATCGACTTGTACTTCGAGTGAAGATCAGACGAGATTGAAGACCCCGGATCTAGTTTCATCCATCCGGGCTGCGATATATATTCGGGAAAAATAAAGACATTGACATGTACAGCATTGCAAAACAGATAATCATCCTACCAAAAGGATGATGATTTCAGCAGGATCATCAGTCTACCATCAGACGATTGTCTGTCCTATGTACATCAAAATGAATTTATAAAGCTGAGCATGGGAATGCCCGCCTCAGCTAGATCATGAAAATAGTATGAAAAATAATGTATTGTAGTGTATCTTATTACAGGTCTCCTCCCAGCATTGAATGAACTTCGGATCCTCCTAATAAAGCATTTCACCCGATAAACGGCCTCATACTTTAGGGGGCAACTGTTATAGACATTTTTGTGCCTTACAGCTATAAGCATGAAATGTCCATAATCCAAGGGGTCCAAAGTCCCTTAAGATGTTGTTACAGCTCCTAAAGGAACAAGGTCAACCAATGACAGCTTCTCCCAGAAGTTCTCCACCAAAAACCGCTCAGAACTAGTCAAATCAGGATCAATTCAGAAGCTCCACTAGCTGCCTGCATTGCAAAGCACCCAAATACACTGGCTAGGTGCATTGAAACGCACTTGAATTCACTACCCAGGTGCGTTGAGTGGGAAATGACAAGTGGCAGAGTCATTCAACGAGGTGGAAAGACCATGGAAGCTTCCAGAATCTTCTCCAATGACACTTGCCTCACTAAATTCGACCAAGTGATGAGTAAGAGGCTCTCAGTCTCCAAGTGGAAGCAAGAACTGACAGAGAGAGGCCACAAGTCAAAACATAAGCTGACTCATCCTCTCTGCTTACATCTATATATGGATCCCTCATCCCAGAGATCCGGAGGCTGGAATTTTGTACTTTGCAAGAATTGTTGTTGGTTTGAGATTGAGATTAGTATATTGGGTGATTTATGCTTTGCTGGAGGAGAGGAAGGGATTCCTTTGCTGGGAGGTAGATGCTGGATTGGGACTCACTTGGTTGTATCTCCTCTTGGACTTTCTTATTCTATCAATAAACTATTTGAGTTTCTCCTACATGCTGTGTATCAATGATGTTTTGTTATATTTGCATGTTTAGCTTAATCTGATCCTGAGCTTTTTATGAATGTATATCTATATCTTCGTGTAGTTTCTCTCTCTTGTGATCTTGCAGGAATTCGGTGAAGATGGTCCGGTAAAGGAGCAGGGAGCTGGGAGCTATTGAAGAGAGGAGAGATTGGATCAACAAACTATAGAAAAACACAGGTTAGTTACATCCTTTCTCCTCATTTACATTTCGTAAAGAAGAATACTCAAGTAGTTTTCCTTGTTTGTTGCTAAGGCACTATCACACCTTAGAGTGGGATAGGGGCGTTCTGAATAGATACTTTTCCCAACAACACTACTACTTTCTTATATTATATAGTTGGGGCTTGCTACTTATTGGCTTGTTGGAGCAAACAAACTTGATGTGTTTTTTTTTATCTCACAATTGGAGTCTATGGAATAAGAAATAAATTTGATAGCTTTAAAAAAGTGGTAGCTTGATAAAAGTGGCAGAGAAAATATTAATCTCTCCTACCTTGACAGAATTGGTGGTCAAGATCAACACCTACAAGAACTTTGTTGTGGAATATTATCAAAACTAATAGAAGGATATGAAAAAGTGTACAGTAAGAACTTTGACAAACATGGCCACTAAAACTTGCAACATTGTTTGTAGGAAGAGAAAAATATGTTTATTTTTTCCAAACATGTATGTTAGTATATTACAGTTTAATGAATATGTTTTCCTATTATCATATATGGTTTCATACTTTAACAAAACATTCGCCAAGACTTCACAATGTTTTATAATTCAGTGAAAGATTTGCCAAGATCTTATAAAATTTTATAATTCAGTGAAAGATTCACCGTGACTTTACAAGACAATATAATCTGGTGAGAGATTCACCAAAAGAATTATATCTACATATTATATTATTGATAAAATCACCTCCCATTATTCCTATGTATCATGGGGATTCGCCCATTTATTATACATATAAATTTAGGGTGGTTCTTAAAATTTCCCTTGATCTTATCATTATTGGAAATGCATATGAACTCATTAAAGAAATAAAAGAGCAGATGTCACAGGTTTTCGAGAAGAAAGACCTTGGAGAGCTACACTATTGTTTGGGTCTGGAAGTCTAGAGGGGTGCTAGCCAGACTTTTCTATCACAGGGTAAGTATGTCACGGGCTTATTGGAAAAGTTCATAATGGATCAGTGCAAAGTTGTAGTAGTGCCTTTACAACAGAATACCAAACTTCAGAATGATGATGGTTCTAAGGAGGAAGATGCAACATTGTATAGACAGCTGGTTGGGAGTCTAATCTACTTGACTACAACTAGACCAGATTTGGCTTATGCAGTCAGTGTATTGAGCCAATTCATGTCAAAGCCTCTTGAGAGTCATTGGGTTGCAGTGAAAGGCGTCTTAAGGTATTTGCAAGGAACCTTAGACTTTGGTATTATTTATACTGATTCGTTTGATGTTAGATTGACAGGTTTTTCAAACTCCGATTGGGTTGGAAATGTACATGAAAGACGATCCATAACAGGGTATGCATTCAGCATTGGGCTCAGGGTCATTACATGGAGCAACAAAAAGAATAACACAATGTCCTTGTCTTAAGAAGAAGCTGAGTATCAAGCGATGTGTGTAGCAACTTGTGAAGCAGTTTGGTTGAGGAGACTTCTCCATGATGTTGGAGAAGAACAAAAGGTTGCAACAGTTATCAAATGTGACAACCAGAGCTCTATCAAACTTTCAAATAATCTAGTATTTCATAAAAACACAAAGCACATTGATACACAGTTTCATTTTGTGAGGGAAAAAGTTCAGTCAAAGGAAATCCATATTGAATATTGTAATACATGTGACAATGTTGCTGATATTTTCACTAAGCCTCTCGGTAGAATCAAGTTTGAATTGTTTAGGGAAATGTTAAAAATATTTATGAACCCCTTTCTCCATTAAGGGGGGGTGTTGAAGATAATGGAGAATATGCAAATCTGGAGAGATTCAGTTCACTAGAGCCTTAGATTAATAATTACTTCCTACTTATTAGGAAGATGTTCTAACTTCCCTAGATGTGTGAAAACTATATATATTTTTTATTGTAAGATGATTGAGGTAGAGTGTCCTGCCAGAGGCAGTCTCCAGGTGGAGCTCCTCACCTGTGAGCTATCCAATTAGTCAATAAAGTTGATTCTTCAATTTTTGTAACAACAACACAACCACGATCCGCAACATCACTGAAATATTTATGTTGGAAACCAATAAAATCTCTCTATAGGCACAATTACAATATTATGATGGACTCGCACTTTAGTATTTCATGCCCATGACCTTATTCACAAGTATCGTGCTTACTCTTGCATGCATGAAAAAATAAAAATGCAGAAGCGTTATATTCTCCTCGTCTTCCTCTTTGAGGATGTAGCATTCACACAATTTAAATGCGGCAACACCAACATCACATTTAGGTCAATCAAATTTAAGAGCCCTCTAAGAATGCAAGGCTTCTTAGACTTCTCAACCATATATTATTCAGTGCTCCAACGACACTTATAAATGCTTGGTTAGCAAATCCTCCACACTCTTAACAATGCTCCGTTAACGCTTTTTCTCTCAAACTGCTTCACCTACTTCACGTTGCCGTTGCAACAGTCAACAAGGTGCAATCTCTGCAATTTCCTCAAAAATATCAAACAACTCCTCACAGCACGAACAACAGAATCTTGAATGGTTATTCCACACTGCTTTTCACACTAGACCAATCAACTACACACTCTGTGTAGTTCAAGCAACGCTCTAGGATCACCGTAGTACTTGCAGCAACAATTTGTTGGAAAGACAAAGGAGATAAAACATAATTTCACACACAAATCCACAAGCTGTAACTCTTATATTGATCACACAAAACATGATCCTTACAATGAACTCGATGAAGGGTATTTAGCCTTTTCCAACTAGTGACTTGCCTAAAATATCTTAAGATGCACACACACTTAACTCACACTCTAAATATGGACTACACTTAACACTTCATCCATCACTCGAGTTGACTCAACTCTTAGTTAACTGACTTTCTAATTTTAGCCAACTCCTCACGCCGGAGTAATTACAATTTCTAACACTTCCCCTTAATTATGACCGTATGACTCAACATAACTCAAACATGACTCAACTATGCCTGCTAGGATTATAATAGAAATTGAATTAATTATCACTCAAACACGCATGCTGGTATATGTCTCAGTTAGGCTTACAATGACTCAAGACTTTCACAATTTTGCATTTTATTTTTTCTCTTCTTTCAAATTTTAAATCCTCAAAATTGCTTCATTCTCTGTTGTGGTTTCTTGTTGTAGGTTCCATATTCCTTTACTTGTTGTTGTTGCAATTTTTTTTTATTTTTCTTAAATTTGTACTGAAACACAATATGATCTTGTCTACTACATCTTCCTCTTCAAATATTCATTCAACCATGGACTACCTCCACAACATTGCATCTTCAAACTGTCTTATTTTCTCTTCTTCTTGCACTTCATATTCCTAACTTTCTTTCTGCCATATTTCTTGATAGCGAAATCTTATCTCTTCTTGACCCCATTGCTGAAAAATGGTTTAAATGCATTCATATTTGTTTTCAGAAACACCCATATCATTCTTTTCACTCTGATCATCAAGCATTGTTGCTTTGTTCCTATATCTACACACTCAAGATCACTATTAACCATTTCATTCAATTATTTTATTCATGTTGTTTCTTTAAGACTCGCATCAATTTGTTTATTAGTTTCTGAATCCATTCTTCAATGAGATTCAAATCTACATCAAATTACCTTCTTTTCAAATTTTTCACACATGTTAATTTGAACACGTGCATATTAAAAAACAATGTTAAAAACATCTTTATTATGCTCTTCAGTGAGAGCTTCTTGCTCTGTCTCTTCCTTCTTTGCCTTATTTTCAACTTCAATGAATCTATCTTCCACTATTATTTGGTCAATGATATTCTCATCAAAAAGTCTTCAATCACTTTATCATGTTCTTGATCATCAACTGTTGCTAGATCACATAATGCTTCACGAGTAGTTCCAATTGCTTCATATCTTCTTGCTATAGTGGCAACTTCAATCTTTAATTATTTATCAAACATGCAGCTTATTATATTGCCACAATCAATCCCTGTTTCGAAAAAGAAACCACACATATCATCAACATAATGTTCATCCACACTATGGTGGGATATCCAAGCATACATGTGCTCATTGTCAATTTCATTGACAATTTCAACTTCACCAAATCCATCGGCTACGATTGGATTCACCAATTCACGTATCACTTTCCAGTCATCGTCCACATGTGCCTCATCACAGTGGGATTCATCATCATCTACATTACAATGGAGTCCTTGAGCATTTATTTTCTCTTTCTTTGTTTCACACACAAAAGCTTCAACTTCTCTCTCTGCAATATTTTCTACATATTCTAAACTTATATGCATGCTTTCATAATGGATTTCAATTTTATGGTCTTGACAACCATCATCCACTTTTGAGTGGGATTCTCCAAGCTCTGTTTTCCTCTCAGAGTCCTGCTCATCTACTCTCATATCTGCGGCTGATTCAACAAATTGTGACACATCTTGCTGTTGCATGTCACTCTCTCTTGCACCAAATTCTTCTTCTAAGATCTTCCATGCTTCCATGGAATTTGTAGTTGTTTCTACATTGCACAAACAATGCTCATCCAATGCTTTTTTTATAAAATTCAATGCTAAAGCATCACATACCTCATCATATAGGTTATTAGAATTGTTCTCAATTAACTCTTTAGCTCAAACAAAAGTTAACATCTTGATAACCCAATGATCAAAATATTTACCTGTAAGCAAAGGATGTGGTAACAGACCAAAGCTACACCAATCACCCTCGATTTCTTCTTTGCCTTCTGTTAGTCTTTTCAGTTCCTCGATTGTGACCTGAACCTCTCTAACCATGACAACAATCTTCTTTACGATTCCTTTTCTTAGTTTTCTCTCGTCACGCATTGCGACCCATGACTGTTGTGATTCATTTTCTTAGGGTTTCTTTGCCGATTGCATGAGGCTGTCTTCCATAGCGCCCCCAAAAAAAAATATAAGTTTCAATATGCACCCCCGTAAGGCAACAATATTCACCCAAAAATTGTCATGGTTGACAAAACACCAAAAAAAATTCACTAATCAATAAACTTTAGCAAAGCCCTAAATTCTCTTGCCAGTAAAACCCTTTTTTTTCTTAATTCTCTTTCAAGTAAAAAATCTCCAACTCTTAAAAATAACCTATATACCATATACCTTTGTTTTTTTTTTAATAAAAAAAATTTCCAAAAATATTCTTCCATATATCTTTCGACCCTTAAAAAAAAAATTCAAAAACTTCTTTAATTAAAACACCTTTGGAATAAGGTCAAACCTTGTGACTTTGTAGAAAAGATCACATATCTCCTTAAGACTTGTACGCGGGATGAATAACATGATAATTGACTTTTCATATCCTTCGATTGGTGAATGGTGAATTCAACTTATTGCTTCAGCGACTAGTGTAAGAGGAGTTTGGGACCCCCATGTGAAGTCGGTTTTCCCTCGCGGAAACCCATGACTCACACAATTGATCTATTGGTTGCTATCTCACTGTGCATGTGACCAAAGGTTGAAATCCCAAAACAAGAATCAAAATCCTCCACATGTGTTTCTCCACATAGGTGCACGATCCTCCAAGTCACCTCTTGCAGCGCTTCACAACTTCGAACAACTAATCAACACTGTCTCCAAACAACTCTCATAACAACTATGATGGCTTATTCACAACAATCTAACAATGTTGATAGGGACATATCATCGGGCTCTGTTGACGCCATCCGCAACACCTTTCGTCCACGCTTCACTAACATTTGGTGATAAATCTCCTTCGCTTCTCCTTATCTGCCCCAATTCATAGCGCACAACCACAAAATTCCTGCAGGCACACTAAATAAAAATTTGCAACACACATCCAGACTCCCGAAAGACTCACCAAAGAACATGCCCTCGCCCTCAATAGGTCGATCCAAGGCTCTCCACACCCACTTCAAGGGAAAGACACTTACTGCGCAGAAGCTAGAGAAGATATGCCCACTAATATCATTTACTCCACCACTACTGAGCAACACTCCTTTAAGCACGCACTTCCAAAAGGCTTTTCCTATAGAAATTTTTGTTGGATGTTAATCATGACCGTATCAAGAAACCATAGGGACATCCTGACCACTATTTTCCTGGTTCAGTCGCAGGCCCAGGAATAAAATCAACAACACCAGAGACGTCACCGACGTGTGATTTGTCGCATTTTCTTCTCTTCTCCTGCACTCCAGCTTCAGCTCCAGAGCTCCATGCTCGCTACACGATATGGGTTTCAACAACGGTCAACACATAACTCCTATAACACTCCAACAGTCCTCAACAAATCAGACAACCTCATCGACCGGCAATCGAACACATACCTTTATTCTTCGTAGGATTTACCTAGGCCATCCCGTGAGGGAGTGAGACCCATACATGAGTGAGACTCATACATGCTCTGATACCAACTTAAAATTGAATAATGCACACACATCTATTGATCCAATAATATTACATATATACCTGAAGTGTTGTCTCAAGATAGGGAAACTGTCTTGGACACACAATCAGTTAGTTGAAAGAATATCTCAACCACACACCAATTTAGGAAATAATTAGATCTAAACAACTCCTAGAGAATAAGAACATACTCCCTTACATAGAATGGATCACAATTGAGACAAGTAGGAATTATATTTTTATGTTGTGACATATATTATGAAGTATGTTTTCTTATATTTATGGAGTTAAGATGGATCTATGAAAATTTTAATTTTGGCAATAAGAAATGTATCATGAAATAAGTTTTTTTTTATTGCTTGCATTAATATTATTCTTGTAAGTGTAAATTACTTTAAAGTGTAATTTCTATTAATTTTCTAATATAAATAAAAAAAAATCTTTCCATGTTCTAAGTGATCTTAAAAATAACCTTATTCTAGCCATTCAAGATACTAAGAAAAGAAACTATTATTTTTACCTTCAAAATTTTGATAAAAATAATTATAACTTAATAAAATTGGAGATATCAAATTCTTACACTATACAATTACAATAAAGTATAAATATTAGAAATTATTTCAATTCATTTATATATTAAAAAATAAATACTTCAAAAAATTTCACTAAATTTTAATGATAACCCAAAATCAAAATTAAAATAATCTTAACAATGGCCCCAAGTGCACCTCAATTAGCCATAGTGATATGAATTATTGTGCAAACTAAGAGATCCAAAGTTCAAATCCCCTGGGTCTAGAGAGAAGAGGATAGTGTTTTGATATTTTTTCACCTTCTTCTTATTTCCACATCTACGGTAAATTCAAACATAACTATAGGAATCAAGTGAGAGGGTAGACTATGACCTGCAATTCTTTAAGATAGTAAATTATCCTCACAAGAGTTACAATTCTTTAAAATAGTAAATTATCCTCACAAGGGTTGGTCCTATGAGATTTCCTTGGTTCTCCTCTGGAATCTCACTTGATATTAAAGACAAGAAATTTTGTTGTGTGTGGAAGTTTCTTGTCCTCCACTCTACTAGGTACTTCCATAGGGATGCCTGGAAGCATATCTCTTACTACCACTAGTGCTAAGACATCTAAATTTCTATAAGATCATTCAAATTCTTTTTCTACCACTAGTGCTAATACATTTAAATTTCTATTAAATCATTCAGATAATGTTGTCTTCCTTTAATTCATCTTCAATATCTACTACCAATTAATCATAACGAAAAATGGCGTGTAAGTGGTAATAGAAATTCATTTGACACCCACCATGCATATTGTAACAATGTCTATTTACCCTATAAAGAAAGGGTAGTAATATTTACATATTTAAGTTTATTAGTCCCTCCCATTTGGCATGGGACTATATTAATCATAATTGTGTTTTTAGCATTAGTTCGTGATGAAATTAAGTGATCTTTTAACCCTATCGTGTACTTAGCCATATATTAACTCTATTGAAATTTATTTCATCATCTTATTTGGCCTCTTCCCAAAGGGAAGAGGCTAAAACCATATATTATGTTCTTCTTGTGCCCTTCATATTTCAGACATCGTCTTATTTGGCCTCTTCCCAAGGCGAAGAGGCTAAAACCATATAGTATGTTCTTCTTGTGCCCTTCATATTTTAGAAATGTAACAAACATGTAAATGTAACAGACATATGTAAACTAATGGTAGCATTAGTTTACAATTATTAAATGTTATGAATTGCTATGTTTACTAAAACTAAAGTCATTTAAAGTGGTTGAAGTGGTCAGGTGGTGAATGCATGTCTTTGCATGTTGTTTATTTATCTACTTTGTCATGCATGTCTTTGCATGTTGTTTCCTTGTCTACTTTGTCTATTGTGGCATCTACAAAATGCATGTCTTCACCCAGGTGGTGAAGACATGTTGTTCTGGTGTCTACTGTGGCATCTACGAAACAAAAAAAAGACATGATTTAGGTTATGATAAATATTGTGGCATCTATGGAAGAGGAACGAAATTTGATGCAGGTTATAAAGGTTATTGTTGTTTTAGGATAGAGATCAGAAGACAAGCCTATACATAAAACAAACCAAACAAAATCGAAACAAAAACTTATATTTCCCTCTCCCTCGAAGGGGAGACTTCAAGATAGAGACAAGGAACATGTACATAGAGAAACAAAACAAAATCTAAACAAAGACTTCAATATAGAGATGAGGAGGAGATGTGTTTCAAGCAATTCATCAGTAAGTTATCTCTTTGTAATCTGTAAATAGAATTTATAAATTACATATAATTTATCTATTCATAAATAGAAACTGTGGAAAATGATTGCACTGGTCTAGGTCCAGATTAGATTACTACTTGTAGATGACCAGATCAAATTACTACTTGTAGATAAAACCTATGAGAACTACAACCAATTCAACTAAAACAACAGATTAATCTCTAATAAATTCAACGATAAATTCAATTAGCGTGGATAGTGAATTGGGTCATAAAATTTTCAGTCAAAGATGGGAAGTTGGACAACCAAAAGATAGAGAACAATACAAAGTGCACCCTTTCAACAACATCTTGAATGCATGGAAGAGGCTCCTTGTCATTTGGGAACTTTTGTTCCAAATTTGTAACAAGTCCTTCCAGCTGAAATTAGCAATTGAGTTTCAGAGATTCTAACTAACAGCGGAAAAAAATCAAAAAGATTAGTTAAATCATGAATTTTGTTTTTTTCCCCAATTTATAATCTAGTTGGACATTTACCATTCAATACTCTCTGACTCAAAGACATGGTTTTTGAGAAAAAATAAAAAATACCACAGTAACACTTTCTCGATTATGAAATTTACGTCCAAATCGATATCCAATTGCTCTTTTGAAAAATCAAAAAATCCTCAGCAAATTTAGGGTTTCATCTGTATTGACCTAATTTTGCAGCTGAAATAAGTCCATTATAGAAATTTATAATTCTGACCAAGAAAAATCCATAATAACTCAATCCATTTCTTAAAAAAAAATTGGATGTCATTCCTTTGTATTCTTCGGATCTTGAAATAGAGCCAAGTCCACTGTCCACTACCCATAAATAACACGCTTCGTCCTAGGGAGCTTAACATTTTGTAATGAATTCCTACATTTTGTAATACATTCCAATACTTTTTACTACATGTATCAATTTTACAGATCAAGTCTGCACCAATTATACAAATCGATACATGAATGCTCTTTTGGAAATCCCCAAAATCCCTACCAAATTTTGGGTTGACCTAATTTTCCATGGAAATTTTCATTGCCCCTGCTAGCGATGCCACCTCTAGCAAATTCCTACCTCTCATATCCATGGTCGCATGCGAGTTATCACTTCTCATGTATGGCACTCCCTTCTTAGATGAGGACCATAACAGTGCGAACACCCGAATTGATCTTATCTAGTTGTCTAACCCTGTCCACAGCAGTTCCTTTCCCTTGAGATCTAATGAATGTGTTGACTCTACCATATCTACCAGCTATATCATCTGAATTCTTCTAGTCAGAGCAACATAAGTAGCACGCGTTTCCCTACACTATAAGGGCTACACTAGCTTCACTAGTGGTTGGAGCATCACCCTCATTTCCTTGTGTCATTCTCTTGTCTAGCTTATTGATAGTTCTACAGCCTCTTTCGTCCTTTTTGCTCACGTATCAATCGGGGGCTTCTTCCATTCTAAATTTATGTATTTCCTCTTTAAAAAAATGTTCCTAGTTAAAAATAATTAATATTATTTTATATTAATGGAGAAAATGGTTACATTGTTGTAACGTTCTCCCTAGTTTAGGATTAGTTCCTAAAGTTTAGGGGTTTGGGTGCAACTTCCTAATTCCTAGTATTGCATTTAATGATGTAATCTTTCATTGATGAATAATAGAGTGTACGAGAGTGATCTCTCTGTTTTGTGAGTGTAGTCTCCAGGTGCAGGCCACACATGAGAGCTACATCTCTTTCTTTTCAATTCTATTCACATTTTATCTTGCTATCAGAGCTCAAATTGGGTGAGCCTGATCTTTTGTCACCTTGTGGCTGAAGTGCCTTTGTAGCTAGCTTACCTGTGTGGTAGAATTGCCTGTGTGGCTTGAAGTGCCTTTGTGGCTGCGTGTACAAGAGAGCTCTATGCTCAATTGAGCAGGTGGACTGCAGAACACCTCGCTCGGACTCAGATATTTTTTTTTTCTGAGTGGAGAGGATATTGGCATGCTTTTTGCGCTAACAGAAGCACCAGGAGGGGTAATTAGCGGGGATTTTGTGGGATTAATCGCGCCAGGGCGCCAGAACGTCCAATTGGCGCGGAATTTAAGGAGGAAATCGCGCCAGCAAAAAATACTCTAACCGATTTTTAATTGGCGCGGATTTTTCACTCGGGATCGCACCAACGCAAAGAGGATTTTTCGCTCGCTGATTGAGGACGCGCCAATCTTCCTTCAAGGGGATCTGCGGGAAGCCTCAACTTCGTTTGGCGATTTGCAAGGGGTGTAGATCGGTGAAGTTGCAGATCTATCCGGGAGAGGCAGATCGGATCAATTTTTGATCATATCGGATCTTCGGCTGTATTGGAGACGCCGAATTTGCTCATTGGAGTGGGATTGCCAGACACTGTAGATCGGTGGCAATGGTGACAGATCGATCTGATAGGTATTATTTTTTTTGTTGTTGGGTAGATTCAGAATGAGTAATACGATGGAATCTTACCTTAACGAGTCTGGTAAACTTAATGGATCTAACTTCACAAATTGGAAGTTTAAGATCCAGACCTTGCTCGAGGGTGCGAATGCTTGGTCCATAGTTACAGGCGATGAGCAGAAGCCGAATGGAGGGACACAGAAGCAAGATTGGGAAAAACGAGAGAACAAGGCCAAAGTCTTGTTGAATATGTCTGTAAAAGACAATGTTATTGTGCACATCAGAGACTGTAAAACGTCCGCGGACATCTGGACGAAAATCAAAAGTTTGTATGAGACCCAGAATACAAGCAGAGTCTTGGCACTTAAAAGCAAGCTATTTTCAATGAGGATGGACGAGAGGGAGACTGCTACTGCATTTGTTGCGCGAATTAAAGATGTGAAAGACGGATTGGTGGCCATCGGAGTGGCAGTGTCTGGTGAAGATCTTGTTGCAATCACAATGAACGGGATGCGTGATGATTTTCAAGCGTTCATCACTGGAGTGTCGGCAAGGGAGAAAGTGCCCTCATTTGATGATCTCACTGGGATCTTGCAGCAAGAGGAGGAGCGGCAGCAGAACTCGAACCCCCAGAGTGATGATCTTGCATTGATGGCGAAACGACGATCATCCAAAGGAAGGCAGTCACAACAGCAATCAAAACAGAAAGGAGGAACATCACATAAGAATCTGCATTCTCATAAAGGTATGCTTGCAAATCATTCTGAAAAGAAATGTTATTATTGTGGAAAGACGGGTCATATACAGAGAGAATGTTATAAGAAGCAGGCTGATGATGCAAAGAGGAGGCAGGCAAATGCAAAGCACAGAGGATACTTTGCTGAAGAAGAAGACTTCAGTCATGAATTTCGACTGTTCACAGTCGACTGTGCCCTTTCAGCATCTAATGAAGATGACATTTGGTATGTCGATTCCGGAGCATCCTCTCACATGACAGGTAAAAAGGAATTTTTTGATAGTCTTGAAGAAAGTATAAATGGATCAAAAATATATCTAGGAGATGATAGTGGATACGAGATTAAAGGTCATGGGGTGATTTCAGTTAAGTTACCAAATGGAAAAATTAGTCACCTTACAAATGTTTTATATGTACCTGGAATTAAGAAAAATCTGATATCTGTATCCATGATGGCTGATCAAGATATGCAAGTCGAGTTCTTCAAGACTCACTGTGTGATAAAGGATTGCAGGAATGAAATAGTTGCAACAGGCATGCGAGTTGGAAGCCTATACAGACTGGATGCAAAAATCATACCAAAGCAAGCCATGGTTGTAGGAGGATCGACAGTCGAACAACTCTGGCATCAGAGGTTCAGTCATTTGAATTTGCAGGACCTCATGTTATTGCAGAAGAAAGGTATGGTCGAGGGACTCCCTATCTTTCATAACATTGAGTTAAATTGTGATGGTTGTGCCTTGGGAAAAATGCATAGAGAACAGTTTCATGTGCATGATAGGAGGAAGGAAACAGACATTTTAGAACTAGTGCAAACTGATGTATGCGGACCTATGCAAACAAGGTCGCTAGGAGGAGCATACTATTTTCTGTTATTTACTGATGACTGCACTAGATATTCATGGGTTTATTTTTTGAACAAGAAAAGTCAGACTTTCCAGTGCTTTATAGAATTTAAAACCTTGGTGGAAAAGTAGTTTGGTAAGAGTATAAAAATTCTCCGATCTGATCAAGGGGGAGAATACAAGCTAAAGGAATTCATGAAATTCTGCAAATCTCATGGGATTGTTTAGCAGTATACAGTGCCACACACACCACAGCAGAATGGAGTTGCAGAGCGCAAAAACAGAACCTTGGTGGAGTGCGCAAGGAGCATGTTACAAGGTAAGGGTCTGTCTAATAGCTTTTGGGCAGAGGCTATTAATACTGTTGTATATTTGAAGAACAGAAGTCCTACCAGGTATCTTGGCTTCAAAACCCCTTTTGAAGCTCTATATGGATTTAAACCAGCAGTAAACCATCTAAGAGTATTTGGGTCAAAAGCATTTGCCCATATACCCAAAGCTGATAGGAAGAAATTAGATCCTAAAGCTGTGAAATGCATCTTTGTTGGTTATGGAACAGAATTTAAAGCATATAAATTGTTCAATCCTGAGTCTCGTAAGACATTTGCAAGCAGGGATGTAGTGTTTCATGAACAGGTACAGGAAGGGAAAGATGACGTTGGTGATGATTGGCACATTCCATTGTTTTTGGAGGAAAGCAGCGAGGATGAAAGACAACAGGAGCAGAAAGAAGAGCAAAAAGAAGAACAGCAAGAAGGTGATAATGCAAGCCCAGTTATAGCAGAAGAAAACAAATTTGAGGTAAGTCCCCTACCAAGGAGGTCAGGTAGGAAGACTCAATTACCACTAAAATTGAGAAACTATGCTTTGATGTCAAAGGTTTTGAACATTGTAGAACCCTCTAATTATAAGGAAGCCAGTCAATTTAAGGAATGGAGAGTTGCAATGAATGAAGAAATGGAATCAATTCTTAGAAATGATACTTGGGATTTAGTTGAGATGCCTAAGAATAAAACACCCATAGGATGCAAATGGCTGTTTAAACCAAAAATGAATGCAGACGGAAGTATAGATAAGTTAAAAGCTAGGCTGGTTGCAAAAGGATATTCACAGCAGGAAGGTATAGATTTTGATGATACTTTTGCACCTGTAGCAAAGCTAAATATAATCAGAATGCTTATTGCTTTAGCTACTAAATGTAATTGGGAATTACACCAGCTTGATGTTAAATCTGCATTTTTAAATGGTGATTTAAACGAGGAAATTTACTTAGTACAGCCAGAAGGATATGTAAAGCAAGGGCAGGAACATCTTGTTTACAAATTGAAAAAGGCTTTATATGGTTTAAAGCAAGCACCCAGGTCTTGGTACGAAAAGGTTGATTCTTTCTTTGTAGAGTATGGTTTCCATAGAAATTTAAATGACCCAAATTTGTATACCAAGTACAATAACCAGGGGCGGATTATTTTGATTTCTTTGTATGTGGACGACATGATTATAACAGGGAATGCAGATGATTTAATCCAAGGAATCAAAAGGCTTATGGCACAAGTTTTTGAGATGAAGGATCTCGGAAGCCTTCACTACTGTCTGGGATTAGAAGTATTCAGAGATACTGGGCAAACTTTTCTTACCCAAGGGTAGTATGCCAGAAATTTGTTCGAAAATTTTGGTATGGATCAGTGTAGAGCAGCAGCGACACCTTTGCAGCAGAATCTAAAATTGAACAGTGATGATGGCACTAAGGAGGTTGATGCCAAAATGTACAAACAGTTGGTTGGCAGTCGGATATATCTTACAACAACCAGACCTGACTTGGCATACTCTGTTAGTGTGTTGAGCCAATTTATGTCGAAACCGCTTGAAAGTCACTGGATAGCAGCAAAGAGCGTGTTGAGGTATCTTTGTGGTGCTGTTAATTATGGTATTTTATACACTGATGTATCTGATGTTACTCTAGCAGGTTTTTCAGACTCAGACTGGGCAGGTAACCTGGATAATCGGAGGTCCATCACAGGTTATGCATTCAACATAGGTTCCGGGGTCATAGCTTGGAGCAGCAAGAAGCAGAGTACTGTAGCCTTGTCTCCATGTGAAGCTGAGTATCAAGCATTGTGTGCAGCAACGTGTGAAGCGATCTGGTTGAGAAGGCTTCTCAAAGATGCAGGAAAAGAACAGAAGAATCCCAATTCCATCAAAAGCTACAACTAGAGCACCATTAAATTAGCATACAATCCAGTGTTTCACAAAAACACCAAACATATAGACACTCAATTCCATTTTGTTAGAGAGAAAATACAGTCTAAGAAATTGTTGTTGTATATTGTAAAACTTGTGACAATGTGGCTGATATTTTCACAAAGCCTCTTGCACGAGTGAAATTTGAATTGTTTAGAAAGATGCTAGGAGTCCAGGAGAACCCTTTCTCCATTAAGGGGGGGAGTTAAAAATAATTAATATTATTTTATATTAATGGAGAAAATTGTTACATTGTTGTAACGTTCTCCCTAGTTTAGGATTAGTTCCTAAAGTTTAGGGGTTTTGGTGCAACTTCCTAATTCCTAGTATTGTATTTAATGATGTAATCTTTCATTGATGAATAATAGAGTGTACGAGAGTGATCTCTCTGTTTTGTGAGTGTAGTCTCCAGGTGCAGGCCACACTTGAGAGCTACATCTCTTTCTTTTCAATTCTGTTCACATTTTATCTTTCCTAGCCTGTTTAAAGGGAAAGCACTTGGCATACCCTCTTCAAACACACCCTTGTTCTGTCCATTGAATGGCAGAGGTCGAAAAGCTAGAGTATGAAATAAATGTGCGTTTAAAAGAGTAGAATTAAAAAGATTAGAAACGTCAAGACCACTTGAAATTTTAATAAAAATTAAAGTATAAAGAAACGATAAAAGTGTGACAAATTGAGAAGCACAATACCGCGTGGGCCCATTTTTCAACCAGTTGTCTGCATTGACAAGACATAGATATGCATGTTTCAACCACTTGTCCACAACGACTTAACATAGCCATGCATGTTTTCAAACCATGCTGGCATAATGTCCTTCCTCGTGTATTTTCACTTGTCGTTGTCGTTTTCTTTATTAAAGTTTCTCCAAGAAATAAATAAAGTAACTCACCAAATAACGTTATTTGTTGGCAACCCCTATGCAACCCTTTCATTTGACTATGTGACAGCTAAAATTAACCAGATCCTAATACCATCCATACCTTGGCTATTAGTGGTAGTGTTAGTTGTGCTCCTAGGTATGTACTTATTCCACTCAGTCAATAGGCTACCAAAAAAACATAAAATACACCCAAGCTACCTTGGTGATAATACCGCTTTTTTATGACATAATATCTTCCTCTAGATCCTTATTGTATCTAGCTCGATATGCTTATGCAATATCAACTACGTCCTCTCTTGTAGTTCGAGTGCAAATAACCTCTGTAACAACATTATAGTCTTAGCACCAACTCTTCGGGGCTCTGTGTATGATCAACGCATCTCGTTCTTGGATTATCAATCATCCAGAGAATCATTGTATCTTGTTTCAAATAAGAGATAACTTACATTATATGTTTAATTACTGTGAACTAATGTATTAATATTTCTATTGGCGGTCTCATTTTGATTATTTTTGTAAACTAATGTTTAAGTAGGCAAATGGAAAATACAACGTTATACAAACAAAGCTTGGAAAGCTCCACGGTAAAATGGATATGATTATTTCATTTGTTCAAAATTACAAGGACTTTCCCTTCACTAACTCAAAGCATCCAAATGTAATATGTATCAACCCACAATGAGAAATACAGTTTGTACCATTAGGCTTGAACCCTCGAGATAGCTAGAACATCTGAAGTTTTTTCAACAACATTCAGAAACTGAAAGAGAGAGAAGGTATTGTGAGGACGACATTCTAGGTTTTTAAACCTTCCGCCCTCCAATTAAAACTATTTTGGCTATTTTAGGGGTAATGCATTCGACTCCCCCTTCACTCAACTTTGAAATGTGATAATCCTTTTTCAAATATGAAAATACTATTAAAATTTCCGTAAAGGCAAACCCTGATACTAGTATATAAAAGGTATTCTAAAATATCGCTTAATGATTTTAGCTCTGCGACCCCAATAACTCATTTTACATACACAACTGACTCTTTAAATGGTATCTTTATTCATGGTAGTGCTTCCGCACATGAACAATCTCCTGTTCAGTGATTCCAAGAAACAGACGGACTTATAGCTCCTCAAATATTGGTTGCCCTGTGTGTGACAATTATTCGCCAATCCCTGTGAGTGCCTTGCCGATATATATTGAGTTCAAATGACCATGTGCATAACTAGTATGAACAAATTCTCTATGTGTGCATCATAAAATAAGGGCTATCTTATGGCGGCTGAAAGGACAAGGCTTGCAAAGGAAAGGCTAGGCTGATGACCCTGGCCAGTAGGAAACTAGTTCCAACCTCCATCCTTTCCAGTGTGTGAATTTTCTTTTATTAGGACAAGTCAATAATGTTTATGTTGGCCATGCAAGGACTCCTCCATGCGACATACATCTATAAGAGCATTATAGTCTTTGCACCAACTCTTCAGGGCTTTGTGTACGATCAATTCATCTTGTTCTAGGTCACCTTCCATTCCCAATCAATCTAGCCTTTACCCTTCTCAATTAATATAGCCTAGCTGTATAAGTCATCTTGTTCTGGGTCACCTTCCATTCCCAATCAATCTAGCCTTTACCCTTCTCAATTAATATAGCCTAGCTGTATAAGTCACAACTATGTCAGTTGTACAATCAATCTAGCTCTCGTTCTCCCCATCTTTTCTTACTAAATTTACCACATTTTACCAGTTTGATAAGATTTTCACTTCACCATACCACTCTGACTTTGCTAGGGATCAATCTGATTCTCCTATATCAACAACTATTGGATCTACTCACTATGGATCTGAAACTGGATCATTGATTAATTCCATAGCTTCTTTAACAGGATCAAATGTTGGTGCCTATACCTTGCGTTCTTACTCTCCTCTACTAGGTAGACTACTCTAGGTCAAACTTGTTTGGAAAACCAACCCGGAGAAAGAAGCTTACAAAGACAACATACCTTTTAGGGCCTTCTAAATCTCCTAGCAATCCCCGCTTGGGCTTGTCCCATATTCGTTAGATTGCATTTATCATCTATTTCACTCATGCAGCTTGGATTTATATTCTTTTATACCCTTCTAATTCATTAAGATATATTATACAACTTTGTCTTATGTGCATGTATTGTTTTGTATTAAGTTTTGGTTCAAAATTAATTTGTACATAAAATCAACACTTTCGTAAAGCCCCTGGGTGGTTTAATTAGGAAATCCATGTTATAAAGTGTTTTTTAGGAGATGGAACTATAGATGAAACAAGTGGGTTTACTGGATCTACTAACGCTAATATGTTCTTACAAACAAGAAAAATAGTCATATCTCTAAAAATGTTTTACTGAACAATACCTCTAATATGTTTTTACAAACAAGAAAAACAATCATATTGCTAGACGTGTTTTACTGAACAATGCCTCTAAATATGTTTTACCTTCAATAACAACTGAATATTAATTAGAGCCAACAACATGTCTCATTCACAAAAACACGAGTAAAATACAACAATGCCTAGTTTGTTATCTATAACAATGGTTATTGGCTCCTAGAGACTCAACATGTACTATTGCTTTAATAAGGGTTTGTTTTTTCTTATGAGATGGAACAATTTAAGCAGTGCATCAAACTATTTAATTTGAAAATTATATTCTTTGAATACATGATGCAATATACAATATACATGGGCTATTACAAAAGGAATGAATGCCATTGAATCCTCTATCGTTTGCTTGTAGATTGCAACATTCTTTGCAGTTTATGCATATTTTAACTTTGCAAATATCAAATCTATTGGTTGGGGTTGGGCAGGAGTTATGTCACTGTATAGTCTTGTGTGCTACTGAATATATGATTAACAAGCCATGGATTAGTAAATACAAGCCGCTATGACATAGCGGAAAGGTGCGAGCCATATACTAGAGTGTGCAAGCAACCGCAATACAAATGTGAGCTACTAAAATGAACATTACCGTTGTAATCTGTAATCCGACACAGAGATACCATATGTGATTCAAACCACATATCAATGTACAAATATCGAATCACATTGAGAAATGCGAGCTACAAGATCATGTAATGAGCTTTAGAAACAACGAGAGCGATTCATGAAAAATACATATCACAAAGAAATATGAGGCATCGTAAAATCAGATGCCAGACACTAGAACATAATTGAGTTAATGTTGGAAATTTCTGGTAATTTCAAACACAAATTAACTGAACAGAGAAAATGCTTTGTTTTTGCCACAGGATCTTTAACACAGGGAAGCTAATAAAATTTCTGAGAACAGAGATTTTTCACACCCATAATAAACTTGTATTAATTCATAAAAGGCCTGATACAAATTTCTTCCTCTGCTAGAGGGATTCACTAAGAACTTTCACCAAAACAAAATTACTCTGCCTCTTTTACAAATAATTTTACACTGCTGTGTAAAATTTTCTTTCACTGCTATGTGAAAAGTTTTTACATTCACTGCTATAAAATAAAAATTTTCTTACATAGGTTTACTGCTGAAAAAAAATCTCCATATGCTCCTGCATATTACAAAAACCTCCAGCAAAAGATTACATACTCTATTCCTCCAGAAAATTTTACACTACTGTGTAAAGTTTCTTTACATTCACCAAAAAAAAAATTCTCACATGCCTTGCTGGTTTTTCACATTGCATTTAACCAAAGTTTACATTTGCGCTACTGCGCCACACCATACATTTCATTTCTATGCATTTCAATGCATATGCTCCACAAAATTTTTATTCGCACTGTTGTGCGTTGGTTTTCTTGTATATTGTTCTTTGCTGCCGCAAGCCCTCTTTTTATCCCGTGTTACAATACAAAAAGTCAACACACAAAAAAACATTTATCACGCTGCTGCGTATTTCAAAATGTCTTCATTGAAAAACTAATCCCCACTCTGGTTTTGCAACCCTCGCTCTGGTTTCGCACTGTTGTGCCCTCTTTTCGTTACACATACATTACATATGCGAATGAAGACCAAAAACAAAACATATACCAAAACAAAACAAACTTAATGATGCGTTGACTTACCCATACCTATCTTTAAATTCGCCATACTTCCGTGCAAAAGAAAAAATATTAAAACTGAAACAGCTCACCTACAATCTACGAAACAACATAAATCACATTAATTCCTTCACGTGGGCGGTCAGACAAAAGTTCAGGCAGGTTGAAAATGATCCTGGTCCGTTGATTTAATCGGACGCATATCGCTTGCTTTAGTCGCACAAACCAAACGAAGTTTACCGCCCGGGAGATGGGCAGTTTTGGAGACGTACATTGGACGCGTGTCATTTGGTCGGGGTGTTCGGAGGCCCTCTGACAAATACAGCTTTTTGCGAATGGTGGTGCGGGGAAGATACCGGTGGTTTTGATGACGCGCAGGTGAAATTACAACTTCAACACTCCCCTTTAATTTCAACTGTTGGGTTATCAGTCATACCCAAAAATTTCCTCAAAAATTCAAAGCTTTTCTGGTCCAGTGGCTTTGTCAAAATGTCTGCAACCTGTTCCTGAGTCCTGCAATGTTCTAAGACAATTTCTCCATTGTTCACCAATTCTCTGATGTAGTGAAACCTTGTGTCAATGTGTTTCGTTCTCTTATGAAACACGGAATTCTTGGATAATGCAATAGCTGAGCTATTGTCACAAAAAATCACTGTTGTTGTTGCCTGCTCCTTGCCTAATCTCCTCAATGTCCTTCTCATCCAAACTGCTTGACATGCTACTGCTGTAGCTGCCACATATTTTGCCTCTGTTGTAGACAATGCCACAATAGGCTGTTTCTTAGAAGCCCATGAAATGGCTCCTGAACCCATGTGAAGAACATAACCAGAAGCGCTTTTCCGATCATCTACACTCCAGCCCAATCACTATCAGTGTATCCAACTAAATCTGAACATTCTGAGACAGTATATAAAATGCCAAACCTTTAAGTACCTTTAACATACCTCAGAATCCTTTTTGCTGCCTATTACAAAAAAAAGGTCTTCCTCTTAACAGAGGGATTACAAAACTGTTGTTACAAAAGAGTCTTCCTCACACAGAGGGATTCACCAGAGATTATGCTGAAGAGCATCTTCCTCTTAACCAAAGGGATTCACCAGTCTATGCTGAAAGGCATCTTCCTCTTGACAGAGGGATTCACCAAAGACAACAGATCTTCCTCTTAACAGAGGGATTCACTGGAGATTATGCTGAAGAGCATCTTCCTCTTTAACAGAGGGATTCACCAAGAGACTGCTTCAAGTGCAGTTCCAAAACAAAAATAAACTTCACTGTCTCTTCTGAGAAATACTCTCTCTCTGTCTTCAAAATTAACACTGCTGAAGCACTGCTGTGTCTGCACTGCTATGCATTTTTCAAAAACAAAATACTCTGTCTCTTCTGGAACAATTACTCTGTCCCAACTTACAAATTTACACTGCTGTGTAAAAACAAGATCTTACATTTACTGCTGTAAAGAAAAATTTCTTTTACATGCGCTGCTGCCCATTACATTTCGTTTCTTCAACAAAAAAAATCTTCATGCTGCTGCATTTTTCATATTCACACTACTGTGTGTTTTTACTACATATTCTCCAACAACAAAAACAAGACTTACATTACCCTTTTCACTGCTGTGTGAAAAATTTCATGATTGCACTAATGCGTGCTTCCATTTTCTACATTACATGCTCCTCCTTCATTTTACAGTAAATTCTTCATTTCATTTTATTTTTGATTTTACTCACCTTCTGCTGCGTTTTGTTTCGCACTGCTGTGCGTTTCTTCCCCTTTTTCTTATCGCGTTGTTGCGCCTTCACTTTCATTACATTACATTGAACAATAAAGAAAACTTACCTCACACTTCTGTGTGTAATGCATTACAATGCAACAACAAAAAAATTTCACGCAGCCCCTGTTTTTACCCTCTTCGCACTTCTGTGCATTTCATTCCCCTTTCTTTATTCGCTGCTGGGTTCTCTCCATTTACATTACCATATTACATGCTGTGTAAAAACAAATAAACTTAAGAACTTTACCAATAACTCTACGGCCATAATAAATTCATTTACTACTTCGGCATGGTGAGGAATTAATTCAGTCAGGTTTACATACGATTTTACCAGACATACGGAGGTCAAACAAAAATTTCACTCCACGCAATCTCCGTGCCCTGCAAACTTTTCTTCTCTGCTTTTATGGCAAATTTAATTTCATATCTCTCCCCTATAAGAAAATTTTCATCAAAGAATGACTGTTAATCTAGTTCAGCAATAATGATCAAGAATTACAGGCTCCCCTTAAGTGTATGCATCATCTTCTTTCAGCAAAGTTTTCAAAAGAAACTTAGATTAGCTGGGGAGATCAAGGGACTTTCGGACTATATTTCCTTCCTTCTCCATACTTGTGTAACTTTCTTCTTTCGTGTGGGTCTAGCTTGTGTAAGAGCCCATGTTAAGTTACAATCACGTGCCATATGCCCAATGTTATGACACTTGAAACATTCTACATTAGTCATGAATAAGGTTTCATGATTTCTTCCTGTAAAATTATTTCTTGGAGGTTGTCGGAGACCATAACATCTATCTCTATGAAATGCTCTACAGTCTTTTGCCATATGACCAAAGTTTGAACAAGAATAACAATAACCAAAAAACGAACTTTGGTATCTGGGAGATGGAGGTTTCTTTGATGTAATTCTGAAGCTTTTCTGCCTTGAGATCCTTTGATGATAACCATTGCCTCTTGCCTCTTTGACATTATCAATATTTCTTCTTGGACCTGGTTTTCTACTTGGAGTAGGATTTCTTCTATTGTAGCCTTGATCTTTCTCCTTGCCTTTGATGGAACTAGGAGCATCACAATTTCTTTCTGCCTTCTTCACATCTCCTTTGCTTAAAGAATTTTCATTCTTGCTTGAGGGTTCACCTACATACCCGAGTCCCGATTTATCAGATGGACATCTGTGATAGCTAAGCATGTCATCCAAGGCTTGAGAGCTCTTCATGATTTTGTTCATCCCTTCAACCTTTTTCCTGAGGAGGACAATCTCTTCTTCCAATATTTCACACTCATTATTCTTCTTTGCAAGTTGTTCCTCAATTTCTTCCTTGCTACGAGTAGCTTCAGCTGCTACTATTTTAAGGGAGATAATATTTGACTTCATTTCTTCATTCTTTGCTTGACTGCTCTCCAATTTCTTCTCAGCTTCTTGTGCCTGTTTCCTAGCTTCTTGTAATCGAGACTTAAGGGAGGAAACCTCTACCTTGTACTGACCAATCTCTTCTACAAGTTTGTTCACTCTCTTGTGCCTTCGTTCAAGTTGACTTGACAAGGTATCTTCCTACTTCTTTGCTTTATTCAATTGATTTGTCATGGATATGACTTCTTCATAATGCTTCCTTTTGCTTTGATCAAGTTCCTTCTTAAGCTTGGCGGGCTCTTCATCCCTTTCTTGTACTTGAAGCTTGATGAGGTCAACCTTCTCATTTTCAGCTTCTATGATGGGTTCAGAATTTCCTTCTTGACTGATGGTCATGATCAGTGCTCCCTTTACATGAAGGTCATGAAGTCTGTCCCATATATCCTTTGCTAATGAAAATTTCCCTAGATTCTTCTTTACAGAATCAGGCAGTCCATCCAAGATTGTCTTTGCTGCTTTTGCATTGTATTCCTTGGATTCTCTCTCCATCCTGCTATCATCAATCACTGATTCCCAAATTTCAATCCCTTCAGACTGTAAAAAATTCCTCATTTTTATTTCCCATATATCAAAGTTCCCATTGAACCTTGGAGCCTCAAATAGGATGCTTTCAAATAGATTGTCTTCTATTTTAGTGGTAGAGGGAGACACATCCTTAGGAGGATTGGAGACTTTCTTCTTTGACCTTGCTATTCTTAACTATGCTTCAAATACCTGACTATGTATTTAAAATGACTAACTGTTTCTTCAACAGCAACACAGAAAATTAATCTGAGAAATACCTTGGATTCTTTTGCCTGAGACTTCACTCTGTTGGAGAAGTTGTTGCAGCAAAAAACTCCTTCCTTCAGTTTCTTTGTCACCTTCAAAGAGCCTGGATCAGCTCTGATACCATGTTGGAAATTTCTGGTAATTTCAAACACAAATTAACTGAACAGAGAAAATGCTCTGTTTTTGCCACAGGATCTTTAACACAGGGAAGCTAATAAAATTTCTGAGAACAGAGATTTTTAACACCCATAATAAACTTGTATTAATTCATAAAAGGCCTGATACAAATTTCTTCCTCTACTAGAGGGATTCACCAAGAACTTTCACCAAAACAAAATTACTCTGCCTCTTTTACAAATAATTTTACACTGCTGTGTAAAATTTTCTTTCACTGCTATGTGAAAAGTTTTTACATTCACTGCTGTAAAATAAAAATTTTCTTACATATGTTTACTGCTAAAAAAAAATTCTCCATATGCTCCTGCATATTACAAAAACCTCTAGCAAAAGATTGCATACTCTGTCCCTCCAGAAAATTTTACACTACTGTGTAAAATTTCTTTACATTCACCAAAAAAAAATTTCGCACGTGCCTTGTTGGTTTTTCACATTGCATTTGACCAAAGTTTACATTTGCGCTACTGCACCACACCATACATTTCATTTCTATGCATTTCAATGCATATGCTCCACAAAATTTTTATTCGCATTGCTGTGCGTTGGTTTTCTTGTATATTGTTCTTTGCTGCCGCAAGCCCTCTTTTTATCTCGTGTTACAATACAAAAAGTCAACACAAAAAAAAATTATCACACTGCTCCGTATTTCAAAATGTCTTCATTGAAAAACTAATCCCCACTCTGGTTTTTCAACCCTCGCTCTGGTTTCGCACTGCTATGCCCTCTTTTCGTTACACATACATTACATATGTGAATGAAGACCAAAAAAAAACATATACCAAAAAAAAACAAACTTAATGATGCGTTGACTTACCCATACCTATCTTTAAATTCGCCATACTTCCGTGCAAAAGAAAAAATATTAAAACTGAAACAACTCACCTACAATCTATGAAACAACATAAATCACATTAATTTCTTCACGTGGGCGGTCAGACAAAAGTTCAAGCAGGTTGAAAATGATCCTGGTCCGTTGATTTAATCAAACGCATATCGCTTGCTTTAGTCGCACAAACCAAACGAAGTTTACCACCCAGGAGATGGGCAGTTTTGGAGACGTACACTGGACGTGTGTCATTTGGTCGGGGTGTTCGGAGGCCCTTTGACAAATATAGCTTTTTGCGAATGGTAGTGAGGGGAAGATATCGGTGGTTTTGATGACGCGTAGGTGAAATTACAACTTCAATAGTTAAGAAAGTCTTAAATAAAAATGATCCACAGACATCAAACGTGACTCATAGGAGCTAATGCGGACAATAAAAACTTAGAGCAACGCTCAGAAGGATAAGTTGGTTGTTTGCTATGCCCAGTTATCTATTCTATTGGCAAGGAATTCTTGTTTCACAACTCCTCTTGTTTATATAGCCACTTGAAGTAGCATGTATAGTGAAATGAAGAGAAAGAACATGATAGGAAGAAAATATTTTTGTTGCTTCAAAATAGCCCGAGGGCTGAAACCATATAGAAAGCTTATATATATATATATATATATATATATATATATATATATATATATATATATATGTTGAGTGGGCCTAATGGTTAAGAGCATGTGTTTCCTCCTAAGAGGTCACAGGGTCAAAACCAGAGGGGGTAGAGTATGTATGCATGTCCCTTGTCCCACAAACAAGGGGGTCTCATATACCAATTTGGTGTATGACCTTTAAAAACACACACACACACACACATATATATACTTTTACTTTTAGTATGGTAGGAAGTTTGGTTTCAGTCACGAATCAAGTGATAGGTCAAATCCAGGGATGCTCACAAGCAACCAGATTCTTATGGTATAATTTGTCGTATAAAAGTAATTTTTATCATATTATAATCACTTTATAATAAAAAATGAATTGATTTTTTGTTTTATAATTTTTTTTCAAAAGTTTTATAAATATTAAAAATTATCATATTACATTAATTTTTTTCTTTTAAATCAAAATTATTTTTTATAAGTTTTTAAATTTTAAATTTTTATTTTTTGTTTAAATTGTTGAATAGATAAATTTTGGGCTTTATTTTTAAATTGTTACCAAAAAAATATTTTTAAAAAATATAAATTTGAAAAAATAATCTTAAAAATGATATTTGTACAACTCTCATTATATCAATTTGTATTATAACAACATAACATGTACATTATAATTATTATAATGTACCATCCATTCTTTAAAAAAATATATTTATATTTATATATTTACTTTTTTATTTAATATTATTTTATCCACTGATTAGCTTACCCTATTCTCGTCCTCCCACCTTGTTAATTTATGTTCACCCCTTGTTTAATTATTATCATTATTACCGCATCGTGTTCACACAAATAATGGAAATAACTATACAATACAATAATTTTGCTTCGAAAGAGGAAAGCAATCTAACTTATCACTAGGTTTATAAAAGATATTTTACAAAAAGTTATTAATTTATAGAATTTGCTTGGTCGATTGCATTACTTCAAAGATACCGTTTATAAATTGTCTCTAGCTAATTTTTAATTTAGGGGTTGTCTATGGAGGTAGAAGAATTTCCCAGACGAACAAAAATGGTTAGAATCTAAGCAAAAAATATTCAAAAAATATTTTAAACACAATGTTTGAATCATGTTTTTGATGGTCAAAATGGAATCAACACCATAAAAAATGTCTAAAGCACCTAAAATTATGAATTTTGACTGCTTTTACTTGGATTTTAAAAAATCTGTGCTAATTTTTTCAAAATATGACCAGAATATCCATAACTTTCCAAACAAAAAACATAATTTTTAGACTACGACTGTATTTTATTTTTGATGATACCATTCCAATAACATCATCATATCATATGTAGCAAAAATTGTCGTGAGGAAGTGATGAACATCATTGCCCAATCAAAGCAACATTTGATAGTCATGCAAGAAATTTAATTTATGTCTATTAATGATAGAAAGAAAGAAAGAAAGAAATTATTTTAACGTCCATGAGGCTAAAGATAGCCTATGGGACAGATTGCTTCTTCATCTTCTTGATGTATTCGGCCCTTTTCTGTGAAGCTTCACAATAAATTCTCCTAGCTTCTCGACAAACCCCTCATTAAGTAGATTATCCAAAGAGCTAGCTGCCAGCATATTTGCATAACTTTCCCTGTTGTCTTTGAAGGCCTCACATTCTAAAATGAAATGTTTTTCTGTTTCCACTTTTCCGGAAGAACAAAAAATGCATACCCTTTCCTCCCACACTTCCTTTGGCCTTTTCCAGCGCCCTGTTTCATAAAGGAGTTGATGAGAATTAGTCCTTAATTGAGCAATAAGAATTTTGGCTCTCCAAGAGATATTGGCCTCTATGTATGCTTTTGGTTGATGATTATGAGTGGGATTAAACACTTCAATATAGTAATTTTTCTTTCTTCCTAAATCCTTATCCCAAGTACGTTTGTGGAACTTTTCCATAACACAAGCTTTTATCTCTTTATTTGTTTATGGGACACGCATTCAAGCAAATACCCCATTTACTAAACCATTTTTTATTTTGTTGCATCCAAGTTTTTTTGCTCTTGCACAATCTATCATTAAAGACAACCTTAGGCCATCTACCCTCTTCCATTTGCTCATCTTTTTTAAATACCTTATGACTCGCACCATAGCAATTGCTTCAATAGGAGTAGTCCCTGTTTCACTTAACAAGATATCATAAGGAACTACACTTTTAATCTTAAATTTGTTTGTAATCAAACGCTTCTGAATTTTCTCAATTTGTCTCCACTTCATGTCGGAGGTACTGCTAGCTCACAGTTCACAACCATAGAGAATCACCGGAATCACTAGAAGCCCAAAAAGAGTTTGAGTGGTCTTCCAGTCCCATAATTTTGCCTCTTTACACCTATTTTGAAAAGCATAAAATTCTTTCCAACCCCCCAAAGTTCTTTTCTTTCTACAACCATTCGAGCTTAGATTTTTGTTGAAGTCAATTCTGAGGTATTTTTAATCCGCAGCTTCTTCCATAATGTTTCCTTCAAAGTAGAACTTATGTTGGTTATGTTTTCTTTTCTTAGAGAAGACCACTACTTTCGTTTTGCTGATTTTGACCTGCATCCCCACACTTCTACAAAAATTCTCAAGGGATAGTAAGTGCTCTTGCAAACCAAGAGTTGATTTAGCAATCAGAGTAAGGTCATCTGCATAGAAAAGAAGTCTTATAACAAACTTGCACGAATAGATACCATCACCCCCTTGCGAATTTAACCACTCCTCAAGCTTGTCGATATATAAACCAAAAAGGGTAGGAGACAATGGGCAACCTTGCTTGACCCCGATATCGCTTCTAAAACTTTCAGAAATGACTATTGAAGTTCTAATTTTTACTTTCACCTCTTCATACAGCCTATGCACAACTGATCTCAAATGTTTAGGAAACCTAAGTTCCTCCATTCTCTGCCAAAGTTTATCCCTAGGAACCGAGTCAAATGCTTTTCTGAAATCAACAAAGCAACAAAAGACTTCTTCCTTTTTCTCCCAAACTTTTTCAATGATGTGCCTTAAAGTTATGCAATGATCAACTGTGGAATGCTTAGGTCTAAAACCTTCTTGCCCTTTAGCATGCTTATCTCTTTCTTCTGCCCACTTGCTAATTTTATTTTCTAGCATGCTTCCAAATAGCTTTGCAAACAAAGGTTTTATCATGATGGTCCTATAATTGGAGGGATTATTGACGTCACCACTCTTGAAAAGAGGTATTTCCAAGCCAGTTGTCCAATCTGTGGGGAGCCCTTGTGGTATGATGTTGTTGAAGATTTTTGT
Source organism: Pinus tabuliformis (assembly GCA_031772625.1). NCBI lineage: Eukaryota > Viridiplantae > Streptophyta > Pinopsida > Pinales > Pinaceae > Pinus > Pinus tabuliformis. The sequence goes on along the minus strand of CM062815.1, from coordinate 145,749,841 downwards.
AATGTGAGGTGCAAGAACCTTTGAGCCCCAATTTAGATATTCTACTTGGAGTTCAACTATGTCTTTTGCTTTTCCAACACCCAACTTCTTGATACCCATCTCTACCTCTTGTACCGTGAAGAGTTCAATATCAGTGTTGACCAAGGGGGAAGGGTCAACCTTGGGAACTTTCTCATAGAGTTGTCTTGCATAGTCAAACCATTTAGAAGCTGTAATATTATTTCCAATTTGTATATTTTTTGGTTGGAGCTCCTTCCAAAATAATTTGGGATTATTTTTCCCAAGGAAGATTAGTTCTTCCCTCCTTGAAACCATGAAATCAGCCTTTTTCTTACTTAATAACTACTTGTAAGATTTGAGTTTTATGTTATCCTTGTTTGACTCTTTCCACATTCTCCTTGCCTTGAGTTTTATGTTAACCAGAAAGCAATTTATTTCAGACTTCTTAATTTTTTTTCTTTTGTACTTTGCAAGTGCGCATTGAATTAAATGTGTTAATTCATAACTATGAAGGCTGTGAATTGTAATTTTCTCCTTCTCAAAGAGCCTCTCTAGCGTCATTTTGAAGGTATTACAATTTTCTGGGGTCAAAAGAATTCTGCCCTGTGGGAGATTTTGTTGGACGTGCTGAATTTTTTACTCTAATTGTTTCTTTCCAATCCAAGAAAAACATAAATAAATTGGCTTGTGATCTTATTTCAAATCCCACAACTAATCTCCAACCAAAACTTCTTCCATTTTCTCACACAAACCATGCTAGCAAATTACATAATCTACCACACTTGCTCCATTGTAAGTATTGCAATTGAAATTACCAAACTTTGCCCATCTAGTCAAGCCATTACAAATGACTAAATCAAAGGCCCCACATAGAGTAAGCAATTGTTCACCAAAGATATTGCAGCCCTTGTCCTTTGAAATTCTTTCCCGCTGATGATTACTTTCTTCTCTAAGCCAAATAGGGTCACAATCATCTTTACAAAAAAGAATGCTAGCTTGCTCACTTGCAGTCCTAGCATTGAAATCACCCACTATAAGGACTTCACCTAGCTGAGAATATGTTGCAATATCCGCTTTTAAAGCTGAAAACGGATCTTTGTGGTTAGGCCCTCTACCTTTGTAGATTTTTGAAACCTGTGGCACAAAATAGCATGCTGCAATTATGATGTGGTTTCCATTTTCTGATATTTTAAACCAAATGGATTGCTTATTTGAGTCTTCTTTTTCTAACTGAATGAGACGACATTCTTTCTCCCTTACTAAAACCATGATACCCTTGTGCCCTTTGCCATTCCCTACTGCCTTGTTCCACACTACCATCTTCCAGTATCCTTCAAACAAAGGTGTCTTGCACCCTTCATGCTCATGTGTTTCTATGAGGCAAATTATGTCTCTATTTTCCACAATAGGCCCTAACCCAAGTCCTCGTCTCCATGGGTAACCTCTGCAGTTCCAACAAACTAATCTTAAGGAAACATGGGTATGACTTGATTTCTATTTATTTTGACATGCAAGACTCACATTTGAGTCTTTGTCCCTGTTTTCCCATAACAACCTTGCTTTCGGATTTCCTGTTGAAGAGTTTGTTGCCTCTTCTTTATTACCATCTAGCTACTATGTTCTGGAAGGAGGTAAAAATTGCGCTATTACAGCTTTGCCTTTATAAATCCATGCTCTCTTTCCTTCATCTCTTACTGCCCTAACCTTTAAAATTTCCTCCCTTCTTTCCTCCTATTGTTTTAGAGTTAAATCTTCTTCTAGGAAAAAACGAGAACCCCTGAAGAGATGTTTGTTGCTTAGAATAATATATTTATCATGTAAGCTAGGCATAATGACTTTTATGGGCTTGACTCTCTCCCCGATAAACTTACCCACCCTCCATGCTTTGCATATTTGTCCTTTCCATAGCAACTTGTCTTTCAAGAAGTCTCTTGCAAGGTCCAGAGTACATTCATTTTTCCCATAGTCTTTCACCCCTTTAATAATTACGTTTGCTGCCCCTTTTTGTCTTTCCTTGCCTTCACCATTTTGCATTTTTTCAACTTGAATATTTGTTTCTCCTTCCTTATGAGAAGAATTGCTAATAACTTGAGCCCAAGTTTTGGGAAATTTGGTGGAATCTTCTTTCGTTTCTTCTCTTGCGTTCTCTTCATTGTTTTTTTATTTGGGCAATCATTTTCCCTTTATCCTAGAATGATTTCCCATTCACCACCTCTGTCCTTTCCAGTACAGATTTCTTTATGTTTTGCATATCCGCCTTCATGCGTTGTCATTCTGTCTTCCCTATCAGGAGAGCTTCCTGTAGCAATGCCACTTGTTCTTTTAAAATTTTATTGCTTTCTGCTAACACCTTGTTCTCAACCATTATTATATGAATTTTATGATGTCTTTCCTGCCCTTTAGCTTCTAAAACCTCCAACCTTTGTTTTGCATTTAACAATTCTTTCACATAAAGATCAGATGACCAAGTGAGAGGTGTGGATGTGGGACTATATAAGGTAGAATCATCAATGACTTTTCCTTTAGACTTCTTGTTGCCACGTGCTTGTGGAGGAGACTTGTTTTAGTGCTTTTTGCGAAGGACTCGATTACTTTTCTTTTTAGACTGTTTCTTCCTTTTTTGCTCCCATTTTAGGCGGGCTATTCTTTGTTTTAAAATGCCTCGATATTGTTTGGAATTGACCCAAACCCACTTCCCAGCTTTGGCGGATGAGGTAATTTTCACTTGTCCTAAATCATTTGTCTCCACATATTCTAAAATTTATGGTTCCTTTTTCATGTTTGAATGCATTTGTTGTTGTTTGCTCGCTGCTCGATACTTCTGCTGCATAAAAACTCCATGCTTTCACACTGCTCACTGCTCACTGCTCGATACTTCTGCTGCATAAAAACTCCATGCTTTCACACTGCTCACTGTCCACTGCTCACTGCTCTCACTGTTTCCCACACTGCACTACTCATATTACTGACCACACTTCTCACCACGCTGCTCTGCTCATAAATGCCTTGAATATATGTTTTCCAGAGGTGACGTTAGTGTGAGTGCAGCGTTTTTTCAGAAGTGAATGCCTTACTTTCTAGTGGCCAACAATTATTCCCTATTCTTGTTTTTATACCGTGTCAACTCTGGTTTGGTGGCTCTTTGCATGCGGCTATCTACGTGCATATATTTGATAAAACTATACGTTGCCAATTGCGATTTGATATAACTCTCAAAATCCAGCAATCAACACCACATACCTGCTCATTTTTGGGGACGTCACAGACGTTTCAGATTGCTTCGTTTGAATTCAAAGATCACAGTTCAAAATCCTTGAAGTATCATGTGATTCCCAATTCACATGATTTAACCACCGCATTGCATAGGACTCTAGCAATTCAATTCAGTTTAAGTCATAGAGTTTGACAAAAGTATGTGCTCTCTTCTTTCATCACCGCCATATTCTGCTTTAAACTGTTGGCGTCATCTGCGAATTAAATCAAGATAATTTTCACATGATTGAACAACTGCGTTAGTCTTATTAGTCCCTGCCAAAAGGGACTATTAGTAATTTATTTTCGACGATAGCATTAGTCGCCTTTACGTTTAACCCAAAGTTTTTAGCTTTCACGCTCCTCTTATTTCTTAAATAACCTATCAAATTTGATATCAATATTTCCATGGCCAATAAGATGTTTGATCATCTTATTTGGCCTCTTCCTGAGGTAATTGAAGCATAGAGGTTATATTATGCATTCATTGGACTTATTTAATTTATTTTTGTTTTAGTAATGGAAGTAATGCTAACAATTATTTGTAAACATTAAATGTTTGTTTATTTCAGATGCTTCGGACATTTGTAACAGTATACAAAGGGCACTCCACATGGCTCAACACACCAGGTGGCTTTGTGCATGCCATGGTGTGGTGTCTAACATAATAGGATCGATTATCGTTGGCTGGCTGTGGTATAGGATGAAGGAGAGAGCAGGAAGTAGGTGGTGTCGATTGTCGACTCACGCGTATTAGGGGAATGCAACCTGATGATCCTAAACATGCAAGCACACACAGGACTTTGCATGTCCTAAAAATGGTATTGACTCCGCCGATATCTTGTGGCAGTTTGGAAAAGTTCAGATCTCAGATGAGGAAAGACTTCATGCATTTACCACCGCATATGATTCTCGCAAGAAATTTGTTGAAGGTTGTGCTAAGTGTACACTGTCTTCTTTGCAATATGTTAAATGACTGGCAATTTCTTCAGTAATGGACGTAAAAATATGTTTTAGTATCACATCCATCCTAAAGTGCTAATATGTTTATACTGAATGAGCCTCCTATCCTTCTCATCTGCTTTCCAACTTTTCCAGGGACTGGGTATTCTTTACCCGCAAGATTAGATGAAAAAAATTTGTCAGGCCATTTGTTGCATTTGTGTTTGGAGCACTAGAAGCTTTCCGAGTCATCCTGTGCAAAATAAAATATTTACAAGGTTATTTACCATGAATAATTGTAGAACATCTAGTTTTGTTTGAGGATATAGTGTAAGGATGCGACAGTTCTCTTAATCTCAAGTTTTGGTTGCATGCAAGATTCAAATACATATGAGATGGCATTAATGGTAGAACCCCTTCTGAGACTTCAGGAAAGGGTTAATGTTCTCCTGAAGGAGTTTCATGAACATCCAACATTGCAGCAGATTCTACAAATTATTGGGACACTTCTTGGCATCTCTCTTAATTATCCATTAATGAATGTTATTTTCTTCGTCCAAGGAAGAAAATCACGGATTTATTTCTTATCTCTTTAGAATACAATTTCAATAATTTCATTTTCAGACTGTACTTTAATTTTGACAAACATTTAACATACTTTATGCAGGCCCTCATTGTTGTGCAATTTTTACTCCATAGATCACAAATATATGAGGAAACTACTTCAATAATGGTTTCTTTGGAAGGTATTCAAAGTTCTTATTTGGTGAAAGTCAATCTGGTCAATTAGTTCAGGTCAGGAGAACAAAACCAATATGCTTTAGCTAATTCAAATCTAATAAATCTGGTGTTTCCTAGTAATAATTCCTAGTACGAGTCATTTTATTTTCAGTCTAGAAAGAATAGCTTCTCAAAAAGAATGAGGCAATTATGAAGGGAAATATAAACAATTTTCTCTGAGCTGTTAAATGTAGAACATATGGATTTTTCGAAGCCTTTGACCAGACAAATTCTTTTATCATGCAAATTGATTTCTGGAAATGCATTTATGTGCAGCCAAAGCATTTGAGCATTCCAATAGTTTAGTAATCGATTTTCGACGATAGCATTAGTCGCTTTTACGTTTAACCCAAAGTTTTTAGCTTTCACGCTCCTCTTATTTCTTAAATAACCTATCAAATTTGATATCAAGATTTCCATGGCCAATGAGATGTTTGATCATCTTATTTGGCCTCTTCTTGAGGCAGTTGAAGCATAGAGGTTATATTATGCATTCATTGGACTTATTTAATTGATTTTTGTTTCAGTAATGGAAGTAATGCTAACATTAATCTGTAAAAATTTAATTTCTGTTTATTTCAGACGCTTCGGACGTTTGTAACAATATATAAAGGGCACTCCACATGGCTCGACACACCAGCTGGCTTTGTGCATGCCATGGTGTGGTGTCTAACATAACAGGATCTATTATCGTTCGATGGCTGTAGTATAGGAAGGAGGAGAGAGCAGGAAGTAGGTAGTGTCGATTTTCGACTCATGCGTATTAGGCGAATGCAGCCTAATGATCCTAAACATGCAAGCACACACAGGACTTTTCATGTCCTGAAAATGGTATTGACTCTGACGATATATTGTGGCAGTTTGGAAAAGTTCAGATCTCAGATGAGGAAAGACTTCATGCATTTACCACCGCATATGATGTTGGCAAGAAATTTGTTGAAGGTTGTGCTAAGTGTACACTGTCTTCTTTGCAATATGTTAAATGACTGGCATTTTCTTCAGTAATGGAAGTAAAAATATGTTTTAGTATCGAATCCATCCTAAAGTGCTAATCTGTTTATCATAACTGAGCCTCCTATCCTTCTCATGTGCTTTCCAACTTTTCCAGGCGCTGGGTATTCTTTAACCGCAAGATTGGATGAAAAAAAATTGTCACGCCATTTGTTGCGTTTATGTTTGGAGCACCAAAAGCTTTCCTAATCATCCTATGCAAAATACAATATTTACAAGGTTATTTACCATGAATAATTGTAGAACATCTGGTTTTGTTTGAGGATATAGTGTAAGGATGCGACAGTTCTCTTAATCTCAAGTTTTGGTTGCATGGAGGATTCAATAGGATTCAAATACATACCAGATGGAATCAATGGTAGAACCCCTTCTGAGACTTCAGGAAAGGGTTAATGTTCTCCTGAAGGAGTTTCATGAACATCCAACGTTGCAGCAGATTCTACAAATTATTGGGACACTTCTCGGCATCTCTCTTAATTCTCCATTAATGAAAGTTAATTTCTTCGTCCAAGGAAGCAAATCACGGCTTTATTTCTTATCTCTTTAGAATACAATTTCGATAATTTCATTTACAGATTGTACTTTAATTTTGACAAACATTCAACATACTTTATACATGCCCGCATTGTTGTGCAATTTTTACTCCATAGATCACAACTATATGAGGAAACTGCTTCAAGAATGGTTTCTTTGAAAGGTATTCAATCTGGTCAATCAGTTCAGGTCAGGAGAACAAAACCAATATGCTTTAGCTACTTCAAATCTAATAAATCTAGTGTTTCCTAGTAATAATTCCTAGTACGAGTCATTTTATTTTCAGTCCAGAAAGAATAGCTTCTCAAAAAGAATGAGGTAATTATGAGGGGAAATATAAAAAAATTTCTCTCGGCTGTTAAATGTAGAACATATGGATTTTTCGGAGCCTTTGACTAGAAAAATTATTTTATCATGCAAATTGATTTCTGGAAATGCATTTATGTGCAACCAAAGCATTTGAGCATTCCAATAGTGTTTGTCATCGAGGCACATACTAATTTTCTTTAAATACTCTAAAACCAGATCCTTCGAAAGAAGGGGAAGTACTACTTGCAATTAATTTCAATCTAGCCAAGAGTTGGAGGCCTTTGCATCTTGGATACAATATCTTCTGAGATGTCTTGAAGAGTCAAAATAGTTTTTGCATATTCCCTTAGACTGATACATTCGTTGATGTTTTTAGTTCCGTGTCTCAGAGGAAAGAAGAAATAAAGGAAACGTTCTTTACAATCATTCAACACTCCATCAAGCTTTGTTTCCCGTCCTCAAAACTGAGTGAAGACCAGTGATCACATGTGGACTAGGTTTCTTACTTATAGAAACTAGCCAAGCTTCCTAAGGCATGAAGAGATAATGGGGGCTAAGAGAAAAAAAAAAATCGACTAAAATGCTGAAAGAATCGCATGTCCAGGTAGAGAAAATCAGTTCCCTTCTCTGAAAGGAAATAGTATTCTTTTGTTGAGAAGAAAGTGGACTCTTTTCACCGAGAGAATGGTTTTAATGGGTAGAATGTGTACCTATCTATGCAGAATGAATACTACAGTATTTAATTCGCTATTATCAAAGGAAAAAAGATAAAAACACCTAAGACTATCATGTGGCTAAACTGGAAACCAACACTACACTGTGGCTAACCTGGCGATCAACACCACACTGTCTGCAAAGAGGATTCTCCTACCTTTTCCCCTGCTTGTAGGTCAATTTCATTTTGGCGATGAGGTAGTATCTATTGAAATTACTATAGCATATTAGCGCTCTCTTCCAATATATATATCCGTTTAACGGTCTCCAAATGCCACAATTTCATACCTACTTCTGCATAAACTGGTTAAGCAAGAGATATGGTTTCTTCTGATGAAGTTTTAATCTCTTCCACCTGGAGATGGAGGGTTTTTACCCACAGTTATTCCGTCGGCGGCTTTCGCTTACCTGGTAGTTGTTCACGCTGTATCATCTTATTTTTTTGCAATAATATGTAATGGAGTTTAGCAAGGATCCACTTCGCTTTGAATCCCTTCCTAGCGTCGAACCTTCCTTGCATCGAAGGCACTGATAAAGAAAGAGGGTATTCCCCGGTCCGGTAGGTCGCTAGCTGTCGTGCATATATATTTAAGTTTATGAGACCTATATGAGTAGACCCATGTATATTCTTATTGCAATTGGAAAGGGATATGGAACTGCACGAAGGGTCTCCATTAACTGAATTTGCATCTGGAACGTGAATAACCTCTGAATAGAGGTTATGAAATTATCTTTGCAACGTATATAATGCAATTGTCCTTCGCTCGTACATTTTCCCTTCTTTCCTTTGGCTTTCACTCTTCTTTTCAGAGTCTGGTTATAGTGAATCAATACAAGAAGGTAGTTGTGATGATCCAACGGTTGTCCATCCAACATTAGGGAATCATGTAGGCATCTAATACTGGTCTAAATGCCTACCCTCCCCTTATCTTCTGGCAATAAGGTAGTTCTGACGACATCAAACAACAGGTTGAATATCCAAGATGCATCGGTGCAAGATTGTACATAGAGTTGAACACAGGAATTACCACAAATTTATTTACATGAAGCCATTTCTCATGTCTGCAATGAGATTAATGGGACGCATGATCATATCACAACCTGCATAAAAAATTTCTGGCATGTTTTTGGCATTAACTCAAGTTTGGTGACTAATAGAGCACTCAACTGTGGTGACTAGCGGATGAAGGTTCAAACACGCAAAATGCATGCAATCTCTGACAAGTCTTTTCCTTTTATTTGAAATTTAATTAATTTATTATTTATTCATTTTAATTTTTATTAATTTTTTAAATTTTTATTATATGTGTTGGCATAAATTAAGAACAAAACAATACAAGGTTGATACACCGACCATACATGCAGCCCAAGTGTGCACTCCAGAGTCCATGCAACCATGTTGTTGAACACTTATCTGAGCCCGTGAGGTTTGGCTATGGTTTCTATAATTCTTTACCTTCATTGCCTCTGGCATCATTAGAATAACAATTAAACACGGTACAAAATGTATCATTTTTACTTTTTCTAACACCAAAGTATTCAATAGCATACTCTAGGTAGAGAATATCTTGCTCTTCCTGTCATTTTTCAAGTCTCAAATAGAGTTCAGTGAGGAAAACAACTTATCTTCCCATTCATCCCAAAGATAAGCTAGTGTTTTAGGAGAAATTCTATTTTGTAGCAGCGTTTTGGAATAATCATCCTCACTGAATAAACACATCCCTTCATGGAGATTAAATGTTTTCAAATCTCAATGAAGATGTGCATCCAGGGCTTTACGAAGAGTAAAAATTTCAAGTCTGATGTTTCTCATCCTCTATGCAATGATCTTGTGTTCTGTTAATTTAGGAAGAATGTATAACTCATGTGAAAGTATTTCCACTTCTAAACTTATGGACTCATATACATGGTTTGGTTCTTTTCCTGCTATGTCTTTTACTTTCTCTAACAATTCAATATTCCCATGGAATTTCTCCATTGGCTGCCCTTTATTACTCTTACTCCACATTCCCTTCTTTTAATGACATCTCAGAGTAAATTAATAAGTCATCTTTCATCTTTGCAACCTATGCAGCCTTACTGAAGTTCCCTGCTATAGCTTCCACTGCCACCAGTATCTAATTAAGTCTAGCAATGGAAGGGCCTTCACAAATATCATCATAGACTGAGTGTCTTTTATCCGATGATAATTTGTTGCACTTTTCTTTAGATACCTAGTTTCAAGATTTAGTATTTCACAGCCATGGCATTTTCCAGAGTTTGTATTGCACTTGCTTTTCTTCCAGTGTTCAATAAGTGGAAATTATGACTATATTTTCAATAATAGGTAATAAATCGAAAAACAGTTTTGTTTGGGGTTAACTATGGTTGATTTCGTTATAACTAAGTTTATCTCATGTTTGAACAAATATTCTTATTAATGTATCAAGAATAGCAGTGGCAACAATAGGTCGAATAGTTGAAAACCTACATACATAAATCTTGGGTTTTTAGTTTGGCAACAGAACCTGTTACATGCAGCTTCATCTTCAAGCAAGTATGTAAATTAATTTCTATTTCAATTTCTCCCTAAAATATTTAGTAGCTTAAAGCAGTGTCTCAATAGAGAGTATTTAGTAGTCTTTAAATCTTAGCAGAATAGCCTTGAGCTCAATAAGATCTTAGTTGTTCACCTTAGAGGAAAATAAATAAGCATTTAACAATGTATAACTCAGAGCCTTGGATTAAATTAGGCGCCCTGGACACCGAAATTTGGTTCAGTCTATGCAGCAATTATTGGATAATTACTCATTCCACAAGTTTTTCAGGTTTTAGGACTGATCCGTTCAAATTAATCTAAGTCTTGGCCCAGGTTTTAGGACTGATCCGTTCAAATTGATCTAAGTCTTGGCCCATGAATTTGTTTTAATATATCTATTGCAATCCAAAAAACTAAGGCTCTAAGAAAATTTGGCATGTTTGATTTTACGTGCATTCTCAGTGAATTTACTTATGAATTTGAAACAAATAAAGTTTTAACCAAATTTCGTGTGTTTGCCTCTACGCACATTCAAACGATTTTTGGTAGATAGAGAAGATAGAAGGGGAAACAAAAAAATATTCTTCTTGTTTCATATGCAGTTCAAATAAACTCAAAATATGTGACTTAATGATAAAGAATATCATTTTGGGCAAATTTTCGTATTTAAAATGTCTTAGGGTTCAGAGTTCCCTAGCCTAGAATGATCGAAAGTCACCCTCATTAATTCAAGCTAGGCATATTGAAAGCTAGAATATGAGAGTCCCCAAATTGTCAAATAGGGCGGCAACAGGGCCCCAACACAAAGTATTTTCTCGTCCCTAAGACAACTGCCATCATTCCTACAAAATAGGGCCCATAGATGAAAGCTCATGCTTCATCTGCTCATCAAAGTTGGTGAAAGTCTGGGTCACTTTAGCATAGAAAGAATCAATGTTCTAAACATGTTGCTGAGACTTTGAAACGGTGTCATGGGTGGACGGTGTAAGTTGTGTGAACAGATTCAATAGCAAGTTATTTGGACTCTAACAAGTCTATATACTTGTAGCACAGATATTTGATTCCCTTGCTCTTCCCTATGGTTGTTCATTCTTTGGACTCTAACAAGTCTATATACTTGTAGCGCAGATATTTGATTCCCTTGCTCTTTCCTGTGGTTGCTTTTTCTTTGGACTCTAACAAGTCTATATACTTGTAGCGCAGATATTTGATTCTCTTGCTCTTTCCTATGGTTGTTCGGTATCAGTTCAGTTCATAGGTCAGGTACAGGTCTCGACTACTATCTTGATAAGCCATGTTCGCTTCTTCATACGCAGAAGCAAGCCCCCTTCAACCCAAGTAAATCATCCACTCGAGGCAGGGACTTGCTGCCCTGCAGCTCCCCTTGTTTCAGAAATTGTATTCTAAAATTTTAGGAGCATATTATTCGATTGCACCACTTTATTTTTAATATCTTGATTTAATTTTTTTTATCATTTTAATAATAAAAATCTATAAAATATTTAGGAAAACAATTAGCACAAAATTTGTAATCATTTCAATTAAAAATATAATTTTAATAATAAAAAGACTATAAAAAATTATAGAATATTTAATAAAAAAAATTAACATTATTAAACAAAACCTAAAAAAAGGTTTGTTGAGAAATGATGAAAAAAAAAAAGACTAAATTGTGTATTCAAGTTAATAAAAACAACCATTACTCACTACCATTCACAAATCCAAACTGATTTATTAAGAAAAACCACTTTAATTAAAATAATTTTTGACTATTTTATAATAGGTAGATTTTTGCTCTATACCTCTAAATTTATTGCATTGAAGTTATCTAATCTATATGTATAATTTCATATGTATAATTTCATCACAAAAACAATCACATTTATATAATAAAAAAACATTTACAAGAAATAAGAGATTTTTTTTTTATATATAATTTTAAAAAATTCCTACTTGAAATATATTTTTAACTAGAAAATGGTCAAATATTTATTTTTATAAATATAACAAACAAAATTTACATTTATAATAATATTTATTTAGATATTATTATTCAACCATTTTTTACCATTATAATAATTCAGTTGTCAAACTTTTAGTAGATATAGTTTTCACTGACTATTATCCATGAAAGCAAGAACCACCATTATTCAAAAAACTATTATCCATGAATGCAAGAATCACCATTATTTAAAAAAAAATCATGCCACTTGAAATGGCTTGTTGTGATCCTTATGAGGTAGGATTTCACTCTTACCATATGTATATAGCTCTTTCGGGAATAACCTATTTCCTTGTGTTCAAAGAAAAAATTCTTAATCAACAAAAGGAGTTTAAGTCATAGTCTAGAAACTTTTATCCTAACAACTTCTATGCACAATAACATAGATTGAAAAGAATTCCTGCTCAAGAAAAATGAATTAATTTGTTATATATTAATTTTTAAAAAAATTATTAAAATTTAATCTTTAATTAATAAGAAAAATACTTATTATTACTCATTATTATTTGATTACCCTTGTAAAAGAAATTCAATTTATTATAACATGAGTTTTCATATCAATTCCCCTCTTTATTGTTTTTTATTTTAAAATCTATTATTAATTACTTTTGCATAAAAGACAAGTCTTAAATAGGTACGCTCCATATTACACTTCTTTTTATTTATTTTAAAATCTATTATTGATTACCTTTTGCATAAAAGACAGGTATTAAGTAGGTACACTGCATATTACACTTCCTTTTTTTTTAGATTAAAGAGTAATTAAGATGACTTTTAAGAAAATAACATATATATATATATATATAACTAACATTTTATATTATAATTACATATACAAAGGGTCTACCAGTTTTAAACCTAGATCTAGGTTCATCGTCAGGACCACGATGAGGAGCAAGATCAACTCATCAATAATATATAAATCTCAAAGATGCAACAGTAAATTCCCAATGGTTAAAGAATAAAAATTAAAAGTTTTATAAAAATGAACGTTAAAGGACCAAAGTCAAATTAGTTAAATTTGAATTTTATTTGAATTCATATAATTACATATACAAAGGGTTGACCCGTTTCGAACCTAGATCTAGGTTCATCGTTAGGACCAGGATGAGGAACAAGATCAGCTGATCAATAATATATAAATCTCGGACATGCAAGGTAAATTTCCAACGGTTAAAGAATAAAAATTAAAAGTTTTATAAAAACAAACGTTAAAAGACCAAAGTAAATTAGTTAAATTTGAATTTTATTTGAATTTATTTTATTTTTAATTTTAATTTAAAAAAATTGATAGATTCTCATATTTTGTTACTAACAAATTTTATATTAAAATTTATAATAGTAATAATAATAAAATATTTTTTTAATAATTCTAATATTTTGTTATTAACAAATTTTATATTATTATTTATTTAAAAAAAACTAATATTATAAATAAATATAATTTTATTAGAATTTATTAATTTAATAAAGGATTGCTTAAAAAATAAATAAATAATATTATCAATAAATACAACTATATTATCACTTAGAATATATTAAAAAAACTTAAATACTCCAAGACAAAAGAAGGAAATTAATGGGGAAAGAACAAAGAGAAGGGACCCATGAGTTGTTTAACTTCCATCCATCATCCCTATTAAGAGTTTTACTTCTCTTTTCAATTTCAATGGCTTCTCTTAATTTTCGATGATGGAAATGATCAACCCTTGCGAGGACCTTAGAATCCTCTAAGAAAATATGGTGTTTTGTTAATTCAGCATGTTCAACTAGAGTAGAGGAGAAGGTCCTACATTGCCTAAGGTCCATTGTGTTCTCCTGAATCCTTTGTGAAATGGAACGACTAGTCTCATCAATGTAGGGGCTTCCACAAGAACACGAAATTAAATAAATACCTTTCATGCATTTGGGATCAATAGGGTCTTTCACAGATCCTAAAGAGCTATGAATGGTTTTAAAAGGTCTAAAGGTGGAGCCAATCTTTTGTTTCTTAAGAATAGATAGTGATTTGTTGCTATGTTAAGGCACTTATTGATGTGAAGTCACTCGTTCAATTCCTTGCCCTTATTGAGGTGATATATTGGACATGATGAAGATGTATTCCTACCAAGCTTACAAAAAAATTGAAATCAACCTTCTTTAGTTTTGAAGGTGAATTCTATGAGCAAACGTGCAGAGTTGAGATGGGTTCTCCCCTCTCTCCTGTGGTTGCCAACCTTTTTATGAAAGACTTTGAATCCATGGCTTTAGCTTCTGCACGGTTTAAACCAGAATGGTGGAAGAGATTCGTTGATGATACCTTCAAATTATGGCCCCATAGTAAGGAAAATTTAGCTTCTTTCTTTGAGAATCTTAATAATCAGTCTAATTCCATTAAATTCACCATGGAATGTGAGTTTCATGGAAGCTTACCCTTTCTTGATGTTCTCATCTTAAGGAAAGATGATGGTTGTTTCTCCCACTAGGTTTTTCGTAAGAAAACCCAGTGAGCAGTGTCTTCATGCTAAATCTTATCACTTTCCAACCCAGAAACTAGGTGTTCTCAATACTCTAGCTACTAGGGCTATTCGGGTTTTGGAAGAAGACCATCTGATGGATGAGAAAAACCATCTCTTTAATGTCTTGAAGAAGAATGGCTATAGTAAGTTGCAAGGTTTTAGAGCCTTTTTAAAATCTATTTAGGGACCTAAAACTAAAAAAGAGGTTGGGGTGACCTGTAATGTCCGCCTTCATTTTATCCAATTGACAACTGACGATTTCTAGAATTCTTAAGAAACAAAAGATTGACTCCACCTTTAGACCTTTTAAAACCATTCGTAGCTCTTTAAGATATGTCAAAGACCCTATTGATCCCAAATACATGAAATTTGTTTATTTAATTCTGTGTTCTTGTGGAACCCCTTACATCGGTGAGACTGGTCATTCCATTTCACAAAGGATTGAGGAGCACGCAGCAGACCTTAGGCACTGTAGGATCTGCTCTTCTGCTCTAGCCGAACATGTTGAATTAACGAAACATCATTATTCTTAGAGAATTCTAAGGTCCTCGCGAGGGTTGATCATTTCCATCACTGAAAATTAAGAGAAGCCATTGAAATTGAAAAGAGAAGTAAAACTCTTAATAAGGACCATCGATGGAAGTTAAAAAACTCGTGGGCCCCTTCTCTTTGCTATTTCCCCCATTAGTTTCCTTCTTTTGCCTTCGAGTATTTAAGTTTTTTTTTTCTTTTATTTTTAAATTAATATATTCTAAGTGATAATATAGTTGTATGTATTGATAATATTATTATTTTTAAGCAATTCTTTATTAAATTAATAAAATTCTAATATAATCATATTTATTAATAATATTGGGGTTTTTAAAAATATAATATATAAATTATAATATAAAATTTGTTAATAAAAAAAATGAGATTCTATCAATTTTTTAAAATCAAAATTCAAAACAAAATAAATTCAAATTTAACTAACTTGACTTTGGTCCTTTAATCTTCATTTTTATAAAACTTTTAATTTTTATTATTTAACTATTGTTGCTCCTCATTCTGGTCATGATGAACCTAGATCTAGGTTTGAAAAGCGTCGACCCTTTGTTTTCTATGTGATTTCTCCCGAAAACCTTAGCATTATATCTTGAATCACAGAAGCATAAATTTGAGACTATCATAAATTATAATTTTTAAATTAATTGATATGTAAGAAGTGTTGTAATGGTTTTTCTAGTCAAACATTTTGACTCCATCAAATTATACAAAAACAAAATTAGATAATAAAATAAATAATTAATTAACAAACAAGTTAGTTAATTAATTAATTAATTAACAAATTAATTAATTAGTTAAACAAATTAATCAGTTATTTTGTTTAATTAATTAATTACTCAAACAAATTAATTAATTACTTAGGGAATTGATTAAAACAAATTAATTAATTAATTTTACAAATTAATTAAACAAACTAATTGATTAATTAAAAATATTAATTAATTTAAGCAAACAAATTAATTAAATAAACAAAAATTAAAATTAAAAAATAAAAAATAAATAAAAATAAAAATAAATAAATAAATATGGATATTAACAACTAATGATGGACCTAATTTCTTAGATTAACTCCTTCATACCTATATATATAACTTAAAATATAGGTCATGGATACATCATGAATATCTGTAGAATATCTATTGTCGCATCCCCTAATGATGGACTCACTTTGTAGTCCAAAACATTGGGTTCATAAAACTCTATAACAGGTAATTCCTCCTCTAATTAAAAATAATTAGGGCATGGATTAAAACAAATTAATTAATTAATTAAACATATAAATCAAATAATAGGTTATTTCATAACTAACCATTTGATAATATTAAAATAAATTAAAATAATAACTTATTAATTATAATAAATAGCATGGTAACACGTGTATTAAAATAAACACATAGTCCTCCTAACTCATATTAAACAGTTAGAAAATAAACAATAGGGATCATATATGAAATTATAGGGAATTAATTAAAAAAGTTAGTTAATTAATTAAACAAATTAATTAATTAGTTAAACAAATTAATGGGTTATTTTGTTTAATTAATTAATTACTCAAACAAATTAATTAATTAATTAAACAAACTAATTGATTAATTAAACATATTAATTAATTTAATTAAACAAATTAATTAAATAAACCAAAAAATAAATAAATAAATAAATCTGAATATTAACGACTAAGTGGAGATTGACCTACCTAATTTCTTAAATTAACTCCTTCATAACCTATATATATATAAATAAATAAATCTGAATATTAACGACTAAGTGGAGATTGACCTACCTAATTTCTTAAATTAACTCCTTCATAACCTATATATATATATATATATATATATATATATATATATATATACTTAAAATATAACTCATGGACACACCCTGAATATCTTTAGAATATCTATTGTCGCATCCCCTGATGATGGACTCAGTTGATAGTCCGAAACATTGAGTTCATAAAACTTTATAACAAGTCATTCTTCCTCCTCTATTTAAAACTATCATCGCCTGTATGGATTCATTATTTAATAAATAATTATATTTAAAGTAAAATTAAAATTAAGAAAATAAGATAATAAAATAAATAATTTTATTTATATTTCTAATAATAATTAATTATAATTAATAATTGAGCGAACTTAGATCCATTTTAGAGTTTGTATTTATTGCGTGGTAAGAGGAATCAAATTCCTTGAAGTGCAAAGCTCTTTTAGAGTGAAAAGATATTTGATCCCTCTCATAACTTCATAGACCGAGAGTTAAGATATATCTAAGTTTGTATAGGCATAAAACCAGCCTAGATCTATCCTAGCCTTTGATTTATTAAGTAGAGAGAGTTAAGATAAATCTAAATTAATATAGGCGTAGAACCAACCTAAATTCATTTTAACTCTTAATTTATTAATCAAATCTCTCCACCTATAAACCTTTTCTCAAATTAAACCCAAAACAAAAAATAAAAATATAAAAATTTAATATGACTTCAATGTGTGTGCCACTTTCCTGGCCCTTAGAAAACCATGATCAAATAATTATTTTGCATTGGCCTTTTGTTGGCGAGATGATCAAGACCAGATGGAAAAAATTGCTCCAAAATGACAAAAATGTCGAACGATATGACATCCTTTCTTTCGGCTGGGGCGCGCCCCTGGTTCTTTCGGCTGCTTATTCAGCAGCCAGTCATGGAAGAAAACATTTTGTCGGAATTGCACCGCATCTTTGTCAGCGGACGAGGATCGAACAATGTAAACTTTGAAACAGGAATTGATATTGTTACCCGTTTCATAGAGATAGCAAAAAAGTGACCCGATTTTGAAAAGGGGTGATGCAGAACACACATGTTTTTTTTAGAGCATAGTTTTTGGCACTTTAATTTTTTTTATGTACATTATGTTTTAGAATAGTAGTGATTTTCATGCTGATTTAAAAAAGTGAGTATTCTGCATCACACCCTTTTTTTAAAAGACCTATTTTTTGACTTTAAATTTTCTAGTGTATGAAATGTAAATAATTATTTTCTAAATTTGATAGTTTTTGAAGTGGTCGTTTTCTTCATATTTTCTTGTTTTTTAATTTAATTTTAATTTTTTTTAGGTGAGGTTTTATTGTTTTGCATTTTTAAATTAGAAAGTTGATATTTTGAATTTTAGATAATTTACATATTTATACATCTTTAATTAATTTTTCAATCCACATGAAATAATTGTTTCTAGAAAACAATATTTTTTAACAATGAACATAAAAATAACCATTTTTAACATAAATATAACAAAAAAACTACACGTTTTGATAATTTTTTGCTAGAATTGACATGTCAAAATCACAATTTTTATACGAAAATTTTAACTAAAAATGGTTAAATAATAGATTTTTTATGAATTTCAAGTCAAAAAATAATAATAATCACTTTTTTTTTCAAAAAATAATGATTAACTTCAAAATCAATGTGAAAATCACATATTACAAATATTGAACGCATAACAACCTTAATTGATTGATTATTCTTCTCATAAAATGTCAAATTCAAAACATTGCAAAGCTTGATTTCTAAGCATAACTTAATTTTAATCAACAATGTCACGTAATCCAATCTCTTTGTCCTCTATAGTTTCATCATTGTCTTCTTCCACAATATTTTCTGCTTCCTTTTTCTCATTTTTCTCTTCTAATGGATCTTTGATGTCTGCAAATCTCCCAATGTATGTCTTTCCAAACATTCCATGTAATGGTGGTTGGGGTTCCTTTTCCTTTTTTGCCACACATGATTCACTAAAGTCCCCTTTCTTCAACCCAATTTCTTGCATTACATCTGGAAGAAATTGAAGAGCATTAATTCTTTGCTGAATGAAATTGCACTGTAATGGATCTTTCTCAATTGCAATGCAATTTTTTCCTTTTTGAAGGCAACATGCTAGTGTTGTACCTAATTATCAAGCACAAAAGAAATAATGAAGTAAATTAGTACAATGACATATTAATTAAAAAAAGAACATATTGAAATTCAATTCCATATAACAAAACTTACCTGAGCCAGAAAATAAATCCAGAACCCAATCTCCTTCATTTGAACATATGTCTATAAGATAGTTAATCAATAATTGTGGTTTTTGGTAAATGTTAACTATCTCTCCTTTTGTTTCTTTGTCTTCATATGTTAGTTTTCTCACAACAGCATCATAAGTCAGTATTTGGCTATGACTCTTTATGTCCACCTGATTAAAAATCATAGACATATGGCTATCATCTTTTTCCCAACTATCAATATGAATGAACTCACAGTCATTTATAAATTTATGATCTTCATTGTTAAGAAGATTTGACTTTTGCCTGTAACATGAAATAGTAAAAGTTCAATTAACTTGTACATAAATGAATTTTTCAACATTAATCAAATATACATTTTAAACGTCTTACCATGTAAGCTGCATCCTTGAATTTGTTTTCCCCTTGAAGCTTGACAATATCATTGCCAATTGTGTCTAAATGAAATGTCACAAATCTCCATAATGGTGATGAGTCACTTCTACAAATCTCGCAACCACTTTATTAAAATCTTGATAAGTATAAGGGTCACTATCATTGTAAATGTTTGGAATATTGAAACCATGGGGAATATCTGCAATAACTAGGGCATAATCCCTTTTTTGGTATGACTTTAGCAATGTCTTCACAGTCGCCTTATATTAATTGATATTGAATAGTGTTTAGCCCGTTCCAAATTAAATGATTAAGAGTTGGATCAAGTTCAACATTCTTAATACGTTGCTTCCTTAGTATTTCGATCTTTATTTTTTCAATAAAAGTCTTGAAACTGTCTAGTGCTCCATTATCTTCCTTCCTCATCTTTTATCAAATAAACAAATATATGTGTAAGTTTTAAATTAAAAATAGTACACAGATGAATAAAAATGAATGTATAAATCAAGATACATTTTTAAATGCAAGATAAAAAGCTTTTAATATTGATGTAGAACTTGAATCTGGATAGTTGCGTACAACATCATCCCAACTATCTTCATTCAACAATCTAACCATTTGTTCTTGAATTTTCATGTAAACTTTGTGACTGCATAGATAAAGTAAGAAAAAGTTAATATAATGATATGTATAACAAATACTACCAAGAACAACATGTTTTATTTATAAGATAACTATAATCTAGAAATAAATAAAAATAATTCAACAAACTTACTTTTGAAATTCTTCAGACATTTCCTCCAATGATAATTCTCCGGACCTCACACGAGATAATATTGTTTTAACAATTTTTTCAGCTTTCACTCATTGCATCGCCCTCCAAGGTGTGATAGTCATCTCGTCTGGAAGTTGCTTCAATTCAAGAGTTGATTTATTGTTGCTACATATCAATGGCTTAGACTTTTTGACCCTCTGGTTTTTAATGCCAATGTCTTCCCACATGCTAAAAATCTCATCAATCAACTTCCAAACATCTCAAATTCTAAATGCCAATTGGAAAATATTATCAATACCTCTGAACAAATCACTATTTTTGTTGCCTTTTCCACCTTTTGAATTGGTTTTCTCTTCAATTTGATAGCCTATTTCCATACAACATTCTTTTCGGAAATCTGTAGTAACATTTATCCTATCCCCACCACATTTTTCTTGAAATTCACTATGAATAAATCTAACCCTTTGGATGAAAGTCATAGACATCCTATATTCATTATCTGAATTATGATCCCATGCCACTAACTTTTCTTATGTTTCATTTAAACCAGCATAAATGATACATTTCATTGTTTCAAAATGTGGGTTATTAGGATATTCCTCCATCAATTGTCTTTGAGCTTCTACAGAATGGTTCCCCCCAAACACATAATAATTATATTCAAAACATTTTGACTTATCAAATGCTTCTTTGTTGGGAACTTGAAGTGGATCAACAAGAAGCACATAACTAACCACATGAGCATATGGATTGTACCTCATCAATGTCTTCAAGTTGTGAACATGAAGATGATGTGGCTTTCTAATTTGATATTGACATTGTCCTTCACTTGCTTTATAGGTTTTCCTGACATTAAGCTGAAATGTACGACCACCATCAATTAAGTTTCTCTTTGTCAAATTCTCTCGAATGGAATTTTGTTTTGTTTTGGTAATACCATCCTCTGAATCAACTCTTTGTGTAATGATTTCTCTGCTTTATTTTGAAGTTTCACTAGGTTCTTGACTGCTGGTAATGGTTGGTACAAAATCTTCAACTTTACTTTTCTTGGTCATAAAATTCCCAACAGATTTATTCTTGGGCATTGTTACTTTTGGTCTCTTATGGCTCTTCTCAGTTCCAATGTCATCTTCAGTAATGGCAACATGTGTTTCACTGTCAATTTCAACTTCATTGTCCTCAAAAGTAACTTGTTTACCCTTGCTAGATTTATCCACCAGAGGCCTTTTTTTCTGATTCTTTGGATGTAGTTTTGTAGCATCATCAATTACTACATTTTTCTTGTTTTCCATATCTTCTTCTGACACTGAGTAAAAACTGCTAATAACTTTCATGATATCATGCTCTATGAAATGAATGCCTCCCAACCTAATTGAACAACTTTCCAAAAAAATTATGTCAAACAAAATATCATATGTCAATAAAAACAAAGTTAAAAAATATAGCGAGACACTTTGAAGAACGCAAAATACAAATATAAATAACAATACTTACAATGTTTTGTGTCATCTCATTTACGATTTGTTTACACAACTTTGTAGATGCCTTTCTCGTGTCATACAATGAATATGATAGTCGGCATTTAATCCTTTCATGTGACTTGGGAGCTTTTGTAAGTATGTAAACAACTTCAGTGTCTGGTACCGAACACATATCTACAACTCTTCCCATCACCTCAAAAATTCCATTATCATTCGGTATATCAATATATAGATATATATTCATATTTGTGCCTTCTTTTTCTTCCACATACCAGATTCTTGATGGAAATTTCACCTCTTTCGAATTCTTCTAGTCTAAAATCATCTTCTTATCACTTGAGGCACTTGAAAGATTTGTAGTCATGAGCTCAGGTAGAGTTCATTCACCAATGTTTCTTGAAAATGCACCTTTAAGAGTCTTTGGTCCAGAAAGATTCACTGAAATTTTCTTTGATGCCATTTTCCTGAAAAATAGAAACACATAAATCAATAAATAATAAAAACATATTAACTTAAATTAAGAACGAAAATATATCATAATTTTTTTTATTTGTATGATCAGAATCGCTCCGCCAACACCGCCCCCCTCACCCGCCAGCCCCGCGACCACCCTTCCACCCACCCACGCCCCCTCCCTCACCCACTGCTCCTCACATTCTAAAAGGGTATGCATTAACATTCTAGTGTAAAAAAAGTAAATCACGATTAAAACATTCCAAAATTAACTATGTATATATTATATGAAATGTCTGATTTTTTTAATAAGTACAAAAAAATATATGTAATGGCGCCCCACCCCACCCACTGGCGCCCTACCCCATCTGCCCCCCCCCCGGGCACCCTCACACCCCCCCCACCAAACCCACTGGTGCCCCCACCCAGGCACCCGCCCCCCAACCCCCCCCCCCCACCAAACCCACTGGCGCCCCCACTAGGGCGCCCGCCCCACCCCACCTCCCCGGGCGCCCTGCCCAACCCGGCCCCCAGGCACCCGCCCCCCAAACCCCCCAGGCGCCCCCCCAGCCCTCGCCCCAACCCCCGGCGCCACACCCTAACCCCCAGCCCACACCCTCCCCCCACCCCCTGGGGCGCCCCACCCCTTCCCCCTCGCCCGGGCGCCCCTGCCCACCCACCTCCCTTGCCACCGACACCTTCCCTCCTCCCCGCAGGCACCCACCCCCCTACCCAACCCAACCCCCCAGCCCCTCAACGCCCGCCCCCCAACAGCCCCCCGGGCGCCCCCCAAACCTCCCCCCCCACCGGCGCCCGCCCCACAACCACCCCCCCAGGCGCCCGCCCGCCCCACAACCCTCCCCTGGGCACTCGCGCACCCCCCGCCCCAACCCCCAGCGACACACCCCAACCCCCGGCCCACACCCTCCCCCCACCCCCCCGCGGGCGCCCCACCCCACCCACCGACACCCCCCCCCAGGCGCTCGCCCCCCACTCCCCCCTCCCTCCTCCCTCCGCCGCCCTCCTCCTCTCTCTCCCGCGGCCCACCCCCGCCCGACAAGCCGCAGGGCGATTCCGGGAGTCTCCTTGCCACCTGTCGGGCAGGGGCTCGGGCCGCTAGGGTGGAACGGTCGAGGCAGGCGGCCCACGCCCCCTCCCGGCAGGCAGCAGGGAGATTCCCGTAATCGCCCTGCGGCCTGCCGGGCGGGGGCGCAGGCTGCGGGTCGGGCGCCGGCCTAGGGCGGGCCGAGGCAGGCGCCACCCCGGCGGCCCACGCCCCCGCCCGACAAGCAGCAGGGCGATTCCGGGTGGCACGGCCGAGGCACGCACCACCCCGGCGGGGCGCAGGCCGCCGGGTGGGGGAGGGCCATGGGAGGGAGAGGAGGGAGGGCGCGGGCCAGTGGGTTGGGTGGAGCGCCCGGGGAGGGGGGGGCGCGGACGGGTGCCCGGGGGGGTTGTGGGCGGAGGGAGGGGCGAGGGCGCTGGCCAGGCGAGGGAGGCAAGGAGGGAAGGCATGGCCCGGGGGTTGGGGTAGGGCACCCGGGGGTGGGTGGGGTGTGGTGGGCGGGCGCCCAGGGAGGTGAGGTGAGGTGGGGTGGGGGGCGCCCGGGCGCCCGGGGATGGGTGGGGTGGTGTAGGGAGGGCGCATGCCCGAGGGTGGGCGGCGCACGGGGGGGATGGCGGAAGAGGAGGGCAGGGATGGGTGGGGTGGGACGGGCTCTCGGGGGGGGTGCGCGAGTAGGGCGGGTGCCCGAGGATGGGGAGGTGGAGTGGGGCAAGGGTGCGCGCCTGAGGATGGGTGGGGCATGGGGGCGAGGGGGGAAGAGGAGGGCGATGGGGTGTGGGGGCACTAGTGGGTGGAGGAGGGAGGGCGCGCGCCTGGGGGGTAGGTGAAGGAGGTCGAGGGAGCCTCAGGGGGGGCAGGTGCGGGGGGCCCACGGGGGGTTGGGGGTGGTGAGAGAGGGGGCTGAGGGAAAGATGGGCGCAGGAGGGGCGAGGGCACCCGGTGGGGTGGGGAGAGGTGAGAGGGGGGTGAAGGGCGGATGGGCGCGGGAGGTTGAGGGGGGAAGGGGAGGTGAAGGGGGTAGTGAGGGAAGGAGCCCACCCCGCGACACCATGGCAGCCCACCCAAGGGTATTGAGCGATTGAGTTTAATTGGGCCCACCATGCTCACGATGGATGTAATTGTTATTTTGGCTCAGAAAAATTATTAATTTAAAATAATAATAATAATAATATTTTTCATTAAACTAATTTAATATGAAAATTTTCAAGGAAAAAAAATAAACTTACCTTTCAATTGCGAGAATTCTTCGGCGAATATGTTGTTGATAGCGATGTAGCTGCTCCACAAATTCACGAGTCTTTCAACGACTTTCAGAAAGCCTCGATGTGATGTGAGTAATAGTGATAATGAATTTTTAATATATAAGTGAAATTACGGAGATGTTTTACCGTACGGTTAATATGGGATAATTTGTTTTAAAATACTATAAAGTGAATATTGTAGAATTGTTTTATAACAGGTTGAATGTGGGATAATTTGTTTTAAAATATTATTAAGAAAATAGTGTAGAATTGTTTTATAATGGGTTGATGTGGGATAATTTGTTTTAGAATATATTATAAAAATTAAAAAAAAAAATCAATTGTTTAGTAAATATTATATACTTTAACTATTAAAATAATTAATCTAGAAATTGTAGTTTACAATTTTAATTTTAGTGATTTATTTCATAAAAAAATTTAGTTTACATTTTTCAATAAATTGTAGAATAAAATAATGAAGGTAAATAAATCTAACAAACTTTTTGGAGGGAAATATTTTGGAGGGAAAATTTCATTCTTTAAGCTATATAATATCCTTAGGAGACTCCATTTGTATCATTCAACATCTTCTATTTGAAAGGGATGGATTGTTCTGATAGTGAAGTTTCGATTTATACACCATCAACATCTTCATCACATAACATCTCTATTCATATTGATGGATATAGCGTGAATTCTTCCACTATGAATAGAAAGTCAATTCTTCCACTTAGTCCTGATTCTAAAGACTATGAAAGCAGCACTGATGAAAGAGGGGATGGAGAATTTCAAATAAATAAAGAGTCACAGATTCCACTTAGTCCTAATTCTAAGGACTATGAAAGCAGTAATGTTGAAGAGCGTGATGGTGAAGTTCAAAAGAATGGAGTTTCACGATATCCACTTAGTCCTAATTCTAAGGACTATGAGAGTAGCAGTTTTGAAGAGCATGATGGTGAAGTTCAAAAGAATGGAGTGTCACGGTGTCCACTTAGTCCTAATTCTGAGGATTAGGAGAGCAGCAGTTTTGAAGAGCATGATGGCAAATTTCAAAAGAATGGAGTTTCACGGTGTCCACTTAGTCCTAATTCTGAGGACTATGAGAGCAGCAGTGATGAAGAGTGTGATAACGAATTTCAAAAGAATGGAGTGTCAAAGTGTCCACTTAGTCCTAATTCTAAGGATTATGAAAGCAGCAGTGATGAAGAGCATGATGGTGAAGTTCAAAAGAATGGAGTGTCACGATGTCCACTTAGTCCTAATTCTGAGGACTATGAGAGTAGCAGTTTTGAAGAGCATGATGGTGAAGTTCAAAAGAATGGAGTGTCATGGTGTCCACTTAGTCCTAATTCTAAGGACTATGAGAGTAGTGATTTTGAAGAGCATGATGGGGAATTTCAAAAGAATGGAGTGTCACGGTGTCCACTTAGTCCTAATTCTAAGGACTATGAGAGCAACAGTGATGAAGGACAGGATGATGCACTTAGTCCTAATTCTAATGAGTATAAAAGTAGCAATGACAAAGGACAGGATGTAGCATCTTCAATAAGTAAACAGTCACATTTTCGATGTAGTCCTAATTCTATGGACTATGAGAGTAGCACTGACAATGCACATGAGGAAGAATATCCATTAAACATCGAGTCAAATTTTCCATTTAGTCTGAATTCTAAGGACTATGACAGTAGCACTGAAGAAGGGGAAGATGAAGAATATCCTCCAAGTCAATATTTGAAAAGCAGAGCTGATCATAGTGTGGATAACATTCCTCTTAATGATGATGAAAATCCTTATACAAATGATGATCCAATGATGGAGATGTTGCCAAGAAATATTGTATCGAGGAGTAGGAGCAGACCTTTTCGTATCAATGCAAGTTGTTCTAGTTATACAAGGGGTAGAGAAGAATATTTGACGAGAAGAAGTTCTATCAGCGCTCTCATTTCAAGTGAATGTTGCCAAAAAAATTGCTTGAAACATATGGATTTCACATTTGCATTAGAAAGCAGGAAGAGATATTTGTCAATGAATAAAAGCAATCAAAATTCATATTTAGTTGGGTGCATGCAATCGGCATTGTCAGGTTATTATTATCATATTAGGAATTTATTTATGTGTAGAAAAGCTTTCAAAATGTTTCATTCGATTGGGAATTTTCGTCTCTCGAGAATTCAAGAAAATTTGGAAAAGGATCCCACATTTTATTCAGAAGTACATCATAAAAGAGATTTTGGGCCATTATCAAATACTGCAATGTCATGGATGAAAGATTTCTTTTCAAAGCATGGAGAGTGTATGCCAAATAGAGAGACAACACATATTCCAGATAATTTTTCAAGACGGGAAATCTACAAGTTATACAAAAAATATGCAGAAGATGTTGAGGGACATGGCCAGTTTATTACATATCAATATTTTGTGAAGGTATGGAAGAAAGAATTCAACAATGTTCGTATTCCTAAGAAGACAAGGATGGGGAGTTGCAGTACATGTGCTTCTCTTAAGTCAAAAAGGGACAATTGTGAAGGCTCAGAAAGAGGTAAGTGTTCATAACTTTAACTTTTAAAATTGTATAGTCATCAACTATGAAAACATATTTCTTAATGAATTTCTTTTATGTTGTGTAGATTTAATTGTCAAATAAATTCAGGAGCATCGCGAACAACAAACAAACAAAAGGAAGAAGTTGTACAAGCATCGAAAGAAGTGTTATGATAATCCGAATAAATATTTGGGTTTGATAATTGATGGTATGGACTAGAAGAAAACACTTTTACCACATTTTGTTCGCACACCCAAAAATTTACAAGGGGAAAATTTTATTCAGTTTCACTTCGTCGGTTGTATGGTTTTCAATGGGAAAATGGTCCCAAGGGTGTACTTCACAGCTCCAAATATTCATAATGATGCAAATCTGACCATAACCATAATTCATGATGTGATTTCTCATTGGTCTGGTAATCTTCCTGAAGTTTTGTATCTACAATTGGACAACGCTTGCTGTGAAAACAAAAATCAGGTTGTTTTTGGATATCTAAACATCCTTGTTGAATTGAGAATTTTTCAAAAGGTAAAGGTTGGTTTCCTTCTTGTTGGGCACACTCATGACCATATTGATCAAATGTTCAGTCGTTTTTCAGTCACATTGAGGAAGGAAGTTGAGAGCTTGCCATCACTAATTGAATGTATTAAGAAATCATGCATGTCAGAGCCTACTTTTGATGTGTTGGAAGAAACTATTGACATGCGAAGGTTTATTCTGGGATCATATGGTGAAGGGAAATGCATTGAAAAACTTAATGACATTAGCTGCCAACATAAATTTCGTATCAAAAAATTTATGGGAAAACACTAATATGGGTCAAGAAGTATTCAACTACTACAGAATGGGCACCGTCATCAGGTTTGCAATTTTTGAAGTTCATTCCAAATCATCCAATATGTGCATCAAAAATATTGTTATTACAATCAGTTGGTGAAGTTCAGAATGCACGCAGACAAAATAGAGATACAAATTATTCTGATTTCCTGGAAGAAATTTAAAAATGTATTAGATATACATATGAGTACTTTGACATTGCTGATTCAATTTGGTGGGAGTCATTTTTCAATAATCAAAGTGATATCATTTCAACAACAACAAATGAAGATATACCTTTGAAAAATCCATTTATTTGGCCACAAATGTGTCGAGTGAACATGAGGAAGTAAACATTGTTGAATAGCAACAATGTCAGGGTATTATTAATTCTTCACACGCAGCGGAAAGAGAGATGTATATTAGTTCTAGAAGATCTCGTGCACAACGTGAAGCCATGGAAGACCTTTATAGGGGTTCAGTACAGGATATTAAGGAGGGTTGCATGATTGCAGTGCTAGCAAATGGAGATCCCAATGGCTATCCATTTTGGGTTGCTAAAGTTATAAAGGTCTTTACAGAAAATGAGGATGTTACAAGTGTTGAAGTACATTGGTATGCCACAAATACACACCCATTCAATGGTGTGTATAAGCCAGAGATGGTAGTTGACAAAAAAATGGTGGAAAAAGAAAAAGAAAGGGTACAAATATAAATCGTCGTCGCACGAACATATTAAAATTGGAGGATGTTGACATACTTGTTTATGACTTCAATTTAACAAAGAGAGAAACTCTTCGCTTCAAGACGATAGAGATTCTGAAAAGGTTGTTACCAGAAGGAATAGTGTTGACATGGGAGTCTGTTGAAACCAGTCGTAGATCTAGAAGAATTTTGAAACCTGAAATGTTGGGCATGCATGTGGACTCAGATGGGGCACTAGTTGATGAAAGAGAAGAATATGGAACATCTTCGTCAGCGTCCAATCACTCATTTGAAGATGTGAATTTTGATGGTGTGCAAGAAAATATGAGTAATTTTGAATAATTGTTTAAGATAGTTTATATAATTGATGCATGCATCGTACTCTTCAAATAAAATTAATGTTTTCCATATGGCGTTAAATGAGAAGTTATGAGGCATTTTTATGTTGTTGGATTATATGTCTTAATTATGATAAATTTTATTGTTTAAAATATCTAAAATGCAATATTAAATTAGAGATATAATGTATGTTTTATTCAATATACAAATAATGACTTTTGAATTCATTTAGTGATGTAATTTGTTCATAATGTCATGGTTTTTTAATTTATAGTTGAAAAAATTTCAATTTCTTTTTTATCTAGCATGTTATGGTTGAAAACATGTTAGATTTATACTTAGGAAAGAAAAATGATATTCTATCAAAAACATTAATGTGTTTTTTTCCTCATAAACAACTTTGTTTGACACATAAAAATTTGGTTTTATTAGCATTTTTTTAAAATTTTGAAAATTGACCCTAAAAAAAAAAATCATTGTTCCAGTATCATCACTTTCATTTTGAAGCTATATTTTGCATGAAAATTTCATAGTAAATTTCGTAGTCACTGCCATTTTTAAAACATGTTCAAAATTGATGCTTAAAAAATAAAAACATCATTCCAGTATACACACTTTTCGTTTTTAGCACTGTTTTTGATGTTTTTTTGGGGTTTTTTTACCAGAGTTCCCGTTTTGAGTTTATAGTTCCCATTTCAAAGTTTACATTTTTATCGAATCTTGTTGGCTTTACAGTGGAGGAGGTGAACCAGATGCAATACTTGCACGATGCACCCTCTGAAACGTTAAAGGTTATATCCCTCGCTCACCTTAAACTATAAGGAATTGATAAGGGGATGAGATTTTTCCAAACGGAGCACGGTTATTTTCCCGATATAATCAATGGGAAGGACGGAGAGCATATGGGAAGGAATTCAAGCCTAAGAGATGGCTAAAATAAGACATGTTTGTGGCAGAAGATATACCAATTATTGATGGTAGTACTACTGCTACTTTGATAATTGAGTTACAATATATTTTTCATTATTTAAATTAAAAAAAAAAAAATTATATATATAATTGGAATTATAATTGACAAAAAGATAAATAGATATTGGAAAATTTATTATAGGTTTGAAAACAATTGTAAATCATTAGATTTTTGGATTTAAAGTAAAAAAAATATTTATTTTTGAAACTAATTATTCTCACTGTTTTATATGGATCTCAGGAAGATTGAATCGATCCAAAAGTATGCACTTTATAAGCTATAATGGAAAAATTAAAGAAAATGCTCCCTACACTATCCTCCTAATTAAAGTAAGTCTTTCCACATTAGACGTTGACTATGACTAGGTTTCCTAAAATTTCTTCTAAATGTTGCCAACCCTTTCCCCCCAGCTTTCAAGCTAAAGTGGCATAAGGATGTCTAGGCTTAGAATAAAGAAGAGATCATATAACAAAATTTGAATAAAAATAAAAATATTATTCAGGCGAGAGGCTCATTCTACAACCCAGTTGTTCGTGCTCAAATTGGAGTTGACATGTGTCCTCTTCGAATAAAAATAAAAAGGTTGACAAGTGTCCTCTTGAAATAAAAATAAAAGATTCTATAAATAGTAAAGTAACGTAGGCTTAAAAAAAATAATATGCATGTTTAATTGGTTGTTCATACGACCTATATAATTCCATGTAAAATAATTAAAAGTAAAAAAAAACATGAGTAAGATGTTTAAACCTTATATTTTTCAAAAATATTTTAACACGATACTTAACTAAACTATATACAAAAAAAATGTTAAAATAAAATATTTTAATGATGTGAACTATCCATAAAATACTTTAATATGAATTAATATTGACTTATACTTAAAAATATATTAATAACAAACAAATCATTAACTATATAAAAAAAATGTTAAAATAAAATACTTTAATGATGTGAATTATCAATAAAATACTTTAATATGAATTAATATTGGCTTATACTTAAAAATATATTAATAACAAAAAAATCATTTTAATGTGCGCTCATAAAATGACTCAATGCACATATCATGTAAAATATTTTATATATTGTTTTAAAAAATTATATATATCATATAAAGCTAATAATAATAAAAAAAAAAAAAATTATGGTCTCAGTGTTTTATAGTTTAATCATTTTTTAGGTATATGATTTTTTGTTGAAATCCAACAAAGATTTTTTGGACTTAAAGTTTAAGTTATGTAATCTCTGTAACATTCAAGAATACAATTTAAACAATGAAAAATTACACATTGTTTGTGGCACTTTAAAATATGTTTGCACCCCAAGAAATTTGATCCCTCTCAGCTCATGTTAGGTCCTTGTTTAAGATGAATCTATGTTGGTTATTTCCAAATCTATAGAGAAATTATAGGAAAATAAATAACTAGAGGGAAAAATGAAACTAGTATATTATAAGGAAGTGATCAATCTCAATCTAGAAAACCTAAATTATCTTTATCTTAACTAGTGTTCATAAGAAAATGAACATTGTCAAGATTATAACTACGAACTTTATAGTGAAAATGAACATTGTAAAGATTATAACTACAACTTTATAGTAAAAATGAATAGATTGTCAAAATGGAAAAAAGAAATTTGTTAACTCTCCGAACCTAATAAAATTGAAGATGAAAAATATTTTCTTTTAAATTATCTATCTTTATATCTAATTTTTAAAATATTTATTATAGTATTAATCTTCTTAATTTTTTAACTAAACAAATTTTTTTAAATAATTTATAATTTATTTTATTCTTAAAGTAAAGAAAAAACTTTAATAGACATTAACATTATCATATAATATATTAAAATTTAATTACGTATTAAATTGTTTAAACAACATCAACCCTTTTAACAATAATATAATTTTCAAAATATTATGAAAATTGTCTATTTGAATTTTTAAAATAAACAAAAGCTTAATATTGGATAGTTATATGTTAGGCTTGAATTAAAAAAATTTAATTTAACTTAGTGATTTTATAAACCTAAATAAAATGGTTTAGTATTTTAAATTTTAAAAATAAGAGTTATTATAATAATAATTAAAGATAAGATTAATGACTCAATGAGATTTTGATAAAGTAAGAATATTGAAATTTAATTTAATATATATATATATATATATATATATATATATATATATATTTTAACAATTAAATTAAATATTAATGTATTGTGATATCAAAATTTTATACTAATAAAAAATTTATAAAAAAAAAATATGATTATTGAAAAATATAAAACAAAGTCCATCATTTATAAATGATATGTGTTTTCATCTTATATGTGTTTTACTTATCAAAATATCAATTAAATTCATAAATTCATAATTATCGTGAAATTTAATTTCAAATAGCATATCTATGGAATAAAGTTCATATTTAACCAAAATCATATATATATTTCTTTTTACCATAATTTTGTCATTCATCGAGATCAACTATGTAGGAAAGTCTCTTAATAAAGTCTTAAAAGTAATGTAATGTCCATTTTGAATACGAGACTCAACATTATGAGAAGTATGAGAAGTATGGATAAGTATTAGGTATATATATGTAAAAAATTAAGAAAAATAAGTTGTAAATGGAGCTAAGTATAGTAACAAAAATACTTACAAATTAATAAATTTATGTATTAATAATATACATTTTGAGTGGGTTTAATGATTAAAAATATTTATGTTTCATTTCCAAAGGTCATAAGTTCAATTCTAGAAAGAGAAAGATATGTACACTATATAGATTTTAATAGTCAAATAGTTGTATGGAAAAAATCTTGTATCCCACAAAAAAGCAAGTCTCATGAGTTATAACAAAATTAAATAATTGCAACGTTTGGTGTCGATATATACATCCATCATTCGATTTATACACCCACCAAGATGCTTGGATCTAGTGATCAATAATATTCCAGTGAGCATTAACTACTAAATAGCGTCATATATAGGTTGTTGGATAGTAAACTCCTTATACCTAATGGTCAATAAGAGTCCATTATGGAGCATTAACTATCACATGGGGTCATGTATAAATTGTTGAATAAAAATACTTACAAATTAATAAATTCATGTATTAATAATATACATTTTGAGTGGGTTTAATGATTAAAAATATTTATGTTTCATTTCCAAAGGTCATAAGTTCAATTCTAGAAAGAGAAAGGTATGTACACTATATAGATTTTAATAACCAAATAGTTGCATGGAAAAAATCCTGTATCCCACAAAAAAGCAAGTCTCATGAGTTATAACAAAATTAAATAATTGCAACGTTTGGTGTCGATATATACATCCATCATTCGATTTATACACCCACCAAGATGCTTGGATCTAGTGATCAATAATATTCCAGTGAGCATTAACTACTAAATAGCGTCATATATAGGTTGTTGGATAGTAAACTCCTTATACCTAATGGTCAATAAGAGTCCATTATGGAGCATTAACTATCACATGGGGTCATGTATAAATTGTTGAATACTAAGGTGCTTAAACATAGTGATTAATAAAATTCCATGACAAAGCATTAACTATAATGTGAAGTGATGTATAAATCATTCAATCTAAAACAGCCAAATCTAAAAACCTATACATAACCCTACATAATAATGAATTCTCAACTAGATTTAATGATGCACAAATATTCTATTATATAATGATTAATGATCTCCCATCACTTAATAATTAATTCTCATCTAGATTTAATGATGCACAAATATTCCATTATATAATGATTAATGATCGCCCATCACTTAATAATTAATTCTCAACTAGATTTAATGACCTGCAAATATTCCATTATATAATGATTAATGATCTCCCATCAATTTATTAATTTTTTTATGATAATTTATTTTTAAAACTCGCACATTATTTTACACTTATTTAGATTTTTAATTTAAATATTTATTTTTTTTATATTTTATTATTTTTATTAATATTCTTAATAATCATTATTTATTAATAAGTATCATTATGATTAGTGGGCCACATTACAATAAAGATGATGCTAAATCTATCATCTTACTAAGTAGGTATAAAATAACTTTACCATCAAACAAGTCTAGGTCGTATCTCATTATCCTATTTATTCAAGTTAGGAATCCTTCAGAATATTTTTATGCGAATGCAATGTGATTTTCATGCAATATTTAAATGCTAATATGAAGAAATTCAATCAACCCCAATAAACTACAAGGCTAAATATAACTTTATTAAGGTAGTCAAATAGTGACGCATTCATGAATAGATTAACAATATTTATACTATATTTTAACCAATCAATTTAGCCAATTTAAATATTAAATAAACCATGCAAATTTAGAAATTATGTATATATTATAAATAACAAGGCAAAAAAAATAGTAAATATTTTTTAAATTAATTATAAATCAAGCTTGGAATTTGAAGTTTTATAAAATATTTTTTTTTGGGTTTTTAAACATATTTATTTATTTATTTATTTTTATTTTTTTTTGCTTGTTAAGACTAACTTATGTACCTACGGGGATTGAACCGGTGACCTATCGCAAGGAGTGCCTTAACAACGCACCCATTCACCGTCAATCCAAAGCCCGTGGGCTTTTAAACATATTTATTAATATTAATTAGGATTTATAGAATAAATACATTAAATTTTAAATTTAATGGGTATATATTTAAGTTAATTGTCATAAATTTTAATGGTTTAATTTTTAATGGTTTTTTTGTGAATAGATAAATTTAATTGGGAAGATTATGGATAAAGCAAATGTAACTTGGCATACATCTATTTTTCTAAATTCTAGATTCCACCTACAGGCAATTAAATTAATTGTCATAAATTCTAATCGCTCGTTGTGATGTTGGACACCTAATCCTTTAAGGGTTGGTGTAGAAGCTAAACAACCAAAGGGAGTCCAAGGGACCACATGGAATATGAAACCAAGAGTCATTCCTATGTATTATAAATATGTATCATTGTGAATAAGAAAAGTAATATAATGTTTATCTTTCATATTGCCTCTGCCATGTATGTGCTTAACATGGTATCAGAGCAGGCGATATCCAGCCCTGCTCATATTTGAGCCACTTGTTTTATGGGATTTCTATGCATGTCAGTTCTGCCATCAATTATGCATTTCATGAATGTTTTCTTAGCTAAATTCTAACTATGATCTCTGCCCTGTAACTGTCATTTTTCTTGCTCCTGCAAACCAATGGAAGTTATTTGGAAGAGCATTTCTGAGCAAGTAGGCATAGTCTCAAACTGCGTTTTGTGATTGCTGGTTACGGATTTCTCTACATGCGTTGAGCATGTATGTCTCTATTGGAATTCTCGATGTGCAGCAAAATTGGTAATACCACTGCTCCCATAGCAAGTTGGTTCGAGTCCACTACCTCCTTAAAGAGATGCTCCTAGTGTTTTAAGTCCTAAGAATTGCATTGATATGGGAGCTTTGTTATCTTTGTCAGTCGGGAACTGTTGTTTGCCTATCGAAGTAAGCAAAAATTCTTCGTAGTCTCTAGAGGTATCTACTGCTATTACATGCTCTAATGTTTTGCTAGTTCTTTTGTGGTATTCTTCTTTGATATTACTCAGGGCAGTCTTAGCATGAGTCACCACCACTCGCATAAGGGCTTCTTCGTCTGTCCCAAGTTTATGTCCAAAAAAAAAAGGACAAAATAAAAAAAGTATGACAGGGAAATATCCTTCCTCGCACACTCAACTAGCAAAGAAAGAGTTCTGCATTGTTCAAAAATTATAAAGGGATTATAGCCCAACCTTGATTTACCCATCTTATATTCATTTCCTGCAACTGATAATAAAAATTCCAACTATCTATATGCAGAATACTTATAGACTTTGGAATAACTTCATTGCCTCAATTGTTTGAACTGTATGGAATTTCACTCAATTCTAGTTACTGCTAGTTTTATAAAAAAGCCAACTTATTGCTAGCTATTGTTTCTTTCTTAAAATAACATCAATACCTAAAACGTCAAGCAGATTCCCTAATAGGTAATGGAATTTTCATAGAAGTCTATTGTCAACCTCAAAACCTTTACAAAGTATCTTTCAGGAAACAAAATTCATTTGATAACAATTCGTAGTGACTCTAGGAAGTCTTCTGGCCGTATATGATATACTTGTCTGACCGACCACAACTCAGCTGAAAATCGAGCAAAATAGATTTCCAGAAGTGACCATTCTATGGACTCCACTTCTTTATCGATTCATGGGCTAAAACGTCATTTTGTTCTAGGGGATCTAGTGACCAAAGGAGCAGAGCTCTCTCAAAATCCCATGTGAGTTTCTAATTGCAATTGCTTCAGGAAATCTTCCTCATACAACTGAGTGTACGTTTTCCTAATTGCTCTGCACTGTGTTGCGGTTCTGTGTCCCAAAATTTCCATAATCAACTTCTCATTGTGCCCCTATAGTTGAATGCAAATTGTTGGTTCTATGGTGTGAATTTTTGCAGTGTTGAACGTTGGTTCTGAACTATGGTTCATCACTGACATGTAAAGCCAACTTGGGAACACAATTGAAGCAGTCCTAGTAACACAGTTTGGAAGACTGTATCAGGTGATTTGTTGGCTTTATAACATTAGTGGTGTCATTGGTTCATCACTATGCATTGGCAAGAAGGCATCCCATTTTCTGTGGTTGCATAAAACTCTAGTAGCCACACTCCAGGCCCGCGGAGTAGCCACACTACCTTTGTTGTTGTCATTACTTGTGGTGTGCGTTAACACTCCTGGTTTATAAGTGTGTTGAAATTTTCTATGCATTGAAGGGCGTAAGTTCGAAACTGGTATATATGTGTTGAAGCTCCGTGACAGGAGGGCACAAGTTCGATTCATGATCATGAGGAATTGCAGTTATCGTTGGATTTTGGCTCTAGTAAACTAAAGGTAGAAGATTTGCATTCCTAAAAAAAATAAAAAATAAAATTGCAATCACAAGATTGGAAGAAGCAATCACCAAGTAGAATTGCCTTGCATGTAAACTATAGTTTTTGGATACAACATTTGATCAAATCTCTACAAAACTATGTGAGGCTGATCATTCACCACTTCTTTGTGAGCACGTATGTTACAATTGGTGGTTGAACTATGTATAAACAAATGAAATGTTGTCTCTGAGCCCATGTTTTTGCGTCATTTCCACAAGTGATGGTAAAGCTTGCTCACAACTTATTTTTTTGAGAATGCTTGAATTTGTTTTTGTTCATATATAGCATTGGACGTGGTCAAGAGTCCAACAAAAGCTTTCTATTCATCCTATAGTTACATCTATTTAGCAGTGGGAACTATTTTTATGTGTGCAAGCCAACACCATTTTTCTGTTTCAATTATTGTGAAATGGATCAGCTTGATGATGCATTGGAGTTGTTAAAAACCTTAATTCATTCCACTATTGATGGGATGGTAAACATCAACAGGGACACTCTTGCTGACATTAGAACCTGTCTACAATATGCACAAGAAAACATTGAATTTTTTCAGCTTGAATCACACTTACAACGAGATGAGCTACAACAGCATAATCATCATTCTGAACTTGTTTCTATTCAGAACAATTCTATTTTTGAGTCAGAAATTGACTCCCATCAACATGCAGAAACTAATAAAGACATTAAAGTTAAGGCAAATTCAAGAGCATATGTGCATGCAGATTAGAAGTACAGCCTACACTTCCCAAGCCAATCATCAGACCTTGGGAAGAGCTTGTCCATAACAAGCACAGAACATGTCTTGGATATGATAAGGAGGTTTCCTTTCACGTTCTATATTACTCAAAGCCCATCCAGTTTCAGAGTGTTTGATTCCTTCATGATAGTTCATCTTCACATATTCCATATTTTTCTCCTCCACATTCGCAGCTAAAAGTTGTTAAATGCCATCACTATGACCGAGTTGGCCATATGAAAGATCATTGTTTTGATCTTCATCCATGTAAGTATTGTCATAAAACCAGTCATTCTTCAGACATATGCTTCAAAAACAACTGTCCTGCAAGAACAAAGATTCATCTTGGATGGATTGCTTCTTGGCAATGGGCTTCAACAACCAAGAAGATATTTCAGTTATATGTCAGAACTTGTTCTAGAGTATTGAAGAATCTTGCAGTTGAGTTTTCTCCATCATCTCACCTTGTATCTGATAGAGGGGGAAGTGATGGTCATCTGCAAGCCTCAAAGCCACATCAAGCGAGCCTGAGTCACAACCTGCCATACCAGATTCAAAGTTGTAGCCAGAGACAAAGATGCCCCTAAGCGTGCCTTCAGTTGGTGATGCCTCTTCAAAGAATTGGGGACACTTCCTCTAGCAGAAGACTTCATCTTCTTGCCAGTTTTGGAAGAGTTCCAGGAATTGCATTAAGCATTCCAGAGTTGTTGGTCATCCTTAAACCATGACAGGTTGAGACCTCCCTTTTCAGGTTGAGGTTCTCCCTTTTTATGCGGGGTGAGACCTCCTTTTAAGGTTGAATGTTTCCCTCTTCAAAACATCACGAGCACTTCCTCTAGCAGAAGACCTCAACTTATTTCTAGACCTGGAAGAGTTCTGGGAACTTCACTAAGCGTTCCCGTGTTGGTGGTCATCCTTAAACCACATCCCTTTATACCAACATTTTTAGAGAGCACATTCATCCTAGTGCTGCCATGAATTTTTACATGTTTTGTATTACAACTCTCTTCTTGGACTCATACATAACCCTTCGGATTAAGTGGGGGAATGTTGGACACCCAATCCTCTAAGGGTTGGTGTAGAAGTTGAACAGCCAAAGAGAGTCCAAGGGACCACTTGAAATATGAAATTAATGGTCATTCCTATGTATTATAAATATGTATCATTGTGAATAAGAAAAGTAATCTAATGTTTTTCTAATGTGCTTAACAGTGAATATGTAGATTCAATAGGTTTTATTTTGGATAAATCAATTGTGACTTGGCATAAGTACCTTTTGCTCCCACTTTTCCCACTTAATAGTCATGATCAACCAAACTATTTCTCATTCATTTTCCTTAATCACATCTCTTGAACCGTAGATGCCTACAACTCCACATCATCATTTCTATGACTTATGGATTACTTGTCCCATGTTTACAGTGTAAGAGGAGGACTCAATTGAAAACACATAAAGTGAGCAAGAGAAAGGTATGGTAGCATTTGAGAAATAAGTCCAAAAACCCTTTGTTGAAAGGAGCAAGCTTTCATCAATTAAATCTGTCATTAGCTAGCCATGAATAGAGAAAACAAGAGCTAGTTGTTTACCTAGCATCTTGACATTGTTTAATGAGGGGGGTCTTCTTAATGGGTTTGGCATTGAGCTTGATTTGGATCAACATCTTTATAAGAAGAGTTAAACTTTAAAAGAAGAAATATCTCCTATGTGTTAATGGTGCATGTCCTCTTCTCAACCTAGCTAAGTTATGATAAGGAATTTTTTTAGGGATAGCCTATAATCTTCTTTGCAACTCTCTTCTTAAACTTTACCGGTTAGTTAACACCAAAAAAAACCTAAAACAAATATCTTAGATATTAATTTCTCATTCATTAATCCAATGATCAATCATCTCCCATTCTCCCATTATTCTACAGATTACTAAAATACTCCACTACGACATAAATTTCTTAGTATCACTGCAACACTAATACTTAGAAGTTTTTAAAACTAAAAAATCAAGGTGAATTTCTAAGTAAAATGGCCCACCATAAGCATGTTAAGCTAAATATAAAAGATTATCATGTAAAACATACCTATAACAAAATGAAAAAATTTAACACCCGTGAATATGCATAAAGGTAAAATAAAAAATATTAACTCATAAATAAAAGTAAAAGATAAAATAACAAACCTATCATCCAATTTTGATTTTGCGGGCAATAGAAATTTAAAATTCCACGCCTACCATAGAGTGGCCGTTATAGCTCGCCATGCAAGTGTAGTACGATCATAATTTGTTAATTCTGCGGATGGGTAAAGATATGCATGAGATGGGTTCGTTTCTCGTTGATTGTCAGTGTTTCAACGGATTAGCAATAGAGGCAATCAGAGGGATGGTTAAGTCGAGTAGATATATGTAGAGTCACAAGTACATATAAACACGCAAGTCCTTTCAGATCCTATCTCTGCCAGTTTTGATGTATGAGATCGTCTTTCTAGCGATTCATTAACAATCGAGTAAATTAGTTTATTTTAATTTTAATTTTTTAAGTGGGTGTAAATAGATTTTTATTAGTAAAAAAAGTGTGTATTGTGATTATATATCTAATTTTTGTAAAAGATAACGTGATGGGAGTGGAGGTTTCCTCAATACTATAATATACATCAATAAGACAATGTTTGCGAACAACAAGAAACTTAAAATCTATGTGACAATAGTTATGCCCTCCATAATCAAGAAATAGAGTTATATCCAACAAAAACCAAACATTTGCCAAAGACAAAACATACAACAAGAGATGTAGTCAAGAGCCATACTTTTTGCAATGCAAAAACCATATCGATGTTGAGATTAATGTAGAAATTGTTCAAACCAAACCCTAGATTAGGATTCTATTCCTGGTTTATAGCATTCAGTTCAACTTCCCTAAATGTGTGATTGTTATATATATTCCTCTTGTAATGAATGATGGACAGAGTGTGTATTGCAGAGGCAGTGTTACAGGTGGTGTTTCACACCTATAAGTTGCTTAGTTGTTTAATAAAGATTGATTCGTTGTATTTTTGACAATCGGGGACCATGTTGCCATAGTCGAAAATACCAACAGGGGAAATTTCCATGAACCAACCAGCAAGTCATTACTTTGATCATTCAAAACAAAAGAGAGAGTGATTGCCTGAGGCAAAGAGTTGTGAACCAACAAACCAAAGAGAGAATTGTAAGTGTATTCATGATTTCAAGCTTTGTCAACCTGAAAAGGATTGTGTAGATAACAAAGAGGATTGTGTAGATAATTGCACCAAGCCCAAAGATATTAACGAACATACTAGAAGGTTTGCCACATCACCCAATTGTCAAGACCAATCCAACATGGAAGGCACAAAGAGTGAACCAAGTGCAGAGCCAAAAAAATATCACCTCCAACCTATGAATTCCATATATCTCAACAATTAGGAACACGAAAAGCATCAGTAGCCTCAAAAACAGTGAGACACAAGAAAAACAACACTTCAAAGGCATACACCAGTCTTAATCTAATGATGACTATAAATTCTAGAGCACAATCAATAGGTGGATCAGTTGGGTCTCCACGAGGGCCAGTAATATCCCCTAAGGTTGAGTCTGACACCGCATAGCTTTCCACCTGACTCAAGTGAGAGTCGATATTCAAGTAATTATCAAGTTGCTTCTCTCTTAATACCATACGAAAGAGAGTTTCCATTTGTTGGTGCATAGAGAGAGAATGCAAAAAATGCAATCTCCTCTTCCTAAATCTTCCTAGGTTGAATCTATTTCAAACCCTCTCCTCCAATTTCCAAATCAGAAAAGTAAGGGTAATCCCCAAACTCTTTTGATTCCAGCAGCAAAATTTATGTCTGCATTTCTAGAGGGACTGAATCGAAGTAAGATGCAACTGAGTCCCAGAGGACTGAATCGAAGTAAGATGCAACTGAGTCCCAGAGAAATGACCAACTACGTTTAATACCATAATTACTAGCTCCCCTTGTTCAACTTGTCATCCTAAAGAAACAATTGACAACGTTTAATACCAAGATTACTAGCTCCCCTCCAAGGATAATTTTAGGGGTGAATGTTGGCCCTTTGGCGAAATTAAGGGGTTTTAAATTTTTAGTGGGCGAATATTTGGTATCATAGTACATTTTTACAAATCACCTCAAATAGCCCACCTTATTTTAAGGGAGAGGGTAAAAAAGGTAAATTTAGCCCTTGAAATTAGGACTTACAACCTTCCATTCGCCCATTTTCAAGAATAGGTTTTATTTAAGTGAATCCATTCGCCCATTTTCAAGAATAGGTTTTACTTAAGTGAATCCTATGGGCCAAATACCATATTTATAAAAGAGGTATGGTAAATTAATAAAAATATAAATAAATGAAAGGTATGGTAAATAAATAAAACATTTTTTATATTTACTCCATAAGTCACCTTATATACATGTAAGGGTGTAAACAAATAAAAATATAAGTAAAGTGGAGGTATGGTAAATAAATAAAACGTCTTTTTATACTTACTCAAAAGGTATGGTAAATAAATAAAAATATAAATAAACTAGATGTATCGTAAATAAATAAAACCTCTTTTTATATTTAGTCCATAACCCTCGTTCTATTTATGAAGGCTCAAGAAAGAGGTTTTATTTAAGTGAATCCTATGGGCCAAATAGCATATTTGTAAAAGAGGTATGGTAAATTAATAAAAATATAAATAAACGAGAGGTATGGTAAACAAATAAAACATTTT
This sequence comes from Pinus tabuliformis, assembly GCA_031772625.1. NCBI lineage: Eukaryota > Viridiplantae > Streptophyta > Pinopsida > Pinales > Pinaceae > Pinus > Pinus tabuliformis. The sequence goes on along the minus strand of CM062815.1, from coordinate 145,707,474 downwards.
TTTATATTTACTCCATAAGTCACCTTATATTTACGAACACTCAAAAAATGGGTTATATTTAGGTGAAACCTATGGCCAAAATACTATGGGACAAATACCATGGACTAGATTGTTATTAATACCATGCAAAAAAACATTATTAACCCTAATATTAGAATTAATAAAAATAAAAATGGCACATGGTATTGACCCATGGTATTCACCAAAATGGCACATGGTATTGACCCATGGTATTCACGTGGAATGTAGCCTATTTAAATGGGGGAATTAAACCAGCATGTAGCATATGCTAAGATTCACTAGGACTTTACAAAGTTTTATTATTTAGTGAAAGACTCGCCAAGATCTTACAAGATTTTATAATTGAGTAAAATATTCGCCATGCCTGGTGAGAGATTCGCCAAAAAATTATATATACATATTATATTATTGATAAAATCGCCTTCCATTTTTCCTATATACCATGGAGATTCACCCATTTATTATATTTATAAATTTAGGGGGGGTTCTTAAAATTTTCCCTGCTCCCCTCTTCTAATTGTCATTCTCTGTCGAGGAGGCATGGTAACTAGTACAAAAGAATAGCTGCAACAACCCGTGAGAGAACCATGACCAGTGAAACAAGTAGAGGGGCAAATCACTACCCCTTGAAAGCTTGACGGAAACACGACCAAATCATCCCCCAAATTCCACACTCGGGGCTCGAATTCAAGGGAGGCTTGAAATTCATTGCATGTTAAGGGCATAAAACTCAAATAACCCCACTCACAAGACACCACTCGAAGAATCCAAAGACTCAAAAAACCATCAAAACCATGCTCAAAGTTAAAAACCAAAAAAATATTAGCGACAACAGTTCCAATTGTGAAGATATAGGAGATGTCCCCAATTGAGTATACAAAATGCCAATTCACTAGAACAAGGGTCAGCAAATTCTTATAGAAGATAAAGGTACACAACACCCAAAATATATATCGCACCTCCAAAAAGAAAGAGAAAGCCCTCATTCTAGAACCACAAAGAAAAATGACTAGGATACCAACAACCACAAACTAGTACTGGACATGGGTATGAATTAATTGTGAAGGCGTTATCCAAGAGGGGCGAATTCAAATAGACAACCACTAATTTGAAGATAAATCCGCGCTCTATGACATGTAACAATAGAATGAAAAACATTGATCCAAACCTCTCAGCAACATAAAGAAAACTCCAGATAAAGATGTCTCTTTACAACCAGAGCCGAAAAATCCAATAGGCACACCAAAGTAAATGATATGCATGCCCAAGCTTACAAAACTCACTACATCAAAATACCATAAGCATAGAATGAAGATTTCACCTAACCACCACTATGTTACACAATGTACATCCACCAAACAACGCTTCACCCATTACATTTTCATTGAAAAGACATGAGGTTTGATAAAATATGAGAATCCAGATTAATTTATTAATTAAATGCAATTACATATATACAAGAAGTGTTGTCTCAAGATAGATACGCTATCTTGGACAAACAATCTGTTGGTTGAGAGATCATCTCAACCACACACCAATCTAGGAAATAGATCCTAACTACTAGGAATAGACTCCTTTACTTAGTAAGAATCACAACTGAGACAAGTAGGAATTAGATATTCCAACACTCCCCCTTAATGAGTAGTTGTCTCCATATCAATCTGCAAAATATAATTGTGGTCAAACATAACTAAAGAATATGTCAATGTCCATATAAAAGAACAACCATCTATTAAAATGCATGGGTGCCAATCGCTGCAACCTCCAGTCTTGTAGGATGTCCTTCGCATACATGGTTCTGTCAACCATTATAGCTGCATACATGTACCTGTACCTGTAAATCCCCCTCCATCATTGTTAACCTGGGTTTTGTCGGATTACCCGTAACCATGCATTGGGTTTTATCGGATCACCCTCAACCATGCCTCCAAGGGCTCTCAGCGACCAAGGCTAAACACAGCCACGAAGGCTCACCTCAGCCGCTATGGGCCACAAATCTGCCACTAGGGCACTCCAGCCACTCTGGGCTACAAACCTGCCACTAGGGCACTCCAGCCACTAAGGCTCACCAAAGACCCGACTCAACCAGGCCAAGGGTTTTCTCGGCTAACCCTAAACCATGCCAACAGGAATCTTTGTCCCACTTCACTCTTACATGTGGTTTTTGGCTTACCACAAACCGACACTGCAAATACAAAGTGGTTTTTAGATTACCACGAACTGTATGGGGATACACATGCCTTACAAGGCTTACATTACACACTCCAACTTTTGGAGTTGCCAGGTACATACATTACAAAAGACCACCACAAAAACATCCTAGACTTGCTTAAAATTAAAAATGTGTGATATACTATAATCATCACTAGTCTATTCCACAACACACTCAACCTCACAAAAAACTAGATTGTCCATCATCCTCCCTTCAATCTCTGATGTTGCTCTTGCACTTCATCTTTTGATCACATCCTAGGAATTTTTTGTCTTTATCGATTAAATATTGGAACTCCATGAGCTTGTCATTTGTTAGAATAGCCAATTCTAACAAAATAACTTCATATTGAGGTGGTTAATCTCAATATGTATATCAATTTAAATTCCAAAAAAAAATACTTCATGAACTCATGAACAAAAATTCCCCACATACACTATACGTTCTACGGTGTGCCTTGATCCAAGCTACTGCAACGCTGACTGTTTTTCACCCTATCTGCCATGTTGTGAATGACTGCAATCAGAAAGTACAAAATCTCACTACTGCACCAACACACCAATATCACAGCTCAGACCCAAGCACAGATTAACGGTTCTACTTGTTTCACACAACGATGGGATGAGTAGAGCAGAGCAAACATCACTGCATCAATGATGCAACAGGCCTAAGGACCATGAATGTTCAACCACGCAACTGTTGAGGTCAAACTATGTATCCACATATTTGACCGCTCCACACACAGAACGAACTCCAACTCCAGCTCTATATCCTAGCTTTTCTCCACGTAGCAATCGCTGACTGGACGTTTGCTACAATCAATCAATTGAACTCACAACGACTCTCAGTCAGCCACACACACAATAGTACAGGCTTCACATCGTAGCAAGTGACGTCCTCAACTGGCCCTCAACTCCATACTGCAGGTTCAAAAATCAACGACCATGGGCTCTAGAGCATCTCGTAGAGCAGAATCCCCAACGCCCACCAGTACATCGCAGATTTATGCTCTGTTCCCGCAGCATCTCTGGAGATACGTATTCCTCTATGCCAAGGAACAAATTCAGCCTACCGGGAAAAATGGTTGTTGGATCAATGGTAGGCGATATGCATGCTGAACTTTTAATGGAGGCATTCGTACAATACCCAATCTTGCAAGACACGATGGGCATTTTGTCTTCTTGTTCGCGAAAGACGCTACAAAATTCAATCGGCCTAGGCTGCATTTTTCTATGCCCACAACAATTACTTTCCTGTATAATATCGCTTCCAGTATCGAGCTGCTTCGAGGTGTGATCAATTTTGAGGTTGGCGGAGATATGGAAATCGGTGATCATGACATTGATAATTGATCAAATTTCTCTATCTCTATCCAACATGACTTTTGATCACTATTTGAAAAAAAATCACAACTCTTGATCTGCTCAAAGGCCGCTCCTCTGATTTTAGCGGGAGATGCCTCTGAAATGTATAGTGGGACACTCAACCATCACACACAAAATATTAGTACCAATAACAGACAACAGCATCATGGACAGAGGCACCATATCAATTCCCTTCCTCACATCGAGCAATTGAGAAAGAATGGGATACGGTATCACCAAACTCCACATGCCACACAAGTGCTGCTGCAATCACCATGGCAACCGAGAACATCATGACCAACATTACCAGAGGAGTGAACAGAGGCGATGCAACTATTTTATAGGGGGTTGCATTATCTGTTTTTGAATTCTTGGGTGTGACTGAAAACCCTGTTTCTACCAACCCAATAGATATGAAGAATGCTTCCAGAGTGCCCAATAGGAAACAAGATGTGTTTGATATCCACCAAAACCACTCTTCATTCCACCATTGTTGAAAACTTCCATCACTAGCCCACCAAAACTCTAGAAAGCTCATTACATGTTGGAAACACATTGCTGATAAAAACCAAATGCTCTCTGGGTCTGAAATCTTAGGAGTAAGTGATTTGGCAGACAATAAACAAGCAACATGCAATATCGCATACAACACTACCAACACAGTCCACAAGATATCCGTTTCCTTTGTGCTAAACGATCCAAAGCAATAGCAGGTGCCACCCCTTTAAATGCAGGTCGAGTAGGCCAAAAGTAAATAGATCTCCAACCCAGACAGTGCATCTCTAATCCTGTCAACAGATCTTCTGTGCTCGTCCCATACCTCCATCCAATCTCAATAATTGGTGGATGGTCTCTTGGATTATCAATAGGCCAAGACGTGTGCTCCCTTGCGAATTTCAGGGCTTGATCAGGACTCTGTGCCAGGCAGTTCACTCGAATCTTCAACTTCATACCACACCGGATAGAATACACAACCTCACCAAATCTGGCAGCTAATGTGACGCAGCTCCAACACCCAGATACGATTACTGTCAGACAAGCACAATCTGAACACAACGTCGTGTGCCACTTCGATCTACACAGTATACAACTTGACTGTGAAACAGCTCCACAGCTTTGAAAAAACTGAATTTCCAAACACTGATCTTCTGCATCCTCTTCAACAACAGCGGAAAAACCACACACAACTCTCTACACGCCAAGCTCGGCCCGAGTGAATGAACAAATAAAAAAAATCACCAACTCTTTATTTTCTCAGCCCAGCGGGGACCAAGCCCACGAGGGGCGAGGCCCTCAGGGCTCTGATACCATGATAAAATATGAGAATCCAAATTAATTTATTACTCAAATGCAATTACATATATACAAGAAGTGTTGTCTCAAGATAGATACGCTATCTTGGACACACAATCTGTTGGTTGAGAGATTATCTTAACCACACACCAATCTAGGAAATAGATCCTAACTACTAGGAACAGACTCCTTTACTTAGTAAGAAGACTCCTTTACTTAGTAAGAATCACAACTGAGACAAGTAAGGATTAGATATTCCAACAAGGTTTCAAACCCAAACCAATTTACCTACTTCGTACCACTCCATGACAAAATATGAAAAAGTGTGAAATCATCATCCCATTTAAAAAACGATTCCCTCCGTGGATCATACCCCCATCTGGACACCCATTTTAACTTAACTATTTCTAGTGATATGTATATACAAAAAAAGGAAATAGACATTATTCTATTTGTTAACTTAACTATTTCTCGTGATACGTATATACAAAAGGAAATAGACATTATTCTATTCATAATTTTTATTTTTATGTAAACAAAAAAGGAAAGAAATATTTTTTCCCTCAACAAAATTGATTTGACATTTGAATATTAGTAATACAGAAAGGTTTAGGATACAGTCTATACATAATCTATACATTTTTTTTTGTATTTTGTAACATCATGTAATATCTATACATTTTTTGTTTTTTGTAACATCATGTAATAGTGAAAAAAGATGGGCGACATGGAAATACCTTTAACTTTGTATTAACAACATTAATGTCAATCTCTTCCTCCAAAATTATCACGTTCATGAATTCGCATAGCCTTTCAATTCCGTGTGACAAAAGGCCGAATCTTAAGGCGTTAAAAAGGTGGTTAAAGTTTTCACCGTCAGATTGGAATTTCTTTGAAGTTGGAAGTATTATTTTTGGTGAAGTTAAAAGAATCCACCAGTGGGAGTGAAAAATTAAGTTGCATATCACGGGAATTCGTCCTATATGCCACCGATTTATCCCGTGTTTTATGAACCCTTATTCGATTCGCGAGTGGAACCATTGTTGGCTTTAGGGTTGTCCGTGACCAAGGTTGCCATATGGTGTTAACTCAGTTTTATTGAATCCATATTTCACCCGCGAGCAGAACCAACGCTAAGTTTAGAATTGTTGTGTTCTGCTAAGTTTAGAATTGTTGTTGACCATTAATTTAAAAACAAGGGTAGTCTAAAAAATATTTATAAACTAGTTTGGAAAATAATAGAAATTTTAATAAGATTATGATAAAATTTATCTGAAATTTTATATTTTAAAATATAAGTTATTTTTATAAATTTTAAAATTTTAGGTGTTTAAGTTTTTGATCGGGTTAAATTTATTTTTACGATAAAAAATATTCAAAGATTCCAAACACAATTCAAACACTTCAATATTCTAATTTTTAAATATTTTTTTAGAAAACTATTGTCTCAGCTAATTTGTAAAGTGAACCAGCATTAATTATCAGATATATTGAATTAATTATCAGATTTATTTAAGCCTGATTTGACACGTGAGCGAAACCATGAATGGTTTTAGGATTGTAGGTGACCATTAATTAAGAAATACGTGAAATGTTGCTTTATGACATTAACTCCCCAGAGATGACATAAAACAAATTTCCACGTGACATGCCAATGTTGCCATATGGCATGGCATTAATTATCAGAATTATTGAAGCCTGATTTGACACATGATCGAAACCATGAATGGTTTTAGGATTCTAGGTGACCATTAATTAAAAAATATGTGAGATGTTGCTAACATTAACTCCCCAGAGATGACATAAAACAAATTTCCACGGTGTGATAACTATAGCACTTTTGGAAAGGAAAAATGCATTTTAAATCATTTTGTAAAATAAGGGTAAGTGAACCATGCATGGAATGCAATGAGGATTTTATCGGGAAATTATTTATAGGGATGGAATAAATGTTACTCAAAAATCATAGTAGATTTAACTAGAGTTTTATAAATTTTGTATTTAAATAAAAAAATTGTGATTAATGATATAATAAGTAATAATGGTAATTTTAATACAATTTTATGTGTATGTTATTTTCTTAGATATAATATTTTTTAGAGTCACTTTATGGTGTATAGATAAAAACATATATATTTTTTATTTAGGATTTAATGTTTTTTATATTTGTGGAACTTTAGCTTCATATTTTTTTGTTTGACTTGGTCTACAATAATGGTGTATTATATTAATATGCATGTGATTTCATATTTATAAAAACTAGATTCTCCAACCCAAAACATACAAACACAGGGGCATTTAGCCTAAAACGCATGTGTAGATAGACACACTTGCCTTAGAGTAGTTCTCATCTTACTATCCTAAACATTATATGTACATCACACATAAGGGTTATTCTATGGGTGTTACATTCCCCTCCCCCTTATTTATGCATTGTACTCAATGCATTACACACACACACAAATAAAACTATTCAAAAAAATGAGGGTACTCTACCTTCATAGCATCTTCACGCTCCTATGTAGCATCCTCAATACCCAAATGTGTCCACTGCATCATTCCAAGGCGGAGCACCTTGACCTTTCTATCCAAAATTCGCACTGGCTAGACCTAAAAGTCTCCCTTGGGCTCCACTTGAATCACATTCTAATCAATTACATAATATATGAAACATGTTATGAATATGCATGGATGCTGGTGATGCGATCATATATGCAACTGGTCTAATACTCTCTAAGATTTCAAATGACCCATAAAATCTATCTGCTAACTTTGCACATCTACCTAGTTTGAGTGAATATTTTCTTGCCTTCACTTTTAAGAAGACATGGTCACCAACTTTTGATTCTTTGTTTAGTCTATTCTTACATGTATATATTTTCTATATATCCTAGCAGCCTTCAAATTCTACTTGAATTTTACTACTTGCTCTTCCATTTCCCTTAGCAAGTTTGGCCCAACAATGGCCATATCCGCTAGGTTGTCCCAACTCATAGGTGTGCAACATCTTCTTCCACACAAGGTCTCAAATGGACTCATCTTAAAAAATGTTCGGTACCCATTATTATATGAAAACTCCACCAAGTGCAAATATTCTTCCCAAATTGATGGTTTCTCCATCACATATATTCTCAACATGTCCTCAATCACTTGATCGATTTTTCTTTTTAACCATCTAACTGTGGATGATATGTTGTATTAAAATTTATATTGGTTCCAAATCCCTTAAATAAAGTTGTCCAAAAGTTTGATGTAAACTTGGGCTCCCTGTCTAAAATAATTGCCTTGGGCACACCATGTAGCCTAGTAATTTCCTTCATATAAATTACAGTAACATTTGTTTCCTTGTGTGTTAAATTAATCTGAATAAAATGCACAACTTTAGTAAACCTTTTCACTACCACCATGATCTTGAATCACATTTCCTCATAGACTTGGGCATATTTGTAATAAAATAAATAAAAACAATTTTCCATTTGCACTTAGGAATGGTATTGGTTGTAGCAATCCTAATAGATGCCTATGCTTAGTCTTAACCTTTTTGCATTCTAAACACATGGCCATATAATTATCAACCTCGTTTTTCATACACAACCAAAAATTATTGTTTCTTGATTGCTGAAATTGTTTTCTAATACCCTCGATGTCCAACACAAGGAACTTTGTGCATTACACTCAACACTATACTTTTCAACCCTTGATAATTTGACACATAAATTACACCATTGTATGTGAGAATTTCATCCCCATTTAGCTCATAATACTTGTATTTTTTCTAGAAATTACTTTGATGTAACTCTTTTTTTTCATATACTACTGATCAAAATTTTCAGCGTCTAAATTCTAATTTTGAAATTCGATTTGTATACATTTTATGGTTTTAGCATGCATTGTATGCACCCTTCTACCAAGTTCATCAACCACCTTATTCTCCTTAACCTTTATGTGTTTTATTTCAAAGTCATAAAAAGCCAGAAATTCTAGCCATCTAATTTGTCTAAATTTAAGGTTCGTTGTTTAGATAAATGCTTCAAACCATTAAGATTTATTCTCAATTCAAATATTTTCCCCATTAGAGAATGACTCCAATTTTTTAAGACATGTATAATGGTTTCCAACACCTAATCATAAGTGGCATAATTTCTTTCATGATCCTTTATCTTTTTGGATTCGTAACACACCAGATGCCCACTTTGCATGAGGGCTCCTCCAAGCCCCTCCTTACATGCATTCCATGTAATGAAATATTAATTTGGATAAGCTATCCTTAGTATTGGTGCACTTGTAGATAAAAAATTTAAATGTAGAAAGGCCTCATCACATTTATAAGACCACTCAAATTTGGCACCCTTCTTTGCAAAAAAGTTATAGAATGTCCTAATTTTTAGAATCGCATAGTAAATCTTCTATAGTATCTTGCTAAACCCATGAAGGATCTAACCTCTATCTCCCTTTTTTGGTGTTATCCACTCTTTTATTACTTTGTGATAAAAATGGCAATGTTTGTATTAAAATAAAACCCACTGGTCAGCTCTACGAAACAGAGTCTGAACCAGGAGAGTCTGGCTCTGCAGAACGCTCTACATTTTTCATGCACACTACACATTAAATAGAAAACATGGTTTTAGGGAAGTTAGAACTATTGCCATTATGACACAGGTTTGGTGCTATGACACAGGTGTTGTCCTTGATGGCAAGTCACTTAGATGACAGATCATAGTTCAGGCTCACAGAATGAAGGAAAAAGAGATATACATGGGTTCCCCTTGACCAAGCCGCATATACACATGAGTTCGTTGACCAAAAGGCGCATATGCGTATACACGCACTTTCACACAAGGAAAGGCACGTACATGTTGAAGAATTTGGTTTTGGTCCATGGTATTTGGACCATGGTATTTTGACCCATTGTATTGGTTTGAGGTATCTTGTCCGAAGTGTTGACCCTGGGTAATTGGTCCAAGGTATTGTTTCTAAGTGGTTTTGGACCATGGTATTGAGTAAGGCCTAAGACTATAAAAGGAGGAGGAGATCATTAGGCAAAGGCACTTAAGTATTGAATATCTAATGAAGAGCAAGATCTAAAATACTGGTCATTGGTTTATGGTGCATAGCTGGATCTGAATCAAGGAGGAACCTGAGCGCTTGAAGAAGGATAAGTTCTATTGATGGGTCAAGATCTTAAGGCTTGAAGAGAAGTATCTTTGTGTGATTTTGATCTTTTATCTGAATAATTGGCACATGTCGTAATCTGTAAATCTGATGATATGGGTATAACTGATGTCTAAATAGTTGTAAAGGTTAAATCATCTTTTACAGATCTGTACGCAAGTTCAATATATCAAAGGCGCGTATACACACTACTTTGGCATTTCAAAACAACGTATATGCAGGTTTGCCTTCATTTAACAGTGTATGAACGCAGGTTTGACATAGTGAAGTAGCATACATCTCATAAATTATGTTTTAGCTACTTCTGTTTGTCGTTGCAAAGTTCTGGGTTCTGGATTAGGTTCTGGTTACTGTTACTATATTCTGGTTATAGCATCCAATAAAGTGATTGTTTGATTCAGTTTTGGTTGGTACAAAGGAGATTGGTTGATGCAGAGATATTTGATGTTTTATTGATGTTATTGATGGATCCAGTTTGAAAATTTATGAAATGTGGTCCCTGGAAGAAAAGAGAAGGTAGTAGCCTTCTGTAGGTCAGCACCTACGTACTAGTAAACACATCAACTAGTACAAGGGTTAAGGGGGTTGTAGCTCCCTTATAGGAAAAGTTGGAGAACGAGAGAAGGTTGTAGCCTTCTACAGGTAGAAGCCTGCATACTGGTATAAGGTTGCACCAGTACAAAATTTGTAAAAAGAAGTTTCTTATTAAAGAAAGATAGAGACGATTGTAGTAGGTGGTTTTCACCCACATTGGGTTTCCACCTTATATCTTGTGTTCATGTGTGTGATTGCCTGTTCTGTTTACTGCATTTGATTATTGGTTATATGGTTCTAATATACAAATTAAAGATCAACTAACTAAATTATAAGTTTGCAAGGTATATGCTGGTTGCTCTAAACACAATTGTGTATACACGCAAGTTTCATTAACATAAGTAGCGTATATAAATCTGTTTATGGAAATGAAATATTGTTAAATTGCTAATACTGATTCACCCCCCCTCTCAGTATTATTTCCAACAATTGGTATCAGAGCAGGTCCTTCAGAAGAAGCTTGATCGCTTGAAGGAAGATCTATCATCATGGGCAACTACGAAAGAGAGGGATCCATTAGACCACCAATCTTTGATGGGAGAAACTTCGTCTATTGGAAGGTAAGAACCACAGCCTATCTTCAATCTCTTGGAATAGATGTTTGGGAAATCGTGGAAGGAGGATATACATTTCCATCAGCAATTCCTACAGATACGGCAGGTAAAAAGCAGTATGAAACAAATGCCAAGGCTGTCAATACACTATTGGGGAGTCTGTTACAATCAGAATTTGTCAAGGTCATGCAGCTCAAAACCGCCAAATAAATATGGGACAAGATCGTTTTAAGCTATGAAGGAGACAATCAGGTAAAACGTGCAAAACTACAATCTCTCAGAATTCAATATGAAACTCTCAAAATGCACAATGATGAAAGTATAGCTCATTACTTCCTACGTATAGATGAGATTGTTAATCGCATGAAAAACTTGGGAGAAGAGATAAAAGAAATTACTTTAGTTGAAAAGGTTTTAAGATCCTTGTCTTCTAATTTTGAATCAAAAGTTTCTGCCATAGAAGAAAAGCAGGATCTTCAGAATATGACTATGACACAGCTGCACGAAATCCTAACTGCTGTTGAAATGAGAAAAGGAGGTCCATCAGATATGAAAGAAGCCGCATTAAAGGCTTCAGGAAGAGAAGAGCTCAATGAATCAGGACACATTTCAGAAGGAGAGGAAGAAGCAAACTTTGTCAAAAACCTTCAATGAGGTTTTGAAAGATTCAAAGGTAAACTACCTTTCAAATGCTTTGCTTGTGGAAGAGTCAGCCATTATGCAAGCAAATGTCCTCATAAAGATAAGCTTGATAAAGGTAAGGAACTGGCAAAATGGAATAGAAAACAGAATGTAAGTAAGAAGAGCTACTATACGCATGAAGATAGCGATGGTTTATCAAATAGTGATGAAGATGAATATGGTAATGATTATAGACTTTTGATGGCTTTTGAAGATGATGATTTCTTGGATGCTTTAGATGAAGATAGTATATATGAAGAAATTTCTAAACTTAAAATATGTTTAGAAGAAAAGAGTATGATTATAGATTCTCTCATATTCCAACTTGCTGAAAGGGAAAAACACCATGAAAAGTTAGAATGTGAAATTGTGGGTCTAAGAAAAGATATTGAGAAAACAAAAGCTCTCAATCTTAGATTTGCGAAAGGATTAGAAACTTTAGATGAAATTATCAAAGTGCAGTGTTCTCCTCTGATAAAGACAGGTCTTGGATATACTGAAGAAGCATCTCAAGCACAGAAGCCATCAACCTCCAAAAACTATCTTGATGCAGCAAGGAGAAGTGAACAGGTTGACAATCGTTAGCAAAGGTATAAAGCAGATCATCAAGTAAATCGGGTTCAATCTACCTCAAATATGAACAGAAGCTATAACCAACCACAAGTAAATCAGTCTCAATTTGCTTCAAGAATGAATGTCAATGGAAACTACAATCATCAGGTCAGTAGATTTGATAATCGCAAGAATTTCTTTAATGGCCAATGTTTTTCATGTGATAACTTTGGACACAAAGCTGCTCAATGTGTTGCTTACAAGACCATCATGATTAGAGAAGCACGAAATCAGAGGAATGTGACTGGAATCATGAAAAGGACCTACAATAACTTTTCTGATCTTGAAAATGAAATATAATGCTCTATCTATGACAACTTCGGTCATGAAGATTTTGAATGCAGGAGTAAATTTCAGCAAACATCTCAGAAGGAGCAATCTTCATTGGGTCGCAAAACATGGAGAAAGAAAGAACTGCAAACAGAAAGATGTGGAATAGCCTTGCATGCAGAAGGACAAGAAAATCAATGGTATATCGACAGTGGATGCTCGAAACACATGACAGGTGATAAAGAAAAACTTCAGTCATAAAATTACTTAGAAAAGGAAAAGAAGGTCTCATTTGATAATGACACTCCTGTACTCATAAAAGGTAAAGGCTCTGTTCTCTTAAAAGAAAGGTTAAAGTTGGGAATGTTATGTATGTTGATGGTCTAAAGCATAAACTATTAAGTGGCAATCAAATGTGTGATCAAGGAAATGAAGTAGTATTTCGATCAAATGGATGTGTTGTTCATGAGCTTGATACAGGAGAAACAGTGATCAAAGGTGTAAGAACTCCAAACAACTTGTACATACTCAAGGGAGGAAAACAACAGTGCTATCTAAGCAGAAATGATGAACACTGGCTATGGCACATAACACTGGGGCATCTAAGCTTCCCTCAAATAAGAAAAGCATGCAAATACCAGGCAATTCGTGATCTTCCGGATATCCGCATTCTAGAAAATACAATATGCAAATCATGTCAAGTTGGTAAGCAAATTAGAACAAATTTCCCTGAAAAGGAAGGATCAGCTAGTAAGCCTGTTGAACTTGTTCATACTGACTTATGTGGACCATCAAGGAAAAAGTCACCTCGTGGAGAAGAATATTTTATATTGTTCATTGACGATTTTTCAAGAATGTGTTGGGTAGGAATTCTAAAGCATAAAGATGAAGCATTCAAAAAGTTCAAAGCCTTCAAATCTTTAGTTGAAAATGAATCAGATCGCAAAATCAAATGCCTCAGCTATGATTGAGGAGGGGAATTTACCTCGAATGAATTCTTTGACTTCTGTGAAGAACATGGAATAAGAAGGGAATTCTCTACCGCAAGAACTCCTCAGAAAAATGGAGTGGTAGAAAGGATGAACATAACTGTTCAACAAATGGCTCGTGCTATGCTAGATGAGTCTGGAACTCCTGCAACCCTTTGGGGTGAAGCTGCATTTGCTGTCGTCACTATTCTCAACAAAACCAATGTCCGGGTAAACAACACTCAAACTCCACATGAATTTTTGTATGGTAAGACTCCTACTGTAAAATACTTCAAAGTTTTTTGGAAGCAAATGTTACATCAAAAGGACTGATGAAAAACTTGGCAAGTTTGAACCTAAAGCAAATGAAGGCATTCTCCTTGGTTACTCTTCCCGAAGTAAAGGATATAAGTGTTATAATAAAAGACTTGGGAAAATTGTTGAAAGTATTGATGTTGTAGTTGATGAAGCAGACAAAAATCCAAAGCAGGTAAAAACCGAAGATTATGAAGAAGATGAGGATGATCCTTCCACATCAAATCAAACTAATTCTGAAGAAAAAACCAGTGAGGCACCAAAAGAACAGATAAGGGTAGAAGAAAAGACTCCATCCAGGTATGTTCAGAAGAATCATCCAGAGACTCAAATTTTGAGGTGGAAAGAGGCAGGTGTGCAGGCAAGAATAACTATTATAGAAGCTTCAAGTTACCTAGCATTGCTTTCCTCCGTCGAACCGCAAAATATAAATGAAGCATGCAAAGATGAATGTTGGGTCAACGCCATGAATGAAGAACTTGAGCAGATTGAAAAGAACAATACTTGGGAATTGGTTCCTAGACCTAATGATAAGAATGTCATAGGAACCAAATGGATATTCAAAAATAAGTTGAATGAAAATGGAGAAGTTATTAGAAACAAGGCCAGACTTGTTTGTAAAGGGTATGCTCAACAAGAAGGTATAGACTTTGAAGAAAATTTTGAACCTGTTGCGAGACTTGAAGCCATAAGAATGTTCCTTGCTCTTTCTAGCTCTCAGAAGTTCAAAGTATGTCAAATGGATGTGAAATCTGCCTTTCTTAATGGAGACTTAGAAAAATAAGTATATATTGAGTAACCAGACGGATTCATCCTTGGAAATGATCCAAAACTTGTATGCAGACTCAGAAAGGCTCTCTATGTTCTAAAACAAGCTCCAAGGGCCTGGTATTATCGTCTTGACAAATACCTTCATCAACAAGGTTTTTCAAAAGGATCAGCTGATAGCAATCTATATATAAAATTGACAATGATAAATTGCTAATACTTGTTGTGTATGTTGATAATATCATTTTTGGTAGCAATGAAGAAGCCATGAGTCAAAACTTTGCTTTGGTAATGCAAAAAGAATTTGAAATGTCCTTGCTTGGTGAGCTCACACATTTTCTTGGTTTACAAGTTCAACAAAATAAAGATGGTATTTTTCTATCACAAACCAAGTACCTCAAGCAAATCTTGAAGAAATATGGCATGGAAGACTCTAAACCAGTATGTACCCCTATGGTAACAGGATGAAGCCTCAACGCAAATGATGAATCAGCAGCAGTACATCAACCAACCTATAGATCCATGATTGGTAGTCTGCTCTATCTAACAAGTACCTGACTAGACATCATGCATGCAGTGGGAATAATTGGAAGATTCCAAGAAAACCCAAAGGAAGCACACCTTCAGGCATTCAAAAGGATTTTCAAATATCTTCAAGGAACACAAAACTTTGGTTTATGGTATCCTAGAGATACAGATCTTACACTTCATGCATATACAGATGCAGATTGGGCAGGAAGCGTGGATGACAGAAAAAGCACTAATGGTGGTGCATTCTATATGGGTTCCAGATTAGTGTCTTGGTTCAGCAAGAAACAAAGTTCAATTGCATTATCTACCGCTGAAGCAGAATATGTGGCTGTTGCATCTTGTTGCACACAACTCCTTTGGATGATGCAAACATTGCAAGACATTCAGATCACATGTACTCCACCCATCTCCATTCTATGTGATAATACAAGCGCAATCAGTATTTCAAAGAATCTAGTCATGCGTTCCAAGACCAAGCACATACCTATCAAATATCATTTTCTTCGGGAACAAGTGCTTAAACAAAAGGTCAAATTGGAGTATGTTCCCTCCAAGGAACAAGTTGCTGATATACTCACCAAACCACTGCCCAGAGAGACATTTGAATATCTTAGACAGAACCTGGGAGTAGTTGATGCATCATCTTGCTATTGACACTTATCTGTTTCAGAGAACTTTGGTTGTATGCAAGTCTCATGAAGCGTATCCACGTACATATGTCGGTTTCAGTGGATACAATCGCGTATATGTTGGTTTGAAGAATATCAGTGGGCTAGACTCAGGATGAAAAGAGTTTGATATGGGTCTGACAGTGATCACCTGGCACAGGTTCAGGGGGAGCATATACTTCTAATAATGCATTGTTGGCATTATCTTAGAAGATCTTGGTACAATTTCACAATTGTTTTTGATTCAGGTGCAGAGGGAGATCATGGTTGCTAGTTTGGATGGTGATTGACAAATGTTGCTGATGATAGTTGCTGATGACTATAGTCTTATTCTAGATATTTTGCCTCTATGTCATGTATATCTTTTATTATCAAGGTCATGTAACGACCTATTTTTTCCCTACTATGCCTGGAGAAAAAATAGGTCTCTAACAGAGTTAGGACTATTCCCTTTCGACTTGAGACTCACTCTCACCCTCTCCCTCTACATTGAAATAACTTTGGCACAAGTGACACTAAGCACTCACCAGGCACACGAACCTCGTTGTTTAAAGACTAAGTATACCACTCTCATGTGATGACAAGAAAGAGCTAAGGCATATCTTTAAGATATTGGAAACTGGGCCATCATACCGGATGGGACTCCTACACCAAACGTTGTGAGGTCTATTTGGGACTTCATACTGGGGAGATCCCCTAAATGTTAGTGAGTCCAACACCATCAACATTTCTGGCACTATAAGGAGGGCCAAATGACAAGCTGAGTCCTCACATCTATTTTGAATCTTCGCATACTGTCATGACTAACCACATAGTTTCTCCTCCAGAGTGTATGTCTTATGGAAACAACTTTTAAATCTCAGAAGAATTTTGGAATGACTTATCATGTGTAATAGATACGATGGTAAAGGCGGAGCATCTGTGCTTAGACACGTAGTTGGCGTCGTAGGCTCTTGTGAAAGGCATGAAATCCATGACGATTACTTCACCTATGCGTTGTTCGCATACACTCTTCAAGGGCACCCACTACTATGGTGTGCCACTCTTCCCGAAAAATATATTCACTCTTTCCATCATTTGTTCGCAGAGATAACCCGTGCCTTCAATCATTTTGACAGTAAATCACTCAATAAAGAAATTATGGAATTACGAAAAGTAGCTGATGAGTCCGTTGAATAATTTCATGCACACTTTTGTAATATTGAATATCGATTTCCCGAAGATGAAATTGATTGAGAATTACTCGATGGAATATTTAACTATCTTATTTACATATCTGAAAATCCACAATTCTTGGAATCATTCGAACCCCTCCCAGCATACCTCGGTGTTAGAGTTGTTAAATCTAAGATGGACAAGGTCGCTATCACAAGTGATTGTTTGTCCTCTTTCGATCAAACAACTCTAGCTCCATAGTGCAAGGTGGGAGAAGGTGTGCGCACATCTATTGAAATGTCACATCCTTCTACCCCACCTGCTCTTGATATCTACATAGATTTGGCTTGCAAGCCTGTTGTTCGTCATGTGGACTTGTCACCTCAACATCCATCCCCGTGTTCTTCTTATCCGCTGAATTGTATTGTCTTGTGTTCTTTCGTTTTGAACTCCACACTTGTTGTGAACAAGGATCAAGCTGTTGACGGAGTTGATGTTGTGCAACTAACCTGCACTATCATTCATGATGAGTGCGTGTGGGAATCTGAAGAAGAACCCACGGTGAAGGATGAATCCATTCCATCTGGGCCTCATCCGCTTTATCCTGACATCTCTTATGATTCTTCCACTTTGATTTTCCCCATGAAAACTCATCTCCAGATATTTATACTTCTAATCATTCATAGGACACATTGGATGTAAACCTGGCATTACACTATGAAGTTGACACATCTTCCTCTTAAATTCTATCCCATCTATCATCTGTCATTTCTGAAAACACAGAGGGTGAACATCCTTGTTTCTCCTATACCCCTTTGCATGATTCATCAAATCACGAGGATGCCAACAAACATCCAAAATTTTCTGATTTTGGTTGTCGTGATCTCTGTACTTCTTCATTTGATCACAATGTTGATTCCCTCACTATTAATATTTCTAAGCCATTGGTCTTTGATGATCTATCTATTGACGAAGTGGAAACCCCGTAGGCTGTCGAAGCACTTCAGCTTGAGCTGATGGCTATGTCAGGCCCTTGTTGTCCTGAGGTAAGTTCCACTTCCGATCAGAAAATTTGTGAAACACCCAAGGCTCCTCATCACTCATCTGTATGCACTAAAGATCAATCCAACACACAGATTTCATTTCCTCCGCTGGAATCACATGATCCCATCACTTATGCACTGGAGGAATCATACACTATAAGCACACTTGCAAAGCATATTTTTTCTCTCTTTCTCATGTTTTCTTATCTGTCACAATCAAAAGAGTACGCATGCTTATCATCTGCAGGCAGTGTGTCACAACAACATGTTAAGTTCGCAAAATGCTTGTCTTACACTTTTTTTTTGTGGACACATTTAAACTTAGAGTGTGTTGTTCTTCATTGTTAAATATTTCTTATTCACTATTTTACATGCATATCTTTTTTGTTTACCATGCCTTGACCAACATGGGCTAGCCAATGTGCCAGTGGCTACATTGGAAATATCACTTCACGTGAGTAGGCCCATGCATTGTTTAGCGTAAGAGTATTTTTTTCTTTCTTGCTTTGCTTTACTTCCTGGTTTGCATGTTTTCTTTTATTTCTTAATTGGTTTGTTTTTCTTATTTGTTTTTCTTTCACTTTAATTCTGCTTTTTGCTTTTTTCTTTCTTTGCTTGCTCATGTTCGTAGGTTAGCCTTACATGGAACCGTGTTTGGCTCCCGAGACAAGCCAGGAAAATCTAAGAGGACTTGTACAACTATCAACATATGGTTATCTGTTGTCCTCTCTCTTTATGAAGAACTTGTTATCTTCAGTCGATGATGCCTTGATGGAAAATACGTTATGTTCAGAGTGAGTCTTGGTGAAAACACAATTCTTGCACTGTTAACTAGTACCACCTACTCTAATTAGTTTTTTTTGGTTAACCTTTGTTAGCTCAGTCAAGTAGAGTAAGGTGAGGGGGAAAACGTTAACACGTATGTCAGACATATACATAACATACTTCTCTTAAGGAACAACCTCTTCTACTCTCAATAAGTTGAGATCCCTCTTCCACCTCTAAAATAAATAAATTCTTATGCACAATTCTATGGAAATTGAAAAATGAATAAGGTGAAAGAAGAGAAAGACTTCCTGCATAGAGATTTGATACAAGTAACTCCGTCGGGTACTGACCAGGCTCGCTGACAGCGGAGCGATGCTTGTGTTCTTGAGTGACTCCGTCGGGGTGCTGTTCAAGCCTACTAGTAGCGGAGCAACACCAGAGATGAAACTTAAACTCTGACAGTTATATTACTTGCGCATCAATATACCCTCATCCCCAAATGAAAAAACTAAGTTGACTTGTCTTGGAATGTGTGTTGACCGATCAAGAGAATGGTAGGGACTACATTTTTCACATAAGATAGTGTGGAAGCCATCACGATCAAAGAATCGAACAATACTTCCGAAAGGGTCAGATTCATTGTTCATGAAACAAGGTCCATACAGAGAGTTGGATTTCTATCAGCGTGTCACCAATGTTGTAGTGGCTACAACCACCCTCCAGAATTTTGGCTCGCATGCAAATTTCAGAGCCTACCTTGGATCTTGCGATCGATTGTTCCTTGGTCACTTGTTGGTAAGCTGATGATTTCAAGCTCCCCTCCTTTATCTTAAGAGTTTTTCATGTTCTCATCTTTATGCAACATGTGTCATCTTTGGGCACGAGGATTGTTGTTTGTCATGCAAAGAGAATGCTGTTTTGCTTCAAGGGAATGCATTCATGCATCATCATCATCACATAGACATGTTTCACACTCACTTCATGCACTCTTGTCACGAAGGTTGTTGCTTCAAGTAGAGTATGTTTTATACATTCTAGATGGTCTACTTTCTATCACTATGTGTTCGTGTACGATCATAGTGAAGTCTTATCGATGTTTACATATCTTTCATTGATCTCACACTGAGCTAATTTCCCAACAACTTAGCCTCATTCAGCTTCCTAGAATTGTGCACTTTTCTTTTGCAATAGTCAAGCTTCCTCCCTTGCTTACTAGAACTATGAAGTGCACAGAGACCCAACACCCCTTGGCATCCAAAACTACCTAGTGATTTCCTCCAATGTCTTTTCCCTAGCCAGAAACCGTTGTCTCTAGAAATTGCGCAGTATTTTCCCTCACCTGCTCAGTATGCCTTGCAACCTGAAAATGTGCAGATGTATCCTCCTGGAACCCATCTAGCAGCAGTACCTTGCATCCAGAAACTACGTAGTATTGCCTCTCAACTGCCCGGGCTACACTGCATTCAGAAAACTGCGCAAATGGGCCTCCCATGGCCTCATCCCGGCAATAGTCACTTCCCGCTAAAGCTGCATTGATCCATCGTTCAGTGACTACATGAAAAGGTGACATGTTGAGATCACTCCCAAGGAGTCGAGGAGAAGGACCAAGATATCAAGTAATGGAAAAAGATTAGGACCACATGCAAACTTGATCGGATGCATGATTATCTCGAGGGTAAGTATGGTAAGTAAAGAGCACCTTTCTAAGTACACCTCTTTGTTGAGTTTTCAGGATTGCTTGTCATTGTTGTATCATCCTGTCCTCAGTAACATGTAAGTGCACAAACACAAAAAATCATTTCATGTGTTTCCTCTACATGTATTGCTTCCTTTTTGCTTGTTTGACCAACTATCATCTTCGACACGTTCATTGCTATGTCATGCTTGCAACCTCGTTCTGGTGATGTTGAAGGTAACTTTGTGTTTGAGATGTGTTTGCTATGTAAACATCTATTGCACTCACTTATGATGTTGTAAACATTGTCACGCAAGTGTCGTCATGATCGTTTGAAGGTCTATCCAAAGTGTTGCACTTGTCTCTTTCACCATTAGATAGTCCCTCAGTCAGTCACACTGAGCATATGTTGTCTTGTTGGTTCGAGATGTCTTTTCATCAAGTCTTGTTGAGTGTGTATTCGCAAGTTCATGTATACATGAGTTCACTCACACACACACTTAACCATTTTTTCAAAGATCTGTCAACCGTACCACCCTCCATCAGTTGGACCTCTGTTGAGCTGCATTGTGTAGTCTCAACCCTTAGTGACCAACTACTACTGCCCAAAATTGCGTAGAGATTGAGGATGCCTCCCAGGCAGTTTGCATTCCGTAATCCTAGAATCAACCTAGATTACTATCACCTAGAAAAATGTAGAAGTTGAACAAGAATCCATCTCAATCTGTGCTTCCCTCAATTCAATCCATTAAGCCTCTCGCTGGTCAACAAGAGAGTTTGACTAGGTAGTGACCAGGGTCTTCACTCCTCCCTAAAATTGCGTAGAAGTTGTCAACATGCCTGCCTTCGCTGACTAAAGAAATTGTGCAGAGAAGAGGGATAGACACCCACTTCCTATCACTGTACTGTCTCTAAAAATTGCGCAGTTGCATTAGTGAGTCCCCCTACCAACCGACCTACTGCTCCTCTTGAAAATTGCGCAGTTTTCCTGGATTGTCTACTAGCTTCCTCACACTCCTCTTAACCTGAAAACCGTGCATACATGTTTAGCATGACTGCCTCCTAGTTCTGCATAGTTTTAGCCAGCAAGCTCCCGCAGCCCGCTCCTAGCCTCCCCTAAAAATCTGCGTTGTTTTCACTGCAAGTGTCCTTTGTTGCCTACACTGCCTTCCTAGGAAAAATTGTGTAGTTCTACCTCCCAGCTAAGCCAAATCCTGCAGAATGTCGCTGTTGTTCCGAACTGCTCATCCAAGCCTCCCAGTGACCTCTACACATTTTTTCTTGATAGTGCCCCAGATCCTAGCATCTCGGCCTGACATGTGCTTTGCACTATTTCATAGCCTTTTCCTCTCTCTCGGTAACCTACACCCAGAAATGAAAGACAATGCATCATGATAGAATAGAGGATTTATGGATTTGATGCCGTCTCGTCATGGGTGATTGCAGAAACAGGTACATGGATGAGACATGGTGCAATGACAAACAAGATGAACAAGGAGTCAATGCTAGAATACTTGCTTGTGGTTGGATGAACACACAAAGCATATCAAGTAGCAAGCAAAGGATACACATGCGTATGCATGAAATATCAAGCGAACAATAACACCATTAAAGACTCCGTGCACTCTGTGATGCGGAGGTGAAGCTATGGTACACCACATACACACTCATTACTTAGCAACACAACAACTCGACATGAACAACATAGCAAATATGTGCATACCTGCAACGTCATGTCGAGTTGTGTCATGAGTCGCCTCGACCAGATCACTACTTTGGTTCATAACTCTGTAATGAATGTAATGTAATGTGGAAGTCCAAGAGACCCACGATGAAGTCAAAGAGTCATGTAAGTCGAACAGTCATGAGGGACGTCAAAGAGTCACAAGGGTCAGTTTCACCCTTGGCTATATATAACCCCTCATTTTTACATGACTTTTCACCTTGGCTCCTCCCACATAGTCTTAAGAGTCTGTAGTCTTTTCTTTGAGGAGCAAACAGTGGCTCCAATGCCCCACTATCGGGATTAGTGACGTATGATGTACATAAGTGTCTTGGAACTTTCTCTTAATCCAGAAGCCTGTTAACATGGCAACACGTTTTCACACATGTATTGTATTCGTTTTTAAGGCTATTCTTTGGACGCTTGTAATGCATGTTGCTTTAACCTGTACTAAGACAGTTGAACTCTTTCTGTCGTTTTAGTGGATATGCTATTGGAAATGTGTTTTATCAGTTGTCAACGTTGTCTCGCCCATGTGGACTATTCTGTCGGACACTCGACAGATCCATTCTTGTAAACTTGTTATAACGACCATCACACTCGTGTGGACTACTCTGCTGGGTGTTGTACGTGTTATCTGTTCACCTTTGCGTTTGTGACTGCTGCATCAGTGTGGACTACTACGCCGAAATCTGTGTAGATCCTATTGTGTTATGTGTCTCTAACTGAGTTTGGACTATTCCCTTTCGACTTGAGACTCATTCTCACCCTTTCCCTCTGTAGTGAATGAAATTTGACACAAGCGACACTAAGCACTCACCAGACACACAAACCTCGTTGTTTGAAGACTAAGTATGCCACTCTCATGTGCTGACAAGCAAGAGCTAAGGCATATCTTTAAGATAATAGCAATCGGGCCATCATAGCGGATGGGAATCCTACACCAAACAGTGTGAGGTCTAGTTGGTAATTAATACCGAGGAGATCCCCAAAATGTTGACGGGTTCAACACCGTCAACAGTAGGTAAAAATATTAGATAAAATATAATAATTAAAATTTTCCTAATATTTCCCTCACCTACGAACATATCCAGACAAATGCCCAGTGCGAACATATCAATAAAAATGTTTTACTTTTATAGACTGCATGGATTCAACACCATCATGTAACTAAATATGACATCAAACTAAGATGGATCTAGGCTAGTTTAATTTCCCCTGGAAATACACGCACACACACACACACACACACATATATATGTATATGTATATTTTAAAATTTCAATTACTTATCTCACTATATAGTTGATATAAAATAAAAGTGAAAATATATACATAAAATATAATATTATAATATTTATTACCATCCCCACCCGATAAAAAGTGGTGAGAGGTAGGCGGAAATACTAATTAAAATGCAATACTATTACATTTTAGCAAGTATTTCCTATCACACCTTAGAGAAAATATCACATTTTACTCAATATTTCCCTTGCTAATTTATAGTTGAGTTTGTTTACTTTCAAACTTCAAATATAAAGAAAAATTACAATAAGAAGTGTACTAGTTGAGGGGAAATATTGGGTCAAATGTAATATTATAATATTATATTTTACCCAATAACCTAGTAAAAAGTGCATAGAGGTAGGAAAAAATATTAAATAAAATGTAATAATTACATATTTCTTAATATTCCCCCACCTCTCAACATATCCAAACTAATGCCCAACGAACATATTAATATTTTTTTTTTACCTTTACATGGTACATGAATTTAACGCTATTATTTTCTACAGCGAATTATGTATCTAAATATAACATCAAACTAAGATGAATGGAGGCATAACACAACATAACACATTACATAACATGATTAAGTTAATTAAAAAATAATAAATTCAAATTTAATGAAAGTATACAGAACATAACACATTAGATAACATGAGTTCCTCTCTATGCAATCATCAATTCTATACATATGACATTAAAAAATAAATTAAAACAATCAAAACATATCAAAGAAAAGTGCCAAATATATATCTAATTATATGTATTATGAGTTTTAATAACATTAAAACTAAAAATATTTCTATCTAAAGAAACACTAAATTTATATAAATATAAATAATATTATTAAGAATGAATATAGATTTATCTTAATTTTGAATCTACCAAGACTTGTAAGGCATCAAATTTTTGGATATTTTTTCAACTTTTACATTCAAAAAGAAATTTGCATATTGAGATATTTGATTTCTCTAGACTATTAGTAATTCCAAAATTAAGATGGATCGATGCTAATATTAAGTTTGACTAGAAAAAATATATCATAAGTAAGCTTTTTTTTTAATCTATTAAATTTTACTAGCTATTTAATTTATATGAATGTACTAATATTATTTTTTTAAATACAAAATACATTTAAAAAGTGTAATTTCTATTATATCTTTAATATAAATGACAATTTTTCATTGTCATATTCTAAATACTCTTAAAATGGATATTCTCCTAGCCATTCAAAATAATAAAAAGGGAAACTAATATTTTTAACCTCGAAGTTTTTCTAAAGATAATTTAAACTTAATAAAATTAGAGATATCAAATATTCGCATGTTTATAAAAAATTAGAAAATATTGAATTCGTTTATATATTAAAAAAAGCAACCCATTCTCAATTGTTTGAATGAATTTTAATGATAACCTCATATAAATATAAATATAAATATAAATAATTTTTAGTTATTTATTTATTTCAATTAGATGTAATACACCAAACAACAATTATTAGAGTAATTACTTATATCTCATACACCAATTTGGTGTCTGGCTTAGCTGTGACTTTAAAAATGGATATTATTATTATTTATTATATAGTAAGGTATACCATGTAATACCTTAAATCAAATTAAATAGTGAAAATGTTGATACACCAATTTTAATGTAATACCTTATTATTATTAATTTATTATAGTGAGCTAGAGAGGCTAAACCAAAGTTTGGTCTGAGTAGACGTTAACCACCACCATCATCATGAATTGCAAAATGGTGAGAGGTTATGTTCCGACATTTAGTTATGGAGATTTGGTTTCACATATCCTATGATTCAAACCTGGGCAGAATTATGTGGACAGAAATCTGTACGCCTGAAAGTTGTTTGAAAAAGTAAACCGGATGAACAAACCATTTAGTATCTTACCCGTGAGCATTTAGTATCCCACTAGTAAGTATTTATTGGGCACCAACTTTTGACACGGCCGACATAAAATGTAGTTGTGCATTATTCTGCGCGTGAAAAGGTCAAATGTCACGACGGTTTTCTAACGAACCCAATCTTTAAACCTACTTTCTCGCTTTCTTATAAACAGCGGCTGCTCTACTTTGATTTCCCATGGTTCCTTTATCTTCGCAACGATGGAGATCTTGTTGCACCTATTTCAATGTGCACTGGTCATTTCTGCAACGAGCATACTAGCTGCACTATTATGGCACCATATGATGCTCCAGAGGAAAATAAGGGGTCCTCCAATCTGGCCAGTGCTGGGTATGCTTCCCTCTGTGTTTCTTCATATAGGTGACATATATGACTGGACTACCCACGTTCTCAGCGAGTGTGGCGGAACATTGCAATTCAAGCCTCCTTGCCTGGCAAATATGTTTTCCTTCGTTACTACAGATCCCAAAAGTATAGAGTACATTCTGAAGACCAAGTTTGGGAGCTTCCCCAAGGGAAGTTATTATAAATGTATTTTCGACGATCTACTGGGCGAAGGAATCCTCAACACAGACGGTCAACAATGGGCTTGGGGAAGGAAGACGATGAGTTCGTTTCTGCACTCGCCACTCCATAAAAAACACATGATTGCCATAATTGATAGATCCATTCACTGCAAACTGCTGGTAGAGCTCGATGACGCATGCCGAACTGGTTCTACTGTGGATCTCCAGGAATTACTCATACACTTTGGTCTGGACAACATGTGTAGTATTGGTCTTGGAGTGGACTTGGGTTCCCTCGCTCCAGTTGGACGAGATGCTGAGATAGCAAAAGCTTTTCAAGAGGCCATGGATGCAACCGTCATGCGATTCATCATACCTAGTAGTATATGGAAAACAATGAGGTTTTTCGGCATTGGCACGGAAGGAAAGCTCAAGGCCTCTCTGCAAATAATTGATGAATTTGCTGCTGAGATGATCAGGATCAGACAAAAAGAATTGCTCCAAAATGATAAAAATGTCGAACGATGCGACATGTTGTCGAATCTCATGATGCTGCGTGGCGATAATGGTCGTTTATTATGTGATAAAGTGATCCGAGACACGTGCATCAACTTCATTCTTGCCGGCCGGGACAATACTGCCATTGCGCTCTCATGGTTGTTTTGGCTGCTTATTCAGCATCCAGCCGTGGAAGAAAACATTTTGTCGGAATTACGCCGGATCTTGGTCGCGCGACGAGGATCGAATCCCGGCGGCTTTACGGTGGAGGAGGTGAAACAGATGCAGTACCTGCACGCTGCGTTGTCTGAAACGTTAAGGTTATATCCCTCGCTCCCTATAAACTATAAGGAAGTGATAGAGGATGAGGTGTTGCCCGACGGGGCACGGTTGAAAAGGGGAACAAATCTCATATTCCCGATATATTCCATGGGAAGGACGGAGAGCATATGGGGAGAGGATTGCAGGGAATTCAAGCCCGAGAGATGGCTGAAAGAAGGCGTGTTTGTGGCAAAAGGGGGCTATAAATATCCAGTGTTCAATGCAGGACCAAGAGTTTGTCTGGGCAAGGATTTTGCGTTTTTGTCCATGAAATGGGTTGCGGCATCTCTGGTTTACAGATATCGTCTTAAGATGGTGAAGGATGTGATGGCTGAGACAAAGTTGGGAATAAATCTGTCCATCAAGAATGGGTTGCTCATCACCTTACACCGACGATCAGGAATTTGATTACAACTGAAAATAAATGCGTTAGGGAGCATGTCTGTTCTCTTATGGTATGGTATGCATGCATATATGATCCATTTTGTTTTATTCAATGTTGGTAGTAGAATGCTATATATAGCAAATTGTCCATCAATGTGTTAAGATTTGCACCTTTGCACAGAGCAGCGCATTGGAACATGATTAGTGAAGACCATAAGGAAGCAATGTGTGTTTTCCGTGCATCTTCTACTGTCCTCTGCTGCTGGTTCTGTTCTGAACTTTAATTTTCGTTTATATCATTATGTCATAATAAGATTTCGATGGTGTTGATGAACTCCGTCGTAGCATTTAATATTGATGTGGCGGTGTTTGTATCCGGTTAGGACAGGACATTCTTACCCTATTTTATAGGGTTAGTATTGGTTATTAAAATAAATAAATGTGGTATGGTAGTTTAGTTTCATCTTAAAAAAATGGAAAAAACAGCCTGAATAGCCAAATTTAATATTGTGAAGTATATGGTCTGTTATCTTAGTGCAAGAGCATCACTATGCTGCCATTTGTTACCAGCTACGATTTGTTTCAAGATTGCATTCACCGCTAGTCAGGCTCACGCTTTCTTTTCTTGTAAAGGATATGTAACATTAAGTATTATCAATCCACATAGAATGAAATAGTTGGAAAACTTTTGATATTACAGGCACAGCTTCCACCTTATCTTTTTATTGTGCCAAATTTTTATTTTTCTCTGTAAATAATTGTAAGTGAAACAACTACAAAAACAAAAACATTAGCCAACTAACCCTTTTGGGATGACTTTTATTTTATGACCCGCCTTTGAACATGAGGCAAAGGTGCCTGAAGTCCAAGGATGTTAGTGATGCTTTTTCTGAAGCTGGGGAAACAATGTCAAAGTAAAATAACTTCAATATACTATATGTTGACATTGTAATTTCAACTGCAGCAAAAAATTAAACAGCAGCATCAAACTATTTTCCTTATCCTTGCGATGCGATGAGATCGCAGATCGCAAATCGCAAGTATGCTTGGAGCATTCGTCGGTTCACTTGATTTCTCTGATTGCGATGGTGCGATGTGATCTGATCGCATATCGCAGATCGCACCATATGTGTGTGCCCCAAATTTTTGTGTTCTGACCAAATGGGATTCTGCGATGCGATTTAAATGAAGTCAATGGTTGAAGTACAGGCCAACATTAAATCAAATTTTACGTGAAGTAAAAGTTTCTTTACCGCCAGTAAATGTCAGTAAAACAGTAAATGCAATTTACTGTGAGTTGGTAAGTTTTGGTGAAGATTTTAATTTTATTTCAGCGGAAGTATGGGCACAAGTAAAAATTGGTAAAACCATTTAATTTTACTGTTTTCCTTTTACGGAAGCATGGTAAGTTCTTTTTGTTGTCATATATATATGTAATATTTTTGTGTGTTGAAGTGTAATGGTGAAGAGCCGAGACGCAGGGCCCATGTAAGAGAATAGTAATGCATAGCAGTGCGAAGTATAAAAAAAAAAAAACGCAGCAGCGTAGTATAGCAATGAGCAATGCACAGTAGTGCAGAAATGTTTTCTGTAGATTTGTAACAGTTTGAATGTTTTGCTTTTGGAACTGCAATTGAAGCATTCTCTTGGTGAATCCCTCTGAGTGTAAGAGGATGAATTTTGTATCAGTTTATTTTGAATACAAATCCTTTATATGTGTGTTCAATACTCTGTTCTCAGTAATTTGTTTTAAAGCTTCCGTGAGCTAAGATCCTGTGGAGAGAAATAGAGCATTGTCTCTGTGTGTGTTCAGCTTGTGTGTTTTTGGGATTTTACCAGATAAATCTCCAAACACTATATAATATTGTAAGTTTCATTGAATTATACAAGTTGCATTATGCAATACAGGAGTAAGAAGTGAATGTTTTTATGGTTTTCCAGTGTTGTATCCCAAAAACAAAATAAAAAAATAGCATTTTACCCCAATTAAAAAAATGTAATCTCATTTATATAGATGATTTAGAAAATAATTAATCTATTTTTATTATAAAAATCATAAAATTAATTATAAATTTAAATTTCATTAAATTTGAAAACCTCTTATATTTAAAATTTTCTTTCTAAAATAATTAAAATTTTAATGTTGTTTCCCACTTAACATCAATTTTTGTAACGGGTATAATGTCATTAAGTACTTAAATCCTTGGTTGTATGATGGGAATGTGTAATTCTTTGAATTGGCAGTTATGTACTTTAGGTTATTGTAATTGGTTGGAATTGTAAGTTTAAGTTATATATTTTACACAATCCAAGTAGTCAAAGAATTTTCAAAGAATTGAATCTATTTATGTGCTAAAAAATATAATTTAAATAATGAATACATAAAATGCATTTAAATAATGAAAAATTATACATGGTGTGTGTATAGAGAATTACAATAAATCCTCTTCACCATGGATCTATTAGAAACTGAAATGCATCAAACACATTTCAAATCTCTAAAAATGTAAATCTCTTTTTCAAATTTTATATTCTAACAATTTATTTTACACCAGACTCACATTTGTAATTAAAATAGATCTATATTATATGATAAATCTATACTAATTTCCTTTAAAGTACATATCTGGCCATGAAAATATTTCGAAATTGATCTTCTACCCCGCTCCCCGGTCCATTTCAATTCCATAGCTCGTAGACATTAGTTTTCCTAACGTAACTTCGTAAGGAAACATGAATCCAATATTTCTATGGCACTGTAGGATTATAGTAAAGCAAAATATACAATAGATGGACTGCCCAATCCCTCCCCCATATCTAGCTTAAATTGCAGGTGATGCCATAGTATTCAGAACAATGGCATGACAGTCTCAACAGATAAAATATCTCTCTGTCGCTAATTTTACCATTCTCGATAGGGAAAGAGAATGAGACAGGATGAAGAGAAGCCCTTACAGAAGAAACAAAAGGGGAAGATCCAAATGTTGCTGCAATGAACGTTCTCCGTCTTTTAAAGCCCCAGAAACAAGCAGGAGGTGAGGTGAGGTGATTCCGATGGAATTACAAGAGATTTCCAAACGGTTATGAAAATGGAATTACAAGAGATTTCCAAACGGTTATGAAGAATGCCAACAGCGAAGGTGCGTTATACAAGGTGGTGATGAGGCTTGGCAATCATAGATGGCATAAACTCTTAGTTGCCAATTTGAAAAGGTCGTGAACGCACTTAGAAAGTGGCAATTAGAAACCGCTGGGGCAGCTGGCCACTATATGGAGTTATGCTGCTGCTCTTTTTTAAATCCAAATTTGAGTAAATCATCAAAAAAATCTGTAATGTTTTTTTAAGGATTTAAAAATTAGTTTAATTTATTCGCACATAATTATAAAGCGAGAAAATGAAGGTGATGTCAAATTTTTAATTTACATCTCAAATTTACAAGTAATGTTTTATTCGTAATTTGATATTTCAAATTTATTCTTTAATAATATAATAATATAGTAAGTAAATAACATTCAATAATTAAAAATAAATAAATAATATATTTTTACGATATAAAAGAATATAATAAATACAAATATTATTTTCAAAATTATCAATCATTATAATATCTTTTAATATGAAAAACTTGTTTTATTTGTATTTAATCGCATATATATACTAGTATAGTGACATTAAAATATTAATGTGATTAGTATAGCTAAAGGCTTTATTTGTATCTACCATTGATAAATATATAACAAAGAAATATATTAACAAAAATATTATTATTAATTATTGTAATAAAATATTATTATTAATTTTGATTTTACTTAACCCTTAAGAGTCTTAGATCTTGATAAAAAAAGAAGTGATGAAGAGTTTCTATCCTCCAAGATATAATGCAATTTTTCTAAAATTAGGTATGCTTTGAAAATTCACACTAAGCTAATCATATTCCCTTGAAAATCAATATAACCCTTCAATTAAAAAAATAAAATAAAATGTCAACAAATCCTTAACCCACTTAAATTGAAATAAGAAATCTTACGCTAATAATTTTGATATTTTATAATGCAAAAAAAATATTATATATGTGTGTGTATATGTATATTATTTAATCTTGAAATTTAATTAGGTTAATATATATGTTGATCTTAGAATAACTTTCTAAAAATTTTAATTTAATTATAAAAAAATGATAGTTAATAGTTTGATGATAAGGATTTAATATTTATGAAATATTTTCAATAATAATAAAAATATAAGGTTAAGATTTATCCAAAAAGATAAGTAGACTCTTTTGAATATATATATATATATGAGCATATAGTATTCATAAGCCATGGTATTGGTATGGCCGTTGTAATATTGTTTATTTAGAAATTAAAAATATATATAATAAAGTACAGATGTGTTCTTTTAAATTTATATATGTTTAACTCATATGTTAATTTTTTTATTAATGATAATAATAATAATTTAAAATAAAGTTATAATTTAGTTAATTTTATGACTTTTTAAATTTTGGCAATATTATATGTTCATTAGGTAAGCGTTTTGATTTCTATTATAAGTTGATACTAATTAACATTTACCAACAATTTAATTTATATTGTTGCACTAGTTAAAATTAACTATTTTATATTTTCGAAATCAAGAGTAGTAAAAACAAACAAGCAAATACTCAATATTTGAGATTTATATGTTATACTTGATTGAAATAATTTTTAATTTAGTTTAGCCTCAAGGGTTAACTTAGTTAGTGAAGTCTTTATTTTGAAACACCTCTGCTATTGAGAGGTCAAGGATTCAATTGTCTCCACATAGAAAACAAATAATTTAATTTAATTAATAATAATTTTATATAAAAGTAAATAAAATGATTTAGTGCTTTGAATTTAAGGATAATAGTTAATATCATAATTAAAGATAATATCATAAAATTTTGATAAAATAAATTTAAGAAAATTTAATTTTAAGAACAATGAATTATTAATAATGAATACTTTGTTATCTAATTTAGAGATTCATTAAATTTTGATCAAAATTAATCTTTAAAGAGAAGATTAATAATCTTATTCAATTTTATATTAGTTAAGTTTTTATCAAAAAAAATTGTGATTATTGGAAAACATGACACACTATTGTTCACCATTTATAAATGAGATGTAATTTTCATCTCATATATATAATTAAAATATTAATTAAATTTATGGCATAAAAATCAGATACAAATGACACACCTAAATAATCAAGTTCCCGAGAAATAAAATATTATTTCAATAACTACTTACAAAAGTAATTGAAAAATATAACCAATAAAAAATGTGTAAATGTGTAATTATAATGTATAACCATACTTTTTCATTCCCATCAACTATGTGTAACAGTCTTTCAAGAAAGTTTTAAAATAATTCTATATATGAGAATCAACATTGAAAACAACATGGACAAGGCTATATATATATATACATATAAACAAGTTTCCAATGAAGTCAGGTATATTACTAATAATATTTGCAGATTAATAAATTTATATATTAATAATATATATTGTGAGTGTGTCTAATAATTAAAAATATATGTATTTTGTCTTAAAAAGTTACAAGTTTAAATTTAAAAATGAGATGGTATGAATATTTTTATAAATTTTAATGGTCAAATAGTTGCATAGAAAGACTCTCTTATCCCACAAATAAGTCTTATACTTCAATTTGGCAATCTCAATCTCTTATAACAAAAATAACAATGTTGATAATACATCCATTGTAACATTTAACTTATACGCCCATTAAAATGCTTACACCTAGCAATTAATAATAGTGCATTGTAGAGCATTAACCATTTCTTAAGGTCAACTATAAAATATTGGATACTAATTAGATTCTTAAACCTAATGATCAATAACAATCCATCCATCCCATAGCAATAAAATGTTGGATACTAATTAGATTCTTAAACCTAATGATCAATAACAATCCATCCATCCCATAGCATTCACTATAGCATGGAGTCATTTATATACACAATGAGACACTATAATTAATAATCCAATGAATGATGGTTAATTATCTCCCAATAGTATAAATCTGATAAACACTCCTGCGCATTAAATAAATTTAATAACTAATTTCTTTTTAAATCTAACATTTAATAAATATACCAATCATAATTAATATTTGTTATTATGATTATAATGTATGTACTACTTAAATTACAATAATTACTATATAAAATATTTGGGAAAGAAAATATTATTATAGTCATTCAACCACATTACAATAAAAAGGATGTTAAACCTATATCTTCTTGAGTGTGTCCATAGTAGCTCACCATCAAACAAGTCTACGTAGGATCCATTTATCTTATTAGTCCCTGCCGGGGACTATAAGCGATCGATAGATCGCTGACTTAGGGTTGACCGCGGCGAGATCGGGAAATATTTGGGCGTTTTCCTAAGTGAGAATAAGGTTTACGGGGCGGCAACGGTTGGGGGTCTTATTACGCGCTTCGCATGGTTCGAGGCGAGTGGCACGTGGCGCGCGTGAGGGGCACGTGGTTGCATGCGGTCTAGTGGTGTGATCGGCGGCCAGGTGTCCATCCTCGAGATGGTGGAAGGCATCGGGTGTGTTTTAGTGTGTTCGCGGCATTTGAGTTGGTATTGTTCGGTGCGATGTTTGGTCTGCGGTAGAGGTCCTGCGTGCCCGGGTATTGTTGCTTGCAGTCTGTGCGATTTTTCGTCTGTCGTGGAGTTGCTGCCTGCTGGGTGTGCCTTTGGTGAGTTCGGCGATGGCAGTCTGTGGCTTTGGTGAGTTCGGCGATGGCATTCTGGTTTGCCTTCTGGTTAGATACTGAGGGTTTCTCTTACGTGCATGCAAGAGTCCATGGTTAGTTGAACGTTATGGTGGTCTGATCGGCGGCCAGCTGTTCGTGCTCGACATGCTGGAAAGTTCGGCTTGGGTTTTACTGTCTTCGCGGCCTTTGGGTTGGTATTGTTACTTGCTTGTTTAGCTCTGCAGTCTGTGCGATTTTCCGTCTGCGGTGAAGTTCCTGCCTGCTCGGGCATTGTTAGTTGCTTGTTTAGCTCTGCAGTCTGTTCGATTTGTCATCTGCGGTGGGGTTCCTGTCTGCTCGGTGTGACTTTGGTAAGTTATTCTGGTTAAATATTCAGGGTCTCTGTTACCTGCATGCAAGAGTCCATTGCTATTTGGGTTTTACCCTGTTCGTGGCCTTTGGGTTATTATGATTACTTGGTTGTTTAGGTGCGCCGTCTGTGCGATTTTTGCTTTCTATTTGTTCTATTGTATGCGGTGAAAAAACAATGTGGTTCCTGCCTGTTGTGTTAGCTGCATGCAAGAGTCCATGGCTGTTTGGGCATTATAAGTTAATGGAATTGTGGTTGAATACTGAGGTTTTTGTTTCGGCATTATAAGTTAATGGAATTGTGGTTGAATACTGAGGTTTTGTCTTAGCTGCTAATGGCATTTGAATTATTGTTGTCCATTGCTATTTGGGTTTTGCCCTATTCGCGGCCTTTGGGTTATTATGATTACTTGGTTGTTTAGGTGCGCCGTCTGTGCGATTTTTGCTTTCTATTTCTTCTATTGTGTGCGGTGAAAAAACAATGCGGTTCCTGCCTGTTGTGTTAGTTGCATGCAAGAGTCCATGGCTGTTTGGGCATTATAAGTTAATGGAATTGTGGTTGAATACTGAGGTTTTTGTTTCAGCATTATAAGTTAATGGAATTGTGGTTGAATACTGAGGTTTTGTCTTAGCTGCTAATCGCATTTGAATTATTGTTGTCCATTGCTATTTGGGTTTTGCCCTGTTCGCGGCCTTTGGGTTATTATGATTACTTGGTTGTTTAGGTGCGCCGTCTGTGCGATTTTTGCTTTCTATTTGTTCTATTGTGTGCGGTGAAAAAACAATGCGGTTCCTGCCTGTTGTGTTAGCTGCATGCAAGAGTCCATGGCTGTTTGGGCATTATAAGTTAATGGAATTGTGGTTGAATACTGACGTTTTTGTTTCGGCATTATAAGTTAATGGAATTGTGGTTGAATACTGAGGTTTTGTCTTAGTTGCTAATGGCATTTGAATTATTGTTGTCCATTGCTATTTGGGTTTTGCCCTGTTCGCGGCCTTTGGGTTATTATGATTACTTGGTTGTTTAGGTGCGTCGTCTGTGCGATTTTTGCTTTCTATTTGTTCTATTGTGTGCGGTGAAAAAACAATGCGGTTGCTGCCTGTTGTGTTAGCTGCATGTAAGAGTCCATGGCTGTTTGGGCATTATAAGTTAATGGAATTGTGGTTGAATACTGAGGTTTTTGTTTCGGCATTATAAGTTAATGGAATTGTGGTTGAATACTGAGGTTTTGTCTTAGCTACATGGGCTTTATGCAAATTTCGGTAAATGTCTGCGTGAAGCTATGATTGTTAGTTGTATTGTTTGGAGGTTAAGTTCGGCTACTGCATTATAAGTTAATGGCATTTGAATTATTGTCGTGAATACTCAGTGTTTGTCTTCTGGTTGAATAGTGGGGTTTTGTCTTACGTGGATGCAAGTGTCCATGGTTATTTGAGCATTTTAAGTTAATGGCATTCTGGTTCGAGGCGAATGGCACGTGGCGCGCGTGAGGGGCACGTGGTTGCATGCGGTCTGATGGTGTGATCGGCGGCCACGTGTTCGTCCTCGAGATGCTGGAAGCTATGGGGTGTGTTTTAGTGTGTTCGCGGCATTTGGGTTGGTATTGTTCTGTGCGATGTTTCGTCTGCGGTGGAGGTGCTGCCTGCCCGGGTATTGTTGGTTGCAGTGGCTTTGGTGAGTTCGGCAATGGCATTCTGGTTGAATACTGAGGGTTTGCGTTCTGGTTAGATACTGGGGGTTTCTCTTACATGCATGCAAGAGTCCATGGTTAGTTGAACGTTATAAGTTAATGGCATTCTGATTGAATACTGAGGGTTTGTCTTCGCTGTCGTCGGCATGCGGTATGGTGGTCTGATCCGCGACCAGCTGTTCCTGCTCGACATGGTGGAAAGGTCGGCTTGGGTTTTAATGTCTTCGCGGCCTTTGAGTTGGTATTGTTACTTGCTTGTTTAGCTCTCCAGTCTGTGCAATTTTTCGTCTGCGGTGAAGTTCCTGGCTGCTCGGGTATTGTTAGTTGCTTGTTTAGCTCTGCAGTCTGTGCGATTTGTCATCTGCGGTGGGGTTCCTGTCTGCTCGGTGTGACTTTGGTAAGTTATTCTGGTTAAATATTCAGGGTTTCTGTTACCTGCATGCAAGAGTCCATTGCTATTTGGGTTTTACCCTGTTCGCGGCCTTTGGGTTATTATGATTACTTGGTTGTTTAGCTGCCCGGTCTGTGCGATTTTTCCTTTCTATTTGTTCTATTGTGTGCGGTGAAAACACAATGCGGTTCCTGCCTATTGTGTTAGTTGGATGCAAGAGTCCATGGCTGTTTGGGCATTATAAGTTAATGGAATTGTGGTTGAATGCTGAGGTTTTGTCTTAGCTGCATGGGTTTTATGCAAATTTGGGTAAATGTCTGCGTGAAGCTATGATTGTTAGTTGTATTGTTTAGAGGTTAAGTTCGGCTACTGCATTATAAGTTAATGGCATTTGGATTATTATTGTGAATACTCAGGGTTTGTCTTCTGGTTGAATACTGGGGTTTTGTCTTATGTGCATGCAACTGTCCATGGTTGTTTGAGCATTTTAAGTTAATGGCATTCTGGTTCAATACTAAGGTTTTGTCCATGGGTTGACGGACGCGATTTTTGCAAACATTTGGCATATTTCCTAAGTCGAACTAAGCTTTACGGGGCGGAAACGGTTGGGGGTCTTACTGCGCGCTTCGCATGGTTCGAGGCGAATGGCACGTGGCGCGCGAGGGGCACGTGGTTGCATGCGGTCTGGTGGTCTGATCGGCGGCCAGGTGTCCGTCCTCGAGATGCTGGAATGTTCGCGTTCTGTTTTACTGTCTTCGCGGCATTCAGGTTGGTATTGTTACTTGCTTCTTTAGCTCTGCAGTCTGTGCGATGTTTGGTCTGTGGTAGAGTTGCTGCGCTAAATGTCTGCGTGAAGCTATGATTCTTAGTTGTATTGTTTAGAGGTTAAGTTCGGCTGCTGCATTATAAGTTAATGGCATTTGCATTATTATTATGAATACTGAGGGTTTGTCTTCTGGTTGAATACTGGCGTTTTGTCTTGCGTGCATGCAACTGTCCATGGTTATTTGAGCATTATAAGTTAATGGCATTCTGGTTGAATAGTGACGGTTTGTCTTGGCTGTGGTCGGCATGCGCTGTGGTGGTCTCGTCGACGGCCAGCTGTTGCTCGTCGACATGCTGGAAAGTTCGGCTTCGGTTTTACTATGTTCGCGGCCTTTGGGTTTTACTGTCTTCGCGGCCTTTGGATTGGTATTGTTAGTTGCTTGTTTAGCTTTGCACTCTGTTCGATTTTTCGTCTGCGGTGGAGTTCCTGCGTGCTCGGGTATTGTTCCTTGGTTGTTTAGCTCTGCAGTCTGTGCGATTTTTCGTGTGCACTGGGGTTCCTGCTTGCTGTTTGTGCCTTTCGTAAGTTCGGCTTCTCTATGGCAATCTGGTTAAATACTGAGCATTTCTGTTACGTGCGGCTTTCGGTTGTTATTGTTACTTGGTTCTTTAGCTGTGCGGTCTGTGCGATTTTTGTTTTGTATTTGTTATATTGTCTGCGCTGAAAACACAGTGCGGTTCCTGCCTGCTCTGAGGATTGTTGTTACCTGCATGCAGGAGTCCATGGTTATTTCAGCATTATAAGTTAATGGCATTCTGGTTCAATACTGAGGGCTTGTCTTAGCTACATGGGTTTTATGGAAATTTCCGTAAATGTCTGCCTGGGGCTGTGATTCTTAGTTGTATTGTTTACAGGTTAAGTTCGGCTGCTGCATTATAAGTTAATGGCATTTGGATTATTATTGGTGTTTGGTTGTTTAGCTCTGCGGTCTCTGCGATTTTTCCTTTGTATTTGTTGTACTGTCTGCGGTCAAAACACAATGCAGTTCCTGGCTGTTCGGTTAACTCTATCGCAAACGTTTGGTTGCGGTTGTGTTGTTCCAGGTGCAGCTTCTATCGCTCGACTGTGTGCTGTCGCTTTGGTAAGTTGAGCTACTGCATTATAAGTTAATAGCATTCTGGTTAAATACTGAGCGTTTCTGTTACTTGGATGCAAGAGTGCATGGTTATTTCAGCATTATAAGTTAATAGCATTCTGGTTCAATAGTCAGGGTTTGTCTTAGTTGCATGGGCTTTATGGAAATTTGGCTAAATGTCTGCGTGAAACTGTGATTCTTGGTTGTATTGTTTAGAGATTAAGTTCGGCTACTGCAATATAAGTTAATCGCATTCTGGTTAAATACTAAGAGTTTCTGTTACCTGCATGCAACAGTCCATGGTTATTTGAGCATTATAAGTTAGTGCCATTCTGGTTGAGTAGTGAGGGTTTTGTGTGCAGACTTCGTTAACCAATTACGTCATTTGCACATTTTCTCATGGTAGTGGCATAGGCTGCGTTGTGCATGCATATGCTCTAGACGAGAAGGAATTCGAACGCTCAACTTCGTTGCAGGTACGGTGTTATTCTACTAATTGCATTTTGTCAATTTTTGTATTGCTTGCTTTTTGTCAATTTGTTAGTGTTTTGATTTTTGCGTTGTGTAGGTTTATGGTCCAGTCACTCTAGGTTTATAGTCCACTTACTCCGTCATCCCTGCTGGGAACTATATGCGATTCATAGATCGCTGACTTTGGGTTGACCAATGCGGTTGGTGGCTGCCGTGATAGTATGGGTTTCTGTTAGCTGCATAGGTTTTATGGAAAATTCTGTAAATGTGGGTTTCAGCCACAATGTTGCTTCGTTATCATTTGAACCGGCTGGACCTGGGCGAAGCTATGGTTCTTGGTACACATTGAGTCGCAGTATTTTGTAATTTGAACTGTTTTTGCACATGAACATCTAAATAAATTGCAGATTTTGAACTGTTTGAAATGTTAAAATATTGAAGATTGCAGTCTGTTTTGTAACTGCACGGTTTCCTATCTTAGGCGTGCATTCAGCATTTTTCGCTCGTATAATTTATGTATATGTTTACTTTGGTCCTTAATGTTTGTTCAGGTCTGTAATTCTGTTATCGATGTATGAATATTCGACTCTGATATTACTGCTAGAACGCAAGGTTGCTTCGTTAACAATTTTGTTAAGTTCATTTAGTTAGTGTTAAGTTCATTTGCTTTGTTAACAAGTGCTGAATTCAAGGTTTGCTATATTGGTACTAGATGTTGTTTGTTTGCTGTTGCTTATATATTGGATGAAATGTTTCGTTTGCAAAAATTATAAGCTTTTCTGTGATACTGAGGGTTTCTGTTACCTGCATCGGTTTTATGGAAATTCCCATAAATGTCAGTTTCCAGCACCATGTGACTTCCTTGTCATTTGGGCTGAGATGGCCTAGGTGAAGCTGTTGTTCTTCGTACAAGCTCTGTTGTGCATGAATTTGTCTAGACGAGAAGCAATTTGAATACTCGGCTTTCTTCCAGGTACGGTGTTATTCAACTAATTGCTTTTTGTCAATTTGTTAGGGTTTTAATTTTTGCATTGTGTACGTTTATGGTTCAGTTACTCTAGATTTATAGTCGAGTTGCTCTGTGATTGTTTTAAAAAGCATAGATATTTAAACTGTATTCAGTCATTGAGATCTTTTCTGTCATTCAATTATATTGGAATTCAAATCTGAAATTGTCATTGTTTATTTTGTGTTTACATTAATATTAATATTAATATTATCAATTGTTATAATCATAACAACAATATTATTTGAGATGATGCCAACAAGTACAGGTTGAGTAATGCATGCAAGTAGCTGTGTATAATGATGAATCAAGACATTTTGTGTATTTAAACCCTAGATTAAAATGTCATGTTAGCTAGTTATAACGAGATTGGTTTTCATATGATGTTCAACTACCTTATTCTGCTCAGACAGGAAAAATTATTTTATTGTGAAAACAAAATTACATTTATTATATATGTTCCTGCATTTCACAGATATGCTTAAGCATAGGAAGTGATAAAAGTATTGCTGGGAACATATCTTGTTTCATAAACAGTTTCAAAAAATGTCAATATGACACCCCTATCATAGTCATTCTAACATATATCGAAGCTTTGAATTTGAAACCAGTTTTGTCTAATGAAGAATCAGGTGCTAGATATGTTCATAAACAGTGGCATAAAAAATTATACATAGATACTGGCATTTAAAAGACATTCCATCAGCTGTCCTTCCACTCTCTGTTTAATCAGCCAAGCTCATGCTACCAACTGTAATCTTGCTTTTGACAGTCCATCAGTTTCCATGTTCCTCTCTTTGTAAACATGTTCAAACATAATCTGTTAAATACTCTGTTTAACGAAGTCGAATCTCCTGAAATATAGGTTGAAGTTTATAATTATCCAATCAATTTGTTGCATTCATCAAATTCACCACAATTTGTGAATCATCAAAGATCTGTAATTTTTGAGCATGTTCTTTCACATGCGACAATTGGCAATAGTCTTGGGACAATTTGCTTAGGCAGATTGTTGCTCTGTTTCCCAAACGTGCCCTTTGAATATATTACATGTTCATCATTTATATGGATCATAGCTGCAGTGTCCCATAATGATGGATCTTGTTATCATGTATCTATAATCACATGATAAGCTAGTTAAAAACAATTGAATTAATTAAATTCATCCATTCATTTTGAAATACATTTTATTTTTTAATATAAAATCGTAAAATCTTTTATAAAGAATTTTCCTCTTTTGCCCACCATTATTGAGAAGCATTATGGAATTATGCTTATGCACTACTCGTATCTGGTTCTCAATGCCTTGTTTGGGTTCCTTGATCCTTGAATTGTGTTTAGATTCATATACTGTCATCGTCATTTTGACATACATCAGAGATTTGAAACCAGTTTTGTCTGATGAAGAATCAGGTCCTGGATATGTTCATAAACAGTGCCATAAAAAATTATACATAGATATTGGCATTTAAAAGACATTCCATCAGCTGTCCTTCCACTATCTGTTGAATCAGCCAAGCTCATGCCACCAAGTCTAATCTTGCTTTTGCCAGTGCATCAGTTTCCATGTTCCTGTGTTTGTGTAATCTTGCTTTTGACAGTCCATCAGTTTCCATGTTCGTGTCTTTGTAAACATGCTCAAACATAATCTGTTAAATACTCTGTCTAACGAAGTCGAATCTCCTCAAATATAGCTTGAAGTTTATAATTATCCAATCAATTTGTTGAATTCATCCAATTCACCATAATTTGTGAATCTTCACCACAATTTGTGAATCATCAAAGATCTGTAATTTTTGGCCATCTTCTTTGACATGTGACAATTGGCAATAGTCTTGGGACAATTTGTTTAGGCACATTGTTGCTGTGTTTGCCAAACCTGCCCTTTGAATATATTACATGTACATCATTTATATGGATCATACCTGCAGTGTCCCATAATGATGGATCTTGTTGAGAAGCATTATGGAATTATGCTTATGCACTGCTCGTATCTGGTTCTCAATGCCTTGTTTAGGTTCCTTGATCCTTGAATTCTGTTTAGATCCGTATAGTATAACCATATCCAAATACCATTAACTTATAATGCAGTGGCTGAACTTAACCTCTAAACAATACAACTAAGAATCATAGCTTCACGCAGACATTTACCAGAGCAACTCTACCGCAGACCAAACATCGCATAGACTGCTTAGCTAAATAAGCAAGTAACAATACCAACCCAAATGCTGCGAAGACAGTAAAACACAAGCTGAACATTGCAGCATCTCGAGGACAGACACCTCGCCGCCGATGAGACCACCAGACCGCATGCAACCACATGCCCCTCACGTGCGCCACGTGCCATTCGCCTTGAACCATGCAAAGCGCGTAATAAGATCCCCAACCCTTTCTGCCCCGTAAACCTTAGTTCGACTTAAATGAAGACTTCAAAAATTTCAAGTGCATCTCAAGTTGCATTAGGCATGAAGTAATGATACTGATAAAGGAAAATATCATGCACAAATCATTGATTGACCATGTTTGCGCAAATGTAGGCAATATAAATTATAAAATTTTCGTATTGGATGCATATTGGTCTGACCATGATATAATATCTCCTCTCCTTGACCTATGATATACACATGAAACAGTTTACAAAATTCCAAATTTGGACATTTTTGCAATATCTCATTGCTTTTATCATATCTATTTTACTAAAGCATAGTGCAATATATTTTTGTGGTAAACGAAGTGATAACAGCATACATACTATGCATTCCATTCTACATTTGCATATATGGCGTTCTGTATTGATCAATGCAACTTATGCCAGACACAGTCTTTTCAATTAATGAACAGAACTATCCTATTATAAATTTGCAGATATGACCCCATCTATTTATGCATGCAGATTCTACTAGTAAAACCCTTTTCAATTGAACAGAACAACCAAGAAAAAAGAACAACAAGATGCAACATAAACAAACACAGTATATTCTTTTTGGCTTTCCTTTTCCATGAATCATGTATCTTGTCTTCTTGTTCAAGTTTTACTTTCATATGTTCTTTTGACTTGTACTAAATATGTCTTGCTATGCTATAACATAGCATAAAACTTGAAAAAGGAAATGAAACAATTCAAGAAATAGAATGCATAAGCCAATTATAAAGTGCAAACAAATCACTTGTTTTGCAAAGGTACGTCTATGAGAACTACACAAAAATGGTAATTTGTATTTAGAATATTAATGTCTACTATATATGCATTCTATTTTTATTTTTACATATGTATCGTTCTATGGTTTTAATGTTCTTGTTCAGTTTTTTCTTCTAGTTTGCACTAGATGTATGTTACTATTCTATAACATAGCCTAAATCTTCAGAGACGAAATGAAACAATTGAAGAAATAGAATCCATAACGCAATTAGAAAGGGCAAGCCAACCACTTGTTTTGCAAAGGTATGTCTATGACAACTATACAAATATGCTAATTTGTATTTAGAATAATAATGTTCAGCAAGGTATGCCTACAACAACTATACAAATATGCCAATTTGTATTTAGAATGTTAATGTTCACTATATATCCATTCTATCTTTACATATGTATGGTTCTATGGTTTTAATGTTCCTTGTTAACTGTTTACTTTTATATGCTCTTTGAAATTGAACTCAATATATGTTCCTATTCTATAACATAGCATAAATCCTGGAAAAGCAAAACAAACAACTCAAGAAATAGACGACATAACTCAATTAGGAAAGGCAACCCAACCGCTTGCTTCGAAAAGGTATGTATGGCAACTATACAAACATGCTATTTGCTATTTAAAATATTAATGTTTGCTATATATATCTCCTCCTTTTACATATCTATATT
Organism: Pinus tabuliformis; assembly: GCA_031772625.1. Taxonomy (NCBI): domain Eukaryota; kingdom Viridiplantae; phylum Streptophyta; class Pinopsida; order Pinales; family Pinaceae; genus Pinus; species Pinus tabuliformis. Next base: position 145,663,722 of record CM062815.1, on the reverse strand, counting down.
TAAATGTAGATATGTCACATCACGTCACCAAACCCCCGTGAAGCTTCTCAACGCCAAAGCCTTTCCCAAAGAACGATCTCCCTTTTTCAACAAAACTCCAAATGTTTGCATTGGTAGTTTTGTTGAAAAAGGGGCATTGTTCTTTGGGAAACATTTTGGTGTTGACAAGCTTCAGGCAGGTTTGGTGGCCTGTCAATGTCAGCCATGTTCAGTTTTTGCTAGCTTCATCAATATTTTTTTGCAAAGCTGTACAAGACAATTGCAAAAGGCAACCCTGGTAAGCAATTGCACATAATGGAAGAAATAATAGATGTTGACAATTACAACTTCAGATTGCAATGCGTTTTGCCTGACAACATTGACATTGTATTAAAGAGAAATGGTGTTTTTAGGCTAAATGCATTTTCATATACTATAGCAGATTGTCTATTTGACTTGTTCGAAATGCTTCTACATTTTCGTTATACTTCAAATGAATTGCGAAATGCATTAATAGACCACTTTCTTTTTTGCTTAAAGAACAATCGCGTTCAAGCAATACACTCATATCAATATGAGCTAGCACCTCAGTTCCTATACGAGTTACATCGTGTTAATGACATTGGTACATATCTTCATAAAATGCATTATTCTGCATCTACAAATATAAAGGAGTCTGAACGAGGTTTATGGGGTGATACCTTTTGCATACGTTGGTTAGCTAAATGGCTAGATATATCAATTGCATTAATGTTGCAAACCACTTTTATATCAGTTTCAATCTTCTGCTGCATTGTTGACATTCTGTTTTGCTTGGTCATGCATCAGAAGAAAAACAGCTTCAATCAGGCTAGAAACAGCCTCAAGTTAGCATGAATCTGAAGTTTGATTGCAAATACAATTCTGTAACCAGCAATAGCATTGCATACGATAAAACACGTTTAAGGAGCTTGATCTTATATTGAAATTGTGCCCTTCCCTGCTCACATAAGTCAAATGCAATCTGCAACTATTTGATGCTTCTTTCTGTTTGCAACTATTTCAGGTTTTTTTGCAAATACCTAATCCAAACATCTTTGTTTTATTTATGGCTCAACATATTATTACATGCAAAATTGAGTTCAGATCTTTTAGATTACACTTCCATGTTATTTCAGTCTTGCATAACTTGACTACTGTTTTGACTCAACTAGTTTATTTGCATGAGCAAATGCACTTGATGATACAAAGTGCAATTCGTCACAGAGCATCATGATGATGTTACATGTGTTTATTCTTTCCCAAATATTTCTGTTGGCTTACCTAAGTTGTCAAATTTTTCCATCGCATGGAGCACCGGATCAAATCCTGTTGGATTCAGATACAGATAGAAATGACTTTTTTGTAATTCTTTATCTTCTAAAACAGAACCGCTCACAGTTCACCGTGAAAGTACCTTTATTTTCTGCTTTACTTGCTTTTACATATATGGCTCTAAAACTTTGCTGCGTGTTAGTCTGGATTCTGTGTGCATTCTGTTTTAGTTTAATTGCATTCATTTGGCTCGACAATAAAAAACAAAGATCATGACACATAGTTACTAGTCCCTGCCGGGGACTATAGGCGATCGATAGATTGCCGTCTTTGGGTTGACCGCAGCGATATTTGGAAATATTTGCCGTTTTCCCTAAGTCAAATTAAGGTTTACGGGGCGCAGAATAAGGTTTATTTGGCGTTTTAAAATAACCATGATAAAGAATGTCCAACCAGTAAGTTTACGTCAACCCATTTCATTTTTTATATGATTTGAAATGCACTTCACACACACTGTTGTCTAAAACTTCTAGTCGGTTGTTTGCATTTAATTGCCTACATCCTGAGCATTCTGCAATATTTCCAGCCGATGTTTCTATTAGACCTCATTGAAAAGCACATGCTACAGGCTTTGTGCCAAAGGTTTATGGCTTTGTAGCCTCAGACTTTTGATCTTTCCTTCTGCATTCTCATGTTTAGCTAGTTAGCATGAATCTGAAGTTTGATCACAGATAGAGTTCTGTAACCAGTAATAGCATTGCATATGATAAAGTACGTTTCAGCAACTTGATCTTATTTTGAAATTCTGTTGTCTAATTAACAGGGATGCTGTACCGACTTCTGATATGAGCCACGCAACAGCTGCCAATATTAGAATATTACAAAGAGAACAGCTCCCTTGGTCTGCTTTCGAAAGTGATCAATTGGTTGAGGTATGTACAATACTCGCTTTCTAATACATTGTTTTTGCAAATCAAAACAGATCTCCTCAACATTGCAAAGCTGCAACAAGCCATCTTAGGCATGTGTTTTAGTCTTATGCAACTTTAGTCAACAAAGCAACCTTCCGTTCTAGGAGTAATATCAAAGTCCAATATCCATAATCCAAATGCGATTAACTTATAATGCAGTAGCCGAACTTAACCTCTAAACAATACAACTAACAATCATAGCTTCACGCAGATATTTACCCAAATTTGCATAAAGCCCATCCAGCTAAGACAAAACCTCAGTATTCAACCACAATTCCATTAACTTATAATGCCCAAACAGCCATGGCCTAGACAAACCCTCCGTATTCAACCAGAATGCCATTAACTTATAACGTTCAACTAACCATGGACTCTTGCATGCACGTAAGAGAAACCCTCAGTATCCAAGCAGAAGGCAAACCAGAATGCCATCGCCGAACTCACCAAAGCCACAGAATGCCATCGCCGAACTCACCAAAGCCACACCTAGCAGGCAGCAACTCCACGACAGACGAAAAATCGCACAGACTACAAGCAACAATACCCGGGCAGGAAGGACCTCTACCACAGACCAAACATCGCACCGAACAATACCAACTCAAATGCCGCGAACACACTAAAACACACCCCATGCCTTCCACCATCTCGAGGACGGACACCTGGCCGCTGATCACAGCACCAGACCGCATGCAACCACGTGCCCCTCACACGCGCTATGTGCCACTCGCCTCGAACCATGCGAAACACGTAATATGACCCCCAACCGTTGCCGCCCCGTAAACCTTATTCTCACTTAGGAAAAACGCTCAAATATTTCCCAATATCGCCGCGGTCAACCCTAAGTCAGCGATCTAGAATGCCATTAACTTATAATGCTCAAATAGCCATGGACTCTTGAGGGAAACAAAGAGACAATAAACCCAAGTCGAGTAACTCTCCAGGATCTCGACCAGGGACAGTTGTCCGCCCACAAGACCACCACAGACGAAAAGTTGCACAGACTGCAGAGCTAAACAAGCAACTAACAATATCCGAGCAACCAGGAACTGCACCACAGACGAAAAATCACACAGTCTGCAGAGCTAAACAAGCAAGTAACAATACCACCCCAAAGGCCACGAAGACAGTAAAACCCAAGCAGAACTTTCCAGCATCTCGAGCAGGAACAGCTGGCCGCCAATCAGACCACCATAGTGCATGCCAACCACAGTTAAGACAAACCCTCAGTATTCAACCAGAATGCCATTAACTTATAATGCTCAAATAACCATGGACTCTTGCATCCTCGAATAACAAGCTCAATTGTTGATGCATTGTTATCAACACACTTTATTTACTGATCATGTTTTCTTTGTATGGTCAGATTTCTGATGCCAAAGTTAATCTTCTTGAAGTTAGCCCAGGAAAATCTGAATCAGTGATTAAAATTTCAGGCAATCCACAGCAAACAAGTGCACCAATTTTGTATGCAGTTCTTGATCTCCCTCCAACATTTTCCAACATTTGCCAACAATTCGTCTACTGTCCCTCTGTTCCTACTTTTTGATTTTGATTTCTTACAACAAAAGCAGATTCCTTGATTCAATTAAATTTCTATTTAAGATAATTAACCATAAATCTGTCTGCAAACACGAACCCCTGCAGTACTAACTATATGCTTTGTTTCAAAATTCAGTCAAATTGCAATATAAACAGTATTGGCAATTTATCTGAGTTTGAGGACCCAATTCTTTGTCAACAGACTTCTGCCAGATTTGAAAGGTACATAACATTTGCAAAATTTTGTCAATTGCTACTATCATAGTGCTTTTGCTGATCAGTATTTCTCTGCTAATGTCCTTGACATTGTATATCACCTTTGGCAGTGTGACAACCATAAATCTGTCTCTAAACATGAACCGTTGCAGTACTAACTAACTATATGCTTTGTTTCAAAATTCAGTCAAATCGCAATATAAACAGTATTGGCAATTTCTCCGAGTTTGAAGACCCAATTCTTTGTCAACACGCTTCTGCCAAATTTGAAAGGTACATAACATTTGCAAAATTTTGTCAATTGCTACTATCATAGTGCTTTTGCTGATCAGTATTTCTGTGCTAATGTCCTTGACATTGTATATCACCTTTGGCAGTCTGGCTAAACAGTATTGGCAATTTCTTTCAGTTTGAAGACCCAATTCTTTGTCAACAGACTTCTGCCAGATTTGAAAGGTACATAACATTTGCAAAATTTTGTCAATTGCTACTATCATACTGCTTTTGCTGATCAGTATTTCTGTGCTAATGTTCTTGACATTGTATATCACCTTTGGCAGTGTCACAGCAGCTGGTCAGCTTATCACAAAAGCTACAGTCGAAGTTGTAACATCTGAACACACAGTTGAAGTTGTAGGATCTGAACGCACAGTTGCAGCCATTCTAGGAAAGTCTGGAAATGATCTTGTTAAAATTCAGCAGTTAAGCTAGTATAAAGAAGCATAAATTTCTCCAAATTCCATGGGATCCCCTTCAACTGAAATTTTTGAAACATGCAGACTTGGAATGAACTGCTGTAATTGCTGCCAAAATGACATTGTATTGACAGAAGGCAAAATGTTGTAGCACAAATCCTATTTTCTTAAATGATTATCTTGTATGTGAACATTCATTTAGTGGAATGTTGCATTAACTATTAGTTAATAAAAATTGGCATTGGCAGTTTTTATTTTGTCTCTATGGCTCTTGATTCATTATGCTAATGTTTAATGCATTGATTATTACTTAATAAAAATTGCATTGGCAGTTTTTATTTTGTCTCTATGGATCTTGATTCATTATGTTAATGTTTAATTAAATTTCAATATCTCTGGTCCAATATTTTTTCATTATGCCAATGTTTAATGCATTAATTATTAGTTAATAAAAATTGCATTGGCACTATTTATTTTGTCTCTATGGCTCTTGATTCATTATGCTAATGTTTAATTAAATTTCAATATCTCTGATCTAATATAAAAATATTATTATTATTTATTTTTATTTAATTGTAATATCACACTCTATCTTGCATTGTTTAAATAAATAATGCATTTTATGATTTAAATTACCCATATAATATTAAATACCTCTTATTCATTTATATTTAATTATAACTATTAAATTATTTATAGTTTTAACTAAGTATAAATTTCCTATAATATTTTTATTATTCAGTATTCATGATGCAAAGACTACACTTCCAATCACAAAGAAATAAAATTCCTTGAATAAAAAGATTCGCACATTGAAATGAACTGTTATCTATTTCCTATTTAAAACAGTATTAATTGAATATGGCTTTCATAATTCATAACATGTAATATCATTCCTTCCAGTTGTATTACTTTCTTGTTACCAGATATAAACTTTAATAACATAATACCTTTTAAAAAATCAAGCTGTCAAAACATTATTTCTAACTAATAAATAGTTTCTAAGTAATAAATAGAATAATTTGAAGTGTCAAAACATTATTTCTGACTAATAAATAGAGTAATTTGAAATGCTATAGTCAATCTCCATTCTTTTATTATTTTCAATTATCCCAAATTTCGTCATTCTATATGACATCATATCTCCTACGCTTATGTTATATCAAATAAATGAATTATATCAAACTATACTTCCTAATTAAGATAATCACAAAATAGGAAAACAACTATGTTTAATGGCATCTGTTTATCTGTAATGTAAGTGCCTTCATTATACTTTGAAAAAATTTCAATAAGAAAACTAACTTGCTTAAATGGAACACAGATATTGCAAAAAGCAACAGTATACAAAACCAAAAGATAATGATTTTTTTTCTTGTAGCTCATGATCAATTTACATTTCAACTCGTACAATTTAAATGTTTTTTTAATTTTAATCTTTTCATTTTAGTTTTTAATTTATAAAATAAACTTATCAAAATTGCTTTGCTATTGTACTTAGATAAAATGCAACAAATCACTAATTAGGAATTAGATGCTGGGTTTATTTTCTTTGCTAACTAGTAATTGGACAACTTAATTTTTATATGCTTAAGTTCCTCCTTGACTTTCGACAATCATAACACTCTCCCCCACAGATTCAATTAACAAATTTATATTCATATAAATGTTTATTTGCTCATTATCATTTTATGGATATTTCCATAATGTCCAAATGTAAAAAAAAAAACAAAATTCTATCTTTTATGCAACATGAATTCATTATTATGCATTTAAATATATTTTATACCTCATGCTTATTAAAATACATTGCTTACTTTAACACTCTCTAATTCTTCGTATATTGTAATGCATTATTATTACCCTTTATAGTTTTTCCCCGTCAAGGTTTCCATATTTCACTCTCAAATTTTATTACATTTTAATTATTAATCTAAACACTCTCTAAATCATGACACATTGGAAAATTATGTCTAAAACTATTTTTACATTTACCACAATTCTTAACAAACGCAAAGTTCATTATATTTCACTCTTTGCATAAAGCCAAAAAGTCCATACAACAATTTGCTATCCAATTCAGTAAATCTTAATACAAATAAGCATGCCTACAACACACTAGTAATGCAAACTAGCTCTAATAATAATGCAAATTAAACACCTATTAAATCTCATCATAATAACTTACCAAACACTTTTGTTAACCGACAGGGACTAGCGCCACAACAGTGGCTCCTTGTTTTTCTAAGTTATAAATCCTTCAAGGTACTTTTATGCTTACTAAAAGTCGAATTAAAGAAATTCAACTAAGATTAAGATAAAGTACATTACAAGGTTAATCGACTCTTTTCAGATTTTATATATATATGGAAATGCGAATAACCAATCAATTTAACTATTTTAAAAATTAAATGAACCTTCATTAATTATATATATTGATTGCAATTAAAAAGAAGAAAGTAAATTAAAAAGAAGAAAGTAAAAAAAAGAGACAATAAATCCTCGTTATTATCAACTTTAATCATTGAGTAAGGCTTAGGAGCTCCTGCAAGTGGCGCGTAATGATATGTATGAGATGGGTAACGAGATCGTCTCTTTGGCTATTGATTAGTTATGTTCTCTTATAATTAACTGCCACCCATTTGAACTTAACTATTTCAAGCGTACGTATGCACGAAAGGAAATAGAAATTATGTTTTTAATTTTTATTAAACATAAACATAAAGGGAAGGACATGTTTTTCTAAACAAAAATGATTTGAGATTTGAATATTGAGTCACACTGAACGGTTTATATTGAGCCATACTAAAAGGTTTATGATATAGTTATCACATTATCTATAAGAATATTGACCCATATTGAAAGGTTTATGATATAGTTATCATATTATCTATAAATTTTTTTTTTTTTCTATAATCGTGGAAAGAGATGAGTGTTGGTAGATGAGGAAAGAGATGAGTGTTGGTAGATGAGTATTGGTATGGAAATAGTTTTAACTTTGTATTGACATTAATACTATTAAGGTCAATCTTTTCCTCCAAAATTATCACGATCATGAATTCTCACAGCCTCTCAATTCCGTGTTACAAAAGGCAGACTCTATTTGTCATTTTTTAATGATTAATAAAAGGGTTAAAAGTTCCACCGTAAAGAAAGAGTGGAATTTCTGTGAAGCCACTGGTCTTTTTGGTGACGTTGAAAGAGTCTACCAGTGAGAATACAAAAATACATTGCAGGTCACAGGAATTCGTCGTATCTACCACCGATTTATTCCGTGTTTTATTGAACCCTGACTCGACCCCAGCGGAGCCATTGTTGGCCTCAGGGTGGTCGGTGATCATTAATTAAAAAAATATGCCAATGTTGCCATATGATATTAACTCTTAGTTTTATTGAAGCATGATTTCACCTGAAAATATAACTATTAGGATTGTGGGCGATTATTAATTAAACTAGCACAATTATATTTATCAATGTGATTGATATAAGATGATAGGTATATATGAAGCACATATACAATCACATTAGTAAATGTGGTTGATATAAAGAGATAGAAATTTATCAATCACATTAATATTTATTAAATGTATAATGTTAATATAGCTATTAGAGATCTATTATTTGTACTTATTAATAACTATATAAACACACACACACACACACACACACATATAATTAACATAATATAGTAGTATACGGTTATTACTAATAATAGTTATTTATCCCTTACCATTATCTTAATGATTAATATACATCTATTAACATATTAATTTAACTATCAATATCTTTTTATACATAATGATAGATTTATGAACCATTCCAACATAACAATATTAAACTCTATTAAATCAATTATTATAAGCCCTAATATTATAAAATCCAACATTATAAATCATAATATTAATATTATATCCCTAAAATTAATATTATAAACTTTAGAATAAATATTTTAAACCATAGGATTAATATTATAAATGACACGATTAATATTATAAACCCTAATATTAAAAAACCCAATATTATATACCCCAATACTAATTCTTTTTTTTTTGCTTAAATAAGTGTCGGACCTTCTATTCAAATATAAAAACAAAACCATATTACAAAATGTACACAAGAGATGTGGGCCACCTAAAGCCTAAGAAACCAAGCCTAAGGCCCACTGTCCGGGCTCCGGGCCCACAAAACTTGACATCGGAACTGCAAAGTAGAATCGAACATCACAACCATTCTATCTATCATCAGAGATCTAACAGTCAAGAACATTATCAGAACGCTAACAAGCTCACTCTTTATCTCATAAATCGGACCCGATAAGCCTTTAGAGACCGCTCTATAAAAATTTCGGGTCTGATTTGGCTGATAACCCTCGCACATGTTGTCCACTCGATATCCACCAGATGCAAGCGATTTGCGCCAGTCCGTGTAACTCACTTGATGTTTAACACTGCTTCCGGACCCAAAGTCTAATAAAGCTGCCGTTAAAGTTGATTTTGGGTCTGTTTTGGCTTGATAACCACCTTGCTATTTGCCACGTGAAATTGCTAAGATTGCTTCTGTTTCTCCTATCTGCTCGCACTTTAACCAAGCTCCCTGCATAGCCAATAAAAAGGAAATCTATTGTATAATTCAACTCCATGTGAATACTTGTGCTGTCAAACTAAACCCACCCAAGAACCTTGTGTTTAAAGAGTTTCGGGCTCAAATTCCAGCCAAAAGGACCGGACATTCTTTTCATAATATCCCTGATCTGCTGCATCAAGTGAACTAAAATTCAATTGTTTCCTGAGGTCTGCAACCTACTAGCATCCCCTGCTCTGATATAGCTCCTAGTCCGCGTTTGCCTATCTAAGACATTCTTCCCTCAATCTACCCTGGGGGGTCTCTATCCATTTATATTTATTGTTGCTTTTAGCACAGAGTACTCCTTCATTAGCTAAGATGTCTGCTAATTTGTTGGCTGTTCGGCGCACATGAGTGAAACTCAGGGTTCTCATGTTCTGCAGATGGAAATGAATCCTTTGGTAGACTTGCAGAAGCCTCCAATGTCTCGAAACTTTTTCCAGAGCTGAGCCATAGCTAATTTTCTTGACCGAATTGATAATCAATTCAGAATCAGCTTCAATTATAATGTTATGAAGATTTGAGTCCCTCAGGATTTCTAAGCATTGCTCAAGGGCCATGAGCTCTGCCATATTATTTGTGGCTTTCCCCAAGTTACTATGAAAGATGATTTCTATGCACCCCTTCTCATCCCTTATCACTCCTCCGTAACCAGCCATGCCCGGGTTTCCTTTTGAGGCCCCATCTATATTGCATTTCAAAAAACCTTGAGGGGGAGGTTGCCAGAAATCCTTGTCATCAATTATATGATTTGCATTTTTATTTTTTCCCTGTGGGATAAGCCCCTGCATACCCAATTGTAGTAGTATTTGCATATCAGTGTTTGTAGGATTGTTCTCATGGGGGTTTTTAATGAGGATTCCTACTGTCTCATTGAGCTGTCTTAAGATCTGTGCCATGATGCTTTGGGGAGAACCTTTCCTGTTTTTGAATATTCTGTTGTTGCGTTCTTTCCAGACATCCTAGATAAGAAAGCCTGGATCTAAAGCCCAAGCTTTGTTGACTGTTTCATTATCAAAGAATTTTTTCATCCAATTCTTTAAGGTGCTGGCAATGCTACCCTTGTCCCTGTTTATTTGTCTGAATATTGAAGCAATCCAATTCCATAATGTGGATGTGAATGGGCAGAGGTTGAGAAGGTGATCCATAGTTTCTTCTTGTAATTCACATAGTTGGCATTTGGATGGACTAGATACCCCTCTTTTCCTAAGGTTTTCCCAGGTTAGAATTTTTCTATGTTGCACTAACCACATGAATAGTTTGATTTTCATCCAGCTTTGGTTCTACCATAGGTCCTTCCATACCCCATCAGGGTTTGTAAAGTCAAGCCCAAGGGCTATGCACTTGGCCTCTTTGAGGTTAAAGGTGCCTTCATTGTTATTGCCCCATCTCAGCTGGTCTGAATCTTCTGATACCAGAATCTTCCTCTGTTCCAGGATGGTTGTTAGAGCTTCTGCTTGTGCCTTCAAGGGGGAGTTATCACTATAAACCAGGTTCTTCCATATCCTCCATTTTCCCTCGCTATTTTCCTGATCCCAAAATTCATTTACTCTGAGTAACCTTTTGTTGTCAGTATCGTTCTTGAGATTTGCAAATTCTTCTCTTGATAATTTAGGTTCCTGTTGCCACATATCCTCCCAAAACCATGCAAGGTTTCTATCTCTAATTTCCCAGAAATTGTGTTTTTGAACAATAGATCTCTTCTCCCAAGCTTTTTTCCAAATGTGGGAGCCTTTGATGATCCCTGTCTTGCTAATTGTTTGCATATTTATGTTTCCAATTTTGGGCCAAAGGTGAAGCTGAATCTTTTAGCCATCTCCACCATAGTTTTGCCCCCAGAACTTTGTTTAGCACCTAAGTATCATCCAGACCCAAACCTCCATGTGTCTTAGGTTTACAGATTTTTTCCTAGGCTACCAAGGCCCATTTTTTTTCCTCTTCCCCTTTACCCCAAAGAAAATCTCTTTGGATATTTCTGTAAAGTTGCATGACTCCTTTAGGAGCAGGTAGGGCTGAAAACATAAAGATGGGGACAGTTTGTAGGACAGCCTTTGTGAGCACTAGTTGTCCTGCTAAGTTCAAAGACCTACTTGTCCATTTCCATACTTTGTCCTGTAGCTTATTAATCACAAGCTTTCAGATCATCTTGCTCAGGGGTTTGTCTGTTAGTGGTACTCCCAAATATTTGGATGGCAGCATATCTCTCTGAAAGCCTAGAATTCTGGATATATTTCTCTGAATAGCAATGTCAGTATTAAAAAAGAAAATCTTTGATTTGGAGAGGCTTACCTCTGTGCCCGCAGCCATTGCAAAGTCTTTCAGGATTTGTTTGTAGGCTAGAGCTTCCCTCACCGTAGGTGTACCCTGTAGCATAGTATCATCCACAAATTGTTGATGGGTCAATGCATTTCCATTCATGGTGAGTTTCAAACCTTCGATATTGCCTTCTGCTTTGGAAGACTTGATAGCTTGGCCAAGCCCTTCCATCATGAGAATAAAGAGGAAGGGAGAAAGAGGATCTCCTTGTCTGAGACCTCTCGAAGGATTAAAGGGCTTGGATGGTGAACCATTTAACAAGATTGAGAAACTAGAGGAAGTTACCAGGACCATTACCCATATTACTCAATTATGGTCAAATCCATATGCTATAAGAACTTTCCTTATGTAGGCCCAATTTAGCTTATCATAAGCCTTTTCTAGGTCAAGTTGCATAATCATTCATGCCTTCCTATTACTTATAAGTGAGTGAACCACCTCGTGTGCTTGAATGATGTTGTTGAGAATTTGTCTGCCTTCCACATACCTAGTTTTCTCTTCAGATACGAGAGTTGGTAGAAGTGGTTTAAGCCTGTTGGCAATTATTTTGGAAATTATTTTGTACACCACATTGCATAATGCTATTGGTCTGAATCTGTCTGGTGTCATAGCATTAACCTGTTTTGGAATCAAGGATATGAAAGAGGTATTGAGCGCCTTCAAAATAGTTCTATCTTTCCTAGAGTTCTCCACCACATCGAGGATATCCTGCTTGACTATTCCCCAACATGCTTTAAAGAAGTCGACATTAAAACCATCCGGACCTAGTGCCTTCCCATTTTGCATTTCTTTGATGACTTTGTTGACCTCCTCTTCATTCATAGGCCTGTTTAGATTATGATTGTCTTCTCTTGTCACAAGCTTAGGAATGTGCTTAGTGAAATCATTGATGTAGTGTGATCTGTCTAAGAGAGGCTCCTCTGCTATGCCTTGGAAATGTTGAACCAACGCAACTTCTATTTCTTTATGGGTATTGAGTTGATTTCCTTGAGAATCCTTGATTTTTGAGATCTTGTTATGAGACCTGTGATCCATGGTGGATTTGTGAAAAAACCTTGTGTTCCTTTCTCCTTCTTTTAACCATTGTACTCTTGATTTCTGTTTCCAGAATATCTCCTCTTGTTTGCATAATTCTTCCCATTCCTGTTGATGGTTATCAACTTGTTCCTTTTTTTCCTCGCTGAAGCCTTCTATAATGAGGATCTGATTAATGTCCTGTAGCTTCCGTTCAACAACTTTTTTGGCTACAAAAATGTTGCCAAACTCATTTTTATTCCACTCTTTAAGCCTGATTTTGATATGTTTCAATCTTTTATGTAGGAGGAACATTTTAGTGCCCTGAACCTGCATATCCTCTTTCCACCATTTTTCAATATTGTTGATAAAGTTTGGATGGGTAAGCCAAATGTTTTCAAACCTGAAAGGTCTATTTTTTGGAGTTCCTATAAAGGATGCTTCAAGTTGAATAGGCCAATGATCTGATCCACCAAAAGGAAGTATCATGGCTGACAAATCAGGGCCTGATAGAATAAGGTCCTCCGAGATAATGAATTTGTCTAGTTTTGAGGCCACCTGTGACTCTCATCCCATTTTGTTATTCCAGGTAGAGATGCCATTACTTGTCTCCGTGTCTGCTAGCCTCATATTGTTTATAAAATTATGAAACGCTATGGAGTCTCTGCCTAGTGATCTGGTTCCACCTTTTTTTCAAACAGGGAGCCGATCATGTTTTAAAGTCCCCTCCCAAAATCTTGGGGATGCTCGAATTTCTGTCTCTTAGATCCTATAGTAAGGTAAGCAGCATGAATTTGTCTTTAGGCTTCTGAGGACCATAAACATTTGTGATTAAATAAACTTCCTTGTCCCCCAAGGGTTGAATCACCATTGATAAATAGTTCCTAGATGCTTCAGCATCAAGGATTCCTAGTTTCTGAGGGTTCCAAAGTATGAAAATTCCTCCTATTGTTTTGTCTGCTCTAACTTCTAGATATTCATATTTAGTTAGCCATTTGATGTGTATTTCTCTTATTTTTCCTACTGAACATTTTGTTTCCTGGATGAAAATCATATCTGATTTTTCTTCGTTCATTCTATTGCTAAGATTCCTTTTCTTCCTTTTACTCCCTAGACCCCTGATATTCCATGTTGTGAGCTTCATTAAGAAAGGTTTGTAAATGAGTCACTGGCTAGGTCTTTCATCTTACCTGAATCAATCATGAGTTTTCCACACTCTATAAGCAGTTCGTTCAGTTTTTTCCTACCTCTTTTCCTGCCTGGGTTCCTAGGCGCTAGTCCCAATGTTGCCTTCGTAGTTTTCATCCCTTCATTGTCCTGACTATCATGGTTTCTTTTGACACCCGAACCTTTTGCCTGTGTTCTCCATAGAAATAGTTGTTGCACTCTATTGAACTCCTCTTGTGGTAGTGAATCCATTCTTTTGGTGGTTCCTCGCTCCAAAAACTTTTCCAAATCTAGATGCTCCCTATCAAGAATATCCTGTAGTTCATGATACTTTGTTCCCACCTCGCTTGGGGTCATCTCCTGGTCCCTATCAAGTTCCATAGTGTTCAACAGATCCTCCTTTTGCTGGTTGTTGTCATGTGTGTCCTCCATACTCTCTCCCTTTTCTTTCTCCATAGGGCTATCCTCCAGAGTCTGATTAGCTTTATCATGCTCCTCTTCTTCTTCTAGTACCTTGTACCTATTCTGACTTAGCTGCTTTTCCTCGTTGATTTTCTTTTGGTACTTTCTCCCTCCTTTACCTCTATTTCCCACTTTGTTAAAGCTATCAGTTTCTTTCCCTGAGGTAGCTTTGGTTTTGCTTTCTATTTTGTTTAAGGGGCAATCCCTGAATAGATGCCCATGTTCATGGCATTTGTGGCATCTGAAAGGAACATGCTCATAGTCAACCGCTTGCACCCATTCTTCATCAAAAACTTCCAGAATTACTTCATCTGGTAGAGCTCCAGAGAGGTCCATCTCTACACATATACGGGCAAGGAGGTATACTTTCCCCGCCTGGTGGCCTCTGATATTTTAACAAAATTCCCTAGTTTATTTCCTATTGCTTTTAATGATTCAGGTTGCCAATAATATAGAGGTAAGGAGTATAGCCTTACCCAAACCGGGACCAAAGTGAAATTCTCACGCTCCAGGACAAAATTCATTACCCAAGGTCTCATATAGAGGCCTGCAGCAACATAGAAGTAGGGCCCTCCTTCAAACACCCTGTCTTTATCCTCAATGTTAGTGAAAACTACAATGAAGAAACCCTTTCATCCAAGGTGTAGATCTATATCCCCCTTAGGTTTCCAGGGATTCTTTATCCATGCCTGTAAAGCCTTCTCCGTAGGCCATAACCCCATGAATTTGCAAATGACGGTGTAAGTCACCATGTGTTCCCTATGCGCCTATAGTGTTGGATCACTTAACACCACTCTGGGTATGATAGTAGCCCTAGGCTTACACAGTCTAGTTTGATTTTTGGTGTCTACATTCTCATTTTCTCCTTCTATTCATTTTTCTCTTCTGGCTTCTTCCTGCATATTTTCCTACTCCTATGTACCTCTGTTGTCCTGTTTTCGTCCACCAAAAATTCCAGTTTCTGCCTCCGGAGGTTTCTTGAATCGATTGGAGACTGCTTGATTATAGGATGGAGTGGAACTCCCCCCCTCTCGCCTCTCCATGGTTCCCAATGCTTAACTTCTGCTGCAAACCCTAGTTCAATCCTTCCAAAACCCCAGGTCTCAATTTCTCATGACTCCTACCCCAATACTAATTCAAATCCATAGTAAATGCAATATTATAAACCCAAAATTAAAAGTTGCAGTATCACAAATCCAAGGGAATAATATTATAAACCTAGTGAGATAAACGCAAGGGTTTAATATGATAAACCCAAGGAAAAATAAACACAAGGGAAAAAAAATAAACCCTAAGACTAATAAACCCAAAGTATTAATAAACTTAAGGGAAAATAAATCCTAGGAATTAATATTATAAACCAAAGGGAAAAATATTAAACCTTAAGATTAATAAAAATAAACCCAAGGGATTAATATTATGAGCTCAAGGGAAAATAAGCTAAATGGAAAAACACTAAACCTTAGGATTACGATGTTACATTACTAATAAGAACAATGTGATATATCATGATATTAAACTTTAATATTAAACTTAATATTATAAACCATAACACCATCAAACCCAATATTATAAGCCCTAAGATTAATATTATAAACCCTAGGTTTATAAACCCTAAGATTAGTATTATAAACTCTAATAATAAACCCAAGATATTAATGATATAAACCAAACCATAAGATTAGTATTATAAACCCTAATAATAAACCTAAGATATTAATGATAAAATTGAAGTGATTAATTTTATAAACCCTTGGGAACAATAAACCCGATGGGTTAATATTATAAATCCAAAGGATTGTAAATATTATAAATCCGAGGGATAAATATTATAAATTCTTAGGATTAATAAACTTAAGGGATTAATATTAATATTATGAACCCTAAATTATAAATCCCAATATTAAACCCAATACTATAAACCCCATTAATAAAAATTGGACATTTCAACCCTTATCCTAAATGTGATATTATAAACCCGAGGGGAAATAAACCCAAGGGTTTAATATTATAGACCTATTGGAAAAATATTAAACCCTAGGATTTATATTATAAGCCGAAGGGATTATAAACCCTATGATTAATATTATAAGTCTAAGGGATAAAAAACATTAAGATTAGTATTATAAACCCTACGATTATAGACCTGAAGATTATAAACCCAAAGGAATAATTTCATGAATGCAATAATGTGATGTTGGTATTAATCACAAAAATATAAATATTATACAAATATAAATATTTATAATTAATAATTAAAAATAATATAAATTTAAATTTAAAAATAATAATTATAATATTAATAATTAATATTATAACCGCGTTTCCAAAAAACCTAACGACCTTTGAAAAGCTGCAAACTAGGAGTCCAGGAACCAGATTGGAATGACAAAGGAGGAAAGGGGGGGAGAGATCCCCTCCTCCAAGATGCGGCAGCACGGGATTCCTGCCATAACACAAGTATTCCGAAACAAGCAGGAGATACAAACAAAATGTCAGGACCTGTCCTCGGGGCGAGATGACAGGCATGCAACAGAGGTAAATGCTTACCATGTGCGACGGAGAAACTGAGATTCATCATTCCGATGAACAAACTGGAGCGATACAGAAGATACATGAAAGACCATGCGCTAATATGTAATTTCATCGGAGTATGACAGACAGAAAAGGACCTCACCAAATGGATTAAGCAAAAATGGCAGCCTTGAGGTCATATCGAGCTCAAGTTAGGAGCTAGAGGCTTCTTCATAGTAATATTCTCAAACCTGCAAGACAAGGAAAAAGTATTTGAAAATGGTTCTTACTTTCATTATAATGTTGGTTTGTTTATGAGATACTGGGAAGAATGCTATGACCTAGATAAGGAAAAATTCCTGGCAACCACGATTTGGATTTGGTTATTCGGTCTCCCAATGGATTTCTAGGACCCATAAACACTGGAGGGGATAGGAAATATGATAGGCAGATTTGTCAAAATAGCAGAAATGAAGAAAAAAGGAAGATATACTTCATATGCAAGAATATGTGTATACATGAACATAACTGAACCTATCCCAGACACAGTGCAACTAGAATACCATGAAGAGGTATGGCATCAAACTCTAGACTAAGAACATATCCCATTTAGATGCAGAGGATGTTATGAGTATGGCCACCTATTTAAAGAGTGCCTAGTGAATCTAGAAGAGGGAGAAAACATGAACACATAACAGAGGAAAAATCAAGAAGATAAGGAAGGGTTTCAAGAAGTGAAAAACAAGAGAAGACAAGCAAGAGAGAACACCAATGAAGGGAAAAAAGAATATCAATCTCATCCGAGCAAAACAAATAGCTTTAAAGCGCTATAAGGAGAAGAAGAAGAAGACAATGAGGTCCAAAATATGGACTATCAGGAAAAAGGAAAGGAAAGCAGTTCAAGTCAAGGCAAGCTAAACCCCAAGAGGAAAACCCAAAGAGAGCCGAGAGAGGAGGAGAAAGAAGACAGGGAGAAAATGGAAAACACCACAATGGAAATTGATACAATTAAGGGAGAAGAATTAAGCATGGAAGAAGAGGTGTTGAGGAAACTATTAAATGAATGGAGACACCTAGATGAAAGATTCATTCCAGAATATCAAAAAAGATTATACAGAGAAACATTCCAGCAGTATCAAGCTAAGCAGGGGCAGGGATAGGTGGAGATGGCAGAACAACTAGGGATGCATCAAGACAACTCCCAATAGTACTCAAATAAAATGAAAGGAGGAAAGAAAAGAGGTCGAAGAAACCTACAAGAATCTATACAGATTATGGGAGAAATGTTTGTAAACACAGGAAGGGTGGTACCGCTATCAGCGATATACCAACAAATAAACAAAGTAACCCATTGATAATTACATCTTCGAATATAAGAGGCCTCAATAGTAGAGGCAAGCAGAGACATTTAACTGAGAGACTAATAAAAGAAAAATCTCAACTCATGCTGCTACAACAAACACAAATTACAAGAGGGAGAATGGAAGATATACTAAGTAAAATAAAACCAAGGTATGACTGCATGACCATAGGTGCGAGAGGTAGTGCAGGAGGTATAACAATACTGTGGAACCCTGTAGAGATCAATGGACTACTGGGTAGGCATGAAGAGAATTCTCACAGGGCGTATTTGCCTAATTGGAAACAGAGAATGGTTCTTAGTCTCTGTAGTATATGGCCCACACATTCCAGTGTAAAAAGAAAATTTCCTCCAACAAATAAAGAAGCTTAGCCAGCTCCACAAAGAAAAACTTGAGTTGGTAGCAGAAGACTTCAATTTGATAACATCAATAGAGGAGAAAAGAGGGGGATTGCGAAGAGAAGATCCAGAAATGGAGAAATTTAGAGATCTACATGAAGAACTACATTTAGTGGACATCCCAACTATAATTGGAAAATATATGTGGAACAATAGAGGGGAAGGGAGAAAACAGATAGCCTCTCGATTAGACAAATTCTTTGCAACAGAACACTTCATTGACAAAGATCTATTCTATGAAGCATCAATTCTTCTGTTTCTAGGGTCAAACCATTGGCCTATTAGACTCGAAGTAGAAATGAATCAAGGAAACTAAAACATACCCTTTAGGTTTGAGGCATTTTGGTTAACAGAACTGACCCTAATAGAAAAAATGAAGCAATGGTGCAATGAGAATGAGATAGTAGGGAGAAACCAGATACATACCTTTCAACTCAGACTAAAAGATTTAAAAGGCAAAATAAAGAAATGGAATAAGGAAGAATTCGGCAACATACAAAAGGAACAGGAGTTAATCCAAACTAAGATGAAGAAAGTTCAACAAAAAATAATCAATGAAGGTAGAAGTGAAGGGCTAGTAGAAGAGGAAGGGAAACTGATTAATAAATTGGAAGAAAGAAGACAACAAGAAGAGATCCTATGGAAACAGAAATCAAGAATCCAATGGCTAAAGGAAGGATAAAGAAACACAAGGTTTTTCCACGAAGCAATGTTCTATCATAGGCAGTAGAACATGATCTTCTCCTTAATGGATCATCAAGGAAATCATCTCACCAAAAGGAAGAAATGGAGAATCTATTAGTACAACACTTCAAAGGGCTCCTAACAGAACTAAACATAAGAAGGGAGTAAATAAAATCAGACAGCACATCCCCAACCTGGTGGGCAAAGGCCAGAACATGGTTTTATTAAGAGAAATATCCAAATAAGAGGTAGAATATGTAATAATGAATATGGCGAGGAACAAAGCACTAGGGCAAGATGGATTCACAATATAATTCTTTTAGGTGACATGGCCATTCCTAGGTGAAGACATAGTGAAATTAGAGGAGGAGTCCAGGGATACCAAAAAAATGCACCCGACCCTGAATTCAACATTTCTGGCCCTGATCTCGAAGACAGAGCATTCAGAAGAACCGCAAGGGTTTTGACCAATAACACTTTGTAATGACATATGTTATCACTCAGGTTATTCCCCAAAAGCAGTGAAAAAAGGGAATACGGCCGAGGTAAACACTAACCAATTTTTTGGATGCAGATTCTAGCCCATCTGCAGCCAGAGAGGGCTCTCTCTTTATGATTTAGCTTTGTTTTGCTATATGTTAGGCTAGTTATGAAGCACAAGTGTTTGTTTGATTTTTTGGATGGTGATATTTCAATAGAATAGGGCTGTAAAGTATGAGAAGTTCAGACCATTGGGTTAATGGAGTCAATGAAATTAAATTTCTGGGTATGGTTTCTTTGACAAAAGGAGGGACTACAGAGCAAGGTAATTGCACATGGAACAATTTTCAAGCTGGAATCACGTGAAATGGAGTCAGGGGATGAAAGGCAATTAAGAATCTTTCATGATGCTAACAGATGGAAAGTGGGTAAATATTACCAAGGAGCAGCTAAGAATTCCTTAATTATATTCAGGGTGTAAGAACCAGGGAGACAGGAGCAGTCAAGAATTCCTGCCTATGCTAGTCCTGGAGAAAACATAAAAAATGACAGGAATTGAACACAAAGTACAGTTAAGTAAATTCTGGGCTATTCTTTCTTCCTGAAATTTAGAACATGATATATAGATGATATATAAAACATAGAAATAGTAAAACAAGAGTTAAAAAGACTTATTGATCCATGAGATAATTCAAGAATTCTGCAACATGGGCTTCTGCCATCAATTCCATAACCAGAGAGTTCATCAGCAAAGCATTCCAGCAATTTTTATTCAGAAGAGTTCTCAAATTTACAGTGCAGTTCCAAATTGATATTCACCAACCCCTAATACTTAGCTTGGGGAGGTATTTGTACAAAATTTTTACAAAATATCTTCAAGGAGATAATATCTTGCAATAACTTCTTTCACCTACTCTACAGAAGGAGTAAATGCTCTTGGGAACAGAGAGAAATGAATGCAAAGTAAGAAAATGTTGTGTTGGCCATTTTGCTGGTGAGATGCATTGATTGTTTGCCCAGTAAGTCGGATGATGGATATTTAGTGAAATCCTACGCTGCTGGCGTTGCTTTCCTGGGTGCTTTTCCCTGCACTTCAATTAACTGTTGTCCAACGCGATTTTATCTGCTCTTTTTTACACTTTATGGCATCTGTTATGTTCTGGAAAAATAAACAAAACTTTGAAATCCGCCTACAGGATTTCCAGCATACTTTGCCACCATTCATCATCTGGTAATTGGTGCTAGTGCATTTTAATTAGAGTTTCATCTTCATCTGTGTACCTGAAAAAAGTGGGTTGGACTGTGAAAATATGCCTCACTTCATGTTCAATAAAAAACAAATCCTCCAAATTGTCATATAGGCTCTGTCCAGATGGGAGTGCTTTCTCTCCTGTGGAAGTTGATGATGTTGTAGCTTGACTATCCACATATGTATTTAATTTGTGTACATAGGCTGCATGTGACATTAGTCTATAGTCATCAGTTAACAAATTGGGTAGACCCTTTTCCTCCAAAACTCTAAATTTCTGTGTGAAAGCATTTATTTCCATTTTCATTTCTTGGCACTTCCTTTCCAGATTTTGTATGAAATTCCTCATGGTCAGGACCCTTTTAATTATTAAAATAGTGCTTGTCATGTCCCTGATATCCAGTTTTGCCAGATCTTCTTTGGTGTGGGTGTTCAAAAAATGTATTAGCCTATTGGCCTCTTCGAGCATGTTTCCCAATGAATCCCTGGCCTTTTGAATTTCTTCTTGAGCTGTTGCCACCAAATCAATTTGCTCATGAATTATCTGTATTGATTTCCACATATCAGTGATGGATTGGCTAATGTTGGCCCACAGAATGCTCCTGATTTTTGCCAGAGGTTTGTCTAATAAGAGGTCCTTTTCCAGTGCCTTTACTTTGTTTTCCAATTCTTTCACTGTCCTTGTTTTTTCTACTACAGTCATCTTGGATTTATCATAACTTACTTCCAATTTTGCCAATTTCTCTTTGGTACCTTTTAACTCTGACACCTGGAGTCTTAGATCCTCCATGGCCTTTATCAGTTCTTCAGTAGACATGGTAGTGCTGTTGCCTGCTATTATTGTTGTTGAAGTGCTTGGTGCTGTTGATGCCAGGTCAGTAGGAGGGACTGATGTTGTGACTGTAGAAGGAGAAGTTGTAACAATTGGAGCTGTTTGAGATGGGTGAGAGGTCAACTCTCCCTGTTTTCCTTGTAGCGCTTCCTCCAATGCCTTCTCTGTTTCTGCCAATCTTTCATTTCATCAACAGTTCCATTGCATCTTCTTGTGATTTTTGTTCAAGAATCTTTATAGTTTTGGGATGCATGGTAATGGGTAGCTTGAGCTGCTTCCTGAGAGCTGCAATGTCTTCTTCTTTCTTTCTTATTAATGCTTGGATGCCTTTGGGATCCTTGGGATCATGTCCCAGCTCTATAATAATTTCTTCTAAGGATTTAATTCTGTTATCCTTAGCCAAAGAGGAAGCATTTTCCAATTCCAATTGGGCAGAAGTATTATTTAAAGAATTATGCAATTTGTGGGCCAACAATGCCTTGTTTGCCAATGTGGAGTATACCATTTCTCGGGTTTGCTTATGTAATTCAATTTGGTCCATTGGTTGGATATCCTTGGCCAATACTTCTAGATTGGTCCTGATGTAATCAGCAGCTGACTGTGGTTGCAACACTTTGGGCTTGAAGTGACTTAGGATCATCTTCCCTTCTTGGATGTCATATGCTGACATTAACCTTTGTTGATTTGTGGGGGCCATCCTCAGCAAGTGATTATAGAGTTGAATCCTTATTGGCTCATTCTTTGCTTTTATTTCAGTGAATGTTCTCTTAATGTCTGAGCCTTGCTTGCCTTGTGACTTGGTAGAAGAAAATTCCACACTATGTTGTCTTCCAATCTCCTGCCTGTGTGAACTGGCCGATGTTTCTGTGACTAGAGATGTATCCTGGCTGACTGCTCTCTCTTCCCTTGGACTATCTGTGATTTCCTGAATGAATTCCTCCTCTGAATGGGGGTTCAATCTCTGCCTTTTTTCCCCTGGTTTCTCTTCAGGACCGCTGATCGGTGTGTCTTCTTTCCTGTCCCTTTTCTTGCCTCTCTCCTCATTTAGAGGAGTCTGTAGTATAGGGATTTCTGGGGCGTTTGTTTGTGCTGGAGGGACCTGCCCTTGGCCTTGTTCCTTTGATGTAGTTGTCTGGTCTGTTATTATGTCCTGCTCTGGATCTATTACCTCTTTGCCCTTTGCTAACCCTGTGTTGGCTTTTTGTGTGGGCTGCTGAGAAGTCCCTACAAAAGATGTATCACCTCCTATGTGCTGGGGCAGTTTGAAGGATACCTGTCCAAAAGAGTCCAGGTCAAGCATTTTTTCAAGCTCTTTCATGGCTTTTTCCAATTTTTTTTCTTCAGTAATCTCTTCAACTAATGTGCCTTCTACCCATTCTTGTTGGTTAGCATATTATTGAATTTCACGGATTTTGTGATGAACATATGCTTTAAGCTTGTTTTTCACTTTCCTATAACTTATGAAATGTTCAGGGTCATATGGTGCCTAATAAAAGCTTTGTTTCAACATAAGTTGCTCCCTTGAAATCTTATCGGCCTCTTCCTAGGCTTCCCTTTTGTTGAAGATAAAAGGGCCCAACTGATTTCTTATTTTAAGCTGTGCCTTTTTCCTAGCACCATAGAAATGAGTCAAATCTGAAGTAATAAATTGCCTGAAATATTCCAAGGCAAACAGTCTCATAGGGACATACTTTGGCAGCTTGTAGGGGCATAATTCATAGCCATATATCTGGATCTCTGTGTGATTCTGGTAAAAGTACCAGTCACCTATACTGTAGTCTCTTGAGAGATGCAAAATTTTCTGCATTTCAGCAGAGAGCCTGGCAGGAGGAGTTGTAATCAATAAAGAAGTGGCTGGATATATGAACAGGTCAATGAACTCACAATAAGTATAAGGAGAGTTATAGACTATATGGAATACTGAGGTCCAGAATATGACAGACCTCCTTTCTCCTTTGAGATCCAACTTTCTAAGAGGAATTTGAAAACTATCAGGTTGATTGTACAACAGCAAATGGTATATATATGATGTGTATTTGAACACTCTTTCTCTGTCCAGGCTCATGAATTGCTCATGGATCTTATTAGATATGAAGGTGGCATAATCATATTTGACAGCAGGGGGCTGTCCTGGAGTAAATATAGACATCAAAACTAAGGTAGTCTCATCAATATACTCACTGGTTTTGAATCCTAAGATGTAGGATATCATGTCTACAATAAATCTCCCTGCTTCAGTGAACAAAGAATGCAGATAAGGAGGAGGTTGTTGGGGCTGACAATTTGGTTTCATGAATAATTGAGCTATTCTGGTTATCTCTGACCTGGGCAGTTTGGCACCTTGGTCAAGCAAGAATTCCATGGTGAGAGGAGCCAGAGGCTGAGTTGGCGTAAAGTGCAGCATCTCATTTATGGATTGAGGAATAATATAGAAGAGGACAGCCCCAGATGGAGCCATAACTGCACTTTGTGTGGGGTCATAATTGGCACAGCATAAGTGGATGAGATCAAGAAGCACATTTACTGAGGGGAGGTAGTAGATAGGCATGTTGGACTCCAAAATTCCAAAGACATCGGTGTTGCTTCGGTAGCTATTCCTAATTTCACAAAAAGCTTGAAGGTAAGACTTGTCACCAATCATATCCTTAATTTGGAAATCTCTTGTCAGCAAGGGGTAACCATTCCAATTCTTTATGTGGTGCATTCAAGGGGGCAACATTGAGGGCCACTGGAGCCTCCATTATACAGTCTCCGGTGATTTTTGAATTTGAATTGTGGGTTTTATGCAGTAGCAACAGGTAAAATAGTAGTTTTTGTCTTTTCTACGGAAATTGCATGCCGAAACGAGCTTGAATTTCGCTTAATGGGCAATTTTGCAGAGGGAAACAGAGTTCACGGGATTTCTTTGGAAAAAATGGGTAAAACAATGGCTATGATGTAGAGGTTTTAAGGCAGCATCGCGTTTTAATTCGAATTTTGGTTCTTCGGGCATTTTTTAGATAGAAAACATAGAAAAACAGGATTTGGAAGAAGAATTTGGGTAAATACCTGTTTTATGGATGCCCTGTGCGAAATGTAGGTGGCAGACTGAGCTAAGGGGCCACGTTGTGGGGTGAATTTCTCTGGGTGGCGGACTATGCAGTGGAAATGTCGTTTTGAACGTAAAAAACCATGCAAAAGTTGGGCAACAAAAATAGAGAAAAACAAACAAAACACGACAATTTACGCCTTTTTAACAAAAGTTTGATTTTGGCTGGTTTTTGGCGCACTTTGGTCGGGTGACGTCAGCATGACGTAATCTTTGTCGTGTAGTAGGGGTACGGAAACTTACTTGGCAGTGACATGGTGGACACAACGGATGATGCAGTGATGAGGTGGCAGCCAACGTGGGTGCTGACGTGGGTGACGACATCAGCGGTGGGAAAGGAGAGCGGTATATGGTATTATCGCATCGCTTTTTGGACAACGACGATTTTTGGTGGAACGGACGTGATAAAACGAGGTGGTGACACGTGTTTTTTGTACGACGGCAAAACCGCCAATTTCCCGGAGGCTATCGTTCGGTCATCGGAGGGGTTCCGATATCGACGTGAGTCGTTGGATCTACGTGTTGCCATCCAACGGATGGTGGAAAACAAAACATGGCGAAGAGCTAGAGTATGGGACCCACGCGACATTTTTATCATTTTTTAATGTTTTTGCGGGGTTTGCAATGTATTCAAGCTTTGCGTTTATGTTCAGGTTTGGTTATTCATTTAACCAGATGTTAAATGAAACCCATGGTTTATATGCGCGCGCGGGGAAGGGTTGTCCACAAGGTTTCGAATAAACCTTGGACCCCCCATAACATTAACATATGGCTTTAATCAAGCCCAGGGAGGAGTATTAAAGCTTTGGGGTTTTGTGTATTTTATATATAAATAGGGGCAGGAAAAACTTTATATAGGAGTTATATAATAGAGTTAGGATGTTAATATGAGAAATGTTTTCAAACAAAGCACTAAGCAAAAGGTGAAACATAGGCTTAGGGAATAAAGGGATCCAAGTCATGAATGTTGGGGATTTAGGATGATAGAAGAAAAGTATTTTTACACAAGAAATGTGGCTTAGTCCTCTTAAGTAAAACCAGGATTTCACTTAGTCTTTTTCATGAAATGAAGGGAACTAGGAACACTGAGCGGATCTCAATGTCCTTGAGGGGAAATTAGTAAATGTTTTTGGAGGAATGGGAGGGAAATTAGTCATGCTTCAACTGTTTTGCAGCCACCTTGCTATGGTACTTGTGATATTCATGAGATAGATCATATTCAAAAAGACAAAACTGATCACAAACTTGCTTCTGCAACATCCAACTACGTACCCAGCCTAATACACCTAACATTTTTTCTTATTTTCCCTTGGGTGCATTTGAACTAGAAAACCCTTTCTCTATTGTTTTCTTTTAACTATCCTCCTATCTAAGTCTGCCCTTATTTCTTCCAAGGGCTCAGATTTAGCTATTGAGCACCCTTTCTTCTCTACCTAACTACTGATCTGCCAAGCTTGAACTGTTTGGACAGATCTTATTCTCTAGTTCTAAAACAAGAAATTTAAACATGGAGAGGCCAAGATTGAGCTGTTGGGCCATCCATCAAGTGTGACAGAAGTCACTGATTGCATATTTTGAACTTCTTTGCAAAAATAGGATAGCAGTGGCATTTTGGACTAGCCCACTCTCTTGGTCTTTTCTTTGGGGTTCATTTTCTTTGTTTTTTGACCAATTCATTCTTTTTGCCCTTTGATTTTTCTTTTAGGGCATACCCTCTTTTCATTTTTTAATTTTTTGATTTTTTTTTGAAAATATGGAACCTTTGCAGCATGGAAAGGATGATCATATTTGGCATTTTAATAGTCAATCATGAAATATGATACCTATTGGTATAGGAACCTAACATCATATACAAAATTATGGCTACAATTATGGCAAATCGTTTAAAACCTATACTGCCTAGATTGATATATCAGGAGCATACAGGGTTTGTCAAAGGAAGACAAATAACAAATGGCATATTGGTGGCAAAGGAGGCAATTCACTCAGTAAAAAAATCAAAAAGAAAAGGAATGATGGTTAAACTAGACTTGGCAAAAGCCTATGATCGACTGGATTAGGATTATCTACAAGGAATATTGAAGGCATTTGGCTTTGATACAAGATGGATAAGCTGGATAATGTCGATGGTAAAAACCCCATTTCTGGAAATTATGCTCAACGAAACTCCTATAGAGGCATTTATTGCAACCTGAGGGCTTAGGCAAGGTGACCCACTTTCCCCTTTCTTGTTTATCCTGGCAGCGGAAGGCCTTAGAAGGTACATAAAGGAGAAAGTCAGGAGTGAACAGTATACTGGCCTCAGACTATGTGGAAATGACCTACCATTAGCCCATAAGCAATTTGTAGACGACATAATGATGTATGGACAGGCACCACTCAAGGAAACCAGGAAAATAATGGAAATTCTCACAGACTTCACTAGTGCTTCAGGGACGGAGATAAACAAAGATAAGTCTGATATATTTTTCTTCAACACAATTTCACCCTCACAAGCCTTCTTAACAAGAGTAATGGGATTCAAAATAGCAAATTTCCCCACGAAATACTTAGGCATTCAACTAAATTATTAGTAGAACAGAGTGGCCAACTAGAAACCCCTGTTGGGGAAATCCAAAGAAAGATGCAGAAATGGACATTCAAAACATTGAATATGCCAAGTTTCGTAATACTACTAAGATCAGTATTACAATCTATCCCGATATACCAACTCACTAGTTAAGTGAATCCCAAAATAGTATGCCAAAAGATGATAGACATCTTCAAAAAGTTATTATGGCAAGGGCCTAGAACGGAAAAAAAAATGGGCGCTTCTATCATTGAACTGGCTCAGTAAACCATTAAAAGAAGGATGCTTAGGACTCCAAGATCCCTATATATTCAATCAGGTTATGGGAGAAAAAGTATGGTGGAGATGGATCCAGGGAGGGGTAGACCTACGGAAACAACTATGGGAAAGGAAGTATGACATGCATAGGTCTCTAGAAGGAAAGATGGAAATCTAATACAATATGAAAGGTTCATCAATATGGAACCTAGCTGCAAACAACATGAATTTGATCAACAATCACAGCTTCTGGGGAATCAGAGGAGGTGACACAGCCAATTTATGGGAAGAAGCGTGGCAACATAGAGAAAAACTAAACAGCAAGCCCCAGCTAGAAGAATTCCACCAATATACCAACCTCCATGGGGAAAAAATAGTTAAAAACTTCTGGTGTATACAACCAGGAGAATACTGGAGAAAGTGGAAACAAAAATAGGACTGGCCAAAAGTGCCAGAAACACCCTAGTGGAAGCTATACGAAAATGAAATGTTAACTAGGAAAATAACAAAGAAAGAAGGGCCAGACATACTAATATGGGGCTACAAGATCAGAGGAATGTTGACAATTAAAGAGGGTTACCAACTACAAGCAGAACATCTCAGGCATCAAGAGACAAATACCTGGGAAATCTTATGGCAGGAAAAGACTTGGCTGAAGGTCGCTTTCTTCATGTGGATCCTGCGCCACGACTGTGCACTTACTTGGGATCAATTACAAAAAAAAGCACTGCAAGGACCCTCAATATGTTACTTATGCTGAGAACAAGTGGAGACAATGGAGCACATGACCAATACATGTAGATATAGTGATAACCTGTGGAAACAACATAATCAACTCTTTGGAGTCAGTGACAGGAATCCAAATAACATGAAGACAACAATAGATAATTGGCAGAAAAATCCTTACCAAAATACAATCCTGAACCGAGCTTGGAGAATTTCACTAGGGTTTGTCCTGTGGGCAATATGGAAGGAACGAAACAACCTGATCTTCAAAGAAGAAAGAAGAACAGAAGCAGAAAAATGGAACTAGATAACCCAGAACATAAGAGAGACAATACTGGTAGAGAAATGGTACGAGGAAGATTGGAAAACTAACCCACAGGAAGAAAGGATTATGAAAAGCCTGAACTTGAATCCTAGTACGCTGAATGAATCTTTGTGGAAGCACCATACCTTCAGTGGAGAGGAGCCAAATCGCTATAAAAGGCCTCAGAAAGAATTCATCAAACTAAATTTCGATGGGGCTGCAAAAGGGAACCCTAGAGAGGTAGGGACAGGAGGATTATTTAGAGACGACAAGGGGAAGACACTTAGAGTCTATGCTATGGACTGTGGAAATGCGACCAACAATGAAGCAGAGCTTCATGCTCTAAAAAGGGGACTGGAAATTATGATAAGAGAACAATTCCAAAATCTACAGGTACAAGGAGATTCGAAAATGGTGATCGAAATGTTGAAGAAGCTACAGCAAGGAACACAGTAGGAAAATATCAGCCAAAGCTGGAGAACTGCTTGGCTGGTCCAAGAGATTAGTAAGCTAATTCGACAGGTAGGATACATCATCCCAACACATGTCCGAAGGATGGGAAACATGGCAGTAGACAATCTGGAAAATTGGGGATGCAGACAGGTAGGCATAAATTTAGATATAAAAGCGGAAGAGCTATCACAAATGGAGGAAATGGAGAACTTAGTGAAGGTATTAGAAAAAGGCAAAGAGAAAGAGGAGAACCCCTAATCAGGGTGTAGCAATGCAGAGGAGGTGGGCCAACAGAGATGGGATGGGGAAATGGTAGACACCGTCCACACGAGTGCAAGGACAGGAATAAATTTTGGAAGTGGAGGGAGAGGGCAGTGGGAAGGACAGGTGGACAGATAGGGAAGGGAAGGAACAAGCCCTAAGAGAAGGTTGGTGGAGCCGCGAATAGAAGACAACGAGGATGGCAGGGCTGCCAGCAGGAGAGAGGGTAGAATGATGCCAGCAAGTGGCAGGACAATGAAGGAGGACGCGTGACAAGAGCAGCCGGAAGCAAGTGGGAGTTAATGAGAGCTAGAGCGAGAAGGGACGGAGGGTCACCATCCCAAGGTGAAGGCTTAGGTAAAAGGGCGGTGATTAAATGCAAAGGATAGGTGGTAGATACATGGACAAACAGAATGGGAAGGGGAATAAAACATATGGGTAGAGAGTCAGTTGGTAGTTACATGCAGAAAACGAGAACGAGAGTAGAAGTGGTGAAAGGTGGTAGAGGAATGATGACACAGCCTGGGGATTGCAGTGGCGCCATATCTGGTAGACGATATCTCTCTCTTTTTCCCCTAAACCTCAGAAGAATAGGGATGCCAAATTATATAGGACTTGGGAAGGTTCCCAGGATAGGTAGGGACTCAGTAAGAGTCGATTCCAGGAACTCCTGGAACCCTGGCTGGGTTAAGATTTTAGATATCATAAGGAGAGACGAAAGAATTAAAACCATAGCACTGAATAAGGCTCTTAGAGAGGAAGGAAAATGCCGAGGAGAGAAGATCAAACCTGGAAAGTATGCTGGTTTAAGGAATCTCACTCCCTCCAGGTGGCGCCTGAGGCTCGGAGGAGATGTTTCAAGCATCTGGAATAGAGAGGAATCCACCATGGATACCTCAAGAGATGAAACACGAGATACCGTGGCCCCTAGAATCCTACAGGGAATTCCTCGAGCAAAACTGAGAGGAAAAACAGAGAGTCAATTAGAACAAAGAAGATAGAGAAAAGGGAGAAGGGAAGGAAATTACCTGGTGCAGTGCAAAACAGGGCCATGGTCCTACTGTCTAGTTCCCCTGATAGGCTCTCTATGGTCAAGCCTCCCAGCGATGACCAAAATATCAATACAAACCACCCTAGTGGAGGCCCTGTGAGGATGTTTGTATCAAGCCGTCAGGGCGATGGACGCTAGAGGGAGACTAACCAAAGAAAAGAAGAAGTGAGGGTCAGTGAATAGCAAAACCATGAGAGGACAGGGGAAAATATAGAAGTAACCTTAAGAAATCTCAGGCTGCCTGGTCTTGAGCGAGATATAAAATATGACTCAATTAATTGTAAAATTCATTGGGTGTTACACCAACAGAATACTAATACTTTTTATGGTTATGTCATAGGTTTTTCCTTAAACTGCAACCAGTACAAAGTGAAGGAAAGAAAACGGAGAGAAGCCAACAATAACAACGACGAAGACAACATGGGAAGAGATGGAAAAGAAACGACCAGGAAGGGCAAGAGAGACACAGGTAAAGAGAACGTAGAGGGGCTGAGAAGCTCTAATAGAGAGCAAAGTAAGAGAGGGAGAAATACAGGATGAGAGCACATGAAGACCCTCAATGATGCATATGTGGCAGGGAACCCACCTGAGGTTAGAGCCCAAATAGCTCGATGGGAGAGAGAATTAAATGACAATGTAAAAAACCAAGACATTCCCATGGAGGAATGGGAGAACATGGTTCATGACCCAGGCAACTCCCATGGATGTCACACACTTTTTAGATAAACAATCCAGTAATACTAGGTCATGAATAATGTGGTGGCCCCAGCCATGACTCTCAACAAAGAATAGAAAGCATGCAAAGGCTCGGAGGCACAAGAGGACACCAAGGAGAAAGATTACGTCAAAGCAAAGCTACTCAGGGAGATAATGCCAGTCCAAATCCAAACTTATCGAAATAACTTAGCACTGGGAAGGATTGAACCAGCTCTACAATATATGAAGAGACGTGGGATGTTGGGTTCAAGTGCCAAAGCCCCAACCCCCGTGATATCCTCAGAGAAGGAGTAAATTAGTGATCCAGATACATTTTGTTTATGATTCATGACGATTAGCTTTTACTTTTTAAAGTTGAATTGCAGTATAGATAATATAGATAATGCTGTTAGACTGATAAAGAAAGACTTATACAAATCTGGACAACTTTTAACGCTGACAAGTGGCCAACCTGGTTTCCTACGGGCAAGTTGAGGCCACCTGGACCAAATGGAAAACTTGATTTTGGCCAGTTAATATAAATAATGAAAGTACTACCAAGTTTACAAAGAAAAAAAATAATAATTATAAATTATCAATAATTAGCATTAACTATTAATAATTATAACTATTGTTGGTAAAAGGGATAAATATTATAAACCAAATGGATTGATATTATAAACCCAAGGGATGAATATTATAAACCCAAGGGATTAATATTAGAAACCCAAGGGATTAATAAACCCAAGCAATTAACATTACAGCCCCAAGCGATTAATAAACCCAAGGAATTATGAATATTATAAACCCAATGATCAATATTATAAACTTTGGGGACTATTAACAAAAGCAATCAATAAACCCAATGGACTAATATTATAAAACCTAGGGATTAAAAACCGAAGGGATTAATCTTATAAATTCAAGGGATTAATGAACCCAACTAATTATTAATGTTCTAAACCCAAGGTGTTAAAAGCCCTAGCGATTAATAAACCCGATAGATTAATATTATAAATCTTATGAATGATATTATACCCTAGGAATATGAACCCTTAGATTAATAAACTCAAGAGATTGATATCATAAAAGAAAGGGACTAATAAACCCGAGGGGATATATATATATATATAGTAAGCTTGGTAGGATTGCATCTTTACCATGTCCAACTTCTCACCCCGACCGGGGGGTAGTACAAGATTTGAACCCAAAAATTGTGGTTCAGTGAGACTTCATCTCCATGACCATTGTCAATTGAGCTACCCCAAGGGGAAGAAAATAATATTAAACATAAAGAATTAATATTATAAACCCAAGGGATATAAGCCCTAAGGTAAATATTATAAACACTAAAATAAACATTCAACTTTAATATTAATACTATAAACCTTAGGATCAACATTATAAACCTATCCAATTAATAAACCCAAGGGATTAATATTATCAAATCAAGGGTTTATAAATGAAAGGGATTAATATTAAACCCTAATATTAATATTATAAACCATAGGCTTAATAGTAAACCCGAGGAATATAAACCCTATGATTAATATTAGAAACCCTAAGAACAATATTTTAAATCCAAGGGAATAATATTAGATGCCAGGATTAATATTAAACCCTAGAAATATATACACTAATATTAATATTATGAATCTTAGGATTAATATTATAAACTCAAGAGATTAATACTATAACTTGTCTAAGGAATTAATAAACCTAAGGGATTAATATTATAAACTCAGTGGATTATAAACCGAGGGGAATAATTTTAAACCGAGGGGATTAATATTATAAACCTAAGGGATTGATAAACCAAAGGTTTTAATATTAAACCCTAATATTAATATTATAAACCCTAATAATACAAATTATAAAGCCAATATTAGACTTGAATATTATAAATTGAATATTAAAATGCCCTAATATTATAAACATTGTATTAAAACGCAAGTTTGGTAATGTAACAATGCGAGAGTGAATAAATTACAATGTAATGTAGCATTGCGATAATGATTGTTAGTCTTATTTTCATATTAAGACAATTTTTGTCATAATGTGATGTTGGATATATTTTTGTATCATTCCAATGTTACAATATTAAACCGTTGATATTATTAGCCCAAGGGACTAATAAACCCAAGGGATTAATAATAAAAACGCAAGGGATTATAAACCCAAGGAATTTATATTAAACCATAGGATTTATATTATAAATCCTATCAATAATATTATACCTTAGGAATATGAACCCTTAGATTAATAAACACAAGGGATTGATATTATAAATCCAAGGTGACGCAGGAGCATCTAGACCTAGCCAACAATATGATGATGTGGTCACATGTTGTTTCTAATGAAAGTTTGGAGGAAGAATTGGTTATTTAAATTGTATTAATTTCAAATTATGTAAGTGGTTAATTTGTTGCCTAATTCTAAACAGAATTGGGAATAAAATGGCAAGTGATCCCCCCTGCGTGGAGATCAAGCCAATTAGCTATATTGATTAGTTAGAGTAGGATTTGATTTCTTAAAATATAGTGAATTCCTTCATTTGTGGAAGGAAACTGTTAGATGGAACATATATGTAATTTCCTTTCTTTTCTGGAAGAGGGGGATTCGAAAGATAGAGAGAGAGAGGATTAACGAGGGAATTGTAAGCCTATGGGCAGGTTAGGAACATAGGCCACTAATTGAAGAATTAGGCTAGAGAGGAAGGATTCATGAGATCATAATAGTGTGTGGATTGTAATTGAAACATAAGTCTTTTTAATTTGTATAATCGGTCAAAGCGAGACTCTGTAATCGTTTTATGTTGAAATAATGATATTTTTGTGTTTATGATTGATTATTGGGTCTGCGAAAACCCCTGTATTCTTTCATATTCTGTGTATTTAGGTCGGGTGATTATTCTTTTATTTTGTGATGTTTAAATGCCTAAATCGTGTGATTGATAACAATCATGTCTTTCTTTTAAATATCATTGTTTGAGGCATGTCGGTGAGTCTTTTTTTGCATAGTTTTGGTCCTGCAAGAGAAAAACCCATTTTACACTAAAAATGAGCGCAAAACATAGTCGGATTTGGAATTTGGACTTGAATCGTTTATAGACGAGGAACTATACTTTATTGGGTCCAAAACACTGATCGGATCAGTGCTTTGAAGCGAAAGGAGTCTGGCTTGGAGGGTTATGACTATGCGATATCCGATTAAATGGTAGCCGTCAGATCGCGATCAACCGTGGCCGTTGGATCGCGAAAACGGTTTTGTAACAGTGTATGTTTTTTCGGGTGGCAGAAGGACTGTAAGTGGTATTGAATGATAGTTGCCTGATCCCATTCACCCTTTGACATGTAGTAGCAAGGGTGAATAGGGAAACCGCTTTATCAGCCAGTTAATCCCTATATAAATTGTCCACCCGAAATAAAATGTGGGCCTCGGATCCACTTTGCGTAGATCGGTGGTGGAGAATTGGCACGTCTATTTATATGTTCAAAGTGAATGCTGACCGTTGATTTGGAAAAGGGAACAAATGATGGAGATCAGCTGATCACAGATCAGTGGTCGAAGCACATAGTAGGAAGGCGATGAACCAAGGGTCGGATCCGCCGATATATAGAAGCGGGCTTATAAATATTTGAGATCCGGTTATTTGTGTGGAGCGGGGTTTCCCGTGTATTTCCCGCATTTCTGTGTATTTCGATACAAAGTATTGATCGGTTTTTAAAGGCCAAAAGCAATATAAAACACTTCTGATAGTGTAATGGCCTGATAGCTTAAGTGATTCCGCTCTTAAATAAAAAGCACCAAAGCTACACATCTGATATATATATGTGGGCATGAAAATTAAAGGCTTATAAGGGTGAACTAAGTCCCAATAAGGTGTTAGGGTGTGGCAGCCATATGGTTGCATCATTTTTGGTATCAGAGCAGGAAAAAGGAAGAAATTTCCTGTGAGAAGGATGTATTGCTTATGAAGATTTATGATACAAAAGGTATGAAATTTGTAGTATTTGAATGAATGGCGATGTTGGGCACAGGACTAAAACTGTAAGACTATAGAAGAACTTTTGGAAATTCTTAGAGATTGTAGCAGAACCTCATTCTAACTGAGGCTTGGAATAGATAAGGACAGAGGAGTCCTTAAGAGAAGTGAGTGGAGCAACCAGAGAGAGAGAGAGTAAGATTGCTCAATGCATGTTCTAAGGAAAGAGGACTTGGAGACCAGGCAGAGGATAAGTTTGGTGAGAAGATCAACTTAAAAGGAAGTTGATTGGTTGCAGGTGTAGAGCTCACACAGAAGAGAAGATGGGTATGGAAAGTCATATGGAAGATTCAGAAGAAGGCTACAAGCTGGAGGAGAAGAGTTCTCAAACAATACATAGGAAACAGATGAGTTAAGCGGAGCTTGACAAGGAAATGGTTGAGATAAGAGAAGAACTCAATGTGTTAGAAATGCTTCTAGAGGAGAACCAAAGACAAGGTTGGGTCTTGAGGAGGAAGCCCGTGAAGTGGTATAAATCGCAGAGAAGGCTGCAACAAGAACATGTAAAGTGGGTGATGGAAAACCTCAGAGAAGCAAAGGCAGAAATGGAAGTTTCCATTTGTAGACCAGAACAAGGTGAAATGTTGGGTGAAGAGGATAATGGGAGATCAGCTGAAGATCTCATGAACTATTGGAATAATTTAGAACAATTAGAATATATGATGACAAGAGAAGTAGATGAGGCAATGGAGCCTTGTGATTTTAATTCTCATAGTTTGTGTATGTTTGTAGGATATGCAGAGGATGATGGACAGTCTGGTAAAACTGTCACAAACAGGAATGAAGCTCTTGAGGTGATGTTGGAGAATGCCTTTTAGAGGAAGAAGGTATTGATTTATTGCAGTAGAAAGAGTTCATAGATGAAATTTTGTTTGGGGTAAGACAATCAGATGAAGTTGTTATGGGCCAGAAGCATAATGAAAATGCCACATTGGTATTACAAGAAGGTAAGAAAATGAATTTTTTTAATGAATTGATGAAAGAACTTTGCAATATGACAGTGCAAAAAACAGGATAAATCAAGAGAATTACTAGGAAAATAATGAAGTTGAGGATGGAAGTTGTGATGAACTGCCGGCAAGATTTCATACAGAAATATAATTCTTGGAAAGATTTCTCAAGAAACCTGATGGAGAAATGAAGCTTTCAGAACTTGATAAGTAAAAGGAAGTGGTTACTATGCATGATAAGGATGAAATGTCTCTAACATTTATAGAGTTAAGTAAATGTTTAAACTCTTCAGTTAATGATGTGACTGCAGGTATGGAAGACAGCATTAACAATTTGATGCTAAAATCATAGAAATTGACCAGAGATTATTTGAAGGTGAAATAGAAGATCAAGAGAAACAAGGAAGTTATGTGCTCAGAGACATGAAGGAAATAGAAGTATTAATCCAACAAGATAAAGATGGAAGAAACCAGCAATTTAAAGGAGATGATCAGCAACATGAGAATGAAATTGAGGAAGGCATTATATTGTAGAAGTATAACAACTGGAAACAGAATGAAGAACTAGATATTAGTCTGACAGTACAAAGAAAGACAAGTGAAGACCAAAGATATAGATGGAGAATGAAGAAAAGGGTCAAGTGGAAGCTATTGCAACAAAGGTGGAATGGCAAGCTGATGAATGAGTTCAGGGAACTTGAACAAATTCATATTGATTTGTTAGAGAAGGAGAGACTCAAAGGAATGAAGTCACAACAAGAAGGATTTGATGAAATCCAGAAGATCTATGATGGAAGATTGGTGCTTGGAGCATCAAAAGAAGATTAGAGGTATTGTATTTTGAAAATTGAAAGTTGTTG
Source organism: Pinus tabuliformis (assembly GCA_031772625.1). Taxonomy (NCBI): domain Eukaryota; kingdom Viridiplantae; phylum Streptophyta; class Pinopsida; order Pinales; family Pinaceae; genus Pinus; species Pinus tabuliformis. The sequence continues at coordinate 145,626,668 of CM062815.1, read as the reverse complement.
TGTGTTTGCAGGTCATGAAAACTTGAGGGAAAAAAAGCAGTTGTTGGAAACTGTCATATTAACAAGTGAGAAGATGACTACCCACAGTCATATGAAGAATAAAGATAAAAGTTTTAGTCAAGTGAAGGAAGCTGTCCAGTCAGATGACATCCAAAGGATAAGTCAAAAGGAGGATGGCAAAGGAATTATTGATATCAAAGAAGTGTTTGGAAAGAAAGAGATCCATTCATATGAATATGGAACAAAGAGTCTTCTCAAGAAAACTGATGAGGCTAATACAAACCAAATGGAGAATCTTATGAATACCTTGGTGTCTCATAGTTTTGAAACTAATATTTTGTGTGTAAATGCAGGATACACTAAAGTAAGGCAATTGTTTAATGTTGTCATAAGTGAAGGGAAAAGAAAAGATATGATTTTTCAGAAGTTAGAAGAAGGAAATTCACATAATCTTGTGATGCAGAGGAAAGAGCAGCTGTTAAACATAGTTGTAGTGAATTAAAAGAGAAGCGAGCTTATAAATAATTGAGATCCGGTTATTTGTGTGGAGCAGGGTTTCCCGTGTATTTTCTGCATTTCTGTGTATTTCGATACAAAGTATTGATCGGGTTTTTTAAGGCCAAAAGTGATATAAAACACTTCCGATAGTGTAACGGCCCGATAGCTTAAGTGATTCCACTTTTAAAGAAAAAGCACCAAAACTACGCTTTCAATCGATATATATATATATGTGTGTGTGTGTGTGTGTCTGTGTGTGTGTGTGGGCATGAAAATTAAAGGCTTATAAGGGTGAAATAAGTCTCGATAAGGTGTTAGGGTGTGACAACGATATGGTTGCATCACAAGGCACTAATAAGAATAAGGAATTAATACCAAAAACCTAAAAAATCCAAAATATTAATATTGTAAACCCAACGTATATAAACCCTAGGATAAATATTATAAACTCTAAAATAAACATGGTTGACTGTGGTAGACCATGGTTGATTTTCATATCGAGACAATATTTGTCACAATGAGACGTTGGACCATGGTTGGCCATGATTGATTTTCATATTGAGAGAATCTTTCTCACAATGTGACATTGGACCATGGTTTAATATTAAAAAACCTAAGGGATTATAAACCTAAGAGAATAACATTAAACCCTATGAATATAAACCCTAAAATTAATAAAACCAAGGGATAATATTGTAAACACTATGCTTAATATTAAACCCTAGGAATATAAACAATATGATTAATATTATAAACCCAAGGGATCTATATTAAATCCTAGGATTATATTACAAACACTATCAATAATATTATACCCTAGGAATATGAATCCTTACATTAATAAACCCAAGGCACTAATAAAAAAGGGATTAATACTAAAAACCTAAAAATCACAAAGGATCAATATTGTAAAACCAAGGTATATAAAATCTAAGATAAATATTATAAACCCTAAAACAAACATGGTTGACCATGGTTGATTTTCATATTGAGACAATATTTGTTGCAATGTGATGTTGGACCACGGTTGACCATGATTAATTTTTATATTGAGAGAATCTTTGTCACAATGTCATGTTGGACCATGGTTGACCATGGTTGATTTTAGTATTGACAATATTTGTCACAATGCGACATTGGACCATGGTTGATCATGGATGATCATGGTTGTGATAATGCGATGTCCCACTATGAGACAATATTTGTCACAATGTAACCATGGCTATTGAAGATCATTGACCATGATTGACCATTGTTGATTTTCATATCGAGACAATATTTTTCACAATGCGACGTTGGACCATGGTTAATAATGGTTGGCCATGTTTGACGATGATTGGCGATAACTTACGATTGTTGATTTTGATATTGAGAAAAATTTTGTCACAATGTGACATTTGACCATGGTTGACCATGAATGATTTTCATTTATAGATAATCTTTTGACATTTGACCATAATTAACTATGATTAAAGTGGTTGATGATGGTTTATTTTCGTATTAAGACAATATTTGTTATAATGTGACATTGGACCATGGTTGACCACAGATGACCATGGTTGATGATGATTGAACATGGTTGACTTTCATATCGAGACAATCTTTGTCACAATGTGACTTTGGACCATGGTTGACCATGATTATAAACCTAAGGGATTTACATTAAAACCTAGGATTAATATTATAAACCCTATGAATAATATTATACCCTAGGAATATGGACCCTTAGATCAATAAACCTAAGGGATTGATATTATAAACCCAAGGGACTAATAAACGGAAGGGATTAATACTAAAAACCCAAAGGATTATAAACTCAAGGGAATAGTATTATACCTAAGGGTTTAATATTATAGGATAGACCCAAGGTATATGAACCCTAATATAAATATTATAAACCCTAAAATAAACATGGTTTAGCATTGTTGACCATGTTTGTTTTTCATATTGACACAATATTTGTCACAATGCGACGCTGGATCGTGGTTGACCATGATTGACCATGGTTGATTTTCATATTGACAATCTTTGTCACAATGCAATATTGGACCATGGTTGGCCATGGTTGTGACAATGTGAAATTGGACCATGAGATAATCTTTGTCACAAAGTAACCATGGCTATTGATGATCATTGACCATGGTTGATTTTCATATTGAGACAATATTTGTCACAATGCGATGTTGGACCATGGCTGATAATGGTTAACGATGGTTGATGATGGTTGATGATGGTTGATTTTGATATTGAGACAATGTTTGTCACAATGTGACATTGTGCCATGGTTGATTTTCATATTAACCATGATTGACCATGATTGATTTTCATATTGAGACAATTTTTATCACAATGCGACATTTGACCATCGTTGACTATGATTGAAGATGGTTGACAATGGTTTATTTTAATATTGGGACAATCTGTGTTATAATGTGATGTTGGACCATTGTTGACGATGGTTAATGATGATTGAACATGGTTGATTTTCATAGCGAGAGAATCTTCATAACAATGTGACATTGGACCATGGTTGATGATGAATATAAACCCATGGGATTTATCTTAAACCCAAGGGGTTGATATTATAAACCTAAGGGACTAATAAACGTAAGGAATTAATATTAAAAACCCAATGAATTATAAAATCAAAGGAATAATATTAAACCTAAGGGTTTAATATTATAGAACTAAGGTATATAAACCCTAAAATAAACATAGTTAACCATTGTTGACCATGGTTGATTTTCATATTGGCACAATCTTTGTAAATAAGAAACGTATATATGGTATGTGATATCGGTTATATGGCGCATTCACCCACTCGAAGCTAATTGCTCGTACTCATGCATGGGGAGTAAATGGGGCTCACCAAAAACCGGACTGTAAGGTCTCCTCTCTAGACAAGTAGAGCGGAAACAACTAGAGTAGTTCTTAGAGATGCATGGTTGACCATGATTGATTTTAATATTGAGACAATCTTTGTCACAGTGCAACGTTTGACCATGGTTGACCATGGTTGATTTTCATATTGAGACAATCTTTGTCACATTGCAACGTGGGACCATGGTTGTCATAATGTGATGTTCACCCAAGAGACAATATTTGTTACAATGTGACCATGATTATTGACCATGGTTAACCATGATTGACCATGGTTGATTTTCATATTGAGATAATCTTTGTCACAATGCGACATTGGACAAGGGTTGACCATGGTTGATGACGGTTTACCATGGTTGATAATGGTTGTCCATAGTTGATCATGGTTGATAATGGTTGACCATTATTTGTTTTCATATTGGGACAATCTTTGTCACAATGTGATGTTGGACCATGGTTGACCATGATTGACCATTGTTGATTTTCATATTAACCATGATTGATCATGGTTTACCATAATTGACCATGGCTGACCATGGTTGGTTTTCATATTATTACATTCTTTGTCAGAATACGACGTTTGACCATGAATGATCATAGTTGTCATAATGTGACATTGGACTAAGAGACAATCTTCGTCACAATGTGATCATGATTATTGACGATAGTTGACCATGATAATATTATTTAATGATATTAATATTAATAATTAATGTTAAAATCAATATTTATAAATATTAATAATTGATGTTCATATCAATATTTATTTTTAAAACTAATCATTCTTACTATTTTATATGGATCTCAGAAAGATTGAATAGATCTAAAAGTACACACTTTATAAGCTACAATGGAAAAATTAAAGAAAATTCTCCTTACCCTATCCTCCTAATTAAAGTAAGTCTTTCCACATTGGAAGTTGACTATGAGTAGGTTTCCTAAAATTGCTTCTAACTATAGCCAATCGCTTCCCCCCAACTTTCAAGCTAAAGTGGCATAAGGATGTCTAGGCTTAGTTGGACCATTGGGAATAAAGCAAGAGATCATATAACAAAATTTGAATAATATTAAAAATATTATTGAGGCGAGAGGCCCATTCTAGAACTCGATGTGAAGGCGATTGTCCGTGGCGAATTCTACAATCCAATGTGAAGGTGATTTTCCGTGCTCAATTTGGAGTTGACACGTGTCCTCTTAAAATAAAAATAAAAATAAAAAAATTCTCTAAATAGAAAAGGAATGTAAGCTTAAAAAAATATGCATGTTTAATTAGTTGTTCGTATGACGTAATATAATTTCAGGTAAAATAATTAGAAGTAAAAAAACATGAGTTAGACGTTTAAACCTTATATTTATCAAAAATATTTTAACACGTTACTTAACTAAATTATATACAAAAAAATGTTAAAATAAAATATTTTAATGTTGTATATAATAAAATATTTAATGTGAATTATGAATAAAATACCTTAATATGAATTAATATTGATCTATACTTAAAAATATATTAATAACCAAAAAACCATTTTAATGTGCCCTAATAAAATCACTCAATTCACATTTTATGTTTAAAATATTTTATATATTGTTTTAAAAAGTTATATATATCATATACGGCTAATGAAAAAAATAAGTTTTTATGGTCTCAATATTTTATAGTTTAATCATTTTTAGGTATATGATTTTTTGTTGAAATCCAACAAATATTTTTTGGACTTAAGTTTAAGTTATGTAATCTCTATAACATTAAAAAAATACAAGTCAAACAATGAAAAATTACACTTTTCTTATGGCACTTTAAAATATGTTTGCACCCCAAGAAATTTGATCCCTCTCAGCTCATGTTAGATCCGTGCTTAAGATGGATCTATGCTCGTTATTTCCAAATATATAGAGAAATTGTGGGAAATAAATAACTAGATGGAAAAAGGAAACTAGTATATTATAAGGAAGTGATAATTATCAATCTTGAAAACCAAAATTATCTCTAAATTATCTTTGTCTAGCGTTCATAAGAAAATGAACATTGTCAAGATTATAACTACGATATAAGGAAATAAACATTGTCAAGATTATATCTACGAATTTTATAGTGAAATTGAATGTTGGTCAAAATGGAATAAAGAAGTTTGTTAATCTCCAAACATAATAAAGTGGAAGATGAAAAAACATTTTCTTTTAAATTGTCTATCTTTATATCTAATTTTCAAAATATTTATTATATTATTAATCTTCTTAGTTTTTTAACTAAACAAAATTATAATGATCTAAAAATATTTCTCTCAAATTTTTAACATAAAAATAAAATGGTAAATTTTTTTTAAATAATTTTTTTTATTCAGTAATCATTATCGTATAATATAATTAATATTAAAATTTGATTATAGTATAATATAATTAATATTAAAATTTGATTATATATTAAATTGTTTAAACAACATCAACCCTTTTAACAATAATATAATCTTCAAAATATTATGAAAATTGTCCATTTGAATTTTTAAAATAAACAAAAGCTTAATACTCGAGAGTTACAAAAGCTTAATAATGGATAGACATATGTTAGGCTTGAATTGAAAAAATTTAATTTAACTTAGTGATTTTATAAATGTAAATAAAATGGTTTAGTCTTTTGAATTTTAAAAATAATAGTCATTAAGATAAAATTAATGAGATTTTGATAAAGTAAGATTAATGAAATTTAATTTAAAAAAAAATATTTTAATGATTAAATTAAATATTAATGTGTTTTGATATCCAAATTTTATGTTAATAAGGTTTTTATAAAAAAAATAATATGATTATTGAAAAATATGAAACAATGTCCATCATTTATAAATGATATGTGTTTTTATTTTATATATGTGTTTTACTCATCAAAACATCAATTAAATTTATAATTATCATGAAATTTAATTTCAAATAGCATATCTATGGAATTAAATTCCTACTTAACCAAAATCATATATATATATATATATATATATATATATATATATATATATATATATATATATATCATTTTACCATAATTTTGTCATTCATTAAGATCAACGGTTAGAAAAATTATATATATGATAGAGAAATGCAAGACATATAATATGCAGAAAAACACAAACACATAAAACCAGAGAGACACAGATATACATGGTTCACCCATTTTGGGATACGTCCACCCTGAACAGCCAACCCTTCCTTTCTATTATCCACTGTAATATCCTCTATTTTCTCTTACAGTCTCACCTCTCTATTTCTCGCTCGGAGAATACACATCTATTACACAGCCTCAATACAATGCCCTCATACAAAGAGAGGGGTTTCCTTATAGGGAAAAAAACCCTAAACTAAACATAAATTCTATCGTCAGATCATCTTCCTAATGAACGGCCCAGATTGACTAGAAATTACTATACTTTTACAAGACAATTTTACATCTGTTTTTAGATTTGGGGGCTACCCCCGAAACCCCCACCGGGGGACCGTTGGCCGTCGGACCCCCCAGCCGGGACAAATCCCTCGCACCCGCCGCATGGAGGGGTGTACAATCTTCTTGGGGTATACATCCGGCTGAAACAAAGACCTCTAAATAATCATGCTCCACACCCAACATCAACTATGTAGGAAAGTCTCTTAATAAAGTTTTAAAATTAATGTAATGTTCATTCTGAATATGACATGGATAAGCATTTATGTATATATATGTAAAAAGTTAAGAAAAATAAAGTGCAAATGGAATTAAGTATACTAATAAAAATATTCGCAAACTAATAAGTTTATGTATCAATAATATACACTTTAAGTAGGTCTAATGATTAAGAACAATTATGTTTCATCTTAAAAGATCACAAGTTCAATTCTAGAAAAAGAAGGATATGTACACTATAGACTTTAATAATCAAATAGTTGCATGGAGGGGATCCCTTATCGCACAAAAAAGTAAGTCTCATGAATTATAACAAAATTAAATAATTACAATGGTTAATGTTGATATATACATCCATCATTCGATTTATACACCAACCAAGATGCTTAGATCTAGTGATCAATAATATTCCAGTGCAGAACATTAACTATATAGGTTGTTGGATAATAAGCTGGTTAGGCCTAATGAGAATCCATTGTGAAGCATTAACTATCACATGGGGTCATGTATAAATTATTAGATACTAAGGTGCTTAAACCTAGTGATTAATAAAATTCCATCACAAAAAATTAACTATAATATATCTAAAAACCTATACACAACCCCACATAATAATTAATTCTCAACTAAATTTAATGACGTGCAAATATTCCATTATATAATGATTAATGATCTCCCATCACTTTATTAATTTTTTATGATAATTTATTTTTAAAACTCGCACATTGTTTTACATTTATTTAAGTCAATAATTTAAATATTTATCTTTGTATATATTTTATTATTTTTATTAATATTCTTAATAATCATTATTTATGTGCAACAAGTAATCAGTATCATTATGATTATTGGGCCACATTAAAATAAGTAGGTATGTAATAGCTTTACCATCAAACAAGTCAAGGTCTATCTCATTATCCTATTTGTTCAAGTTAGGAATCCTTCAGAATACTTTTATGCGAATGCAATGTGATTTTCATGCAATATATAAATGTTGATATGAAGAAATTCAGTCAACCCCAATAAACTACAAGGCTCACTATAACTTTCTTGAGGTAGTCAAGTGTCTTGTCATTTACTTAGTGACACGTTCATGGATAGATTAACAATATTTATACTATCCTTTAGCCAATCAATCTAGTCAATTTAAAAATTAAATAAACTATGCAAATTTAGAAATTAGACAACGCAAAAAATAGTAAATACTTTTTAAATTAATTATAAATCAAGCTTGGAATTTGAAGTTTTATCGAATGTTGTTTTGGTTTTTTAACATATTTATTAATATTAATTAGGATTTATAAAATAAATATATTAAATTTTAAATTTAATGTGTATATATTTAAATTAATTGTCATAAATTTTAATGTTTCAGTTTTAATGGTTTTTTTCTGAATAGATAAATTCAATGGGAAAGATTATGGATAAAGCAATTGTAACTTGGCACATGTTTATTTTTTTAAATTTTAGATTCCACTTACAAGCATTTAAATTAATTGTCATAAATTCTAATCGCTGGTTGTGAATATGTAGATTGAATAGGATTTATTTTGGATAAATCAATTGTGACTTGGTATAGATACTTTTTCTTCTTACTTTTCCCACTTAATAGTCACGATCAACCAAACTATTTCTCATTCATTTTCTTTAATCACAACTTTTAAACCATTTCTCATTCATTTTCTTTAATCACAACTTTTAAACGTAGATGCCTACAACTCCACACCATCATTTCTATGACTTATGGATTACTTGTCCCATGTTTGCAGTATAAGAGAAGGACTCAATTGACAACAAATAAAGTGAGAAAAAGAAAGGTATGGTAGCATTTGAGAAATCAGTCCAAAAACCCTTTGTTGAAAGGAGCAAGCTTCCATCAATTAAATCTGCCATTAGTTAGCCATGAATAGAGAAAACAAGAGCTAGTTGTTTACCTAGCATCTTGACATTGTTTAATGAAGCGTCTCTTCTTAATGGGCTTGGCATCGAGCTTCATTTGGATCAACATATTTATAAGAAGAGTTAAACTTTAAAAGAAGAAATATCTCTTATGTGTTAATGGTGCATGACTTTTTCTCAACTTAGCTAAGTTATGATAAGGAATTTTCTTAGGGATAGCCTATAATCTTCTTTGCAACTTCACTTCTTAAACTTTACCTGTTAATTAACACAAAAAAAAACCAAAACAAATATCTTAGATATTAATTTTTCATTTATTAATCCAATTATCAATCATCTCCCAAACTCTCATTATTCTAGAGATTAATAAAATACTCCATTCCCACATAAATTTCTTAGTATCACTGCAACACTAATACTTACAAATTTTTAAAATTAAAAAATCAAAATGAATTTCTAAATAAAAGGGCCCTTTTCTATTTTACTTCACCATAAGCATGTTAAGCTAAATATAAAAGATTATCATGTAAAACATACCTATAACAAAATGAAAAAAATTAACACTCATGAATATGCATAAAGGTAAAATAGAAAATATTAACACATAAATATAAGTAAAAGATAAAATAACAAACCATCATCCAATTTTGATTTTGCGGGAAATAGAAATTTGAAATTCCATGCCTACCATAGAGTCACCGTTATAGCTCGCCATGCAAGTGTAGTAGGATCATAATTTATTAATTCTGCGAATGGGTAATGATATGTATGAGATGGGTTCGTTTCTCGTTGATTGTCAGTGTTTCAACGGATTAGCAATAGAGGCAATTAGAGGAATTGTTAAGTCGAGTAGATATATGTAGCATTACAAGTACTTATAAAGACGGTAACTCTCTTCAGATCTTATTTGTCACGTTTCTACACTGGCGATAATATTCCAACCACACTATAGCGAGGTGTGACACCACTGAACACTTTCTTTTCACCAATACTTATGTTCATGGACTACGTCTAACATTCCATACTTAATTTATTTTTCGTTACCAAGTATTATATTTGTCCTTTATACAGATGAAAACCCATACATATTCATCATCAATAGCAATTAACACATATACAATTGCACAATAGTATAAAGGGAGGGGAAACTCCCTGCAATATGACTTTACCCGATATCAATATATATAATTTTCCACTTTTACAAAGTATAAGCTAAATCTTGGGAAACCCCAAATTTACACTTAGCCAAATTTCCAACTTCGGCAAACTCAGTTGCCCAGCTCGTCGGCGCCTCCACACGGTTGTCGCACGACTCACCAACCCTTCGTTCACCTCGTCGCACGTCTTCACCCGACTCGCTCTTCATTTGATCAGCAAACGCCCAAACCGTGTTTCCTGCCCACACGTAGTCCCACTTGCCCGACTCTCGGCAAACGCCCAAATCGTGTGGAGCTGCACGTAGTACCACTTGCTCGACTCTTCGTTCACAACCTCCGGTTCCAACCTTCGTTTTGGCGTGCACGGTGTGCCCTCACTCGGCCGCCCGTCCGCACGTCTACTCGCGCCTTCACACGACTCACCTGAGTCGCCTTTGCACGACTCACCCGAGTCTGCTCGAACACCTTCACCCGAACTCGTTCACCCAAATGACTTCACTCGAGTCGCCACACGACTTCACCTAAGTCGCCACATGACCTCACCTGGTTCGCTCGAACAACTTCACCCAGGCCGTCCGACGACCTCACCCGGCTCGGCCGATCAACTTCACCCGGGTCGCCCGACGACCTCACCTGGTTCGCCCGAACGACCTCACCCAAGTTTTCTACCTGACGACCTCGCCTGAGTTTCCTGCCCAACGATCTCGCCCGAGTTCTACCTGAACGACCTCGCCCAAGTTCTGCCTGAACGACCTCACGCGAGTTTTTTGCACGAGTTTCTCACCTAACTTTTCCGCATGAGTTTTTCACCCGAGTTCTGCCCGTCGTGCAAGCTCATCCGCAACTACAGAACTCCTTGATCGAACTCGTGTTGATCGAATGATCATGGCTAGTCTCCTCAAAGGCTCCCCAAATATATACGAGCAGGTGGCGGGTTATGTCACCCGACCTACCTACACCCAACGCCCAAGCCAACTTGTTCAACATGTTGCCTTCGCCCGAGTGCAGGGTCGGCCTGCCCAACTCGTGGGACCGCCCTCTCAACTTGCCCAACATCATATAAACTCGTCTTTTGGTTGTTTCACTCCGCATTTTTCACAAGTCCTTGGCACAGTGGAGTCGCCCTGCCCGTCACACGGACTGCAGGTCCTTGCATTCTCCCCCACTTGAAATCATTGTCATCCTCGACAATATCTCGTCTCGGCAACCATCCGTCACCAAGATATCCATACCAAGGCATGTACTCCATCGATATGTCATACATTAGAAAATCATCTCAATCCATGATCATCAACCACCTCGTCGCAATCTCGAAATGCTGTTCTCCATCGTGGAAGGCTGGCCCCTCCATCTCAAGCTACATGCTTCTTGCAACATATCGTGTCGACCCCATCATGTATCGTCATCATGTGAACTGCTGTCATGATACTCCAACAAATGCTAACACATCTCTTTGCACACTGTGCGCTTTCATGACTCGAACTAGTCGAGTGATCAGTCCAACTGTCACACTCAAGCCATGAGAATGTATATCCTCATGCCATCATTAGTTGTTTCTCTGAACATCCTGTCACTTCATCAACTCGATCAAGAATCCATCTTCATACAGGTATAAGCCATGCTCAGGTCCATGAAGTAATCTCCATCTTGTCTGCAACATGCTGTCCATGATTTTTGGTGTCAATGTGCTGCATGAAATCAGCCGCATCTATCCCAACATCATCCATCTGCAAAACATCCATCTCCTCAATGTGAACAGATCCTCTCATCAAACCCGACTCTTGATGTGCCACATCCAGGTCCATGAAGCCATATCCATCATATCTGTAATGTGCCATCCCTCAAGTCTGTCATAGAAACAAGTATACACCTATCTCATCTATCCATGTGTTGCCCATGATCATAGATCAATCAGCACCCATGTGTCAAAAATGGTTAAGTCTCGGCTCAACCCATGCCCAAGTGTTGCCACCAAGGCATCATCATCGTCGTAACTCCATCACTCAAAGTGTCTCATATCGATCCTCCACATCAAGTCACTCTTCCAAGCCACACCCATACATGTACGTGAAAGTATGCATCCCATTCTGCATCAAAGTCTCTGACCTTAGCTCCTCAATGCATCAGATCCTCCAAGTCCACCATATATGAAGTCTCCAAAAGTCACAACAATCTCATGTCATCATGAGCTCCATGAGTCATCCCCAACCAACACTCTAGCAAGCATACAAGTCTCGGCCCAAAGGTCTCTGCAAGATGCCTCAGCTCTCCATGTAGTAGGAATGCTCCATAGTCTGCTCACAACTCCATCCCATTCCATGATCTTGTTGTACAAGAGTGCATAACCTCTCCATCGACTCATAAGTAAAACAACTACATGTCACACCAGTGAATCTACCTGCACAACATCCCTGTCTCGGCACTCCTCATTGGATGCCCATAGGTGACACCTCTATAAGTGCTCCTACATAATGTCTCCTCATAAGACTGCCATGCTCCATGTATTCAACCTGATGTCCATGACTAAGTTGCCCATGTGTCCAACTAGGTAGACCCATCACAAAAATCGGTCATCTCCATCCAAGTCTGCAATCTTCGGTTTAGTGAACTCAGTCACCCAACCATATCATCATCACATGAGTCTCTCCATCATAGCTCCCCCACTAAAGGTTTCACCAAGACTTGCTCTTGGTCTCGGCCATGAGAAGTCCACCCAAGCAACTCAAGTGTGTGCCCTTCTCCAATTTGTCCATGAGTCATGCTGGGCACTTAGCCAATTCTCCATGTGGCTAAAGCATGACCCAATCCTCCACAATGATCATCATGTTCCTCCCTTGTCACGGGCCTTTGTACCTTCTGCCACAAGGTCACAAACAACCCCAACAAGTCCTGCAATAGTCAACAATCCTTGCTTCTCCATACAAGGTCTCATCGTAGACATATCCTTGCTTCTCTTCCTAGATCTTCCTAAGTCAAATCCATTTCAAACCCTCTCCTCCAATTTCCAAATTGGAAAAGTAAGGGCAATCCCCAAACTCTTTTGATTCCAGCAGAAAAATTTATGTTCGCACTTCCAGAGGGATTGAATCGAAGTAATATGCAACTGAGTCCCAGAGAAATGACCGAAGATGTTTAATACCATCATTACTATCTCCTCTCTTCAACTTGTCATCCCAAAGAAACGATCGATGACATTTAATACCAACATTACTAGATCACCCTCTTCAACTTGTCATTCTCTAGCGATGAGGCATGGTAACTAGTACAAAAGAATATTTCCAACAACCCGTAAGAGAACCATGACTAGTGAAACAAGTAGAGGGGAAAATCATTACCCCTTGGAAGCCTGAGTGAAACATGACCATATCATCCCCCAAATTCCACACTTGGGGCTCGAATTCAAGGGAGGCTTGAAATTCATTGAATGCTAAGGGCATAAAACTCAAATAACCCCACTCACAAGAAACCACTTGAAGACTCCAAATCCTCACAAAACCATAAAAACCACGCTTAAAGTTAAATACCAATAAAAAATTAGCGACAACAGTTTCAATTGTGAAGATGCAAGAGGTGTTCTAAATTGAGTATAGAAAACCCCAATTCACTAGAACAAGAATCAGCGAAGGCTTATAGAGGATAAAGGTACACAACACCCGAAATAGATATCGCACCACCAAAAATAAAGAGAAAACACTCGTTCTAGAACCACATAGAAAAATGACTATTATACCAACAACTACAAACTAGTACTGGACATGGGTATGAAATAATTGCGAAGGCGTTATCCAGGAGGGGAGAATTCAAATAGACAACCACCAATTCGAAGATAGGTCTGCGCTCTGTGGCATGTAGCAATAGAATGAAAAACATTGACCCAAACCTCTCATCAACATAAAGAAAACTCCATATAAGGATGCCTCTTTACCACCAGAGTTGAAAAATACAACAAGCACACCAAAGTAAAAGATAGGCACTCCCAAGCTTATAAAACTCACTGCATCAAAATACCAGAAAAAATAGAGTGAAGATTTCACCTAACCACCACTGCATTGCACAATGCACATCCACCACACCAACACTTCATCCATAACATTTATAATGAAAAAATGTGAGGTTGCAAACCCAAACCAATTTACCTACTTCATACCACGCCATGACAAAATATGGACAAGTGTGAAATCATCATGCCATTAAAAAAAATGTTCCCTCCGCAGATCATACCCCCATCGGTGATTAACCGGCCACCCATTTTAACTTAACTATTTCTATTGATACGTATATATAAAAGGAAATAGACATTATTCTATTCATTAACTTAACTATTTCTAGTGATACGTATATATAAAAGGAAATAAACATTATTCTATTCATATTTTTTATTTTTATGTAAACATAAAAGGAAAGAAATATTTTTTTCCTAAACAAATTGATTTAACATTTGAATATTGAGTAATACAAAAAGGTTTAGGATACAGTTCACATAATCTATGCATTCTTTGTATTTTGTAACATCATGTATGTTAGGGATAATGGAGAATATCTTAGAATAGTGAGTTGGTTCACGAGACCTCAGGGTAGGAATTAGTTTCTATTTCTTAGGTTATGTTTCTAACTTCCCAAAATCTATGATTGCTATATAATGTGTGATGTACATGGACAATGTAGAGTGATCCGCAGAGCCATATTCTCCTGGTTCAGACTCTCTTTCGTAGAGCTGACTAGTGGGTTCTTTTTTATTAATTCCAACATCACTTTTTAACATGGTATAAGAGCATCAGGGCTGAGAAACCTGTTTGCTGAGAAATCACGTCTGAGGCGAAATATTTGCATGTTTTGGAGGGATAATTGTGGTGATCCCACTCTAACACTTCCAAGCATTTTATTTTGGGCAACTATCGCTGGATAATCCTGGATAGTCACGATGATATTCACAAATCCATGGTGCTAAATCACGCCGACTATGCAGAAAAAAAAAAAGGCGCTCTGTGGTTGCCGAGAGAAGGCTGTGTGGAGGCCGAGGTCTACCAAGGAGGCCGTGGTAGAGGCCATGAAGGAAGCCACAAGGATTTTCGTGTGCGCTGCAGGATCAAACAATATTGGAGACCGTTTATCATAAACTCTGTCTTTGACACAGATCTGGGGTAAATCTAACATATTTTTATTTTTTTTACCTGTCAATTTTTTAATCGCCAAGGTGAATAATCAGATGATTGAAGCATACTTGAATGAGCATAACAAGCTCGATGGCTCCAATTATGCGAATTGGAAATTCAAGATGTAGACTCTGCTAGAAGTGCAGGGTGCTTGGATGATTGCAAATGGGGATGAGCAGAAGCCAGTAGTTCGATCAGCATTGATCCTAGATTGGGAGAAGAGAGAAAGTAAAGCAAGGACGCTGCTGAAGATGTCAGTGGAAGACTGCATCATACCACACATCAGAGAATGTAAATCAGCAAGCGAAATTAGGGGAATTTTGAAGGATTTGTATGAGATCAGGAATACAAATCATATTCTGTTCCTGAAGAGCAAGATCTTATCCCTGAAGATGGAGGAGAATGAAATAGTTGTTGCCTTCATAGCGAGGATCAAAGATCTGAAGAACAAATTGGCAGACATTGGTGATACAGTTGCAAATATAGATCTAGTAACCATTACCATGAATGGTGTGACCGATGACTACCAAATGTTCATCACTGGGATAAATGCGAGAGAAAAAATCCCAAAGTTTGAAGAACTGACAGGAATATTAATGTAAGAAGAAGAAAGAAGATCGACTCTGAAGCCCCAGAGTGTCGATCTTGCGTTGATGGCGAAGAAGAACTTCTTCAAAGGAAAAGGAAATCCACAACAACTAAATGAAGGAAACTCATAGAAAAGACCAAATCAGACTCAAGGTATGCATCTGAATAGAAACAACTATGTAATTAAATGTTTTTATTGGGGAAAACTTGGTCATATAGCTAAGGAGTGCAGGAAGAAGATATATAATGAAAAACAACAAAAGTAGAAATGACATGTAGGTTATCTCGCGAATGATAATCATGAGCAGAACTTTAGATTGTTCATGGCAGACTTTGATGAGAATGTTGATGCAGACATATGGTATGTAGATTCATGAGCATAAACACATATGACATGGAATAAGCAATGGTTCGAAGATTTTAAAGAAATCAACGACAGAGAACAAATCTACCTAGGTGATGATAGAAGTCATCAGATCAAAGGGTGTCGGAAAATTTTTGTTATTTTCCCTAATGGTAATGAAAGACAGATTCATAATGTAATGTATGTGCCTAGTGTAACAAAGAACTTGATTTCCGTATCCATGATTATATATCAAGATCTTAAAGTTGAATTTTTTAAATGTAATTGTTATATTAAAGATTTGTTAGATGTCTTGAAGACTATTGCTACAGGAATTTGAACAGGAGGTCTGTACAAATTGGATGTAAGACCAACACCAGTTCGAGCTTTGACAATAGCGAGTTTGACTACAGAAGAGTTGTGGCATCAGATATTTGGTCATATCAACTACAATGATTTGATGTTACTTCAAAAACAGGAAATGGTAAGAGATCTTCCTATGTTAAAACAAGTGCATAATGATTGTGATGCTTGTACATTAGGAAAGATGCATAGAGAGGAATTCCCTGTTTGAGTAGAGAAGAAATAGAGAGACATACTTGAAGTAGTGCAAACAGATATTTGTGGACCCATGCAAACAAATTCATTAGGAGGTGCACTGTTTTTTTTACTGTTTATTGATGACTGCACAAAGTTTTCTTGGGTATATTTTTTTAGTAAGAAAAGTCACACATTTGAATACTTTAAGCAGTTCAGAAATATGATTGAAAAGAAAATAGGGAAGCATACAAAATTCTTCGCTTCGATCAAAGGGAGAATACAGGAAGGATGAGCTTATCAAGTATTTTAAATACCATGGGATATTACAACAATTCACAGTACCTCATACTCCTCAGTAGAATGGAGTAATGGAAAGAAAGAACAGAACATTGGTGGAATGTGCTAGGAGCATGTTGAAAGATAAGGATCTTTCGAATGGTTTTTGCGGTGAAGCATTGAATACTGCAGTTTATTTGAAAAATAGGAGTCCTACAAAGAGTCTTGAGTTTAAAACTCCTTATGAAGCATTATATGGATTTAAGCCTAGTAAAACATTTAAGGGTGTTTAGGTCTAAAGCATTTGCCCATATTCCAAAGGAAGACAGAAGAAAACTAAATTCAAAAGCCATCAGATGTATCTTTATAGGGTATTGTTCACAATATAAAGCTTATAGATTATTTAATCCCTCTACTCACAAGATTTTTGTTAGTAGAGATGTCATATTCCATGATCAGGATCATGAAGAATATGAAAAGTGCAATGAGGAATGAGATATTCTGTTCTTGGTGGAAGAAAGCGAAGAAACAGGAAACAATCAGGATCAACAAACAAAGGCAGAAGATGAGCAGCAATAGATACAATAGAAATAGTAGCAACAACAGAAGCAGTAAGGAAAAGAATATGATGTAGCTATCAAGCCAAGTCCCAAAAATGATGATCAGACAAGGTTTGAAGCTACCCCACCACTCAGGAGATCAGGTAGGAAAGCTCAATTACCAGCAAGATATAGGGAAAATTCTCTTATAGCTAGTATGATGAATGTTGTTGAACCTTCTAGTTATAAGGAAGAAAATGAATGTAGTGAATGGAAAACAGCTATGGAAGGGGAATATGAATCTATAATCAAGAACAACACTTGGGAACTAGTTGAACTTCCTAAAGGGAAACAAACCATAGGTTGTAAATGGTTGTATAAGCCCAAGATTATTGGAGATGGAACCATAGATAAATTAAAAGATAGATTGGTAGCAAAGGGGTATTCACAAAAAGAAGGCATTGACTATAAAGACACCTTTTCCCCCGTAGCTAAACTAAATACCATCAGAATGTTGATTTCTTTAGCTACTAATAAACATTGGATGATTAACCAACTAGATGTAAAGTCTGCATTTTTAAATGGAGAATTGAAAGAGGAGGTCTATTTAGACCAACCTGAGGGGTTTGTCCAGAAATGGAAAGAACAATTAGTCTGTAGATTGAAGGAAGCTCTTTATGGACTAAAGAAAGCACCCAGGTCTAGTATGAAAAGATTGATTCATTTTTTCTGCAACTTGGCTACAACAAAAGTGAAAACGACCCTAATCCATATACCATGAAAGATGAACAAGGGCGCATAATGTTGATTTCTTTGTATGTATATGATTTAATTATTACAAGTGATGTTATTGCTCTAATCAAAGAAATCAAGCAACAACTTTCACAGGTGTTCGAAATGAAAGACCTTGGTGAATTAAAATACTACTTGTGTCTTGAGTTCTAGAGAGATTCAGGAAAAACATTTATGTCCCAGGGTAAGTATGTCAAAGGTCCACTGGAAAGATTTAGGATGGATCAGTGTAAGCCTGCAACAGTACCACTACAACAGAACATCAAACTGCAGAGTGAGGATGGCTCTAAAGAGGCAGATGTGACACTTTATTGATAACTGGTTGGGAGCCTAATCTACTTAACCACTACTAGACCAAATTTGGCTTATGCAGTTAGTGTGCTAAGTCAATACATGTCCAAGCCACTTGAGAGTAATTGGAATGCAGCGACATGTGTTTTGAGGTATCTACAAGGTAATGTAGACTATGGTATTATTTATATTGATTCCTTTGATGTTAGATTGACAAGATTTACAGAATCAGACTAGGATGGAAATGTGGACGACCGCAGATCCATAACAAGCTATACATTCAACATTGGATCCGAGGTGATTACATGGAGAAACAAGAAACAAAACACAATTTCCTTGTCTTCAGCGGAAGCAGAGTATCAAGCCATGTGCACAGCAACATGTGAGGCAGTTTGGTTGCGGAGACTTCTCCAGGATGTCGGGAAGAACAAAAAGATGCAACAACAATAAAATGCGACAACCAAAGTTCAATCAAACTTGCTAATAATCTAATGTTTCACAAGAACACTAAGCACATTGATACACAATTCTACTTTGTCAGGGAGAAAGTGCAATCAAAAGAAATCCATTTGGTATATTGTAAGACATGTGATAATGTTGCAGACATTTTCACTAAGCCTCTTTCTAGGATTAAGTTTGAAATGTTTAGGGAGATGTTAAGCATATTTGTGAACCCCTTCTCCATTAAGGGGGAGTGTTAGAGATAATGGAGAATATCTTAGAATAGTGAGTTGGTTCACGAGCCCTCAGGATAGGAATAAGTTTCTATTTCTTAGGTTATGGTTCTAACTTCCCTAAATCTATGATTGCTATATAATGTGTGATGTACATGGACAATGTAGAGCATTCTGTAGAGCCAGATTCTCCTGGTTCAGACTCTCTTTCATAGAGTTGACTAATGGGTTCTTTTCTATTAATTCCAACATCACTTTTTAACAATGTAATAGTGAAAACAGATGAGTGATTGCATGAAATACCTTTTAACTTTGTATTCACGTTAGTAACATTAGAGCGAATCTCTTTCTCCAAAAACAATCATTCCCTCCATACATCATACCCCATCGAGGGTTAACCGGCCACCCATTTTAACTTAACTATTTCTAATGATACCTATATACAAAAGGAAATAGACTATTCATAATTTTTTACTTTTATGTTTAGGAAATAAATATTTTTTTCCTAAACAAAATTGATTTGACATTCCAATATTGAGTAACACAGAAAGTTTAGGATAGTGTTCACATAATCTATACATTCTTTGTATTTTGTAACATCATGTAACAGTGACAGTTCACATAATCTATAAGTTCTTTCTATTTTGTAACATCATGTAATAGTGAAATAAGATGAGTGATTGCATGGAAATACATTTAACTTTATAACTTTGTATTCACGTTAGTAACATTAATGTCAATCTCTTCCTCCAAAATTTGCATAGCCTTTCAATTCCGTAGGACAAAATGCCAACTCTTAAGGCGTAAAATAGGTGGTTAAAGTTTCCACCATCAGTTTGGAATTTCTTTGAAGTTGGAAGTATTATTTTTGGTGAAGTTGAAAGCATAGTTACTCAATTTAAATTTGAATGCGCATTCAATTTGATACAATAAAAAAAATGGATTAAAAATTTTCAATTCTAACAAAATTCGAAAGTATATATCTTAAACATTTAAATATATATACATTTTTCATATAACAATAACAACTTATTATTTTCTTCCTATTCATTTTGAAATTTAAATAATTTTTAATAATTTTAAACAATATAAACAATTTTAAAACTGTAATTTACAAACCAAAATTACAACTAGACTTCTTTGTTATCTCCAAAATCTCTCTTCTTTTCAAAACTCAAAACTTCCCTCCTTACTTTCAAATCTTATCTAAAATCCTTTTGTATTTAATATTTATTTAAAAATTAAATATTCAAAACTCAAAACTACATCCCTCTTTATTTTCAAATTTTATATAAAATCCTTTTGTAATTAATACATATTTAAAAAATAAATATTCAAAACTTATTTTTATAAAATTCCTCTTAATATAAATATATTTAAAAAAATCCATTGTTTTTTATAAAAAAAAATAAAATCCATTATTTTTTATAAAAAAATTACTAACTTGAAGATAATTTTTATCTCTAATTATTTAAAAAATCAATTATTTTTATAAAAAAGAAAAAAATCAATTTCAAAATTAGTACTAAAATTCTTTCTTTCCTTGTTATCTCAGCTTTTTAAACCCGTCTAAACAAAACTGAAATTGAAAACTTAGAAATTTTCTCTATTCACAACTAGTTTCCATTTCTAAACTGCAATCCCACAACATTTCTATTTTCTACCTAAAATATCCTAACCATCTATTATGTGATTAAAAATTGTTACACTGAAAATTAGAAATTTTCTCTATTTACCATTAATTTCTATTTCCAAATTACATCCACACCTTTCTATTTCTTACCTGAAATATCCCAACCATCTATTATTCTGTATTTAAAAACTATTAAGTTCCAGTAGAGTCCTTAACCAAGTTGAACTTGAGTATGAAGAATCCCAGCCTTCTGCTCGCTGGCAGCTACATGCAATTTCTGCATCAGAAGTATATAGTGATTTGTCTATGTTTCACCTGAAAGCTATTACTAGGATAAGTATTAAAGAATCTACTAGCCAAATCCAAGAAAATGCTGATAATATTTAGACCATTCCTCTATTGGATCCCAAAGCTCTGCAAGTCGAGGCTAAAAGACTAAATACCCAATATCTTCATCTGGGATGTATTAGAATTGGAATCCACCCTTTAATTCATCAAGGGTTAAATACTTTTGTGTTGGCCACTGTTCGAGACCTTACCCACAATAAGTATACAAATTCCTTAATTGGAGGCATTGTCGCTCCCTTGTCGCATGGCCCTGTCCAATTTGACTATTATCCAAATTTTTCCGTTTATGTCTATGATGAGACTATCAAAGATATCTTACAACTACAAATTCAAACCTCAGGGTTTGATATGAGAGATAAAAGACATAATATTGCGATACAGTTCAAAGGATGTTTTAGACATACCAATACTTTATGGCCAGCCATAAAACATACTCCCAACCGAAAATCAAAGTCTAGTGTTGTCATCCTTATAGATCTAAAGAATCAAAAAATAGAACACCAGACTATCATGTGGGAAGACCTCAACTTCCCTGAGCATTGGGTAGTAGCTAATCCTAAGCCTCATATTCCAAAAAGAATAACCTCTGTCGATATAAAAGAAAACCAGTCTTCTGCAATTTTGTCATTTCCCAGAAGATCAACCATTGATTACAGAGGTATAGAAAAGGCTTGTAAAAGCTCAAAGTATTATAAAGATCCTTCCATTGTTGATACCGCATGTTCCACTTCCACTTCTTGTAAACATATTTCATTATTTGAGTTTGCCCAAATAGTTAACTTCCATTCCTTAGAAGTTACATGTCCAGAGTGTCAAACTGTTGTAAATTTGAGTATGCTTGTTGAGTCAGTCATTCATATTAACCACCATCCCAGAACTGGTGAAGCACCTCCTTCCACTTCTGTTAATCCATGCCCTAATCCTAAATGTGCTGATATACCTTTCCCACATGAGTCAGATGTTGACCATGTCCTTGTGAAGCATGAGATCATAAATCTTGAAGGAGAAGACCCTAGACTAACAGAAACGATGAGTCTAATGAGACCTGCTAAACCAAAATATGGTTTGGGATATCTAGGACAAGCAAAAGGTGTTATTCCAGCATGTAGATTTGGTCATATTCCACCTGATTGCAAGAAACCTTCAGTCATGGAAATGCATACAATTTCTTCACTTTGATGTCTAGATGTCTAAAACTAGAAGTTCCTGCCAAGTGGATGAAAGCCATGATAAACTGGGATTTGTTTACAAATCCAGAAGTAGAAGAGTTTGATAAAACTAATACTCCTAAACAAAAGAAAGATTTGGCTGAAGATTGGAAACGTTACATGGAAATCAATAACTCATGGATTTCATTTTATGAATGGAAGAACAATGTTTCCCCTGTGCATGTATTAACTGGTTCATCCTCTTCTTCATCTGTCAAAAAATGCATGGACTACACTAGATGGCAGCAGAATAGAAACCCCATCAACATTCCCTCCATACAAAGCCATTATCATTGGGGAAAATCAAAATGCAGCTAAAGCCATTCCTTTAGTGCAAAAGGATGATAATGCTTTAGGCATTGATGGGAGAATCTAGAAGGAAAGTGAACAACTTAACTGGACCAATATAGCTATTAAGGGTCTAGAAATGAATGTTGTTAAAAAATCAGAAATCAAAGAACAGTTTGATACCGTTCAAGTGTCAATAAATGAGGTTAATAAAAACCTCAATGATGTACACTATGCCTCTTCAGTTGTTCGTACATATGCTAGAGAATCTTTATCTAAGATAGAAGGAGTAGAAAACAAATTAGTAGATCATCTAGATACTACTAGAAATCTCATTTCTGGTTTAGCTGACAAAGTAGAAAGAATTAGTCTGTCAAAAACAGAGAAACCAGTTCCTACTTCCTTTTTGTATAAAAGAAATATAAAGATTCAGGATCCTGTCAAGCCAGTAAGCACGTTCCCAACATTATTTCCAAAAGAAGTAGCCACATCATCAGAATCAAAGGCTACAGAAAAAATTACTATTGCTTCCTTGTTTAAGGAAGAAAAAGAAGAAAAAGAGTTTGATTCTCAGGCTTTTCCTATATATGAACCTCTTGAGAATAGGTTCAATACATATCCTGCACCTGATATTGCAGGAAAAGGAAAACTCCCAGAAACACATACTTTCTTCCCAGACTCACATAGAGAATGGAATATTGACAATCTGAGCGTTGGCCAGATTCGACAAATGATTGATATAATGTATACAGAATACAAGCTCATGTGTTTAAGGGGAAAAAGTGAAATTGAATCCTGCAAAACTATTATCCAATGTTTTACAGGAACTTTACTCAGATGGTGGGAGACAGAATCATCTCCGAAGCTGATAGCAACAATGGAAGCAGAAGTGCTCAAAGATGAAAATGGAGATGTAATACACAATCCTGATGGTACAACCATCAGTAATATGATAGGTGCTTTGACATCTATGATTTTAGAACATTGGTGTGGCAGCGAAACTGAAATTGCTGATAAGAATGAAGTTATTCTTATGAATTTAAAATGCCACAAAATGTCTCAGTATGAATATTTCCATAGAGATTGGATGCAGCGGATATATGAAGTAAAGGATTCAAAGAATCTGCTATGGAAACAAGTTTATCTTGCAGCTTTTCCATCTAGGTTCGTGGACTACATCAGACTGCAAGAAATTTTCCAATTACCATTTGAATCTTACACATGGGGTGAAATCTATGCACACATAACAAAGACCCTGGTAAGTCTTTGTACAAGTTCCAAAGTTAACAAATCTTTGGAAAAACTTTCAAAATTCCCAGATTAGAAGTCCATCTGCAGCAGATATGGACTTACCATTGATGACCCCCTGGTTAAAAGGAGGAAAGCAAATAAAAAGGCCAAGAAAGAATACAAGTAGAAATTTAGAAGCTATAAATATCGTAAGAAGTATCCTCAGCGATCTAAAGGCCAATCCTCCAAAGTCAGAAAAGGTTATTATAGGTATGTCCCTAGAACACATTATTACAAACCTTATGACATTCATCTCCACACTTCCAAATAGGAGAAATGGAATAAGCTCACTTTTTGGCTGTGTGGAAAAACTAGACATACATCATCAAGGTGTCCAGAAGGAGACGAATCCAAACTAAATAGAGGAAAGAACTCCCAAGTTGCTTTCCAAAGAGGAAAACAGGTCAAGCAAGAAGGACAGATCAGATGTATGAAATGTGGCTCGCATTCTCATACAACAAAACGATGCCAAAATGTGGTTATCAAAGAACAACTGCAGCAACACCAATTTGAAGAATCATCCTTTGATTCTTTTGATTCATCATCTCAGGATGAATTACAGGCACATATACAAGGAAATTCAGATTCAGAAAGTACATCTTGCTCCTGTGGTGAATCTGAAGAATGCACCTGTCAAATGCACTATGATTCTGATTCAGAGTCATATAGTGATTCAAGTTTTGAGGAAACTTTCTCCAAACCTCATAAAGAAAAAATTCTAATGGCTGCAACTGAAGAAGATGAGATAAAAATATTATCTCAAATCAGAGCGATGGAAGATGGTGACATGAAGACCAGATTGACTGAAGCATTTATGGATCAACTTCGATCCAGCTCTTCCAGAAACTCAGGTAAGAAGCCATTGTTTATTGATGCTTCTTTTGAAAGAAACACTAGATCTTTTCAAAGGCATCAAGAGAAACCTGATAAGGTGTGTTCCCTCACCTTAGGGGAAGTGAGTAGAGAAATTTACAATATTAAATTAGAAATCTCTGCTCTAAAAACTCAACTTTCTGAAATTAAAAAGGGAAAAAGAGTTACAGAAGAAGAAGAATCCCATTGGGATACTACAGAACATTCCAGAAACTCAAATGTTGAGATCATTGAAGGGAAAAGGGATCCAGTATATGGATTCCAAGAAATGAGGCTACTAGCTATCTCTTACCAGCAACATCATGTAAAAATAAACATTTGTATTAAAGGAGAGATGTTTGAACTCACAACACTCCTTGATTCAGGAGCTGATGTGAATATTCTAAACAAAAAAGTCATTCCAGCAAAATATTGGATTTCTGCAGAAAGAAAGGTAGTAGGATTGGGCAAGAAAACGCTCAATTATGAAGTTCCAAAAGCTTCTATTTGTTTTGAGCACCATTGCATTAATCTGAAGTTTGCAGTTGCAGACATTCCAGTAGATTGCATCCTAGGAAATGTATTCCTAGCAGCTGTTGAACCCCATGGGTCAACAAGATTGAAAGGTAATAAAGCTGGATATTTCATATCTGTTCCTACCTCTGCAGGAACAACAAAAAGGGTCGAGTTGCCATATATCTCGAACCCTCAGGTTTCTACTATGGTGCAGACAGTCCAAAATTTGGACAAAGCTGAAGCCATATTGACAGATCTTAAAGATCTGAAAAGCACACTCAAGGTAGAAGACCAGTTAAAAAATTCTCAAGTCAGAAGAAAAATTGAGGATTTGAAGAAACAGAGAGAATATGAATGCTGTTCTGAAGAGCCAAATGCATTTTGGCATAGAAATCAGCATACAATGGAGCTTCCTTACAAATAAGGCTTCACAGGAAAGCCTTGCAAAAGCAAAGCCATCCCCATGAATCAAGAATACAGAAAGCTCTATGAACAAGAAATCAAACAGCTTTTACAAATAAAGCTTATCAAAGAATCCAACTGTCCCTGG
The DNA here is from genome assembly GCA_031772625.1 of Pinus tabuliformis. NCBI lineage: Eukaryota > Viridiplantae > Streptophyta > Pinopsida > Pinales > Pinaceae > Pinus > Pinus tabuliformis. The sequence goes on along the minus strand of CM062815.1, from coordinate 145,600,710 downwards.
AACTGTTATGGGTTCTATGTCAATAAGAGAGCTGAACAAATCAGAGGAATACCTAGATTGGTAATAAACTTCAAACCTCTGAACTCTGTTCTTGCTGATGATACTTATCCCATTCCTCACAAAGGAGATTTAATCAGCAGGATTGCTGGAGCTAAGATTTTCTCTAAGTTTGATTTGAAAGTAGGTTTCTGGCAAGTTGCTATTGCAGAGAAAGACAAGTTCAAGACTGCTTTCAGTATTCCAGCAGGACATTACGAATGGAATGTCATGCCTTTTGGTTTGAAGAATGCACCATCAAAGTTCCAAAAGGTAATGGATAAGATATTCAAGCCATATTTTGATTGGCTCATAGTTTATATTGATGATGTTTTAATCTTTTCAAAGAATATTCAAGATCATTTTAAACATGTTCAGATATTCAAACAATTGGTGAAACATAATGGTCTTGTTCTGAGCAAAAAGAAGATAGAAGTCTTTCAAACTACTATCAAGTTTCTTGGCCATACCATTTCAAATGGCCAAATAGCTCTACAAAAACATGCACTAGAATTTGCTGACAGGTTCCCTGATATTATCATAGACAAGAATCAACTGCAAAGATTCTTGGGTTGTTTGAATTATGTTAGCAACTTTTATCAAGATTATGCCAGTGACAGGAGTATGTTGAATAAACGGCTCAAGAAGAATCCTCCAGAATGGACAGAAGTTCATACCAAAGCTGTCCAAAATATCAAAGCAAAGGTGAAAAATCTTCCCATATTATATGTTGCTGATGATAATGCATTTAAAATTGTTGAGACAGATGCAAGTAATATTGGATGGGGAGGAATTTTAAAGCAAAAGATTGGTGACACTGAACAAGTTGTTCAGTATGCATCTGGGACTTGGAACCCAGCTGAGCAAAACTATTCCACAATAGAAAAAGAAGTTAAAGTTGCATGGAATTGCATCAGTAAATTTGATGTCTATCTGATAAACAAGCAGTTCTTGTTAAGAACTGATGCATCAGCACTTCATAAAGTTTTGACAAAAGACATCAAAAAGCCTGGAGAAGCAAAGTTTGCTAGATGGCAAGCACTCTTTGCCAATTTTGACTTCCAGGTCGAACATATAAAGGGAGAACAGAACAGTCTTCTAGATTTTCTCAGCCGAGAGTACATCTAGCAGCAGAATCACCAGGACCACATCATGGTTATAGTCACTAAATGGGACCAGGCCCAAAAACAAGAAGTTCTGTGAACTATTCCTGACAACCAAGATTGGGAAGAATACAAGAGAAATTGGAAACCCACTTGGCAACTAAGGAATACAAAAGTACTTGATGCTAATCTACAACCACATACAGACATACAGCATCTCGTACCAGAAAGAAAAGTGTATCCAAAAGGCAGCAGATGGATACATGACAAAATATATGAACATGCAAAAAGAGAAGCCAGATATGCAGAAGTAGCTTTACAGCAAGATTTCCATGATATATCCGGCATCTGGTACCATGGAGGAGCCCGCAGTGGAATATATGAGAAATATTTCTGCATACATCGTACCAGAAATTTATCATGGACCTGGCGTACTCATAATGCAGCCACATGGCCAAAAGGAGACCCAAAGATTATTTTTCCTGACACTGTTTATGATTTTGCAGGATACAAAAAGCTGTGGTGGGACTTCCTCAATGTAGACGACAAAGAAGAAACGCATTATACTAAACTCAAGTTTAGTACAATCACATCTTTCCAAAGAAACCAACAAGCTGATTGGTTTAAACAGTGGTGGATTGACTATGGGGTCAACAGAACTGCCATGGATCCAATCTATCATGAAAATTTTTGCAGGCAGCATTGTGACATATGCTTTGAGCATAATATCGGAGAATGCTTTCATACTCCATATAAAACTGTTAAAGAAATGTACGATGAATGGACACCATTCCGTGACATAAATAATTCCTTAAAAGAATACATGAAAGGTCATTATGAATGGTTAATCCTAACCAAAATTAAACATCAAATAGTTCTGGGAAAACCCATGATTGTCAGGTGAATCTTTACTAAAGCCTGGGACGAATTGATGTATAAAAGGGACAGATTCCCAGACATCAAAGTATTCTGACGGTTCTCATGGGCTTATCCGTAAAAGCATCCATAGTGTAATTATGTTGTCCAGTCACAAGGACTTAATTGTGGCCAGCTTTTCTCGTGGGCTTTGCTGGATAAAAAGCATCCACTCTGTAAATAGTGTTTCTCATGGGATTTGTACAAAAGCATCCACTATGTATAGACATAATATTTTCCCATAAAATTTACTTTTTTGGACTGGAATCCTTGTGCGGATGTCACCTCGGTGTTACCCGAAAGTAATGATTCCAACCACCAGTCCAATGTGCTACAGGAATGCTTGTCCCCTCTCATTTCCTATATAATGAGGGTAAGGCTCATTCATGAGGCATTCGGAGTTTGGAGTGTCTAGAGTCTTAGAGATCTGAGAAGCCTGCGTATCAGTGTGCTTGGCACTGGTAAGAACCTAAAGTGGCCAGATCTGTTAGTAATCAATCAAGTTTGTATATGAGTCCAGTGTGTATATTCTGAGGCAGAGCCTATCAGTTGCCAGGTAGCCTTCGGTATTGCTCCTTCCTTGCGAAGAGCATAAAGTCTGATAAACGCAACGATAGTCAATCTCTGATAAGGAATTTCTCTCTGCAATTTGCAGTCTGTAATCTCTGAAATCTTCAATCTATAATCCATCTTTGTTTCTGAAATAATATGAGTACACCATTCCGCATGTGAATACCTCTGCGCATTTATATTGTCTGTTGTGGTAGTAGTTGTCTAGCCATCTTCATCTGAAGTTCAGAAGAAGTTCGCCAAAGAATCGAAGGGACGCCAGACCGTTGTTAGGTGAGGAAGCCATTTGTTGAGGTCGCAGAGTGTGAAATATTTGAGTAGGTTCACCACTGGTTCACCAGGAGTTGGTTCGCAAAGACAATCAAAGAGACACAGCAAGGCCAAGAGTCAGAGCAAGCTTGTGACAGAAGCCCCTGCTGCTAAAATTGGTATCAGAGCCAGTAACGTCTGGTTCATAAGGTCGGTATTCTAAATCAAATACTCATATAAAGATGGATTCATTTAGGAAATCTGTTTCCTTCCGAGAGTTAGAAGATAGAGAGTAATTTGTAGAAGAAAATCCTCTTAGAGATATGTTTGCGTCAAGTTCCAGTAGAGTCCTTAACCAAGCTGAACTTGAGTATGAAGAACCCCAGCCCTCTGCTCGCTGGCAGTTACCTGCAATTTCTGCATCAGAAGTATATAGTGATTTGTCTATGTTTCACCTGAAAGTTGTTACTAGAATAAGTATTAAAGAGTCTACTAGCCAGATCCAAGAAAATGTTGATAATATTCAGACCATTCCTCTATTGGATCCCAAAGCTCTGCAAGCCGAGGCTAAAAGACTAAATACCCAATATCTTCATCTGGGATGTATTAGAATTGGAATCCACCCTTTAATTCATCAAGGGTTGAATACTTTTGTGTTGGCCACTGTTCGAGACCTTACCCACAATAAGTATACAGATTCCTTAATTGGAGGCATTGTTGCTCCCTTGTCGCATGGCCCTGTCCAGTTTGACTGTTATCCAAATTTTTCTGTTTATGTCTATGATGAGACTATCAAAGATATCTTACAGCTGCAAATTCAAACCTCAGGGTTTGATATGAGAGATAAAAGACATAATATTGTGATACAGTTCAAAGGATGTTTTAGACATACCAATACTTTATGGCCAGCCATAAAACATACTCCCAGCCAAAAATCAAAGTCTAGTGTTGTCATCCTTACGGATCTGAAGAATCAAAAAATAGAACACCAGACTATCATGTGGGAAGACCTCAACTTCCCTGAGCATTGGGTAGTAGCTAATCCTAAGCCTCATATTCCAAAAAGAATAACCTCTGCCGATATAAAAGAAAACCAATCTTCTGCAATTTTGTCATTTCCCAGAAGATCAACCATTGATTATAGAGGTATAGAAAAGGCCTGTAAAAGCTCAAAGTATTATAGAGATCCTTCCATTGTTGATACCGCATGTTCCTCTTCCACTTCTTGTAAACATATTTCATTATTTGAGTTTGCCCAAATAGTTAATTTCCATTCATTAGAAGTTACATGTCCAGAGTGTCAAACTGTTGTAAATCTGAGTATGCTTGTTGAGTCAGTCATTCATATTAACCACCATCCCAGAACTGGTGAAGCACATCCTTCCACTTTTGCTAATCCATCCCCTAATCCTAAATGTACTGATATACCTTTCCCACAGGAGTCAAATGTTTACCATGTCTTTATGATGCATGAGATCATAACTCTTGAAGGAGAAGACCCTAGACTGACAGAAATGATGAGTCTGATGAGACCTGCTAAACCAAAATATGGTCTGGGATATCTGGAGCAAGCAAAAGGTGTTATTCCAGCATGTAGATTTGGTCCTATTCCAACTGACTGCAAGAAACCTTCAGTCATGGAAATGCATAAATTCTTCACTTTGATGTCTGGATGTCTGAAACTAGAAGTGCCTGCCAAATGGATGAAAGCCATGATAAACTGGGATTTGTTTACAAATCCAGAAGCAGAAGAGTTTGATAAAACTCATACTCCTGAACAAAAGAAAGATTTGGCTGAAGATTGGAAACATTACATGGAAATCAATAACTCATGGATTTCATTTTATGAATGGAAGAACAATGTTTCCCCTGTGCATGTATTAACTGGTTCATCCTCTTCTTCATCTGTCAAACATGCATGGACTGCTCTAGATGGCAGTAGAATAGAAACCCCATCAACATTCCCTCCATACAAAGCCATTATCATTGGGGAAAATCAAAATGCAGCTAAAGCCATTCCTTTAGTGCAAAAGGATGATAATGCTTTAGGCATTGATGGGAGAATCCAGAAGGCAAGTGAACAACTTAACTGGACCAATACAGCTATTAAGGGTCTGGAAATAAATGTTGCAAAAACAACAGAAATCAAAGAACAGTTTGATATTGTTCAAGTGTCAATAAATGAGGTTAATAAAAACCTCAATGATGTACAGTATGCCTCTTCAGTTGTTCGTACATATGCTAGAGAATCTTTATCTAAGATAGAAGGAGTAGAAGACAAATTAGTAGATCATCTTGATACTACTAAATCTCATATCTGGTTTAGCTAACAAAGTTGAAAGAATCAGTTTGTCAAAAACAGAGAAACCAGTTCCTACTTCTTTTTTGTATAAAAGAAATATAAAGATTCAGGATCCTGTCAAGCCAGTAAACAGGTTCCCAACATTATTTCCAAAAGAAGTAGCCACATCATTAGAATCAGAGGCTACAGAAAAAATTACTATTGCTTCCTTGTTTAAGGAAGAAAAAGAAGAAAAAGAGTCTGATTCTCCAACTTTTCCTATTTATGAACCTATTGAGAGTAGGTTCAATACATAACCTGCACCTGATATTGCAGGAAAAGGAAAACTCCCAGAAACACATACTTTCTTCCCAGACTCACATAGAGAATGGAATATTGACAATCTGAGCGTTGGCCAAATTCGATAGATGATTGATATAATGTATACAGAATACAAACTCATGTGCTTAAGGGGAAAAAGTGAAATTGAATCCTGCAAAACTATTATCCAATGTTTTACAGGAATTTTACTCAAATGGTGGGAGACAGAATCATCTCCAAAGTTAATATCAACAATGGAAGCATAAGTGCTAAAAGATTAAAATGAAGATGTAATACAAAATCCTGATGTACAACCATCAGCAATATGATAGGTGATTTGACATCTATGATTTTAGAACATTGGTGTGGCAACGAAACTGAAATTGCTGATAAGAGCGAAGTTATTCTTATAAATTTAAAATTCCACAAGATGTCTCAGTGTGAAGATTTCCATAGATATTGGATGCAACAAATATATGAAGTAAAGGATTCAAAGAATCTGCTACGGAAACAAGTTTATCTTGCAGCTTTGCCATCTAGGTTCATGGACTACATCAGACTGCAAGAAATTTTCCAATTACCATTTGAATCTTACACATGGGGTGAAATCTATGCACACATAACAAAGACCCTGGTAAGTCTCTGTACAAGTTCCAAAGTTAACAAATCTTTGGAAAAACTTTCAAAATTCCCAGATCAGAAGTCCATCTGCAGCAGATATGGACTTACAATTGATGACCCCCTGGTTAAAAGGAGGAAAGCAAAGAAAAGGGCCAAGAAAGAATACAAGCAGAAATTCAGAAGCTATAAAGATCGTAAGAAGTATCCTCAGTGATCTAAAGGCCGATCCTCCAAAGTCAGAAAAGGTTATTATAGGTATGTGCCTAGAACACATTATTATAAACCTTTTGACATTCATCTCCACACTTCAAAGCAGGAGAAATGGAATAAGCTCACTTGTTGGCTGTGTGGAAAGACTGGACATACATCATCAAGGTGTCCAGAAGGGGAAGAATCCAAACTAAATAGAGGAAAGAAATCCCAAGTTGCTGTCCAAAGAGGAAAACAAGTCAAGCAAGAAGGACAGATCAGATGCATGAAATGTGGCTCACGTTCTCATACAACAGAACGATGCCAAAATGTGGTTATCAGAGAACAACTGCAGCAACACCAATTTGAAGAATCATCCTTTGATTCTTTTGATTCATCATCTCAAGATGAATTACAGGCACATATACAAGGAAATTTAGATTCAGAAAGTACATCTTGCTCCTGTGGTGAATCTGAAGAATGCACCTGTCAAATGCACTATGATTCTGATTCAGAGTCATATAGTGATTCAAGTTCTGAGGAAACTTTCTCCAAACCTCAGAAAGAAAAAATTCTAATGGCTGCAACTAAAGAAGATGAGATAAAAATATTATCTCAAATTAGAGCGATGGAAGATGGTGACATGAAGACCAGATTGACTGAAGCATTTATGGATCAACTCCGATCCAGCTCTTCTAGAAACTCAAGTAAGAAGCCATTGTTTATTGATGCTTCTTTTGAAAGAAACACTAGATCTTTTCAAAGGCATCAAGAGAAACCTGATAAGGTGCGTTCCCTCACCTTAGGGGAAGTGAGTAGAGAAATTTACAATATTAAATTAGAAATCTTTGCTCTAAAAACTCAACTTTTTGAGATTAAAAAGGAAAAAGAGTTACAGAAGAAGAAGAATCCCATTGGGATACTACAGAACATTCCAGAAACTCAAATGTTGAGATCATTGAAGGGAAAAGGGATCCAATATATGGATTCCAAGAAATGAGGCTGCTAGCTATCTCTTACTAGCAGCATCATGTAAAAATAAACATTTGTATTAAAGGAGAGATGTTTGAACTCACAACACTCCTTGATTCAGGAGCTGATGTGAATATTCTAAACAAAAAAGTCATTCCAGCAAAATACTGGATTTCTGTAGAAAGAAAGGTAGTAGGATTGGGCAAGAAAACGCTCAATTATGAAGTTCCAAAAGCTTCTATTTGTTTTGAGCACCATTGCATTAATCTGAAGTTTGCAGTTGCAGACATTCCAGTAGACTGCATCCTAGGAAATGTATTCCTAGTAGCTGTTGAACCCCATGGGTCAACAAGATTGAAAGGTAATAACGCTGGATATTTCGTATCTATTCTTAGTTTTGCAGGAACAAAAAAAAGGGTAGAGTTTCCATATATATCGAACCCCCGGGTTTCTACTATGGTGCACACAGTCCAAAATTTGGACAAAGCTGAAGCCAGATTGACAGATCTTAAAGATCTAAAAAGCACACTCAAGGTAGAAGACCAGTTGAAGAATCCTCAGGTCAGAAGAAAAATTGAGGATTTGAAGAAACAGATAGAAGATGAATGTTGTTCTGAAGAGCCAAATGCATTTTGGCATAGAAAGCAGCATACAGTGGAGCTTCCTTACAAAGAAGGCTACACAAGAAAGCCTTGCAAAAGCAGAGCCATCCCCATGAATCAAGAATACAGAAAGCTCTGTGAACAAGAAATCAAGCAGCTTTTACAAAGAAAGCTTATCAGAGAATCCAACAGTCCCTGGAACTGTTATGGGTTCTATGTCAATAAGAGAGCCGAACAAATTAGAGGAATACCTAGATTGGTAATAAACTTCAAACCTCTGAACTCTGTTCTTGCTAATGATACTTATCCCATTCCTCACAAAGGAGATTTAATAAGTAGGATTGCCGAAGCTAAGATTTTCTCTAAGTTTGATTTGAAAGCAGGTTTCTAGCAAGTTGCTATTGCAGAAAAAGACAAGTTCAAGACTGCTTTCAGTATTCCAGCAGAACATTATGAATGGAATGTCATGCCTTTTGGTTTGAAGAATGCACCATCAAAGTTCCAAAAGTTAATGGATAAGATATTAAAGCCATATTTTGATTGGCTCATAGTATATATTGATGATGTTTTGATCTTTTCAAAGAATATTCAAGATCATTTTAAACATGTTCAGATATTCAAACAATTGGTCAAACATAATGGTCTTGTTCTGAGAAAAAAGAAGATATAAGTCTTTCAGACTACTATCAAGTTTCTTGGCCATACCATTTCAAATGGCCAAATAGCTCTATAAAAACATGCACTGGAATTTGCTGACAAGTTCCCTGATATTATCATTGACAAGAATCAACTGCAAAGATTCTTAGGTTGCTTGAATTATGTTAGCAACTTTTATCAAGATTGTGCCAGTGACATGAGTATGTTGAATAAACGGCTCAAGAATAATCCTTCAGAATGGACAGAAGTTCATACCAAAGCTGTCCAAAATATCATAGAAAAGGTGAAAAATCGTCCCATATTATATGTTGTTGATGATAATGCATTTAAAATTGTTGAGATAGATGCAAGTAATATTGGATGGGGAGGAATTTTAAAGAAAAGGATTGGTGACATTGAACAAGTTGTTCAGTATGCATCTGGGACTTGGAACCGAACTGAGCAAAACTATTCCACAATAGAAAAAGAGGTTAAAGCTGCGTGGAATTGCATCAATAAATTTGATGTCTATCTGATAAACAAGTAGTTCTTGTTAAGAACTAATGCATCAGCACTTCATAAAGTTTTGACAAAAGACATCAAAAAGCCTGGAGAAGCAAAGTTTGCTAGATGGCAAGCACTCTTTGCCAATTTCGACTTCCAGGTCGAACATATAAAGGGAGAACAGAATAGTCTTCCAGATTTTCTCAACCGAGAGTACATCCAGCAGCAGAATCAGTAGGACCACATCATGGTTATAGTCACTGAATGGGACCAGGCCCAAAAACAAGAAGTTCCGTGAACTATTCCTGAAAACCAGGATTGGGAAGAATACAAGAGAAATTGGAAACCCACTTCACAACTAAGGAATACAAAAGTACTTGATGCTAATCTACAACCACATACAGATATACAACATCTCGTACCAGAAAGAAAAGTGTATCCAAAAGGCAGCAAATGGATACATGACAAAATATATGAACATGCAAAAAGAGAAGCCAGATATGCAGAAGTAGCTTTACAGTAAGATTTCCATGATATATCTGGCATCTGGTACCATGGAGGAGCCCGCAGTGGAATATATGAGAAATATTTCTGCATACATTGTACCAGAAATTTATCATGGACCTAGCGTACTCATAATGTAGCCACATGGCCAAAAGGAGATCCAAAGATTATTTTTCCTGACACTGTTTATGATTTTGCAGGGTACAAAAAGTTGTGGTGGGACTTCCTCAATCTAGACAACAAAGAAGAAACGCATTATACTAAACTCAAGTTTAGTACAATCACTTCTTTCCAAAGAAACCAACAAGCTGATTGGTTTAAATAGTGGTGGATTGACTATGGGGTTAACAGAAATGCCATGGATCCAATCTATCATGAAAATTTTTGCAGGCAACATTGTGACATATGTTTTGAGCATAATATCGAAGAATTCTTTCATACTCCATATAAAACTGTTAAAGAAATGTACGATGAATGGACACCATTCCGTGACATAAATAATTCCTTAAAATAATACATGAAAGGTCATTATGAATGGTTAATCCTAACAAAAATTAAACATCAAATAGTTCTGGGAAAACCCATGATTGTCAGGCGAATCTTTACTAAAGCCTGGGACGAATTGATGTATAAGAGGGACAAATTCCCAAACATCAAAGTATTTTGACGGTTCTCATGGGCTTATCTGTAAAAGCATCCATAGTGTAATTATGTTGTCGAGTCACAAGGACTTAATTGTGGCTAGCTTTTCCTGTGGGCTTTGCTGGATAAAAAGCATCCACTCTGTAAATAGTGTTTCTCGTGGGCTTTGTACAAAAGCATCCACTATGTATAGACATAATATTTTCCTGTAAAATTTAATTTTTCGGACTGGAATCTTTGTGCGGATGTCACCTCCGTGTTACCCCAAAGCAATGATTCCATCCACCTGTTCAATGCGCTACAGGAATGCTTGTCCCCTATCATTTCCTATATAATGAGGGTAAGGATCATTCATGAGGCATTCAGAGTTTGGAGTGTCTAGAGTCTTAGAGCGTCTTAGAGATCTGATTATTCTGTATATAAAAACTATTACACTTGTTGTTTTATCCACCAAAATTAACAAATCAATGTAATAAATTATAACCTTAAGTTTTGGATCATCTAGACAAAACTACCGAGAACCAAATTGAATTTTGTCGTATGATGTACAAATCGAATTACCGTATTCTTGTATTACCGAATTTTTTCCTCTGGTACAGACGTGTTTGGTAACTATGCTGGAAAGAATCTACGAGTGGGGGTGAAAATATAAGTTGCATGTCACGGGAATTCATCCTATATGCCACTGATTTATCCCGTGTTTTTTGAACCCTGATTTGATTCGCGAGTGGAACCATTGTTGGCTTTAGGGTTGACGGTGACCAAGGTTGCCATATGGCATTAACTCAATTTTATTGAAGCCTCATTTGATCCGCGAGCAAAACCAAGACTGAGTTAAGAATTGTTGTTGACCATTAATTATAAGTAAAAAATAGTCACTAATTAGTTTTGAAAATTATTGAAATTTTGACAAGATTTTGATAAAATTTAGTTAATTTTTTTGAAAATATAGATTATTTTTATAAATTTCAAGATTTTAAGTGTTTGGATTTTTTTTTTTTGATTGAATCTATTTCTACCATCAAAAAATGATTCAAATATTCTAAAAAAAATTTCAACACTCCAATATTCTAATTTTTATTTATTTTTACCCGATTTCAAATAAAAAACTACTATCTCAACTAATTTTAAAGTGAACAACACCTTAAAGATATGCTAATGTTGCCATATAGCATAGCATTAGTTATCAGATTTATTGAAGCTTGATTTGGCACGTGAGCGAAACCATGAATGGTTTTAGGATTGTAGGTGACCATTAATTACAAAATATGTGAAATGTTGCTATAGGACATTAACTCCCCATAGATGACATACAACAAATTTCCACTATAGCAATTTTGGAAAAGAAAAAATGCATTTTAAATCATTTTGTAAAATAAGGGTAAGTGAACCATGCATGGAATGCATAAGGATTTTATTGGGAAATAATTTATAGAGATGGAATAAATGTTACTCAAAATAACACGTAATTTTATTAATCAGAAAAAAGATAATTACATAATTGATTTTGCAAGAGTTTACACCCGAACATCCAAACTCTCTTGCAATGAGCTATTTATAAGCTCCATGTCCTAACCACCTCTAATTATGGATCACTTATTAAATAACAAGTGTCCATTTACATTAAATGCTATTCAAACCAACTAGCTAACAAATCTCCTAAAATAGAGCCTAAGATACGACACATTTGGAGAGTCATATCTAGTTACAACAATATACTAATTCTAAATGATTAAACATTCTAGAATAATAATTATTAATTTAATATCTTAAATTAATAATTATTTTATTTTAATTTTATAACCTATGATAAATTGTATTTTTGGATCAGCTAACATTGCCCCCTGTGATCCAAAGATACATTACAACAGATACCAAGTTCATCCCTGAACTTAGTAAATTTTATTCTGCCAAGTGGTTTCATGAAAATGTCGGAGATCTGATCTTCGGAAGGACAATAAATTGGCTTGAGGACATCTTTGGAAATGAGAGATCTGATATGATGATACTTGGTGTCCACATGCTTTGTCTTTGAATGAAAAACTGGGTTCTTGGCAAGTTTGATGGCTGACTGGCTGTCAATGAATAATGATGTAGCTTCTGCCTGAGAAATTCCCAAGTCCAACAAAATTCGGCGCAACCAAACAATTTCACATGTTGCTTCCCATGCTGAAATGTACTATGCTTCTGCTAAAGAAGTGGCCACTGTATCTTGCTTCTTACAACTCCAAGATACTGCTGCTGACCCCATGTTCATTAAATAACCTGATGTTGATGCTCAATCATCAATACTCCCAGCAAATTCGGCATCAGAATATCCACCAAGTACAAAATTTTTAGTCTTTGTGTAAAGAAGACCAAAATATTTTGTTCCTTGGATATATCGAAGAACTCTTTTGGCTGCATTCAAGTGGTTGTCTCGTGGTTCCTGCATAAAACGTGAAAGAATACTAACTACATAAGATAGATCAGGACGAGTATTTGTCAAATAAATCAAGTTGCCAATCAACTGTCTGTAAGTTGTACTGTCCACCTTTACCCCCCCCTTCAAATTTTGAAAGTTTCAAGTTTTGCTCCATGGGGGTGAGAACGGGCTTGCAATCCTACATGCTAAATCGCTGAAGAACCTTTGCTGCATACTTACTCTGAGAAATGAAAATATGATATGGACGTTGGAATACTTCAACTCCAAGAAAGTAGTGAAGTAATCCCAAATCGGTCATCTTAAAACCTGCATGTAACTCCTTTTTGACCTGTGCAATATGATCATCATGGTTGCCAGTAATGATCAAATCATCTACATATATAACAAGAATTACAAGATATTTTCCCTGTTGTCGCACATACAAAGTATCATCATATTCACTTCGTTGAAAACCAACTTTCTTAAGGTAGTCATCCATCTTTGCATACCAAGCTCGGGGAGCTTGTTTTAATCCATATAAAGCCTTGATCAATTTGCAGAATTTATGTTCTTGTCCTTCAATTTCAAAACCTGGCGGTTGGGTCATATACACTTCCTCTTGTAAATCCCCGTTGAGAAAAACACTTTTCACATCCATTTGATGAACTTTCCATCCTTTCTGAGCAGCCAATGCAAGTGTTAATCGGATGGTGTTCCATTTAGCTGTAGGAGCAAAACTTTTCTCATAATCAATGCCTTCCTGCTGCGCAAAACCTTTTGCGACAATACGTGCTTTATACTTTTTAAGTTCTCCCTTTTGATTATACTTAATTCTGTAAACCCAGTTGCATCCTATGGGTTTAACATTTGCTGGAAAATCAACAAGTTTCCAAGTGTTGTTATCAATTACTACTTGATATTCTTCAACCATAGCCTGTTGCCATTCTTTATGTTTTACTGCTTCTTTGTATGTGGAAGGTTCAGTAAAATCATTTGCTATCGAGGAAAAATTTCCTTCACTTCTATGTGCCCTTCTGGTACCTGTTTTATTCTGCTCATCAGGCTTTACATCTTTCAAAAGTTGAACTGCCCATTTTGGTATTTGGTGCTCACTTGTTTGCGCTTTTGTAAAGTCTCCATAATTTTAAAGAGGATTAATATAAACTGATGTTCATCGTTCAGGTGAAGAGTGTGGAGAATCACTCTCAGAAGAACTACTGCTGCTTGGAGATGCAGATGAACTGCTAGTAGACCCAATTGATGTTGTTGATGTAGATGGACTAGATGACTGATCTTCAGAGGAAGGAAAATCAAGTTCATACCAATTTGGTGAAGTTGGTTGACTTTGCATTTTTCCATTTCTTTTACTTCCTTTAGTTTCTAATTTGTGAAGAATATTTTCAATTTCTTCAGCACTCTTACTCTCAGTTTCATCAAAAATGACATCCCTGCTCACAATAAATTTTCCATTGGTCAAAAGATGATACCCTTTCTTCTCATCAGAATAGCCAATCATTGTGCATTTTAAACTTCTTGAGTCTAGCTTAGTTCGTTTTTCTTTCAGAACTAAGGCATAACATACTGATCCAAAAACTCTAAGATGTTTAACTTGAGGTTTGAAACCACACCAAGCTTCATAAGGTGTGATTTCGTCTAAAGAAGCAGTTGGAGATCTGTTTCTTAAGTAGACAGTTGTATGAATTGCTTCTGCCCAATATGTTGGACTTAACCTCTTGAAAGTTAACATGGATCTCGCCATTCCTAACAAAGTGCGATTCATTCTTTCGACTACTCCATTTTGTTGTGGAGTGTAAACGTTAGTAAGATGTCGTCTTATGCCATTTTCACTACAATAAGTTTTGAATTCAGTTGAAGTGAATTCTCCCCCATTATCTGTCCTAAGAGTACCTATCTTTTCTTTGACTTCATTTTCAACAAGTAGGCAAAAAATTTTAAACTTCTCAAATGCTTCTGACTTGTTCTTCAAAAATTAAACCCAAGTCATTCTACTGAAATCATCAATGAATAGTAAGAAATATTTGCAACCACCAAATGAAGTTTGTAGTGGCCCACAAACATCACTGTGAACTAGTTGTAGCCGCCTGTTTGCATGCCATGAACTTGTTGGAAAACTTTCTCGACTTTGTTTGCCATAAATGCAAGCTTCACATTTTGCATTTTCCCTTTTGAAAGTGAGAGTCCTTTAACCATTCCTTGTTTCTGCAATTGAGAAATACTCTCAATATTTAAATGTCCATATCTTACATGCCATAGTCTTACAGGTGAAATACTTGTACTCACTGCCCCTGCAAAATCAGAATGCCTTGGAATAACTGTCCCTTTCATCCGTAACAGTTTTCCATCTTCATTTCTTGTCATGACTGTTTTCAAGTTCTGTTTGACTGAATTACTCTTGACTAAACCATCTTCCATAATCACCTGATGTCCTGCTTGTCGAATCGTGACTAAAGAGAGAAAAAATTTCTTAAATGTTGGTACATACCATACATTGGAAATCATTTTTTCTCTAATTCCAGGGAGAAAAACTTTAACTGCTCCTTTTCCATAAGGAGTATGTTTTGTATCATCAGCAAGAAAAATGGAATTAAGTTGGCAATCTTGAAAATTCCAAAAAAAATCACGTCGACAAGTCATGTGCTGAGTTGCGCCGGAATCCAAGATCCAGGCATCTTCATAATCACTTCTAAGATGGGATGAAAGTTGTGATACTGGTGAGGAAGTAAAAACATATTTTGAGTTATCATCATCTTGATCATTTGAAAATTGTGCTGAATGCTACTGAAACTTGGGAATTTTATTAAGTGAAGTTCGACAATCTTCAGCATAATGGCCAACTTTGTTACATCTTCGACACATAATTTGACTTAAGTCTCTTCCTCTTCCCGAAGATTGTCCTCTGCCTCTGCTTTGACTTCTATGTTGAGATTGTCCTCTACCTTGATTATTGTTTCCTTGTCCTTGAAAGTTGCCTCTTCCTTGGTTTTTTCCTCTACCTTGAAAATTACTTCTTCCTGAACTGTTGCCTCTGTTAAAGTTGTTTCCTCTGCTTTGGCTTCGACCTCAACTTTGTGCATTATGTGCTGCTTGATTCTGATTCCCTCTGCCTCTGCCTCGAGAAATGTCTGCTGATGATTTACTAATGCTGGCCTCTGTGAGAAAAACATCTTCACCAACTTTCTTCTTCTTCCCAAAAGTTTTATCATGTTGAGTCAACATTTCACAAAGTTCATCAAACTTTAGTTTCTCTAATTTCCCAATTAATTGTAGTCTCCAAAAAATGCGTGTAGGAAAAAGGAAGTCCAGCAATTACAATTGTTACCATAAAGCTATCATCAATTGCTGGAAAACCAACATTAATGATTTCCTACCTAATATTCTTAAGTCTTGAGATATACTCAAGAACATCACCTACTTCAGTTAATTTTTGTTGCAACAATTTTAATTGTAGATCAACTTTCTTTGATTCAGGCTGAGTATCAAAGAGGTCTTTAAAAGTTTTCAAAGCAGACCATGCATCTGTAGCATTTTCTATATGGACATACATTTCATCATTCACAGAAGATTTAATAAGATCTAAGGCTTTTTCATTCTTAATTTCCCATTTTGCTAGAGTAGCTGCATCTGTGGGTTTATTCGGCTTAACATCTCCATCACATATACCTTGCCATAATTCATTGTAAATGAGAGTGCTTTCGATGAGATGGTGCCATGTTTTATAAGATTTGGTGCCTTCAAGTTTGTCGCAATCAGAAAACAAATTAATCAACTTAGACATTGTAGTGTTAAGACTTCACACCACGAATCAAGCTCCAAAAAAAATCAAGATGCGCAACACAACAGCAACACACAATGCAAAAAAAAAACTATCGGCGCTTGGCCTTGACCCTCGAATAGTCGTCAAAACAGGAGAAAATTGACTGAGCTTTGCACTTGGCTCTAGTCAATTTCTTAAATTTTTACAAGGGAACTTTCAAAATTTGACTTTTACAATGGTGCTTTTGCACAATTTGGTAAAAAAAAATTACCCCCCCTCAAAGAAAAATTACTTTGAGTTACAATGTGATGATCCCAATTGAAAAATAAAAAAGAACTTCTTGAAAATAAATTACCCAACACACCTTATCTCTCCAATTTACAAATTATAAATAAAACTCCTTATTACTCCCAAAAAAAAAATTACAAATCACCTTATTGCTCCATAAACCATAAATTCCCCAAAATAAAATTTTACTAGATCTCTCCAAAAATATAATATTCCTTATCTCTCCACAAAAATTACAAACAACGAAAAAAACCTTATCACTCCATTAACATTACAAAATTAAAAAATATTTTTTATTGCTGGCATGCTGACTTGTTGCTGGCAGGCTGGCTCATGCTGGCTTATTGCTGGTTTCTTTTTGGTAGACTTTATGCTAACATTTTGAATGACTTCGACAGCATATTTCAAAAAAACGCAGATCCACATTAACGAGCTGATCAGAAGCAATGGTATGACCCACACTTACTGCAATAAAAGCTCAAATCGAAATTGAAATCCAAGGCAAGGAAAAAAATGATTGAAACAAATTGATGTCAGCACATTATACACTTGCAAATCCAACGAAAAAGCCTATTTCATAGTATTCCATGCTGTCCTCAAAACAAAACACCCTCGCAATCTTGCTGTAGAATATGCAGGTAGCTCTCTCCAAACCTGGTTTGGATTCTTCCTGCAAGCGTTAAACAATTCCAAGAAGACCCCGACGCTATTTTCAGCGGCCATGGGTGATGCTAAGAAGAAAGGCAATGATGGCGTTTCTCCATTTGATAGCTTCTCTGCATACAATGTCTTCACGCAGACAATAATTTGAGGGCAATTAAATATTGTAAAACGTTTTTTTTTAAATGCAGACAATGAAATTCAATGCCAATTAAAACGCTTCAACAAAATCAGAAGTCAATGCCAATGAAAATGTTGGATTGGAGCCTATTAAACGCTATTCCAACACACTGGAATGAACACCGCTGTCAAACATTGATTTTAAAGCTACTTTCAAACGCTGTCAAACACATTTAACGCTGGTTTTGATATTTTAAAACATTGTTTGGAATGTAAAATGTTTGAATCGGTGTTTGAACGCTGGTTCTTATTGCTAGAGGACGCTGGTTCAAATGCCAGAC
Source organism: Pinus tabuliformis (assembly GCA_031772625.1). NCBI lineage: Eukaryota > Viridiplantae > Streptophyta > Pinopsida > Pinales > Pinaceae > Pinus > Pinus tabuliformis. The sequence continues at coordinate 145,582,977 of CM062815.1, read as the reverse complement.
CACAAAACGCTAAACCGATGCCAGACCACTTATAAATCATGTAAAATCGATGCCAGAATGCTCAACGCAGGGGATTTGAGCATAAATTGATGTAAACCACTCTCATAAAAATGCAGAATCGATTTGAATGTTTTGAAAGGACTTTAAAAACAATTAAAATATACAGCGCTCTCCCTTTTTTTGTTTTTATTCACTCAAACAATTTGAAAAAGTTACACAGATTTGCATTTGCTGCTTTAAAAAATGATTTTAGAATTTGCAGATCTAAAATCAAGAAAAAAATTTGCAAATTTCATACCAATCTTTTGCTGATAACTTCAACGGAGTTGAGTTTCCCATGATCTGATAGAGCTGGAATCTCCTCCTCAAATCAACTGCAGCATTACTGGTGCTGTGATACCACAATAATGGCAGAAGTGTCCTCAGACACGTAATTTTATTAATCAGAAAAAAGATAATTACATAATTGATTTTGCAAGAGTTTACACCCGAACATCCAAACACTCTTGCAATGAGCTATTTATAAGCTCCATGTCCTAACTACCTCTAATTATGGATCACTTATTAAATAACAAGTGTCCATTTACATTAAATGCTATTCAAACCAACTAGTTAACAAATCTCCTAAAATAAAGCCTAAGATAAGACACATTTGGAGAGTCATATCTAGTTACAACAATATACTAATTCTAAATGATTAAACATTCTAGAATAATAATTATTAATTTAATATCTTAATTTAATAATTATTTTATTCTAATTTTATAACCTATGATAAATTGTATTTTTGGATCACCTAACACAAAAATCATAGTGTAGATTTAACTAGAGTTTTATAAATTTTGCATTTAAATATAAAAAATGTGATTCATGATATAATAAGTAATAATGATAATTTTAAATATACTTTTATGTGCATGTTATTTTTTTAGATACAACATTTTCTAGAGTCACTTTATGGAGCATGGATAAAACCATCTCCATTTTTTATTTAGGATTATTCTATTAATGTTTCAATGTTTTTTTTTACATTTGTGGAGCTTTAGCTTCATACTCTCTTGTTTGACTTGGTCTACAATAATGGTGTATTATATTAATATGTATGTGATTTCATATTTATAAAAACTAGGTTCTCTAACCCAAAACATACAAACACATGGGCATTTAGCCTAAAACACATAAGTACATAAGCACAATTGCCTTAGAGTAGTCCTCATCTTACTATCCTAAACATTATGTGTACATCACACATAAGGGTTATTTTATGGGTGTTACAATCCCCTCCCACTTATTTATTTATGCATTGTATTCAATGCATTACACACACACATATACAAATAAAATTATTCAAAAAAATGAGGGTATTCTACCTTCATAGCATCTTCATGGTCCTATGTAGCATCCTCAATACCCAAATGTGTCCATTGCATCATTCCAAGGTGGAGCACTTTGACCTTTCTATCCAAAATTTGCACTGGCTAGACCTAAAAGTCTCACTCGAGCTCCACTTGAATCATATTCTAATCAATTACATGATATATGAAACATGTTATGAATATGCATGGATGCTGGTGATGTAATCATATATGCAATTAGTATAATCCTCTCTAAGATTTCAAATGACCCATAAAGTCTATCTGCTAACTTTGCACATCTACCTAGTTTCTGTGAACATTTTTTGCCTTGACCTTTAAGAAGACATGGTAATCAACTTTGAATTCTTTGTTTAGTCGATTCTTACATGCATATATTTTCTATATATCCTAGCAGCCTTCAAATTCTACTTGAATTTGACTACTTTCTCTTTCATTTCCCTTAGCAAGTTTGGCCCAACAATGGCCATATCCGCTAGGTTGTCCCAAGTCATAGGTGTGATACATTTTCCTCCATATAAGGTCCCAAATGGACTCATCTTAAAAAATGTTTGGTACCCATTATTATATGCAAACTCCACCAAGTGCAAATACTCTTCCCACTTTGATGGTATCTCCATCACATACATTTTCAACATGCCCTCAATCACTTGATTGATTTTTTATTTTTAATCATCTAACTGTGGATGATATGTTGTATTAAAATTTATATTGGTTCCAAATCCCTTAAATAGACTTGTCCAAAAGTTTGATGTAAACTTGGGATCCCTGTCTAAAATAATTGCCTTGGGCACACCATGTAGCCTAGTAATTTCCTTCATATATATTTCAGTAACATTTGTTTCCTTGTGCGTTAAATTCATTAGAATAAAATGAACAACTTTAGTAAACCTTTTCACTACCACCATGATCTTGAATCACATTTCCTCATAGACTTGGGCATATTTGTAATAAAATAAATAAAAACTTTTTTCCATTTGTAGTCAGAAATGGGTATTAGTTGTAGCAATCCTACAAGATGTCTATGCTTAGCCTTAATTTTTTTCTTTTTAAACACATGGCTATATAATTATCCACCTCGATTATCATACACAACCAAAAATATTGTTTCTTGATTGCTGAAATTGTTTTCTAATACCCTGGATGTCCAACACAAGGAACTTTGTGCATCTCACTCAACACTATACTTTTCAACCATTGAGAATTTGACACATAAATTCTACCATTTTACGTGAGAATTTCATTCCCATTTAGCTCATAATACTTGTATTTTGGCGACAAATTACCTTGTTGTAACTCTATTTTTTTCATGTAATACTGATCAAAATTTTCAGCATCTAAAATTCTAAGTTTTCATTTTATGGTTTTAGCATGCATATGCATCCTTATAACAAGTTCATCAGCCACCTTATTCTCCTTACCCTTTACGTATTTTATTTCAAAGTCATAATCAACTCTAATTTGTCTAGAATTTAAGTTTGGTTGTTCAAATAAATGCTTCAAACCATTGTGATTTGTTCTCAATTCAAATATTTTCCCCATTAGAGAATGACTGCACTTTTTTAATACATGTATAATGATTGCCAACACCTAATCATAAGTGGCATACTTTCTTTCATGGTCCTTTATCTTTCTTGATTTGTAACACACTAGATGCCCGCTTTGCATCAGGGCTCCTCCAAGCCCCTCCTTCCATGCATTGCACGTAATGAAATATTGATTTGGATAATCTATCCTTAGTATTGGTGCACTTGTAAATAAAAAAATTAAATGTAGAAATGCGTCTGCATTTATAAGACCACTCAAATTCCACACCCTTCTTTGCAAAAAAGTTATAAGATGTGATATTTTTTAGAACGACATAATAAATCTTCTATAGTAGCTTGCTAAGCCCATGAAGGATCTAACCTCTATACCCTTTTTTGGTGTTATCCACTCTTTTATTTCTTTGATCTTCTTTGGGCTTACTGCTACCCCTTTCTCTGAAATGATATGACCCATATAATGAATTTGAATTTTGATAAAATGTGAATTTATTCAACTTTCCATATAGTTAATGTGCTCCAAATACTTGCAACACAATTTACCAAATATTTCTCATGATCTTCCTCATAATTTGAATATACCTTGATGTCATCCAAAAATAAAATAACAAACTTATCCAAATAATTTAGACAATTCCATTCATAAGGCACATGAAAAAATCAATGCATTAGATAACGCAAATGGTATAACAACAAAGTCATAATGTCCATATCAAGTTCAAAATATTGTTTTGTTTATGTATTCCTCCTTAATTCTTACATGATGGTACATTAATCTCATATCAATCCCAAAGAAAACTTTAGCTCCCCTTTACTAATCAAGCAAGTCATCTATTCTTGGCAAATGATCTGTTTTATTCATTGTTACTTTGTTTAACTACCTGAAATCAATACACAACCATAGAATAGCATATTTTATTTAACAAAGAGCACTAGGGCACCCCAAGGTGACACACTTGGGTGTATGTACTGCTTCTTTAAAAGTTATTCTAATTGCATTTATGATCCTTTTAGTTTTTTAGTGGTCATCTTGTATGGTGTCTTGGATATTAGGGTAGCTCTAGGTACTATTGGGGCCAAGGTGAAAAGGGAGTTTTTTTTTAAATTTTGGCTAATTATGGAGAAACTACACGGTAATAAGGACAAAGGAAATATTGCATGCAACAAAGAAGTAGGCAGGCATAGTGCACAGATGTTCAAAACACCACACAAATGTGCATGAAAAGCAGTGAAGACCTCAATGTAACAAAAATATGTAGTTGTCAACATCATACTCTCTAGCAGTATGGGCTTGTTAGTTATGGTCAAGTAGTTGGTTGCGATTTAGCCCGTTATGGTAAAGAAGTTGATTGTGATTCAACCCATTATTATTCAACATGAGTGTGAACAACTCATCAAGGTGAGCTAGTCAAAGATTCCCATGAGTGTGATGCTAGAGATCAAGTTATATAAAGAAATGTTGTTGCTTATGGATGGTTTTTTTGTTAGCTTGATGATTATTCTTTGGACACTTAGCTCATCTCCCAAACTAGGAAATTCATTTTCTGTCTGGTTCGCTCCCAAAGTAAGGGGAAGATTGTCGTCACATCCATTACCCTCACGAAGGGTTCCTCCACGCAGCAGTAGCAGTAGCAGAGGGATACAGTCATGGAAGAAGACATGAACATCTTATCCTCACCCATAAGGGTACCGTTGCACTGTCAAGTCAAGCATCCATTCGATCTGACTCCTAGAGCACCTCTACCCAACGAGTCAATATATTGTTGCCCCTTCCTGGAAATTTCCAAGTACAAGCAATGACATGATCAACATCAGGTACCACACAAGTTTCAATTGGGCGACAAAGTCTGGTCACATCTGCCAAAAGAACGCCTTACAAGAGCCCCATCAGAAGCTCAGACCACTCCGACATGGTCCTTACACCATTACCAAGGCTGTGGGAAACAATGCTTTGGAGCACAACATTTCCCCATTCCTCGGCTTGCATCGACGGTTAAACATGGACCACCCTCGACCATTCTTGCCACCATTACTGGAGACATAAGAGGTTTCAGAATAGCTCACCAGGGACCAAGTTCAGCAGAAGTTTCCTCATCTCATGGAGAAACTCAACGCAATGGGGACCATTGCTTCCTAAGAGGGGAGGAATGATCTAGGTGGATGTTGGTGGCCACCGACCTTGCTCACTTGGACCCCCACAACTGTCTCTTTCAGTTTTTTAGTTTCCTTAATTGTAGCACAATTTACTATTTTTGACAGTTTTTCGAGACCTGAACTTCCGCATGCCGTTTTGAGGCCCTAAACAAACTTTTTTTGGAAAACCAAGAGCAACCTGAGATTTAGTTTGATGCTTCTCACTCAAAAGTTGTAGTTCTCGGATAGATATTTCTAGCGAGGTATTATGCGCGTCAAACGGAGATCATATGCCAAAGTTACGACCCTAGAAAGTTGATATACCAATTTACCCAAACGGGACCCACAGTTTAGCGTTTCATCTCCTAGGGTTATGCTTTTGGATGTTTAGGGTTTTCATTGTTTCTCAACAATAAATAGACCTTCGAGCCTCCTTGTAACACAATTCAAAGGCATCTACCTGCCACATGTATCCTAAGATATGAGCTATCATCGCCCGAGCTAGTTTATTTCCATTTCTGTTTGGAAGCATATTTCAGTATTTTACATTAATGCAATGAAGTATTATTTCGGCTGTATATTTGTATTTAGGGTTATATCTATAATTGGTTACCTTCCTGTTTAAATCCAAATCATTGGTATTAGAGCGCTCTGCTCTTTCTCAACCTTTCTTTTCATGTCCCCAACAAGGTCGGGATATAAGGAGTTAGGGCTTGAACTGGTTGATCCTTTGCAAGACTAGCCCCGCAAATCCCGACGGCCACCCATGACGAATGAAAAGAAAGACAAGAGGGCAGGAGATCCTATCAAAATCTTTCTCGAAGAAGCCCTCAAGCAACAAAGGAACGCAATGATGGAAAACTTTGTCCAAATCCTTCAGCGGCTACCCAGGGGCAACGCAGCTACTTCCAGTTGCTACTCTGGAAACGCCACACCCTTTAAGGTACAAGTTAATTTTTAAATCCCCATATTTGAGGGTCAGACAGACAAATATGCCGTAGATAAATGGTTAAATATGCTAGAGGGTTATTTTTTTGTTCATGATTTTTCCAGCCAGGAAAAGATTACTTTCGCTCTTCTCAAAGCAACCCCCCATGTTAAGGATTGGTGGGAAACCTACTACAGCAGAAGGATAAAAATGTGGGCTCACTATTTTCAGCCGCACCCACTTCGAATTCATTCTGGGATGTCATCAAAGATTAGTACTACCCTGTCAAGAGCTATGAGGACAAATACATAAAATGGACCACGGTGCAGCATGAAAGGGACCAAGATGTGCCAATGTTCACAAATATTTTTTGTATTGTTTGCACAAAGTTGGGTATCAAGGATTCTGAGCTACATTTGGTATTCAAATACCACGACTGCCTACATAGATACATCTAGGAGGAGATGGAGTTCCTAAACATCTCCTCGCTCGACACGGCATACCGATACACTGTCAAGATCGAGCATAAGTTTAAATAGAAGAAACGAGACTTTGGATCTGCGAATCTGAAGACCAAAGGACAAAGCCAAGGCGGGGCGACCTAAGACAACCCGTCGAAGTCGCAAGAAATGAAAAACACCACAAAGTCGAAAGAGGAAACAGGAAAGTGGTGTGAGTTCCATAAGAGCCCCACTCATAACACAAGTGATTGTAGGACCAAGCAGTTGCTGGTGGCCAAGTTGAAGGCTTCAGAATTAGATGGATGTTCTGACCCTAAGTCAGAACCCAAGAAGGGGAATGGCAAAGGGAAGCAAATAATTGATGTGGATCCCAACACCACTGTTGCCATGGCCAAGGTCTAGAAGAATGAGCCTGAAGATCCAGAGGAGGGGGAGCATATTTTCCACTCAGAGATGTGGGTGAAGGGTTCGCCATTGCAATTCATTATCGAAAATGGTAGCCAAAAGAACCTCATTTCAACAGAGGTCGTGAAGCGGTTGGGCCTACCAACTACACCACACCCATAGCGATACAGTATTGTGTGGCTTCACCAAGGACGAGATCTCTGAGTCCGCCAACAGTACCGCCTTCCCTACAACATCAAGCCCTTCACAAATCAGGTATTGTGTGATCTTGCACCTATTGATGTTTGTGATGTAGTATTAGGCCAACCATACTTATGGAGGCGACATGCTGTGTATGAGTCAAGGCATCGCACTGTTATTATTTCTTTGGGTAATTCATTATACAGGATATCGGAGGTAGCCCCAGCGACCGCCGCCTCTTTGACCACTGCTAAGAAATGCAGCAAGCTCATCTCGCAGACTAGGAAATTCATTTTTTGTCTGGTTCGCTCCCAAAGTAAGGGGAAGATCGTTGTCACATCCATTACCCTCGCGAAGGGTTCCTCCACGTAGCAGTAGTAGTAGCAGAGGGATACAATCATGGAAGAAGACGGGAACATCTTATCCTCACCCACAGGGGTACCATTACACTGTCAGGTCAAGCATTCATTGGATCTGACTCCTAGAGCACCTCTACCCAACGGGTCAATATATTGCCGCTCCATCCTGGAAATTTCCAAGTACAAGCAATGACATGATCAACATCAGGTACCACACAAGTTTCAATTGGGCGACAAAGTCTGGTCACATCTGCCAAAAGAATGCCTTACAAGAGCCCATCAGAAGCTCAGACCACTCCGACATGGTCCTTACACCATTACCAAGGCTGTGGGAAACAATGCTTTGGAGCACAGCATTTCCCCATTCCTTGGCTTGCACCGAGGGTTAAACATGGACTACCCTTGACCATTCTTTCCACCATTACTGGACACATAAGAGGTCGCAGAATAGCTCACCGGGGACCAAGTTCAGCAGAAGTTTCCTCAACTCATGGAGGAACTCAATGCAATGGAGACCATTGCTTCCTAAGGGGGGAGGAATGATCTAGGTGGATGTTGGTGGCCACCGACCTTGCTCACTTGGACCCCCACAACTGTCTCTTTCAGTTTTTTATTTTCCTTAATTGTAGCACAATTTACTATTTTTGACAGTTTCTCGAGACCTGAACTTCTGCAGCCGTTTTGAGGCCCTAAACAAACTTTTTTTGGAAAACCAAGAGCAACATGAGATTTAGTTTGATGCTTCTCACTCAAAAGTTGTAATCCTCGGATAGATCTTTCTAACGAGGTATTGTGTGCATCAAACGGAGATCGTATGCCAAAGTTACGACCCCGAGAATTTGATGTACCAATTTACCCAAACGGGACCCATAGTTTAGCGTTTCATCTCCTAGGGTTATGTTTTTGGATGTTTAGGGTTTTCATTATTTCTCAACAATAAATAGACCTTCGAGCCTCCTTGTAACACAATTCAAAGGCATCTAGCCGCTACATATCTCCTAAGAGATAAACTATCATCGTCCGAGCTAGTTTATTTCCATTTCTGTTTGGAAGCATATTTCAGTATTTTACATTAAGGAAATGAAGTATTATTTCGGCTGTATCTTTGTATTTAGGGTTATCTCTATAATTGGTTGCGTTCCTGTTTAAATCCAAATCATTGGTATTATAGCACTGTGCTCTTTCTTAGTCTTTCTTTGCATGTCCCCAACCACGTCGAGATATAAGGAGTTAGGGCTTGAACTGGTCGAACCTTTGTAAGACCAGCCCCGCAAATCCCGACGACCACCCATGGCAGATGAAAAGAAAGACGAGAGGGCAAGAGATCCTATCAAAATCTTGCTCGAAGAAGCCCTCGAGCAACAAAGGAACGCAATGATGGATAGCTTTGTCCAGATCCTTCAGCGGCTACCCAGGGGCGACGCAGCTACTTCTAGTTGCTACTCTGGAAACGCCACACCCTTTAAGGTACAAGTTAATTTTTAAATACCCATATTCGAGGGTCAGATAGACAAAGATGTTGTAGATAAATGGTTAAATATGCTAGAGGGTTATTTTTTTGTTCATGATTTTTCCAGCCAGGAAAAGATTACTTTCGCTCTTCTCAAAGTAGCCCCCCACGTAAAGGATTGGTGGGAAACCTACTGCGAGCAGAAGGATGAAAGTGCAGGCTCACTATTTTTAGCTGCACCCACTTGGAATTCATTCTGGGATGCTATCAAGGAGCAGTACTACCCTGTCAAGAGTTATGAGGACAAATACATAAAATGGACCACGCTGCGGTAGGGAAGGGACCAAGATGTGCCGGAGTTCACAAATATTTTTCATACCCTTCACACAAAGTTGGGTATCAAGGATTTTGAGCTACATTTGGTATGCAAATACTATGGCTCCCTACATAGATACATCTAGGACGAGATGGAGTTCTTGAACATCTCCTCACTCGGCACGACATACCGATACGTTGTCAAGATCGAGCGAAATTTTAAACAGGAGAAGCGAGACTTTGGATCTGCGAATTCGAAGACCAAAGGACAAAGCCAAGGCAGGGTGACCCAAGACAACCCGTCGAAGCTGCAAGAAAAGAACAACACCACAAAGTTGAAGAAGGACACAGGAAAGTGGTGTGAGTTCCGTAAGAGCCCCACTCATAAAATAAGTGAGTGTCACACCAAGCAGTTGCTAGTGGCCGAGTTGAAGACTTCATAATCAGATGGATGTTCCGACCCTGAGTCAAAACTTGACAAGGGGAATGGCAAAGGGAAGCAAATCATTGATGTGGAGCTCAGCGCCACTGTTTCCACTACCAAGGTCTAGAAGAATGAGCCCGACGATCCAGAGGAGGGGGAGTGTCTTTTCCACTGACCAATGTGGGTGAAGGGTTCGCCACTGCAATTCATTGTCGACAGTGGCAGCCAAAAGAACCTCATTTCAGCAAAGGTCATGAAGTTGTTGGGCCTACCAACTACTCCATACCCATAGCCGTACAATATTAGGTGGCTTCACCAAGGACGAGATCTTCTAGTCCGCCAGCAGTGCCGCCTTCCCTACAGCATCAAGCCATTCACAGATGAGGTATTGTGTGATGTTGCACCTCTTGATGTTATTCATCTACTATTAGGCCAACCATACTTATGGAGGCGACATGATGTGTATGAGTCAAGGCGTCACGCTGTTATTATTTCTTTGGTTAATTCATTATTCAGGATACCAAAGGTAGACCCAGCTGCCACCGCCTCTTTGACCACTACTAAGAAATGCAGCAAGCTCATCTTCCAGACTAGGAAATTCATTTTCTATCTTGTTCACTCCCAAACTAAGGGGAAGATCGTTGCCACATCCATAACCTTCACAAAGGGTTCCTCCACGCAGTAGTAGCAGCAAAGGGATACAGTCATGATAGAAGACAGGAACATCTTCTCCTCACCCACAGGGGTACCGTTGCACTATCAGGTCAACCATTCATTCGATCTGACTCCTAGAGCACCTCTACCCAACGGGTCAATATATCGCCACTCCATCTTAGAAATTTCCAAGTACAAGCAGTGACATGATCAGCATTAGGTACCACACAATTTTCAAGTGGGTGACAAATTCTGGTCGCATCTGCAAAAAGAATGCCTTACAAGAGCCCATCAGAAGGTTAGACCACTCCGACATGCTCCTTACACCATTACCAAGGCCGTGGGAAACAATGCTTTAGAGCATCACATTTCCCCATTCCTTCGCTTGCACTGAGGGTTCAATGTGGACCACCCTCGACCATGCTTCCCACCATATACTGGACACATCAGAGGTTGCAAAAGAGCTCACCGGGGACCAAGTTCAGCAAAAGTTTCCTCATCTCATGGAGGAACTCAACGCAATTGGGACCATTCCTTCCTAAGGGGGGAGGAATGATCCAGGTGGATGTTGGTGGACACCCACCTAGCTCACTTGTACCCCCACAACTGTCTCTTTCAGTGTTTGAGATTCCTTAAAATTAGCACAATTTACTATTTTTGGCAGTTTTTTGGGTCCTAAACTTTTGGAGCCGTTTTGAGGCCTTAAATGATGTTTTTGGGAAAACCAGGAGAAGCATGAAAAATACATCAATGTTTCTCACTCAAAATTTGTATTCCTCACATGGATATTTCTAACTAGGTATTATGCACGTCAAACGAAGATCGTATGCCAAAGTTAAGACCCTGAGAAGTTGATGTATCAATTTACCCAAACGGGGCCCACAATTTGGCATTTCATCTCCTAGGGTTAGGTTTTCAGATGTTTAGGGTTTTCCATTGTTTCTCAACAATAAATAGGCCTTCGAACCTCATTGGAACATAGTTCAGAGGCATGTAGCTGCCACATCTCTCCTCAGAGATAATATACCATCGCCTGAGCTAGTTTATTTCCATCTCTGTTTGGAAGCATATTTCAGTAATTTACATTAATGAAATGAAGTATCATTTCTGTTGTATCTATGTTTTTATGGTTATCTCTTTAATTTTTTGCGTTCATATTTAAATCTAGACCAATGGTATCAGAGCGATCTGCTCTTTCTCTGTCTTTCTTTGCATGTCCCCAATGAGGTTAGGATATAAGGAGTTAGGGCTTGAACTAGTCGAACCTTTGCAAGACCAGCCCCGCAAATCCCGACAGCCTCCCATGGCAGATGAAAAGAAAGATGAGGGGGCAGGAGATCCTATCAAAATCTTGCTCGAAGAAGCCCTCGAGTGACAAAGGAATGCGATGATGGACAACATTTCCCAGATCCTTCAGCGGCTACCCAGGGGCGACGCAGCTACTTCCACCAGATACACTGGAAATGCCACAACCTTTAAGGTACAAGTTAATTTTTAAATCCCCATATTCGAGGGTTAGATAGATGGAGATGTCGTAGATAAATGGTTAAATCTGCTAGAGGGTTATTTTTTGTTCATGATGTTTCCAGCCAGGAAAAGATTACTTTCACTCTTCTCAAAGAAGCCCCCCACATCAAGGATTGGTGGGAAACCTACTACGAGTAGAAGGATGAAAGTGTGGGCTCACTTTTTTTAGCCCCACCCACTTGAAATTCATTCTGGAATGCCATCAAGGAGAAGTACTACCCTGTCAAGAGCTATGAGGAAAAATACATAAAATGGACCACGCTGCGGTAGGGAAGGGACCAAGATGTGTCGGAGTTCATTAATACTTTTCATACCCTTCACACAAAGTTGGGTATCAAGGATCCCGAGCTTAATTTGGTACTCAAATACCGCGGTGACCTACATAGATACATCTAGGACGAGATGGAGTTCCTAAAAATCTCCTCGCTCGGTACGACATACCAATATGCTGTTAAGATCAAGCAGAAGTTTAAACAAAAGAAGCGAGACTTTGGATCTGCATATTTGAAACCAAAGGACAAAGGCAAGGCGGGGTGACCCAAGACAACCCGTTGAAGCTGCAAGAAAATAACACCACCACAAAGTTGAAGAAGGACACAGGAAAGTGGTGTGAGTTCCATAAGAGCCCCACTATTAGAACAAGTGAGTGTCGGACAAAGCAATCGTTAGTGGCTGAGTTGAAGGCTTTAGAATTAGATGGATGTTCTGACTCTGAGTCAGAATCCGACAAGGGGAATGGCAAAGGGAAGTAAATCATTGATGTAGAGTCCAGTGCCACTGTTGCCCCACCAAGGTCCAGAAGAATAAGCTCGAAGATCCAGAGGAGGGGGAGCGTCTTATCCACTCACAGATGTGGGTGAAGGGTTCTCTGCTGCAATTCATTGTCGACAATGGCAGCCAAAAGAACCTCAGTTCAGCAGAGGTCGTGAAGCAGTTGGGTCTACCAATTACACCACACCTGCAGTTGTACAGTGTCAGGTGGCTTCACTAAGGACAAGATCTCTGAGTCTGTGAGTAGTGGTTCCTTCCCTACAGCATCAAGCCCTTCACAAATGAGGTATTGTGTGATGTTGCACCTCTTGATGTTTGTGATTTAGTATTAGGCCAACCATACTTATGGAGGCGACATGCTTTGTATGAGTCAAGGCCTCACGTTGTTATTATTTCCTTGGTAATTCATTATATAGGATACTGTAAGTAGCTCCAGCTATCGCCACCTCTTTGACAACTACTAAGAAATGCAGCGAGCTCATCTCCCAGACTAGGAAATTCATTTTCTGTCTAGTTCGCTCCCAAAGTAAGGGGAAGATCGTCACCACACCCCTGACCCTCGCAAAGGATTCCTCCACGCAACAGCAGCAGTAGAGGGATATAGTCACGAAAGAAGACAAAAACATCTTCTCCTCACCCACAGGGGTACCATTTCACTGTCAAGTCAAGCATTCATTCGATCCGACTCCTAGAGCACCTCTATCGAATGGGTCAATATATCGCCACTCCATCGTAAAAATCGCTAAGTACAAGCAGTGATACGATCATCATCAGGTACCACACAAGTTTCAAGTGGGTGACAAAGTCTGGCCACATCTGTAGAAAGAACGCCCTACAAGAACCCATCAGAAGCTCAGACCACTCCGACATGGTCCTTACACCATTACCAAGGCTATGGGAAACAATGCCTCAAAGCAAATCATTTCCCCATTCCTTCGCTTGCACCGAGGGTTCAATGTGGACCACCCTTGGCCATGCTTCCCACCATTACTGGACACATCAAAGGTTGCAGAATGGCTCACCAGGGACCAAGTTCAACAGAAGTTTCCTCATCTCATGGAGGAACTCAACACAATGGGGACCATTGCGTTCTAAGGAGGGAGGAATGATCGAGGTGGATGTTGGTGGCCACGCACCTAGCTCAGTTGGACCCCCACAACTGTCTCTTTCAATTTTTCAGTTTCCTTGATTGTAGCACAATTTACTCTTTTTGGCATTTTTTCAGGCCCTGAACTTTCGGAGCCATTTTGAGGCCCTAAGCAACGTTCTTTGGGAAACCCAGGAGAAATATAAAAAGTAGATCCATTTTTCTCACTCAAAAGTTGTAGTCTTCATATAGATATTTCTAACAAGGTATTGTGCGTGTCAAATGGAGATCGTATGCAAAGTTACGACCCCGGGAAGTTGATTTACCAATTTACCAAAACAGGGCCCACAGTTTCGTGTTTCATCTCCTAGGGTTAGGTTTTTGGATGTTTAGGGTTTCTCATTATTTCTCAACAATAAATAGGCCTTCGAGCCTCATTCTAACACAATTTAGAGGCATGTATCCGCCACATCTCTTCTCAGAGATAAGCTACCATCGCTTGAGCTAGTTTATTTCCATTTCTATTTGAAAGGATATTTCAGTATTTTACATTAATGAAATGAAGTATTATTTTTGCTATATCTCTGTATTTATGGTTATCTCTGTAATTTGTTGCGTTCATGTTTAAATCCGGATTAGTGGTATCAGAGCGGTCTACTCTTTCTCTGTCTTTCTTTGCATGTCCCAACGAAGTCGGGATATAAGGAGTTAGGGCTTGAACTCGTCGAACCTTTGCAAGACCAGTCCCGCAAATCTCGACGGCCTCCCATGGCGGATGAAAAGAAAGACAAGGGGGCAGGAGATCCTATCAAAATATTGCTCAAAGAAGCCCTCGAGCAACAAAGGAATGCGATGATGGACAAATTTTCCCAGATCCTTCAGCGGCTACCCAGGGGCGATGCAGCTACTTCCAGCAACTACTTTGAAAACGCCACACCCTTTAAGGTACAAGTTAATTTTGAAATCCCAATATTCGAGGGTCAGATAGACGCATATTGATCCGGATTTAAACAGGAACGCAACAGATTACAGAGATAACCATATACACAAAGATGCGGCGGAAATAATACTTCATTTCATTAACGGAAAATATTGAAATATGCTTACAACCAGAAATGGAAATAAACCAGCTAGGGCGATGGTAGCTTATCTCTGAGAAGAGATGTGGTGGCTACATGCCTCTGAACTGTGTTACAATGAGGCTCGAAGGCCTATTTATTGTTGAGAAACAATGGAAAACCTTTAACATTCCAAAACCTAACCCTAGAAGATGAAACGCCAAACTGTGGGCCCCGTTTGGGTAAATTGGTACACCAACTTCCCAGGTTAGTAACTTTGGCATACGATCTTTGTTTGACGCGTACAATAGCTCGTTAGAAAGATCTATCCGAGCACTGCCACTTTGGGAGGCAACATTCTTCCATGGACCCATGTTGCCCCAAATTTCCCAAAAGACGTCGTTTAGGGCCTCAAGACGGCTCCGGAAGTTCAGGACCCGAAAAACTGCTAAAAATAGTAAGTTGTGCTACAATTAAGGAAACTGAAAATGCTGAGAGAAACAATGGTGGGGGTCCAGGTGGACTTGGCAGGTGGCCACCAAATCCACCTGGATCATTCCTCCCCCCTTAGGAAGAAATGGTCCCCATTGCGTTGAGTTCCTCCATGAGATGAGGAAACTTTTGCTGAACTTGTTCCCTGGTGAGCCACTTGCCCTGCTGAAGGAGTTGGCCTGCTTTGACAACTCGATACAGTTGGATATTCTGTTGGCGAGTGTTCTTGATCTGTGTGTCCATGATCCGATCAGTTGCAGCTTGTTCCATGCAATGTGGATTTAATTTTGTGGGTGTGAGCTATTCTGCAATGTCGGATGTGTCTAGCAATGGTGGAAAGTATGGCCGAAGCCAGTCCACATTGAACACTGGGTGCAAGCCAAGGAATGGGGGAATGTTGAGCTCAAATGCATTGTCTCCCATAGCCTTAGTAATGGTGTAAGGACCATATCGGAGTGGTCTCAGTTTCCGATAGGCTCCAGTAAGGCGTTCCTTTTGCAAATGCAACCAGACTTTGTCGCCCACCTGAAACTTGTGTGGCACCCGATGTTGATCATGTCGTTGCTTGTACTTGGCATTTGATTTCTCCAGAATGCCATGGACCTGCTGGCGAATATGTTGGATGCGCTCAATGAAGCTGGTGGCCTTATCTGTTTCGGACTGGACATGAGCTGAATTTATGTGATTAGCTGCAAGTGGCATGGCCACATCAATGGGGCATAGTGGCTGGAATCCCAAACCCACCTGAAAAGGGCTATGGCCAGTGGAGCTGTGAAGAGCTCGGTTGTAGCTGTGCTGAACATAGGGGAGGCTCTCATCCCATGTGCGTGGATGCTTTGAGTTATACATGCGCAGAATGTGCACAATCATCCTATTGACAACCTCTGTCTGGCCATCAGTTTGAGGATGGAAGGCTGTGGACTTCGTGAGTTTGGTGTCCAGCATTGACCAGAGATTGGACCAAAATGTACTGAGAAACCTACTGTCCCGATCTGAGATGATAGACTGTGGGATCCCAAAGTGCACCCACACTCGTTCAAAGAAGAGTTTAGCAGTGGCTTCTGCCGTGATATTATTCTTGCAGGCCGCCATAATGGCCATCTTTGAGAACCTGTCGACGACCACAAAAACACAGTCATTTCAATGCTCAGCGGAAGGAAGGCCTGACATGTAATCCATGGAGATGGATTCCCAAGGTCGACTAGGGGTAGGCAACGGGGTATAGAGGCCGTGCTTCTTGATGGTCGGCTTGGCAATGGCACAGGAAGTACATGATCTGATGTACTTTCCAACATCCTGTCGAAGATTTGGCCAATAGAAATAATTTTGCAGTACTACCACTGTTTTCTCGACCCCGAAATGCCCAGCAGCTCGACTGTAGTGTGCTTCCCAAATCATCTTGGCACGCTCGCTTGAAGGAACACAAAGGTGACCCAGGTGGCATAACAGGGTATCTTGGAGGTGAAAATCTGGAACATGCCGACCCTCCAAGAGTGTCTGGTATGTGTGGCCGAATTCTGGGTTGCTTTTGTAGAGAAGTGGCCAATCAGAAGTCTCATGCCCACAAGAGTTGAGCACGGTGGTTAACGCCATGATCGGTGGTCGACTGAGGCAATCTGCAACATTATTGGTGCTGCCATTCTTATACTTGATATTCAAGTGGAACTGTTGCAGGTATGTAGACCACTTCTGATGACGATCATTCTGCAATTTCCATTTGGTCTTTATGAACTGCAGGGGTCGGTGGTCTGTGTGGATGACTGTTTCCTTCCACAAAATGTAATGCTTCCATTGTCGACAGGCCTGTACAATGGAATACATCTCTTTATCATAAGTGGGGTACTTCCGAACTGTGTCTGAAAGTGTTTCACTGTGATATGCCACTAGATGTCCATGTTGAGTAAGGACTGCCCCAATAGCATAGTCAGAGGCATCTGTCTCGACCTCAAATGGTTGTTGTAAATCTGGTAACGCGAGCACTGATGCCGTGCAAAGGCGATCCTTCAACTCCATGAATGCCTTCTGTTGAGATTCAGACCAAAAGAATTTTTCTTTCACCCCTCCCTTGGTGACATGACTCAAGGGCCAAGTAATATGAGAAAACCCCAACACGAACCTGCGGTAGAAGTTGGCAAGACCCAGAAAGCTGCGGAGCTCTATTAGAGTGGTTGGAGATGGCCAATCCCGAATGACTTGGATCTTGGTTGGATCGACATGCACCCCCTGTTCATCAATGATGTATCCCAGATACTGAACCTGGGTCATGCAAAAAGTGCATTTCTCCAAATTGGCACATAGCTTGTGTTGCCGCAGTGTTTGGAGAACCTGTCGGATGTGGTGGAGGTGCTCTTCCCAACTCTAGCTAAAGATCAGAATGTCATCCAAGTATACTACTACAAAGGAGTTGGTGAATGGCCAGAAGATGTCATCCATTAGCCTCATGAAGGTTGCAGGAGCATTCGTCAATCCAAAAGGCATAACCAACCATTAGAAAAGGCCCTCCTTGGATTTGAAGGCAGTCTTCCACACATCAGAGGGTTCGATTGGTACCTGGTGATATCCTGACTTTAGATCGATCTTGCTGAAATATTTCGCCCCCTTTAGTTGGTCCAGGAGGTCATCAATCCGCGGGATTGGGTACATATTACGGACAGTGATCTTGTTCAGCGCCTGATAGTCAATACAGAGTCTCCACCTCCCATCCTTCTTCTGTACCAACACGATCGGGCTCCCACTGTTGTTGGGAAAAGTATCCAATACAGAATGACCCTATCCCACTCTAAGGGTGATAGTACCTCAGCAACAATCAAAGCAAAGCTATCTAAGATTTCTTCTTTATGAAAGTAAAATAGGGGAGAAAGAGATCCACTAACCGATGTCTTTCGCTAATGGTTGATCCAATCTTCTCTCCTTGCTGCTTGCTCCTAGCTCCTTGCTCTTTCACTGGCCCAGCTACACCAAGATCCTGCAAAATAGCAAGAGAGGGAAACTACAAGAGGCATACATTCATAATTGATTCAAGGATTAGAATAAATCAAATACACAAGTATAACAATACATCATTGAGACACATGCATATAGAAGAACCTCAAATGCTTTATTAATGGAAGAAGTAAAGTTCAGGAAGTGATACAACCATAAGAGGCCCAATCCAGCATCACCTTCCCAGCAGAAAGAAATCTCCTCTTCACCTCCTTCAAAGCAAATCACCCAATAGTTCTAAACTCAAACCAACAACAATTCTTTACATTCACAAGATTCCAGCCCCCCTAGACCTCATGAGAGAGATCTATATATAGGAGTTTTGGAGAAAGGATGAGTCAGCTTGAGGCTGGCATGAAGCTGACTAGTGTCCTCTCCCACTTCAGTTATTCTTCAGTTCTTGAGTCCACTTGGAGGTTCTTGCTTCCACTTGGAGATTTGGAACCTCTTACTCATCACCAGTCGAATTCCCTGATCCAAGTGTCATTTTGGAAGCTTCCTGGGCATTGACACCTTGAGGAATGACTGTGCCACATGTCCAAACTCGTCCAGCGCAGGTAGCCTTCTTTGCAGTTGACATTCAACACAGGTAGACAGTGGAGCAGTTGACATTCAGCGCAGATGCTCAGTGGAGCAGTTGACATGATTCAGAATTGCCTTGTTTTTGAGTGTTTTCAGGTGGAGAACTGTTATTCAGTGCTGTGGTTTGCTGACCTTGTTCCTCTAGGGGTAGGAACAACATGTTTAGGGACTTTGGATCCCTTAGATTATGGACATTTCATGCTTCATGATGTAAGGCACAAAAATGTCTATAACAGTTGCCCCCTAAAGTATGAGGTCGTTCATCGGGTGAAATGCTTTATCAGGAGGATCCGAAGTTCATTCAATCGCTGAGAGGTGACCTGTAATAAGATACAATACAATACATTATTTTTCATACTGCTTTCATGATCTAGCTGAGGCGGGCATTCCCATGCTCAGCGTTATAAATACATTTTTCTGTACATAGAACAGACGGTCGTCTGATGGTAGACTGATAATTCTCTGCTGAAATTATCATCCTTTGAGTAGGATGATCATCTGCTGCACATGTCAATGTCTTTATTTCCTGAATATATATCGCAGCCCGGATGGATGAAACTAGATCCAGGGTCTTCAAAACTCGTTCGATCTTCACTCTAAGTACAAGTCGATCCATGTGAGAATTGCGCTGAAGTCGAACATGGAAAGACATCGCTTGATTACCGGTCAATGACGTAAACTGTTAACAAGCGCGAGAGGAATCACCGATAATGATGATGACCCTCAAGGTACGGCAGTACAATCCACATGGTGTGAATAAAGGACTTGGCGTCGAACACCACGCAGAATCTTTCGGTCGAAGGTCATTGATGTATACCTGTCGCCGGAAGTGAGAAACTTGCCATTGAGGCATGCAAGCTTCAAAGTACTGGGGGGGTGTTCCTAGATCAACCTCTTGGATAATGAGCTGAAGTCGACAAGAAGCGATCCGTCAAAGGAGGGCCTTAATGAATCCCACATCAGTGACACGGAACGGAGCTAATGATTGTGATGAAGGTGAAAACGATCTGTGAAATATGATTCAGGGTGGCGGTCATGAAAGGATGCAAGATGATGTATGGTAGTCGATGGGACACGGTTGACTCTTTCTGAACAACATCTCTTGAACATATAACGACACTGATGCGATGGATCGGTAGCATTACCCCAAATGTGGATGGTTTGGCGAGACCATGGTGATGAGACTGGTGAATGAAACAACCCAACCCGATGTGGTACGGAGGAAAAGTGTCATGTTCAAGAGCGACTTGCTACCATTAAAGCTATGAGGTTCTCCCAATTTTTCCCCAGTCATTTCTGACCAGTACCTCTTTATTTTTGTCAAGCTTGAGGAGGATAACATATGCTTGTTCTATAACCTGCCCTTCGGGCAAGCCCATCGCTATGTTTTAACGAGCCTAGCGATAGGGAAACTCGTTCTCGTCTAAAGACAAGTTTGTCGCTATTTAATCATTTTAACGAGTCTAACGACAAGGAAAACTCGGTCCTTTTCATTTTTAGAGAGTCTGAAAAGGTACATAAAGTCAACTCCAAAATTCCTTTTTCGTCATCTAATCCCTTAAGTCCGAAAAAGTATAAAACAATACAAAAGGGATGAGTTTTCGATATCTTTAATGAGCCGAACAAAACAAGCGCTCGATCTTTTTGTGCAATAATCCCTCAGGTCCAAAAAGATTAAAATCTAGAGGAGGGATAGCTCTTCCGGTCCTTTAAAGAGCTGGAAGGCCAAAACTCGGCAAACTTTTCATATTTTACGAGTCAGAAGAAAAGAGCTCAAAGAAGACTCGTATTTTGAGGAACGAGTGATAAACAGGGATAGCAACTGATTCCAGGTACAGGTTGGAATTTTCCAATCACGGCAGTGTCACAAGGATGGCTAGGTGAAATCACTCTTCGCAGCTGTTCCTCAAAATGGGTAAACAATCATATGGAGGTGAAGGATCGGCCAAATGAGAGTGGAGGTGGCAGGTGCAAACACGACCAAGGCTTTTTTTATGGCTGATAAATTTACGATCACAGTGGTTATTTACCGGGATAGGTTCATTTTTTATTTAAAAATGAGCTTAAACTCTGGAGGAAACATTGCTCACTGCTTATATTTATTTTTTAACGAGCATGAAGACCGCGTTAAAACTGCTCGGATCTCGCTTTTCTATTTTTTAACGAGCATAAATTCCGCGGTAAAACTGCTTGATGATAAGTTTGCATGCCCCCAGCATAATAACGCAAATCGAGGTGCATGCCCCCCAAGCTTCATTGCATTCAACTCGGTGGTTGGAATGAAGGTTTACCTTTGAGAAAGGGGATTTGTTTCATTTTTTAATGAGGTTGACACAAGATAAGAACCGTCCTCGGAATCCACCGTATTTACAGTATTTGTTAGGAATTCAAAAACTGAAGGGTGATAAAGGTCACGTTGAGTATCTTCTTCATACTCAGGAAGAAGGGAACGATGGTGGTGATCATTCCATGGTGCCCCCTCAATCAACATTGATTGTAAGATTCCTTCGTCAGTCCCATGTACTTTTGACCAAGGATCTAATGGGGTACCATATTCTCTAGACCTATCTACCCAAACGCTTGACGAGCGTTGATTTGGGTTCGCCTCCCAAGCTTGAAACATTGATTGCTACAATATTTCTAAAGGGCTTGGGGGAAAAACAATTGCTTGATCCATGACGACCTTGTCTTTTGCGACCTTCGTGGAAGATATCATGTTGCAGGTTGCTACAAATGGTATATTTCCTGTGTAAATAGGAGGTGGTAGCACGAAAGTTCCCATCAATGTGGGGTCTTTCAATAATCCTACTCCGATATCTTGAAGTGAATGGTTGCTTTCATGGATCATGGGAATGCTTCCTGTAACTTGTGAACCATTAGGGAGGAAGTTTTGTTGGTCGACGACCGTAATCCTTCCATCAAACGCGAATGCGATCTTCCTAAAATAAGTCGACACAACAGCTGCCATGGCATAAATCCATGGTCTACCCAGTAGGATGTTGTAGTCAAGATTTCCATCGATGACCTCAACATCAATTTCTACTGTTTTTCCTCCTAGTTCAACTTTCAAGTTATTAAGGATACCGTACAGGGTATAAGTCCTTCCGTCGAAAGCTTTTAATGTCGTCGAGGATCGCGACAAGGTTGGAGATCCTAAAGTTTTCTAGCAACTCATCGACATAATACATGTTGATGCTCCCTCATCAATAATTGTTTTGTGAACAGTTTTGTTGAGGGCTTTCACTTGAATAAGGAAAGCTAGTTGAGCTGGTAATTGAGGATCGTATCCTTTGTGATCAAAGGATACAAGATTGGAATCCTTAGGATCAACCCCACCAATTGCCGATAACAAAGCCTGCCTTTGGGATGGACAATTTTGTAGTACCTCGAGAGTCGACATAGAGGATGGAGATTGGGCCAAATCTTCCACTATGTTATAATGCTGCGCCGCCCTGGCGCGAGGATTAAACGTAGACTTGTGTACTACTCCCTTTGGTGGTTTTATTGTTAATTCAGGAATTATGGGTGGGACAACTTCGGTTGAAGTTGTTGTCGAACTACTTGGTTGATCTTTACCTTTGTCGTTTGACAGTTGCGGATTCCGTAATCTTTGTTCCTTGTCGAAATCAAAGCATCATTCTGTTGTTTTGAAACCGACAACATAAGTACTTGCGACGGGGAAGCATTTCCACTATCAACCAGATTTTGACCTGGGTTGGGAAATGGATCAGTTAACACAGCTGAGGTTTGGGAACTTTTAAAGAACCTCTTTAACTCAGCTTTGAATGGGCAATTCTTTGTGTAATGATCCTCATCATCACATATTTGACATGGATAAGTTTGTTTCCCTTTCCCAGGAGGGTTTGAAGAGTTTTTCCCAGGAGATGACTCACCCTATTTCTTCTTCTTCCCTTTGTTTTGCTTATTCTTGCTTCCTGGTTGATTGGTTTCTTTGCCCTTATCTGCTGATACGGCATTTACTTCGGAAGCAAGAATCTCTTCTTTTGCATTTTGATCCGAATTCTTACGGGCTTTCTTTGACGAAGCCTTTATCGATTTCGCATTTGCCGTGCCAATCACGCCATCACCGGCATGAGAGTCACTATTGGATTTAGGAGGGGGAGGAATTGAAAATTCCGGTCTAGGAGCGTCAGGTATTTTGTCGTAGAGCGTGCCGGACTGAGTATAAACTAAGTCCAAATACTATGCACGAGCGATAACTTGCTCCTTTGTTACGACTCCTGCCTTGGCCACATCTTCCGTTATAGCAGGAAGTAACGACTTTATAAACCATTCAGCTAACAACTGATCGGGAACGTATGTTTTCACCATCCTACGACGATGACGCCACTCATGTATATGATCAGATATATGGGTGGCAGTTGTCTGCTTGAAGTTGGTTAATATTTCTGTTCCCGTTTCATACCTTATCGGTAATTGAAAATGGGTTAAGAAAGTCATGGCTAGGGAACTAAAATTGTCGAAAGAGGCTCTAGGTAATTCAATATACCATTTAGCCGCTGGACTTGTCAATGTCCTCTGAAAAAGGCGAAGCCTTATCGAATCGTCGTTTAGGGTGTTCGACGAACACCACAGATGAAAAGTCATCACGTGATTCGATGGGTCTTCACCTGGATTTCCATTGAATTTAGGAATGTCAGATGGAAGTTTATGAGGAATCGCTGGCCACCAAGGGGCATAAGCAATCGGATCGTTGGTTAACCGGTGTAAATCGGGTAACTCTAAAGTCGCCACGAATGGTAACTGTTGATTCAGGTTAGGCGAAGCATAACCAGGGTACGATGGAATCGCTTGAGCAGTGGGCCTTTGCATACCAGCATAATGTAATTGATGTTGGTATGATTGATACGGTTGGTGGACTTGACCACTGTAAAGTGGTTGGTTTTGACCGTTTTGGATATACGGTTGTCCACTGTTCGCAAAGATCTGCTGCTCAGAACCTTGGTACACCTGCTGGAATTGTGGTTGTTGGTATTGCACTAGCCATGGTTGTGAAGCCATGTTCTGTTGTGCTATGCTAACCGTTGGACCAAGGTGTGGGGTAATTGTACCTGTTTGGACTTGTGTCGCCCCACCAGTTGGCGATTGTGGTTGTGATCCATGGTCAAGGGGTTGTTGCATTACAACCTGTGGTTGGCATGCGACAGGCATTTCTTGAACTTGTGATACTGTTACAATAGCCGGTGTGGTTGGGATGTTCGTCATAGGTACACACTGTTGCATAGAATATACAACCCTTGGTTGTTGAGGTAGCATAGGTACCCAACTACTTGATGCAATTCCAGTATAACCTGAATACTGTTGTGAACTCCCGTATGGGTACCCTCCCGGAGGGGGTAATGAAAGGGCATACTGCCCCCCATACGGTAGCAATCCGGAACTCAAGGGGATTGATTGTCCTTGGGGACTAGATTGCCCAAATTGACCTCCAAATGGATCAATTTAGCGAGTCTCAACATAAGAGTTGCCGGATATTACTCCGGATGAACAAACTAGAACAGACCATACTGTCGAAATAGTCCCTTGGTGGACTCCTTCTAGCGGTTGAGAGCTAGTCGGGACAGCTGGTATGCCGGCAAACATTGTCGGAGTGACGGCAGGGACTTCTGCTGTCGCTGTGTCGTTTGACACAGTCCTAGATGATGACGGTTGTTCAGACATTTTAAGTCTATCCAATAGATTGCCTAGCGATTTTACAGGAACCTCCACTTGTGGTGGATTAGCCTCTGATGAAGGAAATAGAGTGACCCCGACTCCAAAATGGGTTGGAGTACTTGCTTGCGGATCCTCTGCAATTTCCTCTATCGCAATCAAACCCACGAAAGGATCCTCTGCAATTTCCTCTATCACAATTTCCTCGTAAAATATTTCTGGTGCCGAAGAAGGGGTTGTTTCTACAGCGACAGTTGTTTGAGGAACAAAACTTTCTGGATCGGTTACAGATGGAACTGGTTCAGTTACACAAGTATTTTCCCCCAGACTAGGATCAGTATTACTGTCCTTCTGTGGCTGTTGAACTTCTTCTATAGAGGCAGGGTTTCCAGAAATGTTTGGAGTAACCGGAACCTCAGATGTAGTTGGAACACTTGTTCTAACTTTGATAGGAGATTTTGAACCGGTTAAACGAGTTCACTTTGTCCGTACTGTTTTCGATTCCGGAGACAAAGACGGTTGACTCGTAAGCCTCCGCGAACGACGGGGTTTCAATTGACTTTCTTCCACGATTGCGGATTACTCGATCAACCAAAATATTAAAAGGGGAAATTTGTGTTTCCGAATTGAATGAATTTTATTAGACGCTTTTAGACACAACTTGCTTTTTCACTTTTTAAGAGTCGAGAAAAAGCTAAAGATGACTCTAGTCTCCTTCGATGTTTTAACGAGCCCGAAGTGACAAATGCTCGGATGGACTTTTTCAGTTATAGAGTTTGAAAAAGGCCAAAAGAAACTACTCTGGAGTTCTAGGCAGAGGGTGTGCCAAACTTTTCGCAAAACCACAGAATACGTTTTACGGTACGAGTGGTCGATCTTCGTGAATGCTGTGTTCACTGCATTGTGATCAGTAGGGCGGCCGACACGGCTTCCTATGGATAAAGGCTTTGTTCCTATAGGGGTCTCCCAATATATACGCGATGGTACGTGGGAGCACAAGTCCGTATTAGTGCCACCGACTCTCAGGAGGAATCACCCACCTTCTTCGAGATCGACAGTCACTATGTTTAACGACGCCGGAACACATCTCTACCTAGACCTCTATGTGTTTGCGTTATGTTTCAAAGCGTTGTTAAGTTCATTCAATATATTTTAAGTTGATCTTTTTAAAGTTTGCCTTTCAAGGTTCACCACGAGATGTATGATACAAATTCCTAAATGCAGTCTAAGATGATAAGCAAGCTTTTTTCAATCTTTTCGACTTATGAAAATCTTAACTACTGAGGGAAAAGAAAGACATCATCTTTTCACACAGATCAAAGAGCACACACTAATGCACTTTTTCCTAAATCAACATGCAAGCTGTCAAAATGCACATGCACAATGCAGGTATTTCTTTTCTCTTTCTTAATGTTGATGTACTACAAAAAGAAAGCTGTTGTATAACTTTGAATTCAATTTCAAGTGAAAGCAAACAAGCTTTTGTCCAAAATCAAAAGACACCTTAAGATTTATTTGTTTCAACACTAGAAATACATAAATTCAAACCATATGACGAAAGCAAAAGCTCAATCAGCTATGAACAGCAAACAAACTAACTCTTAAGATCAGAACGACACTTATCACAGGTCTAGATCTAAGAGGCCACAGCAAGACTAGTTCACTTTCGTTATGGGAAACTGCAAATGATGTAAGAAATACACAAAGAACAAATACAGTTTCTTTATACAACCGAGGCGGAATAATGGCAAAGAAAGGTGGTTTCAGATAGGTACATTGACTAATAATAGGCTGCAAAAACAGGGATGAAAACAGGACAACAGAAAGCAGAGAACCCCAGTTGCTCAAGGCAAAACTGGTTTAGCGCAGGTAGAACACTGTCAGTTTGACATTCAGCGCAGGTAGCCCCTTCGGGACCTGCGATGAAATGCAGACTGCCTTCACAGTGCCTGCAATGAAGAGAGAAACTTTCGTTTCCCTCAGGTTCTGGGTTACAGATTGCTAAAAAATCAACAGTTTTTGGCCAAATCAAAGCTATCAATCTAGTACACACTAAAGGATGAAAAGGAGGATGAAAAGCTATCACTAAGAGCTGTTCAGAGTCCTTGTGGATCAGCTCTTCAAATCATAAACATGCCCAGAAACTGAGCTAGAGTAGCTGCCCTCTACTTTGCATTTGAAAGATTCAAATGCAGTTCGATTCGGTACTCCCTGTGTTTAGGAAATGAATAGCAAAAACACAAACAACCAACAAGATACGCTTCCCCAGTGGAGTCGCCAATTTGTTGTTGGGAAAAGTATCCAATACGGAATGACCCTATCCCACTCTAAGGGTGATAGTACCTCAGCAACAATCAAAGCAAAGCTATCTAAGATTTCTTCTTTATGAAAGTAAAATAGGGGAGAAAGAGATCCACTAACCGATGTCTTTCGCTAATGGTTGATCCAATCTTCTCTCCTTGCTGCTTGCTCCTAGCTCCTTGCTCTTTCACTGGCCCAGCTACACCAAGATCCTGCAAAATGGTAAGAGAGGGAAACTACAAGAAGCATACATTCATAATTGATTCAAGGATTAGAATAAATCAAATACACAAGTATAACAATACATCATTGAGACACATGCATATAGAAGAACCTCAAATGCTTTATTAATGGAAGAAGTAAAGTTCAGGAAGTGATACAACCATAAGAGGCCCAATCCAGCATCACCTTCCCAGCAAAAAGAAATCTCCTCTTCACCTCCTTCAAAGCAAATCACCCAATAGTTCTAAACTCAAACCAACAGCAATTCTTTACATTCACAAGATTCCAGCCCCCCTAGACCTCATGAGATAGATCTATATATAGGAGTTTTGGAGAAAGGATGAGTCAGCTTGAGGCTGGCATGAAGTTGACTAGTGTCCTCTCCCACTTCAGTTATTCTTCAGTTCTTGAGTCCACTTGGAGGTTCTTACTTCCACTTGGAGATTTGGAACCTCTTACTCATCACCAGTCGAATTCCCTGATCCAAGTGTCATTTTGGAAGCTTCCTGGGCATTGACACCTTGAGGAATGACTGTGCCACATGTCCAAACTCGCCCAGCGCAGGTAGCCTTCTTTGCAGTTGACATTCAACGCAGGTAGACAGTGGAGCAGTTGACATTCAGCGCAGATGCTCAGTGGAGCAGTTGACATGATCCAGAATTGCCTTGTTTTTTAGTGTTTTCAGGTGGAGAACTGTTATTCAGTGCTGTGGTTTGCTGACCTTGTTCCTCTAGGGGTAGGAGCAACATGTTTAGGGACTTTGGATCCCTTAGATTATGGACATTTCATGCTTCATGCTGTAAGGCACAAAAATGTCTATAACACCCACAAGGCGATGAACGTGGACGGATGTGACCTTTCTGTAGGAGCTCCTGAATCTGCCTCTTGATTTCATTGTTCTCCAGAACAGAGCACCGATAAATTGGTCCATTGGGTAGTGGCGCACCTGGGGTCAGATCGATGGAGTGCTTGACCTGACAGTGCAAAGGAACCCCTACAGGGGAGGTGAAGATGTCCTCGTACTCCTCCACAACCTTGTCCATCTGTAGTTGTCGTGCAGAGGGACCCCGTCTGGAGGCTGCGGCCACCGTCTTCTTCTTTCCTTGAAGGCGTATCATCAGGAAAACAAATTTCCTGGTTTTGGAAATGATATTACTGCATTGTTTTGCAGTAATCAAAGAGATGGCGGTAGGTGGTGCTATCTCTGGTATCCTGTATAACTTATTTCCCAATGTAATAATAACAGCACGGGGCCTTGATTCATACACAGCATGTCCCTTCCACAAGTATGGTTGTCCTAATAATACATCACAAACTTCAAGGGGAGCAATGTCACACAATACCTCATCCGCGAAGGGCTTGATGTTGTATGGAAGGCGACACTGCTGGCTCACGTGAAGATCTCGTCCTTGGTGAAGCCACCCAATGGTGTATGGTTGTGGATGTGATGTGGTCGGTAAGCCCAACCGCTTCACGACCTCTGCTGAAATGAGGTTCTTTGACTCCCGCTATCAACAATGAACTGTATCGGGGAGCCCTTTACCCACATCTGGGAGTGGAAGAGACACTCCTCCTCCTCTGGATCTTCGGGTTCATTTTTCTGGATCTTGGCGGTAGCAACAGTGGCGTTGGGATCTGCATCAATGATCTAATTCCCTTTGTCATTCCCCTTATCGGGTTCTGACTTAGAGTCGGAACATGCATCTGATTCTAAAACCTTTAGCTCAGCCACCAGTGACTGCTTGGCCTGACACTCACTTGTGTTGTGGGTGGAGCTCTTATGAAACTCACACCATTTTCCCGTGTCCTTTTTCGGCTTCACGGTGCTGTTCTTTGCTTGCAGCTTCGGCGGGTTGTCTTGGGCTGTCCCGCCTTGGATTTGTCCTTTGTTATGTGGTTTAGGGGCACCTTTCCCCTGCTTTGGATTCACAGATCCAAAGTCTCGCTTCTTTTGTTTAAACTTTTGCTCGACCTTGACAGCATATCGGTATGCTGCGTCGAGCGAGGAGATGTTCAGGAATTGTATTTCTTCCTGGATGTACTTGTGCAGGCAGCCACGATATTTGAGTATCAAATGTTGCTCCAAATCCTTAATACCCAACTTTGTGCGAAAGGTATGGAAAAGATTGGTGAACTCCGGCACGTCTTGGTCCCTTCCCTGCCGCAGCATGGTCCACTTTATGTATTCATCCTCATAGCTTCCGACAAGGTAGTACTGCTCCTTGATGGCATCCCGGAATGAATTCCAGGTGGGTGCGGCTGAAAATAGTGAGCCAGTACTTTCATCCTTCTGCTCGCAATAGGTTTCCCACCAGTCCTTGACGTGGGGGACTGCTTTGAGAAGAGCGAAAACAATCTTTTCCCGACTCGAAAATTCATGAACAGAAAAATAACCCTCTAGTAGATTTAACCATTTATCTACGACATCTACGTCTATCTGACCCTCGAATATGGGGATTTCAAAATTAACTTGTACCTTAAAGGGCGTGGCGTTTCCAGAGTAGTTGCTGGAAGCCGATGCGTCGCTTCTGGGTAGCCGCTGAAGGATCTAGGCAAAGCTGTCCATCATCGCGTTCCGTTGTCGCTCGAGGGATTCTTCGAGCAAGATTTTGATGGGATCTCCTACCCCCTCGTCTTTCTTCTCATCCGCCATGGGAGGCCGTTGGGATTTCCGAGGTTGGTCTTGCAAAGGTTCGACCAGTTCAAGCCCTAACTCCTTATATCCCGACCTTGTTGGGGACATGCAAAGAAAAACAGAGAAAAAGCAGACCACTCTGATACCACTGATCCGGATTTAAACAAGAACGCAACAAATTACAAAGATAACCATATACACAAAGATGCGGCGGAAATAATACTTCATTTCATTAATGGAAAATACTGAAAGATGCTTACAACCAGAAATGGAAATAAACCAGCTAGGGCGATGGTAGCTTATCTCTGAGAAGAGATGTGGTGGCTACATGCCTCTGAACTGTGTTACAATGAGGCTCGAAGGCCTATTTATTGTTGAGAAACAATGGAAAACCTTTAACATTCCAAAACCTAACCCTAGAAGATGAAACGCCAAACTGTGGGCCACGTTTGGGTAAATTGGTACGCCAACTTCCGAGGGTCGTAACCTTGGCATACGATCTCTGTTTGACGCGTACAATAGCTCGTTAGAAAGATCTATCCGAGCACTGCCACTTTGGGAGGCAACATCGGTCCATGGACCCATGTTGCCCCATATTTCCCAAAAAACGTCGTTTAGGGCCTCAAAACGGCTCCAGAAGTTTAGGACCCGAAACACTGCTAAAAATAGTAAGTTGTGCTACAATTAAGGAAACTGAAAATGCTGAGAGAAACAATGGTGGGGGTCCAGGTGGACTTGGAAGGTGGCCACCAATATCCACCTGGATCACATATGCCGTAGATAAATGGTTAAATGTGCTAGAGGGTTGTTTTTTGTTCATGATTTTTCCAGCCGGGAACAAACATAACTCAGTACCAAGGGAACAAACATTAAGCCCTAGTAATGATTTTCCCAAAAATCGTTGTGTTGAAAACTCTTTCCTAGGAGATCAGTAATTTAAAAGGTTAAATGAAAACCATAATATACTGAGTGCCGGAAGGCCGAGAAAACACAAGGGGATTGTATCCCTCAAGAGCTAGAGACAAATAAAAAACCATCAGGAAGCGAGGAAAAATGAAACTGTGAAACTCAAATGCATCCACCCATACACATTAACATCCTTTTCGATCACACTGTTGGTGGGAGGCGTCGAAAGGAAAGGGGATTCGAGCCTCAAAACGAACCTGGAGGAAGCTGAGAGTGATGTTAGCCCATGCGAAGCTGGGAAGAACTGTGTATAGCAGGAACAACAGGGTAAGTGTTACCTGTACCTGTTTAAACCCAAAAACATAGTTGTACATGTTAAACACACGCATACTGCAAGTAATACCACCAAACATCTAAAACACACAAGGAAATCGTGGATGGATTCTTTATACTTGTCTCAAAGCATACATTGGAGTTTGGTTTGTGACAAATTGACCTAGGCATTCAAGAACAAGAGTTATCAATAGAAATAAATGTGCACAAAAACAACGTTCAACCCCAGTTTTCTAGAAAAAAATGCATACCATAGATTTCACAGGGAGAATATAAACCACGTTCAATACACTTGCCAATCCTTTCTACACCTTCATAGAACACTTGCCCAGAAACCTCCACATTCACACCATAGTTAGCCAACGCTGTCAAGTTACATAAACGAATGTACACACAGACATCTAAAGATGTAGATAGAAATCACCTAAGGAGGATGTGATGCACTTACGATACCGCAGGGTTGTTTCTTATAGTTTTTCCTCTAGTGGGAGGTAATCTCGATGGCTGACATGGGTGCCAAACCATTCATTTCTCGAGATAGAAACTCCATAGAAAACCATACACACAACTATGAATGAGGGTGAGCGAAATGGGCAGAGATGGTGGTTACAATGGCTAAGTTTGTCATAGAGAAACCATCTAGCATGGAAACCCCTCTCGTAGGCACACCGACAGACTCCAAATGCAAAACAAAGGACGAAATGGGAGCACATCTAGAGTGAAGCTAGTTAGGGTTTGCATGAGAGAAGGATCGTCGTAGATTTGGTAGGCTAGATATGGCCCGTCGAGGTCCCATCTCCCTTGCAAGTACCTGCTCGATGTGACAAGGCATGGTAACATGTGAACCCAGGTACATGGAGCACGCTAGAGGCTGGAGGTGGTGGCAGGCATACAATGGTCACATGGAGTGGTGTTCAGACAGGACTGGGAGAATATAGAGGCCTGAGGGGCGAATAAATATACAAAAGCATGAACCATTGCACCAAGAAAACCATAGTAAAATAAAACATTTGATTTATTTGAGCGACAAAACCAATATCTTCCAACACATTCAAACAAATATATATGTATAATCAAAACATAGCAATCGTGAAAATGGTTATATGGGGTTTGGACCACTTATATGTTAGGGCATTAAATAGATACACACAATCATATATTGGTAGGATAAAAGAGAATTGATGAAAACATATTTGAGCCATTAATTAAAAAGGAATTCAAATACATTCATTACCATTAAGATTTTTTTGATTTTTTTTTATTGCGCAAGTGGGATTCATGACACATTGGGTTGTGATAGTTCTTTTGGATGTTGGTTATGTGAGGTCTAATTTCATAAATCAGAGTCTCTTTGATCACGGTCTAAGTTCACAACCCGAGATTACCAAATTCCACAAGTCATGAGCACAATCTATTCACATTAGAATGTGAAGTGAAAGCTCGGTCGTGTTGGATGGAGTATGAGAGATGGAAGTATCTATGTGGCTGCAAATTAATTAAATCATCTTGAGTTTGTATATCAACTACAATAACACCAACGACGTTTTTCAATTGAAGCATCCATGCTGGATGTTGGGATTTAAGAAATAAATTGTAATATAAAACCTATTTTACGTTAGATTTTTTTATTGTCACATGATCATTTATAGCTATCATAGCTAGCGAAGAAATAACACAGGATTGAAAACAACAAAAAAGAGCACCCAGACCATTGTGTTTGATCTAAAAATCACTTATGTATGATCTCAGTTAATTAATGTAGGTATTACAGACTCATGTGCTGGTGTGCCTATGTTATTTTAAGCAACGGATTGATAAGATTGCGAAATACACAGGCATTGGAAAACTGTGAGAGAAACACAACAAGCAAATGCAAAAACACAACAAATTAATAAGGAGTTCACCCAATCTTTTTGGGCTACATCTCCTGGTCCAGCTTTCAGTGGTGGCCTTTTTATCTGTGTCTTTAAGCAGAGTTTTTACAATGAGGAACTCAATTTGAGTCTCTTGTAACAGATGATGCTTAGTAGGGTGGCACTTGGATTCCCCAAGCCACTAGAGTACACAGACTCCCCCTTACCAAGTCTCGACCTCAACTGGTCTTAATGGGATGAGTCCAATTTGGTACTCAGTTCTCGACAGATATCCTCACAGGGATTGCTTGAACCTCTCAAGCCTTCTCGGTTCTGTCTTCTCGATGTTGCCTTAGCTCTACTGGTCAGCTCGACTTTTCTGTTCTCTGCTTCTTACTTCACTCTCTATTTTGCCTCTTCTGTCTCCCCTATGTTCTCTGTCTCTTCGTGGCTTAAAGCCAATCCATCCCTTGATTGTTCGCTTCCTCTTCCGGCTCTTTGGATTGCCTACCTCTGTCTACTAGAATTCCCTGCTTCCATGTCATCGCCACTGTATAACGTCTCACAGAGAGGTGGCCACTTGTCTCCTTATGAACTGGGTGCTAGCTTTTCCTCGAACGATCGTTATTTTGGTTATTCCACGAAATGATTCATCTGCCAGCTCATCGGTCCGTCAGACCCCAAATTTCATATGCCTCGGCCTATTCTTCCATCAAATCCGGTCCTCCATCAGGTGCAACCTCCACCGTTGATCTGGGGCCTCCAGATCCTACGGTCATCGCTTTTATCGCATGAGTGAGTTGCTCAACCGTTACCCTGCGATGAGAGCGGTTTGCATGCGAGACTCGAATTTTTATTTGTAGTGTTGACTTGTAGTCTTGTAATGAGTTTAACTAGTCTTTTATCTAATAAGATCACTGAAATAGTGAGTGGCAACGTTTTTATTTCTGTTATTTCGTAGAATTATATGAAAAATATTGTTGGAAAAGTAAAAGAGGAAAGACACAAATTTCACACAAATAATAACACGAGTTGCAGTTCTTTTATTGATTAGACAAAAACTTGATTTGACTTACAATGAATCCGGTGAAAGATATTTAAATTTTTTCAACTAGAGACTCGCCCAAAATAACTTAACATGCACAAACACTAAATTTGGACTTTTCCGAATATAGATTGAACTCAACCTGACTCACACTTAATTTAGTTAATTCACATTCTAAATTTGGACTACACTTAATTCAGCGTATGTATCACTCGAACTTGGATCTTGTTATATCTTCATGTGGGAGTAATTACCAATTCCAACTAATATTTGTTATTTAACATGATGGAAAAAGTAGAAATTGGGATGCGCTTTGTGGAATGGGTAGAATTGAAAAGAATGTTGTAAAGGGTATTCGAGTTTTCGGAGTTGCACAACGAAAATAAAGGATGCTCAATAATGGCAGATCAACTGCAATTTGGCTACTAGGACACAATTGACATCAAATTACAGTGAGGATTGTTATCCGGAGAGTCTAAATGCTACAATGCAGTGAAATGTACAGTAAATGAATGAACTCGGCGAAGTATTTTCAAAGCTGAAGAGAATGGATTGGACTTATGCTTACATAATTCAAGGTCGTGGAGAAATGGCAAAGCTCTGGATTGCCCTGACCCTAAGCCTCACCTGCGCATATAGAGAAGTTCAGTAATTAAGAAGAAGAATGTTAATGGGTAATCCAATTAATAGAGCTATGCAACCCACCGCTTCGCTGCATGCTACCTCTACAATCCAAAACATATTCGTTTCTCGTTTATAGTCTGTGGTTGCTATTTGATGAAAATTCAAATATTTGAAGTTTATTTTATTGTGTACGATCCATCATTTACCTCACCATACTTCCAAATCAAACACAAACAAAATTGATCTTCGCCATCCAGTGCTTTCCTTTAACAAACTATTTTGAATATCAATTTACAAAATAATAAATATTGTAAGAGTTAATACGAAGAATGAAATATGAGATGAATGTACATAAAATTCGAGTTTAGCCTGCCATAGTACTATAAGTTTCCAACACGTTTCATCGGCATGGCTGGCACGTCTGATCATGATCACCAAAGTGAAATATTTTCCCTAATATTGTTTGCCCTATGCCACAGTTGGGTTATCCAACATTATTTGTCATTTCCTCTAGACTGCAATCCAAAATTATTTGTCATTTCCTCTAGACTGCAATCATACTTTGCTACAGGGAAAGGACACCAATTTATGATGGGAATTTTGTATCTTTGTTTTTTTAATTTATATAATGAGAAATAACATGTTAAATTTTATAGTCAATTAGATGTAGAAAAATTAATTAGAATACTATTAAAAAAATATAAAACTTCAATGTGTAAAGTTAAAATATGTAAACTTTACAAAAAAAAAATTGGTCAACCCCTAATTAATATGGGTTTGACAAAAAACTCAATGTAATATCTTACTTATTGCTGCAGGGATAAAAAGATCATTCTCATTTTTTTAATTTAAAGATATGGCCGTGAATATAAAAGTAAGCGTTATTCTTTATTAATTTATTATATTTATTTATTAAAGTAAATAATACTTTTTATAGAAAAAAAATATTTCAATAAATTATGTTTATAGATAAAAATTTTGTTTTCAATATAAATATTTAAAATTGATATTTATTATAAATTTGATTGGAATTAGAAGAATAAATTAAAGTTGAAAAGTTTATTGTAAGTTTGAAAACAATTGTAAGTCCGTAGATTTTTAGATTTGCAATTAAATAAAACTACTCTTGAGATTTTTGTCACTCTTTTTATTTTATATGGATGTGAGGTTTGGGGTTGCACTATATCCAAAGAGTCATGGAAGAAGATTTAACAGATCCAAAATCAAATTATAACCTACATCCTTAATATTAAAGGAAATACTCACTGTCCTATCCTTGTGATTAAAGTAAGTCTTTCCCCACTGAAAATATCACTATGAATAGTTATTTTATATATAAGAAGCTATACAACATGGATACCAAGATGTTTCCTAAAATTGCTTCTATCTCTAACCAAAACCCCCACCTTCAAGTTAGGGTGGCATAAGGATGCTTAGTCTTGGCTCGACCATTGGGGAATAAAGGAGAAGATTATTTTGTAGAATTCGGATAATTGTGCCAAGGGGATCATTCTAAGCCCACTATGAGGGAAATATGTGATTCCATGAGTTTGATTCCATCAGTGCTCAACCTCGAGTTGATACTTTCCCCTTTTAAAATAAAAATTAAAATATTCTTTAAATTAAAAAATATTGTTGGCTATAATAAAAGTAAACACGAAAACACATATGTATTATAAAACATAGTCCCACTCTAAATGTGTTTTGGTTGTTGATATTACAACCCAATCCAAAGGTTAATTTTAATTAAAAGTATTATAAAACATAGTCCAATTCTAAATTTGGTTCTTGATATTACAATCTAGTCCAAAAGAGATACCATAAAAATATTTTCACTCACTCTCATTATAAATAAATTATTTTGATGTCGATGAAGTAACATTTAAAAGACAAAGTACTTAAAAAGAAAAGCGAACAAAAAATGATATTACTTATATTTCCTTGGGTGGAGAGGCATAGTGGTGCATGAGCGAGATGTGTAACTAGCTCAACCTAGAGTTTGACACATGCCCATTTTAAAATAAAAATAAAATATTCTTAGTAAAGAACAATGTTAGTTATAATAAAAATACAAAAAAATATACATATTTGGTTACTTTTAGTTAAAAGTATTATAAAACAGAGTTCTACTTGAAAAAATGAATATACATATATTACTAACACATAAACATAATACTTGTAAATCCACTATATTATGCTCCTTCACCAGGAAAATGTAAATTAAGTGGATTTGAACATGAGATCTCCTAGCACATAATACTACATAACCATCACCAATTGAGCTACTCCTATTAATTCACATACAAATAAATGTTAACCAAAATAAATTTTTCAATGTCCAAAGAGAAGAAATGATTAAAATTAAAAAAATTCAATTATTTCCTAATAACTATAATAAGAGGAGATATCTAATTCATTCAATTCTTAATATAAAATTAATATATAATATTTAAAAAATATTAACGATAATTAAAAATTTCAATGTCCATCATAAATCAAATATTTCAATGCCCATGTTAACAAGAAATTTTCAATGCCAACAAAATATAAAATAAAATAATAATTGTTTTGTCGAGAGGCACACTACAATCCAATATGGTGGGGATGTTGCAATGGTTTAAATGTTTATTTGTAAATATTACATGTTCGCTCAATTAAAAAGAAAAGAAAAAACAACAACATTGTAATTTCAATTTTAAGAAAACCAAGTATGTAGAAACCTCCATTTGAGTGCAAAACTTGAGAAAAGGTTTGCACCACAAAAGATTTGATGCCTCTTGGCGCTTGATAGATATGGGGTTAACATGGATCTAAGTTAGTTTATTTAATTTTATGTTTTTTGTCCATCTACAACTTAACATCGAGGAGATGTTGTAAGGTATGTGAAAATAATCAATCTAAATCCATCTAAATTTGGTTCATGAGCACAGAAAGATCATTTAAGTGAAAACTTCTTTTTAGAGTGTAGAATATTATCAATTAATTAATAATTTATTATAATTAATAAATTAAATTATCTATAATAATATTATATTAATTAATGATAATAAATTAATTAGTGTTTAATAATAATTATTCTTGTTAGATCTAAGACTCTTGTGATCAATAATGTAGATATAAGTCTTTTGGATTAATCACATTGTTAGGATTTGGCGACGTTTTGAACTATTTTCCTTAATTAATAATATTAATATCATTAATAATTATTACTCAATTAATTTATTAATTATTTTCATTTCAAAGAGTGTATGGAATCTTACCTTGAAAATGACAACGTTATTTCATCAATAATAACATGCTTGAGGGATCATATTCAAACCTAAGATCCATAATAACTCTAGATATTAAATAATATTGATAGATAAAAATAAAAATAACATTGTTTCTAAAGAATTAAAATTTATGTAAATTTCAAATGGTTAATTATATATAAAATAAAAATAAAGGAAGAAAAAAAATAAAGAAGAACCAGGCAACTAAAAACAAAAAAATTGTGAACTAACGAACTTTTTATTAATAAAAAAACTGAGATACATGGATAGTCTTATGTGCACAAGGGGAGTTCCAGGAGTTCCAGGAAACTTATCTTGACCTATGCCACTTATACCAACTGAAATTGATTACATACATAAAAAATTCTTAACTCTCAACCTTCTAAGGCCTAAAAACCCTCCGAACAAGAAAACATTGCAACTTGGATTGAGGCCATGCCCATAACACCATAGTGGATAGCAATTGAGTTGCTTTTTGCTCATCCACGAGCACCCACCCAACTGTTGCAAGGAAAAGTCTCCAAGGGCGTCACTACTGTGACCCCATCACTGAAGCGAGAACCTCAACGTCAGCCTAGAAAAGAACAGACCACCAACGCCATACCCCTCCACTATGAGGGAACAAGTAACATAAAAATCCACACCATACAAGGCGCATCAAAATTTAGAGAAAAGACCATAACCAAAGAAAAAAAAGTACATGGTCGCAACTTTGATATGTCATCGTAATCCCAAGAAAGAAAGGCTAATAAAGGGCCAACCAAAGACAAAAAAACAAGTGCTTGAGGAGGAAGTCAAAACCCATCACCTGCTATCTAATTTAACTATTCACTATCTGATGAGGACACGTTTAGTAGAACATGAGAACTTGAACCAGGAGGGTATCTAGTGTCTCCTTCATTTGACTCACAAGAAACATGGCTCTCCACATGCATGAGACAAGCATCAATTAAATCCACATAGAAATTCAAGTTTCTCAACCTCCTTTTAACATTTTCTGGGAAGGTGAAGATGTTGTATTTATGGACCAATTTATCTCTCAATGCCCACCAGCTTCTTCATCTTCCAGTGAAGTGCAACTGAGTTCAAATATTGTTTCTTTCTACCCTTGGTGTGCCTAGGGATTGGTACCTACCCAACCAAGTTCTCTACCAATTCGGAGTTAGACATTGTAATACTCCTCTTTCTATGTAAATATTGCTTTATTTTTAGATTTAACTAATTTTAGTTGTGACAGCTAGAAAGCCACCGTGGGATTGACTTAAAAATGAACAATAAAGTATGATGATGTAATAAATGAATTTTATTAATAAAAAAGGAAAAAACTGGAAATTACTTGGGAAAGAAACACTGGAGTTATGAGATTATTGCCAAGATCTAGAAAGGAATGTTGGTGGATGAATTCAACTAATCTTCCCTTAAATAACTCCTAAAAATCCTTAAGAATTGATTAGAAAGGTTTAATATGATGGAAAAGAAAATTGATTAAATCGCTGAGTTTTAGAAAAATACTAAGAAAAAGGTGGAATAAAGCTCTACGAGAGAAAAAGAAAAAGGTGGAATAAAGCTCTACGAGAGAAAAAGACAAACTTTAACGAATAAATAAATAAATAAACGAACCTGGACCTGTGGGTTGCAAAACCCTAAAAAGTGCGATGTCGCTAACGAAAAATATGATATGGAAGTAACGTATAAAATACCTTATCTAGAAGCATAAGAGGGTTTTGATTCATTTTTGCTATTGATCTTAGCTCGGGGGGATTGGTAGATCAGTTCACGGTCGGGAGGACAATGTTTTTCCCAAGTACATTTTTAGCAACGACCACGGTTAGAAAATTTGTTTACGTCTATTTGTTTTGGAATGGTGTAATTGCAATCACTATTTATTATAGTTAAGTAATTGTTTGTGATTAACTTATTTTTCTTCTTGTTACATGAGTAACCAGTAGTTGAAATTATACTTTAATAGTAACCTTGTAGAGAAATTATGTCTGCATAGTGATGATGGAATTAGCAAAAATTTTATGATGCACAATTGGTGTAAATTTGTGATGTCATATTAAATTTCTTAGAATTAGAAAAATGTTGTATACAGTAAACGTTATTGCCATAAACTATTGTAGATTTAACCATGTAATGGAGTAATATTCGACGAATTAGGATTATTTAGTAAATGTTTAAATCGAAAGTATTCTAGAGATTACTGCGGTTACCTATTTAATTTATTAATGGTGACAGGTACTGGGAATTGTTGTTGTATTCATTTAACCCTGATAAAAAGGAAAGCATGCACTTGGCTGCTGGAAATGGAAATTACAGGATCTGGTAATGTAAAGTTGTCAATTATGGGTGTAATTATTTAAGGGTGTAATTTCTACCGATCCTAGTGTAGATTCTTTCTCTCATATACTCGTTGAAATTTCTAATATAAATTAATAATTTTGGAAATATTATTTTATAGCTTATTTAAATAAACCCGCAGTGGTTCACTAGAGGTATTGTAAACCATGAATTAAGTTCTGAGGAGACATAGTTCTTGTAACTTATCCTTGGAGGGGAGTATTAATCTAAGATCCATACACGGTGACTACGAATAATTTCCTAACCGACTAAGTGACTGAATCAAATGCAACCTATTCAGAAAAATAAAGGTCGAGATGAACAATGTAACTGGTAAATTATTATGACAATTTAAAAAGAAATTATCATGAAGGGGCCACAAATATTTCAAACTCAATGACCATGGTCACCACACTTAATGTAGATGCAGTTTGGACGAGGGGCTTATAACACCAGAATGGCACCCCTGGTAAGGTGGAAAAACGAATTTATCAAAACCCATGCCTCGATATTTTTATATCGAGTAGGTGAATGGGGATGTACCCGAAAAATTCAACCTAAAGATTGTAGAACCTAGAGTGGAATGGAAATACATGACCCAAATTTTTAGTGTTACTTTGAGAATTCTATACCACATTTTTCGATAAGGAATTGCGAAGTCATATGAGGTATTGGGGATCTGAGATAGAGTATATTAATTAAGAATTTTGGTTCAGAGCACTAGCGGAATTTAAAAATGAAACAATATTGGAATGATTACCATACAATATTAGGTGCAATAACATTCAAATGGGGGCCTTCTGGTAATCATTAAGCTACACTTTCAAAGACAGAAACCATAAAGGCTAGCGCAGAAAGATTACAATGTGCATATGTCATTACAAATTGTAAGTAAACAAGTGTGAATAAAGAAAATAGGACAGATGTAATTTAATACAGCGGGTAAACAATGGAACGTGTATTATACATTTGTCTGATTATATATCCCAAGGCTGAATAAAATCATTTCACCTCAGCTTGGGAAATGAAGGTTGATAACTAAACGCTTAACTGGAATTTCATTTGATGTTAAAATTTACTAAAATTTACATTTCCTGGAAGTAACGAATAAGACGAGAATAATAACATATAAGTACAAGAAAATAATTACACGACAGTTATATAATAAATTTCAGATAGACATAAGAGAGAGATACTTAACAACTTTAAAAAAAAATCACATAATATACACTGTATGCAGTATCATGCATAGAGCGTTGAGGTAATTCCTACAACTAGATGATTCCCAAATCGGAAAAAAGGAAAAACAATTGGTATTTAAAGGAAAATGGAAACATGTATATTACAGTAAACATCTTTACTTCGAGAATTACATAATTTGTTCATATACTAAACGAGAAACTCTATAAAAGGTTCTAGTTATTGGCGTGAGAAGCTTGAATAGAGTATGGACTCCTTTAGGAATCATAAATAAGCAAGGAAAAAAATCATATTCTGAATCTTAAGCAGTATTGGGTGCCAATTTACTCAAACCCTTACAAAAAGGGGAGGAGTCCTTAGAAAAATAAATTCAAGATAGACCAAGAGTTGAGCTCAGGACTTTCAAAATGGATTATGGGAGCACAGAGGTCCAATAAAGACCGACTTGTAACATTGTAGGAAGCATTCAACAGATGAACACGTCGGTGTCTATGAGGCATAAGAGCTGGAAAGACCATAGTATACGTACCTTCATAAAACAAAGGGAAGAAACCATAAGGAAAGATAATAGTTGGACAGAAAGGAAATTCAACAAGCGTAAGAAGGAAAGTGAAATCGACTAACCTGAACTTTTGGAGAGACAATAACTTGTAGAGATCGACTTATTTCCGTACAGTCTTGAGAAAAAAATCGACGATGGAACTGTAATGAATAAAAACAAAAGAGTTAAGAAACCCTTAAGTCGCGCTGGCGAGCTGAGAATGAAACTAGCGATGCAGTGGTTACATTATAACACTTCAGGGAAAAAAAGCGATGAAGTCTACTTGGCAGCAAAGCGATGAATCCAGTCACCATAATTTCTTGAAATTTTTTGTCCTCTAGGAATAATATATTCGCACTTGAATGATTAGAACAAGACTGTACCAGTGCATAAAAAAAAAAGGTAGTAGCAGTCTAAAAGGAAAGGGAAACAAAAATAACCAATTTCTGAAATTCCAAGCTTAAACACGATATCACCAGTCGATTTCAGGTTATTACCTCATGGTGTAAGGGAAAAAGTTGCCATGACCTTGGGAAGACTCCAGACGCCACCCTCTTGGTAACGCATAACAACAGTCTGTAGACTGTGTTCTTTATGAAAGAAAAATCCCAATTGAGGAACTAGCGAGGTGAAGTCAGATTGTTATGGTTTGATAAGACATTTCTCTACCATTCGATCCATGGATTAGATCTACATCGTTCAATTGAGCTAGGATGACAACCCATGTGAATATCACATGGAGGAGGTCAATGTAGCTAATTGTGCTTTAGCTCACATTCCATAACATGAGACCTTGCACATGTATAGGTAAATAGATTGGGATAGGAACATTAATCATCAA
Organism: Pinus tabuliformis; assembly: GCA_031772625.1. NCBI lineage: Eukaryota > Viridiplantae > Streptophyta > Pinopsida > Pinales > Pinaceae > Pinus > Pinus tabuliformis. The sequence goes on along the minus strand of CM062815.1, from coordinate 145,540,466 downwards.
TCTGTGACACTTTAGTCGAATTTATGTCAAGGGGTCAAGGGTATATTTCCATTATGTAGTAAGCGTTAGATCTTACTTTGGAAAGAGTGAAGTGATTAAATATAAATGTATGTATCCAGAGAAAGGGAGCCAAATGTCAATACAATTTATTATGACAATTAGACCATAGTGATGAGTATGGAGTATAATCACCTGAATATAAGGTAAGTGTATACCTTTATGTATAGGGGGCAAATGTTATATCATCCATATCGTGGAGTATGCAACAAAATCCCAACTAGAAACTTGAATACAATACACATTGGAATTAATGTTTCAATAAGGTTTTGTCCCCTTTTTACAATTATCTATACATATATAATATTTATCATGAAGACAATTAGATTTTGCACCAGAGGATAAGAGCCATGAATAATACATTTAGATAGGGATAAAAGAGACTATTATTGCTTCAGTGAGTGTGGAAAAACAAAGTTGATTATACAACTTGTCATCTAGTACTTTTTTTGGAAAAAAAAAAAAAAAAAAAACTTATGGTTGGAACTCAGTATGTGAAAGAATGGTATCAGAGCACCAGTTACGACACTGGGCTTGGAAGGAACCACCATATTAAAATGAAAAATGTGTAATAGTATAAATGTGAGATACTCATAACATTTTGTATTGTTTATAAGGTACTTGATTGAAGCAGGTTGCAACGAAATGACGAAGAATTATCCTCCAGCCATAACAAGTCATGAAGAAATGTACATTGAATTGGGAAATGGTAGTACCCCACCAACCTCTCATTTTATGGATATCATCATAAATCTGCAATAAGAGTTGGCTCATCGCAGGATTAGTAATGAACGCGTGCTAAAAGATAGTGAAGAGTAGGAAAGAATGATAAGAGAACTGACTGAAAGGTCTAGCCATCGAAGCATAGAACAAGAGGGGTTGAAAAAGAAAAATGTGGAAACAGAATCAAATAAGTCTGAAAGTGGAGGAAAATTAGAAAAAATGTATCTAAAATCACAGAAACAAAATAAGAAAATGGAGTTACAATGAGGGTTTACCAAAATCAAACCCCCTACTTTTGATGGGGAAAAGGAAGAAGATGCGGAAACATGGCTTCTTAACATGATTAAATATTTCTAGGTGTATGAGTAGGGGAGTAATTTGAAGGCTAGAATGACTATTTACTAGTTGTAGGGAAAAGCTACTCTCTGGTGCAAAGAGGCCAAGAGTGTACATATGTTGGAAGAAAAGACAATTTCTTTGGAGGAATTCCATAAACAGTTTAAGTCTCAATAATTCAGTGAGAAATACTATCATTCTTGTGCCAATGGGTTGCATGAGTTAAGGCCGGGACAACTAATTATGGATGTGTTTGTAGAAAAAATTGCAAAATTACTATGGCATGTTCTCTATATTAAAGAGGAGAAAGCCAAGGTACAAATATTTTTACCTTTTTACCAGCCCTTTACAAAGAAATGATTGAATTTGATAATACTAAGACCATGAATGAGGTGGTAAGGAAAGCCAGATTGTGTTATCAACAGTTCAAGAATAGGAGTGAAGGCTTCAAACCATGGCAAAGTAAGGACAAAAATAAGGCTGTAGTGCAAAAAGACAGAAACCTTTGTATCTTAATAAGTTTGGAAATGATCATCAAAGGAAGAGATTCAGCACGGGAAATGTAAATAGGCCTACATAGTCCCACACTAGGTCAAAACCCATGGAATTAAACAACAAAAATGGTAGTGGGTTAAAGGAAACAGAGTCGTTGAAGTGTTGAGGTTATGGTGAACCACACTTATTGAGGGATTGTCTGCATAATACGTGGTTTGTTTAGAATATCAAGCAATCCATGAAGCAACAATTGTGAATAATGTTGCCATAAATATTCCTAGAATTAATGTGGCACTAGAGGACAGACAGGTGAACATAAATCTACCATGATTGAGATTGAAGGTACCATTTTAAACCAATATGTTTCTTTTTTAATTGATCCAATGACTAGTTTAAGTTATATTAGTCCCAAAAATGTGGAAAAATGTGAATTAAAATCTGAAAATTTTAAGAATGCATGGTTGGTATGGTTAGGAACTGGTACCAAAAGGAAGGTAACTAGTGAAATAAGGCAGTGTCTTATCAACTAAAATGGTTATTCAATAGAAGTATATTTAAAAATTCTTCCTTTGGGATCTTATGATATATTAATAGTCATGAATTGGTTGGAGAAAAAGGGATTTGTTATATACTGTTTGGATAAAATAGTGAGTTGTATGAGCCAAGATGGGAAACCCCAGTTAATTAGAGGTAAACCAAAACCAATATCAGTCTGAAAAATTTCATCTTTACAAATGAAAAGGAATGCAAGAAAAGGATGTTAGATATACCTGGTGCAGGTGGAAACAAATAAACAACAAATAGAAAAGGAAAATTTAGAGACCCCACCAATCATCAGATGTTTTCAAGATGTTTTTCCAAAGGAAATCCTAGGTTTACCTCCAGGTAGGGACATAGATTTCTCCATTGATTTAGTACCAGGTTCCACCCTAGTATCTATAGCCACTTATCGAATGAGTATATCAAAGTTAATGGATCTGAAAATGTAGTTACAAGAACTGTTAGAAAAAGGTTACACCAGACTCAGTGTCTCACCATGTGTGTGTGTGGGGGGGGGGGGGAGACTTTACTATTTGTCAAGAAGAAGGATGGCACATTTAAAATTTGCATCGATTATCACCAATTGAATAAGTTAATTGTAAAAACTAAATACATGCTGCCCCGAATTGAAGATTTTTCGATAAAGTGAGGAGAGAAACTATATTTTCAAAGATTGACTTAAGGACCGACTATTACCAACTGCAGATAAAAGATCAAGATATTCATATGACAACTTTCAGAACCAGATATGGTCAGTATGAGTTCGTAGTGTTACACTTTGGTCTCACTAATGCACCAACAACCTTGATGTGTTTAATGAACAATGTACTCAACAAATATATTGATAGGTTTGTGTTAGTATTCATAGACAACATTTTAGTTTATTCCAAAAATAAAGAAGAACACAAAGAACATCTGAAATTGGTATTAAAAACTTTAAGAGAACATCAACTATATGCTAAGCTCATCAAATGTGAGTATACAAAGATAGAATATGGTATTTGGGTCACATCATTTCCAAGGATGGACTATTTGTTGATCCTGAAAAGGCTAGGGCTATTATGAATTGGCCCATACCTAAGGATGTGTTAACAGTCCACTCATGTATGGGGATCACAGGATATTATCGAAGATTTTCTAAGGATTTTCAAAATTGGCTCACCCTATTACTTCCTTATAGAAAAAGGGAATAAAATTTGATTGGATAGCTAAATGTTATGAAAGTTTTGACAAATTAAAACAATTACTGACAGTACCTCCTATATTAAAAATTGCAGACCCAAACAAGGAATTCACTGTGTGCATTGATGCTTTTGTGGAAGGTCTTGGGGGTGTGTTGATGCAAGAAAATGTAGTAGTAGCCTATGAGTCTAAGAAATTGAAAACACATGAAAGGATTTATGTTGTATATGATTTGGAGTTGGCTATTATAATACATGTTTTAAAGATCTGGAGGAATTACCTATTAGGAAAAAAAATACCTTGCTAATAGATCATATAAGCTTGAAATATTTCTTCAACCAACCAAATATCAATGGTAGACATTCTAGGTGGCTAGCTCTCCTTAGTGAATTCGATTTCGATATTAAACACATAAATGAAAAGAAAATAAAATTGCATATGCTCTAAGAAAACATGCACATGTTGTAATGAGAGTAGTTGTTAGTAGTATTAAAATAGATTTTATAGGGAAGATTAAAATTGCCATGTTAGGAGACCATAAATATTTGGAAATTCAACAGAAATTGCAGCAAATAAAAATCCCAGACAATGGGGAGAACTCGAAAAAAATATTAACCTACAGGAATAGATTGTATGTTCCCAATGTGAGTGGTTTAAAACATATGATATAAGGTGAATATCACACAAACCATATGCAAGCCATCTCAGATATCATAAAATGATAACAATATTAAGAAAAGAATTATTTTGGCCAGGAATGAAAAAAGAAGTGGCAGAATACTTAGAAAAGTGTATAGAATGTCAGCAAGTAAAGATGGAACATCAACAACCTGTAGGGATTTTGAACCCACTACCCATTTCTTAATGGAAATGGGAAGTGATTTCATTGGATTTTATTACAGGATTACCAAGGAAAGAATGACAACATGAATCCATCATGGTTGTGGTGGACACTTTGACTAAAGAAACACATTTTATACATGTACAATCTACTTCTGGAACTGCACAAATTACTAATATTTTCATGAAGGAATTTTTTGGACTAAATGGAGTACCGAATATGGTAGTGTCAGATAGAGATGCTAAATTTACCCCAAGTTTTGGAAAGCTTTGTTTGGAGGCATGGGAACCCAATTAAATTTCAGCACGACATATCATCCTCAAATGGATGGTTAGAAAGAAAGAACCAATCATATCTTGGAAGATATGATGTGAATGTACGTCATGGATAGGCCTACTAACTGGGAGGATTTTCTACACTTCATAGAATATTCATATAACAATAGCTACCAAACTTGAATAAAGATAAGTCCTTTTGAAGCTTTATATGGTAGAAAATGTCATAAATTGCTCAGTTGGGGTCAACCAGAAGATAGATTGATATTAGGACCAAATGCTTTGCAGGAAATGGAACAAGTGGTCCCGAAGATTCAACAGAACATCAAGATTGCATATGACAGACATAAAATTTATACAGACAAGAAAATAAGCCATAAAGAATTTAAGATTGGAGACCGTGTTGGCTTAAAAGTGAAACTAAGGGAAAGTAAATTAAGAACATGGACTTGTGCAAAATGATTTTGTGGGCCTTTTGAAATCTTGGATAGAGTTGGTCTAATAGCATATCAATTGGCTTTTCCTAGCCATCTTAAAGTTCACAATTTATTTCATGTGTCTTTATTAAATAAATATGTTCATGATAATTCCCATGTGATTAATTGGAATTTGATACAAGTGGACCCAAAATGATATTTTCTGATAGATCCACTCTGCATCTTAGATTGGAAAGGGATCTTGCTCCGAAATCAAGTAGTGGCTCAATTTAAAGCTTTTCACCTAAGGAGGCTACTTTGAAGTGGGAGGATAGAATGAAAAAACCTTACCCAGGGTTGCTAAAAAACGAATCAAATGAAAAATAAACGCCAACGAGAGTGTTAATTTCAAAGAGGGGGAAGATGTAATACCCCTTTGTATCTATGTAAATATCATCATTTTTTTAGATTGAACTATTTTTAGTTGTGACAGCTAGAAATCCATGGTGGTTTTCACTTAAAAATGAACAATAAAGTATGATGATGTAATAACTTACTTTTATTAATAAAAAGGGAAAAGACTGGAAATTACTTGGGAAAGAGACACTAGAGTTATGATATTATTGCTAGGATCTGGAAACCATTTTTGGTGGATGAGATCAACTAATCTTCCCTTAATTAACTCCTAAAAATCCTAGGAGTTAATTAGAAAGATTTAACATGACAGGGGAGAAAATATATTAATCACTAAGTTGTAGAAAAACACTAAGAAAAGGGTGGAATAAATGTCGCGAGAGAGAAAGGCGGGTTTTAAGGATAAAAAAAAGAAAAATAAATCCTACGCTAGTGGGTTTGCAAAACATAAAAAGCGAGACGCCACTAAGGAAAAATATGTTAGGGAAGTAAGGTATAAAATACCTTATCTGTAATCACAAGAGGTTGTTGATTCATTTTGGCAATTGATCTTAGCTCGGGGGACTGGTATATCTATTCATGATCAGGAGGATATTGTTTTTCCCAAGTACATTTTCAGTAGCGGCCACGATTAGAAGCTTTGTTTACGTCTATTTGTTTTGGAATGGTGCAGTTGTAATCAATATTTATTACAGTTAAGTTGCAATCACTATTTATTGCAGTTAAGTAATTGCTTGTGATTAACTTATTTTTCTTCTAGGTACACGAGTAACCAGTAGTTAAAATTATACTTTAGTGGTAACCTTATAGAGAAATTGTGCTTGCATAGTGCTAATGGAATTAGCGAAAATTCAATGATCCGCAAGTGTAAATTTGTGATGTCATATTAAACTTATTAGAATTAGAAATACGCTGCATACTGTAAACGTTATTTCCATAAACTAATGTATATTTAACCTTGTCATGGAGTAATATTAGATGAATTAGGATGATTTTTAAACATGAAGTAAATGTTTAGATGTAAAGTATTATGGAGATTACTACAGTTACCTATTTAATTTATTATTGGTGATGGGTACTAGAAATTACCGCTATATTTATTTAACCCTGATAAAAAAGAAAGTGTGTGCTTGGATGCTGGAAATAGAAATTACAGGATCTGGTAATTTAAAGTTGTCATTTATGGGTGTAATTTCTACCAAACCTAGAGTAGATTTTTTCTCTCATATACTCGTTGCAATTTATGATATAAATTCATAATTTTGGAAATACCGTTTTATAGCTTATTTATATAAACCCGCAGTGATTCACTAGAGGTATCGTAAACCATGAATTAAGTTCTAAGGAGCCATAGTTCCTGTAACTTATCTCTGGATTGGAGTATTAATCTAAGCTCTAGACGGGGTGATTGTGAATAATTTCCTAATCGACTAAGCGATTGAATCAAATACAACCTATTCAGAAAATAAAGTTGATATGAAAAATGTAATTGGTAAATTATTACGGAAATTTAAAAATGAATTTTCATCAAAGGGGCCACAGATATTTCAAACTCAATGACCATGGTCACTGGACTTAACGCAGATGGACTTTGGACGAGGGAGCGATAACACCAGAATGGTACCTTGTGTAGGGTGGAAAAATAAATTTATCAAAACACATACCTCGATATTTTTATATCGAGTAGGTGTATGGGGATGTAACCAAAAAATTCAACCTCGATATCGTATAACCTAGAACGGAATGGAAAGAGATGACAGAAATTATGAGAGTTACTTTGAGAATGTTATACCACATTTTTCGATTGGGAATTGCAAAGACGTATGAGGAATTGGGGATCTGAGATAAGAGTATATTAATTAAGAATTTTGATTCAGAGCACTAGCAGAAATTAAAATTGAATGGGGGCCACCGGGTAATCCTTAAGCAATAACATCAAAGATAAAAACCATAAAATCTAGCGCAAGAATATTATAATGCATATGTCCTTACAAATTGTAAATAAACAAGTGTGAATAAAAAAAAATGATAGATGTAATTTAATGCAGAGGATAAACCCTGGAACGAGTATTATACATTTTTCTAATTATATCCCAAGCTTGAAGAAAATTATTTCACCTCATCTTGGGCAATGAGGGTTGATAGCTAAATCCTTAATTGAAATTTCATTTGATATTAAAATTTACAAAATTTACATTTCCCAGAAGTAACGAACAAGATGAAAATAGTAACATACAACTACAGGAAAATAATTACACGACATTTATATAATAAATTTCAGATAGACACAAGAGAGAGATACTTCACAACTTTAAAAAAAAATTATAATCACATAATATACATTGTATGTAATATTATGCATAGAGCGCTAAGACAACTCGTACAACTAGATGATTCCCAAATTAGAAAAAAGGAAAAACAATTGGTAATTAAAGGAAAATGGAAACATGTATATTACAGTAAACATCTTTACATCCAAAATTGCATAAATTGTTCATATACTAAACGAGAAACTCTATATAAGTTTCCAATTATTGACTATAATTATAATAAATAGAGTAAAAAAGTATATAATGGCGTGAGAAGCCTCAATAGAGTACAAATTCCTTTAGGAATCATAAATAAGCAAGGAACAAAATCATATTCTCAATCTTAAGCAGTCTTGGCTGCCAATTTACTCAAACCCTTATAAAATGGGAGGAGTCCTCAGAAAAATAAATTCAATATAGAAAAGAGTTGAGCTCAGGACTTCCAAAATGGAGTATGGGAGCACGGAGGTCCAGCAGACACGGACCTGGAGCAGTGTAGGAAGCGGTCGACGGATGAAGAAGTTGGTATATATGAGATGTAAGAGCTGGAAGGATAATAATATATGTACTTGCATAAAAGAAAGGGAAGAAGCCATAAGGAAAGACAATAGTCAGAGAGAAAGGAAATCCAACAAGTGTAAGAAGGAAATTTAAGTTGACTAACCTAAACTTCTTGAGAGATCATAGCTGGCAGAGATCGACTTCTTTCTAAACATTCTTGAGAAAAACATCGATGGTTGAACTGTAATGAATAAAAACAAAAGAATTAAGAAACCCTTAAGTCAAGCAGGCAAGCTGAAAATGAAACTAGTAACGCAGTGGTTACACTGTAACACTTAAGAGAAAAAAATAGTGGGAATGAAGAAATTTTTTTACCCAAATTACAAAATAAATACAACATGTAAAGATGAAGTTTACCTAGTGACAAAATGATGAATCCATGCACCATAATTTCTTGAACTTTGTCATCCTCCAAGAAGAATGTCGTTGCACTTGAAGGATTACAACAAGACAGTACCAGTGCATAAAAAAATGTTGTAATAGCAGTCTAAAAGGAAAGGGGAAAAAAACCAATTTCTGAAATATTGAGTATGAACACGATATCACTAGTGCTGTTAAGGTTGTTAACTCATGGTCAGAGGGCCAAAGCTACCACGACCTTGGGTGGAATCCAAACGCCAACCTACTGGTAACACATAACAACAGTCTCCAAACCAATGTGTTCTTTGTGCAAGCAAAAGCCCAAATGAGGAACTGGCTAGCTGAAGTCGGATTATTAGGGTTTGATAAGAATTTCTCTATTGTTTGATCCATTGATTAGACCTGCACCATTCAATTGAGTTTGGCTGACAACTCATGTGAATATCACATGGATGAGATCAATGCGGCTAACTATGATTGAACTCAAATTCCAAAAACATAAATAAATTCTTGTGCCCTGGAGACATGAGACCTTGCACTAGTACATGTAAATACATTGGGTTAGGAACATTAATCATCAATCTGTGACATTTTAGTCGAATTGATGTCAAGGGGTCAAGGGTACATTTCCATTATGTGGTAAGCACTAGATCTTACTTCGGAAAGAGTGAATTGATTAAATATAAATGTATTTCTCCATAGAATGGGAGCCAAACATCAATACGAATAATTATGACAATTAGATCTTAGTGATGAGTTTGGAGTATCATCACCTGAATATATAGTAAGTGTATACCTTGATGTATAGACGCAAATGTTATATCTTCCATATCATGGAGTATGCAACAAAAGGCCAACTAGAAACTTGAATACAATACACATTGGAATTGATGTTTCAATAAGGGTTTGTCCCCTCCTTATAATTATCTATACATATATAATATTATCATGAAGACACTTAGATTTTGCACGAGAAGATAAGAACCAAGAAGAATACATTTAGATAGGGATAGAAGAGACTATTATCACTTCACTGAGTGTGGAAAAACAAAATTTGATTATACAATTGTCATCTAGTATTGTTTAAAAAAGAAAAATCTTATGGTAGGAATTTAGTATGTGATAGACATAGACTTCCTCTCATACCTAGATTTTATCTCGAAATCCCTTATCTCCTAGCGTTTTTTCAATGGAATCACGTTAAAATATGTCACCATAGATTCGTGAGTGAATAGCCTTACTCCCATATATCTCAGCTATAAAGCCTCGTCGCCACCCCTTCTGCTTCTTTGACTCTACCTCAGCAACATCTCTGAGTCGCGAAGGGACTGTACTGAATTCCTATGGCGATTTCCCCCACCTACAAAAGGAAAAACATACCAACCCAAATCCCTCTCAACCAAGTTTGGAATCCAACACACCAAATCATCACAATAACCCCAGGCAAAGGGACTAAATTTTGACAACAATCGACCTGAGCAGGCATAAGGTTACACAAATTCAACCACTAACTTAATTCCCTCTACAATTGGACAAAGAAAACACCACCCTCAACTGTGGACCTACCACGATCCAGTAAACAAAGCCTCGACTTCAAATTCCTCTCATATAACCTATCTCGACAAGCAAATAACACTGCCCAAAATAGACCCAATCACCCTAGCCAATGGGGGAAAATTTAAATAATGGTTTTAGATATTATTTTCATAATCAAAAGTCACTAAATATTTATTTTAAATTTTAAATAATTCATTTTGTTCTAACTGAATTTTATTTCTTCTTAACCTTTTTTTTTAAACGACACGTGTATTAGGTCATAGAATGATTCTCTACCCAATAATAATAAAAGATAATGAACAAGTTGATGAGAAGAAACATGAATCTAGTTCTAATGGTCTGTTGATATGCTGAAAAAACGGGATAAGAGGAACAAAGGGAGTACATGAACTGGGAAGTTGTGACTCTAAAAAAAACACGAATGGGAATTGACAATTATTTTTGTTTGCTCATTCGGAGGGAGTTGGCAGATGGTACAAAAAAACAAGGAGAAGAAAGAGAAAATAAATTATAATTATAAATCTTGATCCTCGTTTTTTTTAGAGCTGAGATATTTTTTGCTCTCAAGGCTATGATCTTGATTATATTTTTTGCTCTCAAGGCTATGATCTTGATTCTTAAAATGCTCCAAAACGTATGCAAAATTTATTTTATTCCCTTTTAAATTTGCAATAAAATTATCTTTTTTTCATATAAAAAAAACATAATGTGGGCTCATAACATGCCTAACACATAAATTTAAATAATAATAATAATTCATATCAATAACCCAAAATATATAATTAATAAATGCTTAGAAATGTAAAAAAAATAATTAAAAAACACACACACTTGACCATGTAAATTAAAAAATTAATTAAAAATTATAAAACGTGTCATATAAAAGTGTCATATATATAGTTATATGTATTATGATGGTTTTAATATATGTATATATATATATATATATATATATATATATATATATATATATATATATATATATGATGATGATGATGGTTAACGTCCACTGAGACCAAACTTTGGTCTATCGGACCTAAAGAAATGAATTATTTAGTTTGATTTAAGATTTTATTCCTATGCTCAAAAAGCTTGGAGAGAAGCCTCCTGAGCTCACTATAATTTTGACATCGTAAAACACTAGGAAGGTCAGTATTGCAACAAAGATTATGAACTGAGATATAATGTGGTTGTACGCGGGGCACTCTAAGAGGAAGTGATTTTCATCCTCGATGTTCATATTCTCACAGAGATGGAAGATCCTTTCCATCCATGGTGTTTTAGGAACTGCCCACAACTCGTTTCACTATGGAGCTCATGAGAGTTCGTTCTAATCTTGGCTATATTAATTTTCTTCTTTGAGCTACTTAAAACAGAGAGATACTTTTGATCTTCTGGGGTGGGGTTGATAACCTCCTTATAATATCTTAATTTTCTTTTAACTGCTAAACCTTTCTCACACCACATTTTTTCTTTGAACTTAGAAGTAACAATATTTTTAATGTTATTAATGTTTTGCAATACAACACTCTCATCGATCTCCCAATGGTTTAACTGAGCCCTGGTGTCTTTATACCAACCTCCTTTGAGTCTTAGGTGGTTTTGGCTAGAATTTAAAGCTAGCTTAGGAATTCTATGGTCTCCTATGTTATTGAGTTTGTGCTTGTACAACAGAAGCCTAGTCATAGCTAGGCGGCTCTTGATAGGGGAAAGACCCAATTCTATAAGGAGAATAGGATAGGGTGTATTTCTTTTAATTTTTAGGTTATACGTTATAAAACACTTCTGGATTTGCTCAATATTTCTCCAGGATTCTCTAGAGATGTTGCAACCCCAAACCTCACATCCATATAAGATAACAAGAATGACTAACGTTTCAAAGAGGAATTTCTTTCTATCCCACATTAAGAGGTTTATCGTTTTACAATTATTTTCAAGACCAAAATAAGATTTCCACCCCCCATTAATCCTTTTCTCAATGCTATAGTTCTATTTGAGCTTATGATGAATATAAATTCCTAGGCACTTGTAAGGAGACAATTCCTCCAAGTTACTATTGTCATATATAAAATTAGCGTAAGTGTCATTCTTGGATTTGATAATCATAACTTTTGCTTTGTCATTGTTAACAATCATACCCATGGTAGAGCAGAAATTCTTAAGAAGTCTAAGTTGCTTATCAAGATCAGATGGGCACCTTGCGAGAATAACAATATCGTTAGCATATAGAAGAAGGATGATGACTATCCCAGCTAAGATTATGCCAACACAACTTGATTCCTCTAAACAACCTTCTAGCTTGTCCATGTAAATGCCAGATAGGGTAGGGGAGAGGGGGAAACCTTGTTTAACTCTGATATTACACTTAATATCTTTTGACCACCCCTCACTACTCTTTAACTTGGCAATTACATTCTCGTAAACCTTATAGCTGTAGCTCTCAACTCAAAAGGAACCTTTAGCTCTTCTAATCTATTCCATAGTATTTTTCTAGGAATCGTATCAAAAGCCTTTCTAAAGCCCACAAAGCAACAAAAGAGATTGGATTTATCATTGCGAAATTCCTCCACAATGATCCTAAGTGTAACGAGGTGGTCTGTTGTTGAGTGTTGCCATCTAAAACCCATTTTGCCTTTAGCTCGCTTACCTTCACTTTCAAGCCATATGCTCAACTTATTTTCCAAAATAATACCACATAACTTGGCGAAGAGAGGGCTGATCATAATTGTCCGATAATTAGAGGGGTTATTTGTATTCCCACTTTTAAAAAGTAGGGATAATGAGGCTTTGATTCCATGGTTTAGGGAACCCTTGCTTGACCGCTTGATTAAAACGATTTTGGATGTGGGGGATCAGGACAGGACCTCCAATTTTTAAGATTTCCGCCTGGTAACCTTCAATGTCCTTAGCTTTCCCATTTGCCAGGTGTTTAACCCCAAAATCAATGTCTTCTAATGAGAAAACTACTTTCGTTGTGAGCAGTGTTTCAAAGTTATCCATGACATTTGGAGATTCATAAATCCTTTTAAGATAAAAATTCCAGTCGTGTAAAGAAATTTTATTATTATCTTTAGTTTTCCTAGTTAGAATCTGCCTCTAGAATTTCTTAGGAGCTACCTTAGAGAGGTGTAAGAGATTCTCTTGTCTTTTATGAATATACTGCCTTCTTTTCCTTTTAGTTAGGGCTTTGTATATTTTTATCTTGCCAATTTTAGGAGATTCATCAACAACTTCCGTAATTGCTCTCCTCGCACTTTTACAATATTTGTCATACCATGGGTTGGTTTTTCTATTTCTTTTATTACTTGAAACTTCAATTGAGAACTTGTTAATAGAATATGAAAGGGTTGTAGTAAAATTATGAGAAAGGTCTTTTATGTTGTCTATACTAGATAAAGGAAGCAAATTAATTTTTAATTCATTTAGAAAGAGATTGTTTTTATTTCTATCAAAGATTAAGTTCTTTTGGCTATAAGGATTATCTTCTATGGGATCTCTATGCATGACAAAATTGAGAGTTATAAGTAAAGGCTTATGATCAGAGTCAGGCTTGTGGTCATTTAAGATGTCAAAATTTATTATTTTGTTGTATAAAGGGAGATCGGAAATAACATAGTCTACCACACTGCTACCAAGCCCATGGATGCAGGTGAGTTGATCAAGTCTTGCAAGGAGGACCTTGCAAGAGAGTTCGAGATGAAAAAGAGGGGTCGAGAGCAAAAACATACCAACCCAAATCCCTCTCAACCAAGTTTGGAATCCAACACACTAAATCGTCACAATAACCCCACACAAAGGGACTGAATTTTGGCAACAATCGACCTGAGCAGGCATAAGGTTACACAAATTCAACCACTAACTTAATTCCCTCTACAGTTGGACAAATAAAACACCACCCTCAGACTGTGGACCTACCACGACCCAGTAAACAAAGACTCGACTTCAAATCCCTCTCATAGAAGCTATCTCGACAAGCAAATAACACTGCCCAAAATAGACCCAGCCACCTTAGCCAATGGAGGAAAATTTAAATAATGGTTTTAGATTTTATTTTCATAATCAAAAGTCACTAAATATTTGTTTTAAATTTTAAATAATTCATTTTGTTTTAACCAAATTTTCTTTCTTCTTCACCTTTTTTTTAAAGGACACGTGTATTAGGTCATAGAATGATTCTGTACCCAATAATAATAAAAGATAATGAACAAGTTGATGAGAAGAAACATGAATCTAGTTCTAATGGTCTGTTGATATGCTAAAAAAATGGGATAAGAGGAAGAAAGGGAGTACATGAACTAGGAGGTTATGACTCTAAAAAAAACACGAATGGGAATTGACAATTATTTTTGTTTGCTCATTTGGAGGGAGTTGGCAGATGGTACAAAAAAACAAGGAGAAGAAAGAGAAAATAAATTATAATTATAAATCTTGATCCTCATTTTTTTAGAGCTGAGATCTTTTTTGCTCTCAAGGCTATGATCTTGATTCTTAAAATGCTCCAAAACATATGCAAAATGTATTTTATTCCCTTTTAAATTTGCAATAAAATTATTTTTTTTCACATGAAAAAAAACATAATGTGGGCTCATAACATGCCTAACACATAAATTTAAATAATAATAATAATTCATATCAATAACCCAAAATATATAATTAATAAACACGTAGAAATGTAAAAAATAATAATTAAAACACACACACACATGACCATGTAAATTACAAAATTAAAAAATTAAAAAAGTAATTAAAAATTATAAAACGTGTCAAATATATAATTATATGTATTATGATGGTTATATATATATATATATATATATATATATATATATATATATATGATGTTGATGTAGTGGATGACCAAACTTTGGTCTATCGGACCTAAAGAAATGAATAATTTAGTTTGATTTAAGATTTTATTCCTATGCTCAAAAATCTTGGAGAGAAGCCTCCCGAGTCCCGAGCTCACTATAATTTTGACATTGTAAAAGGCTAGGAAGGTCAGTATTGCAAAAAAGATTATGAAACTAAGATATAATGTGGTTGTACGCGGGGCACTCTAAGAGGAAGTGATTTTCATCCTTGATGTTCATATTCTCACAGAGATGGAAGATCCTTTCCATCCATGGTGTTTTAGGAACTGCCCAACAACCCGTTTCACTATGGAGTTCATGAGAGTTCGTTCTAATCTTGGCTATATTAATTTTCTTCTTTGAGCTAGTTAAAACAGAGATATACTTTTGATCTTCTAGGGTGGGGTTGATGACCTCCTTATAATATCTTAATTTTCTTTTAGCTGCTAAACCTTTCTCACACCACATTTTTTCTTTGAACTTAGAAGTAACAATATTTTTAATGTTATTCATGTTTTGCAATACAACATTCTCATCGATCTCCCAATGGTTTAACCAGGCCCTGGTGTCTTTATACCAACCTACTTTGCGCCTTAGGTGGTTTTGGCTAGAATTTAAAGCTAGCTTAGGAATTATATGGTCTCCTATGTTATTGAGTTTATGCTTGTACAACATAAGACTAGTCATAGCTAGGCTCTCGATAGGGGAAAGACCCACTTCTATAAGGAGAATAAGATAGGGTGTATTGTGTTTAATTTTTAGGTTATACGTTATAAAACACTTCTGGATTTGCTCAATATTTCTACAGGATTCTCTAGAGATGTTGCAACCCCAAAACTCACATCCATATAAGATAATAGGAGTGACTAAATTTTCAAAGAGGAACTTCTTTCTATCCCACATTACGAGGTTTATTGTTTTACAATTATTTTCAAGACCAAAATAAGCTTTCCACCCCCCATTAATCCTTTTCTCAATGCTATAGCTCTAGTTGACCATATCATGAATATAAATTCCTAAGTACTTGTAAGAAGACACTTCCTCCAAGTTACTATTGTCATACATAAAATTAGCATAAGTGTCCTTCTTGGATTTGATAATCATAACTTTTGTTTTTTCAGTGTTAACAGTCATACCCATGGTAGAGCAGAAATTCTTAAGAAGTCTAAGTTGCTTATCAAGACTAGATGGGCACCTTGTGAGAAGAACAATATCGTTAGCATAGAGAAGAAGGATGATGACTATCCCAACTAAGATCGTGCTGACACAACCTGCTTCCTCTAAACAACCTTCTAGCTTGTCCATGTAAATGCCAGATAGGGTAGGGGAGAGGGGGAAACCTTGTTTAACTCTGATATTACACCTAATATTTTTTTACCACCCCTCACTGCTCTTTAACTTGGCAATTACATTCTCATATAACCCTATAGCGATAGCTCTCAACTCGAAAGGAACCTTTAGCTCTTCTAATCTATTCCATAGGTTGTTTCTAGGAACCATATTGAAAGCCTTTCTAAAGTCCACAAAGCAATAAAAGAGATTGGATTTATCATTGCGAAATTCCTCCACAATGATCCTAAGTGTAACGAGGTGGTCCATTGTTGAGTGTTGCCTTCTAAAACCCACTTGGCCTTTAGCCCTCTTACCTTTGCTTTCAAGCCATATGCTCAACTTATTTTCCAAAATAATACCATATAACTTGGCTAAGAGAGGGCTGATCATAATTGCCCGATAATTAGAGGGGTTATTTGTATCCCCACTTTTAAAAAATAGGGATAATGAGGCTTTGAGTCCATGGTTTAGGGAACCCTTGCTTGACCGCTTGATTGAAAAGCTTGTGGATGTGGGCGATGAGAACATGACCTCCAGTTTTTAAGATTTCCACCTAGTAACCTTCAATGTCATTAGCTTTCCCATTTTCTAGGCATTTAACCCCAAAATCAATGTCTTCTAATGAGAAAACTTCTTTCGTTGTGAGCAGTGTTTCAAAGTTATCCATGATATTTGGAGATTCATAAATCTTTCTAAGATAGGAATTCCAGTCGTGTAAAGAAATTTTATTATTATCTTTAGTTTTACTAGTTAGAATCTGCCTCTAGAATTTCTTAGGAGCTACCTTAGAGAGGTGTAAGAGATTCTCTTGTCTTTTATGAATATACAGCCTTTTTTTCCTTTTAGTTACGGCTTTGTATATTTTTATCTTGCCAATTTTAAGAGATTCATCAACAGCTTCCTTAATTTCTCTCGACGCACTTTTACAATATTTTTCATACCATGGGTTGGTTTTTCTATTTCTTTTATTACTTGAAACTTCAGTTGAGAACTTGTTAATAGAATATGAGAGGGTTGTAATAAAATTATGATAGAGGTCTTTTATGTTTTCTATACTAGATAAAGGAAGTAAATTAATTTTTAATTCATTTAGAAAGAGATCGTTTTTACTTCTATCAAAGATTAAGTTCTGTTGGCTGTAAGGATTATCTTGTATGGGATCTTTATGCATGACAAAATTGAGAGTTATAAGTAAAGGTCTATGATCAGAGTCAGGCTCGTGGTCATTTAAGATGTCAAAATTTATTATTTCGTTGTATAAAGTGAGATCGGAAATAATATAGTCTACCACACTGCTACCAAGCCCATGGATGCAGGCCATCTAGCTAGAATTGGGCCACTTCTTTAGACCATTGCAAATTATGCGATCCTGAGCAGTACAAAGCTTGACTAGCTCCGACCCAAACAAATTCTCCCCGCAGTATTTAGATCTCCTTTTTGTACCTGCTAGCCAAAGTAAGGTCTTCGTCTAACCAAAGAGGATTAGGGTTGGAATGATTTCTTAGAAGAATAACTTGGTTGCTTGAAGTTCGAGCACTAAAGTCACCCATTAAAAGGATATTACCTTCATTCCTTAGGCTAGAAATATCATTCTCTAAACCATTGTAAGGACTATTTTTATCTGGATTCTTTTTCTTATAGAAGTTAGAATTGATGGGGGGGAAATAACAGATTGATATGTAGGTCTTTTTATTATTAATGTCAGTAATCTCTATCCAACTATATTGGTTGTAAAGGTCGTTTTTATAAATCCTAGCATGGGAGGAGATGTTCTTCTTAGTGTAACAAGCGATACCCCCAATGCCTCTATGGGAGGATCACTTTTTCCAAGCGGACCATAGTGCAAAGCCATCTATGTTAGGAACCTTAGATTCTTCGTGCTCCCAAGTTTCAACAAGCAATATAATATCGACATCATTCGAGATCCAACTTAGCTTAGGGCCTTTGTTCCATGGAAAGCCTCGACAGTTCCAAGAAAGAATCCGGAGCATGTTTCATTGCTATTTATTACTATCTTTTTGGTTTCTATCTCGAATAATGACTTTTCTATTTATTATTAGTTCCCATTTTCCTTCCTTCCTAGCTTTTTTTACCTTTTGAACCTCCTTTCTTAATTTTGTTTAATCTTCTGGAATGAGATCTTCATTTATAAATATTCTTGTTCCTTTTAGACTTGAGGTTTTACTAAGTATGTCATACTTATGGTCAGTAGAGCTCACCTTTATTTGGATCAACCTTCTTTTATTCTCAGTTAGTTTCCCCAACCTTGTTGCTTCTGTGAGACACATGTTTCAATTTGTAATCTATTATGTAATTCTGTCTGGGCTATGGCTAAAGTATCCTCATCTACCTCCCCTTTCAAACTGAAGATGATAAGGTTCAAGGCACTTTTGTTACGCTCATGGTCTAATTCTATCAATTTTTTCATTTTATCTTTAATTGGTTTGATATCTAATTTATTTGCCACACTATTTAGGGTGAGGCAGTTATTAACTTTTTCTTCTATTTCTTTAATCATGTCCTTCATTTTAAGACTCTCTAAACTATTAGCATCTTCTTGCTGGGATGTTTGATTCGTATCTTGGTTTTGTTTTTCTATAACCTACAACCTAGTCTCCGTTGCCACCATTTTGGTCTCTAAGAGTTCTATTTTATTTTCTATTTGTTTTTGGATCTTGTCTTCAAGATATGTGAATTTATTTTCCAGCATGGCTTCTAACTCTGTTTGTAGCTTGACTTCTTTTTCTTCTCTACGTTTCTCTAAAGTGTGTAATTTATTATGAATAATATTACTAAGAACCAATATAGATCTATCTTAACTTTGAATTTATCAAGACTTGCAAGGCATCAAACCTTTGGAGGTGCAAACATTTTCTCAAGTTTTACACCAAAAAGAGCTTATGCATCTTGAGATATTTGATCTAGGGCTTTGCATCTTGAGATATTTGATTCCTCTAAATTCTTGGTAAATTATGAGTTAAGATAGACGTATGGTGGTTTTAATTTTTGCAATATGAAATGCACCATAAAATAAACTTTTTAGTGTCTATTAATATTTATCAACCATTTAATTTATATAATTGTACTAATATTTCTTTATAAATACAAAATACACTTGAAAAATATAATTCTATTAAAATTTTTAATATAAATAACAATTTTTCCAATTTTTAATGCTCTTAAAATTACTTTTTGCAAGATAAACTAATATTTGTAATCTCAAAAATTTAATAAAAACCATTTTAACGAGATATCAAATATTTGCATTACTTATAAAACATTAAAAAATATTAAATTCATTTATATATAAAAAAAAAAATAACAACTTTCAAAATTTTGAATGAATTTTAATAATAATAAAAATTAAAATATATAAATCAAAATTAGATTTTTTAAATTATTTTCTTTATCTTAAAAACACAAACTTAATAAATTATTTTTCAATTTAGCAAACAAAATATCCCAATAAATTCGTACACACTTATACGGCCTCCATTGTTATTCAAAGACTTTGAAAACGTACTTGTTATTCGTAAAACTATTTCGTCATCAACTCCTTAAAGATTTCAAAATATTTAATATTTTTTAGAATGGAAAACAAAATTTATATTTTTTTTGGAAACCATATCATTTTTCTAAATATTTTCACAAAAGCAACATTTAATTTTTAATAGCATTTAGATGGAAAACAAAAATTATATTTTTTTTGGAAACCATATCATTTTTCTAAATATTTTCACAAAAACAACATTTAATTTTTAATCGCATTTAATTTTTAATACCAATACGAGACTAGTGTCTTCAATGTGTGTGTCACTTTCCCATCTGTGAGAAAACCATGATCAACTTCTTAAATATTTCAAAATATTTAATATTTTTTAAAATTATTTTTTATTTTTTATTTTATTTTATTTTTTGAATATATCTGTTTTTTTTTTTACATAGGGGCACCGGCCTTCAGAAGTCTAGCCCAGAGAGGTGGCATACTCACATTACATAGCTGAAAATTGACCAAAAAGACTTGCTGTAGACTGACTAGAAGAGCTTCTAGGACCAGGACCATGATCAGTGTATGGACACAGAATACAACATTGTCAAAACTGTAGATTGACCAGAGGTAATTCAGGGACCAAAACGGATTGTCTGGGCTTATGCATATAAGCAGGGAAGCGTTGCCAAGGTCAAAACTGTAATCTGATCCAAAATGCAACCGTACTCGTAACTTTGAGCAACAGGGAAACAAAAACCAAAGAGCGCATACCTGTTTATGCTTCATGAGTGGTGGAACGTGACTCTTCAACAATAGGACACCCATAATTGAAGGGGTCATCATCATCAGAGGGATGGCCCTCTTTGCCTGAAGAACCGCCAACAGTTGGGACACTCGGACCAGCATGAGTTTGCGTTTCCTGGGAAGCAGTACCACCTGGAACCTTATTCTGCTTGCTGTGAAGCTGAGAAGTGCCAGGCGAGCAGTGTTCAAATTTGAACACATCACAAGCCTTCTGAAGCTCTCTAGCACGTCAGAGAAGTTCTCAGCGAAATTTACTAGTCAAAAGAAATTTAAATTTTGATTTTTACATGTCTTTTAAAATTTTTAAATAATATTATAAAATGTCGTATGAAGGTCTACCTGTCTATAAGACATTTCAAAAAAAATCCAGTTGTCTGATTGATGTAACACTCTAAAGTCTGCAGGAGGTTCTAGCAACACTCAAGAAAGTGCAATGGGATGTAATGGAGGTTGTTCATCCATTCCCAGGCCATTAGTCATAATGGCAGCACTGATAGAGTTAGAAGTCATGATATGATGTTTATGCTCGCATTCATTGATAACAGAGGTTTATTTTCGCATTCATTGATAGCAGAGGAGAAGTAGCTATGTATTGGTATCCGTGAACTAGGCATATTTTGAAGGTATCAAAGATTTAGAAGAAACAAATGACAAAAGACAGAATTAATTATAACTAAGGTAGATTATTCTAAGCCTGTGAATCTTGCTTGCATTGATTTTTCCAATCCCAATCTTACTATGAGTGCAACACAAGTTCGCAAGGTATTTTTAACTCTCAATTTTAATTTTCAACATTCATTTCCCTGGCCTTTCATTCAGTTAGGTGGAACCAATTAAAATTATTATGTCTGGAATGGTTTATTGATCTTTATATAGTCATGTGTAGACTCTAGATTTTTTTTATATCGTCCATCATGTCATCGATGAAGATTTTTTGGACTAAGTCTTTGAGCAAAGTCGACAACTTTTTGCCCTTCCTGAGGAGGAAACGATGAAATAGCTGCGGAATGAGAACCGTCAAGGTTACACTCTGTATCAAGCAGAATCTCTTAATCTTTCCATTCAACTCAAAGGTTTGATGTGGATTTGTGTCTCCTTCTATTTACTTCTACTTGTAATTACATCTTGCTCTGATCAACTCTGAAAAATCAATCCGTTGAAGTATTTCACTTCATATTTTTTCATATATTCGTTTTTCTAGGGGATTGGAAGGGGAGTTATGAAGCTTCTGAAGCGTCGATAAAGGCAAGTGATTTCAAAGTCCCAATCAATGGCCTTCAACAGATATGCAATTCAACATTTAAAACAATATTTTGCATACTTGTCCAACACTTAAAAATAGATTAAAGTGACAGTATTGACATTTTTACATCATAACCACATACTGCATTTTCTGTGGTATCTTCATTTTCCTTAATTTGTAAAATTTTATTCTTTCTTGTCAACCCACCATTAACACAAGATCGTTGAATTATGAGATTACCCCATTAGATAGTGATACCTATGCTTACTGATTCACAAACTTTTATTTGTCATCTTGTAAATAACTACTACCATCTACTACATCTTCGAGGATGCCGAATATATTCGAGTACTGATCATCCTACGGCTATGAAAACATCTTCCATCCTACCTTTATGCGGACATATTCATGACATTACTTTGATGTTCCACATAGATATCTTGACATAGTATAATAAGGCCGATATGGTTGCTTACATTTTCCATGAAAACATCATTACTTTGAAACTCTGTTCAACATGGAAATCTTGAGATAGCATAATGAGACCGATAGGGTTCTTTATTTAGGGTTTCTTTTTAGCGAACATTGGTATATAGACATAGTAATCTCTTTATTAATTTGAATTCTTATTTTATAGTAATAAATGAATATGTTCTCATTTTATAGTAATAAATGAATAATTTTTCATTTTATAGTAATAAATGAAATAAATTAGTTAAAGATGTAATTTTATCGTGTTTAAAAATAGATTAAAATGATAATATTGATATTTTTACATCATAACCATATTTTTTGTTGTATCTTCATTTTCTTTCCTAATTTGTAAAATTTTCTTTCTTTCTTGTCAACCAGCCATTCAGACAAGATTGTTCAATTTTGACAACCATTCATACAAGATTGTTCAATTATGAAATTACCCCATTAGATGGTGGTAAATAACTACTACCATCTCTTTTCTATTTTAGATGATTCTATGATTGACAACCATAATGCTTACAAAAGCCTAGCATTGCTTCCATCTAAACTTACTGTAATCAAGCTTACTATTAAGCCCACTTACTATTAAGCCTAACATTTGTAAAATCAAACTTTATTTAAAACCTTGTATTTCTTCTCTTATCTTAAAAAGCCTTTTTCTTTATTAACTCTCTAGTTTTTGAAAACATAGAAATTAATGCTTTAAAAAAATTGAGAAATAATAAGTGTGCTTCCCATAAAATTATGTAGAGTTTTGAATCGAGGAGAAGTGTTAAAATGAAACTCCAAAGCTCTATTAATAACCACACAACCGAAGATTGGTCTGCCTATAGGGCTACAACTTAATTTTCTTTTTCCAGTCGGTCTTCCCAAAAGATATAGAATGCCAATAGCTATCCATACAACTATTATTGTCTCTCCCGCTTCATTTTCTCCATTCGGTATCTAGGAAATAAGTTGTGTGTGTGGGTGTCCATGTAGCTGCTGCTATGAAGGGGTTTTTAAGGAGATGTTGAAATCATAGAAAAATTAAAAGACATTGTTAATGAAAAGAAACCATATTATTAGAAAAAGACATCAATGAAAAGAAACTGCATTATTAGAAAAAGATATCAACCAAACTTGAATTCATTGTAAGGACCAAATTTGAAAACCGTTCTTAAACAACAACAAAAATGATCAACCAAGCCATACAACAACAACACTGCAGATGTGTATTACATATTACAATATTTCCTTATTAGATATGGAAAACTTTCCTTTTAATTACATAAATTTTTGAATCTATAGAGCTTGAAGTTTTTAATGGAGATAAAAGTCTATTGATAGTGTTCTTTGATTGAGCAATGTTAAGAGAAAAGTTCAATTCCCTTGGTTGTTGAGAGTATATATTTGTTTTTTTGGTTTTCTTTAAATTGTTTCAAGCTGAGCAAAAGATATATTATAAATTAGAAACAATGAAAACTATTTCTTTTCTTTTTTTCATTGTGCAAATAAATTTATATTTTCAGTGATGTAAATTCAAATACTTTTGAAGATTATCTAATGAATAGAAGAAATATATGTTTAATTTTTTAAACAGAATTTGAGAAAAATGTTCGCCTATATACTAAATTCTATTGAGATTTTATAGTGTTTTAATGTAGCCACTTTTTAAATTTTAAATATTTAGAAGGACCCCATTTCATTTTGGCATTCTTTTTTATAAAAAAATTATTTAATATACACTTGTTAATAGAAGTACAAATTTTTTTGTAACTTTTCATCTTTGAAGGGTTAGATGAATATATGCCCTTCCAAATAAAATTAAGACCAACCCTTCAAATTTGATCACTGCAGGCAAGTCTTCTGCCCTCATCTCCATAGTCACTCCTGGAGTTGCGGCTACCAGGCCCACAGTACCCTCGCACAACTCAATTGTGACAGAAGCAATGAAAGAGTGATTACTGAGAGTGCAGGGGAATTGAAAACGAGCAGTGTGAGAGTGAGAGTTGTGAGAGCTCGACGCTAATCCATGTTGCCCACGACCTCGTCCACAACTGCTCCTGGTAGCAGGATAGCGATCAGAGCCGAAGCTCGAGGAGTAAGACGAGGAATCCGTGGTAGAGGAGGAGGGCTGGTGGATAACTTGCCCACGAGAGCTTCCCCTCCTGCAACCCATTCGTTGGCGCAATTTAGGCATGTTGAAAAGAGCAGTAGGAGCTAAACTGGCAGTAGGACTGTGCAGGCCGCGGGAGACTAAAAGGGGCAAAGCTTCAGCACGCAGAGGAGCGCTGAGAGTGACAGAGGCCGAGCGACACTTAAAATTGCAGGAAGGACTTTGGAAAGCATGAAATCCCGGCTGAGAATCAACACTACAATCCTGAGCACAACGATTAACTGGTCTGGACCGAGAGCAGGGCTCCGCGGCAGCAAGGGAGCAATACATTCGCAGGGGAGGAGCGTTGAGAAAATGGAGGAGCGCCATATCAAAAGGATGAGAACGCAGGTATGGAGGAATGAGCTGCAATAATGCAGCATTGAAGGAGCTTGCAGAGAGTATTAAGGTCGGCAGCACGCGAGGCCAGATGGCGGTGGGAATGAGCCACGCGCCAACCCACCAAGCCGCTTTCATACCATATGCAATACTAAACACCCGCATCCGAGAAATATTTTTTAAAATTAAAAACACAATTAATTTATATTTTTTTTGGAAATCCACAACATTTTTCTAAATATTTTCGCAAAAACCGCATTTAATTCTTAATACCAATACCAAACTAGTGTCTTCAATGTGTGTGTCACTTTCCCATCTGTGAGAAAACAATGACCAACTCCTTAAAGATTTCAAAATATTTAATATTTTTTAAAATTGAAAACACATTAATTTATATTTTTTTTGGAAACCTACATTTCTAAATTTTTTTACAAAAAACGCATTTAATTCTTAATACCAATACCATACTAGTGTCTTCAATGTGTGTCACTTTCCCATCTGTGAGAAAACCATGATCAATTTTTAATAGGTTTCCTAATTTGTACAAAACCGTGATCAATTTTTAATATTTTTCTCACCGATGATTAATTATTATTTCAATTGGCTTTTTGTTAGGTCATCTACTTTTTCTACTTAAAATTAATCCACCAAACAATTACCTAGCGATATTATTATACATAACAGAATAATCGCAAATAGTGGCATATAAATAGATGAGTTGCAAAGCATTTGGTTTGCTACCGCTGAGTATTATTGACGACCAACTTTCGACACCGCCCACATAAATTGTGGTTACATTCTTCTACGAGCGAGAAAGGTCAAATGTCAAAACGGCCATACTACGAGTGAGACGTTGAGATAGCAAAAGCTTTTGAAGAGGCCATGGATGCAACAGTCAGTCGGTTCATCATTCTTCTATTGTCTACACGTGCTTCTGTTTTGAAGTTTTCATTTTCGTGTATTTCATTCTAAGATTTTGACGGTGTGTATCGACTTCGATGCAGCATTTAATATTGATGTGCCGGTGTTTAGACCTGGTTGGCATCATGTTGAAAGGGTAACGTGGCACTGTTTTAGACCTTGTTGGCAATCAAACTAAAAAGACAATTCTTATTTTAATTTAAAGGGTTATTACTTATTATTAATTTTATATATTTACTATTAAAATAAACAATGAATTTTATTCTAAAAATTTGATTCTGGGATGTTTTATTTTTAGTAAATTATATATATATATATTATATTAAGATTAATTAGAATTATAATATTGAGAAGAATATAAATAGAGGTGGAAAAATTATTATCGATGGAAAAGAATAGTAAATTTGTGGATTTTTAGATTTGGGATTATATATATATATATATATATATATATATATATATACTCTTGAAATACTAGTCATTCCTATTATTTTATATGGATGTGAATTTTGGGGTTGCAGTATATCTAGAGAACCATGGAGGAAGATTGAACACATCCAAAAGCATTTTATAACCTACAAATCAAAATTAAAGGAAATACTCCTACTATACCTTCCTAATTAATGCAAGTAGGGAAAGTATGGTTATGACTAGTTATCTTATTATACAACATGGATACCAAGAGTTTTTCTAAAATTGCTTCTAATTATTGGAAAACTCCTACCTTCTAGCAAAGGTGGCATAAGGATGCCCAGTATTGGCTAGACTAATATGGAATAATACTAAAAATATTATCATTTTCATATTTAAGGAGAAAATGTAGGGAAATAAATAGCTAGAGAAAAAAAAGAAACTACTCTATTAAAAATCTCAAAAACCAAAAGTATCTCTCTATCTTGACAAGTATTAAGAAAAAAAATGAACAATTTCAAGATCAAAACTAATTCTCATGAGCTTGATAGTAAAATTGAGAGCTAGTCAAAATAGAATAAAAGAATGTGTTTGTTACACAATCTTGAAATGGTTGAAAATGAAAAGAACTTTCTCTTAAATTATCTATCTTATACTCACATTTATCTCATTTTCAAAATATTTATTACATTGCCAATCTTGTTGACCTTTTAACTAAATAAATTTATGATGATCCAAAAATGTTTTTCTTAAATTTTTTAAATATATATATATATAAATAAATAAATAAGGTTAAAAAAATATATTTAATATCTTACTTTTTAGAAACCATAAAAATATTTTAGTAAACATTAATTATTATTATCCTATAATTATTTTAATTTCGAAATTTAATTATATATATTAATGACCAACAACACCCACCCTTTTTAAAACTAACATAAATTTCAAAATATTATCAATATTGTCTTTTTTGGGTTTTTAAAATAATATGTTATATTTGAATTAAATAACTTTAATTTAACTTAATAATAATTCTATAACAGTAAATAAAATGGTTTAGCATTTTGAATTTTAAGAACAACCGTTATTATAATGATTAAATATAAAATTAATTAGATTTTGATAAGGTAAAATTAATGAAATATAAATTTAAAAATAATAATTATAGTAATTAAATGGAATATTAATGTATTATGATATTAAAAAAATTTAATTAAAATTGATGATTATAGAAAAAATTCATGAGGTTTGGATATTTAATTTTGATATTAATATTGTTTTTATCAAAAATTATGATTATTGAAAAATATGAAATAATATTGTTCACTATTTACAAATGTAATGAGAGACCCATTTTACAGTCCAATATGAGGGGATGTGTAAGTTTTCTCGTAGGTTTACCCCTTTAAAATAAAAATAAAAAATAAAAATTATGTTCTAAATGAAAAATAATGTTGACTATAATAAAAAAAAAAATGATGTCAAGTAATTAAAAGTAAAAAACATGTCACTAAGATGTTTGAATCTTATATTTTTCAAACATATTTCAACTAGAGATTTAAATAAACTATTTGAAAACGTGTGTTAACTAATTTGTGTGGATGTGAACTTCATATATATCTATATATAGAAACAAATTGTTTATGTAAAATATTTTAATGTCAATTATGTATATATTATATATCATTTTAAAAAATTATGTATATATCATGAAAAAATAAGTTTTATGATTAAAATGTTCATTTAGTCCTATATATATTTTATTTAACATTCAAAAATATAATTTAATATTGTATTATGCACTTTAAAAATGTTTTCACGTAAAGAATTGATCCCTCTCAATTTTTGTTAGATTTATACTTAAGATAAATCTTATATCTTGTAACATTCCCCGTGAAAAGTTAATGTTGGTAAACAGTAAAAGTAATTTTGAACAAAAACTTTATTTGAAATATATTTATAACTCTGTTGCTAGTATTTGATAATAAAAGAATTGTGTTAGTATTATTTGATTTGAAGATATGATTAATCATGACTAATAACTGTGGAGGCAGTTAAAAAAATAAAACCCTAACTACCTTCAGGAGGTAGTTGAGTCCCCAGAGGAAAAAGGGGAAAGTTTTGCCAAGTCTGGTAAGGATCAGATGGCAGGGGAAAGATATGCTATGTCTGGTTATGATCAGATGGCAGAGGAAAGAAATGATTTTCCTGTATGCGCTATGTCTGGTTAGGACCAGATAGCGAGCTCTGGTAAAACCAGAGAGACTGCAGCCAAGAGGTTCTGCAAGTGCTTGGGGGTGGAAGAGAGTGAAGAGTCTTCCTACGGACGGGTGGATTGACAAGCATTACAAGTAGGTTGCAGAAAAGCAGGTATGGCCTACTATGAATATATCATTTACTGAGATGTCTCTTGTATTACTCTGTGCTAAGAAGTTAGATACAGTGGAAATATCTGACTATTATTCTTTAACAGAAAATAAGAAAAGAATAATAGCTACTGTAATATAGACAGAGACTGGAATACATTTGCATTCTGAAGAAAAACGAAAGTTAAATCCTTGCATATTTTATTCTGAAATAACAGTAGAAAACGGAGTAAACAGGTTACTGCTACTGCAGAGATAGCAAAAATACAAACAACGATAGAACTGTACAGACCTTTAGATACATGTGCATGCCAAAGAAAAGAATCGGAGTTCTTTATGAACAGAAAGATTCGAAAGAAATATACGGACACTCTTTGCAAAAGATTGTAATATGCACATAAAGACAAGACATCTAGTTATAAGATGAGGCTGGCATGTCTCATAAAACAAATGTATATTATCGAAACTGATTCATTAATCAAACAAGTAAAAGAACATACATATATAAAAACCTCGGCCAGGAGGGCCGCAAGATCTACAGAGACTTGGAACCAGACCTCTGTGAAATTCGCATGCGCATATTTAATCCACAGTCATATGCATATAAGATTATTAATATAAACATATGAGTATGTATGCCGAGGAATGCGTGGTAACCCTGGTTACAAGCATTCTCAGCTAGTTATTAATAAACCCTCGCTCAGAACAGTTACCCTAGCTGGGCTGGGGTTTGTTCTAAACGGCGGAAGCGCCATAGTTGAAACTTAACAAATAAAATCGGACATTGCATCGTATACCAAGAAACAAGGTAAAACAGAGCTTAAATTTATACCCAAATGCCTGCAACGCATAAAACATGCTTAAGGCTGGAAAACGAACAATGCAATACATGCCGAGAACAGTATATCGCCTAATCTTAACTAAAAACAAAAGCCTGTAATACATAGACGAGTTTGAGTCTAAAACAAGCCAGCCGATGATAATATAAAAGTCAGAATTGTATCTTGACTAACAGATATGCCATGAGCCGGACAAACAATAGAATACAAACTGTACATAGTTACATTTAAACAGGGAACCGGGCTTAAACGGAGGCCGCTGGAACCTGATTCTTAACAACAGATTAAATACATTACTCAAATAAACTAGGGTATAAACCATATAGTTTCGCAACAAGGAAACCCTGGTCGTATGGCGGCAGGATGTTCATGGAAGCAAGGAACCACGGCATTCTCTGTTCAGTGGAACAGTGGTTTAGCCATTGTTCCATGAGAAAAATAAAAAAAAAACCAGACTCTATGGGAGAGGAATCTCTCATACCTGTGACAGAGTGGCCGAGGGTTAGAGAGTTGGACTTTCTCCCCAACGCCGTTTGAATGCCGAAGGCCTTCCCTGAAAAAACATGGTGACAAATAAACTGAGAACCTGTCGAACAACTGAGAGTAAAAGCAATGAAATGAAAACACAATAAGAATGCCCTTTAAGGGTTTGATATAACCTGAACAGTAACCGAGCTGTAATGTTTTCTTCGTGTCTTGGTCGAGCATGGAACCCTGGTGCGGTGAAGAGCTATACCAGTAGTCGGTCGAACACCGTCGAGCCGAGCACTTCGACAGCCAAGCTCTCGATGCAAAGTGAAAACAATAACCAAGTCGACATAAAACAAACCTTAAATATTCAAAACATAACTCTGCCTCGTGGCATAAACTCCGCCCTTGATCTGAATAGGGTTGCATTCACCATTCGATCAGTGAGAAGGATCCGGAAAGGTTTATGGCGCGAAGTGTCAAGACCGAGGAGCCAGCCTCGTAATTCATGCAGCTCAAAATCACGCCACCGCACATGGCAGGACAGAGGAGAGCCGTTGATCATGCCAAGTGGATGATCTATAGTGAACAAGTGCTGTAAGCGACAGTACTTCACTGTCCTCACATCTAAACAGAGCAGCTCAGTCAAATCCCGATGCATAAGCCATAAATTCCGCAATAAAGGAGGTGCCCGCTCAGGGTACCCAGGATCTACCGTGGCAGCAAATCCCTCGACCCCACACCTTAAAACCAATGTATAAGAACACCTTTGGATAAACAGATAAGGAAGGTGAATATATATATGTGTACATGTAAATCAATACGATTCACATAGTAAGTCAAATGAATTATTGACCATGATGAATATAATGTGCATGTTGTACATTGAAAATGTATATGTCAAAGCTGAAAGTTCTTTTATGCGTGCTGTAGTATTATTACATAATCACATAGGTCAATTATTTGGTAAATCCCAGTACACGTGGCTTGTTATAACATAAGCTGGTAAATATGGATTTGTTTATATATAAAAAAAAAAATTTATCTCTGTATTAGAGCGTGACAATTTGGTATCAGAGCAAGGTTACAACTTTGTGACCTTTGGGAGAATTTTGAGTTATGCAACAAAATAAACATACAGTGTCATGACAGAAGCTGAAAGTGTGCTGAGCATAAATTATTTCTATTTAATGAGTTATCCTTAAGCAGGTGGCAGCAGAATGAGGAGAGCAAATAGCACTCCCTATGGAAATTTGGACCAACCTGAGAACATGGGACAACCTCAGGGAAATCCGAAACTCTGGGTGCAACTGGGAGTTGAAGGCCGCAATGTTGACTCGACATTAATGAGGACAGTTCAGGAACTAAAGGACGAAATGGCCCGGTTGCGTGCAGACAACACAAGACTAAATGTGGAACAGGAGAGAATTTTGAAGAGTTTATCCAACAAGCAACATCAACAACAGTCGCACCCAAGGCCCGAACAACCACGAGTAACAGATGAACACAGCTATCACACTGAGCAAGAGGAAGCGGAGGACAGAGCAGAGACGCGAGGAGAGAAATCTGTCAATGTTTCTGAATATCAGACTCCAAAAAGACCACGGATGGAACTACAAGGGGAGTTCCGGAAGATTAAGCCACCTCAATTCGATGGTGAATCAGAAGAAGCTGCAGAAGCATGGCTAATTAATATGAATAAGTATTTTCAAGTATACGAGTATGATCATCATCTTAAAGCAAGACTGGCGATATTCCAACTGCAGGCCAAAGCCACACTATGGTGGGAAGAGGTCAAGATGGTGTGGGGAGTGAATGAGCAGGATGTGACCTGGGAAATGTTTCAAAGACATTTCAAGGAGAAATACCTGACAGAACGCTTTTATGATGAAAAAGCGTGAGAGTTCCATGATCTGCAGCTTGGACAGCAGACCATTGACGAATTTGTAACTAAATTCACTTCCCTACTCCGATACGTACCATATATTCGTGAGGAAAAGGCTAAGGTACAAAGGTTTGTTAGTAGCCTACCTCTGGCAATGCGAGAAAGAATAGAGTTTGATAATCCGAAAACGATGGATGAAGCCATCCGGAAGGCAAGACTATGCTATCAGCAAAACAAATCTAAAGGAGAAAATACTGGGAAGCATTGGGCAGATAAGCGGGGCAGCAGATTGCCTATGGGAAGTAAAGGAACTCGCAGCAGCTTTCAAAAAGGATTTCCGAAAGGAGCCAATACTAGGAATCCAATCAAAAATCAGAACAGATTCAAGTCTCCTGCAGAATCCAAATATAGTGAACAGCAAGGTAGAGTGGACAATGAAGGCTCAGCTAGACCACCTGTTCAGTGTTGGGGTTGTGGCGGACCCCACTATATTAAAAACTGCCCTCATCGGAAAGACAGCGATCAGTTGTCCCAGATCTACGAATCTTCAACAGTAGGAGATGTGGCTCGATCTATGCCCAGAATAAATGCGGCACTGGAGGATCGACAAGCTGATTATCAACCAACAATGATAGAGTTCGAAGGTAAGATCTTTGATCGAACTGTTTCTATTTTAGTAGATCCAGGAGCTACTTTAAGCTATGTAAGTCCCAAAGTTGTAGAAAGCTGTGGTTTGCAAACCACTAAATTTAAAAGCCCTTGGCTAGTACAGTTGGCCACTGGGGCCAAAAGGCGAGTACTAACTAAGGTCAGCAACTGTCCATTAAGGTTAGCTGGCCAAACAATAACAACTGAGTTAAACGTACTTCCTCTTGGTTCCTACGATGTGCTGATAGGAATGGATTGGTTGGAACGGCGATGGTCTGTAATCAATTGTAAAACAAAAACAGTCTCTTACCGAGATGAACTGGGTGTGGGAAAAGAGATTCAAGGCATCCAGAAACCAGTACAGATCCGGCCGATCACGGCCTCACAGTTGGTTAAATGTATCCGAAAGAAATGCCAGATTTATGCAGTTCAAGTGGGGTATGCAGATTCTGGGGATAAGAATGCAATTATTGAAAATATACCAGTAGTGCAAGATTTTGCAGATGTATTTCCTGAAGAAATTCCAGGGCTGCCGCCCAAAAGGGATTTAGACTTCACTATTGAGCTGATACCCGAAGCAGCCCCAGTGTCCCGAGCCCCCTATCGGATGAGTGTGCCGGAGTTAACTGAATTAAAAAATGCAACTGCAAGAGCTGTTGGAAAAGAAATATATCCGTCCCAGTGTCTCTCCTTGGGGAGCTCCTGTACTATTTGTGAGGAAAAAAGATGGAACTCTGCGGATGTGTATAGACTATAGACAGCTGAACAAATTGACAGTTAAAAACAAATATCCATTACCCCGCATAGATGAGCTGTTCGATCAGGTAAAGGGGGCAACCATCTTCTCAAAGATCGATTTAAGATCAGGTTACCACCAAATCCGAATTAAAGATGAGGACATAGCCAAGACAGCTTTTCGTACTCGTTACGGGCACTACGAGTTTGTGGTGCTGCCTTTTGGATTAACAAATGCACCTGCAACATTTATGTGCTTGATGAACAGTGTATTTCATCAATACTTAGACAAATTTGTATTGATTTTTATTGATGATATACTTATATACTCCCGGAATATCCAAGAGCATAAAGAGCATCTGAGGATAGTATTACAGACATTGCGGGAGCATCAGTTATATGGTAAATTCAGCAAATGTGATTTCTATAAGGAACAGATCCAATATTTGGGCCACATTATTACAAAGGAAGGTATAGCTGTGGATCCCGAAAAGATCAAAACCATAATGGAATGGCCAACACCCAAAGATGTAGCAGATATTCGATCCTTCATGGGGCTGGCTGGATATTATCGGCGGTTTGTAGAGGGTTTTTCCAGAGTTGCCTACCCTATCACCTCCTTACAAAAGAAGGGAAAAATATTTAAATGGACAGCAGACTGTCAACGAAGTTTTGAACAGCTCAAACATTTGCTTACCACTGCACCTGTGTTGTGTGTGGCAGATCCCGAAAAGGAGTATGTAGTCTGCACAGATGCTAGTAAGGAGGGCGTGGGTGGAGTACTGATGCAGGAAGGTAAAGTAATTGCATATGAATCCAGAAAATTAAAAGAACATGAGCAGAAATATTCTGCCTATGATCTGGAATTAACCGCAGTAATTCATGCATTAAAAATGTGGCGCCATTATTTAGTGGGGAGAAATTTTTTACTGATGACGGATCATCACAGCTTGACTAGTTACTTTAGTCAACCGACTCTAAACGCAAGACAAGCAAGATGGGTGGACTTCTTGGGAAATTTCGATTTTGAAATTAAACACTTAAAAGGAAAAGAAAACAGAGTAGCAGACGCACTAAGCCGAAAGGTGCACTGCATTTATGAAATTGGTATTAGTCAAGGATGGTCCACCCTTGACAAAGAAATTGATGAGGCTGCTATGCAAGATCAGAATTACTTGCAAAAGAAGCAGTTGGTACATAATTCAGACACCCGTTTAATTCAACAAGGATATACCTTGAATGCAGCCGGAATTTTATGCTACCAGCAGAAGATATATGTACCTAATCAAAGCGGTATTAAAGAAAAGATTCTGGATGAACATCATAAGAGTCCTTATGCAGGACATCCTGGTTACCAGAAATTAATCACTTCGCTAAGGAAGGAGTACTACTGGCCAGGCATGAAAAAGGATGTGATAGAATACTTGGCGCGCTGTTTAGAATGTCAACAGGTGAAAGCTGAACACCAGCACCCTGTTGGGTTACTACAGCCATTGCCCATACCGGAATGGAAATGGGAGACCATAACCATGGACTTTATTACCGGGTTGCCGAAATCCAAAAAGAACAACGATTCTATAATGGTGGTAGTGGATAAACTCAGCAAGACAGCTCACTTCATACCAGTTCAGTGCACTTATCGTGCAGCCCAAATCGCAAACATTTTCATGCAGAATATATTTAAACTTCATGGGCTGCCGAAGGTAATAATATCTGACCGTGATGTTAAATTTACCTCAGTTTTTTGGAGGACCTTATTTGAAGGTCTAGGAACTCAGTTGAACTTCAGCACCACTTATCATCTGCAAACTGACGGACAGACTGAGCGGGTGAATCAAGTAGTGGAAGACATGCTGAGGTCTTATGTGATGCAGCAACCTACACGATGGGAGGAGTATCTACATTTAGTGGAATTCGCCTACAACAATGGTTATCATGCATCTTTGAAGATGAGCCCCTTCGAAGTGCTTTACGGTCGAAAATGCCGCACACCCTCCAGTTGGGGTGGACTGGAGGACAAATTTTTGCTGGGCCCTGAGATGTTGGAAGAAATGGAAGTCATGGTGAAAAAAGTTCTAGCTAATCTAAAGATGGCCCAGGACAGGCAGAAGAATTTTTCAGATCGAAAGAGAACATTTAAAGAGTACCAAGTGGGTGAGCATGTGTACATCAGGATACGAGCAAGAAAAAGTACCCTTCAATGGAATGCTTGTGCCAAATTGACACCGCGTTTTTGCGGACCATTCCAAATTCTGGCACAAGTAGGGCCGGTAGCTTACCAGCTCGCCCTGCCCAGCCATATTCGGGTTCATAATGTTTTTCACATATCAGTTCTAAAGAGACATGTTTATGACCCTAGACATATAATAAGTTGGCAAGACATTCAGGTAAGGGAAGACTGTTAATTATGTAAAGTGGAATAGAATACTAGTAAGCAGCTAATCTGATTATTATGTGTTTCAGGTGGAACCGGAAGGAGAGTTCCTGGTCGAACCAGTGAACATATTAGATCGGAGAAGAGTCGAGCTGCGGAAAAAGGTCATCAGCCAGGTTAAAGTGCAGCGGCAGCACTTTGGGCCTGATGAGGCCACCTGGGAGAATGAACAGGTTATGAGGGATACTTACCCCAGATTGTTTTTGAATGAGCAGCAACATCGGGACGATGTAGACTTTCAGGGTGGGAGATGTAACATTCCCCGTGAAAAGTTAATGTGATAAATAGTAAAAGTAATTTTGAACAAAAACTTTATTTGAAATACATTTATAACTCTGTTGCTAGTATTTGATAATAAAGGAATTGTGTTAGTATTATTTAATTGGAAGATATGATTAATCATGACTAATAACTGTGGAGGCAGTTAAAAATAAAACCCTAACTACCTTCAGGGGGTAGTTGAGTCCCCAGAGGAAAAAGGGGAAAGATTGGCCAAGTCTGGTTAGGATCAGATGGCAAGGGAATGATATGCTATGTCTGGTTATGATCAGATGGCGGAGGAAAGAAATGATTTTCCTGTATGCGCTATGTCTGGTTAGGACCAGATAGCGAGCTCTGGCAAAGACCAGAGAGATTGCAGACAAGAGGTTCTGCAAGTGCTTGGGGGTGGAAGAGAGTGAAGAGTCTTCCTACGGACGGGTGGATTGACAAGCATTACAAGTAGGTTGCAGAAAAGCAGGTATGGCCTACCATGAATATATCATTTACTGAGATGTCTCTTGTATTACTCTGTGCTAGGAAGTTAGATACAGTGGAAATATCTGACTATTATTCTTTAACAGAAAATAAGAAAAGAATATTAGCTATTGTAATATAGACAGCGACTAGGAGACATTTGCATTCTGAAGAAAAACGAAAGTTAAACCTTTGCATGTATCATTCAGAAATAACAGTAGAAAACTGAGTAAACAGGTTACTGCTACTGCAGAGATAGCAAGAAATACGAACAACAATAGAACTGTACAGACCTTTATTTACATGTGCATGTCAAAGAAAAGAATCGGAGTTCTTTATGAATAGAAAGAATCGAAAGAAATATACGGACACTCTTTGCAAAAGATTGTAATATGCACATAAAGACAAGACATCTACTATAAGATGAGGCTGGCATGTCTCATAAAACAAATGTATATTGTCGAAATTGATTCATTAATCAAACAAGTAAAAGAACATACATATATAAAAACCTCGGCCAGGAGGGCCGCAAGATATACAGAGATTTGGAACCAGACCTCTGTGAAATTTGCATGCGCATATTTAATCCACAGTCATATGCATATAAGATGATTAATATAAACAGCAGAGTATGTATGTCGAGGAATGCGTGGTAACCCTGGTTACAAGCATTCTCAGCTAGTTATTAATAAACCCTCGCTCAGAACAGTTACCCTAGCTGGGCTGGGGTTTGTTCTAAATGGCGGAAGCGCCATAGTTGAAACTTAACAAATACAATCGGACATTGCATCGTATACCAAGAAACAAGGTAAAATAGAGCTTAAATTTATACCCAAATGCCTACAACGCATAAAACATGCTTAAGGCTGGAAAAAGAACAATGCAATACATGCCGAGAACAGTATATCGCCTAATCTTAACTAAAAACAAAAGCCTGTAATACATAGACGAGTTTGAGTCTAAAACAAGCCAGCCGATGATAATATAAAAGTCAGAATTGTATGTTGACTAACAGATATGATGTGAGCCGGACAAACAATAGAATACAAACTGTACATAGTTACATTTAAACAGGGAACCGGGCTTAAACGGAGGCCGCCGGAACCTGATTCTTAACAACAGATTAAATACATTACTCAAATAAACTAGGGTATAAACCATATAGTTTCGCAACAAGGAAACCCTGGTCGTATGGCGGCAGGATGTTCATGGAAGCAAGGAACCATGGCATTCTCTGTTCAGTGGAACAGTGGTTTAGCCATTGTTCCATGAGAAAAAAAAAAAAAAAAAAACCAGACTCTATGGGAGAGGAATCTCTCATACCTGTGACAGAGTGGCCGAGGGTTAGAGAGTTGGACTTTCTCCCCAACGCCGTTTGAATGCCGAAGGCCTTCCCTGAAAAAACATGGTGACAAATAAACTGAGAACCTGTCGAACAACTGAGAGCAAAAGCAATGAAATGAAAACACAATAAGAATTCCCTTTAAGGGTTTGATATAACCTGAACAGTAACCGAGCTGTAATGTTTTCTTCGTGTCTTGGTCGAGCATGGAACCCTGGTGCGGTGAAGAGCTATACCAGTGGTCGGCCGAACACCGTCGAGCCGAGCACTTCGACAGCCAAGCTCTCGATGCAAAGTGAAAACAATAACCAAGTCGACATAAAACAAACCTTAAATATTCAAAACATAACTCTGCCTCGTGGCATAAACTCCGCCCTTTTTCTGAATAGGGTTGCATTCACCGTTCGATCAGTGAGAAGGATCCGGAAAGGTTTATGGCGCGAAGTGTCAAGACCGAGGAGCCAGCCTCGTAATTCATGCAGCTCAAAATCACGCCACCGCACATGGCAGGACAGAGGAGAGCCGTTGATCATGCCAAGTGGATGATCTATAGTGAACAAGTGCTGTAAGCGACAGTACTTCATTGTCCTCACATCTAGACAGAGCAGCTCAGTCAAATCCCGATGCATAAGCCATAAATTCCGCAATAAAGGAGGTGCCAGCTCAGGGTACCCGGGATCTACCGTGGCAACAAATCCCTCGACCCCGCACCTTAAAACCAATGTATAAGAACACGTTTGGATAAACAGATAAGGAAGGTGAATATATATATGTGTACATGTAAATCAATACGATTCACATAGTAAGTCAAATGAATTATTGACCATGATGAATATAATGTGCATGTTGTACATTGAAAATGTATATGTCAAAGCCGAAAGTTCTTTTATGCGTGCTGTAGTATTATTACATAATCACTTAGGTCAATTATTTGGTAAATCCCAGTACACGTGGCTTATTATAACATAAGCTGGTAAATATGGATTTGTTTATATATATAAAAAAAAAATTTATCTCTGTATTAGAGCGTGACATATCTAATTTTAATTACCAAAATATCAATTAAAATTTTTATTTTAATTAAATTCAATTTGAAATAAAATCATGTTCTTACTCGACCAAAATCTCTCTAAAATCTTATTTCAATAACCACTTAAATCTCTCTAAAATCTTATTTCAATAACCACTTACTAATATGATTGTACAAAATAAATGAAAAGAAACTATTTTTACAAAATAAATGAAAAGAAACTATTTTCAAAACAACTCGTTGAACTTCCTTTTATTTAAAATAAGGTTTTTTTTACCATACTTTTGTCATTCCTCACCCTCAACCATCAGCCATGTGGGAGAGTATCTTAAGAAAGTTTTAAAATTAATGTAATGTACATAATGTTGAATATGAGAATCAACATTGGGACTAATATGGAAAACATTTTTATATATATGAAAAGTTAAAAAAAAATGGTTAATGGAGTTAATTATATTAATAATAATGTTTGTAAACTAATAAGTTCATATATTATATAATATCAATAATATGCCTCTTAAGTGGGTTAAATTATTAAAAGCAATTATATTTTTCTTAAGAGGTGAGAGTTCAAATTTAGAGGCAAAAGGGTATATACACCTCTATAGATTCCTTGTTATACAAACAAAAAGGTCTCACATCAATTTGGTAATCTCATCTTCACATTAAAAATAAAAAATAAAAAAAATTACAACAATTAATGTTGATATATACATCCACTATTTCATTTATACACCCACCAAGGAACTTAGACCCAATGATCAATAATATTCCATTATTCCATTGCAAAGCATTAACTACTAAGTGGGGTCATAGATAGGTTGTTAGATACTAAGGTGCTTAGACCTAGGGATCAATAAGAGTCCATGTATAGGTCATTAGATTGAAGCAACTATATCTAAATATGTATACACAACCCCACATGATAATTAATGCTCCGCTATATCTAATGACCTATATGCTACCCCATACAATAATAAATATCCATTGTATAATTGTTAATGATCTTTCAATGGTAAAAATTTTATAAACACTCATATTAATCAAATACATTTTTATATGTATAGTATAAATAATAGATGAAATGTCATTTTTCACAGTATTTTTTTCATTGATTTTAACCATAATTAGGTAGAGTTTTTTAAAAACTTGAGTTTAAGTTAATTTGTACTATTTGAGTGCCCTTTGGATTTGTCAGGGTATTGAATCCATTTATGCATTCAAAAATATATTTTAAATAACAAAAAATCATAATCTTACTTGAAATTGTATAACCAGATTTTAGTAAAAAAAAAAATTTTTTTATAAATTAAACTACTCTAATTTTTACAATAATTTTTTTTTTTTAAATCACACTGGATTTATATCCAAAATTTAAATATTTATCTTTTATATTTTTTAGTAAATTCTATTCTAATATAATAATTATAAATGATAAGCCCAAAAATAAAGATTAATTTTGGTTTTGGTTATACATAAAGTAATTACAATAAGTATTCGAATATCATTATTATTGAGTCACATTACAATAAAGATGATGTAAATTCTATCATCTTACTAAGTAGCTAAGGAATAGCTTACCATCAAAGAAGTCTATGTCCTATCTCATTATCCTATTTGAATCCTCGAAATTTTGAGCCTTTCAATTGAGCAATTTTAATTCTTTATTCTATAAATATAAATATAAATATAAATATAATAATATTATTATTATTAATATGGAAATATGGAAATTTTGAATTATTGAGTAATTTTAAAAATTAAATAAATTATGTAATTTTAAAAGTTAATTATGGTATAAATAAGGGAAAATATAGTAAATATTTTTAAAATTAATCATAAATCAAGTTTGGAAAATAATTTTTTTGGTTTATTAAATACATGTATGATGAATCAAAAAAATTAAAATATTAATGGGATGGGTAAAAATTAAATTAAATCATAAATTTAATTCGTGTATATATTTAAATTAATTATCATAAATTTTAATAATTGTTTGTGAATAGGTAAATTCAATTGGTGGTTGCTTGTGAATAGATAGATTTAAATGGATTGATTTTGGATAAAGCAATTGTAATTTGGCATATTTTTATTTTTTTAAATCTTAAATTCCACATTTAGGTAGCTAAATTAACCGTTAATTTTGGATAAAGTAATTGACTTGGTACAGGTCTTATTCCCCACCTTTTGGATAAAGTAATTGACTTGGTACAGGTCCTCTTCCCCACCTTTAAGATAAAGTAATTGTGACTAGGCATAGGTCTCTTTCACTCTCATGGTTACTAGTAAACTATATTTACCATGTAAGAGGAGGACTCAATTGACAAGAAATAGAGTGAGAAATATAGAAAGGTATGATAATGGTTTAGGAATTAGTCCAAAAACCCTTTGTTGAAAGGAGCAAATTTCCATCAATTAAATCTGCAAATTAAATCCGCCATTGGTTAGCAAACATGGCCTAGTTGTTTTCCTAGCATAGAAAATAGTTTTGACATTATTTTATGAGAGTCTTTTTCTTAATGGGATTGGCATTGGTATTGATTTGGATCAACATATTTACAAGCAAAAGATGGCTAGACTTTGAAAGAAGTATGATCTCCCATCTATTAATGGTGCGTTGAATATTCAATTGCCTGTCCAATAAAAAAATGGACTATGCAAGTTTCCTGTCCTTAAGTGAACTAAGTATGGTGTCTCATTATGAGGAATCCTCATGTAGGGATGACCTATAATCTTCTTTGCAACTTGTCTTCTCAATTTCTTCTCATCAATTGGCATCAAGAAACTCAATATAAATCTCTTATATTAATGACAAAGCTCCCTTATTTATAGATTTAGATTTTTTAATCATTGATCTTGAGAGATATATAATTCAATCATTATACTCAATTCCATTTAAGTTTTTTAATGTTATTACAGGGCTAAGATTGGATATGGATTTCTCAATTGTGATTCTTGGTGTTGATGCAAGATTAAGACTTGAAAATTTTAAGATTAAAAAAGCTTGATAAATCCCTTGAACCTCATGTAAATATGGAAAGTTGTTATATGAAACTTATCTATATTTAAAGTAAAAAAAATAACACATGAATATGTATTTTGAATTTGACAAGCAACACAAATTGAAATTCCACTCCTACGAGTTTTCCTTAGAGCTCGCTTTCTCTTAGTGTAATAAGATAAGATTATCATTTATTAATTTTGTAAATAGTAGGAAATGTAATAATGATGTATAAGATGGGTTTGTTTCTAGAAAATATTAACTATTGTGCATTAAGTTAATGATTGGTTTATTGTTTTTTCATTTTGTTTATTGAATATCGTTTTATTCTTATTGAATGGAAAAAACTAAACCAAACATTAATTTAATACATGGTACTTAACCTTTGTTGTGTGTGGTTGTTACTCTATGGTTAATTGTTACTCTATTGGCCATTTAGTAAGATAGGTAATTAGCCCATTAGTAATCTAGGCAAATAAATATATTTAACATCGTAATTACATACAAGGCTGCAACTCCATTCAGATCCTATCTCTTCCATGGCAGGTTTCGATGTATCATATCGTCTCTCTGGCTATTGATTAGCAATCCAGACAGTTCTCTTATAATTAACCGCCGACCTAGTTCCGGTGGTATGTACGTCGAAAAGGAGATTGAAATTGTTGTGTTTTTATTTTTATGGAAACATAAAGGGGAGGAAATATGTTGGTCTGGGAAAATGGATTTGGCATTTGAATATTGAATAATACTGAGGGGAATAAGATATAGTTATCACATTGTCTATAAATTAAACAAACTGTAACAACAAAGAAAGATCAATAATGGAATGGAAATAGCTTGCTTTAACTTTGTATTCACATTAATTAATAGTATTAATGTCAATCTCTTCCTCCAAAATTATGATGATCATGTATTCGCGCAGCCTCTCTAATCTGTATGACAAAATGCTGACTCTTTTAAGTATTTTTAAGAGTTAAAAAAACGGTTAAGAGTTTCACTGTCAAGAAAGATTGAAATTTCTTGCCAGCCACTTCTATATTTGGTGGAAGTTGAAAGAGTCTACCAGTAGGAGTGCAAAAATACGATTGCGGGTCACAGGAATTCGTGCCATCTGTCACCGATTTATCCCGTGTTTTACTGAACCTGATTCGACCGGCGACTGGAACCATTGTTGGCTTTAGGGTTATCGGTGACCATTGATTAAAAAATATGCCAAAACATTGCCATATAGCATTAACTCTCAATTTTATTGAAGCCTGATTTGACTTGCGAGCGGAACTAGGGCTGAGTTTAGAATTGCTGGTGACCATTAATTAAAAATATGCCAACATTGCCATGTGGCATTAACTCAGTTTTATTGAAGCTTGATTTGACACGTGAGCGAAACATGATTCAGTTTAGGATTCTTGACGACCATTAATTTAAAAAATATGCACAATGTTGCCATATGGCATTAACTCTCAAGATTACATAAGCAAACATCCATCCGGGGAGATAACTATGGAGTCGTCTAACGAGGCAGAGGAATTGTCCGGACAGTCAAAAGTGGGGGCAAAAAAATTTCAAAAATTCTTGTAGAGGCAGTGTTTGAATCGTGTTTTTGATGGTGGAAATAGATTCAGCACCATCAAAAACGTTTAAGACAATGAAAATTTTGAAGTTTAACAATTATAACTTGGATTTACAAAAATCCTTGCTGGATTTTCTCTAAATATAACAGGAATTTCCATAATTTTTCGGGCAACTCCTCCACCTCGTTAAACTACGCGGATAATTATAGCAAATTTAGAGGAAAAGATGCATTTTAAATAATTTTGTATTATTAAACCTAAAACTTAGATGAATAAAGTTACAGAATTTTA
This sequence comes from Pinus tabuliformis, assembly GCA_031772625.1. Taxonomy (NCBI): domain Eukaryota; kingdom Viridiplantae; phylum Streptophyta; class Pinopsida; order Pinales; family Pinaceae; genus Pinus; species Pinus tabuliformis. The sequence continues at coordinate 145,497,048 of CM062815.1, read as the reverse complement.
AAGATGCATTTAAAAGAATTTTGTAAAATAAGACTAAGTGAACCATATATGAAATGTAAAAGGATTTCAAAGGGAAATTAACTATAGGGAGATAGAATAGATGTTCACACATAAATTATATTTTAGATTTAATTGGAGTTTTATAAATCTTGTATTGAAATGTGATTGATGATCAATGTCATAATAATAAGTAATAATGACGATTTCAAATACATTTTTATTTGCATATTACTCTCTTGATACATGGTATTTTTTTTTAAGTTATTTTATGGATTTTGGATAAAAATATGTTCATTTTTGACATGAAATTATTTTAATAATGTTTTAGCCACCTAGGCTTAATCCTTTCATCACTTACTCTTTAGCCCCCTTTTCACATTTGTAGAGTCGTAGCCCCATACTCTCTACTCTGACGTGGTCTATAGCAATGGTGTATTATATTAATATGCATGTGATTCCATATTTATAAAAGCTAGCCCCAAAACATATAAACAAAGCCACATTTGGTCTAAAACACATATGTACATGGGCACACTAGTCTAGCTCACTGGCTTAAACATTATATGCACATAACACATGGGGTTCATCCTAGGGGTGTTACATTCCCCTCCTCCTTATTTAGACATTATCCTTAGTGCATTGTATACACATACGTATATAAAAACAAATTTATTCAAAACAATAAGGGTACTCTACCCTCATAGACTAAAAATTAAGGATGAACCACACATGAAAGAAATGTGCAACACCAAGTGAGACCAGCTCAACCTAGAAAGCACTTGCACTCATCACACTCTGCTATCCATTATCAAGAAAGCTCATACATATATAAGGTTACAAGTTTGTTGAGGAGTTGGAACAACTTCCTCATAAATAGGATCTGCATCCTAAATAAAACTCATAACTTGACTGAGACACCACTAGTAGTACATTTTAGATTAGTCTTACATTTCTCCATTAATTCCAAGTTCCCCTCTTAATGGAGAAATGGATCTAAGCATAACATGAATAACATACGCCTGTTGGTCTCAGTCTCAGGTAGGCTTACAATGGTACATAAAAACAACTTGATAACTGAGGTTTCATTTTTTCCTTCTTGCTAAAGGGTCCATGCTTGTTCATTTGCCGATGAAGTTTCATCTTCACTTTTCTCGCCATAAGATAGTGGTGGAGCTTCTCCTCTTTTTGACTTTTTCTGCACCAAAGGTGGAATACTTGAATTCTTGATCTCCTCTTTCTTGATCTTGATTGTAGGTTACCATTCTTTACAGGTTTTTGGGATTTATACTTTTCCTTAATGCTTGGAATAGCTTCTTCTTGGCTTCCAATATTTGAATACTTCAAAGAAATGTTATATGTATATAAAAGTTCATAAAAGGAACCATATTGATTCTTGTCATCCTGCTCTTTTAAAAGAGCTTTTCATTCCTCATCTTTCTCTATTGACATAGTTGGTTGTTTCATGTCTTCAACCTCTTCACTTTCTTCATTGCTCATATAATCTTCGACATTCATTGATGTAGTTGTGACTTTTGTGCGGGTTTTATCAAGACATGGTATTTCAATCCATGATTTTATGACTTGTAGATCCTCTCCAAACTTTGTTATTTCTTCCTTGTTACTACTAATATCCGCAAAATGAATTTTTCCACTTAACATATCATTTATTACTTTCTTTTCCTGCAACATTTGTAACCAATCTTCGCTGGAAAAGTTTTCCTCATCATAAAGTGGTTCATAAATTGTAGCACATTCAACAACAAGAATACTTTCAACAACACCTTCATCTTCAACTATTTCATTGCATTCCATTTCGGGCTGAGTTACACATGTATTGGCATTTCATATGCCACATATTCCCAACGTTCTAGCGTTCAAGAACTTGGAGGATCCAACTGAAATATGTTGGCTCTGCTCAGCGTTCCACAACTCTAGCACCTCCTGTAGATACAATGACCTTCTTGGCGATAGGAAGTACCAATGGAGTGCGTGGGATTCAATCCAAGGTCATATTAGGGGTGTTACATTCCCCTCCTCCTTATTTAGGCATTATCCTTAGTGCATTATATACACATACATATAAAAATAAAATTATTCAAAAAGATGAGGGTACTCTACCCTCATAGCATATTCATGCTCTCATGCCGTATCTTTAAGACCCAAATGTGTCCATTACATCATTCCCAAAGTGATAGTTGGATTTCATAGCACCTTTACCTTCATGTCCAACATTTGCACTAGTTAGACCTGAAAGTCTCCCTTAGCCTCCACTTGGAATATATTCCAATAAATTACATGATATGTGAAACATGTTATGAATATGCCTGGATGTTGGCATTGCAATATCATATGCAACTAGTCCAATACTCTTCTAGGTTTTAGATGGCCCACAAAATCTAGGTGTCAACCTTACACAAAATCAATGAAATTTTCCTTCAATGCACTGAACCATGTGCAAAGTCACAAGTGGTTATTTTCAATATAAATATTTAAAATTGATATTCATTATAAACTTGATTGGAATTATAAAGATAAATGAAGGTTGAAAGGTTTATTGTAACTTTGAAACAATTATAAGTCCATAGATTTTTGGATTTGCAATTAAAAATAACTGCTCTTGAGATTTTCATCACTCTTTTTATTTTATATGGATGTGAAGTTTGGAGTTGCACTATATTGAAAGAGTTATTGAAGAAGATTTAATAGATCGAAAAGAGAATTATAACCTGCAACCTTAAGATTAAAGGAAATACTCTCTATCATATCCTTGTGAATAAAGCAAGTCTTTCCCCATTGAAAGTATCACTATGACTAGTTATCTTATATATAAGAAGTTATACAACATGGATACCAAGAGGTTTCTTAAAATTCCTTATAACTCTAACCAAAACCCCCACCTTCAAGCTAGGGTGACATAAGGATGTCAAGTCTTGGCTAGACCATTGGGGAATAAGGAGGAGATTATTTTGCAGAATTTGGATAATTGTGGCAAGAGGCTCATTCTAGAGCCCAATATGAGGGGAATGTGTGATTCCATGAGTTTAAATCCATCAGTTCTCAACCTCAAGTTGACATGTGTCTCATTTAAAATAAAAATAAAATACTCTTAAAATTAAAAAATATTGTGAGCTATAATAAAAATAAAAATGAATACACATGTGTACTATAAAACATAGTCTCACTCTAAATGTGCTTTGGTCGTTGATATTGCAAGCAATCCAAAGGTTAATTTTAATTAAAAGTATTATAGAACACAGCCCAACTCTAAATGTGCTTTGGTTCTTGATATTACAACCTAGTCCCTAGTCTAAAAGACATAAGGTAAAAATATCTCACTCGCACTCTCACTTATAAATAAATTATTTTGATGTCCATGAAATAACATTTAAAAGATAAAGTATTTAAAAATAAAAGAAAACAAAAAAGTGATATTACCTATATTTCCTTAGGCTAAGACGTACAATGGTGTATGAGGGAGATGTGTAGCTAATTCAACCTACAGTTTGACACCTACTCATTTTAAAATAAAAACAAAATATTCTTTAAAGTAAAAAGACAATGTTAGTTATAATAAAAATAAACACAAATTTACATATTTACTTACTTTTAATTAACAGTATTATAAAAGAAAACCTCACTTGAAAAAATGAATATACATATTTTGGTTGTTGATATTACAACCCAATATGATGAGTTATGGTAAAAGTATTTCACACTCACTCTTTATGTCTACTTTATAAATTAGTTAAAAAATACAAAAAAAATCATATTACTTATATTTTTATATTTCAATACAAAACATAAATAATTTATTTTAATATTCATCTTAACTAATTTATTTAATAGTGACTTTAGAGAAAACCCATACACATAATACTTGTGGATCCACTATATCATGCCCCTTTAGCTAGCAAAGGTAAATTAAGGGGATTGGAACACCGGATATCCTCGCACATAATGCTTCATTAAAATGGATATTAATTATATTTTTACATTTCAATATAAAATACAAATAATTTAATTTAATATTCATCTTAACTAATTTATTCTAATTGCAACTTTAGAGAAAACACAAACACATAATATTTGTCGATCCATTATATTATGTCATTTTTTATATTTCAATACAAAACACAAATAACACAAACACATAATACTTGTCGATCCACTACATTATGATCCAGATTTAATTAGGAATGAAAAAAATTACAGATATGACCATAAATACAGATATGCAATAGAAATAACACTTCATTTCATTGATGTAAAGTATTGAAATATGCTTACAAACAAAAATGGAAATAAACTAGCTCAAGCAATGGTAGCTTATCTCTAAGAAGAGATGTGGCGGCTACATGCCTTTGAACTCTGTTACAATGAGGCTCAAGGACCTTTTTTATTATTGAAAAATAAGAGCGGACTCCGAACAACCAAACCCTAACCCGAGGATATGTAACACCAAGAGTTTATGGGTGTCGTTGGGGTTAGTTGGACAACCAACTTACCGAGGTCATGACTTGGTCATATTATCTTCGTTTGACACGCATGATACCCTGTTAGAAATATCTCTCCGAGGACTACGACGAAAAAAAAAAGGTTTTAGATATAAAATCGTTGGTAGTCTGATGCCAAAAAAAACGTCGTTTAGGGCCTCAAAATGGCTCCGGAAGTTTGGGACCCGAAAAACTTGTAAAAATAGTAAATTGTGCTACAATTAAGGAAACTGAAAAGCTGAAAGAAATAATGGTGGGGGTTTAAGTGGAATTGGCAGGAGGCCACCAAGATCCACCTGGATCATTCCTCTCCCATTAGGAAGCAGTGGTTCCCATTGCGTTGAGCTTTTCCATAAGATGGGGAAACTTCTGCTGAACTTGGTCCCTGGTGAGCCACTTGCCCTGGTGAAGGAATTGGCCTACTTTGACAACTCGATACAGTTGGATTTTTTGCTGGCGAGTGTGATTGATCTGCATGTCCATGATTCGAACAGTTGTGGCTTGTTCCATTCAATCTGGATTTAACTATATAGGTGTGAGTTGTTCTGCAATGTATGATGTGTCTAGCAATGGTGGGAAGTATGGCCGAAGGCGGTCCACATTGAACACTAGGTGCAGGCCAAGGAATGGGTGAATGCTAAGCTCAAATGCATTGTCTCCCACAACCTTGGTAATGGTGTAAGGACGATATTGAAGTGGTTTGAGTTTGAGATAGGCTCCGGTAAGGCGTTCCTTTTGCAAATGCAACGAGACTTTGTCACCCACCTGAAACTTGTGTGGCACCTGATGTTGATCATGTCGTTGCTTGTACTTGGCATTTTATTTCTCTAAAATGTCATGTACCTGCTGGAGGATATGTTGGATGTGCTCAATGAAGTTGTTTGCCTTATCGGTTCTGGACTGGACATGATCTGAATCTGCCTAAGTAGCTGCAAATGGCATGGCCATATCAATGGGACATAGTGGTTGGAATCCCAAGCCCACCTAAAAGGGGTTGTAGCTTATCGAGTTGTGGAGAGCCCAGTTATAGCTGTGTTGGACATAGGGGAGGTTCTCATCCCATGTGCATGGAGTTGTACATGCACATAATGTGTATGATCATCCTGTTGATGACCTCTATCTAGCCATCAGTTTGGGGATGGAAAGTTGTGGACTTAGTGAGCTTGGTGTCCAGCATCGACCAGAGACTGAACCAATATGCAGTAAGGAACTTGCTATCCTGATCTGAGATGATAGATTTTGGGATACCAAAGTGTACCCACACCTGTTCAAAGAAGAGTTTAGCAGTGGCTTCTACTGTGATATTTTTCTTGCAAGCCGCCATAATGGCCATCTTTGAGAATCTGTTGACAACCACGAAAACACAGTCATTGCCATGCTTAGTAGAAGGAAGGCCCGACATTTAATCCATGGAGGTGGATTCCCAAGGTTGACTAGGGGTAGGCAGCGAAGTATAAAGGCCTTGCTTCTTGATGGTTGGTTTGGCAATGGCGCAGACAGTGCAGGTTCTGACGTACTTCCAGACATTCTGTCGAATATTAGGCCAATAGAAATCCTTCTCCGGTATTGCCATCATTTTCTCGACTCCGAAATGCCCAACAGACTGACTATAGTGTGCTTCCCAAATCATCTTGGCACACTCGCTTAAAGGAAGACAAAGGTGACCCAGGTGGCATAACAGGGCATCCTGGAGGTGAAAATCTGGAACTAGTTGACCCTCCAAGAGCATCTGGTATGTGTGGCCAAATTTTGGGTCGCTTTTGTAGAGAAGTGGCTAGTCAGAAGTCTCGTGCAAATAAGAGTTGAGCACAGTGGTTAACACCATGATCGGTGGTCGGCTGAGGCAATCTGCGATAGTATTGGTGCTACCCTTCTTATACCTAATATTCAAATGGAATTGTTCCAGGTATGTGGACCACGTCTGATGGAGATCATTCTGTAACTTCCCTTGCGTCTGTATTAACTGCAGGGGCTGATGGTCTGTGTGGATGACCGTTTCCTTCCCCAAAATCTAATGCTTCCATTGTCGGCAAGCCTGCACAATGGAATACATCTCTTTGTCATAAGTGGGATACCTCCGGACTGTGTCTGAAAGTGTCTCACTATGATATGCCACTGGATGCTTGTGTTGAGTAAGGACTGCCCCAATAGCATAGTCAGAGGCATCTGTCGCGATCTCAAATGGTTGTTGCAAGTCTAGTAATGCGAGCACTGGTGCCGAGCAGAGGAAATTTTTCAACTCTTTGAATGCCTTCTGTTGAGATTCAGACCAAAAGAATTTTTCTTTCACTCCTCCCTTGGTGACTTGACTCAAGGGCCAAGTAATATGAGATAATCCCAACACGAACTTGCGGTAGAAATTGGCAAGACCCAGAAAGCTACGAAGCTCTGTCAAAGTGGTTGGAGCTGGGCAATCCCGAATGACTTGGATCTTGGCTGGATCCACATGCACGCCCCGTTCATCAATAATATATCCCAGATACTAAACTTGAGTCATGCCAAAAGTGCATTTCTCCAAATTGGCACATAACTTGTGTTGCTGCAGTGTTGGGAGAACCTGTCAGATGTGATGGAGGTGCTCCTCCCAACTCTGGCTGAAGATCAGGATGTCATCCAAGTATACCACTACAAATGAGTTGGTGAATGGCCGCAAGATGTCATCCATCAGCCTCATGAAGGCTGTAGGAGCATTCATCAACCTGGAAGGCATAACAAACCATTCGAAAAGGCCCTCCTTGGCTTTGAATGCAATCCTCCACATAGCAGAAGGTTTTATTGGTACCTGGTGATATCCTGACTTCAAGTTGATCTTGCTGAAATATTTTCCCCCCTTCAGTTGGTCTAGAAGGTCATCAATTCGTATGATCGGGTACCTATTCCGGATAGTGATCTTGTTCAACACTTGATAGTCAATACAGAGTCTCCAAGTCCCATCCTTCTTCTGTACCAACATGATCAGACCCCCACAGGGTGATGAACTCGGTCGGATGTGACCTTTCTGCAAAAATTCTTGAATCTGCCTCTTGATTTCGTTGTTCTCAAGAACGGAGCACCGATAGATTGGTCCAATGGGCAGTGGTTCACCTAAGGTTAGATCGATGGAGTGCTTGACCTGACAGTGCAGAGGCACCCTCGCAAGGGAGGTGAATATGTCCTCGTACTCCTCCACGACCTTGTCCATCTATTGTTGTCGTGCAGAGAGGCCCTGTATGGAGGTCTTGGCCACCATCTTCTTCTTTCCTTGAGGGCGTATCATTAGGAAAACAAATTTCCCATCTTTAGAAATGAGCTTACTACATTATTTTGCAGTAAACAAAGAGATGGAGGTAGGCGGTGCTACCTTCGATATCCTGTATAACTTATTTCCCAAAGTAACAATAACAGCACGAGGCCTTGAATCATACATGACATGTTGCTTCCACAAGTATGGTTGGCCTAATAATACATCACAAACATCAAGGGGAGAAACATCACATAATACCTCATCCATGAAGGGCTTGATGTTATATGGAAGGCGACACTGTTGGTTCATCAGAAGATCCCGTCCTTGGTGAAGCCACCCAACGGTGTACGGTTGTTGATGTGTGATGGTCGGTAAGCCTAGCCACTTCATGACCTCTACCAAAATGAGGTTATTTTTGCACTCACTGTTGACGATGAACTATAGAGGGGAACCCTTTACCCACGTCTAGGAGTGGAAGAGGTTCTCCTCCTCCTCTAGATCTTCGGGTTCCTCCTTTTGGATCTTTGTGGTGGCAACGGTGGAGTTAGGCTCTACATCAATAATCTGCTTCCCTGTGTCATTCCCCTTCTCAGGTTCTAACTCAAAATTGGAACATGCATCTGATTCCGCAAACTTTAACTCGTCCACTAGTGACTACTTGGCCCGACACTCACTTGTGTTGTGAGTGGAGCTCTTATGGAACTCACACCACTTTCCTGTGTCCTTCTTCAACATCGTGATGTTGTTCTTTGCTTACGGCTTTGGCAAGTTGTCCTGGGCCACCCCGCATTGGCTTTGTCCTTTGTTCAGCGATTTGGGGGCACCTTTCCCTTGCTTCAGATTTGCAGTTCCAAAGTCTCGCTTCTTCTATTTAAACTTCTGCTCAATCTTGACAATGTATCAATACACCATGCTGAGCGAGGAGATGCCCAGGAACTCCATCTCGTCCTGGATGTACCTATGTAGGCAGCTACGGTATTTGAGTACCAAATGCTGCTTAGAATCCTTGATACCCAACTTTGTGTGAAGGTTATGAAAAATATTGGTAAACTCGGGCACGTCTTGGTCCCTTCCCTACCACAGCGTGGTCCACTTTATGTATTGATCCTCATAGCTTCCAACAGGGTAGTAATGCTCCTTGATGGAAACGGTGAGGCCATACTTTCATCCTTCTACTCGTAGTAGGTTTCCCACTAGTCCTTGACGTGGGGGGCAGTTTTGAGAAGAGCGAAAGTAATCTTTTCTCGGCCGGAAAAATCATGAACAAAAAAATACCCTTCTAGCAGATTTAACCATTTATGTACAGTGTCTACATCTATCTCACCCTCAAATATGGGAATGTCAAAGTTAAATTGTACCTTAAAGGGTGTGGCACTTCCAGAGTAGCTACTTGAAGTAGATGTGTCACCCCTGGGTAGCTGCTGAAGGATCTGGGAAGTTGTCCATCATCACATTCCTTTGTCGCTCGAGGGCCTCTTCGAGCAAGATTTTGATAGGATCTCCTGCCCGTTCGTCTTTCTTATCATCCTCCATGGGAGGTTGTCTGGATTTATGAGGCTGCTCTTGCAAAGGTTTGACCAGTTCAAGCCCTAACTCCTTATATCTTGACCTCATTGGGGACATGCAAAGAAAAACAGAGAAAGAGTAGACCGCTCTGATACCATTGATCCAGATTTAAACAGGAATGCAACAAATTATATATATGACCATAAATATAGAGATTCAACATAAATAACACTTCATTTCATTGATGTAAAGTACTGAAATATGCTTACAAACATAAATGGAAATAAACTATCTCGGGCGATGGTAGCTTATCTCTAAGAAGAGATGTGGTGGCTACATGTCTCTGAACTCTGTTACAATGAGGGTCAAGGGCCTTTTTTGTAATTGAACAATAAGAGAAAACCCTAAACAACCAAAACCCTAACTCAAGGAGATGTAACACCAAGAGTTTATGGGCCCCATTAGGGTTAGTTGGACAACTAACTTCCCGGGGTCGCGACTTGGTCATATTATCTCTGTTTGACATGCATAATACCCCGTTGGAAATATCTCTCTGAGGACTACAACAGAAAAGATGATTTTCAATCAAGTACCATTGGTAGTCCGATGCCAAAAAAAACATCGTTTAGGGCCTCAAAATGGCTTTGGAATTTTGGAACCCGAAAAACTGTGAAAAATAGTAAACTGTGCTACAATTAAGCAAACTGAAAAATTGAAAAAAACAACGGTGGGGGTCCAAGTGGTATTGGCGGGTGAACACCAAGATCCACCTGGATCACATTATGTCATTTTTTATATTTCAATACAAAACACAAATAATTTATAACACGGGATCTCCTTACACATAATACTTCATTTACATGACCATCGCCAATTGAGATATGTTAGGTTTTCCATTACACCAAAATTTGCATGCATTAGTAAACTTCCAAACCATTACCATTACCTTTTTAAGTGGTCCCAGGGTGGATCCCAGAGTGGCAGTCAGACCACGTGATCAATTCCCAATGAGGTGATTGTGAAAATCCGACAGCCCCCCTCAAACACAGATCGGGGAATCGAACCTAGGCTTAGATGTTCCATTACACCAAAACCTGCAGGTATTAGTAAACTTCCAAACCATTAGCATTGCCTTTTTAAGTGGTCCCAGGGTGGATCCTAGAGTGGTTGTTAGACCACGCGATCGATTCCCAATAAGGTGAGTGTGAAAATCCAAGAAGCTACCCCTCTTGATTCACACACAAATATATGTTAACCAAAATAAAATTTTCAATGTTGAAAGAGAAGAAATAATTAAAAGTAAAAAGATTCGATTATTTCCTAATAACAATAATAAGAGGAGATATCTAATTCTTTCAATTCTTAATATAAAATTAATATATGATATTTAAAAAATATTAACAATAATTAAAATTTTCAATGTCCATCATAAATATAATATTTCAATGCCCATGTTAACAAGAATTTTTCAATGTTAACAAAATATAAAATAAAACTATAATTGTTTCGTCGAGAGGCAGGAAATGTTCACCACAAGAGATTTGATGCCTCTTGGCAATTGATAGATCATGGGTTAAGATGGATCTAAGCTAATTTAGTTAATTTTATGTTTTTTGTCCATCTACAACTTAGTATAGAGGACATCTTCTAGTATCTATAAATTGGTATAAGCATTTAAATGTGAACTCAATTTGGGAGATGTTGTAATGCATGTGAAAATAAGATATAACCAACCTAGATCCATCTAACTTTGGATATGAGCAAATCTTCTTTTTAGAGTATAGAATATTATTAATTTATTATAATTAATGAATAAAATTATTTATAATAATATTTATATTAATTAATGATAATAAATTAATTAATATTTAATAATAACTATTATTCTTAATTAATAATACTAATATCGTTAATAATTATTACTCAATTAATTTATTAATTATTTTCATGTTGAAGGGTGTACGGAATCCTTCATAATGATAATGTTATTTCATCAATAATAACATGATAGAGGGATCATATTCAAATCTAAGATCCATAATAACTCTAGATATTATTCATAGATAAAAATAAAAATAATGTTATTTTTAAAGAATTATAATTTGTGTAATGATTTTAAAGAATTAAAATCTAAGTAAATTCCAAATGGTTTATATATATATTTTTAAATAATTAAAATCTCTATAAATTTCAAATAGTTAATTATATAAAAAATATATTTTTTTGTGAATTTAAGAACTTTGTATTAATAAAAAAATGAGATACATAGATAGCCTTATGAGCACAGAGGGAGTTCCAGGAAACATATCTCAACCTTTGCCACTTATACCAATTGAAACTAATTACACCCATACAAAATTCTTATCTCTCAACCTTCTCAGACCTGAAACCCTCCAAAAAAGAAAAAATTGTTGCTCAGATTGAGGCCATGCCCATAACACCACAACAGACACCAACTGAGGTGCTTCTTGTTAATCCATGAGTGCCCACCCAAATGTCTCTAGGAAAATTCCCCAAGGGAATTACTATCGCGATGCCATCAATGAAGCGAGAACCCCAATGCCATCCCACAAAACAACATACCACCAACGCCATACCCCTCCACTAAGAGGGTTTGGGTAACATAAAACTCCAAACCAGACAAGGCACACCAGAATCTGGAGAAAAAACCATAACCAAACCAAAAAAATACATGGTCATGACTCTGATATGTCGCCATAATCCCAGGAAAGAAAGGTTAATAAAAGGCCAACCAGATACAAAAAAATAAGTGGCACTTGAGGAGGTAGTCAAGACACATCACCGACCATCCAATTTCATTGCTCACCATCTGACAAGGACACATTTTTCAGAACACAAGCACTTTAACTATGAGGGTCTCTAGTTTCTCCTCCATTTGACTCACAAGGAACATGGTTTTCCATGTGCATGATACGAGCATCAATTCAATCCACAAAAATATTCAAGCTACTCAACATCCTTTTAACATCTTCTAGGGAGGCGAAGATGTTTTATTTCTCAACCAGTTTATCTCTTAGTGCCAAACACACGAGCATCTTCAATATTCCAGTGAAGTGCAACTGAGTTCAAGTACTGTTTCTTTTTACCCTTTGTGTGTCTAGTGACTGGTACCCACCCAACCATGTCCTCTATCATTTTTGAGACAAACATAGACTTCAGCTCCTCCCTAGATTTTATCTCCAAAACCTTTATCTCCTAGCGCGTTTTTTATAAAATCACATTGAAATATCTCGCCATATATTCATGAGTGAATTTCTTCACTCCCCTTTATCCTAGATGTGAAATGTCGCCACCACCCCTTCTGCTTCTCTATCTCTACCTCTGTAGCATCTCTGAGTCACGAAGAGACTGTATTGAATTCCTATGGTGATTTCCCCCACCTGCAAAAGGATAAATAGACCAATGCAATACCTCTCGACCATGTCTGGAATCCAACACACCATCTCGTCACAATAACCCCAAACAAAGGGAATGAATTTTGACAACAATCCACCTGAGTAGAAAAATGGTTACACAAATTCAACCACCAGCGTAATTCCCTCCACCTTTGGACAAAACAAACACCACCCCCAGACTGTGGACCTACCACGATCCAACAAACAGAGACTCGACTTTAAATCCCTCTCCTAGAACTTGTCTCGATAAGCAAATAACATTGCCCAAAAAAACCCAGCCACCCCAGCAAATGGAGGAAAATTTAAATAATGCTTTTGGATTTTATTTTCATAATCTAAATTCTCTAAATATTTATTTCAAATTGTAAATAATTCATTTTGTTCTAACATAATTTTCTTTCTTCTTAAAGTTTTTTTTTAAATGACATGTGTATTAGGTGGTAGAATGAGTCTCTACCCAATAATAATAAAACATAATGAACAAGTTGATGAGATGAAACATGAATCTAGTTCTAATGGTATGCTAAAAAATAGGATATGAGGCGCAAAGAGGGTACATGAAGTCGGAAGTTCTGACTCTGAAAAAAAACCACAAGTGGGATGGAATTCACGGTTGTTCATGTTGACTCATTTGGAGGGAGTTTGTAGATGGTACAAAAAAAACAAGGACAAGAAAGAGAAAATAAATTTTAATTATAAATCTTGATCCTCATCTTTTCTAGCACTGAATCGATGGGATTTTTTTGCTCTCAAGGCTATGTTCTTGATTCATAGAATGCTCAAAAGCATATGAAAAATGTATTTTTATTACTTTTAAAGTTGCAATAAAATTATAGTTTAAAAAAAAATGATGTCTATGCATATCACATTAAAATTTAAATAATAATAATAATTCATATCAATAACCCAAAATCTATAATTAATAAACACCTAGAAACATAAAAGAAATTAATTAACAAATGGACACACGACCATATAAATTTAAATATATATATATATATATATATATATATATATATATATATATATATATATATATATATATATATATCTATAAAATATATATATATATATATATATATATATATATATATATATATATATATTATAATTATAATTATAAAATATTTCAAAAAATAGTGCCACATATAATTGTATTATGAAGGTTTTAATAAAATAATAATAATAAATAGTTCTATATGTAGAAATGTGAAATTTATTATGGATAATATTATTATGAACCAACATAGATCCATCTTAATTTTGAATCTACCAAGACTGGCAAGGCATCAAATCTTTGGAGCTGCAAATCTTTTCTTGAGTTTTACACTAAAAGAGATTGTGTATCTTGAGATATTTGATTCCGAGCTTTGCATCTTGAGATATTTGATTCTTCTAGACTCTTGGTAAAATATGAGTTAAGATGGATGTATGGTGGTTTTAATTTTTTCAATATGAGATGTATCATAAAGTAAGTTTTTTTATGTCTATAAACTTTTAGCAACCATTTAACTTTAAAAAATTATGCTAATATTATTTTTGTAAATATAAAATATACTTGAAAATGTAATTTCTATTATTTTTTAAAAATATAAATGACATTTTTTGATACCATATTCTAAATTCTCTTAAAATTACTTAATGTCAGTCATTTAAAGATAAACTAATATTTTTAATCTCAAAAATTTAATAGAAATAATTTTAATTTATCAAAATGAATATTTACATTAAATATGAAACATTAGAAAATATTAAATTCATTTATATATAAAAAAAATAACAACTTCAACCATTTTGATGCTCTAAGACTGCGACTAGGGTTTGTGCACACTCCGTGACCTCCCCTTATTGCCTCTGGTTCTGGCCTTCAGGGCCCTACCAGCCATGGCAAATCCGTAACAGCATCTTGGCGCCCGCTCCTTCAAGGATATGGTCTCTAGTCAGCCGCCAAACCTGGCTTCATTCTTCACAAAGTTTTCCTCCAGCTCTGCCTTCTGTACGCCACTAGGAGGAAGCTCTGACAAAGAAGAAACTAATCATCCGCAACAAAACGAGCTGTCAAAAAGGAACGAAGACACAATAAAAAGATCAACCAAGGATACTCGGGCAAACAAGGGCAATGACGTGGACTCACCCTTCCCTGCTAACGTCAATCCTTCAAAATTTCAAGAACAAGCACAGGATCAGTGGAAAAAGACCAAGAATAATTGTAACCCCAAAGCCAAGAAAATCCCAGAGCTAGAAATCCAGGACCCTGGGGTAGCTGGATATAGAGAATACATGCAGTTATATGCAAGTTCATGGGAATATGGCCAACTGAAAGAGCCATGAATTGGTCGATTCAGAGAAAATGGACACCCAAAGGGGAGATCAGACTTTAGCTGGGCTCCAAATGATTTTTCATAGTCATATTTGACCTCCTAGAATATAGAGACTTAATTTTTGAAGGAGGACCCTATTTCTACAATTCAGCCAGTTTATACATGAGATTCTGAAGGGAGAACTTCACACCAGAAAAAGAGGATTTTACTAGGGTTCCAGTCTGGGTACACCTCTACTCCTTACCAACTGATTATTGGGCTCCTTCAGTCTTAAAAGGAATAGGTTACCAGTTGGGGGAGTACATCAAAATGCTTGAAGGCACCAGAACGAGTCACTATGTTTCCTACGCTTGAATCTGTTTATATAGACGTCTTTGGTGTCCTGCCAGAAGAAATCAAATTAATCTTCAAGGATGAAGTATGGTTGCAAAGTATAGACTATGAACAAATTCCCTTCTGATGCAAAAAGTGTCATGAGCATGGGCATCTTTTCTGAGACTAACCCATGAATAAAACCCCTCAAACGCAAGAGAAAGAAAATAAACAAAAAGAGAGCAAAGGGTTTACCAAAGTAATTTCCAGGAACAAGAATAACCCATACAAAGAAGCAAAACAGGATCACTCCAAGGTACTGAAAAGTACCCAAGAGCAAATGGATCCTAAAGAATTGATAGCAGATGAAGCAGGAGAGGAAGAAATGAACCCAGTAGACAGTGAACACGATGAAAGGGATACAGGTAATGCCAACAGAGGAAATTAGCATGCACTAGAGGATACATAAATGCAGCAAGTAGAAATAGAGGAAAACACAATAGAGGAAGCTCTACAGGGGGTATACCTTGCAAAAATTGCAGAGGAATGGAAATAAAAAGGAACAAATGCCATATCAAAACAATAGTTACAAAAAATCGAAGGAGCTTATCTCCTCCAAGAAGAATTAAAACTCAAAGCTCATTATCCAGCACAAGAAACTATGGCTTCAAAAGGCATATTAGCCAACATTCTAGTAGAAGGACTCAACCTCAAAGGCTCAAGTAGAAAGCGAGGACAAAAGACCACCAGTCAGCTCCTTCAACGACTAGGTGCCAAGCTAATAAATGAAGGAAAGGTAAAGGCTCTAGCTCTATACCCATCTCGATGTCAATGAATTGCATCTCTTGGAATATTAGGGGACTTAAGAGTCCTGGGAAGAAATGCATCTTAAAAAGCAGAGTCCTGTCTGATCATCCCGACATCCTACTCATTCAAGAAACGAAACTAGATTCGACTCCCCCTCCCCTTCTTCTCAACTCGTGCTTCAAGCCTTACAGCTCCTTGGCTAAAACGGCTACAGGCACGACGGGGGAGCATAATGACTTTTCAGAAAAACTCCAAATTCGACCTCATTTCATCTCTAGCCACTCACCATTGCTTAACAATGATGTTGAGAATCATAGGCACCAACGAGACCATTTTTATAAATAATATTTATGCCCCGCACAAGGTGATATACCATATCAAAATGCTCCAAATCATATCCAATCTCCTTGACCCGCTACACCACCCTATCAAAATCATACCTAGGGATTTTAATATGATAACTAACTTATCTGGAAAGAAAGGAAGAATCTAGAAGTTAGATAAGGATTCTGAGGCTTTCCTCGCCACCATTGAAAAACTCAACCTCATTGACATTCCCACTAGCAATGGCTTATTCACCTGGAATAACAGAAGAGGAGGAGAAAATAAAATAGCCTCCTAATTAGACCACTTCCTTCTATCAAAGGAAACCTATCTTACCTCCTGGGAAATGGAGGCAATAATCCTTCTGCAAGCAGACTCTGATCACTGGCCTATCTCTCTCAAGATTCAAATTTCCATGGGTTCGAAAAATAAGCCTTTTAGATTCAAGGCCCTCTGGTTGAATCACCCGGATTTCATGGGAAAAATGAAACAATGATGGACTTACTCTCCCATCAGAACTGGAAACAAAAAGTATACTTTCCAACAAAAGTTAAAACATATCAAAGAGGAAATCAAAAAATGGAATAGAGAAACATTTGGCAATATCATCATGGACAAAAAAAACTTGGAACGCCAACTGGAACTTCTCCAACAAAATATAATTGTAGAAGGCCTAATAGAGAACAGTAAGCAAGAGGAACAACGACTACAACAAACATGGGATGAAAGAGCCATTCAGGAACAAAAGTTGTGGAAACAAAAATTTAGAATAAATTGGCAATGTGGGGAAAGGAACACGACCTTTTTTCCATAAAACAATTATACAACACAGGAGGAACCACGTAATTCTGGCTCTGAAGAATAAAGAGGGTCATGTCATTCACTCTCAAGAGTTGTTGGAAATAGAGCTCAACCATTATTTTAGCTCTCTTCTCAAAGAGCCAAGGAATGATCAGGATCAGGATATCAAAAAGATCACCAAGAATATCCCCAAAATCCTCACAGAGGACCATAACAAAATGCTACTAAGCAAAGTCTCCCTCCAGGAAGTGGAAGATGTGACCATGGGAATGCCCAATGGCAAAGCTCCAGGGTCGGATGGGTTCACCATTGATTTCTACAAAGGTTGGTGGCCTATTATAAAACTGGATGTTCATACCTTGGTAGCGGAATCTCGAATTCAGAAGTCTGTCCTTAAAGTCCTTAACTCCACCTTCCTGACTCTGATATCCAAGGGAATCTCTGTAGATTCCCCAGACAAATTCAGGCCCATAGCCCTTTGCAATGTCATATACAATATAATCTCAAAAGCTCTTGCCAATCGAATTAAGGTCATCCTCCCTCTCCTCATCTCCCACCAACAGTATGGTTATGTGGAAGGAAGACAAATCACGGATAGTATCATCCTCTCTCGTGAGATTATTCATTCTCTCAAATCCCAAAAAAAACTTGGTATGATGATTCAGCTAGATATGTCCAAAGACTTTGACAAAATTAGTTGGAACTATATGAGACAGGTCTTGGATGCATTTGGCTTCCATAAAGAAAGCTTCAAGTGGATCATGGCTATGGTGTCGGGATCTTTCTTCTCCATCCTCGTGAATGGATCACCTTCGCAACTCTTCAATCCTACAACAAGTATCAGGCAAGGGGATCCAATCTCTCCCTTCCTCTTTGTTATAATGGCAGAAGGGCTAAGTCTCTATATCTCTGCTACCTTGCATGAAAATAAGCTCTCTCGTTTCCAGCCCCATGCCTCGAGCTCCCCCAACAACTCACCAACAATTTTTGGATGATACACTTCTCATGAGCCTCCCATCTATCAAAGAGGTCGCCTCTTTCATGTCCATCCTGACAGATTTCTCTGATGCTTCTGGCACCTCCATCAAACCCCTAAAATCAAAGTTGTTCTTCTTTAACACTTTGTTTTCCATTTGTAGGAACATCGCCAAACTCCTGGCCATTCCCATTAGCACTCTCCCCTCCACTTACCTTGGTGTTCCCCTTACAAATAGGCCTCTCTCCGGGGCCACTTAGGAGAACTTGATAAACAAAATGGAGAAAAGAATGGCCAACTGGACCTTTAGATCTCTAAATTTGGTTGTTCATCTTATCTTGGTTAAATATGTCCTTCAGCCATCCCGTATTACATGTACTCGATTCTGGCAGCCCCAAAAGTGATTTCAAACTAAATCAAAAACCTTCATAGGAACTTCCTATGGAGAGGTGCAAAGGTCAAATAGAAATGGGCTCTTGTAGCACAGGAAAAAATCTACAAGCCCAAAAAAGATGGTGGCCTTGGTCTTAGAGACATAGACCTCCTAGGAAAGGCACTAGGAGCCAAAAACCTATGGAGATGGATTGCAAACCCCAACTCCCCTTGGGGTATCCTTTAGAAAGCAAAGTACACCCCCTCCTTAACGCAAGAGCAAATCATCAGGCTCAATGGAAACATCAAAGGTTCAGTCATCTAGAATCAAGCTTGGGAGAACAGGGACATCATTCAAAGACATAGTTTCTAGGACATAGGCAGCCGGAACAAGTCTCTTTTCTAGGAGGATGCCTAGAAACAAAGGCCAGAACTTGATCAAGATCATTATCAACAAATCAAGGCTAAAATGCAAAATAGAGGGAAGATCAAAGTCAACCAGTATTGGGGGAAAAGTGAAGAAAATGACAAATGGAGAAATTGTATACGAGGAATGAACTCCCTATATGAACCCCCAAACCTGGTCTGACCTCTCCTCAGAGTTACAAAAAACTACAAGTCCTCCTTGACATTGTTGATAATAAACTTAGATGGGGGAAAAACTTAGCAGGACACTTCATCTTAAGAGAAGCCTAAAGATACATAGCAAAGCATGACCAACTCCAACCATATCCGAAGTGGAATGCAATCTGGAATAGGAAGCACTGGCCGAAAATTTCTATCTTCCTTCGATTAGTCATGCACAGAAAATTTTTGACGTGGGATAACCTAAGAGGAAAAGGCTTTATTGGCCCTTTAAGATGCCCCCAGCAAGAAGTAGAAACCCCCAATCATCTATTAAATGTCTTCCCTTTCCTGTCCAATTTATGAAATTGGATCTCTTTGGTCTTCAAAATCTCTAATCGGGACCCCTCTTCTATTCAAAGTATCATTGCGAACTAGAGAATGGTCTTTCCCCCCATCCTCTTGTTAATCACACATGGAATTTAATTCCTGGTTTGATCTATTGGGCTCTGTTGAAGGAACGTAGCACAAGAATCTTTCATGGCCTCTCCATCCAGGAGGAATTCATTATCTCGAAGATCAAAAGCGCGTTGCGGGAAATAGTGACCTCTCTACCCACTCAGACGTCAAATCCCCTCCCACCTTCCTCAAAATGAGAATTCTCTCAATGTTGGATCTCCTTCAAATCAAGGTCCGCGAAGTCACTCCCCTCCCCAGGCATGAAAATAAAAATAACACTTGGCGGCCACCAGAGCAGGGACCTTCAAGCTCAAATACGATGGCGCAGCTAAAGGGAATCCGGGCCCAGCAAGTTTTGCAGGGGTCTTCAGAAACTCTACAGGAGAGATAATTTGGATTTATGAGGGCAATATAGGTTCAGCCACAAAAAATGTCACAGAACTTTATGCCCTGGAACATGGCATCACCATAGTGCACAACCTAAACATCAATCCTATGATAGTTGAAGGAGATTCCACGCTGGCCACCCAAATCGACAAAAAACTTTAGCAGGGTATCAAGGTGGACAAAAACTCGAAAAATTAGTGCCTAAACAAAATAATACAACACATCAAGCAGGGAATTGACAACATGGCAGGCCTCCACTTTCAAGCAATTATAAGGAAGGGAAATAAACTCGCAGATAGACTGGCGAATGAGGGTACAGCTGGTACCCTATGCCTGAAGTCCCGAGCGTGGCAGGAATTGGAGGAAGGGGAACTCCATTAGCAATTCACATCAATCAATGAAGAAGATAACTACTCTACCGAACAATAACTGTTCACGTGCCTTTCATCATTATAAGCTAGATTCTCAACTCAGTTGGAAGCATAGGTGGAGGGCACTTGAGTACGGACTCATCCTTGGCTCACGTGTCTCTAGAGCCTGCAATGCCACCTCCCCTCTCCCTTATGTGATCGCCGCTTCTCAGTCAGATCCTCTCTGCTCTGTCATTCCTCCTCTGCCCCTCCTCAGATCTTCGCATGCTACCCCTTCCCGCCCCCTCTCCCTCATTTCGGTCTCCCTCCTCCTCCCAGCTTCTATAAATTCACCCCTCCCCCTTCTCCCCCTCATTCTTCTCTTTGCCTTTTCCCCCCTCTATTGGCCCTTCGCTCTTTGGTTCTCCCTTCTCTCCAGTCCTTCTGTTTCTCTCATGGCCCCACTCACCCCTAGTCCAAGTCGGGGAGGGGCGTGCAGTCACACAACCTCCGGTTGGCAATCCCTGGGCCCGACCCCTACCACCCACATAGAGACTTCTATTAGGCATGCATCTTTGTGCTATGCGGCGATGGTTAATCCGGAAACTTAGCAGTGAATTTCAGATTTAGAAGGTCAATCAAATATTCTTCATAGAGAGGTCACCACAGAGGAGGTCGACACGGAATTTGCTTGGATTCTGGACCCTTCTCTCACCTAGGCGCGCGAAAACCTCTATGTGCGTAGAATCGAAACATGGTGGCAAATGAAGACCATCATGGGGCTTGCTATGCAGGAACAAGAGAAGCGCACCAAGGGTCTGGAAACTAAGATTAAACGACTCACTGAGAAGTTTGTAGTGTATGTAGAAGCCATCCAACATTGCAGATTTATCACTCGGGATGCTCTGAATTATACTATCATGAAGAAGAAGTCGACAACGAAGGTCCATTCTACCGTTGAAGGATCCTCGAGCATTAAGAAAGAGGACCCTGGGGCCTCCATGAGTCGTCGGGTCATCACCGTACAACACGAGGGAAGCTCTCCAGAGATTCCCACTCGTTTGGATGAGGATCGGATCACCACCAATCAAGAGTGATGTTGTCGTTTTCCTTCCCTTGTGTATGTTCTTCTGCCTCCGTGAAAGGCTTTCTGTCACGGAGGTCAATAAAATTTGCATAATCAACTGCCATAAGGTGTTCTTCTCCTTTCTATGCTTCTATTATCTCAATTTTGAGAATGTTGTAATGGGAGCACCTGTCGGTTCCACTTTTGTACTTTGTTCCCTCTTTTGTTTGGGTCGTACCATAAATACAACGTTTACTATGACCAGCACTAGTTTTTCGGCTAGACCTTGTGTTGGGTTCTCTTTCCCACACAACTTTTTTTTGTAATCAGTCAATTTACCAAATAATAGTTTATCTTATTCAAAAAACAACTTCAACCATTTTAAATGAATTTTAATGATGACAGAATTTAAAATAAAATAACTAAAATTATATAATTTTTAATTATTTTATGTCTTTAAAAAAACTTGATTAATCGAATGATAACAAAATTTAAAATAAATTAACTAAAATTATATATATTTTTAATTATTTTATATCTTTAAAAAAAAATATTTTTTAATTTACCAAACAAAATATCTCAAAAACATCGCACACACTTATGGCTTCGTTGATATTCAAGGACTTCGGAACGTAGTTGTTATTAATAAAACAATTTCATCATCAATTCTTGCCCCAAAAAAACATAAAAAAAAAAATACATAATATTTCTAAAATAGAAAACACAATTAATTTTTATTTTTTAAAAAACCACATCATTTTTTCTATTTTTTACAAGAAAAGCAACATTTAATTCTTCAATGTGTGTCAATTTCCAAACTCAGAAAATCGTGATCAAATTTTAATAGCTTTCACGTCGATGACTAATTATTATTTCAATTGGCTTTTGTTAGGTCATCTACTTTTTCACTTAAAAATAATCCACCAAACCATTACCTAACGCTATTATACATAAGAGAATATCACAAATAGTGGGATATAAATAGATGAGTTGCAAAGCATTTAGTTTGCCGCAGCAGCTAAGTATTTATTGAGGACCAACTTTGGACACCGCCCACATAAAATGTGGTTGTGGATACGAGTAAGAAAGGTCAAATGTCACGACGGCAGTCTAACAATCCCAATTATTATAGCTGCTCTCTCGCTCTCTTATACACACGCGCTGCTCTCCTCTGATCTCCCATGGTGCCTTCCTTTTCCAAAGGATGGAGAGCTTGTTGCAGCTGATTCATTGTGCACTAGCGATTTATGTGACGAGCTTACTTGCAACACTCTTATGGCACCATATACTGCAACGGAGGAAAATGAGGGGTCCTCCAATCTGGCCAGCAGTGTTGGGGATTTTTCTGAGAAAATCCCAAAAACACACAAATAAAACTCACACAGAGGCAATGCTCTGTTTCCTTTTGCTCCACAGGATATTTTTGTGCACAGGGAAGCTTAAAAAAATTTACTGAGGAACAGAGTATAACACCACCATAAAATGATTTCTATTCATTAAAACAAAATGTCTGATACAAACTTCATCCTCTTTGCTGAGAGGGATTCACCAAAAAAAACTCTGCCTCTTTTACAAAATGATTTTTACACTGCTGTGTAAAATCTTCATTCACTGCTGTAAAACAAATTTACATGGATTTACTGTTGTAAAAGAACTTGCATAAACTACTGTAAAAACCATTTTTTTACTTACTGGTGTAAAACTATTTTACGCATATTGTCGTAAAATAAACATTACATATGCAACTCCCAAAATCTCATACTCCCCGCACTGCTGTGCATATATGTTCACTGCTTCACTCGCAACTCTTTTTCATTTGGTTCGTTCACAAAAAAAAAAAATGAACACACACGAGCCCGTTTTGTTACATACCAAATAAACCCAAAACGATTACATAATATACGAGCTCCATTTTTTTTGGATATTACATTGCGTAAATATTTTTAACACACTGACCAGACCATGCCTTTCTTTAAATTCACCATACCTTCGACATATAAAAATATATTAAAATTTAAAGCTTTCATCTACTTTCTACGGGCACATTAACTACATTATTATTGGCGGTCAACACAAAATTGAATTCACTCCACGCAAAGCTTTTAATATAGGCTCGTATGCAGGTTTCAAACGATCAACGGCGGAGAACATTCAAGCGAATCGGACGGTGGACAACAATATCGGAAACCATTACATGACTGAACAATGCGTTCCGAAATTTTACGTATGCTGACGTATGGAGAGAGCCACGCGTCAACACTAAATTTTATCGGGGTTGATCGCCGGAATATCCCTTCGCCAGAAAGCTGGTGCGAAATATTTCAGGCGGGTTTGCTGAACGGTTTCGGGCGTTGTTCGCCTGCGTTGAAATTACAAATTCAACACTCCCCTTTAATTTCAACTGCTGGGCATTCGGTCATACCGAGACACTTCAAAGCTTTTCTGATCCAGCGGCTTTGTCAAGATGTCTGCAATCTGTTCCTGAGTCCTGCAATATTCTAGGACAATTTCTCCATTGTTCACCAATTCTCTGATGTAGTGAAACCTTGTATCAATGTGTTTCGTTCTCTTATGAAACACTGAATTCTTTGACAATGCAATAGCTGAGCTATTGTCACAAAAAATCATTGTTGCTTTTGCCTGCTCTTGGCCTAAGCTCCTCAACATTCTTCTCATCCACACTGCTTGACATGTTGCTGCTGTAGCTGCCACATATTCAGCCTCTGCTGTAGACAATGCTACAATGGACTGCTTCTTAGAAGCCCATGAAATGGCTCCTGAACCCATATGAAAAACATAACTGGAAGTTCTTTTCCGATCATCTACACTTCCAGCCCAATCACTATCAGTGTATCCAATTAAATCTGAATGTTCTGAGACATTATATAAAATTCCAAACATTTTGGTACCTTTGACATACCTTAAAATTCTTTTTGCTGCCTGCCAATGTGCCTCCTTTGGCCTCTCCATAAATATGGAAATTAAACTAACAGCATACATAATGTCAGGCCTGGTTGCTGTTAAATACATAAGGCTGCCAACAATACTCTTGTACAAACTAGGATCAAAATCCTTGCTGCTGTCCTCTCTGCTGAGTTTTAATCCCATTACTGTGGGAGTGATCGCTGCTTTGCATTCTTGCATGTTAAATCTGCTCAATACTTGATTTACATATCTTGCTTGTGAAATTAAAAATTCCTTTTTCATTTTGATCTACTTCTATGCCTAAGAAGTATCTCAAGAAACCCATGTCAGTCATTTCAAATTCTTCTTTCATGACTGATTTAAAATTCTCAATGAGCTGATCATCATTACCTGTGAAAATAACATCATCAACATACAAGACAACAATCAAAATTTTACCATTTTTTTCTTTGATGTAGACGGTGGGTTCTCCTTCACACTTGTCGAATTCATTATCCAATAGATATGAATCTATCCTGCTGTACCATGCTCTTGGCGCTTGCTTCAGCCCATAAAGAGCTTTCTTCAATTTGCACACTTTGTGCTCTTCACCTTTCTTCTCATAGCCGAGAGGCTGTTCAATGTAAACCTCTTCCTTTAACACTCCATTTAGGAATGCTGACTTCACGTCCATTTGGTAGACTTTCCATTTGTTTTGAGCTACTATGGACAACACTGCTCTCACGGTTTCCATTCTTGCAACCGGTGCGAAAGTCTCCTCATAATCTCTCCCATACTGCTGCTTTTACCCCTTGACAACCAGCCTTGCCTTGTGCCTTTCTATCTTGCCTTCAGCATTGCTTTTGGTCTTGTAGACCCATTTAACTCCAATGACTTCTTTGCCTTTTGGTAGCTCAACCAAATCCCATGTTTTGTTCCTCTCTATGGCATTCATCTCCTCATCCATAGCTTCTATCCATTTCTTATCTTTAATTGCATCCTCGAAATGAATAAGATCATCAACATGACAATACAAGGCAAATAAGGAATTCATTCCTTCATCATAAATGTCACTTAGATTTCTAAATTTCTTACCTCTTTCACTTGGTGTGCAAGTGCTTGAAGATGCACTTGAATTTCCTCCTTGTGGTGTGCTTGGAGAAGCACTCTCATTTATCCTCAATGGTGTCCCTTGTTGTCCTTGTGTTGGCGCTGCTGTTTGGGGATGTATTTCAGCCACCTCCTCTTCATCTTCATCATGAGACAAACAGTTTTTAACATTCACTGTTTTCTCTATGCTTCCATCCCAAGCTTCCTCTTCAATGAATTGAACATCTCTGCTGACAAAAAATTTCTTGGTAGATGGGATATACAACCTGTAAGCTTTGGATTCCTCACTGTATCCAATGAAAAGACATTTCTCCCCTTTGCTGTCCAACTTCCTCCTTAGCTGATCTGGAATGTGTGCATAGGCCACACATCCAAAAACTCTCATGTGGGTGACACCTTGCTTTCTCCCACTCCATGCTTCTTCCAGCACTTTGTTCAACATTGCTTTTGTAGGACACCTGTTCAAAATATACACTGCACAATTTACAACTTCAACCCAATAATCATTTGGCAAATGCTTTGTCTTTAGCATGCTCCTCGCCATATCCATGATGGTCCTATTCTTCCTTTCAGCAACTCCATTTTGCTGTGGGGTGTACCTAGTTGTAAACTGTTTATGAATTCCATTTTCTCTGCAAAATCTTAGGAATTCCTTGGAGATATACTCACCTCCTCTATCAGTTCTCAAAACTTTTATATGCAGCCCGCTTTGGTTCTCCACAAGTGCTTTGAAATTTCGGAATTTTTCAAACACTTCACTTTTGTTTTTAAGGAAATATACCCAAGTTTTTCTTGTAAAGTCATCAATGAATGTTAGGAAATATTGGCTGCCTGCTAATGATGGAGCTTGCATTGGTCCACATAAATCTGAGTGGATGATCTCTAAGGGTGCCTTTGCCCTTATGCTTTTACCTGATGGAAAACTTTCTCTATGTTGTTTCCCCAATATGCAGCCTTCACATAAGCTGTCCAGTTTCTCTATCAATGGTAGTCCTCTTACCATTCCTTTCCTACTCAACAAATTTAGACCTCCAAAATTGAGATGTCCAAATCTCAAGTGCCACAACCAATTTTCATCCTTTGGCACGCTTTGAAAAGCCTCTTGGGTAACTGCTGCAATTTCTCCTTTGTTTTTCAAATCTGCCCTTATCCTGAGAGGGAACATCCTGTTCCTCGTCATCTTCACTTCAGCAATGCATCTTTTTCTGGGTGCTATATCCATGATGGTGCACACATCATTTTTAAAGAAAACATTGTACCCCTTATGGACAAGCTGTCCAATACTCAAGAGGTTACATCTCATTCCGGGGACATAATAGACATCTGCTATGGTTTTCCTTTCTCCTTGCTTTGTAAATATTTTTACCTCCCCTTTTCCCATAACAGAGATTTTGTTATCAGTTCCAAGTGTAACTTCTAATTTCACATTCTAATCTAGAGCAGAAAAGAAGGCTATGTTTCCTGTCATATGGTTGCTGCAACCTGAGTCTAAAAACCATATGTCTTCACTGTTTGTTTCAGCCATGTTACAAGCTAACAACACATTATTTTGACTGTTGTTTTCTCTAGTTACATTTGAATTTGATCTATTGTTCATATCATGCTGCTTCTTCCTACATTCACTGGCATAATGCCCATATTTTTTACAATAATAGCATTGGACATTGGATTTTTCATACCTTTGTCCTTGAGCATGATGTTGTCCTCCTTGTTGGCTGCTGCCTTGACCTTGGTTCTGATTTGGATTGCTGCCTCTTCCTTGTGCATTTGCTGGGCTGTTCCTTCCACCTCTGTTCTGGCTTCTGCCTCTTCCTCTTTTGTTTCCTCTGCCTTGACCTCTTCCTCTTCCAAAGGACATCTGGGTCTTGAAGGCTTGCTCTAGAGATGAGTTTTCATTTCTACTCAACCTCTACTCATGTGTTATCAGTGATGCATGTAGCTCATCAACTGAAAATTTTGAGAGATCCTTTGTCTCTTCAATGGTGGTGACAATCGCATCAAACTTTGAGGGTAAGACCCTCAATATTTTCTCCACAATCCTCCTATCTTCAAGGGTTTCTCCATGAGTCCTTATCTGTGTGACCAAACCAATTACATGTGTGAAGAATGAGTCAATGTTGTCTGACTCCTTCATGCACAGATTCTCAAAATCCTTCCTCAGCAATTGTAGTTTTGTTGTCTTCACTTTCGCCATGCCTTGATAGGCTGTCTTGAGGGTTTGCCATGCTTCATTGGATGTCTTAGCTACTGCTAACCTTGGAAACACGCTTCTATGCACTGCTTGATACAAGAAGAAAAGGGCTTTTGAATCCTTCTTCTTGCAGCTCTTCAGCAGATCCTTCTCTCCTTGAGTTAATGCATTAAACTCATTTTCATCTGCTGGTTGTTCAAAACCTTCCTCAACTATTTCCCATAAATCTTGGGAAGCAAACAAGGCTTTCATTGTTATTGCCCAATAGTCATAGTTTTTACCATCAAATAATGGGAGTTTCATACCCATGCTATTACTGGTGCTTGTGCCAGCCATTCTTGCAGCCTCAACTATGCTTCAATTTCTTGACTGTGTATTTTAAAACAACTGACTGCTTCTTCAACAACACAAAAAAGACTTTGTGAAATACCTGAGTATTTTCTTGTCTGAGCCTTCACTCTGCTGGAGAAGATCTACTGTTGCAACAAGAGACTCCTCCCTTCAGCTTCTTGAACACCTTCAAAGAGCCTAAACCTGCTCTGATACCACTGTTGGGGATTTTTCTGAGAAAATCCCAAAAACACACAAATAAAACTCACACAGAGGCAATGCTCTGTATCCTTTTGCTCCACAGGATCTTTTTGTGCACAGGGAAGCTTAAAAAAAATTACTGAGGAACAGAGTATAACACCACCATAAAATGATTTCTATTCATTAAAACAAAATGTCTGATACAAACTTCATCCTCTTTGCTGAGAGGGATTCACCAAAAAAAACTCTGCCTCTTTTACAAAATGATTTTTACACAGCTGTGTAAAATCTTCATTCACTACTGTAAAACAAATTTATATGGATTTACTGTTGTAAAAGAACTTGCATAAACTGCTGTAAAAACCATTTTTTTACTTACTGGTGTAAAACTATTTTACGCATACTGCCGTAAAATAAACATTACATATGCAACTCCCAAAATCTCATACTCCCCGCACTGCTGTGCATATATGTTCACTGCTTCACTTGCAGCTCTTTTTCATTTGGTTCGTTCACACAAAAAAATGAACACACACGAGCCCGTTTTGTTACATACCAAATAAACCCAAAACAATTACATAATATACGAGCTCCATTTTTTTGGATATTACGTTGCGTAAATATTTTTAACACACTGACCAGACCATGCCTTTCTTTAAATGCACCATACCTTCGACATATAAAAATATATTAAAATTTAAAGCTTTCATCTACTCTCTACGGGCACATTAACTACATTATTATTGGCGGTCAACACAAAATTGAATTCACTCCACGCAAAGCTTTTAATATAGGCTCGTATGCAGGTTTCAAACGATCAACGGTGGAGAACATTCAAGCGAATCGGACGGTGGACAACAATATCGGAAACCATTACATGACTGAACAATACGTTTCGAAATTTTATGTATGCTGGCGTATGGAGAGAGTCGCACGTCAACACTAAATTTTATCAGGGTTGATCGCCGGAATATCCCTTCGCCGGAAAGCTGGTGCGAAATATTTCAGGCGGGTTTGCTGAACGGTTTCGGGCGTTGTTCGCCTGCGTTTAAATTACACTGTGCATTGGCGATTTCTGGACGAGCTTACTTGCAACACTCTTATGGCACCATATACTGCAACGGAGGAAAATGAGGGGTCCTCCAATCTGGCCAGTGGCGGGTATGCTTCCCTCTGTTTTTTTTCATATAAGGGATATATATGACTGGACCACCCACGTTCTTAGTGCACTGGCGATTTCTGTGACGAGCTTACTTGCAACACTCTTATGGCACCATATACTGCAACGGAGGAAAATGAGGGGTCCTCCAATCTGGCCAGCGGCGGGTATGCTTCCCTCTGTTTTTTTTCATATAAGGGATATATATGACTGGACCACCCACGTTCTCAGGGAGTGTGGCGGAACATTGGAATTCAAGCCTCCTTGGCTGGCAAACATGTTTTCTTTCGTTACCACGGATCCCAAATATATAGAGTACATTGTAAAGACCAAGTTTCGCAGCTTCCCCAACGGGAGTTACTATAAATGTATTTTCGACGATCTACTGGGCGACGGAATCCTCAACACAGACGACAAACAATGGGCTTGGGGAAGAAAGACAATGAGTTCGTTTCTGCACTCGTCGCTCCACGAAAATCACATGATTGCCACAATTGACAAATCCATTCACTGCAAACTGCTGGTAGACCTCGAAGACGCATGCCGAGTTGGTTCTGCTGTGGATCTTCAGGAGCTACTCATGTGTACTGTTGGTCTTGGAGTGGATTTGGCTTCTCTAAGTCCTCCTGGACGAGACGTTGTGATAGCTAAAGCTTTTGAAGAGGCCATGGACGCAACTGTCAAGCGGTTCATCATTCCTAGTAGTATATGGAAAACAATGAGGTTTTTGGGCATTGGGACGGAAGGAAAGCTCAAGGCCTCTCAGCAAATTATTGATGAATTTGCTGCTGAGATGATCAGGACCAGACAGAAAGAAATGCTCGAAAATGATAGAAATGTGGAACGATGTGACATGTTGTCTAATTTCATGATACTGCGTGGCGATGATGGTCGTTTTTTGTCTGATAAATTGATGCGAGACATGTGCATCAACTTCGTTCTAGCCGGTCGGGACACTACTGCCATTGCACTCTCCTGGTTCTTTTGGCTGCTTATTCAACACCCAGCCGTGGAAGAAAACATTTTGTCTGAATTACACAAGATCTTGGTCACCAGATGAGGATCGAATCCCGCTGGATTTAAGGTGGAGGAAGTGAACCAGATGCAATACTTGCATGCTGCGCTATCCGAAACGTTAAGGCTATATCCCTCGCTCCCTATAAACTACAAGGAAGTGATACAAGATGAGGTATTGCCCGATGGAGTATATTTGAAAAAGGGAACAAATCTCATATTCCCGATATATTCCATGGGAAGGACGGAGAGCATATGGGGAGAAGACTGCAGGGAATTTAAGCTGGAGAGATGGCTGAAAGAAGGGGTGTTTGTGGCAGAAGTGGGCTATGAATACCCAGTGTTCAATGCAGGACCAAGAGTTTGTCTGGGCAAGGATTTTGCGTATTTGCTCATGAAATGGGTGGCAGCTTCTCTGGTTTACAGATATCGTCTGAAAATGGTGAAGGATGTGATGGCTGCGCCAAAGTTTTGAATAACTCTGTGCATCAAAAATGGCTTGCTCGTCACCTTACTTCCACGATCAGGAATTTGAGTACCACTGAAAATAAAAGTCGTGGGAAGCACGTCTGCCCTCATATGGTATGTATGCATGTATGATCCATTTTGTTCAATTCAAGGTTGGTAGTAGAATGCAATATATATATATATATATATATATATATATATAAAATAAATTGTGCACAGAGCGGTCGCTGGAAAATTATTCGTGAAGAGAACAGACAATTTATATAAAATTTCTGTTTATAATATTTCTTTTCCGAATGTTTGGATTCCGTGCATTTTCTACCATGCGCATACATATAGGGTTAGGGTTTTTGTTAAATAAAATTACTGTTTATAATATTTCTTTTCCGAATGTTTGGATTCCGTGCATTTTCTACTGTGCGCATACCATATAGGGTTAGGGTTTTTGTCAAATGCTGCGAGACAGTGGCCTACTAGGTTGTGAATATATCGGATAAAATTTGAATAACAGAATTTTAAATGTTCGTAGTAATTTTAGTTGGTTAAATATTCGTCATTATTTTATTATTTGATTACAGTTTGAAATCAGACTCTTATTTTATTCTCGTTACTTTTTCTTCTCAACTCAGGTTAACAAATTCAATTAGGACTAATAAATATTTTAACACATTTATGTTAAAAGTAATATTTAATATTAATATTTTATTTTTATTATTATTAATGTATTATTTTTATTATTATAATAAATTGGTTTTAATATTGGATTTTATATTAAGATTAAATATTTATTATAAATTTAATAATTATTAATGTGGTTGATATATTTATATATCAATCACATTTATTAATGTGGTTGTGCTAGTATAATATGGAAATGGAGATTTTTTAATTAGTCAATCAATTTAGTCATTATTTTTATAGATTGAGCCATATATCAAGCCTAGAATTTAAAGTTTCATAAAAATGTCTTTTTGGTTTGTTAAATAGATTTACCATGAATAAAAAAAATATATATATCAATTGGGATTGGTAAATAAATAAATTAATCTGCAAATTTGATGTGCTTACAATTAAATTAACCATCATAAATTCTAATAGTTGCTTGTGAATAGGTAGATTCAATTGGGTGGTTGCTTGTGAATAGATAGATTCAATGAGGTTGATTATGGATAACTTCATTGTAACTTGGCATAAGTCTATTTTCCTAAATCCTAAATTCCACATGGAGGCATTTAAATTCATCATCATAAATTCTAATGGTAGGTTGGGAATTGATAGATTCAATAAGGCTGATTTTCGATCAAGCAATTTTGACTTAGAATAGATCTCTTCCCTCCCACTTCTACTCGTACAGTTTCTTGACCAATTAAACCATTTCCCATTCGTTTTCCACAATGTCAACTCTTAGACCTTAGATGCCTACAATTCCACACCATCATTAATATGACTTGAATGATTACATATCCCATGTTTACTATGTAAGAGGAGGACTCAATTAACAACAAACAAAGTGGGAAAAGAAAAGTATGGTAGTGGTTGAGAAATCAGTCCAAAAACCCTTTGTTGAAAGGAGCAAGCTTCCATCAATTAAATTTTCCATTGGTGAGTTGTGATAGAGCAAATAAGAGCTAGTTTTTTGCCTAGCACATAAAATAGTTTGAACATTATTTTATGTGGGGTCTCTTCTAAATGGGCTTGGAATTGGGCTTGATTTGGATTGGCATCATTACAAGCAAAGGAGACTTAATCTTTGAAACAAGTAAGATCTCCCATCTGTTAATGGTGCACTGAATATCCATTTGCATGTCCACTCAAAAAAAGGACTAGGAAAGTCTCCTCTCCTCTCCTTGGCTAAGCATGGTTTCTCATTATGATAAGAAGGCATAATTTGAGGATGACCTATAATATTCTTTAGAACTTCTCTTCTCAAGTTTTCTCTCAATTGGCATCAGGAAACCCAAGCTCAATCTCTTGGATATTAATGACAAAGCTCTCTTTATAGATTTGGATTTTTCAACTATGGATCTTAAACTATATATAATTCTATCCTTATTCCCCTTTGGCACATAATTTTTTAAATGTTATTGCAAGGTTGGGACTCAATTTGGATTTCTCACTTGTGAACCTTAAGCTATATTTAATTCACTCCTTATTGGCCATTCCCGCCTAAGTTTGTGGTGAATCCTTTGGATCTCTTTTGCTTAACCACAAGCATGTTAAGTTAAATATGAGAAGTTGTTACATGAAACTTGTCTATTATTAAAGTAAAAAAATAACACTCATGAATATGCATTTTGAATTTGACAATCAACTCAAATTGAAATTCCATGTTTGCTATAGAGTTGCCTTTGAGCTAGCCATATGAGTGTAGTAGTATTTTTATTTATTAAATATGTAAATAACAAGTAATGATGTATGAGATGGTTCTATCTTTGGAAAATATTAAGTACCTTGTATTAAGTTAATGATTGGTTCATTGTTTTTTCATTCTATCCATCGAATATCTTATCTTTGGAAAATATTTAGTACCATGTATTAAGTTAATGATTGGTTCATTGTTTTTTCATTCTATCCATTGAATATGACTCTATTCTGATCCTACAAATGAGTGTAGTAGGATTATTATTTATTAAATGTGTAAATAACAAGTAACGATGTATGAGATCGGTTTATCTTTGGAAAATATTAAGTACCATCTATTAAGTTAATGATTGGTTCATTGCTTTTCCATTCTATCCATTGAATATCGCTCCATTCTCATCCTACAAATGAGTGGAGTAAGATTATTATTTATTAAATATGTAAATAACAAGTAATGATGTATAAGATGGGTTTATCTTTAATATTTCATGTATTAAGTTAACTATTCTCATCCTAATATAAAAATACTAAACCAATTATTAACTTAAAACTTAGTACTTAATTAAAATACTAAACCAATCATTAACTTAAAACTTAGTACTTAATTAAAATACTAAACCAATCATTAACTTAACTCTTGATACGTAATTTTCACTTTTCCTCTTTAGTACGGTCGGCCATCAGCAATTGAAGCCATCACAAGGATTGTCTGATATAAGTGGCTTCACAAATACATATACACACAGGCAACTTCATTCAGTTCGTATCTTTCCCATGGCAGATTTTGACGTATCAGATCGTCTCTCTGGCTATTGATTAACAATCTAGAGAGTTATCTTCTCTTATAATTAACCGGCCAGCTATTTCTAGTGGTATGTACGTAGAAAACGAGATTGAAATTGTTTTGTTTTTATTTTTATGCAAACGTAAAGGGAAGGAAATATGTTGGTCTGGGAAAATTGATGTGGCATTTGAATATCGAATAATACTGAAAGGATCAAGATATAGTTATCTCTGTGAAGTCGGAAGTTTTATTTTTGGTGGAAGTTGAAAGAGTCTACCAGTGGGAGTTGCAGGTCACCGGAATTCGTCGTATCTGCCACCTATTTATCCCGTATTTTATTGAGCCCTCATTCGACCCGCGACTGGAACCATCGTTGGGTTTAGGGTTGTCGGTGACAATTAAATAAAAAAATATGCCGAAGGTTGCCATATGCCATTAAACCTGATTTGACCCGCGAGCGGAACTATGGCTGAGTTTAGAATTGTTAAACACACATGGACAACAAGAGAGATATGAAAGATAAAACATGCAATACATTTTTTATTAACATGAGATATACATTTATAGTACAATATGTGACTCTTGGGTTTCAGATCCCAAGGTCTCTTGGACTGCTTAGTCTATTCGGCTTCCACACTAACCCATTGAGGATTAGGTGTCTAACATTCCCCCCCTTAATCCGAAGGGTTATGTATGAGTCCAAGAAGAGAGCTGTAATACAAAATGTGCAAAAAATGCATGGCAGCACTAGGCTGAATGTGCTCTATGAAATGTCGGTATAAAGGGCAGTGGTTTAAGGATGACCACCAACACTGGAACGCTTAGTGCAGTTCCCGGAACTCTTCCAAAACTGGCAAGAAACTGAAGTTTTCTGCTAGAGGAAGTGATCCTATTGTTTTAAAGAGGGAAACCTTCAACGATAAAAGGGAGGTCTCACCCCGCATAAAAGGTAAAACTTCAACCTGAAAAGGGAAGTCTCAACTTGTGATGGTTTAAGGATGACCAGCAACTCTGGAATGCTTAATGCAATTCCTGGAACTCTTCCAAAACTGGCAAGAAGCTGGAGTCTTCTGCTAGAGGAAGTGTTCTCAATTGTGTTCCTGGAATGCTTCTGAAACTGACAAGAAGCTGAAGTCTTCTGCTAGAGGAAGTGTCCCAGATTGCCAACTGAAGGCATGTTCACGGGCATCTTTGTCTCTGGCTACAACTCTAAAACTGATGTGGCAGGTTGTGGCTCAGGCTCGCTTGATGTGACTTTGAAGCTTGTAGATGACCATCATTTCCCCCCTGTCAAATACAAGGTGAGAAGATGGAGAAAACTCAACTGCAAGACTTTTCAATACTCTGGAACAAGTTCTGACATGTGTTTTAAATATCTTCTTGGTTGTTGATGCCCATTGCCA
This sequence comes from Pinus tabuliformis, assembly GCA_031772625.1. NCBI lineage: Eukaryota > Viridiplantae > Streptophyta > Pinopsida > Pinales > Pinaceae > Pinus > Pinus tabuliformis. Next base: position 145,461,746 of record CM062815.1, on the reverse strand, counting down.
AGAAGCGATCCATCCAAGATGAATCTTTGTTCTTGCAGGACGTTTGTTTTTGAAGGATCTGTGTGAAGAATGGCTAGTTTTATGACAGTGCTTACATGGATGAAGATCAAAACAGTGATCTTTCAGATGGCCAACTCGGTCACAGCGTTGGCATTTCACGATATGTTGTTGTTGTTGTTGTTGTTGCTGTGGAAGAGGGGCAGAGTCTGGAACAGCTGAAGCTGAACTGTCATGAATAAATCCGGCACTCTGAAATTGAATGGGCTTGGCATAGTCTGGAATATGAAAGGACAAGTCCTTGTCATATCCAAGACCAATTTTGTGCTTGTTGTGTGGACGAGCTGTTCCCAAGGTCTGATGATGGGCTTGGGAAGTGCAGACTGAGTTTCTGCATCTGCATGTACAATTACTGCTTTATTGGAATGAACAGTAACATTATTGTCTTGTTGTTGATGGGTTGCAGTCTCAACATTCTGAACAGAAACAGGTTCAGAATGATATCTATTTTGATGTAGCTCTTCTTGTTGTAGTTGTGATTCAAGCTGCAAAAAATCAATCTTTTCATGTGCATTTTGTAGACATGTCTGAATTTCATAGAGAGTGTCTTTCATGATTTGCACTATGTTGTCAGCAGTTGATACAATTAGAGTTCTCAATAACTCCAATAATCGATGAATTTTTGTCATTATTTAAACAACTCAAGTCAACAAATGATCACAAATGTACTTGTAAAGGCAAATTGCTAGTAATGCAATATTCTTCAAAATTAAATGTGCCCGATGATAAGAGGGAAATCTACTCAATTGATAATCCTTTGCCAGAAATAAATATTTCCTTGAAAATTGATTCTCCTTTATGTCCGGCTGTCAAATAAATTCCTCTATTGTATGCCAACAAACAATAAGTACATTGGAAGAGTTCAAGCTGTCAATACAGTTGAGATATTGTCTCAAATAATCACCTTATTCTACTAGCTTCAAGCTATCCCATCCTCTTTCACTAATGTTGGAAACTTGATTCCTTCGACTGCTAATAACAAATCGATGGGATGGCTACCAAAAGACTAACTTCCAGCAATCTAAAAAATGGTTGTTATTGTAAATAGCTTTAGAAAGAAGAGCAGGTTTGCTCCTTTTGAAGTTGAGCAAAACAAAATACAGTGCTAATAAACTTCATAACTATTTCAATGAAGTTTGTAGTCATTGTACACAACAGCAATCATACAACGCTAATAAACTTCATAACATACATCTAAAACTTCGATGCATAATGGTTGTCATGCAGACACACTCGTTCGGAAGTTTGGTCTGCACGAAGGTCGGGGTTTCGAGTCTGACGAGGGCGATTATGTTCCTTTGAAGAATTACTTGGACGCTTAGTACTTTGGAGAGATTGGAATTGGAACTCCAGCTCAGACTTTTACGGTCATATTTGATACCGGGAGCTCAAATCTTTGGGTGCCGTCTTCCAAATGTTACTTCTCGTTGGCTTGCTATTTCCATTCAAGGCATCCGAGTCAAGCACATTGTTGTGAAAGACCAGGTCCTCAGTATTCTCTTGTTCAAACCACTCCAAAAATCAGGGAGAGAGAAATATAGTCTACTGGAAGTACTCCGGCGTTCATAAAATTTTAGCTATGGCAACCAAAACCGTTGGTGCAGCTTCCTATTGTATGAGAAGCATCCTTACTTGCGTGCGCTCATATTCATCCTCTGTCCAATCAACCAGCAATAGCGTGCCCTCTCCCTTTCACGTGCAGTCGTGTACGATCTACGAACCACCCTTTACTGATTTCACACAAAATAGAAGAGAAAAGACGGTTCGTATTCCTCGTCAGTCGTGCAAACTCGTCCTCTATGAGTCTCTCTTCACTAGCATTTTCTCAGTTCAATACCATATGAATGATGTAATGGATGCAGCGCGCTTCTTTGGGTCATCCCATTCTTCATCAATTATGGCTTCATCCGACCATAACGAACACAGGCAACGGGCCCACGTTTATTCCAGGCAAGGGCAATATGAGCCTTTGCACGAGGATGATGCATGCGGTTTTCGTTGCAATACGTGTATTCTCTGTAGTCTCATTTGAAGGAAAAATCAATGGCAGACCAAGATCTTGATCTCTCCGATGTAGCAGAAGTCGAAGATGAACCAGGTGAGGAGTTCGAATCCGCTCCACCCCTCGTCGTAGGGCAGGAGAAGGAGTTGAACAGCTCGGGTTTGAAGAAAAAGCTTCTGAAGGCTGGCAGAAGGATCGGTCAGCTGATTTTCTTTCCTAGGAGAAAATGCAATTTCCTTCTTATAAGAAAAGGCGATTTCCAGAAGATGATAACACGAGCTTACGTTTTGAGGGGAGGCACACAATTGTCAAGGAACCCACTGGATTCTTTATTGATTCTAGATATCAACGGAATGCTCGGAAGTTGCATCATTGGAAGAGTGGAGAGAATAGCATGTTCCCTTCAGAGAAGCACCATATTCTAAGGGTAAATCAGTCGAAATGCCTTATCACTTTACTCGGCTCTGTGATGCAGAAGTTTCTTGGCAGCAAGAACAATCTAAACGGACAAACTTGAAGCCTGACTTTTCCAAAGGTTCCAGGAGCTGGACCTTCATCGATGGTGGCGTGTCAACCTCAGCGCTAAAACTGGAAACAACATTGCTATGATTTAATATACAACAGCGTTCAAACAACGCTCATCAGCATGTCAGGCCAGTTCAACGCAGATTCATCATACACCACTCAGCATTGTCAGTCATGAACTAGCGCTATTCATGAAAAAATTTAACGTACAACGTTTATGAGGCAGTGCTGGAATAAGGCAGAGGCAGATTATTTCAGATCTGAGCACAGAATAATCAATGGAGGCGTAGGTGCAAAAAACGCCCTTTTTAAACGTTTATGACAGTCGGAGATCTGAACAGTCAGACAGAGGGGCAGCAAATTTTATGGACAACAGACACCAGCAGCAGTATAAACAGGTTGCAGCTAAAATTTAGCTGAAGAAATATTCATGAGAAAATATTCATGAATTTCATGGCAAAAATAAACTGCATAGAAAGGCCATAAAACAAATGGCTCAAATTAATTATGCAGGGCAGGAATACGCCTGCTCTGATACCATGTTAAACACACATGGACAGCAAGAGAGATATGAAAGATAAAACATGCAATACATTTTTTATTAACATAAGATATACATTTATAGTACAATATGTGACTCTTGGGTTTCAGATCCCAAGGTCTCTTGGACTGCTTAGTCTATTCAACTTCCACACTAACCCATTGAGGATTAGGTTTCTAACAAGAATTGTTGGTGACCATTAATTAAAAAGATACCAACATTGCTCTATGGCATTAACTCTCAGGTTATTCAATCCCTATTTGACAAGTGAGCGAAATCTTGATTGGGTTTAGGGTTGTTGATGACCATGAATTAAAAAAATGCGAAATGTTGCCATATGGCATTAGGTCTGAAAAGATGGCATAAAGCAAATTTGTACATGGTGCGATAACTATAGCCAATTTCGATGAGGAAAAGATGCATTTTAAATAATTTTGTATTATTAACATAAAATTTAAAAAAAGGGTTAGTCAGAATTTTAAAGAGTTTTGTGAGAATTTTATAAGATAAGATTAAGTAAACCATGTAGGGAATGTAAAAGGATTCTAAAGGGAAATCAACTATGGGGATAGAATAAATGTTTAAATAAAAATTATATTTTAGATTTAATTAGAGTTTTACAAATTTTGTATTGAAATGTGAGTTATGATGGAGTTTTACAAATTTTGTATTGAAATGTGAGTTATGATGGATGTTATAAATAATGATAATTTTAAATATAATTTTATGTGCAGGTTATTTTCTTGACATATGGTATTGTTTAAAGTTGTTTTATGTATTTTGTATAAAAATATAAGTATTTTTTATTCCGATTATTTAATAATGTTTTAATTAAATACGTTTAATTTTTTTATCATTTATTTTTTAGTCTTTCTTTCACATTTGTGGAGTCTTAATCTTCATATTCTTTTGTCTCACTTGGTCTACAACTAGTTTTTCACCACATGTTGCAAAAGAAACATTGTAAGATAGTAGCATAGGAAACAATACCATAGAAGATAATGTATGTGTATTTTGAGTCATTTTTTATATCAATTCTAGCATGTTGTCACAATTCTATTTTTGTGATCAAGAGTATGGAATTTTTATGGTGGTGTTCTATGTGTACTAAAATCCCTGAGATCCAGAACTATGTATGGCATTTCATTTTCAAGATTTGTTTGTCTAAAGTAAGGAATATTTCAAAGGTTTCACTATGTATGGGGTTTTATTTTCAAGATCTATATGTCCAAAGTAATGAAGATTTAAAAGGTTTTCTACAGTAGGCAGAAGACTGGGTTGATGCACTTTCAACAACATGATCCTCTTCACCACACAGTCTAAAGATGATGATATCAGGTATCGATGTGCTTGGACCTGTCATGAAATACTGGATTCTCAGAGAGTTTGATACAACTCTGATTATCACAATAGATCATAGTTGGATCCATCCTCTGATCAAACAATCCAACTAGAATTTTCCGCATCCAAATGGCCTCACATGCTGCTTGACTGGTAGCCATGTATTCAGCCTCTACCGAGCTAAGTGAAACTAACCTCTGTTTCCTGCTGTACCAAGAAACCACAGTTGAACCAAGGTTGAAAATTCCTCTTGAAATGCTCTTTCGATTTGATGGACTCCCTGCCCATTCTACATCTGTGAAGTCCTGAAGCTTCACTCCCTCTGTCTGTTTGTACCATAATCCATACTGAGATGTGCCTCTAAGGTATCTCAGCACATGCTTTGCTGCCTTCCAAAACAACTTGGTAGGCTGAACCATAGCTTGACTTAGCTGGTTCACCGCAAAGCACAAATCTGGTCATGTGTTCACTAAATACATCAATGAACCCAAAAGCTGTTTATAAACAGTAGCAGCTACTACCTCACCTGAAGTAGTATCCTCCTTCCTGCAGTTACCTGCTAGAGGATTTTGCATGGGCTTACACTTCTCCATGTGGAATCTCTTGAGTATCTCATTTGCATACTTGCCATGAGACACAAACAATTCCCCATCCTTCTGCCACACTTCCATGCCTAGAAAGTAGTGCATGAGACCCATGTCTTTCATCTCGAACTCTCTTGCAAGGTCGTCCTTGCAAGACATGATCAATTGATCATCACCTGTCAATATCAAATCATCAACATAAAGAACAATGATCAATTGCTTACCTTCTACCATGATGTGGTATAGGTTCGCATCTGCTTCACTCTTTGTGAAGCCCAACCCGGTGAAATAGTTGTCAATCCTGGTGTACCAAGCATGAGATGCTTGCTTCAACTCGTACAAAGCTGTCTTGAGTCAGCACACATGTGACTCACAATCGAAGGTCTCAAATCCTTCTGGATGCTCTATGTACACCTCTTCCTCAATCTTTCCATTGAGGAATGCAGTCTTCACATCCATCTGATGGATCTTCCAACCCATCTATACTGATAGTGCCAACATCAATATGACAGATGAGTACCTTGCTATAGGAGCAAAAGTCTCATCATAGTCGATCCCCTCAATCTGTGAGAAACCACTGGCAACAAACCTTGCCTTATGTTTCTCCACACTACCATCAACTGCTTGATTTACCTTGTAAAGCCATCGGGAACTCACCACTGACTTGTTCTCTGGTCTTGGAACAACATCCCAAACACTGTTCCAAACTATGGAGTTGTACTCCTTCACCATAGCATCAACCTAGATTGGCTGTTGCACTACTTCCTCAAAGGAAGATGGTTTGGTCTCTATAAATTCCCCAACAAGGGCCATGTAACCAGTGTACCACTCAGGTGTGTCTGCGCTGAGAAGATGGCTATCCCACATTCTCACTTGCATTCATCAACAATCTGTCAGCTTCACTTGAGCGTTTCCTCCCATCTCTGGAAGACTCTACATGAGTGGATGTCTCCACTCCTGGATCCTCTGCATATGGCTGCTCCGCATCAGTCTGAGACTCCTCCTGCTTAGGAATCCAAAGTTCCTCCTCTGCATGCAACTTGAGCTCCCTCTCAAGGGAAACTCGCATGGCCTTCTTCTCGTCGAAATTCAGATCTTTGTGGACCACTTTCCTCTGACTGGTAGGCAAGGACACCTGATAGTTGTGGAGTGTATCAGTGCCCCACAAGTATCCCCAACTTAGTTGTTGGCTCTAGCTTCTTCCGGGCATCTTTGGTCACATGGCAATAAATCGATGATCCAAAGATCCTGATGTGACTCACATCTGGTCTCTTCCCAGAGAAAGCCTCCTCTGGTATCTTCATCCCCAGTATACGATGCAGGCTTCTATTCTGCAAGTATACTGCTATATTGCATGCCTCAGCCCACAGATGAAGTGGTAGGCCTTGGTCATGTAGCATTGCCCGAGCTACTCCCACAATCGTTCTGTTCTTACTTTCAACCACCCCATTCTGGTGTGGGTTATGGGGTGTCGTCAACTCCTGTTTAATTCCTTCTGTTGCACAGAAGTCCTTAAACTATTGAGAGACATACTCTCCACCATTGTCGCTTCGCAAGGCCCTTATCTTCTTTCCTGATTCTTTCTCAACCAAGGCTTTGAACTCAGAAAACCTTTAGAAGGTTTGATCCTTCTTCTACATGAATTAGATCCAACATCTACGAGAAAAATCATCAATGAAAATAACATAGTACATTTGTTTAGAGGTGGAGGCTGTCGAGAATGGTCCACACACATCTGTATGAACTCGATCCAGGATTGCTCTAGCTCAACTGTCTCAATCCTGAAAGGAATATTTTGCATACTTACCCAAGGTACAACCTTTGCATGTATCCACTTGCTCCAGTTTACCCTTGGGAAGTCCAGTAGAAATCTATTGCATGATCTTCAAGGTCCCATGGTGCAAGTGGCCCAATCTTCTATGCCATAGCTCTTTAATATCTTGGCTTTGCACCAACTCTACTTTGAAACTCAATGCAACACAGTCATCTACCTCCGCTTGTAGAGATTCTTTATTTGAATCCCAATCCTCTTCGTCTGTCCAGTGTCGATGTGCCTCAGGAATGCCTTTCCTTTACTAAAGACTACATTATAGCCTTTGTCTTCTAGCATAGCGATGGATACCAGGTTCTTCTTCAGTCTAGGCACATACATTACATCAGTTAGGGTGAGAGGAGCTCCATGCTCCCTCTGAAACACAATCATGCCTTCACCTAAAACATGGTACTTTCCATCTTTACCCATCTCTATGCACATCTGGAGGTCCTTCTCTTCTAAGGTACTGAATAAAATCTTGTCGTCGGTCATGTGGAATGAGGCTCCACTATCTAGGTACCAAACACAACCCACCATTTATGAAACCATGCATGCGATGAGGGTGAAATATAATTTGAACTGTGAGGCCAGTTCCTCACCATCTGATCCTTTCGAGGATCCCTTCTTGGATTTCTTCTGTGGAAAATTTATAGAATAATGGCCCACCTCATGACATTGAAAGCATCGTACTTTCGATTTGTCAATCTTCTTCCCACCATGGGAAGAACTTGATTTGGAATGGGAGGCCTTCCCTTTCCCTTTCCTCGCCTTATTGGCTAAGGCTAGATTTTCTTCATCATCATGCTTTGAAGAAGAACCATCTCTGGTGCTTCTCCTTATCTCCTCCTGCATTAGATCTGACCACAGTCATTCCCAATCTGGCAGTTTCTCTCTTCCATTTACTGAGTCTTGGTAGCTATGCCAGCTCTTAGAAGATCGAGGAGAGCAAGACTTACCATGTCATCATCGGCTATCATGATTCCTACACTTCCAAGCTCATCCCTGCACGTGGTGAGCTTGTTCAGATATGTAGAGATCATGTCACCCTTTTCACACTTGATTTTTCGAAGCTTGTCTTTCAGCACCAGCTTCCTCTGATCGCTTCTGTTATGATATAGATCCTTCAATGTTTTCCACATCGAAAATGGTGTCTCCTTCCCATGGAGACTCGAGATAATGTGGTCTCGAACTCCCTCTAGAAGAATCCTCCTTGCTCTAGCCACACATTTCTTCCATTCCGCCAATTCTTGGGCATTAGCACCTATTGGCTTGGGGACTTCTTGATCAATGAAGTCCTTCAAACCATTGTCCTCTAATACTGCTTCCATGTGATCCTTCCAGGCTATATAATTTGAGATGCCATCTAGGGCATACTCGAGTCTCAAACCGTTGAACGCCATTGGTGAAATTTGAGATGTGATAAGAATTTGATTTCTATATTCAAGAACTTCAAACTTTGAACTTCTCCCTTCTTTGTATACTGTTCTCCTCTTTGATCACCATTGCTCCGATACCATGTAGAAATTCCCACTGTAGATCACCTGATAATGCAATATCCTAAAGCAAAATACTTGATCTACTTCTACAAACAAACTTGCAGAAGCTTAATTGATTTTGAGCAAGATCAAATAGAACACATATAACAAAGAATGAGAAATCAATCACACATGAACATAGAAGAATACTCTGGGGAAAGCCTCAGCTAAAAACCCCAACAACCATTAGACAAACCCTGCTATTTGTATTATCATACAAGTGGAAATATCTCCAGATTACACAAAGCTTTAGCTCACAAGCTATCCAACTCTCAACACAATCCCTCAATGTTGCTCATAGATTGAATAGACACAACATATGCCCTCCTTCAGTCCTCCAAGCCTCCTATTTCCTTGTGCAATTTCTCCTGGGTCCTCAAGCTACCACCTGTGTGTAATTACCTCACACACTGCTCACCAAACTGAGAAATAACTGTGCAATCCTCAAGGAATGAATTCCTTCTGTGTGTAAGAGATATCCTCAAGGGAATATTCCTGCAACTGATAGTACACTATCCCATCCTCTGATCTCAACTGGGTCTCTGACTGATCTGACATGCATGAGTTATTTAAAAGAGAATATTCAGTTATTTGAAGTACACTAGTTACATGCATGCATACATTAACTAATTGAACTCACAATTAGTTCCATAAACTTTTGGAACTAATCTAACTGGACTTAACTCAGTTAACTGAGCTAACTAATTACAACTCAAAGTACAACTCATCTTGATCTCCTTAATTAAGGGTTAACTTCCTCAATCAAAGGGATAACTGTTGCATGCAATCACATAGACTTCATGTTTGATTTTCTCCAACTAATTAACTCAAGATGAATTAATTAATTATTTTTCAAACAACTGCTAAGATCAAATTCGAATTTTAATTCTCAATTTTAGGTCAGGGACTAACTAAAATTGGAATGTATCCCAAAATTCTATTTATAGCAATGCTATTTTTAGCACTTCTATATTTAGCATTTCTTGTTGCTATTTTCAACACTAGCTATACAAAAGAGATAGTCTCTAGTCAAGAAGAAGAGTACAATCCAGATTTTTGTTTAAATGAAAATAATTCCAATGCTCATGAAAATGAATACGGTAATAACCATTGATGAACCTTGAAGAAAGTGCCTTCGATTCTACTGCTATTATTTTTGGACAAAGTGTTGAGAAAATCAACTCTGAAGTTGAATTAAATACTCACAGGTCCCAACTTTTCCATAATGATTGTTCAATTTATGGTAAATTGGAAAAGGTGGAATGGGAGTAGAAGAATAAGTTTCAAGTAACACTATGTCACTCCCTTGATGATGAAGGTGTTGAAACCATTAAAGGAAAGTTGGAAAACAACAGTTTCAAGTCATATATGGTGTAGGACTCCCCTGTGTATGAAAATTATGATCATTATGACAAGGAAATGTGCTCCAACAATGAAGACTCCCTACAAAACTCATTGTATGATAATACAAGTTTTTCCTTTAAAAATGATAGACAAACCAAGATTATTAATGAACAAGAAACAATTTATTAAACAACCTAGCTATACAAAAGAGACAGACTCTACCCAAGAACGGGAGTATAGTCAAGATTTCAGACTGATGTATTTAGTGGCCAGTATGGGGGACATATATGTGATAATACGTATAATCCTAGTTTGACATATCAACCCAATGAAAATATGGCTAACAAAAATTAGACCAACATTGATTTTAAAAGGAAGAATTGTGGGGGGAGTTTACAGATTGATGAAGATACTCACAAACTTGTAATTGAATATGTAAAAAGGATGATGATGGTCCAGAGCCTATCAAATTAGATGAAGCTATAGAAGGAATGATCAGAATGAATGGTGGAGCTAATACTAAGAACACAAGTTTGAATTATTTCAAAATTATGTTAACTAAGCTTATTTGAAAGTTTGGACAATTCATTGAACAACCTAGCCATAAAAAAGAGACAGGCTCTGCTCAAGAACATGAGTACAATCCAGATTTCATGACTGATGTATTTTGTGATAGCATGGGGGACATATGTGCGATAATACTGAAAATCCTAGTTTGTCATATCAGCCTAATGAAATATAGTTAACAAAAATTAGACCAACTTTGATTTTAAAAAGAAGAATTGTGGGGGGAGCGGGGGGGGGGAGGAGTTTACAGATTGATGAAGATACTCACAATCCTGTAACTGAAGATATGAAACATACGATGAAGATCTAGGTCTTGTCAAACAAGATGAAGTTCCAGAAGCAATGATTAGAATGCATGGTAGAGATAATATTAAGAACAAAAGCTTGATTGATTTCAAAACTATGTTGACTAAGCTTATTCAAAAGTTTAGACAATTCATTGAACAACCTAGCTATACAAAAGAGACAGGCTCTGCTCAATAAAAATTGTAGAGTCTAGATTTCATGACTGATGTATTTAGTAGATAGCATGGGGACATATGTGAGATAATAACTACAATCCTGGTTTGACAGATCAACCCAATGAAAATCTGGGTGACAAAAAATAGACCTACTTTGATTTTAAAAAGAAGAATTGTGCGGGGGAGTTTACAGATTGATGAAGATACTCACAAATGTGTAATTTAATATGTAAAATGGACGATGATGGTCCAGGTCCTATCAAACAAGATGAAGTTCTAGAAGCAATGATCAGAATGCATGGTAGAGTTAATACTAAGAGCACAAGCTTGATTGATTTAAAAATTATGTCAGTTAAGCTTATTCGAAAGCTTGTTTCAACATTTGAGGAAGATGGGTTTGGTCTCAATTTTAACCAGATAGAAATCCACATGAACCAGTTTGAGTTGAATCAAAGTTTTTAGATTTAGTGTACGGTCAACTATCCTTATGAATGCTCTATACCCATAAAGGAAAATGACTTGTACTCTGAAAATTTTTACAGCATTGTACCAAACTCGATGGGTACTATGTTTGCAATGTTAATCCACACCCCCATTTTGTACCTACATCAACTGCATTCCCTATCATAACTCCCTTTCATGAAATAAAACATATCCAAACTGAACCTTGTGGATATGAACATTCTACAAAATTCAAGCACATACCAAAATCCAAGGGCCCGATATTGATACATGACTACCAAGGAGGTCTAGAGGGTTTCAAATGGAATCTTGATTAACACAGATCCAAGTAGTCAGATTTAGAAGGAAGTGTCAAAGGTTTGAATCTAGTCTACTACGCTTGATATAACTAACAATTACTCGTTTCCAAAATGATTCCCCAAATTCTCTTGAGGTTAGGGCCCTGTACATTAATTTTAAGAAAAATCAAAGCCATTGATAATGTATAGAAAATTTTCTTTGGTTCCTTTTCACAAAAAAATGTGTTTGACTTGAACCAATAACCATGTGTTCCTTGTTGTCTCTCAGATTATAGCATAACTCCCATTCACGAAATAAAATGTAACACCCTTCTCCCACATCTACCAAAGCAACTGGCCAACGAGGTAAACATGTGACGAGAGGCCACTATGATATGATTCGACCTCCTAACTCATGTTAAGGAAGTGGAACCAAAGGAAACACACCATATAGACATTCAACATCAGCATTAGGACCCTCAGGAACCAATCCAACCTTTCTACAAACCAGCCATTGGGTCCCACTGAGCATTTGGACCACTTGACCTGTGGACGCTCTCATGCTATGGGCATGCCAATGTTTAGAAACCTATGGAAGCTCTCACATGCCTGTAAACTAGCATTCAGGGACTATTTTGCACAATGTTGTGCCAACGTCCACGAGATTTGAGCCACTTTTTTAGGCCCATAGCCGAGGTCACTGCCCAGAATTGAATGACATCTTTAGAACAGTAAAATAACAAGGAAATGACGGTATAAATGCAATCCCAGAATGAGACCTTAACTAGACCCCTACTAGCCATGACAGTCATTTCGTCAAACATGTCATGAATATGTAATCTACAAGTGTAAATAATATATTTGAGCATAAGGGTCTCATACTTAGCTAAGAGTTGCTAAGAAGCATTTATGCCTCAACACATCAATTGCCATTTCATCCATTAGGTCATAGATACATTTTTCATTCATTTACAAGTAAAAACATGATGAGAGCCATACATAGCTACAATCATAAAAAACATATATAACGAGCATAATAATAGAAGAAATACCAATGATATCATAGCAATATAAATCACATATAACCAATATAATACGCATGGATTTACAAGGAGAAATAACCTCATATTTATGATACAAAATACAAATCGGATATGGGACTTCCACATTCCACATCACCGTAGAATGGCAAAGCAAAATACCTCTTCAGTCATTCACCCCCATGCCATATTCCAAGCATGAATAGGGGACCTCATAGAACACTTCAATCCAAGACCATCGAGGGCTTCCAGAGGCCATCCACCTCAACCCATCAAATAGTGATTCTACCTCTTGGTCAAACATCACAAAACCATCATCAGAATGGTCTCTATCTAAGCCTTCCAGGGATCTAGAGTGTTTGTTACAACCAAAAATCCAAGACTAGTAACTCAACCCACAGATTTTATCGGACTCTAGAGCGTTTGTCCAACCAAGGCTCCAGGACTAGTAACTCAACCCACCAAGGGCTCTAGAGCATTTTTCCAACCAAAGCTCCAGGAACTAGTAACTCAACCCAAGCTAAGGAAACATGCAATCCAACAAAAAGAAAACAATGAAATGAACCCACAATTTCCATGGTTATCTAGGAAATGGCAAGGCTACGCAATCCATTGTCAATTGTGACCATCCTTTGTAATGAACCTGGTCATATATATATAACATTTTTTTCTACAATTTATTCTTCAATTGGTTGCTTACGACGTTAGAGGTGGATCAAATGTATGAGGTTTTGTTATCATATCTTCTACTGTATAACACTATTTTATATCTTATTTGAGCATGGTTAACCTACCCTTACTTTGAACCCCTTTTTTGTTAGAGGATACCATACATCACAACCCTAACTCTTCTTTAGTCTCCCGTCCATTCTTTTGTTCACCGAGTGCTATAAGTGGTTATGATTACAATTTACATAAAATACCTACATTTAGCTATATGTAAGGTTACTATGAAAAAAAATTGAAATCGTTTCTTACATATGATTAATGTGATGGTTGTGTATTGTTGACCTTAGGGATTAATCCACTTTTTGCCATCTCCTATGTTATTCTAGCCATCTCCTATGTTATTCTACCTAGCTCTTTTGGCTATTACATGGGGTGGGCGCATTACCGTGGTCATAACCCTATCTCTTATAACCTACGCACTCCAACTTGTATTTTGTCAGGGCCACCAGAGTACCACCGCACCTTCTGCCATTCAAGCTCTACCACGTCATCAAGCCATGTGGTCTCGTCCTCCTCAGTGGTACTGTTTGTGACATCGTAGTTAATCCCACGATAGGACTTTAAGGGCCGAGATTAGTTGTTAGTAAATCAACGTCGATGGTTGTAGTGTCTCAAACCCTTACACCTCACTTCATGGTTTATGTTAGGGCCCTATACTACTAGGGTAACCCCTTATTGTTATTAGTGCAACCCCCTTATTATATTGATGTACCCATGTAGTGCCCATATTGTTACTATTGTGCCCCATAGAAGCCCACTATTGTTATTATTGTGCCCTTACATTATTATTGTTATGTCGGCTCTGATTATATTATGACCCCTTAGACTCCTATATATAGAAAGGAGGTCTTTTCATTTGTATCATCCAAGAATTGTTCATTTGTGTAATGTAAAGGAGGTTGCCCCCTCGAAGAGGCTAAATTCTAAGTCGTTGATCTTTCTTTTCTATCTTCTTGTGAGCTAGTTTCATAACATTTGGTATAAGAGCTTTGGATTCTAGGGTTTCGCTGTTCCAAATAGGTCATCGTGGCATTTTCGCTATAACTTTTTTCTGCGACGTTTCAGAAGCGGTATCAGGACCAGTTAGGCGGTTGATTACCTCCATAGCCTCATTTATAGGGATGCAAGTGTACAAGGAAACAACATCAAAACTAACAAGAATGTCCCCAGAGTCAAGCTTAATGTCCTTGAGTTCGTCAATAAAGGAAGCAGTGCCTTTAACGAAGGACTCTGTATGGCCAACCAAGGGCCTAAGCCTTAATGCAAGGAACTTAGCAAGAAGGTAGGTAGGACCTCCAATGGTGTTGACAATGGGCCTTAAGGGAGCTCCTTCCTTGTGAATTTTAGGGAGTCCATAGATCCTAGGAGTGATAGGGTTGCTCTCAATGAGTTTATGGTGTAGGGAACTCGTAGAGCTACTGGATTTAATGGCAAGGGCCACCTTCCTAGAAATCTTTTTTAGCGGGTTATTGGGAAGCTTTTTATAGCTTCCACTATTATGAAGATGATCCAACATCTTATTGCGGTAATCTACCCTATTAAGAATGACGGTAGCTCCACCTTTGTCGTTTTTTAGAACAACGATATCTTTGTTCTGTTTTAAGGATCTAAGGGCTACCGATTCTTCCTTACTGAGGTTGCTCTTGGGGGGCTTTTCCCTTCTCAAGACAACAGCACAATCCTGCCTAATAGTGTTCTTAACTCTATCAGGAAGACCCCTGATCCCAAACTCAATATCACAAATGATGTCATCTACAGGGATCTTCTTGGGGGCTAAGTCAAAATTTAATCCTTTACCCAAAACTTTAAAAACTGAAGGGGGAAAGGAGAAACTAGATAAATTGATAACCTTATTATTAATATGAGGAGGAGGGGGAAGATTACTCTACTTTAAATTATTATTATCCATAAATCTATTCTTATTAATAAAGTTATTTCTCTTATAAGTGTTTGTATTATTAACTAAAGCATCCTTTTTATTAGTAATATCATTAATCTTATTATTATAAATATCAACCCTAATACTATTACTTATACTTTTTATTATTATTATTATTATTATTTATATTATTATTCATATTATTATTATCATTATTATTATTAATGCACGATATATTAGAGTTAGAAACCGAGCGTTGGGAGAGATTGGTACCTGTCCAGTCAACGCAACTCCCACAGGGTAAACAAGCCAACTGTAGAGAGTCACTGCTCCGCATTGAAGAGGAGGAGCTTACCTCCCGGATTGGCATCACCGGACCTGGAACATTACGGGATGGACCAGAACTGGACGCTAGTAATCCATTCTTATGTGAAGAGAGAGAGCCACCCACCGTAGAGGGGTTATCCTGCGAAACAATACGTTGATCATCTACGCAGATGTCAGGAATGCTATCCATGAGATACTCATAACATTTTGTATTGTTTATAAGGTACTTGACTGAAGCAAGTTGCAACGAAATGGCGGAGAATTATCCTCCAGCCATTACAAGTCCTGAAGAAATGTACATTGAGTTGGGAAATGGTAGTACCCCACCAACCTCTCATTTTATGGATATCATCATAAATTTGCAATAAGAGTTGGCTCATCGCAGGAGTAGTAATGAACGCCTACTAAAAGATAGAGAAGAGCAGGAAAGAATGATAAGAGAACTGACTGAAAGGTCTAGCCATCGAAGCATAGAAGAAGAGGGGTTGAAAAGGAAAAGTGTGGAAACAAAATCAAATAAGTCTGAAAGTGGAGGAAAATTATAAACGATGTATCTCAAATCACAAAACAAAAGAAGAAAATGGAGTTACAAGGAGGGTTTACAAAAATCAAACCCCATACTTTTGATGGGGAAAGGAAGAAGATGCGGAAACATGGCTTCTTAACATGATTAAATATTTCCAGGTGTATGAGTAGGAGAGTAATTTGAAGGCTAGAATGACTATATACTAGTTGTAGGGAAAAGCTACTCTCTGGTGCGAAGAGGCCAAAAGTGTACATATGTTGGAAGAAAAGACAGTTTCTTGGGAGGAATTCCATAAATAGTTTAAGTCTCAATAATTTAGTGAGCGATACTATGATTCTTGTGCCAATGGGTTTCATGAGTTAAGGCTGGGACAACTAACTATGGATGTGTTTGTAGAAAAAATTGCAAAATTACTATGGCATGTTCCCTATATTAAGGAGGAGAAAGCCAAGGTACAAATATTTTTTTACCTTTTTACCAGCCCTTTACAAAGAAATGATTGAATTCGATAATCCTAAGACCATGGATGACGTGGTAAGGAAAGCCAGATTGTGTTATCAATAGTTCAAGAATAGGAGTGAAGGCTTCAAACCATGGCAAAGTAATAAGGTTGTAACGAGTGCAAAAAGACAAAAACTTTTGTATCTTAATAAGTTTGGAAATGATCATCAAAGGAAGAAATTCAGCACGAGAAATGTAAATCAGCGTGCATAGTCCCACACTGGGTCAAAACCCATGGAATTAAACAACAAAAATGGTAGTGGGTTAAAGGAAAGAGAGTCGTTGAAGTGTTGAGGTTGTGGTGAACCACACTTATTGAGGGATTGTTTGCATAATACATTATTTGTTTAGAATATTCAAGCAGTCCATGAAGCAACAATTGTGAATAATATTGCCATAAATATTCCTAGAATTAATGTAGCACTAGAGGATAGAGAGGTGAACATCAATGTACCATGATTGAGATTGAAGGTACCATTTTAAACCAATATGTTTCTTTTTTAATTGATCCAACGACTAGTTTAAGTTACATTAGTCCCAAAATTGTAGAAAAGTGTGAATTAAAATCTGAAAATTTTAAGAATGCATGGTTGGTACAGTTAGGAACTGGTGCCAAAAGGAAGGTAACTAGTGAAATAAGGTAGTGTCTCATTAACTAAAATGGTTATTCAATAGAAGTATATTTAAACATTCTTCCTTTGGGATCTTATGATATATTAATAGTCATGAATTGGTTGGAGAAAAAGGGATTTGTTATATACTATTTGGATAAAATAGTGAGTTGTATGAGCCAAGATGGGAAACCTCGGTTAATTGAGGTAAACCAAAACCAATATCAGTCTGACAAATTTCATCTTTACAAATGAAAAGGAATGCAAGAAAAGGATGTTAGATATACCTGGTGTAGGTGGAAATAAATAAACAACAAATAGAAAAGGAAAATTTAGAGACCCCACCAGTCATTAGATATTTTCAAGATGTTTTTCCAAAGGAAATCCTAGGTTTACCTCCAGGTAGGGACATAGATTTCTCCATCGATTTAGTACCAGGTTCCACCCTAGTATCTATAGCCACTTATCGAATGAGTATATCAAAGTTAATGGAGCTGAAAATGCAGTTGCAAGAACTATTAGACAAAGGTTACACCAGACTCAGTGTCTCACCATGGGGGGGGGGGGAGGGGGGCTTTACTATTTGTCAAGAAGAAGGATAGAACATTTAAAATTTGCATCGATTATCACCAATTGGACAAGTTAACTATAAAAAATAAATACATGTTGCCCCGAATTGACAATTTGTTCGATAAAGTGAGGGGAGAAACTATATTTTCAAAGATTGACTTAAGGACCGACTATTACCAACTGCAAATAAAAGATGAAGATATTCATATGAAAACTTTTAGAACCAGATATGGTCAGTATGAGTTGGTAGTGTTACACTTTGGTCTCACTAATTCACCAACAACCTTGATGTGTTTAATGAACAATGTACTCCACAAATATATTGATAGGTTTGTGCTAGTATTCATAGACAACATTTTAGTTTATTCCAAAAATAAAGAAGAACACAAAGAACATCTGAAATTGGTATTACAAACTTTAAGAGAACATCAAATATATGCTAAGATCATCAAATGTGAGTATACAAAGATAGAATATGGTATTTGGGTCACGTCTTTCCAAGGAGGGACTATTTGTTGATCCTAAAAAGGCTAGGGCTATTATGAATTGGCCCATACCTAAGGATGTGTTAATAGTCCACTCATGTATGGGGATCACAGGATATTATCGAAGATTTATAGAAGTATTTTCAAAATTGGCTCACCCTATTACTTCCTTACAGAAAAAGGAATAAAATTTGATTGGATAGCTAAATTTTATGAAAATTTTGACAAATTAAAACAATTACTGACAGTATCTCCTATATTAAAAACTGCAAACCCAAACAAGGAATTCATTGTGTGCATTGATGCTTTTGTGGAAGGTCTTGGGGGTGTGTTGATGCAAGAAAATGTAGTATTAGCCTATGAGTCTAAAGAATTGAAAACACATGAAAGGAATTATGTTGTATATGATCTGGAGTTGGCTATTATAATACATACTTTAAAGATGTGGAGGAATTACCTGTTAGGAAAAAAAATACCTTGCTAATAGATCATATAAGCTTGAAATATTTCTTCAACCAACCAAATCTCAATGGTAGACATTGTAGGTGGCTAGCTCTCCTTAGTGAATTCGATTTTGATATTAAACACATAAATGAAAAAGAAAACAAATTTGCATATGCTCTAAGAAAACATGCACATGTTGTAATGAGAGCAGTTGTTAGTAGTATTAAAATAGATTTTATAGAGAAGATTAAAATTTCCATGTTAGGAGACCATAAATATTTGGAAATTCAACAGAAATTGCAGCAAATAAAAATCCCAGGTAATGGGAAGAACTTGGAAAAAATATTAACCTACAGGAATAGATTGTATGTTCCCAATGTGAGTGGTTTAAAACATATGATATTAGATAAATATCACAACAAACCATATGCAAGCCATCTCGGATATCATAAAATGATAAAAATATTAAGGAAAGAATTATTTTGGCCAGGAATGAAAAACGAAGTGGCAGAATACTTAGAAAAGTGTATAGAATGTCAACAAGTAAAGATGGAACATCAACAACCTACAGGATTGTTGAACCCACTACCCATTTCTTAATGGAAATGGGAAGTGATTTCATTGGATTTTATTACAGGATTACCAAGGAAAAAATGACAACATGAATCCATCATGGTTGTGGTGGACACTTTGACTAAAGAAACACATTTTATACATGTACAATCTACTTCTGGAACTGCAAAGATTACTAATATTTTCATGAAGGAATTTTTTGGACTACATGGAGTACCGAAGATGGTAGTGTCAGATAGAGATGCTAAATTTACCTCCGAGTTTTGGAAATCTTTGTTTGGAGGCATGGAACCCAATTAAATTTCAGCACAACATATCATCCTCAAATGGATGGTCAAAAAGAAAGAACCAATCAAATCTTGGAAGATATGATGTGAATGTAAGTCATGGATAGGCCTACTAAATGGGAGGATTTTCTACACTTCACAGAATATTCATATAACAATAGCTACCAAACTTCAATAAAGATGAGTCCTTTTGAAGCTTTATATGGTAGAAAATGTCATAAATCACTCAGCGGGGTCAACCAGAAGATACATTGACATTAGGACCGGATGATTTGCAGGAAATGGAACAAGTGGTCCAGAAGATTCAACAGTACATCAAGATTGCATAGGACAGACATAAAATTTATACAGACAAGAAAATAAGCCATAAAGAATTTAAGATTGGATACTATGTTTACTTAAGAGTAAAACTAAGAAAAATTACATTAAGAACAGGGACTTGTGCAAAATAAGCACCACGATTTTGTGGGCCTTTTGAAATCTTGGATAGAGTTGGTCTAATAGCATATCAATTGGCTTTTTTAGCCATCTTAAAGTTCACAATGTATTTCATGTGTCTTTATTAAATAAATATGTTCATGATAATTCCCATGTGATTGATTGGAATTTGATACAAGTGGAACCAAAATGATATTTTCTGACAGAGCCACTTTGCATCTTAGATTGGAAGGAGATCTTGCTCTGAAATCGAGTCATCACTCAGGTTAAAGCGCAATGGAGACACTTTTCACCTAAGGAGGCTACTTTGGAGTGGGAGGATAGAATGAAAGAACCTTACCCAACGTTGCTAAAAAACGAATCAAATGAAAAATAAACATCGATGACGGTGTTAATTTAAAAGAGGGGGAAGATGTAATACCCCTTTGTATCTATGTAAATATCATCATTTTTTTAGATTGAACTATTTTTAGTTGTGACAGCTAGAAATCCATGGTGGTATTCACTTAAAAATGAACAATAAAGTATCATGATGTAATAACTTAATTTTATTAATAAAAAAGGAAAAGACTGGAAATTACTTGGGAAAGAAACACTAGAGTTATGATATTATTGCCAAGATCTGGAAACCATTTTTGGTGGATGAGATCAACTAATCTTCCCTTAATTAACTCCTAAAAATCCCAGGAGTTGATTAGCAAGATTTAATATGACGGGAGAGAAAATATATTAAATCACTAAGTTGTAGAAAAACACTGAGAAAAGGGTGGAATAAAGTGGAATAAAGTGTCGCGAGAGAGAAAGGTGGGCATTAAGGATAAAAAAAGAAAAATAAATCTTAGGCTAGTGGGTTTGCAGAACCTAAAAAGCGAGACGCCACTAAGGAAAAATATGTTAGGGAAGTAAGGTATAAAACACCTTATCTGTAATCACAAGAGGTTGTTGATTCATTTTGGCAATTGATCTTAGCTCAGGGGGAACTGATATATTAGTTCATGATCAGGAGGATATTGTTTTTCCAAAGTACATTTTCAGCAGCAGCCACGATTAGAAGCTTTGTTTACGTCTATTTGTTTTGGAATGGTGTAGTTGTAATCAATATTTATTACAGTTAAGTTGCAATCACTATTTATTGCAGTTAAGTAATTTCTTGTGATTAACTTATTTTTCTTCTAGGTACACGAGTAACCAGTAGTTAAAATTATACTTTAGTGGTAACCTTACAGAGAAATTGTGCTTACATAGTGCTAATTGAATTAGCGAAAATTCTATGATCTGCAAGTGTGAATTTGTGATGTCATATTAAACTTCTTAGAATTAGAAATACGCTGCATACTGTAAACGTTATTTCCATAAACTAATGTATATTTAACCTTGTCATGGAGTAAAATTGGATGAATTAGGATGATTTTTAAACATGAAGTAATTGTTTAGATGTAAAGTGTTATGGGGATTACCGCAATTACGTATTTAATTTATTATTGGTGATGGGTACTAGAAATTACTGCTATATTTATTTGACCCTGATAAAAAAGAAAGTGTGTGCTTGGATGCTGGAAATAGAAATTACAGGATCTGGTAATGTAAAGTTGTCATTTATGGGTGTAATTTCTACCAAACCTAGAGTAGATTTTTTCTCTCATATACTCGTTGCAATTTATGATATAAATCAATAATTTTGGAAATACCATTTTATAGCTTATTTATAACCTGCAGTGATTCACCAGAGATATCGTAAACCACGAATTAAGTTCTAAGGAGCCATAGTTCCTGTAACTTATATCTGGATGGGAATATTAATCTAAGCTCCAAACGAGGCGACTGTGAATAATTTCCTAACCGACTAAGTGATTGAATCAAATACAACCTATTCAAGGTTGATATGAAAAATGTAATTGGTAAATTATTATGAAAATTTAAAAATGAATTTTCATCAAAGGGGCCACAGATATTTCAAACTCAATGACCATGGTCACCGGACTTAATGCAGATGGACTTTGGATGAGGGAGCGATAACATGAGAATGGTACCCTGTGTAGGGTGGAAAAACAAATTTATCAAAACGCATACCTCGATATTTTTATATCGAGTAGGTGTATGGGGATGTAACTGAAAAATTCAACCTCGATATCATTTAACCTAGAGTGGAATGGAAAGACATGACAGAAATTATGAGAGTTACTTTGAGAATGTTATACCACATTTTTCGATTGGAAATTTCAAAGTCGTATGAGAAATTGGGGATCTGAGATAGAGTATATTAATTAAGAATTTTGATTTAGAGCACTAGCAGAAATTAAAATTGAATGGGGGCCACCAGGTAATCCTTAAGCTATAACTTCAAAGATAAAAACCATAAAGTCTAGCGCAGGAATATTATAATGCATATGTCCTTACAAATTGTAAATAAACAAGTGTGAATAAAGAAAATGATAGATGTGATTTAATGTAGAGGATAAACCCTGGAACGAGTATTATACATTTTTCTAATTATATCCCAAGCTTGAAGAAAATTATTTCACTTCATCTTGGGTAATGAGGGTTGATATCTAAATCCTTAATTGAAATTTCATTTGATATTAAAATTTACAAAATTTGCATTTCCTATAAGTAACGAACAAGATGAAAATAGTAACATACAACTACAGGAAAATAATTACACGACAGTTATATAATAAATTTCAGATAGACATAAGAGAGAGATACTTAACAACTTTAAAAAAAATTATAATCACATAATATACATTGTATGTAATATTATGCATAGAGCACTGAGACAACTCGTACAACCGAATGATTCCGAAATCAGAAAAAAGGAAAAACAATTGGTAATTAAAGGAAAATGGAAACATGTATATTACAGTAAACATCTTTACATCCAAGATTGCATAAATTGTTCATATACTAAACGAGAAACTCTATATAAGGTTCTAGTTATTGTATAATTATAATAAATAGAGTAAACAAGTATATAATGGCGTGAGAAGCCTCAATAGAGTACAAATTCCTTTAGGAATCATAAATAAGCAAGGAAAAAAATCATATTCTCAATCTTAAGCAGTCTTGGCTGCCAATTTACTCGAACCCTTGTAAAATGGAAGGAG
Source organism: Pinus tabuliformis (assembly GCA_031772625.1). Taxonomy (NCBI): domain Eukaryota; kingdom Viridiplantae; phylum Streptophyta; class Pinopsida; order Pinales; family Pinaceae; genus Pinus; species Pinus tabuliformis. Next base: position 145,438,722 of record CM062815.1, on the reverse strand, counting down.
TCCTCAGAAAAATAAATTCAATATAGACAAAGAGCTGAGCTCAGGACTTCCAAAATGGAGTATGGGAGCACGGAGGTCCAGCAGACACCGACTTGGAGCAGTGTAGGAAGCGGTCAACGGATGAAGAAGTCGGTATATATGAGATGTAAGTGCTGGAAGGATAATAGTATATGTACCTGTATAAAATAAAGGGAAGAAACCATAAGGAAAGACAAGAGTCAGAGAGAAAGGAAATTGAACAAGCGTCAGAAGGAAATTTAAGTTGACTAACCTAAACTTCTTGAGAGATCATAGTTGGTAGAGATCGACTTCTTTCTGAACATTTTTGAGAAAAACATCGATGGTTGAACTGTAACGAATAAAAACAAAAGAATTAAGAAACCCTTAAGTCAAGCGGGCAAGCTGAAAATGAAACTAGTGACACAGTGGTTACACTATAACACTTCAGGGGAAAAAACAATGGGGAATGAAGAAATTTTTTACCCAAATTACAAAATAAATACAACATGTAAAGATGAAGTTTACCTGGTGACAAAATGATGAATCCATGCACCATAATTTCTTGAAATTTTTTGTCCTCCAAGAAGAATGTCGTTGTTCTGGAAGGATTACAACAAGACAGTACTAGTGCATTAAAAAATGCTATAATAGCAGTCTAAAAGGAAAGGGAAAAAAAAAACAAATTTTGAAATCTCGAGTATTAACACGATATCACTAGTGGTGTTATGGTTGTTAACTCATGGTCAGAGGGCCAAAGCTTCCACGACCTTGGGTGGAATCCAAACGCCAACCTACTGGTAAAACATAACAACAGTCTCCAGACCAATGTGTTCTTTGCGCAAGCAAAAGCCCAAATGAGGAACTGGCTAGCTGAAGTTGGATTATTAGGGTTTGATAAGAATTTCTCTACTATTTGATCCATTGATTAGACCTGCACCATTCAATTGAGTTGGGCTGACAGCTCATGTGAATACACATGGATGAGATCAACGTGGCTAACTATGATTGAACTCAAATTCCAAAAACATAAATAAATTCTTGTGCCCTTGAGACATGAGACCTTGCACTAGTACATGTAAATACATTGGGTTAGGAACATTAATCATCAATCTGTGACATTTTAGTCGAATTGATGTCAAGGGGTCAAGGGTACATTTCCATTATGTGGTAAGCACTAGATCTTACTTCGGAAAGAGTGAAGTGATTAAATATAAATGTATTTCTCCATTGAATGGGAGCCAAACATAATTACGAATCATTATGACAATTAGATCTTAGTGATGAGTATGGAGTATCATCACCTGAATATATATTAAGTGTATACCTTGATGTATAGACGCAAATGTTATATCTTCCATATCATGGAGTATGCAACAAAAGGCCAACTAGAAACTTGAATACAATACACATTGGAATTGATATTTCAATAAGGGTTTATCCCCTCCTTATAATTATCTATACATATATAATATTATCATGAAGACAATTAGATTTTGAACTAGAAGATTATAATTATCTATATATATAATTTCATGAAGACAATTAGATTTTGTACTAGAAGATAAGAACCAGGAAGAATACATCTAGATAGGGATAGAAGAGACTATTACCACTTCACTGAGTGTGGAAAAAAAAAAGTTGATTATACAATTGCCATCTAGTACTGTTTAATAAAAGAAAAATCTTATGGTAGGAATTCAGTATGTGATAGACATAGACTTCCTCTCATACCTAGATTTTATCTCGAAATCCCTTATCTCCTAGCGTGTTTTCAGTGGAATCACGTTAAAATATGTCACCATAGATTCGTGAGTGAATAGCCTTACTCCCATATATCCCGGCTATAAAGCCTCGTCGCCACCTCTTCTGCTTCTTTGACTCTACCTTAGCAACATTTCTAAGTCGCGAAGGGATTGTACTGAATTCATACGGCGATTTCCCCCACTTGCAAAAGGAAAAACATACCAACCCAAATCCCTCTCAACCAAGTTTAGAATCCAACACACCAAATCGTTACAATAACCCCAGACAAAGGGACTGAATTTTGAAAACAATTGACCTGAGCAGGCATAAGGTTACACAAATTCAACCACTAACTTAATTCCCTCAACAATTGGACAAAGAAAACACCACCCTCAGACTGTGGACCTACCACGACCCAGTAAACAAAGACTCGACTTCAAATCCCTCTCATAGAACCTATCTCGACAAGCAAATAACACTGCCCAAAATAGACCCAACCACCCTAGCCAATGGAGGAAAATTTAAATAATGGTTTTAGATTTTATTTTCATAATCAAAAGTCACAAAATATTTATTTTAAATTTTAAATAATTCATTTTGTTCTAACCGAATTTTCTTTCTTCTTAACCCTTTTTTTAAAGGACATGTGTATTAGGTCATAGAATGGTTCTCTGCCCAATAATAATAAATGATAATGAACAAGTTGATGAGAAGAAACATGAATCTAGTTCTAATGGTCTGTTGATATGCTGAAAAAATGGGATAAGAGGAACAAAGGGAGTACATGACCTGGGAAGTTGTGAGTCTAAAAAAAACATGAACGGGAATTGACAATTATTTTTGTTTGCTCATTCGGAGGGAATTGGCAGATGGTACAAAAAAACAAGGAGAAGAAAGAGAAAATAAATTATAATTATAAATCTTGATCCTCATTTTTTTTAGAGCTGAGATATTTTTTGCTCTCAAGGCTATGATCTTGATTGTTAAAATGCTCCAAAACATATGCAAAATGTATTTTATTCCCTTTTAAATTTGCAATAAAATTATTTTTTTCATATGAAAAAAACATAATGTGGGCTCATGACATGCCTAACACATAAATTTAAATAATAATAATAATTCATATCAATAACCCAAAATATATAATTAATAAACACATAGAAATGTAAAAAAAAATAATTAAAAAACACACACACATGACCATGTAAATTAAAAAATTAAAATATTAAAAAGTTAATTAAAAATTATAAAACGTGTCAAATAAAAGTGTCACATATATAATTATATGTATTATGATGGTTTTATATATATATATATATGATGATGATGATGATGATGGTGGTGGTGGTTAACGTCCATTGAGACCAAACTTTGGTCTATCGGACCTAAAGAAACGAATTATTTAGTTTGATTTAAGATTTTATTCTTATGCTCAAAAAGCTTGCAGAGAAGCCTCCCGAGCTCACTATAACTTTGACATCGTAAAAGGCTAGGAAGGTCAGTATTGCAACAAAGATTATGAAACTGAGATATAATGTGGTTGTACGCGAGGCACTCTAAGAGGAAGTGACTTTCATCCTCAATGTTCATATTCTCACAGAGATGGAAGATTCTTTCCATCCATGGTGTTTTAGGAACTGGCCAACGACCCGTTTCACTATGGAGCTCATGAGAGTTCGTTCTAATCTTGGCTATATTAATTTTCTTCTTTGAGCTAGTTAAAATAGAGAGATACTTTTGATCTTCTAGGGTGGGGTTGATGACCTCCTTATAATATCTCAATTTTCTTTTAGCTGCTAAACCTTTCTCACACCACATTTTTTTTTGAACTTAGAAGTAACAATATTTTTAATGTTATTATTATTTTGCAATACAACATTCTCATCGATCTCCCAATGGTTTAACCGCGCCCTGATGTCTTTATACCAACCTCCTTTGAGCCTTAGGTGGTTTTGGCTGGAATTTAAAGCTAGCTTAGGAATTCTATGGTCTCCTATGTTATTGAGTTTGTGCTTGTACAATAGAAGCCTAGTCATAGCTAGGCTCTCAATAGGGGAAAGACCCACTTCTATAAGGAGAATAGGATAGGGTGTATTTCTTTTAATTTTTAGGTTATACATTATAAAACACTTCTTGATTTGCTCAATATTTCTCCAAGATTCTCTAGAGATGTTGCAACCCCAAACCTCACATCCACATAAGATAACAAGAGTGACTAACATTTCAAAGAGGAACTTCTTTCTATCCCACATTACGAGGTTTATCATTTTACAATTATTTTCAAAACCAAAATAAGATTTCCACCCCCCATTAATCCTTTTCTCAATGTTATAGTTCCAGTTGAGCTTGTGATGAATATAAATTCCTAGGTACTTGTAAGAAGACACTTCCTCCAAGTTACTGTTGTCATACATAAAATTAGCATAAGTGTCCTTCTTGGATTTGATAATCATAACTTTTGTTTTGTCAGTGTTAACAGTCATACCCATGGTAGAGCAGAAATTCTTAAGAAGTCTAAGTTTCTTATCAAGATCAGATGGGCACCTTGCGAGAAGAACAATATCGTTAGTATAGAGAAGAAGGATGATGACTATCCCTGCTAAGATCGTGCCAACACAACTTGATTCCTCTAAACAACCTTCTAGCTTGTCCATGTAAATGCCAGATAGGGTAGGGGAGAGGGGGAAACCTTGTTTAACTCTAATATTACACTTAATATCTTTTGACCACCCCACACTGCTCTTTAACTTGGAAATTACATTCTCGTATAACCTTATAGTGGTAGCTCTCAACTCGAAAGGAACCTTTAACTCTTCTAATCTATTCCATAGGTTGTTCCTAGGAACCATATCGAAAGCCTTTCTAAAGCCCACAAAGCAACAAAAGAGATTGGATTTATCATTGCGAAATTCTTCCACAATGATCCTAAGTGTAACGAGGTGGTCCGTTGTTGAGTGTTGCCTTCTAAAACCTGCTTGGCCTTTAGCCCGCTTACCTTCACTTTCAAGCCATATGCTCAACTTATTTTCCAAAATAATACCACATACCTTGGCTAAGAGAGGGCTGATCATAATTGTTCGATAATTAGAGGGGTTATTTGTATCCCCACTTTTAAAAAATAGGGATAATGAGGCTTTGCGTCCATGGTTTAGGGAACCCTTGCTTGACCGCTTGATTGAAAAGCTTGTGGATGTGGGGGATGAGGACATGACCTCCAATTTTTAAGATTTCCACCTAGTAACCTTCAATGTCCTTAGCTTTCCCATTTTCCAGGTGTTTAACCCCAAAATCAATGTCTTCTAATGAGAAAAATTCTTTCGTTGTGAGCAGTGTTTCAAAGTTATCCATGACATTTGGAGATTCATAAATCTTTTTAAGTTAAGAATTCCACTCATGTAAAGAAATTTTATTATTATCTTTAGTTTTCCTAGTTAGAATCTGCCTCCAGAATTTCTTAGGAGCTACCTTAGAGAGGTGTAAGAGATTCTCTTGTCTTTTATGAATATACTACCTTTTTTTCCTTTTAGTTAGGGCTTCGTATATTTTTATCTTGTCAATTTTAAGAGATTCATCAACAGCTTCCTTAATTGCTCTCCTTGCACTTTTATAATATTTGTCATACCATGGGTTGGTTTTTCTATTTCTTTTATTACTTGAAACTTCAATTGAGAACTTGTTAATAGAATATGAAAAGGTTGTAGTAAAATTATGATAGAGGTCTTTTATGTTGTCTATACTAGATAAAGGAATCAAATTAATTTTTAATTCATTTAGAAAGAGATCGTTTTTATTTCTATCAAATATTAAGTTCTTTTGGCTATAAGGATTATCTTCTATGGGATCTCTATGCATGACAAAATTGAGAGTTATATGTAAAGGCCTATGATCAGAGTTAGGCTTGTGGTCATTTAAGATGTCAAAATTTATTATTTTGTTGTGTAAAGGGAGATCGGAAATAACATAGTCTACCACACTGCTACCAAGCCCATGGATGCAGGTCAGCTGACCAAGTCTTGCAATGAGGACCTTGGAAAAGAGTTCGAGATGAAAGAGAGGGGTCGAGAGGAAAAACATACCAACCCAAATCCCTCTCAACCAAGTTTGGAATCCAACACACCAAATCATCACAATAACCCCAGACAAAGGGACTAACTTTTGACAACAATCAACCTGAGCAGGCATAAGGTTACAAAAATTCAACCACTAACTTAATTCCCTCCCAATTGGACAAAGAAAACACCACCCTCAGACTATGGACCTACCATGACCCAGTAAACAAAGACTCGACTTCAAATCCCTCTCATAGAACCTATCTCGACAAGAAAATAACACTGCCCAAAATAGACCCAGCCACCCTAGCCAATGGAGGAAAATTTAAATAATGGTTTTAGATTTTATTTTCATAATCAAAAGTCACTAAATATTTATTTTAAATTTTAAATAATTCATTTTTTTCTAGCCGAATTTTCTTTCTTCTTAACCTCTTTTTTAAAGGACACATGTATTAGGTCATAGAATGATTCTTAGCCCAATAATAATAAAAGATAATGCACAAGTTGATGAGAAGAAACGTGAATCTAGTTCTAATGGTCTGTTGATATGCTGAAAAAATGGGATAAGAGGAACAAAGGGAGTACATGAACTGGGAAGTTATGACTCTAAAAAAAACCATGAATGGGAATTGACAATTATTTTTGTTTGCTCATTCAGAGGGAGTAGGCAGATGGTACAAAACAACAAGGAGAAGAAAGAGAAAATAAATTATAATTATAAATCTTGATCCTCATTTTTTTTAGAGCTGAGATATTTTTTGCTCTCAAGGCTATGATCTTGATTCTTAAAATGATCCAAAACATATGCAAAATGTATTTTATTCCCTTTTCAATTTGCAATATTTTTTTTTTCATATGAAAAAAAAACATAATGTGGGCTCATAACATGCCTAACACATAAATTTAAATAATAATAATAATTCATATCAATAACCCAAAACATATAATTAATAAACACATAGAAATGTAAAAAAATAATTAAAAAACACACACACATGACCATGTAATTTAAAAAATAAAAAAATTAATTAAGAATTATAAAACGTGTCAAATATATAATTATATGTATTATGATGGTTATATATATATGATGTTGATGGTTAACGTCCACTGAGACCAAACTTTGGTCTATCGGACCTAAAGAAACAAATTATTTAGTTTGATTTAAGATTTTATTCCTATGCTCAAAAAGCTTGGAGAGAAGCCTCCCAAGCTCACTATAATTTTGACATCGTAAAAGGCTAGGAAGGTCAGTATTGCAACAAAGATTATGAAACTAAGATATAGTGTGGTTGTATGTGGGGCACTCTAAGAGGAATTGATTTTCATCCTCGATGTTCATATTCTCACAGAGATGGAAGATCATTTCCATCCATGGTGTTTTAGGAATTGCCCAACGACCCGTTTCACTATGGAGCTCATGAGAGTTCGTTCTAATCTTGGCAATATTAATTTTCTTCTTTGAGCTAGTTAAAACAGAGAGATACTTTTGATCTTCTAGGGTGGGGTTGATGACCTCCTTATAATATCTTAATTTTCTTTTAGCTACTAAACCTTTCTCACACCACATTTTTTTTTGAACTTAGAAGTAACAATATTTTTAATGTTATTAATGTTTTGCAATACAACATTCTCATCGATCTCCCAATGGTTTAACCGGGCCTTGGTGTCTTTATACCAACCTCCTTTGAGCCTTAGGTGGTTTTGGCTAGAATTTAAAGCTAGCTTAGGAATTATATGGTCTCCTATGTTATTGAGTTTGTGCTTGTACAACAGAAGCCTAGTCATAGCTAGGCTCTCGATAGGGGAAAGACCCACTTCTATAAGGAGAATAGGATAGGGTGTATTGCTTTTAATTTTTAGGTTATACGTTATAAAACACTTCTGGATTTGCTCAATATTTCTCTAAGATTCTCTAGAGATGTTGCGACCTGAAACCTCACATCCATATAAGATAACAGGAGTGACTAAAGTTTCAAAGAGGAACTTCTTTCTATCCCACATTACGAGGTTTATCGTTTTACAATTATTTTAAAGACCAAAATAAACTTTCCACCCCCCATTAATCCTTTTCTCAATGCTATAGTTCTAGTTGAGCTTTTGATGAATATAAATTCCTAGGTACTTGTAAGAAGACACTTCCTCCAAGTTACTATTGTCATACATAAAATTAGTGTAAGTGTCCTTCTTGGATTTGATAATCATAACTTTTGTTTTGTCAGTGTTAACAATCATACCCATGGTAGAGCAGAAATTCTCAAGAAGTCTAAGTTGATTATCAAGATCAGATGGGCACCTTGCGAGAAGAACAATATCGTTAACATAGAGAAGAATGATGATGACTATCCCAGCTAAGATCGTGCCAACACAACCTACTTCCTCTAAACAACCTTCTAGCTTGTCCATGTAAATGCCAGATAGGGTAGGGGAGAGGGGGAAACCTTGTTTAACTCTGATATTACACTTAATATCTTTTGACCACCCCTCACTGCTCTTTAACTTGGCAAATACATTCTCGTATAACCTTATAGCGGTAGCTCTCAACTTGAAAGGAACCTTTAGCTCTTCTAATCTATTCCATAGGTTGTTTCTAGGAACCGTATCGAAAGCCTTTCTAAAGTCCACAAAGCAACAAAAGAGATTGGATTTATCATTGCAAAATTCCTCCAAAATAATACCATATAACTTAGCTAAGAGAGGGTTGATCATGATTGTCCGATAATTAGAGGGTTTATTTGTATCCCCACTTTTAAAAAAATAGGGATAATGAGGCTTTGAGTCCATGGTTTAGGGAACCCTTGCTTGACCGCTTGATTGAAAAGCTTGTGGATGTGGGGGATGAGGACATGACCTCTAATTTTTAAGATTTCCACCTAGTAACCTTCAATGTCATTAGCTTTCCCATTTTCTTGGCGTTTAACCCCAAAATCAATGTCTTCTAATGAGAAAACTTCTTTCGTTGTGAGCAGTGTTTCAAAGTTATCCATGACATTTGGAGATTCAAAAATCTTTTTAATATAGGAATTCCAGTTGTGTAAAGAAATTTAATTATTATCTTTAGTTTTCCTAGTTAGAATCTGCCTCCAAAATTTCTTAGGAGCTACCTTAGAGAGGTGTAAGAGATTCTCTTGTCTTTTATGAATATACTGCATTCTTTTCCTTTTAGTTAGGGCTTTGTATATTTTTATCTTGCCAATTTTAAGAGATTCATCAATAGTGTCCTTAATTGCTCTCCTCGCACTTGTACAATATTTGTCATACCATGGGTTGGTTTTTCTATTTCTTTTATTTCATGAAACTTCAATTGAGAACTTGTTAATAGAAAATGAGAGGGTTGTAGTAAAATTATGATAGAGGTCTTTTATGTTGTCTATACTAGATAAAGGAAGCAAATTAATTTTTAATTATTTTAGAAAGAGATCGTTTCTACTTCTATCAAAGATTAAGTTCTTTTGGCTATAAGTATTATCTTCTATGGGATCTTTATGCATGACAAAATTGAGAGTTATAAGTAAAGGACTATGATCAAATTCAGGCTCGTGGTCGTTTAAGATGTCAAAATTTATTATTTCGTTGTATAAAGGGAGATCAGAAATAACATAGTCTACCACACTGCTACGAAGCCCATGGATGCAGGTCATTTGGCTAGAATTGGGCCACTTCTTTAGACCATTGCAAATTATGAGATCCTAAGCACTACAGAGCTTGACTAGCTCTGACCCAAACAAATTCTCCCCGCGGTATTCAGATCTCCTTTTGTACCTGCTAGCCAAAGTAAGGTCTTCGTCTAACCAAAGAGGATTAGGGTTGGAATGATTTCTTAGAAGAATAGATTGGTTGCTTGAAGTTCGATCATTAAATTCACCCATTAAAAGGATATTACCTTCATTCCTTAGGCTAGAAATATCATTCTCTAAACCATTGTAAGGACTATTTTTATCTGGATTCTTTTTCTTATAGAAGTTAGAATTGACGGGGGCGAAATAACAGATTGATGTGTAGGTCTTTTTATTATTAATGTCAGTAATCTCTATCCAACTATATTGGTCGTAAAGGTCGTTTTTATAAATCCTAGCATGGGAGGAGATGTTCTTCTTAATGTAACAAGCGATACCCCCAATGCCTCTATGGGAGGATTGCTTTTTCCAGGTAGACCATAGTGCAAAGCCATCTATGTGAGGAACCTTAGATTCTTCGTGGTCCCAAGTTTCAACAAGCAATATAATATCGACATCATTCGAGATCCAACTTAGCTTGGGGCCTTTGTTCCATGGAAAGCCCCGACAGTTCCAAGAAAGAATCCGGAGCATGTTTCATTGCTATTTATTACTATCTTTTTGGTTTCTATCTCGAATAACGTCTTTTCTATTTCTGATTATTTCCCATTTTCCTTCCTTCCTAGCTTTTTTTACCTTTTGAACCTCCTTTCTTAATTCTGTTTGATCTTCTCGAATGAGATCTTCATTTATAAATATTCTCGTTCCTTTTAGACTTGAGGTTTTACTAAGTATGTCATACTTATGGTCAGTAGAGCTCACCTTTATTTGGATCAACCTTTTTTTATTCTCAGTTAGTTTCCCCAACCTTGTTGCTTCTGTGAGACACATTGTTTCAATTTGTAATCTATTATGTAATTTTGTCTGGGCTATGGCTAAAGTATCCTCGTCTACCTCCCCTTTCAAATTGAAGATTATAAGTTTCAAGGCACTTTTGTTATGCTCATGGTCTAATTCTATCAATTTTTTCATTTCATCTTTAATTGGTTTGATATCCAATTTATTTGCCACACTATTTAGGGTGAGGCGGTTATTAACTTTTCTTCTAGTTCTTTAATCATGCCCTTCATTTTAAGACTCTCTAAAGTATCAACATCTCCTTGCTGGAATTTTTGGTTCGTATCTTGGTTTTGTTTTTCTATGACCTGCAACCTAGTCTCCGTTGCGACCATTTTATTCTCTAATAGTTCTATTTCATTTTCTATTTGTTTTTGAATCTTGTCTTCAAAATATGTGAATTTATTTTCCAGCATGGCTTCTAACTCTGTTTGTAGCTTGACTTCTTTTTCTTCTCTACGTGTCTCTAAAGTCACATACACACATATGTGTGTGTGTGTAATTTATTATGAATAATATTACTAAGAACCAATATAGATCTATCTTAACTTTGAATTTATCAAGACTTGCAAGGCATCAAAACTTTGGAGGTGCAAACATTTTCTCAAGTTTTACACCAAAAAGAGCTTATGCATCTTGAGATATTTGATCTAAGGCTTTGCATCTTGAGATATTTTATTCCTCTAAATTCTTGGTAGATTATGGGTTAAGATAGACGTATGATGGTTTTAATTTTTGCAATATAAAATGCACCATAAAATAAACTTTTTAGTGTCTATTAATATTTATCAAACATCTAATTTATACAATTGTACTAATATTATTTTTATAAATACAAAATACACTTGAAAAATATAATTCTATTAAAATTTGTAATATAAATAACAATTTTTTCCAATTTTTAATATAAATAACAATTTTTTCCACATTTTTAATGCTCTTAAAAATACTTTTTGCAAGATAAACTAATATTTGTAATCTCAAAAATTGAATAAAAACAATTTTAACGAGATGTCAAATATTTGCAATACTTATAAAACATTAAAAAATATTAAATTCATTTAAAAAAAATAACAATTTTCAAAATTTTGAATGAATTTTAATGATAATAAAAATTAAAATATATAAATCAAAATTAAATTTTTTAAATCATTTTCTTTATCTTAAAAACACAAACTTAATAAATTATTTTTTAATTTAGCAAACAAAATATCCCAATAAATTCGTACACACTTATACGGGCTCCATTGTTATTCAAAGACTTTGAAAACGTACTTGTTATTCATAAAACTATTTCATCATCAACTCCTTAAAGATTTCAAAATATTTAATATTTTTTAAAATGGAAAACACAATTAATTTATATTTTTTTTGGAAACCCATATCATTTTTCTAAATATTTTCACAAAAACAGCATTTAATTTTTAATACCAATACGAGACTAGTGTCTTCAATGTGTGTGTCACTTTCCCATCTGTGGTTTTTTAATAGCATTTAATTTTTAATACCAATACGAGACTAGTGTCTTCAATGTTTGTGTCACTTTCCCATATGTGAGAAAACCATGATCAACTCCTTAAATATTTCAAAATATTTAATATTTTTTAAAATTGAAAACACAATTAATTTATATTTTTTTTTTGGGAAATCCACATCATTTTTCTAAATATTTTCACAAAAACCGCATTTAATTCTTAATACCAATACCAGACTAGTGTCTTCAATGTGTGTGTCACTTTCCCATCTGTGAGAAAACAATGATCAACTCCTTAAAGATTTCAAAATATTTAATATTTTTTAAAATTGAAAACACAATTAATTTATATTTTTTTGGGAACCCACATCATTTTTCTAAATTTTTTTTAAAAAACGCATTTAATTCTTAATACCAATACCATACTAGTGTCTTCAATGTGTGTCACTTTCCCATCTGTGAGAAAACCATTATCAATTTTTAATAGGTTTCCTAATTTGTACAAAACCGTGATCAATTTTTAATATTTTTCTCACCGATGATTAATTATTATTTCAATTGAATTTTTATTAGGTCATCTACTTTTTCTACTTAAAAATAATCCACCAAACAATTACCTAGCGATATTATTATACATAATGGAATAATCACAGATAGTGGCATATAAATAGATGAGTTGCAAAGCATTTAGTTTGCTACCGCTGAGCATTTATCGACGACCAACTTTCGACACCGCCCACATAAATTGTGGTTGTGCATTCTTCTACGAGTGAGAAAGGTCAAATGTCACAACGGCCATACTAAGAGTGAGACGTTGAGATAGCAAAAGCTTTTGAAGAGGCCATGGATGCAACAGTCAGTCGGTTCATCATTCTTCTATTGTCTACACCTGCTTCTGTTTTGAAGTTTTCATTTTCGTGTATTTCATTCTAAGATTTTGACGGTGTGTATCGACTTCGATGTAGCATTTAATATTGACGTGCCGGTGTTTAGACCTGGTTGGCATCATATTGAAAAGGGTAACGTGGCACTGTTTAGACCTTGTTGGCAATCAAACTAAAAAGACAATTCTTATTTTAATTTAAAGGGTTATTACTTATTATTAATTTGTTATATTTACTATTAAAATAAACAATGAATTTTATTCAAAAAAAATTTGATTATGGGATGTTTTATTTTTAGTAAATTATAATTTTATATATATATATATATATATATATAAAAAGATTAATTAGAATTATAATATTGAGAAAAATATAAATGGAGGTGGAAAATTTATATGGATGGAAAATAATAGTAAATTTGTGCATCTTAAGATTTGGGATTATATATATATATATATATACTCTTGAAATACTAGTCATTCCTATAGTTTATATGGATGTGAATTTTGGCTTTGTAGTACATCTAGAGAATCATGGAGAAAGATTGAACACATCCAAAAGCATTTTATAGCCTACAAACCAAAATTAAAGGAAATACTCCGACTATATCTTCCTAATTAATGCAACTAGGGAAAGTATGGTTATGACTAGTTATCTTATTATACAACATGGATGCCAAGAGTTATTCTAAAATTGCTTCTAATTATTGGAAAACCCCTACCTTCTAGCGAAGGTGGCATCAGGATGCCCAGTCTTGGCTAGACTAATATGGAATAATACTAAAAATATTAGCATTTTCATATTTAAGGAGAAAATGTAGGGAAATAAATAGCTGGAGATAAAAAGGAAACTTCTCTATTAAAAATCTCAAAAACCAAAAGTATCTCTCTATCTTGACAAGTATTAAGAAAAAAAATGAACAATTTCAAGATCAAAAGTAATTCTCATGAGCTTGATAGTAAAATTGAGAGTTAGTCAAAATAGAATAAAAAAATTGTTTGTTGCACAATCTTGAAATGGTTGAAGATGAAAAGAACTTTCTCTTAAATTGTCTATCTTATACTCACATTTATCTAATTTCAAAATATTTATTACATTGCCAATCTTGTTAACCTGTTAACTAAATAAATTTATAATGATCCAAAAATGTTTTTCTTAAATTTTTTAAATATAAAAAAATGGTTAAAAAAATATATTTAATATCTTACTTTTTAAAAACCATTAAAATATTTTAGTAAACATTAATTATTATCATATAATTATTTTAATTTGGAAATTTAATTATATATATCAAAATGACCAACAACACCCACCTTTTTTAAAAGTAACATAAATTTCAAAATATTATCAATATTGTCTTTTTTGGGTTTTTAAAAATAATATGTTATATTTGAATTAAATAACTTTAATTTAACTTAATAATAATTCTACAACAGTAAATAAAATGGTTTAGCATTTTGAATTTTAGGAACAACCGTTATTATAATGATTAAATATAAAATTAATTAGATTTTGATTAGGTAAGATTAATGAAATATAAATTTAAAAATAATAACTAGAGTAATTAAATGGGATATTAATATATTATGATATTAATTTTTTTTTAATTAAAACTGATGATTATAGAAAAAATTTATGAGGTTTTGATATTAATATTTTTTTTATCAAAAATTATGATTTTTGAAAAATATGAAATAATATTGTTCGCTATTTACAAATATAATGAGAGATTCATTTTACAGTTTAGTATGAGGGGATGTGTAAGTTTTCTAGTCGGTTTACCCCTTTAAAATAAAAATAAAAAATAAAAATTATGTTCTAAATGAAAAATAATATTGACTATAATAAAAAAAAAATGATGTCAAGTAATTAAAAGTAAAAAACATGTCACTAAGATGTTTGAATCTTATATTTTTCAAACATATTTCAACTAGAGATTTAAATAAACTATTTGAAAACGCGTGTTAACTAATTTGTGTGGATGTCAACTTCATATATATCTATATATAGAAACAAATTGTTTAAATAAAATATTTTAATACTAATAAATATTGACATATACTCAAAAATACATTAATAATAAAAAAACCATTGCGAGATCAAATGTCTCTATGTACATGTTATGTAAAATATTTTGATGTCAATTATGTATATATTATATATCATTTTAAAAAATTATGTATATATCATAAAAAAAAATAAGTTTTTATGATTAAAATGTTCATTTGGTCCTATATATATATTTTTTAGCATTCAAAAGTATAATTATTGTATTATGCACTTTAAAAATATTTTCACGTAAATAAAATTGATCCCTCTCAGTTTATGTTAGATTCGTACTTAAAATAAATCTTATATCTAATTTTAATTACCAAAATATCAATTAAATTTTTTATTTTAATTAAATTCAATTTCAAATAAAATCAAATTGCTACCTAACCAAAATCTCTCTAAAATCTTATTTCAATAACCACTTACTAATAATCAAAAGAAACTATTTTCAAAACAACTCGTTGAACTTCTTTTTATTTAAAATAAGGTTTTTTTTACCATACTTTTGTCATTCCTCAACCTCAACTATCAGCCATGACCATCAGCCATGTGGGAGAGTATCTTAAGAAAGTTTTAAAATTAATGTAATGTACATAATTATGAATATGAGAATCAACATTGGGACTATTATGGAAAAACATTTATATATATATGAAAAGTTAATGGAGTTAATTATATTATTAATACTGTTTGTAAACTAATAAATTCATATATCAATAATATTCTTCTTAAGTCGGTCAAATTATTAAAAACAATTATAATTTTTTTTAAGAGGTCAGAGTTCAAATTTAAAAGAAAAAGGGTATATATACCTCTATAGATCTCTTATCATACAAACAAAAAGGCCTCGCATCAATTTGGTAATCTCATCTTTTTATAAAATATATATATATATATAAAATTACAACAATTAATGTTGATATATACATCCACCATTTCATTATACACCCACCAAGGAACTTAGACCGGATGATCAATAATATTCCATTATTCCATTGCAAAGCATTAACTAGTAAGTGGGGTCATAGATAGGTTGTTATATACATCCACCATTTCATTTATACACCCACCAAGGAACTTAGACCCGATGATCAATAATATTCCATTATTCCATTGCAAAGCATTAACTACTAAGTGGGGTCATATATAGGTTGTTAGATACTAAGGTGCTTAGACCTAGATACTAAGGTTGTTAGTCCATGTATAGGTCATTAGATTGAAGCAACTATATCTAAATACGTATACACAACCCCACATGATAATTAATGCTCCGCTAGATCTAATGACCTATATGCTATCCCATACAATAATAAATATCCATTGTATAATTGTTAATGATCTTTCAATAGTAAAAATTTGATAAACACTTATATTAATCAAATACATTTTTATATGTATAGTATAAATAATAGATGAAATGTCATTTTTCACAGTATTTTTTTCATTGATTTTAACCATAATTAGGTAGAGTTTTTTAAAAACTTGAGTTTAAGTTAATTTGTACTATTTGAGTGCTCTTTGGATTTGTCAGGATATTGAATCCATCTATGCATTCAAAAATGTATTTTAAATAACAAAAAATCCTAATCTTACTTGAAATTGTATCACCATAATTTAGTAAAAAAAAAAATTAATAAATTAAACTACTCTAATTTTTACAATATTTTTTTTTTAAACCATTCTAGATTTATATCCAAAATTTGAATATTTATCTTTTATATTTTTTATTAAATTCTATTCTAAATATAATAATTATAAATGATAACATAAAAATAAAGATTAATTTTGGTTTTTGTTATACATAAAGTACTTACAAGTAATTACAATAAGTATTTGAATATCATTATTATTGAGTCACATTACAATAAAGATGATGTAAATTCTGTCATCTTACTCAGTATGTAAGGAATAGCTTACAATCAAAGAAGTCTATGTCCTATCTCATTATCCTATTTGAATCCTTCGAAATTTTGAGCCCATCAATTGAGCAATTTTAATCCTGTATTCTATAAATATAAATATAAAATCGAAACGGGGAAATTTTGAATTAGCCCATCAATTGAGTAATTTCAAAAATTAAATAAATTATGTAATTTTAAAAGTTAATTATATGGTATAAATAAGGGAAAATATAGTAAATATTTTTAAAATTAATTATAAATGAAGTTTGGAAAATAAATTTTTTGGTTTATTAAATATATGTATGATGAATAAAAAATTAAAATATTAATGAGATGGGTAAAAATTAAATTAAATCATAAATTTAATTTGTGTATATATTTAGATTAATTATCATAAATTTTAATAATTGCTTGTGAATAAGTAAATTCAATTGGTGGTTGTTTGTGAATAGATAGATTTAATTGGATTGATTTTGGATAAAGCAATTGTAATTTGGCATATTTTTATTTTTTAAAATCTTAAATTCCACATTTAGGTATCTAAATTAACCATTAATTTTGGATAAAGTAATTGACTTGGTACAGGTCCTATTCCCCACCTTTAAGATAAAGCAATTGTGACTGGGCATAGGTCTCTTTCACTCTCATGGTTACTAGTAAACTATATTTACCATGTAAGAGGAGGACTCAATTGACAAGAAATAGAGTGAGAAATATAGAAATGTATGATAATGGTTGAGGAATCAGTCCAAAAACCCTTTGTTGAAAGGAGCAAATTTCCATCAATTAAATCTGCCATTGGTTAGCCATGAAGAGAGAAAACATGGCCTAGTTGTTTTCCTAGCATAGGAAATAGTTTTGACATTATTTTATGAGTCTTTTTCTTAATGGGATTGGCATTGGTCTTGATTTGGATCAACATATTTACAAGCAAAGGATGGATAAACTTTGAAAGAAGTATGATCTCCCATCTATTAATGGTGCATTGAATATTCAATTGCGTGTCCAATTAAAAAATGGACTATGCAAGTCTCATGTCCTTAAATGAACTAAGCATGGTGTCTCATTATGAGGAATCCTCATGTAGGGATGACCTATAACCTTCTTTGCAACTTGTCTTCTCAATTTTTGCTCATCAATTAGCATCAAGAAATTCACTATAAATCTCTTAGATATTAATGACAAAGCTCCCTTATTTATAGATTTAGATTTTTTAATCATGGATCTTGAGATATATATAATTCAATCATTATATTCAATTCCATTTAAGTTTTTTAATGTTATTACAGGCTTGGATATGGATTTCTCAATTGTGATTCTTGGTGTTGATGCAAGATTAAGACTTGAAAATTTTAAGATTAAAAAAGCTTGATAAATCCCTTGAACCTCATGTGAAGTTAAATATAGAAAGTTCTTATATGAAATTTATGTATATTTAAAGTAAAAAAATAACACATGAATATGTATTTTGAATTTGACAAGCAACACAAATTGAAATTCCACTCCTACCAAAGAGTTGCCCTAGAGCTCGCTTTCTCTTAGTGTAATGAGATAAGATTTTCATTTATTAATTCTGTAAATCGCAGGCAATGTAATAATGATGTATAAGATAAATTTGTTTCTAGAAAATATTAAGTATTGTGCATTAAGTTAATGATTGGTTTATTGTTTTTTCATTTTGTTTATTGAATATGTTTTATTCTTGTTTAATGGAAAAACTAAACCAACCATTAACTTAATACATGGTACTTAACCTTGTTTGTGGTTGTTACTCTATGGTTAATTGTTACTCTATCGGCCATTTAGTAAGATAGGCAATTAGCCCATTAGTAATCTAGGCAAATAGAAGGATAGTTAAATAAATATATTTAACATCCTAATTAAATATAACGCTGCAACTCCATTCAGATCCTATCTCTTCCATGGCAGGTTTCGATGTATCATATCGTCTCTCTGGCTATTGATTAGCAATCCAGACAGTTCTCTTATAATTAACCGCCCACCTAGTTCCGGTGGTATGTACGTCTAAAAGGACATTGAAATTGTTGTGTTTTTATTTTTATGGAAACATAAAGGGAAGGAAATATGTTGGTCTGGGAAAATGGATTTGGCATTTGAATATTGAATAATACTGAAGGGATTAAGATATAGTTATCACATTATCTATAAATTCTTTATATCATGAAACAAACTGTAACAACGAAGAAAGATCAATGATGGAATGGAAATAGCTTGCTTTAACTTTGTATTCACATTAATTAATAGTATTAATGTCAATCTCTTTCTCCAAAATTATGATGATCATGTATTCGCGCAGCCTCTCTAATCTGTATGACAAAAGGCTGACTCTTTTTAGTATTATTAAGAGTTAAAAAAACGGTTAAGAGTTTCACTGTCAAGAAAGATTGAAATTTCTTCCCAGCCACTTCTATATTTGGTGGAAGTTGAAAGAGTCTACCAGTAGGAGTGCAAAAATACGATTGCGGGTCACAGGAATTCGTGCCATCTGTCACCGATTTATCCCGTGTTTTATTGAACCTGATTCGACGGCGACTGGAACCATTGTTGGCTTTAGGGTTATTGGTGACAATTAATTAAAAAATATGCCAAAACATTGCCATATAGCATTAAATCTCAATTTTATTGAAGCCTGATGTGACTTGCCATTAAATCTCAATTTTATTGAAGCCTGATGTGACTTGCGAGCGGAACTAGGGCTGAGTTTAGATTTGCTGGTGACCATTAATTAAAAATATGCCAACATTGCCATGTGGCATTAACTCAGTTTTATTGAAGCTTGATTTGACACGTGAGCGAAACATGATTCACTTTAGGATTCTTGATGACCATTAATTTAAAAAATATGCACAATATTGGCATAGGGCATTAACTCTCAAAAGATTACATAAGCAAATATCCCTTTGAACTATGGAGTCAATAGAACGGAGGAATTCGCTGGACAGTCAAAAGTGGTCGGAATCCGGGCAAAAAAATTTCAATAATTCTTGTAGAGGCACAGTTTGAATCCTGTTTTTGATGGTGGAAATGGATTAAGCACCATCAAAAACGTTTAAGACAATGAAAATTTTGAAGTTTAACAACTATAGCTTGGATTTACAAAAATCCTTGCCGGATTTTCTCTAAATGTGACCAGAATTTCCATAACTTTTCGGGCAACTCCTCCACCTCGTTAAACTACGCGGATAACTATAGCAAATTTGGAAGAAAAGATGTATTTTAAATAATTTTGTATTATTAAACCTAAAACTTAAAGGAACAAAGTTAGAGAATTTTAAAGATGCATTTAAAAGAATTTTGTAAAATAAGACTAAGTGAACCATATATGAAATGTAAAAGGATTTCAAAGGGAAATTAACTATAGGGAGATAGAATAGATGTTCACACATAAATTATATTTTAGATTTAATTGAAGTTTTATAAATCTTGTTTTGAAATGGGATTGATGATCAATGTCATAATAATAAGTAATAATGACGATTTCAAATACATTTTTATTTGCATATTACTCTCTTGATACATGGTATTTTTTTTAAAGTTATTTTATGGATTTTGGATAAAAATATGTTCATTTTTGACATGAAATTATTTTAATAATGTTTTACCCACCTAGGCTTGATCCTTTCATCACTTACTCTTTAGCCCCCTTTTCACATTTGTAGAGTCGTAGCCCCGTACTCTCTACTCTGACATGGTCTATAGCAACGGTGTATTATATTAATATGCATGTGATTTCATATTTATAAAAGCTAGCCCCAAAACATATAAATAAAGACACATTTGGTCTAAAACACATATGTACATGGGCACACTAGTCTAGCTCACTGGCTTAAACTTATATGCACATAACACATGGGGTTCATCCTAGGGGTGTTACATTCCCCTCCTCCTTATTTAGACATTATACTTAGTGCATTATATACACATACATATATAAAAACAAATTTATTCAAAAAAATAAGGGTACTCTACCCTCATAGACTAAAAATTAAGGATGAACCACACATGAAAGAAATGTGCAGCGCCAAGTGAGACCAGCTCAACCTAGAAAGCGCTTGCACTCATCACACTTTGCTATCCATTATCAAGAAAGCTCATACATATATAAGGTTACAAGTTTGTTGAGGAGTTGGAACAACTTCCTCATATATAGGATCTGCATCCTAAATAAAACTCATAACTTGACTGAGACACCACAATCTCAACAAACAACTAATAGTACATTTTAGATTAGTCTTACATTTCTCCATTGATTCCAAGTTCCTCTCTTAATGGAGAAATGGATCTAAGCATAACATGAATAACATACGCCTGTTGGTCTCAGTCTCAGCTAGGCTTACAATGGTACATAAAAAGAACTTGATAACCGAGGTTTCATTTTTTCCTTCTTGCTAAAGGGTCCATGCTTTTTCATTTGCCGATGAAGTTTCATCTTCACTTTTCTCGCCATAAGATAGTGGTGGAGCTTCTCCTCTTTTTTACTTTTTCTGCGCCAAAGGTGGAATACTTGAATTCTTGATCTCCTCTTTCTTGATCTTGATTGTAGGCTACCATTCTTTACAGGTTTTTGGGATTTATACTTTTCCTTAATGCTTGGAATAGCTTCTTCTTGGCTTCCAATATTTGCAAACTTCAAAGAAATGTTAGATGTATATAAAAGTTCATAAAAGGAACCATATTGATTCTTGTCATCCTACTCTTTTGAAAGAGCTTTTCTTTCCTCATATTTATCTATTGACATAGTTGGTTGTTTCATGTCTTCAGCCTCTTCACTTTCTTCATTGCTCATATAATCTTCGACATTCATTGATGTAGTTGTGACTTTTGTGCGGGTTTTATCAAGACATGGTGTTTCAATCCATGATTTTATGACTTGTAGATCCTCTCCAAACTTTGTTATTTCTTCCTTGTTACTACTAATATCCGCACAATGAACTTGCCCACTTAACATATCATTTATTACTTTCTTTTCCTGCAACATTTGTAACCAATCTTCACTGGAAAAGTTTTCCTCATCATAAAGTGGTTCATAAATTGTAGCACATTCAACAATAAGAATACTTTCAACAACACCTTCATCATCAACTATTTCATTGCATTCCATTTCGGGCTGATTTACACATGTATTTGGCATTTCATATGCCACATATTCCCAACGTTCTAGCGTTCAAGAACCTGAAGGATCCAACTGAAAGACGTTGGCTCTGCTCAACGTTCCACAACTCCAGCACCTCCAATAGATACAATGACCTTCTTGGCGATAGGAAGTACCAACGGAGTGCGTGGGATTCAATCCAAGGTCATCTTAGGGGTGTTACATTCCCCTCCTCCTTATTTAGGCATTATCCTTAGTGCATTATATACACATACATATATAAAAATAAAATTATTCAAAAAGATGAGGGTACTCTACCCTCATAGCATATTCATGCTCTCATGTAGTATCTTTAAGACCCAAATGTGTCCACTACATCATTCCCAAGGTGATAGTTGGATTTCATAGCACCTTTACCTTCTTGTCCAACATTTGCACTAGTTAGACCTGAAAGTCTCCCTCAGGCTCCACTTGGAATATATTCCAATAAATTACATGATATGTGAAACATGTTATGAATATGCATGGATGCTGGCATTGTAATATCATATGCAACTGGTCCAATACTCTTCTAGGTTTTAGATGGCCCACAAAATCTAGGTGCCAACTTTACACAAAATCAATGAAAATTTCCTTCAATGCACTGAACCATGTGCAAAGTCACAAGTGGTTATTTTCAATATAAATATTTTAAAATGATATTCATTATAAACTTGATTGGAATTATAAAGATAAATGAAGGTTGAAAAGGTTATTGTAACTTTGAAAACAATTATAAGTCCATAGATTTTTGGATTTGCAATTAAAAATAACTGCTCTTGAGATTTCATCACTATTTTTATTTTATATGGATGTGAAGTTTGGAGTTCTACTATATTCAAAGAGTTATTGAAGAAGATTTAATAGATCCAAAAGAGAATTATGACCTGCAACCTTAAGATTAAAGGAAATACTCTCTATCATATCCTTGTGACTAAAGCAAGTCTTTCCCCATTAAAAGTATCACTATGACTAGTTATCTTATATATAAGAAGAAGTTATACAACATGGATACCAAGAGGTTTCTTAAAATTTCTTCTAACTCTAACCAAAACCCCCACCTTCAAGCTAGGGTGGCATAAGGATGTAATGTCTTGGCTAGACCATTGGGGAATAAGGAGGAGATTATTTTGCAGAATTTGGATAATTGTGGCAAGAGGCTCATTTTAGAGCCCAATATGAGAGGAATGTGTGATTCCATGAGTTTAAATCCATCAGTTCTCAACCTCAAGTTGACATGTGTCGCATTTAAAATAAAAATAAAATATTCTTAAAATTAAAAAATATTGTGAGCTATAATAAAAATAAAAATGAATACACATGTGTACTATAAAACATAGTCCCACTCTAAATGTGCTTTGGTCATTGATATTACAACCAATCCAAAGGTTAATTCTAATTAAAAGTATTATAAAACACAACCCAACTCTAAATGTGCTTTGATTCTTGATATTACAACCTAGTCCCTAGTCTAAAGGACATAAGGTAAAAATATTTCACTCGCACTCTCACTTATAAATAAATTATTGTGGTGTCCATGAAGTAACATTTAAAAGATAAAGTATTTAAAAATAAAAGAAAAAAAATGACATTACCTATATTTCCTTAGGCTGGGAGGCAGAATGGTGTATGAAGGAGATGTGTAGCTAGTTCAACCTACAGTTTGACACATACTCCTTTTAAAATAAAAACAAAATAGTCTTTAAAGTAAAAAAACAATGTTAGTTATAATAAAAATAAACAAAAATTTACATATTTACTTACTTTTAATTAAAAGTATTATAAAAGAAAACCTAACTTGAAAAAATGAATATACATATTTTGGTTGTTAATATTACAACCCAATATGATGAGTTATGGTAAAAGTATTTCACACTCACTCTTTATGTCTACTTTATAAATTAGTTAAAAAATACAAAAAAAATGCATATTACTTATATTTTTATATTTCAATACAAAACATAAATAGTTTATTTTAATATTCATCTTAACTAATTTATTTTAATAGTGACTTTAGAGAAAACCCACACACATAATACTTGTGGATACACTATATTATGCCCCTTCAGCTAGCAAAGGTAAATTAAGGGGATTTGAACACCGGATATCCTCGCACATAATACTTCATTAAAATGGATTTTAATTATATTTTTACATTTCAATACAAAATACAAATAATTTAGTTTAATATTCATCTTAACTAATTTATTTTAATTGAAACTTTAGAGAAAACACAAACACATAATATTTGTCAATCCACTATATTATGTCATTTTTTATATTTCAATACAAAACACAAATAACACAAATACATAATACTTGTCAATCCACTACATTATGATCCAGATTTAAATAGGAACGCAACAAATTACAGATATGACCATAAATACAGATATGCAACAGAAATAACACTTCATTTCATTGATGTAAAGTACTGAAATATGCTTACAAACAAAAATATAAATAAACTAGCTTGGGCGATGGTAGCTTATCTCTGAGAAGAGATGTGGCAGCTACATGCCTTTGAACTCTGTTACAATGAGGCTCAAGGGCCTTTTTTATTATTGAAAAATAAGAGCAGACCCTGAACAACCAAACCCTAACCCGAGGATATGTAACACCAAGAGTTTACGGGCGTCGTTGGGGTTAGCTGGACAACCAACTTACCGAGGTCGCGACTTGGTCATATTATCTTCGTTTGACACGCATGATACCCTGTTGGAAAGATCTCTCTGAGGAATACGACGGAAAAAAAAAGTTTTAGATACAAAATCGTTAGTAGTCTGATGCCAAAAAAACGTCGTTTAGGGCCTCAAAACAACTCCGGAAGTTTGCGACCCGAAAAACTACTAAAAATAGTAAACTGTGCTACAATTAAGGAAACTGAAAAACTGAAAGAAATAATGGTGGGGGTCCAAGTGGAATTGGCGGGTGGCCACCAAGATCCACCTGGATCATTCCTCCCCCCTTAGGAAGCAATGGTTCCCATTGCGTTGAGTGTTTCCATGAGATGGGGAAACTTCTGCTGAACTTGGTCCCTGGTGAGCCACTTGCCTTGGTGAAGGAATTGGCCTACTTTAATAACTCGATACAATTGGATTTTTTGTTGGCGAGTGTGCTTGATCTGCATGTACATGATTCGATCAGTTGTGGCTTGTTCCATTCAATCTGGATTTAGCTATATAGGTGTGAGTTGTTCTGCAATGTCTGATGTGTTTAGCAATGGTGGGAAGTATGGCCGAAGGCGGTCCACATTGAACACTGGGTGCAGGCCAACGATTGGGGGAATGCTAAGCTCAAATGCATTGTCTCCCACAACCTTGGTAATGGTGTAAGGACGATATTGGAGTGGTCTGAGTTTGCGATAGGCTCCGGTAAGGCGTTCCTTTTGCAAATGCAACGAGACTTTGTCACCCACCTGAAACTTGTGTGGCACTTGATGTTGATCATGTCGTTGCTTGTACATGGCATTTGATTTCTCTAGAATGTCATGTACCTACTAGAGGATATGTTGGATGTGCTCAATGAAGTTGTTTGCCTTATTAGTTTCGGATTGGACGTGACCGAATCTACCTGAGTAGCTGCAAATGGCATGGCCACATCAATGGGACATAGTGGCTGGAATCCCAAGCCCACTTGAAAGGGGTTGTAGCTAATCGAGTTGTGGAGAGCCCGGTTATAGCTATGTTGGACATAGGGTAGGTTCTCATCCCATGTGCGTGGATGCTTTGAGTTGTACATGTGCATAATGTGTATGATCATCCTGTTGATGACCTTTGTCTGGCCATTAGTCTTGGGATGGAAAGTTGTGGACTTAGTGAGCTTGGTGTCTAGCATCGACCAGAGACTGGACCAATATGCAGTAAGGAACTTGCTGTCCTAATCTGAGATGATAGATTGTGGGATACCAAAGTGTACCCACACGCATTCAAAGAAGAGTTGAGCAGTGGCTTCTGCTGTGATATTTTTCTTGCAAGCCGCCCATCTTTGAGAATTTGTTGACAACCACAAAAACACAGTCATTGCCATGCTTAGTAGAACGAAGGCCCAACATTTAATCCATGGAGATGGATTCCCAAGGTCGACTAGGGGTAGGCAGCAAAGTATAAAGGCCTTGCTTCTTGATGGTTGGTTTGGCAATGGCGCAGACAGTGCAGGTTCTGATGTACTTCCCGACATTCTGTCGTATATTAGGCCAATAGAAATACTTCTCCAGTACTGCCATCGTTTTCTTGACTCCGAAATGCCCAACAAACTAACTATAGTGTGCTTTCCAAATCATCTTGGCACGCTCGCTTGAAGGAACACAAAGGTGACCTAGGTGGCATAACAGGGCATCCTGGAGGTGAAAATCTGGAACATGTTGACCCTCCAAGAGCGTCTGGTATGTGTGGCCAAATTTTGGGTCGCTTTTGTAGAGAAGTGGCCAATCAGAAGTCGTGCAAATAAGAGTTGAGCACAGTGGTTAACGCCATGATCAGTGGTTGGCTGTGGCAATCTGCAACAGTATTGGTGCTGCCATTCTTATACCTGATATTCAAATGAAATTGTTGCAGGTATGTGGACCACTTCTGATGGCGATCATTCTGCAACTTCCCTTGCATCTGTATTAACTACAGGGGCTAATGGTCTATGTGGATGACCGTTTCCTTCCCCAAAATGTAATGCTTCCATTGTCGGCAAGCCTGCACAATGGAATACATCTCTTTGTCATAAGTGGGATACTTCTGAACTGTGTCTGAAAGTGTCTCACTATGATATGCCACTGGATGCTCGTGTTGAGTAAGGACTGCCCCAATAGCATAGTCAGAGGCATCTGTCTCGACCTCAAATGGTTGTTGCAAGTCTAGTAATGCGAGCACTGGTGTCGAGCAGAGGAAATTTTTCAACTCTGTGAATGCCCTCTGTTGAGATTTAGACCAAAAGAATTTTTCTTTCGCTCCTCCCTTAGTGACTTGACTCAAGGGCCAAGTGATATGAGATAATCCCAACACGAACTTGCGGTAGAAATTGGCAAGACCCAGAATGATACGAAGCTCTGTCAGAGTGGTTGGAGCTGGCCAATCTCGAATGACTTGGATCTTGGCTGGATCCACATGCACGCCCCGTTCATCAATAGTATATCCCAGATACTGAACTTGGGTCATGCCAAAAGTGCATTTCTCCAAATTGGCACATAGCTTGTGTTGTTGTAGTGTTGGGAGAACCTGTCATATGTGATGGAGGCGCTCTTCCCAACTCTGGCTGAAGATCAGGATGTCATCCAAGTGTACCACTACAAATGAGTTGGTGAATGGCCGCAAGATGTCATCCATCAGCCTCATGAAGGTTGTAGGAGCATTCATCAACTTGAAAGGCATAACAAACCATTCGAAAAGGCCCTCCTTAGCTTTGAATGCAGTCTTCCACATAACATAGGGTTTGATTGGTACCTAGTGATATCTTGACTTCAAGTCGATCTTGCTGAAATATTTTCCCCCTTCAGTTGGTCTAGAAGGTCATCAATTCATGGGATCAGGTACCTATTCCGGATAGTGATCTTGTTCAACACTTGATAGCCAATACAGAGTCGCCAAGTCCCATCCTTCTTCTGTGCCAACATGATCGGGTCCCCACAGGGCGATGAACTCGGTCGGATGTGACCTTTATGCAACAGTTCCTAAATCTGCCTCTTGATTTCGTTGCTCTCCAGAACGCAGCACCGATAGATTGGTCCAATGGGTAGTGGTGCACTTGGGGTCATATCAATGGAGTGCTTGACCTAACAGTGCAGAGGCACCCTTGCAGGGGAGGTGAAGATGTCCTCGGACTCCTCCACGACCTTGTCCATCTGTTGTTGTCGTGCAGAGGGGCCCTGTATGGAGGTCGTGGCCACCATCTTCTTCTTTCCTTGAGGGCGTATCATCAAGAAAACAAATTTCCCAACTTGGGAAATGAGCTTACTACATTATTTTATAGTAAACAAAGAGATGGCGGTAGGCGGTGCTACCTCCAATATTCTGTACAACTTATTTCCCAGAGTAACAATAACAACACGAGGCCTTGAATCATACACAACATGTTGCTTCCACAAGTATGGTTGGCCTAATAATACATCACAAACATCAAGGGGAGAAACATCACATAATACCTCATCCATGAAGGGCTTGATGTTATATGGAAGGCGGCACTGCTGGCTCATGCGAAGATCCCGTCCTTGGTGAAGCCACCCGATGGTGTACGGTTGTTGATGTGGGGTGGTTGGTAAACCCAGCCACTTCACGACCTCTACTAAAATGAGGTTCTTTTGGTTGTCACTATTGACAATGAACTAGCGGGGAACCCTTTACCCACGTCTAGGAGTGGAAGAGGTGCTCCTCCTCCTCTGGATCTTTGGGTTCCTCCTTCTGGATCTTCGTGGTGGCAGCGGTGGCATTGGGCTTTGCATCGATAATCTGCTTCCCTTTGTCATTCCCATTCTTGGGTTCTGACTCAGAGTCGGAACATGCATCTGATTCCGCAGACTTTAGCTCGGCCACTAGTGACTACTTGGCCGAACACTCACTTGTGTTGTGAGTGGAGCTCTTATGGAACTCACACCACTTTCCTGTGTCCTTCTTCAACATCGCAGTGTTGTTCTTTGCTTACGGCTTTGGCAAGTTGTCCTGGGCCACCGCGCTTTGGCTTTGTCCTTTGTTCAGCAATTTGGGGGCACCTTTCCCTTGCTTCGGATTCGCGGTTCCAAAGTCTCACTTCTTCTGTTTAAACTTTTGCTCGATCTTAACAGTGTACCAGTACGCCGTGTCGAGCGAGGAGATGCCCAGGAACTCCATCTCATCCTAGATGTACCTGTGTTGGCAACTACGGTATTTGAGTACCAAATGCTGCTTAGAATCCTTGATACCCAACTTTGTGCGAAGGTTATAAAAAATATTGGTAAACTCCGGCACGTCTTGGTCCCTTCCCTACTGCAGCGTGGTCCACTTTATGTATTGATCCTCATAGCTTCCAACAGGGTAGTAATGCTCCTTGATGGAAACAGTGAGGCTGTACTTTCATCCTTCTACTCGTATTAGGTTTCCCACTAGTCCTTGATGTGGGGGGCGGCTTTGAGAAGAGTGAAAATAATCTTTTCCCAGCCGGAAAAATCATGAACAGAAAAATACCCTTCTAGCAGATTTAATCATTTATCTATAGTGTCTGCATCTATCTCACCCTCAAATATGAGAATGTCAAAGTTAACTTGTACCTTAAAGGGTGTGGCACTTCCAAAGTTGCTACTTGAAGTAGATGTGTCACCACTGGGTAGCCACTGAAGGATCTAGGAAGTTGTCCATCATCACGTTCCTTTGTCACTCGAGGGCCTCCTCGAGCAAGATTTTGATAGGATCTCCTGCTAGTTTGTCTTTCTTTTCATCCGCCGTGGGAGGTCATCTGGATTTATGGGGCTGGTCTTGCAAAGGTTCGACCAGTTCAAGCCCTAACTCCTTATATCCTGACCTCATTGGGGACATGCAAAGAAAAACAAAGAAAGAGCAGACCGCTCTGATACCACTGATCCAGATTTAAACAGGAATGCAACAAATTATAGATATGACCATAAATACAGAGATTCAACAGAAATAACACTTCATTTCATTGATGTAAAGTACTGAAATATGCTTACAAACACAAATGGAAATAAACTAGCTCGGGCGATGGTAGCTTATCTCTAAGAAGAGATGTGGCGGCTACATGTCTCTGAACTCTGTTACAATGAGGCTCAAGGGCCTTTTCTATTATTGAACAATAAGAGCAAACCCTAAACGACCAAAACCCTAACTCGAGGAGATGTAACACCAAGAGTTAATGGGCCCCATTGGGGTTAGTTGGACAGCTAACTTCCCGGGATCGCGACTTGGTCATATTATCTCCGTTTGACACGCATAATACCCCGTTGGAAATATCTCTCTGAGGACTACAACAGAAAAGACGATTTTCAATAAAATATCGATGGTAGTCCGATGCAAAAAAAAACGTCATTTAGGGCCTCAAAACGGCTCCGGAAGTTTGGGACCCAAAAAACTGCGAAAAATAGTAAACTGTGCTACAATTAAGGAAACTGAAAAACTGAAAAAAACAATGGTGGGGGTCCAAGTGGTATTGGTGGGTGACAACCAAGATCCACCTAGATCACATTATGTCATTTTTTATATTTCAATACAAAACACAAATAATTTATAACACGGGATCTCCTCACACATAAGGTGAGTGTGAAAATCCAAGAAGCTACCCCTCTTGATTCACACACAAATATATGTTAACCAAAATAAAATTTTCAATGTTGAAAGAGAAGAAGTAATTAAAAGTAAAAAGATTCAATTATTTCCTAATAACAATAATAAGAGGAGATATCTAATTCTTTCAATTCTTAATATAAAATTAATATTTGATATTTGAAAAATATTAACAATAATTAAAATTTTCAATGTCCATCATAAATAAAATATTTCAATGCCCATGATAACAAGAATTTTTCAATGTTAACAAAATATAAAATAAAATTATAATTGTTTCGTCGAGAGGAAGGAAATGATCACCACAAGAGATTTGATGCCTCTTGGAAATTGATAGATCATGGGTTAAGAAGGATCTAAGTTAATTTAGTTATTTTTTTATGTTTTTTGTCCATCTACAACTTAGTATAGAGGATATCTTCTAGTATCTATAAATTGGTGTAAACATTTAAATGTGAACTCAATATGGGAGATGTTGTAATGCATGTGAAAATAAGATATAACCAACCTAGATCCATCTAACTTTGGATATGAGCAAATCTTCTTTTTAGAGTATAGAATATTATTAATTTATTATAATTAATGAATAAAATTATTTATAATAATATTTATATTAATTAATGATAATAAATTAATTAATATTTAATAATAACTATTATTCTTAATTAATAATACTAATATCGTTAATAATTATTACTCAATTAATTTATTAATTATTTTCATGTTGAAGGGTGTATGGGCCCTCCTCTGGATAATGATAATGTTATCTCCTCAATAATAACATGATAGAGGGATCATATTCAAATCTAAGATCCATAATAACTCTAGATATTATTCATAGATAAAAATAAAAATAATGTTATTTTTAAAGAATTAAAATCTAAGTAAATTTCAAATGGTGTATATATATATATATATATATATATATATATATATATATATATATATATATATATATATATAGTTTTTAAATAATTAAAATCTCTATAAATTTCAAATGGTTAATTATATAAAAAATATATTTTTTTGTGAATTTAAGAACTTTGTATCAATAAAAAAATGAGATACATAGATAGCCTTATGAGCACAGAGGGAGTTCCAGGAAACATATCTCAACCTTTGCCACTTATATCAATTGAAACTAATTACACCCATACAAAATTCTTATCTCTCAACCTTCTCAGACCTGAAACCCTCCAAAAAAGAAAACATCGTTGCTCAGATTGAGGCCATGCCCATAACACCACAACAAACACCAACTGAGGTGCTTCTTGTTAATCCATGAGCGCCCACCCAAATGTCTCTAGGAAAATTCCCCAAGGGCATTACTATCGCGACGCCATCAATGAAGCGAGAACCCCAACACCATCCCACAAAACAACATACCACCAACACCATACCCCTCCACTAAGAGGGCTCGAGTAACATAAAACTCCAAACTAGACAAGGCACACCATAATCTGGAGGAAAAACCATAACCAAACCAAAAAAATACATGGTCATGACTCTTATATGTCGCCATAATCCCAGGAAAGAAAGGTCAATAGAGGGCCAACCAGATACAAAAAAATAAGTGGCACTTGAGGAGGTAGTCAAGACACATCACCGACCATCCAATTTCATTGTTCACCATCTGACAAGGACACATTTTTCGTAACACAAGCACTTTAACTATGAGGGTCTCTAGTTTCTCCTCCATTTGACTCATAAGGAACATGGCTTTCCGGGTGCAAGATATGAGCATCAATTCGATCCACACAGATATTCAAGCTCCTCAACATCCTTTTAACATCTTCTAGGGAGGCGAAGATGTTTTATTTCTCAACTGGTTTATCTCTTAGTGTCAAACCCACGAGCGTCTTCATATTCCAGTGAAGTGCAACTGAGTTCAAGTATTGTTTCTTTTTACCCTTGGTGTGTCTAGTGACTGGTACCCACCCAACCATGTCCTCTATCATTTTCGAGACAAACATAGACTTCATCTCCTCCCTAGATTTTATCTCCAAAACCTTTATCTCCTAGCGCGTTTTTTATAAAATCACATTGAAATATATCGCCATAGATTCATCAGTGAATTTATTCGCTCCCCTTTATCCCAGAAGTGAAATGTCGTCGCCACCCCTTCTGCTTCTCTATCTCTACCTCTGTAGCATCTTTGAGTCACGAAGAGACTGTATTGAATTCCGATGGTGATTTCTCCCACCTGCAAAAGGATAAATAGACCAATGCAATACCTCTCGACCATGTCTGGAATCCAACACACCATCTGGTCACAATAACCCCAAACAAAGGGAATGAATTTTGACAACAATCCACCTGAATAGAAAAATGGTTACACAAATTCAACCACCAGCATAATTCCCTCCACCATTGGACAAAACAAACACCACCCCCAAATTGTGGACCTACCACGATCCAGCAAACAAAAACTCGACTTTAAATCCCTCTCCTAGAACTTGTCTCGACAAGCAAATAACATTGCTCAAAAAAACCCACCCACCCTAGCAAATGGATGAAAATTTAAATAATGCTTTTGGATTTTATTTTCATAATCTAAAATCTCTAAATATTTATTTCAAATTTTAAATAATTCATTTTGTTCTAACAGAATTTTCTTTCTTCTTAAAGTTTTTTTTTTAAATGACATGTGTATTAGGTGGTAGAATGAGTCTCTACCCAATAATAATAAAACATAATGAACAATTTGATGAGATGAAACATGAATCTAGTTCTAATGGTATGCTAAAAAATAAGATATGAGGCGCAAAGAGGGTACATGAAGTCGGAAGTTCTGACTCTGAAAAAAACCACAACTGGGATGGAATTCACGGTTGTTCATGTTGACTCATTTGGAGGGAGTTTGTAGATGGTACAAAACAACAAGGACAAGAAAGAGAAAATAAATTTTAATTATAAATGTTGATCCTCATCTTCTCTAGCACTGAATTGATGGGATTTTTTTGCTCTCAAGGCTATGTTCTTGATTCATAGAATGTTCAAAAGCATATGAAAAATGTATTTTTATTACTTTTAAAGTTGCAATAAAATTATAGTTTAAAAAAAATTGATGTCTATGCATATCACATTAAAATTTAAATAATAATAATAATTCATATCAATAACCCAAAATATATAATTAATAAACACCTAGAAACATAAAAGAAATTAATTAACAAACGCACACACGACCATATAAATTTAAAAATTATATATATAAAAATTATAAAATATTTCAAAAAAAGTGCCACATATAATTGTATTATGAGGGTTTTAGTAAAATAATAATAAAAAATAATTCTATATGTAGAAATGTGAAATTTACTATGAATAATATTATTATGAACCAACATAGATCCATCTTAATTTTGAATCTACCAAGACTAGCAAGGCATCAAATCTTTGGAGCTGCAAATCTTTTCTTGAGTTTTACACTAAAAGAGATCGTGTATCTTGAGATATTTGATTCCGAGCTTTGCATATTGAGATATTTGACTCCTCTAGACTCTTGGTAAAATATGAGTTAAGATGGATGTATGGTGGTTTTAATTTTTACAATATGAGATGTATCATAAAGTAAGTTTCTTTATGTCTATAAATATTTAGCAACCATTTAACTTTAAAAAATTATGCTAATATTATTTTTGTAAATATAAAATATACTTGAAAAATGTAATTTCTATTATTTTTTTGAAATATAAATGACATTTTTATACCATATTCTAAATGCTCTTAAAATTACTTTATGCCAGTCATTTAAAGATAAACTAATATTTTTAATCTCAAAAATTTAATAGAAATAATTTTAATTTATCAAAATGAATATTTAAATTAAATATGAAACATTAGAAAATATTAAATTCATTTATATATAAAAAAAAATAACAACTTCAACCATTTTGATGCTTTGAGATTCGTGACTACGGTTTGTGCACACTCCACGACCTCCCCTTGGTGCCTCTGGTTCTGGCCTTCAGGGCCCTACCAGCCATGGCGGATCCACAACAACATCTTGGCGCCCGCTCCTTCAAGGATATGGTCTCTAGTCAGCCGCCAAACCTGGATTCATTCTTCACAAAGTTTTCCTCCAGCTCTGCCTTCTGTACGCCACCAGGAGGAAGCTCTGACAAAGAAGAAACTAATCATCCACAACAAAATGAGTTGCCAAAAAGGAACGAAGACACAGTAAAAGGATCAACCAAGGATACTCGAGAAGACAAGGGCAAGGACGCAGACTCACCCTTCCTTGCTAACGTCAATCCTTCAAAATTTCAGTAGCAGGCACAGGATCAGTGGAAAACGACTAAGAATAACTGTAACCCCAAAGCCAAGAAAATCTCAGAGCTAGAAATCCAGGACCCTGGGGTAGCTGAATATAGAGAATACATGCAGGAACATGCAGTTATATGCAAGTTCATGGGAATATGGCCAACTGAAAGAGCCCTAAATTGGTGGATTCAGAGAAAATGGACACCCAAAGGGGAGATCAGACTTTAGCTGGGCTCCAAAGGATTTTTCATAGTCATATTTGACCTCCTAGAAGATAGAGACATAATTTTTTAAGGAGGACCCTATTTCTACAATTCAGCCGGTTTATACATGAGATTTTGGAGGGAGAACTTCACACCAAAAAAAGAGGATTTTACTAGGGTTCCAGTCTGGGTACACCTCTACTCCTTACCAACTGATTATTGGGCTCCTTCAGTCTTAAAAGGAATAGGAAACCAGTTGGGGGAGTACATCAAAATGCTTGAAGGCACCAGAACGAGTCACTATGTTTCCTACGCTTGAATTTGTGTATATATAGACATCTTTGGTGTCCTTCCAGAAGAAATCAAATTAATCTTCAAGGATGAAGTCTAGCTGCAAAGTATAGACTATGAACAAATTCCCTTCTGATGCAAAAAGTGTCATGAGCATGGGCATCTTTTCTGAGACTGACCCATGAATAAAACCCCTCAAATGTAAGAGAAAGCAAATAAACAAAAAGAGAGTGAAGGGTTTACCAAAGTAATTTCCAGGAACAAGAATAACCCATACAAAGAAGCAAGACAGAATCACTCCAAGGTATTGAACAGTATCCAAGAGAAAATGGATCCTAACGAATTGATAGCAAATGAAGCAGGAGAGGAAGAAATGAACCCAGTAGACAGTGAACACGGTGAAAGGGATACAGATAAAGCCAACAGAGGAAATTAGCACGCACTAGAGGATACATAAATGCAGCAAGTGGAAATAGAGGAAACACTAGAGGAAAACACAATAGAGGGAGCTCTACAGGGGGTATACTTTGCAACAATTGCAGAGGAATGGAAACAAAAAGGAACAAATGCCATATCAGAACAACAGTTACAAAAATTCAAAGGAGCTTATCTCCTCCAAGAAGAATTAAAACTCAAAGCTCATTATCCAACATAAGAAGCTATGGCTTCGAAAGGAATATTAACCAACATTCTAGTAGAAGGACTCAACGTCAAAGGCTCAAGTAGAAAGCGAGGACAAAAGACCACCAGTCAGCTCCTTCAATGACTAGGTGCCAAGCTAATAAATGAAGGAAAGGTAAAGGCTCTAGCTCTATACCCATCTCCATGTCAATGAATTGCATCTCTTGGAATATTAGGGGACTTAACAGTCCTGGGAAGAAATGCATCTTAAAAAGCAGAGTCCTGTCTGATCATCCCGACATCCTACTCATTCAAGAAACAAAGTTGGATTCCACTCCCCCTCCCCTCCTTCTCAACTCGTGCTTCAAGCCTTATAGCTCCTTGGCTAAAACGACTACAGGAATGGCGGGGAGCATAATGACTTTTTGGAAAAACTCCAAATTCAACCTCATTTCCTCTCTAGCCACTCACCATTGCTTAATAGTGATGTTGAGAATCATAGGCACCAACGAGACCATTTGTATAAATAATATTTATGCCCCGCACAAGGTGATAGACCGTATCAAAATGCTCCAAATCATATCCAATCTCCTTGACCCGCTGCACCACCCTATCAAAATCATAGCTGGGGATTTTTATATGATAACTAACTTATCTGGAAAGAAAGGAGGAATCTAGAAGTTAGATAAGGATTCTAAGGCTTTCCTCGCCACCATTGAAAACCTCAACCTCATTTACATTCCCACTAGCAATGGCTTATTCACCTGGAATAACAGAAGAGGAGGAGAAGATAAAATAGCCTCCTGATTAGACTGCTTCCTTCTATCAAAGGCAACCTATCTTACCTCCTGGTAAATGGAGGAGATAATCCTTCTACAAGCAGACTCTGATCACTGGCCTATCTCTCTCAAGATTCAAATTTCCATGGGTTCGAAAAATAAGCCTTTTAGATTCGAGGCCTTCTGGTTGAATCACCCAGATTTCATGGGAAAAATGAAAAAATGATGGACTTACTCTCCCATCAGAACTGGAAACAAAATGTATGCTTTCCAACAAAAGTTAAAACATATCAAAGAGGAAATCAAAAAATGGAATAGAGAAACATTTGGCAATATCATCATGGACAAAAAAAACTTGGAACACCAACTAGAACTTCTCCAACAAAATATAATTGAAGAAGGCCTAATAGAGAATAGTAAACAAGAGGAACAACGACTAAAACAAACATGGGATGAAAGAGCCATTCAGGAAGAAAAGTTGTGGCAACAGAAATTTAGAATAAATTGGCTGAAATGTGGGGAAAGGAACACAACCTTTTTCCATAAAACAATGATACAACACAGGAGGAACCACATAATTCTGGCTCTAAAGAATCAAGAGGGTCATGTCATTCACTCTCAAGAGTTGTTGGAAACAGATCTCAACCACTATTTCAGCTCTCTTCTCAAAGAGCCAAGGAATGATCAGGATCAGTATATCAAAAAGATCACCAAGAATATCCCCAAAATCCTCACAGAGGACCATAACAAAATGCTACTAAGGAAAGTCTCCCTCCAGGAAGTGGAAGATGTGATCATGGGAATTCCCAATCGCAAAGCTCCAGGGCCGGATGGGTTCACCATTGATTTCTACAAAGCTTGTTGGCCTATCATAAAACTGGATGTTCATACCCTGGTAGCGGAATCTCGAATTCAGAAGTCTGTCCTTAAAGTCCTTAACTCCACCTTCCTGACTCTAATACCCAAGGGAATCTCTGCGGATTCCCCAGACAAATTCAGGCCCATAGCCCTCTGCAATGTCATATACAATATAATCTCAAAAGTTATTTCCAATTGAATTAAGGTCATCCTCCCTCTCCTCATCTCCCACCAATAGTATGGCTATGTGGAAGGAAGACAAATCATGGATAGTATCATCCTCATGAGCTTATTTATTCTCTCAAATCCCAAAAAAAAGTTGGTATGATGATTCAGCTAGATATGTCCAAAGACTTTGACAAAATTAGTTGGAACTATATGAGACAGGTCTTGGATGCATTTGTCTTCCATAAAGAAAGCATAAAGTGGATCATGGCTATGGTGTCGAGGGCTTTCTTCTCCATCCTCGTGAATGGATCACCTTCGCAACCCTTCAATCCTACAATGGGTATCAGGCAAGGGGATCCAATCTCTCTCTTCCTCTTTGTTATAATGGCAGAAGGGCTAAGTCTCTATATCTCTGCTGCCTTGCATGAAAATAAGCTCTCTGGTCTCTAGCCCCATGCCTCGGGCTCCCCCAACAACTCACCAACAATTTGTGGATGATACACTTCTCATGAGCCTCCCATCTATCAAAGAGGTCGCCTCTTTCATGTCCATCCTGACAAATTTCTCTAAGGCTTCTGGCACCTCCATTAAACCCCTGAAATCCAAGTTGTTCTTCTTTAACACTTTGTTGTCCATTTGTAGGAACATCGCCAGACTCCTGGCCATTCCCATTAGCACTCTCCCCTCCACTTACCTTAGTGTTCCCCTTACAAATAGGCCTCTCTCCCGGGCCACTTGGGAGAACCTGATAAACAAAATGGAGAAAAGAATGGCCAACTGGACCTTTAGATCTCTAAATTTGGTTGTTCATCTTATCTTGGTTAAATATGTCCTTCAGCCATCCCGCATTACATGTACTCGGCTTTGGTAGCCCCAAAAGCGATTTCAAACTAAATCAGAAACCTTCAGAGGAACTTCATATGGAGAGGTGCAAAGGTCAAATAGAAATGGGCTCTTGTAGCACAGGAAAAAATCTGCAAGCCCAAAAAAGATGGTGGCCTCGGTCTTAGAGACATAGACCTCCTGGGAAAGGCACTAGGAGCCAAAAACCTATGGAGATGGATTGCAAACCCCAACTCCCCTTGGGGTATCCTTTAGAAAGAAAAGTACACCCCTCCTTAACGCAAGAGCAAATCATCAGGCTCAATGGAAACATCAAAGGTTCAGCCATCTAGAATCAAGCTTGGGAGAACAGGGACATCATTCAAAGACATAGTTTCTGGGAAATAGGCAGCGGGAACAAGGCTCTTTTCTAGGAGGATGCTTGAAACAAAGGCCAGAACTTGATCAAGATCATTATCAACAAATCAAGGCTGAAATGAAAAATAGAGGGAAGATCAAAATCAACGAGTACTGGGGAAAAAGTGAAGAAAATGATAGATGGAGAAATTGGATACGAGGAACGAACTCCCCATATGAACCCCCAAACCTGGTCGGACCTCTCCTCAGAGTTACAAAAAAATAAAAGTCCTCCTTGACATTGTTGAGGATAAACTTAGATGGGGGAAAAACTTAGCAGGACACTTCATCTTAAGAGAAGCCTACAGATACATAGCAAAGCATGACCAACTCCAACCAGATCCGAAGTGGAATGCAATCTGGGACAGGAATCACTGGCCAAAAATTTCTATCTTCCTTTGGTTAGTCATGCACAGAAAAGTTTTAACGTGGGATAACCTAAGAGGAAAAGGCTTTATTGGCCTTTTGAGATGCCCCCAGCAAGAAGAAGAAACCCCCAATCATCTGTTAAATTTCTGCCCTTTCGTGTCCAATTTATGGAATTGGATCTCTTTGGTCTTCAAAATCCCTAATCGGGACCCCTCTTCTATTCAAAGTATCATCGCAAACTAGAGAATGGTCTTTTCCCCCCATTCTCTTATTAATCACGCATGGAATTTAATTCATGGTTTGATCTATTGGGCTCTGTTGAATGAACGCAATGCGAGAATCTTTCGTGGCCTCTCCATCTAGGAGGAATTCATTATCTCAAAGATCAAAAGCGCGTTGCGGGAAATAGTGACCTCTCTACCCACTCAAACGTCAAAGCCCCTCCCACCTTCCTCGAAGTGAGAATTCCTCGAAGTGAGAATTCTCTCAATGTTGGATCTCCTTCAAATCAAGGTCAGCGAAGTCACTCCCCTCCCGAGGCATGAAAATAAAAATAACACTTGGCAGCCACTAGAGAAGGGGACCTTCAAGCTCAAATACGATGGCGCAGCTAAAGGGAATCCGGGCCCAACAAGTTTTGCAAGGGTCTTCAAAAACTCTACAGGAGAGATAATTTGGATTTATGAGGGCAATATAGGTTCAGCCACAAAAAATGTCATAGAACTTCATGCCCTGGAACATGGCATCACCATAGTGCACAACCTAAACATCAATGCTCTGATAGTTGAAGGAGATTCAATGCTGGCCACCCAAATCGACAAAAAACTTTAGCAGGGTATCGAGGTGGACAAAAACTCGAAAAATTGGTGCCTAAACAAAATAATACAACACATCAAGCAGGGAATTGACAGCATGGTAGGCCTCCACTTTCAAGAAATTATAAGGAAGGGAAATAAACTTGCGGACAGACTGGCGAATGAGGGTACAGCTAGTACCCTATGCCTGAAGTCCCGAGCGTGGCAGGAATTGGAGGAAGGGGAACTCCGTTAGCAATTCGCATCAATCAATGAAGAAGATAACTACTCTATCGAACAATAATTGTTCACGTGCCTTTCATCATTACAAGGTAGATTCTCAGCTCAGTTGGAAGGACAGGTGGAGGGCGCTTGAGTACGGACTCATCCTTGGCTCGCGTGTCTCTAGAGCCCACAATGCCACCTCCCCTCTCCCTTATGTGACCACCACCTCTCAGTCACATCCTCTCTGCTCTGTCATTCCTCCTTTGCCCCTCCTCAGATCTTCGCATGCTTCCCCTTCCCGCCCCCTCTCCCTCATTCTGGTCTCCCTCCTCCTCCCAGCTTCTATAAATTCACCCCTCCCCCTTCTCCCCCTCATTCTTCTCTCTGCCTTTCCCCCCTCTATTGGTCCTTCTCTCTCTGGTTCTCCCTTCTCTCCAGTCCTTCTATTTCTCTCATGGCCCCACCCACCCCTAGTCCAAGTCGGGGAGGGGCGC
The DNA here is from genome assembly GCA_031772625.1 of Pinus tabuliformis. Classification (NCBI taxonomy): domain Eukaryota; kingdom Viridiplantae; phylum Streptophyta; class Pinopsida; order Pinales; family Pinaceae; genus Pinus; species Pinus tabuliformis. The sequence continues at coordinate 145,398,289 of CM062815.1, read as the reverse complement.
GCAGTCGCACAACCTCCCGTTGGCAGCCCCTGGGCCCGACCCCTACCACTCGCACAGAGACTTCTGTTAGGCATGCATCTTTGTGTTATGCGGCGACGGTTAATTCGGAAACTCAACAGGGAATTTCAGATTTAGAAGGTCAATCAAATATTCTTCATAGAGAGGTCACCATAGAGGAGGTCGACACGGAATTTGCTTAGATTTTGGACCCTGCTCTCACCTAGGCACGCTAAAACCTCTATGCGCGTACAATCGAAACATGGTGGCAAATGAAGACCATCATGGGGCTTGCTATGCAGGAACAAAAGAAGCGCACCAAGGGTCTGGAAACTAAGATTAAACGACTCACTCAGAAGTTTGTAGTGTATGTAGAAGCCATCCAACATTGCAGATTTATCACTCGGGATGCTCTGAATTATACTATCAGGAAGAAGAAGTTGACAACGAAGGTCCATTCTACCATTGAAGGATCCTCGAGCATCAAGAAAGAGGACCCTGGGCCTCCACGAGTCGTCAGGTCGTCACCGCACAGCACGAGGCAAGCTCTCCAGAGATTCCCATTCTTCTGGATGAGGATCGGATCACCACCAATTAGGAGTGATGTCGTCATTTTCCTTCCCTTGTCTATGTTCTTCTGCCTCCGTGAAAGGCTTTCTGTCACGGAGGTCAACAAAATATGCATAATCAATTGCCATAAGGTGTTCTTCTCCTTTCTCGGCTTCTATTATCTCAATTTTGAGAATGTTGTAATGAGAGCACCTGTCGGTTCCACCTTTGTACTTTGTTCCCTCTTTTGTTTGGGTCGTACCGTAAATACAACCTTTACTATGACCAGCACTAGTTTTTCGGTTGGGCCTTGTGTTGGGTTCTCTTTCCCACACAACTTTTTTTGTAATCAATCAATTTACCAAATAATATATTATCTTATTTAAAAAAAACAACTTCAACCATTTTAAATGAATTTTAATGATGACAAAATTTAAAATAAAATAACTAAGATTATATAATTTTTAATTATTTTATATCTTTAAAAAAACTTGATTAATTGAATGAATTTGAATGATAACCAAATTTAAAATAAATTAACTAAAATTATATATATTTTTAATTATTTTATATCTTTAAAAAAACAAAATTATTTTTTAATTTACCAAACAAAATATCTCAAAAACAGATAAAATGTGAACAGAATTGAAAATGAAGGAGATGTAGCTCACAGGTGAGGCCTGCACCTGGAGACTACACTCAAAACAGAGAGATCACTCTCATACACTCTATTGTTCATGAATGAAAGATTACATCATTTAAATACAACAATAGGAATTAGGAAGTTGCAACCAAACCCCTAAACTCTAGGAACTAATCCTAAACTAGGGAGAATGTTACAACTATGTAACCATTTTCTCCATTAATACAAAATAATATAATTATTTTCAACTCCCCCCTTAATGGAGAAAGGCTTGTCCTGGACTCCTAGCATCGTTCTAAACAATTCAAACTTCACACATGCGAGAGGCTTTGTAAAAATATCAGCAATATTATCACAAGTTTTACAATATTCAACAGTAATTTCTTTTGACTGTATCTTCTCTCTGACAAAATGGAACTGAGTGTCTATATGTTTGTTGTTTTTGTGAAACACTAGATTGTATGCCAATTTAATGGTGCTCGGGTTGTCGCTTTTGATGGAAGTGGAATTCTTCTGTTCTTTTCCTGCATCATTGAGAAGCCTTCTCAACTAAATCGCTTCACACGTCGCTGCACACAATGCTTGATACTCAGCTTCACACGAAGACAAAGCTACAGTACTCTGCTTCTTGCTGCTCCATGCTATGACCCCGGATCCTATGCTGAATGCGTAACCTGTGATGGACCTTCGATCATCCAAGTTACCTGCCCAGTCTGAATCTGAAAAACCTGCTAGAATAACATCAGATGTGTCAGTGTATAAAATGCCATAGTTAACAGTACCACAAAGATACCTCAACACACCTTTTGCTGCTACCCAGTGACTTTCAAGCGGTTTTGACATGAATTGGCTCAACACACTAATAGAGTATGCTAAGTTAGGTCTGGTTGTTGTGAGATATATCAAGTTGCCAACCAGCTGTTTGTACATTGTAGCATCAACCTCTTTAGTGCCATCGTCACTGCTCAACTTCAGATTCTGCTGCAAAGGTGTCGCTGCTGATCTACACTGATCCATACCAAACTTTTCTAACAGATTTCTGGTATACTTCCCTTGGGTAAGAAAAGTTTTCCCAGTATCTCTGCATACTTCCAATCCCAGACAGTAATGAAGTCTTCCAAGATCTTTCATCTCAAAAACTTGTTCCATAAGCCTTTTGATTCCTCTGATTAAATCATCTGCATCTCCTGTTATAATCATGTCATCTACATACAAAGAAATCAAAATAATTTGCCCCTGCTTATTGTACTTGGTGTACAAATTTGGGTCATTCAAACTTCTATGAAAGCCATACTCTAAAAAGAAAGAATCAACCTTTTCATACCAAGACCTGGGTGCTTGTTTTAAACCATATAAAGCCTTTTTCAATCTGCAAACAAGATGTTCCTGCCCCTACTTTAAAAACCCTTTTGGCTATACTAAGTAAATTTCCTCTTTTAATTCACCATTTAAAAATGCAGATTTGACATCAAGCTGGTGTAGCTCCCAATTATATTTAGTAGCTAAAGCAATAAGCATTCTGATTGTATTTAACTTTGCTACATGTGCAAAAGTATCATCAAAATCTATACCTTCCTGTTGTGAATATCCTTTTGCAACCAGCCTAGCTTTTAATTTCTTTATACTTCCATCTGCATTCATTTTTGGTTTAAACAGCCATTTACATCCTATGGGTGTTTTATTTTTAGGCAATTCAACTAAATCCCAAGTGTCATTTCTAAGAATTGATTCCATCTCTTCATTCATTGCAGCTCTCCACTCCTTAAATTAACTAGCTTCTTTGTAATTAGTGGGCTCTACAATGTTCAAAACATTTGACATCAAAGCATAGTCTCTCAATTTTAATGGTTTTTGAGTCTTCCTACCAGATCTCCTTGGTAGGGGACTTACCTCAAATTTGTTTTCTTCAGCTCTAAATGGGCTTGCTTTATCACCTTCTTCGTGTTCTTCTTTTTGCTCTTCTTTTTGCTCCTTCTCTCTTTCATCCTCGATATTTTCATCCATCAACAATGGAATGTGCCAATCATCACCAATGTCATATTTCCCTTCCTGTACCTGTTCATGAAACACTACATCCCTGCTTGCAAATATCTTATGAGTCTCAGGATTGAACAATTTATATGCTTTAAATTTTGTGCCATAACCAACAAAGATGCATTTCATAGCTTTAGGATCTAATTTCTTCCTATCAGATTTTGGTATATGGGCAAATGCTTTTGACCCAAATACTCTTAGATGATTTACTGCTGGTTTGAATCCATATAGAGCTTCAAAAGGAGTTTTGAAGCTAAGATAACTGGTAGGACTTCTGTTCTTCAAATATACAGCAGTATTAATAGCTTTTGCCCAAAAACTATTAGATAGATCCTTACCTTGTAACATGCTCCTTGCGCACTCCACTAAGGTTTTGTTTTTGCATTCTACAACTCCATTCTGTTGTGGTGTGTGTGGCACTGTAAACTGTTGAACAATCCCGTGAGATTTGGCAGAATTTCATGAATTCCCCTAGCTTGTATTCTCCCCCTTGATTGGATCGGAGAATTTTTATACTCTTACCAAATTGTTTTTCCACCAAGGTTTTAAATTCTCTAAAGCACTGGAAAGTCTGACTTTTCTTACTCAGAAAATAAACCCATGAGTATCTAGTGCAGTCATCAGTAAATAAAAAAAATAATACGCTCCACCTAGCGACCTTGTCTGCATAGGTCCGCATATATCAGTGTGCACTAGTTCTAAAATATTTGTTTCCTTCCTCCTATCATGCACAGGAAACTGTTCTCTATGCATTTTACCTAAGGCACATCCATCACAATTTAACCGAATATTACAAAAGATAGGGAGCCCCTCAACCATACCTTTTCTCTGCAATAGCATGAGGTCCTGCAAATTCAAGTGACCGAATCTCTGATGCCAGAGTTGTTCGGTTGTCGATCCTCCTGCAACCATGCCTCGCTTTGATATACTCTTCACATCTAGTCTATATAGGCTTCCAACACGCACACCTATTGCAACTATTTCTTTCCTGCAATCCTTTATCACATAATGAGTCTTGAAGAACTCGACTTGCATATCTTGATCAGTTATCATGGATACAAATATCAGATTTTTCTTAATTCCAGGTACATATAAAACATTTTGAAGATGACTAATTTTTTCATTTGGTAACTTGACTAGAATAACCCCATAACCTTTAATCTCATATCCACTATCATCTCCTAAATAGATTTTTGATCCGTATGTACTTTCTTCAAGACTATCAAAAAATTCCTTTTTACCTGTCATGTGAGAGGATGCTCCGGAATCAACATACCATATATCGTCCTCATCAGATGCTGAAAGGGCATGGTCGACTATGAACAGTCAAAATTCATGACTAAAATCTTTATCTTCTTCAACATCTTCTTCAATAAAGTATCCTCTGTGCTTTGCCCACTTCCTCTTTGCATCATCAGCCTGCTTCTTAAAGCATACATTTTGCACATGGCCCTTCTTTCCACAATAATAACATTTCTTTACAGAATTATTTGAAATCATACCTTTATGTGGACTCTTCTGCGATGTTCTTTCTTTCTGTTGTGATTGTTGTTGTGGCTGCTTCCCTCTGAATGATCATCGTTTTGCCATCAGCACAAGATCATCACTCTGGGGGTTCAAGTTCTGTCGCCGCTCCTCCTCTTGTAGCAAGATCCCTGTCAGATCATCAAATGTGGGTGCTTTCTCCCTTGCCGCCAATCTAGTGATGAACATTTGAAATTCATCTTGCATCTCGTTCAGTGTGATTGAGACAAGATCAGAGTCAGACACCGCCTCTCCGATGTTCCCAGTGCATCTTTCACATCTTTGATTCGCGCAACAAATGTAGCAGCAGTCTCATTTTCGTTCATCCTCATCGAAAATAGCTTGCTTTTAAGTGC